>CM061351.1:55078266-57478266 GCA_030867105.1 Liasis olivaceus | reverse complement strand
AAAGTTAGCTCTGAGCTGTTTTCTGCACTAAAAAAAAAAATAAAAAAAATAAAATTTATACTGGCTACCCATTACAGATCTAGCTATTTGCAGATACCTTAGAAAGCTTTGTAGCTGCAACAAACAACTGCAACATGTTTTGTGTTCTGGACAAAAAAAGGAGTGAAGAATCTTGCCAATGATTAACTTAACTAATTTTGGAAAACTCTGCCTATTTTTTTGGTCTTCCGAGGCATTTTTTTTCCAGTGCTGCACCTTTTCCCCTTCCATACAATTGTTGAAAATAGTCGAGGTCAAAATGTTCAAGCGACTACTCTATATACAGTTTTATTCAGTTTCTAACTTTAAGAGGTTCAAAACAAATTCTTAACTTTATTCATGATATTGCTTAAATAAAACATTCCAAATGGAAGATATTTTACCTTGCTGTCTGTAGTTGGCACAAGGCCCACTGCTGCCATATACGTGCTTCCAATTGTCTTGATTTTTTCAATGTCTTTGTAATATTCTTTGTCCATAAGCTTTGTTTAAAACATAAAACTGTTAAACATTACATAGTATTTTAGATAACAAAGAATAATGTGCATGCTTATTTCTTGTTTTAGCATTTATCCTTTTTCTTGCCTCAAATTTATAGCAAATATCCTCTAAAGACTTCAGTGACTATGAAAAATTATTCTGGATCATTCCAAAATAACGGCCTGCTATAATTTGCAACAGCACTCTAACTCAACATATTAAGCAAAACTCACTGATCTTTGCTTCTTTTGTTTAATACAATAAGAAGGGAAAGCATGCAGAGCATAGCTCCTGAAATTTTTCCCCAACCTCTTAATAACAGTTTCTCTCTGGGCCATGCAACCCCAAGGGAGAAAAGAGCGGGGCTTAGAATGGAGGAGTTAGGAACGATCCAAGCCAATTGCCTCATCTGGGGAGATGCCATGGAGCGATACAGTGGAGATCTAGGTGGGGGTGGGGGTCTGGCTCCCTCCTTTTCATCTAAATAATTTTCAAATTTGATCTTTCTTTTGCTGGTTTGTCCCCCCCGCCTCTCACCAAATTTGGTCCCATTCTGTTCAATTTTCAGAAGGATATCAGGCTGATGGACAGAAAGAAAGAATCCCAACCCTCTGTACACAATTTATTTCTGACACTGCACCTGGTTGGAAATAATAAAAAGGTTGGGATAAAGGACTACAGAGATGGCCTTGAAGAAAAAATGCAGCAGTCATTGGTGAAATGTGAATCTAGCCGGGAAAACAGAAAAGCGTGAGACAGAAACTCAAAATATTCCACCTTGATCCTTCTTGGTATAAGAGGGAGGAAAGGAGAAATGCTGTCAGGCTTTCAAGTTTCTGTCTATATCAATAGAATTCTAATATTTCTTGTAGTGCCTGTTTCCTGATCTGTTCTACCTCAAAGGGTGACAGATATATGGAAAGAACATAGCAGCTCCAATGAAACATAGCTGATCTTGTATGTTCTAAAAATACCAATTCATTATCAAAATGGCATAGAGTCTTTAAGTTTTATTATTCCATGAATCAGCCCTACATGTTGGGAGGATATTGGGTGAGAGGCAAAGGAAAGTCTAATGTAACAAAACTATAATGAAAAAACTTTCAAGCTAGCCTGCAGTCTAAAAAGATGGGTCAGTGTACTGCTATATGACACAATCCCTTTTAGAGATATTTTAAATTAGTAGATATTTTAAATTAGTAAACCACTCAACAGATTTAACTGTAAGAATTGTCCCCAGTTAGGAGACTGTATGTCCATTTGATCCGAAATCGGTATTAAACAGTTGATTTTATGAATCACTGTATTACATTATAATTTCACCTTCCAATTTTTATTCAGTAAGCCAAGGCAGCCTCCTATTTTTCCACAGCAACAACCCTGTGAGGTAGGTTTGGCTGAGAAAGAGAGAGAGAGACTGGCCCAACAGCAAAACTAAAGACAAATTAGGTCTTACCTCATCAAAATCGGCTATAATTTCATTTAGCAGGCGTAAACATTCTACTCCCATGTTATTGCCATCCAGTTCAATGTAAAAATCATTGAAATTTGGGATGGAAGCAAACATCACTCCCACTTGTGAATATGACTGGTAATACAGGTCCTGAAAGAAATGATTACATTTCTTAGTAGACAAGAAATTTCAAGGCATTGGATCCAGACTAAAAATCAGTGGACCGAATCCAAACTAAATTAGCTATATTTAGTTATCCCATCCTTGCTGTCAGGAAGCAAAGAACACAAAGGGCTTCTTAAAAGATGAAGACCTCTCCAATGTTCTCTTACTTTTTGTCAGCATACTGACTGATAATTTCTGGTAGCAATTACCAGATTAGCAACTAATGTCACGTTATCTCTGGTATAAAAAGATGCTGATAATACTCCTACATTGTCAGTATCTTTACTTTACTGGAAGGCTTCTCCAGTCTTTGAGCAAGCCACCTTGGCTATTCTGTTCTCTAGAATGATGGAGAGAATGAATACTTCTCAATATTTTTCAAATGCTTGCTTCACACCGTTCAATCACGCAAATAAAAAACGCAGGGAATTCATTTCTTGGGGAAAGCACAGTGCAGTTAAGTCATCTCAAAAGGGAAAACTGTCACTCTTTTCTTCTGTGATGTAAATTTTGAGAATCTCTAAGAACTGCTCAGAGCAGGGCATAGTGAACAAAAATGTAATGTGTGCTATGCTGTGATTTGCTTGAATTAAAATAGGACATTATATTATTATGGTAATGGTAACTGGATGTTTTTAATGAGTACAACCATCCCTTGAATTCTGGAAGTTGATGTCCACACATTTTCAAGTGGCCAAGGTTGAGAAACACTGCCTTGACCTATGATTATAATCTTCATAAAGACCACCGTCTATCTTCAACATGATTATTTTTGACGCCTATATCTGGCATTCCTTGTCTTCAAGGAATTAAGAGCAACGTAGTATCCCATTTCACATTGTCAACAGTACTGGGGGACAGGCTAGGCTAAGAGGTGAGGATTTACTCAAATCTAACCTTTGAGTTTCATGGCAGAGCTGAGAGAAAAGTCCAATTTCTCCCATTCCAGGACAGTGACTCTGCTATAAATAAGCTAACTCAAACTTTGATCTATAATGTAATTTTTATAAAGAGATAAACAATATTATTTCCTGATAAATTCAAAGTATAATCCAGAATTTACTTATGATATTTTAAGCTGTTATTGTAGGATTTCTTCAATATGATACTATTCATCAGGAGAGGCTGTTCTGCATTTCCCATTAAAAATGTACTGTTCGGTTGATGAAAACAAGGTATTTATTGATTTATTTATTAAATTTGTATGCCACCCATTTCCCCCAGCGGGTGACTCTGGGTGATTCACAATTAGAGTAAAACCCACAAACAGTTAAAAAATAAATACCCATGTTAAGTTAATTAAAAAATCAGGCTATAAAAACAACCCTAACCAGTTTTTTTCTGCTACACTATACAAGGTTGGGAGTCCTCTGCCTTAGCGATCCATTTAGTTATCTTTCTGGAGTTTTAGCCAAGCTGTTTGGTCTTTAGACTACCTCCTGTGTGATTCTTCTTTGCTGCTCCTGGAAATCTGTAAATTTCTATACTACTTTTAAATGTTGTATTATTGTTGCTCACACAGTAAGCCAGATGTTTAGACTGGATTTGGCATTTTTGTCCACCTATCGAGTCCTTCCCAAGAACCTGGGATAAGCAGATGTTGTTGTTTGATGATGCTAAAGATATCGTGGCAGGATTTAAGCTGTTCCAAGTAAAGCTGCCTTTTACAATTGACTGATGGTGATTCTGTCAATGCCGATGGCCTTCAAGTGGTACTCTAGTTGTTTTGGGATCATGGGATGATGATGATGATGATGATTTCAATGAAATTAAAGCACTGGAGAAATGAAAAGGCATGACACAAATCTTGAAAAACAAATAATTATCTTCCTTACCATGTTCCTTGGATTAGACATAAGAAAATGCTGAGCAACATGTGCTGGCAACAGATTGAAAAGAATTCTTTTGTTATCCAGTTTCACTCTCTCCATATCATCTCTCTCTTCTTCTGCCTATCAGAAGAAAAAATGATGTTCTAAACAATGAAGGCTGTAAATATCAACAGACTTGTTAGGGATGAAGTACCACTGGACACTGTGAAAGGCATAGATTGCATTGTAAATAATGAAAATGATTAGATTTATAATTGTTGAAAGCCATGAGTGATATCAGAAATTCAGAGCAGAGGTGCTTGAACGGGAATATTCCATTCGAATTTCAGAAACTGATCGCCACTAAACCTCTCTGAGTTTGTACTGATCAACCCCCCTTTTGGACCTTTCAGCTTCCAAAGGACAGCTAAAGATAGAGTGTTCCAATAGAAGAGGATGTATGTAGCTAGGGTTGAACTAAGCAACCAACACCCAGCAGGGATTAACACCAGACAAACAATCAAGCAGAAAACAATACCCAATCAAGGAACTACCAAGGAAAAATGACACCCCCACCAACACTGACAGGGCAAGCTACTGTACATAAACAAGGAGCAAACCCCACATTCACTAGCACTGATGGCGTTATCTAGTTTGATAATGAAACGTCCACAAGCAAACAACCAAGCTCAGAGAGCACCAAGGTCTCCAAGGATAGATTGTGTTGATTGAGCAGGTAGTGGGAGGAAGGATAGCTGAAGCTAAGAAGAATTCCTGAATTACAAAAAGCAAGGAGTCTGTTACCCAAATGGCAAAAGACATGCAGAGGTTTTCTCCCATCAAGAAATGGTGCATAGCATTCAGTCTGAAGCCACAAGAGGCTCCTATTAGAGATGATTGTCTTTATAGTCCAGACAATGACCCTTTCATGGGAAATATATATCTAGGCTTTGAGATTCTGTGGGAACTTGACAGTCATGTTTGCAAAACTCTGAACAGGGTGATATTGACCCATCTCGATTTGTAACTGCAGCAAAAGATCCATATTATGTAGCAAAATCCTGATGCCTTTATGGGGGGCGGGGGGAGGAACAGACCAGTTTCTTACTGCAAGGACTGTTAAGATATTAAACCATAAACAAAGTCAAATAGACAAGTCATTCAAATTTATCTCATAGCAGACTGCATTTCATTTTTACAACATTACCAGCAAAGCCAGATACTTCATTGAGGAAATCCTCTAAAGTAAAAGACCACTAGAATGCTTTTATTCACTGCATTCTGCAGCAGTCAGTACCTTTCATTCCTTGCTTTGGCTGATCTGCCGAAGTTGAGAGTACTGTACATGCTTTCAGGCCAATGGCCCCAAGTTTAATTCTGCCATCTCCAAATACAGCTAAGAAACTTTCTGTATGAAATCATCAGGGAAGCCCACGAATCAGTGAAGACAATATTAAGGTACATGGAACGATGCTTTCACTTAGTGCAAGGCAACTTACATAAGTTGATTTTTTAAAAAATCCTAAAATATTCCCAGGCACTTAAGTCATTCTGGTACCTAAAACTCTGGTGTTGACATCTCCTGTGTTTGTATGTATGTCTTGCAACCTGTACATCTGACCCTGAAGAAAGGGGAAAAATCTGCTTTGTCTATGACCCTCAGAGGTCATGGATCAGAATTAATTTTGATATACAAAGTGAGAAAAAAAAGCAGAGTTACTGTTTGGAAACAATACTGCAAGAGTGTAGGACTTGGGAAAATTGGAATAATAGGTTGCATGCCTGCAATTATGGTTTTTCAAGTGGTTATCTGTACACTTGAATGAATTTCTGTAACTGTGCAGACATCATCACAACTTTCTCAAAGCTGAGCGAGGATGCACTTTGGCAGGGTCTTGCATGCTGTATCTTTGTGGATGTAACAATGACCATTTTGTGGAATGTAACGATAGCCACTTGAAGAATGAGCCTCCAGGTACTAAGATATTAACAGAGTTTCTGGGGTAGCAATATAGAGCTGGATATAATCAGTGTATTGATGATATCACAACCCAAAGTGTTGGATGATTTTTCCCAGTGGCTACATGAGATGTAAAAAAAAATAGGGGATAGAGGATTGACTTCTGTGGCATACCACAAAAGATGCTACTGGGTCAACATCTCTTTCTCTGCCACCAGCAACTGGACTGACTGGTGAGGACAGAGCAGGAACTCTGTTACAACAGGGCCCCTGATTCTCAACCCCTGCTGGTGGTCCAGAAGGATACCGTGATCAATGATATCAAAGATTGCTGAGAAGACTAAGAGGACAGAAGGGGTGCACTTTCCCCATGCAGATCCTGACAAAGATAATCTACTAGAGTAAACAATGCTGTTTCTGTCCCAGACCCACTTCTTCTAGGGTGTTCTGTAGCTCATCTGCCAGCACTATATCAACAACTTTAACTAAAAAGACAAGGTTGGAGACTAGGTAGTAACTATCTAAAACCACTGGATCCAGGAAGGTCCACTTTAGGAGGGAGCACATCACAGCCTTCTTCAATACTACAAACAACACCCTTTGCTTAGTGAAGGTTGACAATCCACCATATCCATGTGACCACACACAGTGCAGCTCCTCTAAGGACCCAAGAGAGAAATGGCTCAAGGCCACAGGTGGCAGAGGACATTCTAATGAGTACTGCATTCACTTCAACAGAATTCACAGGCCAAAAGAATTTTAAGATAACATGGCAAAATGTTGCCCTAATCATCACCATACAGTCTGACCATGAAGCTTCAGGTGAACCTGAACAGTTTTACAGGTGAAAGTCGAAAAATTAGAATATCGTGCAAATGTTCATTTATGTCAGTATGGCAACTCAAAAGGTGAAACCAATATATGAGATAGACGCATTACATGCAAAGCGAGATATGTCAAGCCTTACTTTGGTATAATTGTGATGATTATGGCGTACAGCTTACGAAAACCCCAAATTCACAATCTCAGAAAATTAGAATAGTGTGAAAAGGTTCAATATTCTAGGCTCAAAGTGTCCCACTCTAATCAGCTAATGAATCCATAACACCTGCAAAGGGTTCCTGAGCCTTTCAATGGTCTCTCAGGCTGGTTCAGTAGGAATCACAAGCATGGGAAAGACTGCTGACCTGACAGTTGTGCAGAAAACCATCATTGACACCCTCCATAAGGAGGGAAAGCCCCAAAAGGTAATTGCAAAAGAAGTTGGATGTTCCCAAAGTGCTGTATCAAAGCACATCAATAGAAGGTTATGTGGAAGGGAAAAGTGTGGTAGAAAAAGGTGCACAAGCAGCAGGGATGACCGCAGCCTGGAGAGGATTGTCAGGAAAAGGCCATTCAAAAGTGTTGGGGACTTTCACAAGGAGTGGACTGAGGCTGGAGTTAGTGCATCAAGAGCCACCACACACAGACGGATCCTGGACATGGGCTTCAAATGTTGTATTCCTCTTGTCAAGCCGCTCCTGAACAGCAAACAACGTCAGAAGCGTCTTACCTGGGCTACAGAAAAAAAGAACTGGTCTGTTGCCCAGTGGTCCAAAGTCCTCTTTTCTGATGAGAGCAACTTTTGCATCTCATTTGGGAACCAAGGACCCAGAGTCTGGAGGAAGAATGGAGAGGCACACAATGCACGATGCTTGAAGTCCAGTGCAAAGTTTCCACAGTCTGTGTTGATTTGGGGAGCCGTGTCATCTGCTGGTGTTGGTCCACTGTGCTTCATTAAGTCCAGGGTCAACGCAGCTGTCTACCAGGAGATTTTGGAGCACTTCATGCTTCCTTCCGCAGACGAGCTTTATGGGGATGCTGACTTCATTTTCCAGCAGGACTTGGCACCTGCCCACACTGCCAAAAGTACCAAAACCTGGTTCAATGACCATGGGATTACTGTGCTTGACTGGCCAGCAAACTCGCCTAACCTGAATCCCATAGAGAATCTATGG
This sequence comes from Liasis olivaceus, assembly GCA_030867105.1. Lineage (NCBI taxonomy): Eukaryota > Metazoa > Chordata > Lepidosauria > Squamata > Pythonidae > Liasis > Liasis olivaceus. The sequence goes on along the minus strand of CM061351.1, from coordinate 57,470,361 downwards.
GGCATTGCCAAGAGAAAGATGAGGGACATGAGACCGAACAATGCAGCGGAGCTGAAGGCCGCTACTGAAGCATCCTGGTCTTCCATAACACCTCAGCAGTGCCACAGGCTGATAGCATCCATGCCACGCCACATTGCGGCAGTCATTGCTGCAAAAGGGGCCCAAACCAAGTACTGAGTACATATGCATGCTTATACTTTGCAGAGGTCCGATATTGTTCTATTTCCAATCCTTGTGTTATTGATGTCATGTAATATTCTAATTTTCTGAGATTGTGAATTTGGGGTTTTCATAAGCTGTACGCCATAATCATCACAATTATACCAAAGTAAGGCTTGACATATCTCGCTTTGCATGTAATGCGTCTATCTCATATATTGGTTTCACCTTTTGAGTTGCCATACTGACATAAATGAACATTTGCACGATATTCTAATTTTTCGAGTTTCACCTGTATTTGTAAAATGCTGTACAAATTGGTCACAACAACCAACTGGGATCTTGATACTCTCTGAAAGGGACTTCACCATCCTAAACAAGGCTGATGGAAGTAAGGTGCTTTGTCTCTCTGGTCATCATGGCGTTGGCATGAATATAGGTATGTACCTATACTAGGTCTGGTACACTTTTTGACATTCTCCACTGGTGCTTCAGGTGGAGTTTCTGTCACTTCATTTTCTGGATACCACAGAAATAGGTTGCTTGGGGCAATCCTGTCAAATGTTTGTGTTGCTTTTGTTGCTAGAGGTTAACTAGGCATTTGATGGATTTGCTTGATAAATAGCCAGGAAACTCCCCACTGGAAACCATTTGGATCCATTAGGGGCCTGGGGTGGATCATCCTAATGGGTCTACTCATGCTAGGGAGGTCCTGGATTGTAGTTAGACTCCCCTGGGCCAGACTATGGCAAAGGGATGATAGAAATCTCCTCCAGATCCATATCTCAAAACAACTGCTCCAAGGCAAAAATGAGATCTAGCATGTAACCACCTACATATGCTGGTCCAGAGATTAGTTAGGACAAGCCTATGGTTGCCATGGAGGCCATGAACTCCTGGGCTTTCCCCAAATCATCCCCAAGGCTTGGAGACTGAAGTCTCCAACACCAAATGGCAGGGGAATCTCCATCAAAAACCTAAAGACCAAGTCCAGTAGTTCAGGGACGAATACTGTTGGGCAGCAAGGTGGCTAGTACACCTGGAGAACTCCAAGCCCTCTGAAAGAATGACAACTCCACCCTCATTCAACCAGGATTTTGTAATACATATCAGAACTGCCTGTTTATCCAACACCAAACTGTGAATGAATGAACTCTTCTTATAGACAGATCTGGTTGCCAATAGCATCCTGAGGCCAAGAAACTGGGCAATTCAGTCTCTGAGTTAGAAGTGGAGATTGTCAAGAAACTGAAAGACTGTCTTCCTTTGGAATGGTCTACACTGGACCATTTCAATCTCATTAATGCAATCCTATCTCAACATTCCCCTTCTCACTAATGCCCTCAGAGTGGAGGCTTTGCCCTCCCCTTGTCTTACAATAAGTAAGGGCCACCCATCCACTGCCTTGATTGTCATCCAAGGCAGCTATCCACAGCCAAAATAATGGTCCAAGCTTCCCCAGGCCAGTGGAGAAGGAGGTATCAGCCTGAGGCAAGGATAAATATAAAGCAGCTGACAAAGCTGAGGATCATAAGAGAAGATGAAAAGGCCAAGGGAAATCTACCAAGAAGGGAAGTTGGGGCTGGAACTTGCACACTGCCCAAATTTATACAGTCCATATTTATGGTTATATTTCTATATACATTTGATGGGTAATTTGTTAGTTAAAATTATTTCTCTAGCCTTGGAAATAGTAACAGGATATAGAAACTGGGGACTTAACACAATGTTTTAAAAAAGAAAAAGAATATCTTACCTGCACAGCCCAGAGGTAGTCCAAACGTAACTTTAGATCCACCTGCCTTGAATGAAGTGCCAAAGCACAGGAGAACAGCAAGATGGCTAATATTGGTTCATAGCCACGTATATAAAAGGAGCCATCCCTTTAAAAAGAAAGAAATTATGTAAACTTTTTATTCTTTGCCATCCTCAAAAAGTTAAAATAATATGACTGATAATTCTACATCTAACTCTACAGTTGTCGGGATTCAAGTAGTATACTACTTAGTGTGGGCAATGTGATGGCACAACAGAATATAAAAGGAGCAGCAGAAGCAGCAGCCAATGGGAAAGGTATTGATTGGCCCTTCTGAATTTGTGGAGGAGAGAAGGAGCTTCCCCTATTTTTTGTAAATTTCTCTGTCTCTCTTCTGGTGCTTCTACTACAGGTCTTCTTCTCTCAGCTGAGACACAGGCTGAAGTGTATGATGAAGGAAAGAACTCTATCATGAACCTAGCTTTTGACTTTGCTGGAGATACAAGGCATGCATTATAATGATACTTCTATGAAATAAGTTCTTGCACCAAGGGCTTTAATAATCTCAGTTAAGATGGTGAGTGGAAAAAGTAATAGGAGATAGAGAGTAAAAGCAAATAAAAATGGGGATAGAAATGAACAAACGCTGTACAGGGCTTTGTTCTATGGAAGGCTAAGTAGCTAAAGACCACCTTCAAAATCTCTCACATGTATTAAAATCCCTTCCCCTCTGTACAAGCATGAAGATAAACTATGGAAACAATAGTGAAGTTCATCTGTAATTATGCAAATACTTACCCTACTGCTTTTCGGTATCCACTGAGTTCCAAAATAACTATATACAGAATCATAACAAAAAGTAGGAGGATCAATTTTGGCAAAGAAGATACACGTAAAAATATTGCCAGGGTCAGAGTCCCCACAACGCAGGAGAGAAATGCATAATGGGCTGTATCGCATGGAAGTTCAGTCATTGTCTTATTTGTCCCACTGGGAGAAATTATAACTATAGAGCTGCTGGAATTAGTGCTCCAGATCCAAGGCATACAACCAACCTGCAGGAAAATAGGAAGTACACATTAAATCATACTTATTGTTAAAATAATTCCATAAAGTTGAGTTTGGACATATGTGTCTTTATGTCATAGCTTCAGCACTAGGCACAGACTGTCTGTGAAGTTAAACATATGATTTGCAATTGCTTGTTTTAAAAGTATCTTCCTTTCATTATTATGTGTCTATATATGGATGGGTGGCTAGTTTATTCTGTTATATCCTACTTTGATCTCGGTAAAATTCCCTCCATTTGCTCATAACTATTAGCCTTGGAAGGGAAATACCCTTCAGTAATAATGAATGTTTTCCTAACAGGCTAGCAATTGCCATGTAGGTTGAATTTATTTCCACCAGGTCTGGGATAGAACAGGAAAAGATTAAATTCCTTTCCTACAAGAATTGTTCTTTCTTTCTATATATGTTCTTAACTTCAAAAAGAGAAAAGAGCTGTAATAGCACAAGATATAGAATGTCTCACATCTACTTTGCCTCAAAATGATGATTTGGCTGCTTGAATGAGCCATTACAGTACATGGCATTTCCGTATCACCAGTTTCATTCTCAAAGTTTGGAATCAACCTGCATTGACCTTTGCTCTATTGAACTTGAAAAACACAGAACATGCAGAGAATACTTTGGCTCTCATGGCCACCCTGTTTTCCTTCAGCTGATCAACAGAAAAATGCAAACAATGTCATATAATCCATTTTGCTTACTGAGGTACTAGCAGTCACAGAGTAAAAGTGATTTCCTAACCACCATTCCATGCAAGAAAGAAATGAATTGTTCGTGTCACTCTCCATTTTAGTATGTATATTTTAATATGTACTGTATGTATTATATGCATTTATCTGGAATGCATTTAACTGAGAGGCTGCTTTGATGGGAACCTTCAAGGAAAAAAAAATGACCCTTCCCAATACTGTGACCAACATTGCATGTTCCTGTGGTGGCTGGATTGGGGAAGGGTGACATAAACGTCAACAGTGCCTACAGGGGAAAAAAAAAAAACTTTCTTGCATATGATGAGACTAAAGTTTTATGTGGGAGAGAGGGCTGGGGTGAGGGAGTAGTGGAATTCCTGCCAGTAGGAAAATGGAATGAGAACAAGAATGGCAGTGATTTAAATAAAGTATAAGTTTTGCTGCAGTTTCCCTTGAATCAGAAAACAGCCTGAACTTTATTTATTTGTTTCATTTTTAATACTTTAGATTTATAAGGCTGCCCAACTCAGTAATGACTTGGGCAATGCATGCATAATATCTATCTATCTATCTATCTATCTATCTATCTATCTATCTATCTATCTTCTAAAACCAAGCAAAACAGAATAAACATAATGGGCAAACAAACATATACCATAGCTGAAGCAGAAAATACACTCCAGATGGACATGGCCAGACCTATTCTAGAGTTAAAACAAACAAACAAACAGGTTTTTAAAGTTAATTTAAAGGATTGCACGGCTGGGGCAACTAAACATCTGGGGGGATGTAAGTTCAGAGAGGAAACCTTGTGACAGAGAAAACAGATGACATTATTCAATGGATGGGACATGAAACACATCTGGTCTGTTGAGCAGAAATGATAGGAGATGTGGTCCCTCAGACAGACAGTTTAGTTCTCTGAAACAGATGACTTTATGAGATCAACAGATGCAGAACATATTTATAAATAAATAAATAAATAAATCCTATCTTATATCCAATAATCCTAGGTAGCTCCCAACAAACTAATAAAAGCAACAATAAAACTATCATGTCACCTATACACAAAGCAGCACACTCCCCACCAGGGTGCCATAATATCCATCAGTTCCACAACTGCTCACTCTTCCCTACCCTAAAGCAACACCTAGTGGAAGAACCAGGTCTTCACGGCCTTCCAGAAGACTACAAGCCTGGGTTGGTGGGTGGCAGTTCCAAAGGGCCAGGGCAGCTACCAAGAAGGCATGTCTCTGAGGTCCCACCAGGTAACAACATTTAAGGGAAAGGACCTGGAGCATGCCCATCCTGTCCAATGCCCTTGAGGAGGGGCAATCCCAAAAATAAGCAGGCCATATGTCATTCAGGACTTTAAAGGTGATAACCAGCACCTTGAATTGCACCTGGAAAGAAACTGGGAGACACTGTAGCTCACATAACAGCAGTGTAGCATAGGCAAACCAAGGAGCGGCCTGAATGGCATGCACCAGTGCCTTCTGGAACAGGCAGTCCCATGTACAGCATGTTGCAGTAATCCTGTGGGGAAATGACTAAGGTATGAGTGACTGTGAGCATGTTCTCCCTGTCCAAGAATGGGCACAGCTGATGCACAAGATGGATTTGTGCAAAGGCTCCCCTGGCTATGGTTGCCATCTGCTCCTTGAGTAGGAACTTCAAGTCCAAGTAGATCCCCAAATTGCACACCAACTCTGTCTGGGGAAGTGTAATCCTTTCCAGAGTCAAGGAGGCTAACACATCAGACCGGGGTGTTGGGGGGATATGTCTAAAAACCCAAAGCCACTCTGTCTTGCTAGGGTTGAGTTGCAGGCAGTTCCTCCCCATCCAGGCCCTTACAGCCTCCAGGCAGTGGGTCAGCACCACAATAGTATTACCTGCCTGGCACGAGATGGTGATGTATAGTCAAGTATCATTCACATACTGATACCACATCTCCTCTCCTCTCCTCCCAACACCAACTAAAACCGTTTATGGAGGAAAATCACTGCAAAACAGTGCCCCCCCCCCCACTTCCAACCCCAAGAGCTGGTCCAGAAGGATACCATGACTGATGGTATCAAAAGCCACCAAGACATCCTGGAGGGCTAGGATGGACACACCAAGTCCAAGCTCTCCAGAGGTCATCCACAAGTGCAACCAATGTCATCTTGGTATTACAACATGGCCTGAATCCTGACTAAAAAGGATCTAGGCAATCCGCTTCATCCAAGGCCCTCAAAAACTGGGTACCTACCATCCTTTCAACAACATTCCCCCAAAAGGGAAGGCTGGAGACTGGTTGAACCCTGTCTAAAACTGTTGGGTGCAAGGATGGCCTCTTGAGAAGGGGATGTACCTTCCTTTACTGGTTGATTCCAAAGTGGTGCAAAACATTGGTGTGAAAGTTTCCACAGGTAAAACTTGTATATTTTCCCAAAAATGGGAAGTATTTGTCCCATAATGGGATATTATTCTGCAAATTCTGAGTTATAAAGTGCTGGATTTGTAGCTGATATACTGTACATTCATGTGGAAACTAGTCCACAATCTTTGATTCCCCGATCCTCTTCCATTGTTTTGAGAAAACCACTCTCCTTCAGAAATTACTGCAAAGCAGGAGGATTTCTAGTACAAAATGATTCATACACCTTTACAAAATAATGGAATTATATGCAGTGCAGTGAAATATAAGATAATCTAGGAATCAGTTGTATTATATTTTGTAGGCAAATTTATGACCCTGGAAATGCTTAAAAAACATAAGGCAGACAAGTAAGGAACATAGAGAACAGCAAACTACTACAAATTTAATTCAATATTCTCCTTAAAAAATAAACTTTCTTAATGAGCAGAAGGTAAATTTTAATTAAGTCTAATGTAACCATAAGAAGAAATATGTATCTCATTATATAATATTGTGATATAGTCTGATGTGCAATTACACATCATTATCACACCATTGTTGTAGTAGTCCAATGTATAGAGCTTCTGTATTTCTGATAGTGTGCATCTGTATGTGTGAACGTATCTACAGGCATATGCCAGCACATGGATGTGTACATAAAAGTAAAGACATATTTGAGTTCTACATGCAATAAGTAGACTAATTCAAGTCTTTGATCTATGTTTATGAAGCAACAACATTAATTCATCTTACATTTCAGCATTCACAAACTAGTCTTTAACAGAGGTAGCAACCGCAACATGTAGAATGCAGAACAGTTTAGGGTTATTGGTTTATTGTTTTGGTCTTCTAGGCCATCACTTCAATTGGAGATCTATTTTCACAGTAAGATAGTTACTGCAATATAAGGCAGGGGCATGATCTGTCAGCCTGTGTGTCATTTCAAACCCATAATGAGCTCAGTTAGTATTAGGCATTGCCAGAAGCCAGCTGATGGGATAGTACATCTCTCACTGATAGTATTCATTTGTTTATAAACTGTCCCACAGGTCTCTGGTGCTATACAAAATCAAAGGCAGGATAAAACATATAAGAAAAACAACACATCTCTATGCAATAACAGACAATAATGGTGTGAATCTTCCTCTGGCTCCTTCATCACTAAAAGCCTTTTGGAAAAGCTGGGTTTTAACTCTTCTCCAGATGGCCATAAGAGTGGTGGCCATTCTTGCTTCTAAATTAAGGGAGAAGCCACCAGGAACGTTTGCCTCTGTGTTCCTCCACACTTACCACCCGATAGGAGTGGACCTCCCACAAAATGATGTAACAATTTATTTACAGGTTGATATTACTTACCACACAGCCTTGTGCCACTGAGTAAATTAAGATCACAATAAAAATACATAAAATGGTTCTAATTTGTATTGTCAGGCACCCTGGAAAACACTGAAAAACAAAACCAATATGTTTTAAGTGGAAAATAATAATAATAATAATAATAATAATAATAATAATAATAACAACAACAACAACAATAATAATAAAAATAATTTTACAAAAATGTCATAAAATTAGCAATGTTCTGATGCATTTTGTAGATGGCTTTCCAAATTGTTTACTATATTTTTGATCATTTAATAGTCCTTGGAGATTTTAATCTTATTACAGATTTTCATTTTGATAGAAATACTTCATGTATTTATAATCAGAATTGGAAAATTGGAAAGTGATGCAAGCTTATATGCAAGAATGTAACTTGAAGGATATTTGGCATTTACATCTCCCCACAAAAATTTCTTATGCTCATAAAACTCGTTTTAGATTGGATTATTTTCTTCTTTACTTTAATTAACTCAATTGTGATCTCAGATCATGTTCAAATTACAGTAACATTTTACTTCAAAGATGTTCAGTCAGTTTATGATAGATGATATTTTAATACTTCTTTGACACAGGGTGATAATATTTATGATTATATTATATTAAACAGCAAACATGACAATTTAATGAATTTAATTAAGATTCTACCAGTCTACAGGTTGTATGGGATGCATACAACAACAACATGGGATGTGTTGTTGCTTACGCCTCAGTGAAAAATAAAAATAAAAATCTTAGTTACAAACACATGGAAAATTTGGTTGAAAAGTATCTACTGGCATCCACAAGGAATCCCATGGAACAGACTTATAATGCATTCTAAGTCTATCTCAGTCCAGATTTATTAAAAATAGACAAGCATCATATAATTTGCGTTTATTGATATTTTGGATATAGCTTCAGATATATTAGCTTTCAGCATCTAAAGGCTCAATATTTTTATATACTGAAAATGCTACTGAAATGGTTCAGATTAATTTTCTAAAGCGAGTTATTTAGATATTGTTTTCTGTCTAATTTTATTAAATGGATTGCAATTTACTATTTGGAACCAGCAGAAAGATTAACAGCAGAATAGTTATGGCTGTTAAATGGATTTTCTTAATAAAATATATATGTGTTATTTGCGTGTGAGAGAAAGAAAGATGTATGAAGTCAAACAGAGAAAAATCTTCAAAATTCATATTTTTCAAGCAACAGACTGCCAACAATAAATGAGCAACAGGAAGGATGATAGAATGAGTGGCAGGTATGCTGGTGGTAAAGTCACCACTAAGCTGTTTTCTTCTCCTAGCTGGTAGCCTCATGGTCAAGCCAGTTCTTTTCTGCTCCACCTGTGATTAGAAGGGAAGCTGTCTAACTGGGCACCCATCTCTAGCTACTCTGCAACACAGGTGTTAACTTGACCTCTATTAGTTGGCTAGCAGGGGCTTTCTCTGCCTTCTCTGCAAAATGTAAGGCTAAGCGAAAACTGTTACAACAAGTATTCAAATTCCAACCACTTTGTAAGGCAGTTACAGGACCCTTTCTACTTGGTTTGGGACTTTTAAAAATCTCTCTTGAGTTTTACTCCAGATATTTTCTACTTCTCTATATAACAGGATTCCTCAAGTCTTTCCATTTTGTTCTCTTCTGTATTATTGTTGCTTTAGCAAACTGAACATTCTAACTCCAGAATTAATATATCAACAAGATAAAGATTTAAACACAGCTAGAAGCAGGGAAGGCTAAACTAATCCATAATAAAATCACCCTAAAGAAATGTTGTCTACTACAAATTATCAAAAGTATTAGTTTGGAAACAGAAACGGTTTTAACAATGTATATTATTCTCTTTAATTTTCATTTCTAAATGGAGGTACAGGTAGTCCTTACTTACCGACCGCAATTGGGACCAGCAACTGTGTTGTTAAGCAACGCTTAATGACCGTGTCCAAGTTATGGCATCAGTTCCACTGTAGTCATTAAGCAAATCACAGTGGGTCATTAAGTAAGGACCTCATGTGAACCCGACTTGCAACTTCCTGCTGGCTTCCCTGTTGACTATGCTTGTTGGAAGCCAGCTGTGAAGATCACAAATGGCAATCACGTGACTGTGGGACACTGTGTCTGTTGTAAATGTGCGCTGGTTGCAAAGCGCCTGAATCGTGATCACATGACTGCTGCAACAGCTGCAAGTTCGAGGACTGATCACAAACCTACTTTATAACCTACACTGTTGTAACTTCAAACAGTCACTGAACGAGGCACTTGGTAAGTGAGGACTACATGTATAAGCTCTGCTAGGGCACAATGGTATGTCTCCAAAGAAGAGCATTAAACTACTTTCATAGGTTCAGCAGAACTCTGGCTTTTCTGAACTATTGATCTTTGGAAAAGGAGATTTCTCAAAATCATTGTCTGATACGAAGAGCTGCTATTTAAAGAAAATAAGGTTTTGTTTTGTTTTTTTTTAAAAACACAATATTCCTGAGTTGTAAAGCATATCAGAAGTATATTTCTGGATTTCAGCCAATGGCTACAGTGGACAGCAGAAAACGGAACTTCTATTGAAGTCTCCCAAGCACAACTCAGTTTCACAGTAGAAAGCTCTTCAAGCACTTATCACTTATTTATTGGAATGTGATGCAGTCATTATTCCTTCTGGGTGTCAGGACTGGTATAATTTTTATTTTCACCAGTAACAAAACAGATTTAACAAAAGCTTCTTTGGGGAAATGAAAATATAGGATTCATAAAAGCCTTAAAGTGTATTAAGTATTACATTAAAACAGCGAAACAGCTATCTGTCTATAGGCATGAAGTATAGGAGAAATAAAATCAAGACCTGGGTAATTGCTACACATATTCCTTTTCCATAAGAACAGTTCACAGCATTTCAAGTCACTTACTTGTACTCGAGTGACATGTAGATACATGATACATGCCACCAGGAAGCATATGCAAAACACTAAGAGAACAAGGACTGCGGTACTCCTAGAAAGAACACATAAAAACTAAGTCATGGTACACAAATAAAAGCAATTTCTTTACAACATTACTAGAATCTATCTAAATAATCAAGGACTTGTCTGTCTCAACAAATAAGTTCCTTCATGTTGCATTCTAAATTATCCTTTCTCTGCTGTTCACCATTTTCAGTGGTATTACTGTTTTTGTATATAATTAGAACCAGGGTTCTTTGGAAAATAATCTAAAACAAGTCCTCTATGAATAAAGTTTACAATGATTGGAACTTTTAAATTTAAGAATAATGTGAATAGAAGGATGACAGGTATAAACCCATCTGATATGGAGACAGTGGTGAGACCAAAGATTATCTAATAAAACAACATGGTGGTAGGTTCAAAAGCAATAAAGGAAGCACCTTTTCATACAGTACATGGTCAAAATACTGAATTTAGTATTGGATCCTGAGTGTTGATACACCATATGCACCTTCTAGGCACATTATGTTGACTTGCAAAATAGTCTCTAGATTAGAGATCTGTGCTTGCTCAGAAGAGTGTTTAGGTTAAAACTGGGCCGTGGTTGTGTTTTTAACATACTGTCCAAATACTAACCAATATTGTTCTTACCATTAGTAGGACTGTCCTTACCAGTATTGTCCTTACCATTAACTATATGTTATACCGAGATGACAAAGGCTAGTAACCTAGTCTACATCTTCTCTATCTTACTAAAAAGCACTATGTGAAAGCCTCACTTCACCAAAGCTATCATGTGTGGTAGAGTTCAGTATCTATGGGCTCATCTAGTTATGACCATAACATATGGAAGACTGTGACTTTGAATGTGTGAGGAGAAAATCATAATGAACATTAATGAAATGAAATGAAAGAAAGAAAAACAGGTATGCTATATGCTAGTGAACCTACAAGAAAGGAAAAGATGTAATAGATGATATGAAATAGAATTGATAAATACACTCAGAGAAGAAAAGGTTTAATTATGAATGAAAGGGCTAAAATGTATGTCATAAAGTATGAATTTGTGTAATATAAATTATTGTGGATTTGTATGAAAGCAGGAATCCACAAGTTGGTGATAGCTGTATATTAAACTCCAGAGAACAACAACAATGGAAGAATCACATTTGAGTTTTAGGAAAAAATTCTAAATGAATGAAATCCAGGGGGAAAAAAATATTACATTAGGAAGTGTAAATGCATGGGTATGAGCATGATGACAAAATATAGGAAGCAAATCAAATCTTTATTACAGTTATAGACCAGCATAAGGAAGGTGGGGTACAGCCATTAAAAAAAACTTAAATGATACATCCAGAGTAAAAATAAAAATCTAAAAAAATCATGAAAAGCTAGAATATATAAAAGATACATGAATTAAAAACCAGATGTATATATAAAAAATAAGAATTTAAAAGAAGGGGTAGGAGGATTAGATGAGTGTAGGAGAGCACAAAAGGTTAGTATGTGGAAGACTGTATCAAGTTGCAAAGCTCTCTAATATGGTGAACTAGCTCATTAAATCTAGTTTATAGCACAGGTCATCATCTGACAAAGTTTGAGCATTGCTGTACAGAACCTGGCAACATTGTATATTACAGAAGTGATGGTATCTGAAAGCACAGGGTGGTGAAAAATTGTCTTAACAGGCACTGGAGAAAAACATGCTCTGTTGTTTCTCTGTGTCCAGAGTCACAGGGGCATTGTTTCTCCAGGTGAGGAATCTTCAAGGACTTCAAGGACAGCTGAGGGGAGGGCATGACATCATGCCAGAGTAAAGACCCTACTGTGTTTTGTTGTTCAGTCGTTAACTTGTGTCTGACTCTTCGTGACCCCATGAACCATATCGCGCCAGGCCTTCCTGTCCTTCACTGCCTCCCTGAGTTTGCTCAGTTTCATGCTCATTGCTTCAGTGATGCTATCTAACCATCTCATCCTCTGCCGTCCCCTTCTCCTTTTGCCTTCAATCTTTCCCAGCATCAGGGTGTTTTCCAAAGAGTCCTCTCTTCGCATTAGGTGACCAAAGTATCCGAGCTTGAGCTTCATTATCAATCCTTCCAATGAGCAGTCAGGGTTGATTTTCTTTAAGATTGACTGGTTTGACCTCCTAGCAGTCCAGGGGACTCTTAAGAGTCTTCTCCAGCACCACAGTTCAAAGGCATAAATTCTTCCGCGCTCAGCCTTCTTTATGGTCCAGCTCTCACAGCCATACATTACTACTGGGAAAACCATAGCTTTGATTATGCGGATCTTTGTCGGCAAGGTGATGTCTCTGCTTTTTAATATGCTATCTAGGTTTGCCATAGCTTTCCTCCCAAGGAGCAAGTGTCTTTTAATTTCATGGCTGCAGTCTCCATTTGCGGTGATCTTGGAGCCCAAATAAATGAAGTCTGTTACTGCTTCCATTTCTACCCCTTCTATTTGCCAGGAATTGATGTGTCCAGATGCCATGATCTTAGTTTTTTTAATGTTGAGTTTCAAGCCAGCTTTTGCACCCTCCTCTTTCACCCTCATCAAGAGGCTCTTTAGTTCTTCTTCACTTTCTGCCATTAGGGTGGTATTGTCTGCATATTGGTACTTCAATTTTAGTTAGGTATGCCATAGTACCTTTGAGTACCTGCTAGATCTAACTGGTGCTTTGTGTCTGGTACATGCTGTTTAATAAGTGCTTTGGCCTGATCATAACCCATGATGAATAGAAGACCTGGAGAGAAGCTCAAGGATGAGATTTTAGTTGCCACTGCCTGTTTCCATGTGGATTGAAAATCATGACTCATAGAAAATGGAACAAGGCCAAAGGAAAAAAGACATGCTGAGCCAATAGTTGAGTATGGTCGCCCACACTCTAGCCTCCACTTTCATGAAGCCTGTCTCTAGTCGCAGGGTGACGATTAGGGACTTGAAGTGCTGACCTTAAAAATTTGGATTGTACAAGTTCTAATGCTGCAAAATTGGAGAAGAGGGCCAGCTGGGCACCATAAAGAAGTTGTGTTATTGGCTTGGTTTCAAATAATTTGAGAGCTGCAGGTATGTAGGGCCACCTCTTGTCTTAAGGGATTTAAGAATTGCAGGTGAGCTCCTCTGTGCATGTAGTCCCCATGGGCTTTCCTACTGCCAACAAAATGGACTACCCCCATGTGTTTGAAACAGGAGGTCTGATCAACCTTGTGGCCACCTATGCTCCAGGAATGGCTCTTCAGCCTTTTGGCAAATGCCATGATTTTAGTTGTCTGATAACTGAGTTCTAGCTGGTCTTTCTTGCAGTACTGTGCTAGTGCTGTCAGTGTTCTTTTAAGGTCAATAGGTGTTTTTGAAAGTATTGCTGCATCATCTGTGTAGAGTTGAACAGAGATGTGCCTTCCAGCAAGTTTTGGGACTGAAAGTCTGTGTTGTAGAGATGGTCCACTATGGAGTTTATAAAGAAATTGAATAAAAGTGGGGTCAATATGCAGCCTTGCTTGGTGCCTTTCTCAGTTTCAGTGGCACTGGTGAGATGGCCCTGGGGGTTACATCTAATTTTGAGTGAAGTCCCTTCATGTAACATATGTATTAAATGAAGTAGATGTTGGTCAATCGAAGAAGCCTCCGGCTTTTCCCACAATTTAGCTCAGGATATGGAATCAAATGCTGCTTTGAAGACTATGAAAGAGGCATAGAGGGAGGATGTGTTGTGGGAGAAGTATTTTTCAATGAGATGATGGGTTACTAGGCACTGATCAATGGTGGACTGGCCCGCGGTGCTCCCCTGCAAGTATGTTTTCTTGTTTCAGCCAGTTCTGAAATTTCCATTGTAGGAGTCTTGTGTAGAGTTTGCTGATCATGTTGAGGAGGCTAATCGGTCTATAATTAGCAGGATCATCCTTTCCCCCTTTTTTAGATATAGGGACAATCATCACAAGCCCCCAAATATTTGGGGATTTGGCTATAGGTAAGACCAGAGCAGGGGTCCAGAAGTCCAGGTTGTTTTTAATGGCCTCTGGAGGGATTATGTCTTTCTTGGGCATTCCCTGGTCTTAGTTGGGCAACAAGGTCCTTGATTTCTGACACTGGCACTGGTGCCCATGGCAGATTTTCTATAGCAAACAGAGATCCCAATTCTTTAGTGGGGAACATCATTTGGCTTGTTCAGTGAAAGAAGAGGAGTGGGGAGCTGTTTCTCCTATGAGTCAAGTTTCCTCAAGGCCAGGAGAGGCTCCTGAGATGGGTAAGCAGATGAGGGCATACCTCCAGATTGGGTTTCTGTAAGGATAGTGCTTGTCTGGGGTTTAATTTGCTTACAAGGCAGTTTCTTTTGGGTATCAACTATTTGGGATTGCATGGATTCCTTGAATATTGCTGGTGTGGAACTCTCAGAGGAGTCACTGTCAGTGTCACTTTTACTGTTATTGGTGAAGTCAGAATAGTGTGCTGACAGTATTCTGTCTGATTGAGTCAAAAGAGGGGCAGTAGTGTGAGATGGTTTAGAAAGTGAGCAGCTGAATGGGGCAGATGCATTAAGTTGGTGCTGGACTTCCATATCACTACCAGCACTGGGAGGATGTGTCAGAATTGTTGTTTGGAGGTCTGTTAGTTTTTTTCTCAGATTAGTGAGTTCTGTATTTATAGATTTAATTTTCTCCCTTGATGTGTGTTAGGCTGTTTGGCATGGCAGGCAGATTTGCTATATTTGGAGCATACATTTTTATGGCTCTCATGTGCAGGGTCATGACCATTTGTCACTCTCCCAGTGAGGAGGTCATGGACTAATTTGTCCTTAAAGATTCTGACAATTTGCATGTGATGAATCTGCCATAGGAATCTGCTCATTTGTGTGAGTCTGGCAGAGAGAGATGGCTGGTTGAAAGTCAGTATGTAAGTATGAACATGTATTATTCTATTTTCCATCCACCAACAGAATTACTGGAAATTTATGTAAGGACAGAGGACGAGGAAGCTCCATAGAACAGAGTGAAAAGAATGTTACAGAATGTCATAGAAGTATTTGAAGTTATGCTAATGGGAAATATAACAAAGGGTGGAACAATGTGTGAAAGAGGCAGTGGAAGAGAAAAAATCATACAAGAGATGCAAAAAACTAAGGATGACAGAAAAACATTAGATAATGTATATATAGAGAAAAATATAATTGCAAATAATGAAGTTAAGTAAAGCAACAAGTGGGCTGAATTGTTACATCTCCTACCCACAATGGCTTGGGGTACAATTTTGTTGGACTTTATTACTGACCTACCACATGTCAAGGCCCTGAATATTGTTCTGATGATAGTGGATTTCCTTTCTAAGATGGCTCATTTCATTCTCTGTCATAGGTTCTCTTATTTCTGCTCCTGAAACAGCTTATCTGTTTCCTGAAAATCTTTGCCCAGTCTTGTCATTCCTGACAAGGCATGCAACTCAGAGCCTGTGTATGAAAAGCTGTATTTCACCTATTAGATGTAAAGCTCCTCCTGTTCTCTGATCAAGGTCAGCAGAGAAACAGAGAGGAACAAATACCATCTCAGAGCAATATTTTCATTGCTATGGTACACATACCTTTGTCCCAAGGTAGAATTTGCTTACAATAGTTTCAGGATATCTACAGTTACCTATAATCAAATAGTTCTTGGTCCTTCCCTAATCCAAAGACTCCAATTTTTTCCAGAAACTGCAAGTTGCTCAGCATCCCCACAAGGATCAGTTGAATTCTGCCAAGCATCCTACAAACTGTCATTGTCAGGACCCCTCCCCCCCGGTTGCTATGGAAGATGTATGGCTTTCTCTGAGATTTCTCCCTTCCACAGCAATATCTAAGAAGGGGTAAGTTCATTGGACTATTTCCCTATAACCTTTCAAGTTCTTAGTTACTGTACTGTTACCAAAAGTAAGATCCTTCCAGAATTCTTTTCACATGATTTATTGAAAGAAGATAGGATAAGGTTACAGAAATTGCATTGCTTTCTATTTAGAATCCAGTTTATCTCCCAGATTCCTAAGGCATGGGTGGGAGTTTCAGTCTTTTACTAATAGCCCTTATGTGAATTGGTAAAAAGACTGTAAATTTTATATGATAAAGGAGGAATGCCTGGACAAGCCATCTCTTGTCCAACACTACATATAAAATTAAGATTGGCTAAAAATTACTGAGTATCTCACAAAATGAGAGTTATATCAAATAAGTGATAGATACTTAAGCCAGGAGGATCTAGAATCAAGAATTAAAAGAGGCAACTAGGGAGAGGTCGTCCAGAAATATCTTTTTGAGTTGGCTGGCAGAATGAAAGAAAAGGAAATGCTGGTTATTGTAATCAATTTTTCTTTTCCTGAAATATCCTGCTACAGTTCTATAATGCCTTTTCCAAGAATGCATGATTTCTATAGTGCTTATAAACTTTCCTTTTGTGGGATTGAGTTAGTTAGGTAGCTGCATTTTCACAGTTTGACCTAGCTCTAGTAATAGCTCGTAGCTCTTCCAAGGAGAGTCTTTGATGCCACCTATTCACATTATCTATTGCCTTTGCCTTCCACTTCCTTCAATCTGCCAATTTTTCCTAGTGGATTTAATCAATATTCATTGCACGCAAATAACTTAGATTTGATTTAACGCTGGGATTCTTTTACGAATACACTAGACAATACATAAATTGTGTACAGTAGTATGCTTTCTTACTTTCTGGTTTATTTTTCGGGAACAAATTAATTTCATAATGCATTAACTTAATTTCTTTTAGAAAACTCTGAGCACAGCGTGGGAGCATTTCTTCCTCCTTCTTTTAATTCCAAATAACTATTCCTCAGGAGTTGAGGTAAGTCATTAGCCACTCTTTCCGTCAGAAAGCAGTCACAACTATCATATTTAGCTAGGACTTTCAGTTTCAGTAATTTGATATACTAATTTAACTATTTTGACCACATTTTAACTGCTTTTTTATTTCAGCAGAAAGGAATACATCAAATAAACAATACTTGGTGCCTTTTTTTAACAAACAAAGGAAAAAAATATCTCAACAGGTGAGTGTGTGCTAATTCTCTGCTGGAACAAAATTTAAAAACCCTCTGATTCTATGAGTGTGTGGGATTCTCCCCCCACCCCCCAAAAGAAAGAATCCTATCCACCCCTATACGCAATGATCTCAGTCTGGATTAGGACACCATGTACTTGTACTAGAAAAAAAAATCAGTAAATAAGACATTATGGTACACAATTTATATATAATCTGCTTAGCCCTCAGATTTTCTTCACAAGAAAAATGGCTAGCCTGATAGACTGAATGCTTGGCCCTTAAATTTCCATCAACATTGGGAAGAACCATGAATAAAGATATTGCTCTGTTAAATTTTCCTAGCTCCAGGATGAAAGTAGGAATAAAAGCAAATTTGCTTCTTATTATGGATGAATGTAGAATGTAGAAATGCCTTTGTTTTATTACTTCCTACAAGACTTGTTTTTCCACAAGCAATCCACTGCACTAGTTTTGTTCCCAATAACTTCAGTACAGAGCAATGGAAAATTTTCAAAGAGTGAAAGGCATTCATAGAGATTTTTTTTTAGCATGTTGAATATAATTTGAGACACTTTTAATGAATCCAAAGCACATTCACAATACTTATATACTGCCATAAAGCCACATGGCAGTGAAATTACTGGAAAAAATAACTTACTGTGGGATTATTAAAAGGTAGACAAGGCCAAATAAGGCAGCTAGAATCAGTGACAAGACTACAGCACTGGTGAAATATTCATCCTGAAGTTGGTGATACTGTGAATGAAAGAGGGGAAGGATAGAGATAATTAGTTAGCCTTTTGCTTTGCATGTTGTGCTTCTGAAGAAGAAAACAATTGTGCTTAAAAATGAAGTACAAGCAGCAGTTTAAAATTCTCAAGTTTTCTACTAACAAGAACATTTTTTTTTATAAATGTTTATAGAGTTAGCCCAGAGGTGGAAAAAATCTTGTTCCAAGCTTCAGAATACTTTCCAAATCAGGATAGGTCTCTCCATCACTCCCTATCTTGGAGTCAGGAAAAGAAGGAAAAAGGTCCCAGATAAACCTGTCCTTGAAAGGATGCTGAATGCTGCTGAGAGCACAACAGAGGTGAGCCCTAGCTTCTTTCTCTATTTTACAACTCAGATTGGGAAGGAAGGATGGGGTCTCATCTTTATAGTTATCTCAGGTCTCCAAAGTGCTCCTTCATTTGCACCCAATACTCACATGATTTTTGATAGTTTCACTATATTCAAAGTATTAATATTTTATTAATTGTTATTAATAACCTTTCTTTAGGAGCAGACAATATCATCATCATCATCACAATCACTACCCTGGGGACTAATGTATTGCAGGCAGCTAAAAAGTTCTTTACTATCCTGTGTTTCCACTAGTTAATGACTTTCAGATTTAAACTTTTCTAACTGTAGTTATCCAGACTGATTTCAGAAAGCTTCCACAAAGCTTGCATGTATACATTTTTAAGTAGGTTGAAAAAAAAAAACCCACATTTGAAGCTACTGAAAAAGAAAGCTGAACAAAGACACAACAATTCTAATGAAGAAATGATCCATGGGAAACAACTTACTGGGGAAAACAATTTCATTGATGAGGCTAGGAGAAAAGGTTCAGCTTGAAGAGGATTTCTTTCATTTAAAAGAAAGCTCTCTGAGTCCTTAATGAAATTATGACAACTTTGTGACATCTTTTCCCAAAAAGAAAAGAATTTCTTTTCCTTGGTGGAACTTTTGAACTATGGTGAAACCAACCCTACTACTACAAGCCGTGTTTTTTGCTTATTGCTGCAATTTGTTTATGAAACATTGCCTCTTACAAAATACACAAGTACTGTATAATAAATTTTAAATCAAAGCCAGTCTCAACAAACAGCATCACAACTTAGTAGCAGTAGTTAATAAAAACAAAACTGATTAAACAGTTGTAGGGAGAATTGCCAAATATTAATTGAATAAGTAAAAAAGAGCATGCATTTGTCGTGTGTTGGTCTTCTCTAGACAAAGTTTTGAAATAAGCAGTGCTACTAGAACAAAGCTCTGCTTCAAATTACCTTCAATATTCTTTGGCAAAATAGGAGAGCTTTGACCTAAAATTATGGAAGAGCTATATGGGGATGAAAAAAATCCTTTGGATATCCCAATAATTCAAGGGAGAAACTGGGGTCCTACAGTCAGGCAAAATTGCAAATTTCTGGTACCACAAAGGTATGTTTTACCTAGTTTCCCCTTATATGTAAAGGAGGAAGGAAGGGGAGTCTAGAGATTACAAGCCCAAAGCTGGCATTTTCTCATTCCTGTATCCCACCTAATTTGGAACATTATCATGAGGAAATAGAACTACAGTGACAAAATAATTCTATGATGACTGAAGACAATTCTTTACTTAAAGCAATTTATTTATCTTTGTTCCTTTCAGATGAAGTAGGCTATACGAAATATCTGGAGGACCTCATGTTGGGCAGGCTCAACTTTGCATTTACAAAAAGGTGCAACATGTCCTTCACTTGGCCAATCCTTAATAAAAGTCTCACCTACCTTTTGCTCACGTTCAATCTGTTTATACCTTAGAGTAAAAAAGTTTAGATCTGCCATTTCTGATTCAGTTTGCCGAGCCTCTATTAAGCGGCTGATGTATCGGTTCACTCGGGTTCCAGGAGTGTTGTATACAACGTTTGTAGAAAAAGAGGAACGATTCCTGAGTTTTTCAGAGGCTGTCCTTAATGCTCTCCTCTGTGGCAGAAATGAAAAATAGGAGGCGAGAGATAGGGTTAACAATGTATTTGAAAGATTAAACACACAATGTATTCTAGCGTTAAAGGGGGTACAAATTGCTCTGGCATATGAAAAATATATAAACTTAAAAGAAAATACAGCAGTAGCAGTCAATGTTTTGTGTCTACCCTCAGACTGATTTACATCCATTAACATCATGCACCACAAACTTGTGAAATGTGAAAAAAAATTCTAACTCTCAGAGTTTTATTAGCTATTCGAATACTTTCCATTCTGGCTTTATTTTTAAAAAATGTGCATAGGGACACACATTCTTAACGTATTTTTTCAAGCTACAATCATTATAGAACTGGGGATGGATAATTTTTTATCTGGAAGTTGTGCTTCACAGTGTCTCTAAGAATTATGTTGGGTAAGCTAAAGCTCCTGAAACAGTTGTAACTTCTTCATGTAAATACCAACCTCAGTATGTTCAAAGGTACACTTTGGTTCCTTGATTACAAAACATGGATTAGGCCTAACTCAAGTCACTGCCGAGGCTGTGTAGGAGGTGATAACAAGTTTAAAACTCATATGAGAGATAGGAAAGCAATACATCACAGAAATTATAGATTTCTCTTGCAATATTTAATTTTCTGAATAAGTGAGTAGAAAGAATAATTTAGAATGGAAGCTTTTCAAATCTGGCTGTTCTTGCTGTCCGCTCCCTGAATGAAAGACCCACAAAACTTCCACTATGTGTTTGGTGGAACAAAATAGTGTAATATCCCCACCTAGTGGAAAATAAATTATACATTTTTATTACAATGTAAATTGATTAAGAATGGATGAATCTGTCATTATTTTTAGAGGGAACAGACCACTTCTTTTCAGTATTTAACAACAAAGAAAGATCATGTTCTATATAAAATGGGGAAACATTTCAGACTTATTTGATCTTAGGTCCTTCTGATGTGTGATTCAAATTCCTGCAACAGATGCAAATTTCACCTGCATTTCTATCAATGACAGTGCCACGTGTATGTGAGAGTCATACCGTTCCATAGTTTCTAGATGCTATATCTCTATTTAATACTCTACATTCTCATTAATATTCTGTAATGGTCATACTTCAAACAGCTCAACATTAACTTAATCCCCAATTTCTTATTTCCATTGAAAATAATATCTGAACTGTGGGAAGGTTGTAAAGGTGAGCTGTTAAGCCACCAAGCCTCTTGTTAACTTTGGAGTTGATCTCCATATTTTGGACTGTTCCTGTTTTGGTAAGTGGAAACTTCTGTAAGTACATTGTTATGGCTCCAAAATCTAGACAACATAAGAAGAAATTATCTCCTACTTCCACTCCTACATTAACTAATGAGGAAAAAAAGCCTGCAACAAATATAAAAAGGGGGCGGGACTTTGATCACGTGATTGCAGCAGCCATCTTGACTTGCACTGTTCCTCCTTGCAGATGTCCCTATTCATAACCTCTGTTTAGGCAATCATGCAGGACCTGGAAACATTCTACTATAAGGAAATGAATCTTATGAGAAAGCCATCAATAAACCTGAAAGTAGCAAAGAAGTGGCAGGTGTTCAAGATGAAATGGTTTATATGCAAGGTTTGCTATACAGAAATAATTTCAGATTCTTGAATATGGATGTAATGCAGAGGAACCGGATTATGGAAATCTAGTAGTATTTATGGAAAAACTCATATGGCAGCTCTTTCTACTACCATTTGGTTACAAGTTAGGGATTGAAACACAGATTGGTTTCCACTTTCATTCAAAATTGAGATCCAGTCCAGTTGTGATAAAATTTTTTAGAGCCATCTCTTGTTTGGATCTTTAATAAGGCATGTTTGGCAACAAGATGGAAGATTTTTTTCCCCTTATCCCTGGACTGTGCAGTAAAATGTTTTCTGATCTGAGTGCTGTTGGTAAGTTTATTGAGCTGGGGTCAGAAGGAGAAACCAAACAATCTGTATATATTTAACAATTTTTAGTTTTGAAAAAATTGCAAAAAGAATTGATAGCTTGGGGAAAAGATTTCTATTGTCATTTTGGCATGCCACTTTTGGAGGTCCTTATAGTTGTATATTATTTGTTATTTTTCTATTTGTTTATTTTTTTAGCATTCTTTTAATTTTTTTGATCAATGTTAATTTTACATGCAAATTTTAAAATCTTTCTTTTTCTTTTTCTTCTTGAATATTTAAAAATTATTTTAATTTTTAATTATTTTAATACAATTCAGCTTATTTAATATTTTTCCTTTCTCCATTTTCCTTGTCTCCACAGTGATGTGTGTGTGTGTGTGTGTGTGTACAAACACACACAAGTAGTACTTTCATATCAGTTTTTCTTCTTTTTTAAAATTATTATTTATTAAATGTACAAATATATTTTGCAGAATCGTTGGGCCATACCGCATTGCCACCAAATATGAAAGAATGACCTAGTGTAGTTACTGCATTTCCAACAGTTTTTAAAAAATGAATTGGCAATCAGAATCGGAATAATATTTCATTGGTAGTACATCTTGCACCAGTTTTCTCTAATGCTAAATGTACATTTGATATTTTTCTTCCATTTATATTCAGTTGTTGCATATCAATTGTTCTCTTCAAATTCTACATCCATATGATCATAAAAACTCTTAACTTCACTTTCTGGATTGTACTTCAGCAGCAACTATAACTTCAATAAGTTATCTGAATTTTGTATGATTTTTTTTTGTAATCAGTCAAATATCTAATCTCAAATCTCAATGTTTTTGTAATGTTTTTAGGCTTTACATCTTGTTTGTAGCTATTAAAACCAATGATGAGGTGATTCTGACCATTCTAAAGAGAGAATCTCAAAATACTTCATCTTTGTTTTATTAATAATTGTCTTGCAATCTCTATGAATTATTATCCCTTCACTAGCCAATTTCTCCTTCATAAAGATAGATGTTTAATATCAACAAAAGCATGGTAGAACAATTTGAAATTTGGTACTGGCACTGTTTCAATCTTTTGAGTCTTGTAGACTCTTGAGCTAGGTATTTTATTAGACTACATGAAATTAGTTTGTCATTCATTCATTCATTCATTTATTGGATTTCTCCCCCACAATAGGGGACTCTGGGCGACTTAATATTTTGTCTTCAATTCTTACTGAAATCATTTGAAACAAAAACTTAAATCTTGGTAAAATATTACTTATTTTACTTAAAATAGCACTGCAATTCTTCCTAACCTGGACAGTTTCAACTTTCTTCATCTTAAGATGTTCACCATTATATATTGCCTAGTCTGGAATAATTGTTGTTGAATAAATCTTTTTTTTTTTTAAGTTCCCAATACTTAATCTTTTTGACAGTAATGTTAAAAACCTTCATTTGCTAGGATTACTGTTGTAGCTCTTCTGATAAGTTCCTTGTCACAATTTGAGTCTTGTTCTTATTCATCCAATATTAGATATTGAATTGTACTGCTATATATATTCCATTAGCAGTTCTAAAAAGTCCTTTAGGTCGATAACTGTAAGTATAACATCATCTGCATATAATAATAGATGCTGGTAGTGGTGGTGGAATATAAGTCTTTTAAATAATTTTTAAAGCCTTATCCAATTTTTTAATGTCTAATGGCAAATTCTTGTTCAAATTCTTGTTCATGTTGTTCTCGAATAGACTTTGTTGCATATCTTTTTATGCAGGATCATCTGGGAACAGACTGTGTTACTAAGAAGACACAACACAGCTGACATTACTGATTCAAAGTCCCAATGCAATTCCTCAAAAGTTTCTCTGAACACCACTGTAAGTTGCTTGTCTTGTGACTCCAATATCAAAAACAGTTTTTCTTTCCCACGAAAATGCATTTATTCTTTAAAATTAATTTCAAAGTCTTAATATTTAAAATCCAATATTCCAATGTTTTCTGAGCTCTTAATCTGTTTAAATCTTTCCATAACCAAAACCTTATCTTGCCTTTTGCTGTTTATTTTAAATTCTTAAAGGTTATAAAGATACATCTTCATTTTCTTATATTAAGACACTTACCTGGTGTTTCCAGCCTTGTCATTTTGAAGATGTCTAACTTCTTTAAAGCAATTAATAGGCAATTTCCAAAAGTGATTAGCAACAAAAGTGCAAACTTAGTGTCCTTTGAAAGGCTCTGTTTGCAGCTGGAGCAAGTATGGCAAATTCCCTTGGCTCCTGGTTTTCCCACCCTCTGGAGACCGCTGCTTTGCAGACTCCTCCTGAGAAGCAACTGAATGGAGAAGAACTTGGGCAATTTTGCATCCTCTCTTTGTCCAGAGAGGATTGAAGGAGCCAATCTATTCTTCAGCTCCCTGTTTTTAGCCGCAAATGTCGGCTTTTCGCTGAGCCATATTCAATCTACCATTCTTTCCCAGAAAAATGATTCCAGTGCCAATAGAGGTAAAAAAAGAGAATGGGTACAGTTTTATCTTGTTCCCTTTATTATGACACATTTTTGTGATAAAAGTCTGTTTGCTATCATCTTGGCCATTTGTTGTAACTCTGTATCCGTGTAAGAAAGCTCACAATGATTCTCCAAAGTTTTAAATATGAGAGGCCATTCCAAATTATCAAAATCTTTCTCTTCATCTAGGAAATCCATGGCTGCTTCCTTACTGTTAGGTATACAAGATAGACCAGATTGGGAAACTGACTCCACGGGAAGACTAGAGCTCTATTTTATTGAGACAGATTATAGTAATAGAATTTTGCAAGTTTGCCTATATTTTCCTTTCCCACCTTCCTATACCCCAGGGGAGGGAGCAGGGGGACCCAGTCTGAGTTTTTTTAAATAATACTTTCCCACCTGTCTGGGCTTACTTCTGCACCTGTTGGTGTCTCAATAGGTTCTGGATGGCATTATCAAGGTCATCTCCATGACTCCCTACACTTACACTTCTGATATATATGCCCAACAGCATTCAAAATATATCTAATATTATCCCTCATATATCTGTTTGGGACTAATCCAATCTGATCAGGTTGTATCAATTCAGTTAAAATTACTTTTAGTCTTTTTGTAAATATTGTTGTGAAACAGTTATATCTATATTAAGTAGCAAAATAGGTCTATACAACTCTGGATGGGTCAGGTGAAGAGGAGGGAAGTGCCTGAAGCTGTTGAATCTCATTCATTACCTGAATTCATGGTTCAATCAGAATTTCCTGGAAAGTCTTATAATATATTGCTGAAAGTCCCTCTGGTTCTGGAGATTATTCAATTTCAATTCTTGTATTGCTTCTTTTCTTTCCTCTTCAGTAATTGGTTTATTAAGCATTCCTTTTGTTCTGTAAATTTTGTGTCTAGATATCTTTTAATCTATTCTGAACTTAATATCTATTTATTATATAATCTGGAATATTTAACAAAATGATGTATTATCTGTTATTGCGGAATATCTGTTGCCATCCCGAATGAAAATAATCATTCTTTCTCTTGTTCTTTTGTAGTTGATAAACCAACAGATTATCTGGTTTATTGCCTTTTTCAAAATATTTCTGTTTGGAAAAATTAATCTTCTTGTATCAATTACTTCCACTAAATCCAGTTATTTATGAATAGTTCATCCTTTGTTCTATGTCCAAAAGAGGATGCTGCTGAAGTTGCTCCAAACTGCTTCAGTTCTAATTGCTTCCATTTTTCAACATGTTGATTAGTTCTGTATGGCTTTCTTCTATGTAATGCTAAAGATAAGAACAATCATATAATAAATGCTTTGCTTGAAACCCATTCTGGCAATAAAGAGATAGCGGGAATTAATTAAGTTTGGAAGAAGCTTCTTGGTTGACACTTAAGTTTATTATCTTCTTGTAGTAATAATAAATTGTTAAGTTTCCACTTTTTTGGTTTGAAGATTCCTCTGTGTATTCTTAAAATTATTGGATTATGGTTTGCATAGATGAGAGGTGCAACTCACACATTTATAGGCTTGGATAAGGATGATATGGAAATCCAACGCATAACTCTGAGTAAGTTTTATGAAGAGATGAATAATAAGTATATTTATTTTCTAGAGGCAATTGTATTGTCATGCATCTGTAAGAGAAAGTAATGACATGTAGTCTAGAACATTTTTGGAAGCTTAGAAGAAGTCCCTTTAGATGGTCCATATTTGTCTAAATTCAGGGAAAACCACCTGTTCATATCTCCACCAATTAAAACATTTCCCTTGCAATTTCAAGAAGTAATTGGATTTTTTTGAGTGGCAGGGGAAAAGTTGATTTTATTATCATTTGGAGTACAGACCGAAGCAATTGTCTTTGCTTGTTCAATTTGGAATCATCTTTTTCTTTCTGAATGGACAGTTAAGGCTGTTAATACTAGTTGAAAATATTTTTATATGACCCATGAGCCTGTTAATAGATTAATTGATGAAGAAAGAACAGCTGTTTGATCAATTTTTGATGTTCTACCCTCAATCTTTTAAGACTTGCTCTGTGACTGCTAGTGACTTGAGCATTCTATTAGCATCCTTAATGTATGAAAACTTTGCTGCCATCCAAAAAGACCTCCAAATGGAATGGTATATTTCATCTATATCTAATATTTTTTTCTTGAAGAGCAGATGTTAAAAATCTAACATCTCTTCTCTAAGTATATCTGGCAGGACATCTGGAAGAATCTCAATTACTGTATCACCAAGTTTTATGAGATATGATAACAGAGTTATTGTAAATGTAATTATTTCATCATCCATTAGGATGCTCTGTGGAACTTGTCAAAGATAACAATGATTTATTATATAGTCATTTTGATATTGGAACAATTGATCTATACACAAAGGATATTTTGGACATAAAGATAGCTAGAATTTAACTTGTTATTATATGCTGATGATAATTTGTGTGTCTTTTTAAAATAATTACCAGTGTTTTTTACCAAGATATATGAATATAGTACAAAATTAATTGAAATAAATCTTATATAGTATGTGAAAATATATACTGAGTATATTCTGGAAATATAAGTATCTATGGAAATTTGTAAAGAATGTGGTTTGCTAAGATTTCTTTGTAGAAATAAATATTTGAAATAATTTATCCCAGATTAGTACTGATATACATTTATGGTTAAAAATTCCCATGCATATGTGGGAAAGAATAAGTGCTATCAAAATGCATATAACTTCAGGTTACTCACATACAGACATACCTAGAGATATCTCCATGTTAATATATTTTTGACACATAGATAAGGTATGGACAAAGTCTAAATTTGGGATGGGTAGAATAGTCTTATGAAGAATAGTCTTCAGTTTTCCTGACTTTCAACTTCTATTTTTGAGTCTATATACTTTTAAACCTGACCTTTATTCTCATAAAAAGTTATTTTGAAATAATCCTAGTTAGAAAATTGTCTGTAAATCTTTATTTTCTAGTTCTTGGATTAAATAAATAAATAGGAATGAATACTTTAGATGAGCTCACTGTGTCTTTAAAATTATTTGATGCATCACAACAAAACTTGGAATGATTAAATGACTGACTATAAATTAAAATATCTTTGAACTATACTATTTGGACCTGATACATTGCCGTTGTCTGAATTCCTAAAATGTTATTAATATTAAAAAGTATTTTGGATTATTCTAACTATACAGTTCATTTTATAGACAATGCAAAAATATTAAGATTTGTAATAAAATAAACAAATATTGCTAATTCTTTGAAATAAGGAATTGGAATGTCCCATATTGCCAAATCAACGGAATAGGAAGAATGTTCCTATGGCCTTCTTCTTCTTTTTTTTTTAAAGCTTTATTTGTTTCATAAAACAGAACAGAGATTAAAAAAAGAAAGAGAAAGAGAAAGAGATGCAATAGAATAACAGCACATAATTGTATATACAAGGGCTTTTTTATATATAGATAAATAGATAAGATATGAAATGTTATATAACAATTTCAATAAAAGATGGGCATATTTCATTGTAATTTTCTATACTGCAATCCACAGTTAATTGGGGCAATATATTTACCTTTCCAATGTTGAACAACTACTTTGTTGGCAATAATCAGGACATGAAGAATCAATTTCTGTTGTTCAACTGCCAATTTCAATGTAGTAAATAGTTCAAAAGAATGTGTGGAATCCAAAAATATTAAATTTTGTCTCAGCCAAATAATTAATATATATAATTATTTCTTCCCAGAACATAATACATTTAGGGCATTGCAAAAGTTTATGTTTTAATGATGGTTAATTTAATCTTGTTCTGGTTGCATTTTCAGTACAGCAACAGAATGATTTATTCATTCCTTTTCTGTACAAATGCAATATGATCCAATAAGTCCAAAATACTACTTTTGGTGTATAAGCCAAAAATCTTTAAAATGTGCATATCAAATAACAGATAAAGACTTATTGCAGACTTCTGGTCTCATACGATTTAGTGATCTTTTCTTATGATTTGGGTGTCTATAAGGCTGAAAATGCCACTGGTCCAAACTGAGATGTCAATAAATACTGTAATTGTAAATACTGCCACATGGTGGCAATTCACAAATGGTATTTGTCTTTTCACATAAAAAATGATAAAAACACAATTATCATCCACTAGCTGATCTAATATAAAAATTCCAGCACCCATCCAGATCATTCATAAAATAATTGTTTAAATCAGTTTGGAGATCTGGATTACTCCATAGTAACTTTAGCATAAGAAAAAGGATCAAAACACATTTTTCCAGAAATAATATGCCCTAAATAATAATAACTTGAGATATAGCAAATTGATTATATTTTGAACCCTAAACAGTCTGATTAAATAAATATGTTATATGCAAATAATTCAAAAGGGCCAAAGATGGAGACTTTGCACTAAGTGAGGATGTCTAGAATCTGGTACTAGTCAAAAGGAATGCATAATGGTATAATTCAAGATTTGGGGGGGGGGAACCCTCTCGCCTTTAGTTAACAGCTGTATATTTTCCAAAGATGCATTCAGAATTGAAGAAGTCCACAGATATTTACAAAACAGCATATTAACTTTTTGAAAATGTTTTCCAGATATTTATATAGGAATTCTATGCAAAATATAAAGTATCCTGGGAATTACATTAATTTAAGAGTGTTTATCCTAACCTAAAGGCTCAAGTTTAATCACTCCCATTTATCAAAGTCTAGAGAAATCTCTTTATATACCTTATTCATATTCAGTGTAATTATTTGACAAATACTGTTTAGGATAAGAATACCTAAATATATGATAACTTCAATTTATCCTATAATCCTAAGTAATTGTTTTTTTTAATGCCTTTCTTGGCAAGGTTTTTTGGAAGTGGTTTGCCACTGCCTCTTTCCTAGGGCTGAGAGAGAGGGATTGGCTAAAGGTCACCCAGCTGGCTTTGTGCCTAAGGTGGGACTGGAACTCATACTCTTCCAGTTTCTAGCCTGGCGTCTTAACCACTACACCCAACTGGCTCTCTTAGGATATGCCTAATTGAACATAAGATCCTCAGAGAATGTTTTAAAAGGTTAGTTGTCTACCGCAGTGCACTAGTGATAGTGGAAAATATTCCTATGATTTGGGCATGTTCTATATTTGTTGAATTCTGGCTTTTCATTCATAAGTTTGTTAATAGTTCTGGGAAAGGAAGTAAGGTTTAAAGAAGCGAATGTAATGTTGACCTATTCGTGAAGAATTTGGATTTTTGCAGGTTTGTATTGTTATGATGGAAAAATATTGTTATTCTGGACTTAAGACGTTGGATTGAAAATGTGTGTTCACTTTCTACCTATGAACTGGCTGTTTATCGGCGTACACATTAAATAAGGTGTAAAAATTTACATATAAGTTATACTCTTAAATATTACATGTTTCATTATCTGGTACTAGTCAAAAGGAATGCATTCCTTTCATTATCTGTCTTCTGTACTTAAACTCTGTCATCTCTCTCTCTCTCCCTCCCTCTCTCTCTCTCTGTACATCATACATATACTCATGCATTATTTTTTAAAGGATATTTGATGAATTAGACATACATACCTTGTCATCATCTTCACAAGTCATCACATTGGAGAAGGGAATTTCAGCTTTAAACATTTTGCGACAGTGCATCAGCTGAACTAAGAGGTAACAAACAGTCTTGAACTTCATTCTTTTGGCAGGCTTTATGTCAGAGAGAATAAGCCCTGGAAATATCTGGAAAGATAATGTATATAAAGGCATGTTTATTTATTTTTTTATAAATGTATTATTTAAGAAGATGTCCCAAATGCATAGAAATCCATCATATACTATCATAATATAAGCTGTGATCTATCACAGAGGAGCCCTTGACAGCATTATATGTATGTCCAATTTAATCCTAACAGCAGCTCAGTTTAGATAATAACTGATCCAATAAGAATACTACTAATAATAATATAAATTAAATTATTAATAATATAATTTAAACTAGTAACAACAATAAAATGAGATAATAACTGGTCCAATAGTATTCACTAAGTTCTGTGGCTAACTGGAGAACCGAACCCAAATTAGTGATCATCAGGAATCAGAAGTATTATTCACAGACTGAAAGAAGTCATTCACTCCCACCAACTTTTACAGAAAAATACAAAATTGACTATAAAATCAATAATAGCAATTATGTCACTAAAGCCCCATGTGAACCACAAAGTATAGTATAAATACATTTGTAATAACCTATCATATGTATATTCTGAATTGCTTAATATATCCAAGACCATGTCTTGCTGTGTTCACTAAACCTTGCCCTTTCCTCTGAAATCTAATCCCACATACTCAATAACGGTACCAGAGTTTGGAACACAATACAGCTCTCAACAAATTCAGATAAATTGCCTCTCTAACAGCTTTATAATCTCCTTGGACCAAATCTGAAGTTATAGGAAATCTTTTTTTTTTTTTAGGCAATACACTGCACAGAGACATTTCCTCCTTTACTTTGCAGCATGTTGTCCCAATGAAAATATATTGCGAAACTATCATTAGTTCTGAATAGGGGAAAGTTCCTATTTGTTGAGGTGGAAGGGACCCTTTTTATAGCTTTCTCACTACAATCTTCTTGTTCTATACCTTCTCATGAGAAACCAGACATAAGTGTTTATTCTTATAAGCACTTGAATTACTTGCATCATCATTATTATGATTTATTTATTTATTTGGTGCCTTTGAGTCAGTTCATGCTGTAATAGAACTATTCCTATTCAAAGTGGAAATATTTCTGCACAAACAATTTCAATTAATTATAAAATTCAATTATCCATTTGAATCCATTAGCTAAAACATTACCACTTGAAGTATTCCCTAACAGTGCTAACTTTCTGCATACAGATGGGATCAGGGCCAGGCTATGGAAATACATACATACATACATACATGCTGTGAAGGACATATTTAATTCTATCTATCTATCTACCTACCTATCTAATCACACACAAACCCACACACACTCTCTCCATAACTTGTTCTTGTATCTTTCCTGCAGATAGGACACGAAATCTAGTTTCCTAATTCT
Source organism: Liasis olivaceus (assembly GCA_030867105.1). Classification (NCBI taxonomy): domain Eukaryota; kingdom Metazoa; phylum Chordata; class Lepidosauria; order Squamata; family Pythonidae; genus Liasis; species Liasis olivaceus. Next base: position 57,438,720 of record CM061351.1, on the reverse strand, counting down.
AGCATCACTGAAGTAAAGTTATAAAATTTATATAAATGTATAACTTGTCTTTGATCGCACATTCCTCAACATATAAACTCCACTGATTATTGCCAGGTCAGTGGGTATTCAGTTGCATGCACTTTGTCTGAAATATACTTAACTTTCCAGCCCCATACCTCCAGGAACAAGTTTGGAACTGAAAGTATCTGTTATGGTAGATGACAAAACAGTGATCATGATGGGATACCCATCACAGTTTCTAGTGTAATTTGCTATTAGTGGTTTTGAACAGATTACATATTACTGAATGCTGGACATTTAGCTCAAACGTCAAATACACCAACTGTTCTTTATGGCACTTGCAAATCATCTATTTTCTATATATTTATATAATGTCAATATATATGTGTATGAGACAGAGAGGCAAGAGTGCTTCAAAAAATGCCATAAATATATTTAACCCCCCCCCCCCCCGATATATGTAAAATCAACTGCATTCATCATTTATCATTTAGCAGTATTAAATTCTGTAGTTCAGACTGTTTAGGGACTTGTATATAAAAACAAATCTTCCACTGTCTTTTTATTACATTGCTGAAAGGGCAGAAAAACCTGCACAGGGAAGATGAAAACCATAAAGGATCATCTTTTCGCTTTAGCTACTCTGGTTCTTGTGCTGGGGCACAACTGCCTATAACATAGAAATTTATGAAATAAAACTTTTTTTTCTTTTAACCATGCTCATATCACAGGTTTTATGGTCACCAATAGGGATGCCCTTTACTCTATTTTTTTTAATGTCCTAATTATCAGTAATCCAGAATTATATTTCTGTATTTCTGATCTTAGCTCTTGTCCTATTTTAACTCTCAGCCATGCTATAAAAACTAAAAAAGAAAAAAGAAAGAAAAAGAGTAATTAAAGACAGGTATGATCACAGGGAGACAGGATGATCCATGATACATACCTACTATTGTTTTCTCCCTATTTGCAGACTGGTCCTGTTCAGTCATCAAAACGAATGAAAAATGTTACTGTTCCCAGAACTCAGGATTCATACAATCCTGTTATAACATTGTGATGAGATGCAAGAGATGGCAAACTAGTTTTCCAAATATTCAGAACTTGTGCAAAAAAAGAAATTTAGTAGGTACAGCTTTTCTCACTTCAGTAGCACCTTGAGAAGAAAAACTGCACCTGCTACAATCCCATTTTAGCACAGATGTTTAACATACAAAGCTCTTTTATTATGCCAGACAACTGGTTTACTTATATATTAGTATTTTCTTTTTCATTAGTAGCAGTTCCCAAAAGCCCCAGGTTGAGGCCTTGTTCAGATTTGGCCTGAACCACAAGCAAAGCATGAAAAATAATTAAGGACATGCAGTACCATGTCTGGATAAAATTATCTGGGTATTTATCATTCCATTTTTTTCTAAAACTGTATTGCCCCTAAAATTAAAGCTTTATTTTACCTTCATGGACTTTAACACACATGAAGTCTGGGAGTACTCACACCAGCAGACCACATATGGTGCAGATTATTTGAGATTTGACTGAGATACAGCAAATTGTTCAAATGTGTCACAGTGGCTCACAAAAGATCTTCCAGTCCTTCTTTATCTACCAAGGACTGGACAAATTTAATGCGACTGCTAGTCAGCAACACATTCATTCAGTAAGGGTGCAGAAATACGAATGCTTTGCCACTCTTATCATAACAGTACGGGCTTATACACGAGCTCAGTCATGTTTACTTTTCATCTTCCTCCACTGGTGCTACAGGTATTGCTTTTGTTGCTTCATCTCTGGAAGCTCCTGAGCCAAAGGACCCTTGAGATTGGCAAACAAAGGCCACTCTGGCGCTACACTGGTTCCAATACTTGACCAGGCTCCTAACAGAACTGCTTGTCTGCAAGATTGCTGGGAAAATGCCTAAGCATCTTATGGAATTCATTGGATCAATAAGACTTATTTAATCAATCCTCCCATCCTGCAGAGATGTGGGGAATCTCATATGAACCTGGAAGTGATCTGACCACAGCAAAGGACTCAAGGCAGTGTCCTTCATCTTCCGATCACATAAACACTTTTCTGAAGAAAAACAAGATCTACTGTGTGTCCATTTGTGAGCTGGGCCCAGGATCAATGGGCTGCCACGGAGGCCAGGAACGTGAGTCTTTCCAAGCCTTTGCCCCTTCTATAGTGCCAGTTACAGATCTCTTTAATTACACTTCATGTGTGAATTGTCAGTTTGCACTATGCAATTTCTAATGTCACAATATATTGGGTAAAATCCATCAGATGTATATGTAGGAAGTGACTGTCATTGAATTGAGGACCTACTGAATTTTTGCTCAATGAATTATTATAGAAAGTGGAATTTGAAGAAAACACTATGCCTTCTACAGACATTGCAAGCATATATTCTTTAGAGAAAACTCTATCAAGTGAGCTACACCTCTTGAAGTCTGCCTAAATGCATCCTTCCACAGCTCAGGATTTGCTCTGAAACATTAAAGCAAACTCTCTGTATATGGATCATGATTTGTAATGCAGTGATAGGATTTGAGACTAATTTTTTTCACAATGTATGTGGCACAGATTGTAGTTTGCATATCATGTTTCAGTTTTTAAAGTATAAGATGGAAATGTACAGTATCAGCATAAATTACATTAAATTAAAATTACAATTTTAGCTAACTGATGTTGATACAGTTTTTATTAATCTGTTGCATGATGCTATTTTACATTTAATGCTGATTTATTTTGAAGTATATATTTGCTGTATCATAGAAAAATGGAATATGAATGTCCAGATAAATAAATGTGCTCCACCATTAACTTATACCCTATTTTTTTTTAAAAAGGCACATATCCTTCCCCCATCTGTCTCTTTTGGCAGGCAACAGAGAGACAGCAGTTTAGAGTACAATTCAATGTCATGATGGTACATTATGTTTAATGTTATGATGGAGGGAACTGGCAGTTATTATTTCAGTTTGCCTAATGTTTGTATTCTGAATACTTAGATGTATCCTTGATTGAGATTTAAGCTGTCATTACTTCACTTTCAGAATGGGCTGATACAGGTTCTTCCTACTTTAGGTTTAATTAAAAAGGTGTTAAAGTACCAGTATCTATCACATTAAACCAGATGCAATCAACCCTGATCGCTCTGAAGTGCACACAGATTAGGTTCTGTCTTATGTTGGCTTCTACCAAGAATAACTGCATTTTTTTTTAAATGATCAGAATGGTAATTTGATGTCCACCTCATAAAAGCCCTTCTTGCAATTGCTGATGATTCTAACAAAATAAGATGGGCTGCCTCTTTGGAATTTGGATGCTGACAGGGAAATAAAATTCTTATAAGTTATGAATATTTTAGAATCTATCCTTATTTAAAGGTATAAACAGTACATGAAAAAGCTTTCATGTGCTATTGTGTTTACTCTTGGCTTAATAAGTCTGATAAGATAATGACAGAGCATGCTGTCAGTCCACATTTTGTGAAAGTTGGGTATATTCTTTAAATCCAAAGTACAACTATTTTACCTTTGAAATGAAACACATTTCTCACTATCTGCTGATGTTAACATTGATTTTCCTCTTGATGTCTTGCTGAAGCTAAATCTTACTACATCAAAAAGAACAATGCAGAGAGAATACAGAAATGTTACATATTTCAGGTTTCGGCTCTTGCAGAGAAGTAATGTAATAATAAACTAGCACAAAATGCTAATGTGCAAACTAAGATTCTTGCATCTGGACCAAGATAAACAAAGAATAATTCCATTTTCTTTCTTCAATACTCCCCCTCCTCCACACTCACACAAATGCCCCTTGGGTTTTTAGAACTCCCATCTTATTCAGTGCCCAAAGGGGATGGGATAGTATTGTAAAAACACATTTCTTTGGGAAGTTGTGATGATATGGCAATCCATATGTAAGTGCACAATAGGCATGAAAAGCTTTGATAAGTTAGAATGCACCAGCAAGTGACACAGTGACTGATCTACAGGCCCAAGGGAAAAGTCAGTTGATATACCAGTGAAGCATTTTTCCTGCCAGCTTGGCAGACACTCCACTGATGCATACCAGAGATCTAATGCTGTTAGCCAAGTTGTACAGGAACATCTGTCACTTTGATAGATCAATTACTGACACAGTAACAGGGAAGCTGCTGTTTGCTTTTATGCAAAGATGAGATGGTAACAGCAGCTCCCGATGCATGGAGCATGCATTCCTTACAATTCAGTAAAAGTATAAGCATAGTGATTATACATTATTTTACTTATGTACAAATCAATACAAGCTTTGACAATAAATGGATACAAACTTTTATAAGATAATTTATTTGAGTCACAAATTTATATGGTTTTACTTTTATCCACTCATTTCAAACAGAATGGGCTACCATTTTTTCAATTACATTTCTCCTTTTAAGGAATTTGTTATTTACTTCTAAAGCCATAATAATAATTACAATGGCTGTATCATCTCTCTCTCTCTCTCTCTCTCTCTCTCTCTCTCTCAACAATATGTATTTACCCACCTAAATTTTTATTAAGCTCTCTATTTACAGATATTTTTTCAAATATTTTAGCCTAAATATTTTAAATATTTTTGGCCTAAAAGAAAAAAAAAAATAGAAACAACTAAAATATTTTACAGGGGAGAATCCTCAAGGAGGAATGGTGCAGGCCTTAGATTTTCCAGAATTCCCTATTTCTCTTGCTAATGGTTCCCTTATTTTTCCTTGCTAGTCTCTAACATCAGAAATGATAGCAGTTGAAGGAAAATATTATAGGGTCAGCTTCTAAGCTATGAATACAAGGTTGACAAGAGACCTAAGTTAATTTAGCTCTTTCCCTTCATTAAAATTATCTCCACTGACATTTTAAAATATTTCACAGAATAACATAATTTGTCTTCAATCATAAAGTTTGTCCTCCTGTAGAGCAGTTTATTACAAAAAAGCACAATGTAATAATGATACACATTAGGTTCTACATATAAAATGAGATCCTCTATAGTGGAGCTGATACCACCAACCCAAGTATCCATGGCTGTGGAAGTGCAATAAATTGCCCCTCCTGGCTTGTGAAAGCAGCTCGGGAGGTGACATGTGGTTGGATCCAGGCGATGGTTAATGCATCCTTGCAGGAGGGAGTGTTTCCGGCGCCCTTTAAAGAGGCGTTGGTGCACCCCCTCCTCAAGAAGTCCTCCCTGGATCCTACTGGACTGGACAACTTTCGCCCAGTCTCCCACCTCCCCTTTTTGGGGAAGGTGGTGGAGAAAGTGGTGGCTTCGCAGCTCCAAAGGGTCCTGGAGGAAACGGATTATCTGGACCCTTATCAGTCAGGTTTCAGGCCCAGCTATGGAACGGAAACGGCATTGGTTGCACTTATGAATGATCTCTGGCGGGAGCGGGATGGTGGAAGTGCGACCATCCTTGCTCTCCTTGATCTCTCGGCGGCGTTCGATACTGTCGACCACGGTATCCTACTGGGACGGCTCAGGGATATGGGGGTGGGCGGCACGGTTTTGTGCTGGTTCACCTCCTTTCTCCGGGGCCGATCCCAATCGGTGGTGATAGGGAGTGAGAGGTTCCATCCTCGGCCCCTCCATTGTGGGGTGCCGCAGGGTTCGGTTCTCTCTCCGCTCCTTTTCAACATCTATATGAAACCGCTGGGCGAGATCATCCGCCATCATGGGATGAGGTATCATCAGTATGCTGATGATACTCAATTATATATCTCCATCCCTGGTGAGGTAAGTGATGCCGTGACCGCCCTCTCTCGGTGCCTGGAGGCTGTGAGGGTCTGGATGGGGAACAACAGGCTCCGGCTGAACCCTGGCAAGATGGAGTGGCTGTGGGTTAATGGCTCCTCTGTATCCGGGACGTTGTCATCGTTGGTTCTGGATGGGGTGGCACTGCCCCAGACAGACCCAGTGCGTAATTTGGGGGTCCTCCTGGACTCACGGCTCCTGCTCGAAGAGCAGGTGGCAGCCGTGGCCAGGAGGGCTTTTGCACAGCTTCGGGTTGTGCACCAGTTATGCCCTTTCCTGGATCGGGATGCCCTACGGACAGTCACTCATGCCCTTGTTATCTCCCAGATAGACTACTGCAATGCGCTCTACATTGGGCTACCCTTGAAGAGTATCCGGAAGCTTCAGCTGGTCCAGAATGCAGCCACGCGGGCAATTTTTGGGGCCCGAAGAAGGACCCATATAACACCTTTGCTCCGCAAGCTGCATTGGGTACTGGTTTGCTTCCGGGTCCAATTCAAGGTGTTGGTTATCACCTTTAAAGCCCTACATGGCATGGGGCCAGGTTACCTGAAGGACCGCCTCGCCCCCACGACTTCAACCCGTCCCACCCGATCTCATAGAGAGGGCATGCTCCGGATCCCCGCAGTAAAAGAACTTCGACTAGCGGGGTCCAGAAGGCGGGCCTTCTCTGCTGTAGCCCCCGCCCTTTGGAACATCTTGCCCCCGGGGGTGAGACAGGCCCCCTCACTCCAGGCCTTTCGGAGGGAGTTGAAGACCTGGCTCTGCCATCTGGCCTGGGGCGGGGAGGGAGGATATCAGAAATGGGGTTGACTGGCCCCTTAGCGGCCTGGTGGGGCCCTATTGCCCTCTTGGAGTTTTTAGCTTTTTATCTCTGTAAATTTCTAGTTTTATAATGTGTATAATTTTTAAAACTTTTTAAATTTAATTGTGATTTTAGTGATTGTAAGCCGCCCAGAGTCCCCCATTGTAGGGGAGATGGGCGGGGACAAGTCGAATAAATAAATAAATAAATTGGCTTCACTATATAGAGTAAAGAAGTGACTTTATGAGTTGGGTTTTATGGTGCAATTGCCAGGAATCCAATACAGAATCTTAGGAAGGTCCAATGTTTTTCCCCATTGTTTCATCTTCTTTCATACTAGAAAGAAAGTGTATTAAGAGAGGAGCAATACTTCTTTTGAAGACAGTGACAGAACCTGTCTCTCTGGAAGCATCTCAAGTACAGATAAATATTTATTTATTTACTTCTGAGTGTCTACTGTACTTTCTGTTCGCAACGTAGAATGTACACACATATATAAGCAGCCTTCCTAAAGTTTACTAAGCAGCTGAAAACTAAAAACAGAGAAATAATAACTTACTAAAATGATGTAAATAAAGTATAAAATAAATCAATAATTTATTTATACTCAGACCAATTAAACACAGAAATACAGAATTTAACATAGAGAATTACCAATAAAACACAATAGAAAATTTAAAATACTCTGGTTGCTCTTCAGATGGTATAAATCTTTCGCCATTTACTAAAAATAAAGAAACATCCAAGTACCACTCCACTGAGTTTGCACATCATATTAAATTCATGTAACACAGTATGTGAAAAGCAAGCAAACCATATTAGCCTTTGCCTGAATTCAGTGTAAAAGAATCATGTTGCATGGCATATAGAAATATAGAAGGGAGGTTAATTTCTGTATTTCCTCTGGAATCTGTTTAATAATCTTAGGTTGAGACCCTAGCCCTAGTTGTTGCTATTGTTTCTTTAAGAACCTCCTCTTCCAAAACTATCATCAATCCAGCCCTGGAAATTTCCTCTGTTGACCAGCAACTAGCTCTCCAGTAATTTAGTAATTCAGTAATTCAGTAATCTGAAGCTCAGTCACTTCCACTGACATTCTAACACTTGATCTGAACATGATATGCTGTGCATCACAAAGCTGGCTTTCATCTCCAACTGTTTCCCTGACCTATATAACTAACTATCTGCTTACTGTAGCTCACTGGTCACTTCTCCCAGACAATAACAATTCAATTATGAACAAGCTCATTGAATTCTGTTACCATATGCCATAACTGATGCTTTCCTTTCCTTTTGGCATTTTTAGTTCTTAAAATCAGGCATCTTAAAAAGGCAGGATAAGACAGAAAAATATGCACACAATATGAAATTTAGAAATACAACAATACAAAAATGATTGTAGAGAGAAAGAAATGCAAAGTTAATCTTTTAAGGACACAATGAATGGGAGTAAATCAAAAAGCATAACCATGAGGTTGCTCTTATCCACAAAAACAGAAAAAAAATAAATAGCATACTTTTACCATTTCCTTTTTGGAAAAAAAAAAAAAGTTGAAAAGTTCATAGTAAAAACAGTTAAACTTTCCATTCTTGAATGCAGCATTTCAGCACAAGCAACATTTCCAATTCAATCAGTTTATCACCTATTTATGATTTCACAATATAATCTAAGTGTGAGACAATTAAAAAATCTAATGAATTATTGGTAAAAATGAAGTGCAAACCTTTCTCCGATGAGATGGCACAATGAAAAAGGTTTCAATATTATGCTTCTTTAAGAAACTGTTCCTTTCATAGCCATACCCTGGCTCCACCTCATAGTCACCATTTAGGCACTCTAATGTGGTCTTTGTTATGTGCACTTTCCTAGGTACAAATAAAGAACAGTTGTTTAATACTATGATCCATTAGAAGCTAATAGGGGACCTCAAATGCAACCTTTTGCCACTGGTGAACTCTTTCTGTTGAAATGTAGGGAGATCTCTTGATGGAATGCAAAGGCCCAGGTGTCCTGTTTCTCATGTCATTTTTCAACTATCAATACCACTTTCAAGATGTAGTCAAAGGTCTTTCACTTTGATGAATGCACACACTGCATCAAGCCATAGTTTAGTCTTCCCATGGTATGTGTATGTGTGTGTCTGTGTACAATCTTACTGGCCTACTTTACATGCCAGGGCATAAACTGTGATTTATAAACCAGACTGACTAATTCGCTTATTGGTGTAAACCAGTGTTTCTTAAAGTGGTCCAAGGACCCCTGGGGATCCCCCAAGACCCTCTCAGAGGCCCATGAAATCAAAATTATTTGCCAGATATTGAAGGTATTTGCAAAGATTTAAAACAATGCCACTCTTCTTCTTATTATTTATTTGTTAAAAAAGTAGGTTTTTTCCCATAAAAAATATTTTATTATCTAATGGGTTAATATCTAATGGGTTTAACATTGTTATTTTTACATGATTCAATAAATAAATAGTCTACAAATGCATCTATTTTATTTTTAATATAGTACATATAGATAAACATAAGCCATACAAAGAAAGGTCTTTTGGGGTCCTCCATAATTTTTAAAAGTAAGAAGGGGTCCTGAGAGCAAAAAGTTTAAGAAATGCTGATCTAAACAATAACTGAGAAAATCACATTACTGCTTAATGCAATGTGAGAGCCCATATTCTTACCTGATTTGGTCCTGACACAAAAGGAATAAATGTTAATATATATAAACTTATAATACTATGAAAATATAGGAAAATGCCTAGCATTTGACTGTACGTTTATAGGCATGGAGCCAGCATGCTATTTGTGCTCCAAAATAAATAAATGACAAGCTTATTGAGACTTACCCAGGCAACCCTCCAGCCTCCATTACATTAGCAAGAGTTACGTCATTTGACCAAACATCATACTGCCATTTCCGGAGACCCAGAACTCCACAAAGAACCCTTCCAGTGTGCAAACCAACTCTCATATTGAGATCTACTTCGGTGGCTTCAGCTACTGATCTGAAATATACAGAATCAAACTATTATCTATTAAAAAATAGAGTATTTGTATTATCTTTCTTTTTTCCCCTCATAAAATCAGAAGTCTAAAAACTTTGGTGTTGTTACTACAAGTATTTCTTGGGTTACAATAGCAATTGGGACTGGAATTTCCATTTCTAAGCAAGGGAGTCATAAAGTGCAATGTCATGTGACCACATCATTTAACGACTGCAATCCCACAGTCCCAGGCGCATCATAACCCCAGGACTGTGTGGATCGTTAAGCGGGAAGACATAGGAGTTCCAGGCAAGCAGGCCGGTTGGTGAGTGGTTGCCACATGGGAGGGATGACGGGCAGGTTCTCTGGAGTGCGGGCAGATGCGCAAGTGCCCCTCCCTCAGGCAGGGACTACAGAGCATGGGTGGTACCCTGATGCCACAGGGAAAGTGCATGGGCAGTGCTACGGAGCACGGCTGGGTGAAAAAGCGGTGGGGGCAGGAGCAACTTGATCACCCAGATAACTGTGGGGACGCTGTGATGGCCGCAACTTTGCAGACCAGCTTCTTGTTATAAGAGTTATATGCTCTTATAACAAGAGCATAAGCCCCTCTTGTTCAGCTCCACTGTAACTCTGAACAGTCGCTGAATGAGTGCTAGTAACTCAAGGACTACCTATTTAGGTCTTTTGGAGTGAGCTACTATAATAAATTTTAGGAATAACAATAATAATGATAACAATTTGAAAAACCTTTATTAAAAATCAATTACATAAAATAATCAAAATAGACTTTTATGTCAATGTGCAATTTTACTCTTTACAAAAATACTTGATTATTTCAACCAAACATGCCCTGTATTTGTTTTAAAAGACTCTCCAACAAAATTTAGAATCCAGTAGATCAATACCGAGTCAGGTGTGTGGATGAAAAAAACCAAGGATAATATTGAAAAGTGCTATGATACATTTATGTTGATAAAGTTAATTAAGCTGTATTAGGTAAAATGAGCTGGATGATATATGCAGACATTATACAAAGTACTCAGTATAAGATTAAGTTCAAACCCTCTTCCTTAAGCCTGGGACGATGTCAGTTTTGCCTGAAAAGACTGGAATTTTCCTGAGCCCTGCCCTGTGGACTAGTTAAGAGATTTCATTGCATTGATTCAAAAAAGCAAGACATTGCTAAGGTGCTTATTTCTATGTATCCTATGGTGTTCCACAAGTCAGTTGAACCATAGAAAGGTACATTAGAAAGGAACACAGGACTATTATGAAGAGGATTTGATAACACAGCTCATTGTATTAGCTGGATTTAAAGCTCTCCTAGAAAATAGATCTAGAGAATAGTATGAAGACAGTTAAGTGAGTTCTATGGCTGAAATTATTGCCCTTGTCAACTCTCAAAAATTAAGCTTTAGAAGTTTTTGTATGGTTTTATTTCAGCTATGAAAAATATATAGAGTTTATAGCAAAAGCAAGGAAATGTATTACATTTCCCAATGTTTTTAGCTATTCAATAAAAAGTTCTCACTCATTGAGCACCACATGTTAAAAGAAAATCATGATGTTTCTTGTGAGCTCCAAGAACTAGTCTCACATTCTTTAACACTGCTTTTATCACAGTATCATTTATCTTAGTATAGCTGCAGGGGCTATCAACTAAAGCCTTTCGTTTTCAAGTGCAAAGCTCAATACACAGCTACCACTAGCTGAGCTGAGAGTCACTGCCCCCAAGCAATGGAGAGCCGGATGTGAGATCCTCAATCCAATGCAATCATGTTGCACTCCAGAAATTGACAATGTTGCATTTCCCCCCACACACCCTGTTTTTCAGTAGATAACCCTAATCTGTTTTATTTAAAGTAAAACTCTGCCTGCTTAGTGTGCTTCTGAGAAGTATCTTGCCTACACAACTTTTGCAAATTCCTCTTTTAATTCCAGTCTGAGTGCACCTTTTAGCAGGGACATTTCTCTTAGCATTTTCTTCACAATCTTCCCTTTAGCTGTAAGTCACCTGGCAAAAATGCAACCAGGTAACATTCAAATAAAATTATTTAACATTTCACTAGATTTTGTTCAAATTTTGCTGAAATTAATTAATTTTCAGACAGAGAGCACACAACTTCCATGCAGTCAATCCAATGACAGGTACTTGTTTATCTTGTATGGGATGCTCATTTACTCTATTTTCTTCTGCTAGGAAGTTTCATTATTTCCTAATGCATATTTATCTTAGATTGCTATGACAGCTGACAAAAAATGGAGTGTTCATATCAAAGGAAAATTGTAGAGACCACCTTGCTATATTTAAATGTAATAAACTACCATCTTATAAGTTTTGTATGTAACTAAGCAAACATGCCCCACAGAAAAACACTGTTATAAAGAATTGTTTTCAAAGGTAAAAATAAACTGACATAATTCATGAAAGGCCTCTTATCGCTCTTTCTCTCTTTCTGTGTTAGAATGAATATTAATTTTATGACAAATAAAAGAATATTTCCTTATACAGTAGAGTCTCGCTTATCCGACATAAATGGGCCGGCAGAACGTCGGATAAGCGAAAATGTCGGATAACACACAGTAACGACTGAGTGCAGTAAAAAAACAAAAACAAAAACCGATCTGCTGTGCCTGTTGCAATCAATTTTTACGTTGCGGCGCCGCACCGTCAGGAGCAACAAGAAAGAGTACACTCACGCTCGCAAACAAGTGGCACACTTTTCTTGTCGCCGATTTATGCGTGTTGTGTTTTTTTTAGGGGCGTCGGATAAGACTGAATGTCGGATAAGCGAAGGTTGGTTAAACGAGACTCTACTGTACTGTTCTTCTGGACAGAACTTTTCTATGAAACTTTAATCCTTAGGGCAGAGAAATCAGAAATGCACAGCAATTCTCAGCAGGCGAAGGTGGTAGAATTTCCGAAGCCCTGCTGTTTCTTGCTGATGAAGGTGAGCACTGGGTTTTTCAGAAGATGGGTTCAGCGGATCTTTGGCTTTTTAAACTCCCCCTTCCTGCTGAAACCCACTGTTCTCCCAAAGCAAAATTCTTGGGAAAATTTGGGTCTTTGGACCAAGAGGCTTTCACAGCTAGAGACTTACAAAGCTGAATGCAGGCATCCAGTTACAGATGTTAGTTTTCCATTGGTTGAACACTTTCCACACAGTTTCTGTATTCCACAGCATTGGATAACTGAGAGAACTTCCAATTGCTTCTGCTCTGTCTCCTTTGCTCTTATTCACAAACTTGTCTCAAAATGATGATTAAATGGATTGGAAAAATTCTGCCTAAAATATGTTACATAAAAGCATGGAAAGAACTTACGTGATGGTGTCAATCATATCCAATCCCATTTCAACACAGCAATGAGCATGATCCGTTTTGGGCTGGGTCAATCCTGATACACAGTAGTAACAGTCACCTAGGATCTTTATCCTTCTGCAATGGTTTTCCTTTAATGGAAGGAAAGAGAAGGAAAGGAGTAAAATTAGTTTAATTGTAGCAAAATACACTTTTCTGTAATAACTAATATTATTAATTATCTAACACAATTTTCTTAATTGTATCACAGCCCATCTCTTTTATGAAGCCTTGGTTTACTATTTTAATGCTTCATTTTGAAATGAACAATCTCATTCTAAATAAGTTTACTCAGGATACACAGAAGTGTCATGTGTTCTTAAATATCTGTTCCTGCACTTGTATGTATCTATGCTCTGTTATTTTTGGTTTCTTCTGTTTTTTTTTATAGTTTCTCTTTAGAAGAAAATTAAGTTGTGAGTTCCAAGGAACAGGACATATATAAAGGAGAATCTTGGCCCTGTCCAGTTTTGGAGTTGGAAACATCTTTTTTTTTGTTGTTGCTAAAGTTGGAAATCTTTGCCATCAGTACAGCTTCTATATTCATGTCTCCTCCCACCAAGTCCCTATAATGCAGACATCCCACTTTACAAATAAAGCAAATATATACAGGTGAAACTCGAAAATTTAGAATATCGTGCAAATGTTCATTTATGTCAGTATGGCAACTCAAAAGGTGAAACCAATATATGAGATAGACGCATTACATGCAAAGCGAGATATGTCAAGCCTTACTTTGGTATAATTGTGATGATTACGGCGTACAGCTTATGAAAACCCCAAATTCACAATCTCAGAAAATTAGAATATTACATGACATCAATAACACAAGGATTGGAAATAGAACAATATCGGACCTCTGCAAAGTATAAGCATGCATATGTACTCAGTACTTGGTTTGGGCCCCTTTTGCAGCAATGACTACCGCAATGCGGCGTGGCATGGATGCTATCAGCCTGTGGCACTGCTGAGGTGTTATGGAAGACCAGGATGCTTCAATAGCGGCCTTCAGCTCCGCTGCATTGTTCGGTCTCATGTCCCTCATCTTTCTCTTGGCAATGCCCCATAGATTCTCTATGGGGTTCAGGTCAGGCGAGTTTGCTGGCCAATCAAGCACTGTAATCCCATGGTCATTGAACCAGGTTTTGGTACTTTTGGCAGTGTGGGCAGGTGCCAAGTCCTGCTGGAAAATGAAGTCAGCATCCCCATAAAGCTCGTCTGCGGAAGGAAGCATGAAGTGCTCCAAAATCTCCTGGTAGACGGCTGCGTTGACCCTGGACTTAATGAAGCACAGTGGACCAACACCAGCAGATGACATGGCTCCCCAAATCAACACAGACTGTGGAAACTTCACACTGGACTTCAAGCATCGTGCATTGTGCGCCTCTCCATTCTTTCTCCAGACTCTGGGTCCTTGGTTCCCAAATGAGGTGCAAAAGTTGCTCTCATCAGAAAAGAGGACTTTGGACCACCGGGCAACAGGCCAGTTCTTTTTTTCTGTAGCCCAGGTAAGACGCTTCTGACGTTGTTTGCTGTTCAGGAGCGGCTTGACAAGAGGAATACGAAGCCCATGTCCGGGATCCGTCTGTGTGTGGTGGCTCTTGATGCACTAACTCCAGCCTCAGTCCACTCCTTGTGAAAGTCCCCAACACTTTTGAATGGCCCTTTCCTGACAATCCTCTCCAGGCTGCGGTCATCCCTGCTGCTTGTGCACCTTTTTCTACCACACTTTTCCCTTCCATATAACCTTCTATTGATGTGCTTTGATACAGCACTTTGGGAACATCCAATTTCTTTTGCAATTACCTTTTGGGGCTTTCCCTCCTTATGGAAGGTGTCAGTGATGGTTTTCTGCACAACTGTCAGGTCAGCAGTCTTTCCCATCCTTGTGATTCCTACTGAACCAGCCTGAGAGACCATTGAAAGGCTCAGGAACCCTTTGCAGGTGTTATGGATTCATTAGCTGCTTAGAGTGGGACACTTTGAGCCTAGAATATTGAACCTTTTCACACTATTCTAATTTTCTGAGATTGTGAATTTGGGGTTTTCATAAGCTGTACGCCATAATCATCACAATTATACCAAAGTAAGGCTTGACATATCTCGCTTTGCATGTAATGCGTCTATCTCATATATTGGTTTCACCTTTTGAGTTGCCATACTGACATAAATGAACATTTGCACGATATTCTAATTTTTCGAGTTTCACCTGTAGAGAACAGCTACTGTTGCATATAAAGCTTGGTGACATGTAGGGAAATACTATACCAGGTCTCAGTGCACACTGAATTTAACATGTGATGCCCATGATTACCAAACCTAGCAATGAGCTAGAATCAATCAATGGATAACATCTGACTTCCGACAGCAATGGCAAATTAATTGGTATAAGATAAATCAAACATTTCTAAGTAGATACACATTTTAGAGGATTGGGGTTGACTTTTTTAAGTTTGCTCCACTGAGGAGCAAGAAACTATTGCATTCTGCTAGCAGATGGGCACCCATGATGGACTAAGATGGATGAGAACTTAAGAAACATCTGCTTAAGAATTTGGTTGACAGTCAATGTGAGTCCTTGACATTCTGATTGATAAGGACTTCATAATGAGAAAAATACCCAGCAAATTGCTATGTAGAAATATATAATAAATCTTCCTAAACATTCTCTATTGGAGGATGTACCAAAAACACACATTGCTGAAAGTTATGTTCAAAAAGGCACAATTATGCAAAAGTTACAAATTTATGTTCTTAAAAGACTGCATTTGGAAAAACGTACATAAAATGTTAGAAAAATGTTCATATAAAATGTTCAAGGAATTTGTATACAAAAGCTCTGTGTATTAGACTGTTGAAAACCACAATCCTTCTTTTGGATTCTTTAGGTGGTCCAAATGTGGGTCAGTACCTACATGCTCTATTATAAAACTGATGAATAAAATATGAACTAACTCTGATCTATCAAACTAGATCTACCAATCCATTCAGAATCACTTTTAGAAGGAGTTTACATATTCTTACTAATTCCAGTCTGCCAACCTTTTTCTCCTTATTGTTCGATCTTGTCCCCCCACCCCCACCCCAACTGATATGAAAGCGCTGTGGTTTACGTTAGTTTCGTTGATTAGTTTCTTAAGGCTTCTGATTCTGGCATGCTCCTCTTAGAACAAGCTAGAGCCCTTGGTTCATACAATAGAGTCAACAAGTACACAGCAATTAATAGATTCTTATTTGAAATCAGTTGCAGCAATGGAATTTATTGCTCATTTACTGATGATGCAGAATTCTGCCATCCAATCCCATGTAAATATGACTTCTTTCATTCAAAGTCCAAGGAGACAAGATCCAGTCACTCCAGTTATTCATTTCTTTCTTTCAATATCCTCTACCCCATTGTCTTTTTTTTCTCTGCCTCACACATGTACATATGATTGAAGACATCGATATACAGAATTCTTCCCTATTTTCTTCCATTCTCTATCAGTGTGTTGCCTTAGACCCTCTGCTTCTGTTCTAAATGCAGATCCATTCTAAATGTAGATCCCAGAGCTGTGGAAAGTCTCACCACTCTTTGCATTAGATAGCAGACCAGCTGGCTATTGGGCATAATTGCTGACTTGAAACCAGTGATGTGTGCTCTCTCTCTCTCTGCATCCATTTGTCCAGCCATCCAATCACTTTGCCAGTGCCCTGCTGCTTTCCCTCCACACAGCTATCCGCCAGTGGCCTGGACAGGGATGGACTGCCAGCTTTCCAAAAGCAATTGTACTAGGAAATCAGCAAACTGCAATGGATTGCTGAGAAAAAGGAAGATTGACTGTTTTTCTCCTTTCAGTTACTGAACAAGCAGGTTGTGGCAAGGGGAAAATACTTTTTGTGGGTTTTTTCCCCTTCCAGAATCCTGTTCAAAATCATAGTGAGAGGTTTAGCTAGTTTAAAGCCCTTGCCAGATAACAAAGTTTAAAATTCACTGTTTTTCCATGGATTGTAAAATGTCTGATATGCAGGGAGGTCAATGGGGAGCCAAGGGGAAAGATGGAAACAAACTTATTCTTTTTCTCTCAGCTACTTCCTCATAACTGCTGGACAGGAGACAGGGATAAATGGCTCAGGCATGTGGATGAGGGATATGAAAGTAAAAGAGAGGGTGATAGGTATATATGAATATGAATCTATATAAGAGTGCATGCTTATAGACGTGTGGCCCAACACCCAACTTAGAAGCCTATGCAGAAAAGACGGCCTATCCATAAGTTTAAGCCATAGCTTCCCTACTGCAACATGCCAACCTTCCAAAATAATCCCAGATATTGTGGAAACAGTGCCTTGTATACCATTCTAGTGCTTTGCTTTTTCCCCCCCTTCTAATCCATTCTCCAGATTCAAAACATCTTTTCTCCTAAAGAATTATGTTGATAGGGTTCTTCCTGAGTTCCACAATTCTACTGAAAATTTGGTCCAATATACAACAAAATTGTGACAGCTCAACATGTAATTATCTATAGTTGGATTATTGCACATTTGGAAAGGGAAAGGAGAAAACTGTTTAATTTTGGAACTTAAATTAGTAGATTCCATTATTTTAATGCATTGTTTAGCAAGTAATTCTATGGGAATATCAGTCTGAAAGGTTCTTGATGGCCCTTTAAGGAAGCAAGATAAACCATGCCTTTAAACAAAGAAATCAGCCTCTTCTCCCAGCTCTCCTTTTGTTAGCTCACAGCCAGAATTGTGAAGTGAGCTGAGAGTTCAATACCATCTACAAGTATGTAACATATCTGTGCAGCTTCAGTGCCTTTCTTCTTGGCTGACATAGAATCTAATGATTATAGAAGCACATGAGAGGAAAGTGAAGACAGACAATGATGGTGAAAAGGGTATTGTGGATTAGAGGATACAGGATTTAAACTCCATATGTTAAGGAGTAAATGTCCATAACCTGTAAATTAAGCAAATCAGCTGGAATGCCAGAAGGGAGATAAATGTTATATATACTTAAGGATGAGAATCACACGAGTAAGAAAAAACTAGGAAGAGTAAGAGATATCGGAATGTGTTTGGTCTATTTCTATTTCCAATATATATATACCCACCATGTATTATCTTTCACAATGAATAACTTTTTGCAGTGTACAGAAAAGGAACAAAAAATAGTAAGTCAAGAAATTAAAGACATGATATAAGAGAAAGGCTATAATTCATTTACATTAACATCATTCACTATACTTCTATCATTTATGAATACATACATGTATCTAAAGCTATTTTTATTGAACTATATCTTGTTCATTTTCTTCTAAAAATAAAAGTGGTGAAGAACTGGATACACAATCTCTTGTTTTATAATTTAACTGGATATATGTCTTATAGAAGACAAAAATGAATTTTCACTTGGAGTTGAGTCTATTCCAATAGACGAAAATATCTGTAGCTCGGGGTTGAACTGTGGAGTCCTTAGAGCTTTCTGAGCTTGGTTGTTTGCTTGCTGATGCTTCATTACCCAACTAGGTAACACGATCAGTGCTAGTGAGTGTGGGGTTTTCCTCCTGTTTATATACAGAAGGTTGCCCTGCCAGTGTTGGTGGGAGTGTGGTTTTCTCCTTGGTAGTTCCTTGATTAGGGTATTGTCTGCTGCCTGATTGTTTGTCTGATGTTAATCCCTGCTTATCTGGTGTAGGCTGCTGGAAAGGATGTGTTCTGGTCTTTTTGTTTTCTTCTTAGCTTTTTTTATGTCTCTTTTGAATGGTGTGTAAATGTGGCTTATCTCTATGTGTCTATTGATGGCTGATTTGTCTGAATGCCAAGAATTCCAGAATTCCCTAGAGTTTTTGGATTCAGCTTGGTCTAGGATGTTCAGAGTTTCCCAGCTGAAACTATGGTTGAGTCTGTCCACGCATGGTGGGATTAAGGAGTTTAGTCATGCTGGGCTTGTGTACTTTTGGGCATCCATAGAAGTGTGGAAGGATGGATCCACTGCTTTTTATGCACCACTATTCTTCTTTTGTGATTTTACCTTTCTTAGGTCATTGAGGGTTCTCTTGATCAGATTGTCTAGTTTCCTAGGAAGGAAACAAAAGGCTAGAACACCTAATCAAGGAACTACCAAGGAGAAAACCACACCCCCACCAACATTATCAGGGCAAGCTACTGTACATAAACAGGGAGCAAACCCCACACTCACTACCACTTATCATGTTACCTAGTTGAGTAATGAAATGTCTGCAAGCAAACAACCAAGCTCAGACAGCATCAAGGACTCCACAGTTGAGCCTATGCTTGCAATTAATTAAAACAATATCTGATAGTACATTACTATGAATGCCTATTCAGAAATCCTGTTTTCAATAGGGAAGTTCTCAGGAAGATCCATGACTGAGCTTTACAGTAGATATTCAGAATTATCAAGTATATGTAAGAGCACATAATAGGAAAGCAGAAAACTGAGACAGGTTTAGCACAGTCATACTCAGAACCCTACCAGATGTGTTTACCATTATGGCCTGCAAATTTTGTTTATTCTTTTTATTATTACTGTTAATAGTTCTCTTTCTCTCCCCGCTAGTGCTAATCTGGACAACAGTATTAATCCTTTGGCAAATGAAAGATAGCAGACTCTAGTATTATGAGACCGTGTTTATGATAAAAAAAGGTTTCAGAAAAACTCTAAATATGCCTTTACTCCATGTTCTGATTCCAGAGTGATGATAAAATAAATAAATAAAAGCTTTAAATATCCCATTCTAAAACAACAGTGGAAAAACTGCTTAACACCTGCATATTCAGTTGTCTTTCTTAGGTCTTGATAAAAAAATAAAAGAGAGAGAATGCCAAGAAAAAATATTATGCTATCATGTAGTAGAATTTATGGGATTAGGCTACATTTTTGCATTCTTCATGTTAAAACAACGTTTACCTTTGGATTAAGGGTTTAACAGGCTAATATGCATATTTGGAAATATATAAAAATAGCACTAGAGAGCTTCAATCGAGATCCCTGGCAGCAGACTCCTTAGACCCTGGGCAACCACAATTCCAGCTGAGGTAGAGAAAACAGCTGATCTGTTCATTACTGTTCTATAATAGTATAATTGTAGACAGCCAAGAAATGCTGAACCTTTGAAAGTCAGCAAGATCAAGTTATGGAAGAAAAAAACGAGACCCATAAAGGAGAGAGAGAGAGCAAGCGCGCGCTATAAAATGCATGAAGAAAAGAGCTATTTCATTGCCTCTCCGGAAACATCAATTGTCTTTGGCCCTCTCCAATTATCACATCACTAGCAGCATTTTCATCAAGCTGTAGAACAGGGGATAAAAAAGACATGTTTCTTCCCCTTCCTTACTGATGAAAGACTAGTCTTTGATTTTGCACAAATATCACTGAGCCAGTTCACTAAAAGTAGATGGAAAAAAAAAAAAAAATAAAAGCAGCAGAGACAGTAAATACCAAAGCCATAAACTCAAGAACAGAACACAACAGTAAAAAGGTTTGGCTGCAAAACTCCAAATCACCATTAGATGACAGTAAAGCAATAGGGTTTGATGTATTACTTTACTGCCATCTAGTGGTCATCCAGTCTCCTGCAGCCAAGATTTGGTAGCTCTTAATATGATTTAAGGCAGGGGTCCCCAACCCCCAGGCCGTGGACCTGTCTTTCTGATGTTCGTGTCTAGGCAGGACCAGCAACCAATTCCTATCCCCGCGCAAAGCACCGCCAGCGTTTCCTCCCACCGAAATAATAATAATAATAATAATAATAATAATAACAACAACAACAACAACAACAACAACAACAACAGAAGAAATAAAGTGCACAATAAATGTAATGTGCTTGAATCATCCTGAACCATCCCCCCCCGCCCCCCGGTCCATGGAAAAATTGTCTTCCACGAAACCGGTCCCTGGTGCCAAAAAGGTTGGGGACCGCTGAGTTAAGGAACTTAGCCAATAAGGAAATGGCACCATTTGGCTGTTGCCACAAATAAAGCTACTTTCTTTGATAGCCAGCATTTGTTGTTGTTGCTGTTGTTTTTTAGATTTTTATCCTGCCTTTTTTTTTTCATACACAACTCAAGGCGGCAAACGTGCCAATGCTCCTTCCATATGCGTATGCATATTGGTGTGTCCATGCATGCAGAGCCTCTGACCCTGGCAGTGGCCATTACAGCAAAGAGATGGTCCTCCCCGATCCACTGATACATCTGAAACCCTGCTGGTTGCACATATTCATGGTGAAGAGCAAATCTTTCTCCCCTCCAGCTGACAACATCAGGAAGGCTCTTTAATCTTTTTGCAACACATTAATATTAGCAATTTATAGAGAAGAAATCCAGGTAGCTAATGAATTTGCCTCTGGGGTACCCAGTGAGAAAAATGACAATAAAATAATGGATATATGGTAAGTATTTTACCACTGTTCTTAAAGACAGGAAAGTCATGGAAAAAATCTCACAGTAGATGCTTACTATTAGCACCCTGAAGACAATATGTAATCTATTTCAGTCTATCACGTAACACTAAATATGCATGATGGAATTTTCTATAGTCAACTATTTGCCCAAATCTGTTTATAATAGCTAGTCTTTTTAACAACTTATTTAATTGTATTCTTATTTTCTTTCTCTCTGAGGCTGTTCATCAGCTCTAATCATACAACTTCAATGAGAAAAATATAATTTCTTATGCAAAGAATCTGTTTTCTGAATTTTTCTTATTGATAATTTCTAGAAAACATGCAACTATACAAAATTCTACTAAACAAAATTGTGGATTCAAGTTAGTCACAGAAGAACTATTGATTTTCTTATTGTATTTTTGGAGCTATAATAAAGCATTGATATATCAGCTTTCCTGATTAACCCCTAAACCCAAGAAAGTAAAAGTAAAGACTTTGCAGTTACTTTAAAAATCCTTGTAGGACTTGTTTCAGCTAATTCATATTAAGTGGTTATAATAATGAAAAATTATTATAAATTGCCAAGTAACTGTTATCAATATTGAGACAAAAGGCTTACACTGCAGTTCTATGAAAATCTTTATAATAATATATGAGATCTTCTCCTCCTGGTGGTTTGGTCAGATCATTGATTGAGGTCCCTGATGCTAACTGACTCTTCTATGATCCTGATTTAATCCCCATATTCTCCTGGAACATCACTGGTTAGAAAGTGAAGAACCAGGATACTGCCTTCCTGGAATACATGACTACTCTTTTTCCAAAAAAAAATCTAGTCTATGATCAATATATTTATACCTGGATATGTTCTCTAACTGTTAAAGCATTACTCAGTGTAAAACAAATGGGACACTTTCAGGAGGGTGGAGTATAATGGTTTCCACTAAATTCAATATTCCTGTGAATACACTCAAGTCATGTGCTAGTGTGGACCTAGCCTTCCTCCTCCAATTTAGGCCTCATAATATTTTATTTATTAACATTTACCTTCCTCCTCTTCATTGATACAGTGACATTAAAAATCTCTGAGACCTTTTTGACAACTCTATCACTAATTTACTATATTCATACCCAGGTGTTGCAGTAGTTATTGCTGGTGACTTGAACACATGCATTGGGGGTAATGACACCTATTCACAAACTCATTTTAATTGGCCTCTCCCTCCAAAGAGCAAGTTTATTATTCCCAGGATCTGACAACCTAGGCAAGCATTGTAACATGGCAGACATTCAATTGGCCAAGTTTGGACCTTGTTTGGACCTTATCATTTTTAATGGCACTGCTGAGGAGATCCCAGTGGGGAATTCACATTCTGGAGCACCAAAGGGGCCAGTGTGATAGATTGTATCTTGGTTTCATATACTTGTGAAAAATAAGTTATTTTTGTATTGGAAATTGTCTTGACAATGGTCACTTGCCTTTAATTTGCCTCCTTGATCCTAAAAGAAGTACCACATTCCTAGGAAAAGACTACCGTCCTCTTCGCTCCACAACAAAAGGGCACAACTGAAATAAATGATCTTCCAGAATGGTAAAAGACCTGTTCAGTCTCTTGAATTTGGATCCCTCCTTCAGCTTCACTCTCTAATTGCCTAGCAGACTCTCTCAAGCAGATGTTATCCATCTATCCTCTTTACTCTAGATTACTCTCAAAGCACCATAGTTTCCCTATTAAATCCAAGCTGTAGTTCAACCCACTGATTATATCAAAGTGAAAAAGGCCCTGTTTGCTGCAGCAAATGCCTTATGTGTTAACAACATTCCAGTCAGAAGAACAAAAGAAAGTATATTCCAATCAGAGGAAATGAAGAGCTATAAAGCCCTTCTAAAAATCAAAGAAAAATAAAACTATAAGAGATGGGTTTAATTGCAGTTGCTATGCTCAAGAACTTTCTTAGTTCTGATGCTTAGTTAAAACTCCTTCAATGATAGAGGTTTTGGTCTAGTCTGCCAAGTATATGTAGAATTTGGGGAGAACTATTTACAGAGTATTTTCACAAAGGAATCATTAGACAATCCAGCTGTAACTTATTCTTGAATTGTTCTTCCTGACAGGCTGTCAGGATTAGCCCAGGAAACTCCAGGAGACAGTACAGATTCAATTCAGCATGGTTTATTGGCTTCAGTCCCGTTACAGAAATCTTCTCAGAGTGAAAGCAATTCCCAGAGTCACCCCACAAACATCCTGCATTCCTCAGGGAGGTGCCAGTCTCATTCTCTTATCTCTACCTCTTTGTTCTGGGGATAAGAGTACGCGCTTAACTCTTTCCGCTCCAGTTCTCACACAGGCCTCCCATTTTCACAGCTGAGGTCAAAGACCTTATTTTACAATTAAGATCTGGAAAACTCCCAGGAGGAGATTTTATTTCCCTAGAAATATTAAGGGAGAACAATGGCTGGTGGGTGCTGGCTGTCCATATTAACAACTCAACACATTTTTTTACTGAATGCAGCCATGTCATTGTTATCCCATTTTACAAAAACAAAGAAAGTAAATTAGACCCTGCTAATTATAGACCCATTAGCTTGCTTAATAAAGTTGGCAAACTAAATGCTAAATATCTTTGTTAAAATTATTGGACTGGGTTGAAAGTGAAAACAGCCTGTTGTGGAGCCAGCATGTTTCAGAGAAGACTGATAAGACCACTGCCTGGTCCTCCACTATTTAGCTGAAAAATACTCCCCCCCGCCACATCCCAGAGGCTCTCTTTTTGCAGCCATTGTTGATTTTAAATTTGCCTTCGGTTTAATCCCAAGGGAGAGGCTGTGGGAAAAACTAAAGGGAATCCTCAATAGATAAAAGATTACTTCTTCTCATTCAGTCCCTCCATTCCAGTGCCTCCTTGAGAATCAGAGGTTCTCCCTGGATAAACCTCTTTGGAACTGTCAGTATTCAGAAAGAGGTGAGGCAAGGGTGTATTCTAGCACCTCTATTTTTAAACTGATGTATTAACTTATATATTAACAGGGTCTCTCTGTCCGTACCCATCACCTCACTGTATAAGCAGGTCAAGTGATTCCAGCTCTTTTATATGCAGACAATGTTGCAATCATGTCTGTCTCATAGGTGGGAATGAGATGGGTACTGAGGGCTTTGGCTTCTTTTTGCTCAAATGAAAATCTAGTAAAACTACAGCCTTAGCATTTGCAGAAAACTAACATAAAATTCATAATTGGCAGATTAATGAGAATGTTATTGAGCAGGTGCAGAGTTATAAATATCTGGAGAGCTCTTGGAGTAGAATGGAGTGTTCCACTATTCTGAAGAGAACATTTTATACATCTGGCAAGTTTTGCTCAGGTTAGCTGCTCAGCTATCCTGAGATTTTTCCATTTACTTTGTCCCTGTAACTCATACTGTCTTTGTAGCCAAGGACATCTCCCAGTTCCCCATGGCATCCAAGTCTGTACCTTTAGAAGCTCTGACATCCTTGAAGTGATTCCAGTATAAATTTATTACAGCTATCTCTGCAGTCCCAATGTGCATTACAAATGCTGCATTTAGCTTAGAGATGAGCTCAGTGTCTGTGGATTTTAGAGCTTGATATCATTTAACATTTAGCTAAAGTTATCCTTTTTCCCAGGGGGTCTGGCCCCACTGGTTCTTAGACACCACTTTAAGTCAACCTGGTTAAAAAAAAGCTATTGGTAACTTTTCTTGAGGACTCTTGTTGGAGAGCCTTTGCTCATTAGGCTTTAAAAATGCCAAAAGTATTCTTAAGCAATATACTTGGGACTGATTTTCTAATCAATCCATTCTCAGACTCACAGCATGTGGGGTCTTTTCAAATGGGTATCTGTCAGCCTTTCACCTCTCATCTACCACAATCCTGAAATTTCACCAGGCCTTCACATTGGCTAGGCTGGATGCATTGCCTTCTGCCCTCCTGAAATGCATTATGCAATGCATGTTTCTGCACTACAAAAATACCTCCCTATATCAATATATGTGTTCTTGTGGGGCAGCTCAGTAGAATCCTTGAGCCATATGCTCTCTTTCATTGCTCTCTTTGCAGGGAAACCCAAGCAAGTTTTATTTCTAATTCCCTGGAAGACAGTTTAACTTTTATTGTTGCTTTTACTGTCTGCCCGCTGTATGTAAGTATGTGTGTATGTGTGTCTGTCTGTCTATCTGTCCATCCTAGCTGCCTCTATACGAACCATCCACCTCTCTGTGGGTCTGAATGCTATTTTCTATTTAGCCTTACATATTTCCATTTTCACCTGTTTTACTTGTATCTGACCACTGGCCTTATGCTGCAATAAAGGTTTGATTTGATACATAAGGCCCCTTAAATTCACTGGACTTTGAATCACTCAGATGATTAGTTATCATGACTGCTCAATTTGTTAAATATAGTTTAATATTAACTATGACTAAGTGATTATGCCCCAGATGACAAAGTAATCTATAGCCAGTAACAATTTGCCAGTCTTCTTCTTTTTCTGTTAATGTCTTAACAATCTTGGAATTAGCGTAATCAAAGAGATCTTTATAATGGTATTGAGGAGCACAGAGATGGCCATGAAGAAAATACGGGGCAAATGTTAATAAAACATGAGTTTACCCAGCAAAATACGAAACCATGAGAAAGAAACTCGAGATTGTCCTACCTTGACTCTCTTTGGTATAAGAGGGAGGAAAGGGAAGCTCTGCTGGGCTTTCAAGATTCTGTTATTATAGCTTATATCAATAAAACAGAGTTCTAATATTTCTTGTGGTATCTGTTACCTGACCTTGTCTACTTCAAAGGGCTGACATCAATCTTGAAAGCTTTCTACTCTCCATTCAGAGAGGCTAAGAACCTTGCTTCATGGAGATGGCACTTGATCCTTGGGGCACCCATTGTCCACTGAACAGCTTGCTGAAGCATTATTAGAACACCAAAAATAAGTAGATTTACAAATAACAAATCTGCACAATCCCATGGTCTAACTGAGCAAGGTTGCGTCTGGGACAAGGCTTGCCTCAGCCAGGAGTGACATAGCAGCTGGCAGCCCAATATTTTTGCGCTCTCATGGAAGTTTCCCAGAAAAGTTTGGAGAAGCCCAGGATCAGTTCCTGACTTTCACAATTCAGTGTGAATTGTTTATGGTGGATCAACTAGCAAAATTTCTTGCAAATTGCACCAAGGTAACCAAATTTGCTGAAATAAGGTATACCCAATTAGGCTGTGCCCATTATTGAATGCAATGTTCAATTACTAATCTATTACCAGAATTTCATAAGCTGCATTTGACAATCTGGCCAGAATAGCAACAGCAAATCAAGAGATTTGCAAGTTAAAACAAGATAACCATAACGTTTGTGAATATATATAAGATTTTCAATTATTTGCCAAAGATGGATGGAATAATTTGACTCTGATTAACCACTTTTGAGAAGGACTGGCTGATGAGCTGAGAGACTGTGGGAGAATGCAACAGATGTCCATGCCCTGTGTACCACTTTTATTTGAAATTCCCTCACAAGGCCCATCCCCATGATCTGCCACTGCTACCAATAGACAGTGGGTCCCAGGGTGAAGACGACTCTCTGATTATTACCATGAACAGACCATTGTGCCACAGAAAGGGAGGAGGGATTTTCTAGCTCCATCTACCTCTGCATGGCAGGACTCAGGGAGCTACCAAGCAGGACAGGGGGAATGAGTCTGTAGTTTGTTCACAGAACACCATTCCACATCTTCTTTGTGCATGGGACTCACTATCTATTTTCCCATCCTTGAAGTACAGAACTGGCAATTGTTGCTATACCCAATTTCTAGCACTAAACTTTAAGATATGTATCAGGGTTATCAACCTGAATGCAGTTTAATATTTATGAATTGTATGTTCATTCACACAACTGCTTCCACTAGTATAAAGACTGTAACCAATAATTATTATTAATGACTAAAACAATCATTATTTTAATAATAATAAGATAAGAGAAGGGCAGCTCCTTAAAAATTGAGCACATTTAAAGTTGCAAACCATAAAAGGAGAAACTAATGTCAAGGCAAATGAAAAGTTGCTCTTCCCAAGCATTTCAAAATGACAAGCAAGTTGTTCTGAACACTAATGTCTTCCCAAGAATTAAACAATAATAAGTCAATGACCAGCAGGAAGTAAGTAATAATATTGTACACTGATATTGGGGAAAACTGCATAGTCAACATGAAATAAGAAAACACTCATTTGCTGTTTCCAAAAATCAACCAAGCTGCTTGAATACTTGGTTCGAATATTCAAAAAACATACTGACTTTCTTAGTATTCCTTTTAAAAGTTGAGTAGCTAAGATCTCTCCCTTCTCCAAACATTTCTGCTTCCTCTTCCCCTCTCTTCTTACTAATTCCCTTATTTCTAGTGGGGGTGGGGACTTAACCCTAGGAAATGGGACAGCAGAAAGTGGCAAATGTTAGGCAAGTAGAATGAGATGTTTCAGTGGCAAGTAACAACTTTTTGCACCTTTATCCACTTGTTTCAGTTCTTGAATGCACATCTCGTGATCCTTAGCAGGGAATATTTACCATAAGGTACCATGAGACTGTAGTAATTTTTGTCAAGAATAAAAGCTTATGTGAAGCTTCCTGGTTCACCTTCACATTTTCTTATTTGTGGATTCCTTTTTTCTCGGCCTGGGCTTTGATAGGAATTGGAGAGTGGGTTGAAATGGGAGTATGGATACTCAAGTTTTATCATGGCCAAAGTGGTTAGATTCAGTGTCAAATAGCTTTGATAAATGTGAGGAAGCATCTACAATTTTAAGACTTAATCACATTTCTAGTCAGAC
The DNA here is from genome assembly GCA_030867105.1 of Liasis olivaceus. Lineage (NCBI taxonomy): Eukaryota > Metazoa > Chordata > Lepidosauria > Squamata > Pythonidae > Liasis > Liasis olivaceus. The sequence goes on along the minus strand of CM061351.1, from coordinate 57,410,556 downwards.
TCTAAATCTGGGCCTTGCAAAGTCTGTGAAAAATTATTTGAATCTGCTGCTGTGAAATGCACATTTTCCCCTGACTCTTCTGTTGGTTTCAAAACACTAGTAAGTATCCCTTGACTATATATGAATAATTAGTGCCTCAATCTTTATTTCCTGTTCTCTGTTCACCCCATTCTATATTTATATGCACATATTAGATAGCATTCATATGGGACTGTCTTGGCTTTTAATTTTCTGAAGGCATCTATAAAACGTTAGGTGGTTTATAAATAAAAAATGGAATAATTCACATGGCCCCCAAATACTTTGAGCCCATTATTCTTACAATTTTGTCCCACTCATACTGACTTCTGAAATTCATGAGCCTAGTTTAATAAATATAGCTTGTTTAGGGACTAATAAAATATATGTATGTTTTAGTCAGCAAGCCAGGTATGTTATACTTTGAAGAAACACTGTATTTTTCCTCAGTATAAGAGAGATGACTTAGCAATACACTTGTTGCAGCAGGAGAGAACAAATAAAGCTGTAAAATGGATCAGCATGCTGCATAATAGCCACCAGCTGTCCATCACTGTCTCCCCTGGACTTGGACTCCATTGGACTGAAGAATATTGTGCATATAGAAGACTTTACTTGTATGCAGAAAATTAACTGGGCATTAATCATATATCCAGGAGCCCAGGCAGTTTCAAAATGACTGCAGCCAACTAGGATATGGGGCAATAAAAGTGGAGTTGAATCTTGACACAATAGAATTGCTAGCAGATGGATGAATTTGTGATTGGGAAGAAGTTGTATAACATGTCCTGGATGGTTGCACATTCCCCCAGCCTCTGAAAAAGCAGAGGTTCATTAAGAGGTTTCCATGTCACTGTGCGTCTTTTACCTGATTTGCTAGCTCTGACCACTCCTGGACTTGTAATCTCAACAAAATTACTGTAATGCCTCATGGGTAAGGCTATCTTTGCAAACAGAATATGGTGGCCTCTAATACATCTTGTATGATTCACCATATGGCAATTTTAATAGAGCTGCAATACCAAATTGCCTCTGAGACCATTTCAAGATGCTGATATTTATTTTTAAAGCCTTAAGTGTTGTAGGACTCACCTAACAGCCATTCCCATATCTACCTGCTTTTATTTTAAGAATATTTTCTAAAAAATGCTTCCATGCCCCTCTTCTACTTGAAATCTGACCAGCATCAATAAAATGACACGTTTCCACTATCACTTAAGCCATAGGCATTTGCTATTTTTTAAGTGACAGGCAAAAATCCTTTGTTTATCAAGACATTTTAATGTTCTTATTTTTAAAATATTTTATCTACTGCTTTTATCTTTATCTTTGTTATATTGATTGTACTATCATACACACTACCCTGAACTCTTATATGGCAAGCCTGAGGGAAAGAATGGCAAGCTACTTGAAAAATACATGTTAGAACACACTGATCACTACCCCTTGTAGACTGCAACAGGCCCAGGTGAACTGGTCCTAAGGTAAGCAGAAGTGGCATTGTAGATACATTGCTGTTCATCAGTATGCCCAATAGAGATGAAGATGAAATAATGACATGCATGCATGAATAACTATTTAGCAATGCTTGCTTATGAAATTCTGTTCTGTTACATTTTTCCTAGTATTACTGATTTTTGTGTGTGGGGGGTTCCTTTTAATAGTTCCTTCACATTTCTATTTCTGGAATTTGCACTAAAAGCAGGAGGAAATTAAAATGAAAAAAAAAAAAGAGGTATGCTGAGATATTTTTTAAAGAAAAATAGGTCATTTACATAGGGAATACTGCTATATTGTGTCAGTTGTTGCTCTAATGGGAACTGGCTAGTTCAGACCAGAGTGAAATATCTTCTATATGAAATAGGTAGGATATTAAAAAAGTATCTGGAAATGGACCTCATAGTAGTGATTACTGAGCTATAATGCAAGATGGAAAGTCTGATTTTATCTGTTTGAAGATCTAGGTCCCAAATCCTCTGTTTGAGATTAGCTATGGTTTTGTCAGTTCTAAGAGCAGCTAGTGCCAGGAAAGAAAAGCCACAGTGAGCCAGATCAAGTTTGATTTGTGTTCTTGAGGAAGACTCAAGCCTATCTAATAATATAAGATGAACCAAGGATGTTTCCCAAAGAATTTGCTTCAGCAGTGCCTAAGATAGCATAGTCTCAGCAGGAGATCACTGCTTTCTTCCTACTACATCAAACCTTAGCTGTTTGCAAAAAGGTTGCCATATTTTTAACAATGGTTATGGCTCAGAGAAGCCACCTGTTGCCTCCTTCATACTACTAATTGTTTCAGGCTTTCCTGTATGAGCTTATTGTTATTTTATATTTGATACATGTATGTGAGATGGGCAGCCATATAAATCAAATCAATCAATCAATAATATACTGTTGTACTGTTGTTTTAAAAAATGGTCTATACCTACAAAGACTAGAATCATGCAAACAATAGTATTCCCTGTGACACTCTATGAAAGTGAAAGCTGGACTTTGAAAAAGTGGGATAGGAGGAGTATTGACACTTTTGAACTTTGGTGTTGGAGAAGACGCCTCAGAATACTGTGGACAGCCAAGAAAACAAACCAATGGATCATCAAACAAATCAACTTGGAGTTCTCACTTGAGGCACAAATGACCAGGCCCAAATTATCCTACTTCGGACACATTATGCAAAGACCTAGCTCAATAGAGAATGCTCTAATGCTGGGAAAGATGGAACGGAAGAGAAGAGGATGACCAGCAGCAAGGTGGATGGACTCAGTTGGTGATGGGTGCATTGTTGGAAGACCAGAAAGACCAGGCTAGGGATAGATCATCATGGAGAAAATCTAGCTACGTGGTCGCTAAGAGTTGACAAAGACTTGATGGCACATAATCAATCAATTAATCAATATGACCATAAATAAATAGACTTTAAAAAATTGTTATATATAACTTTTTTCTGTTTGGAGTTGTTAGAGAAAAGCAAACTAAAAAGATACAGAGGAATAAAATTCATTTTTTTTTTGTAGCAGCAAGTTCTTCTTTCAAATATTTAAAGTATTTTTACTCTTTGAAGTACTGGTACAGATAAGCAAGGCAGAAGTACAAATGAAAAATGAATTTGTGCTGCTGTTAAACTAAATTATGTGCTAAAAATGGTGCTAGAAAGCAAAAATAAATGTATAAATATATAGGATAAAAATTCTTCCAGAGGAATTAATGGTTATGTTCCCTCCTTTTTCTTTCTTTTCTACAAATATACAAATACACATACAGTACGTCATCTACTACTACAGAAGCAGCAGGCAAAAAAAAAAAAAAGAAGCAGAAACACACACACACACACACACACACACACTGTACTGAATGCTCTAGAATTGGAGTAAAATAAAATAATAAAATAATCAAAGAAAGTGTGCACATACAAAACCGCCTAATCAATATTATCAGTATCTTTTCTTGCTAAGAGACAAAAAACTTTATGGAACTCTATGTGGTTCTGCATTCTATGTGTAACTCCAGCACTGTATGGTCAATATTAATGACTAAAAATAATTTTAATTGAATTATGTAAACATGTCCATCTGATACCACTGATAATGAAACAACTGGTGATGAAATGTCAGCTCTAATTATTTTTCTTATCACTACTTAGTTTGCAGCTCCAATGGATTATTTTAGGGGTGGCTGACTTCTGGTGGCCAAGGGCTGCATAGACAATGTTTTGAGAGTCACAGAGTTAAAAAGGCTACATCACAGAGACTGTTAAAAAAAAACAAAACCCAAAACTGTGGAACACCTATTTTACAAATTATACTACAATTTTCATCTATCTTGCAACAGTTCCCTAACTCAGCATGACAGGAAATAAAGCTAGCATTTTTCAGCAATCATGGCCACAAAATGGTACTTGAAGGCTACATGGATTATTAAAACCTATCTTCATAATTCTTAAGCGAAGTATTAGGAATATGTGATGATGTATTGACCTTATAGAAGAAACTGAGTAAGAAACTGGATTAGAAACATGTCTCAGCTATGCATAATTCTTCCCCTCCCCCTTTAAGCACACAAGCCATCATTCACAAAGCAATTAAAATTAAATTCATAAAGGGACAAAAAACATACACTTACTGTGGCTAATTCATCAAACTTTCCAAAGAGTTCATTCAGAAGCTTCACTAGTTCTTGAGCAGTGCACTGAGATGCCAAACTGGTAAATCCCACAATGTCTGCAAACAATATACTGTAAAGTGAAAGGAAGAGACAGAAATATTTTGCCAATGATCACGTTAACATTTTTAAGGAATTCACAGATATAATTGGGGATGAGCAAATATATTTAATTTATAGTGCTCCATTTTTAATGTAAAAATGAACTACTGAAATTAATGAAAATACTGCAGAAAGTTATGAAGGTAATATGTTCTTTGTATTGTACTTTCATGACTTTTTAGTGGATAACTGGGGTATTGGACCAAAACCTTGACAGATCTTGGCAGTGTAGGTATGAAACTTCCTGCAAATCAGCAATACGGGGTATGTTTGTGCAGGTATGAATGCTGGCCACAGAGTATCAGCCAATCCCGAGGACTGCAGGTTATTTTATGTAGCCAGCCTATTCTTGGGTGTGGCTTGAAAGGATGGAATACTCAGCCAGTAGGGGTGCTAGCAGAAACATGGATTGCAGATCTTGACCATGTGCTGCAACAAATCCCTCATAAAGCTGAACTAATAAATTAAGATCAGTATTTTTGAGTTAATTTGATCACCATGATACTTCCTTCATATCCATTGGTTCCTATGTATGTATTATCCCTGTTCCCTATTGTAGATCTGATTTTGTTCTATATCTACCTATATAAATTCTAATTTGGGAGATACCATAGCTCAGAAATAAAGCTGTGCAAGTGCATCAAAACAGGTGCTTTAAAGCACATAGGAGCACACAGGAAGCATCTCTCTTCAACTCATTAAAGCAGCAGTGTCTTTTTCCAGGCTCACATGGCTCCATCAGAAGCTGCTTCTGACTGTTTTACCATAATTTCTCTAGGCACCACCATTTCCTTTTCACATATTTTACATATTTATTACATGATATTTTACATATTTATTACTAACATATCTGTGTTGTTCCATTCAGCTCACAGCAAGATACAACATAAACAGAAAATGAAAAATGATAAGATCATATCACAATGGGCAGGCTGTAACTTAATGTCCTTCAAATGCTCTCTTGCAAGCAAGGTTAAGAAACAGTATACCATTTTACACTTACTGTTATATTATAGTTAAAAAATACAGTAAAATCCTTAGTGGCCCAACTAGAGTCACAACAAACTGGCTGAGAAAAATGACCTAGCTGGAGAAACTCCACTTAGTGGCTGCTTTAATCCAGATAACCCAGGATAAAAGATGTTATCCAAATAAAATCTTAACCACACTTTGTCCCAAAGACAAAATTTGGTTTGCATAGAGTAGAGTGGGTCACCCAAGTCCATGAGACATTGCAGACAGTTGGATTACCAACCACCTGAACATGGGAAGTGCTGGTGAAGTACTAATCACTCACCCAGCCAGGGGATGCTGTGGGGAACAGAGAAGGCTGAGGGCAGCAGGCACCCAAGAGGTAATCTGGAATACTTTTTGCCAGCCTTGCATAGGAATGAAGGTTTCCCAAGCAAATGACTGGCTTTCCTTCTGCAGTGAGGTATCTAATGAAAGAGAGATACATTCTGAGTGATGGATCTGGACAGGTAACTTGATGAAACAAATCAACATCCCAAAGATTTTCCTGGCATATGCCTTTTTACCTTTTTGACATCAGGTGGTGCTCCCCTCTCCCACTCCAGTCTTTTTAATGTTTTTTTAAATGTTTTAAGATCTGTTTTATTTTGCAACAGACTATATTTTGATATTATATCTTGCATTGTTTTTAATCTTGCTGCTGGCTTTATCTTGGTCTTATTAGATGCTGTTTCTATTTTTAGTTAGTTTTATATTTTCCATTTATATGGATAATACCACTGAATTCCAGTTGTTGGGGTAAGGTGTTTAATCTATAAGGCAGCATGAACCTGTCCCATGGTAGGTCATACACTTTTTGTTTCATCTGGTAGTCATATTCACAGGACACGCTTAGCTATAAAACTTGATAACCATTCTTTCTTGAGGTTTAAGGCTTATAGAGCCATTTCAACTGTAAATGGCTACGAAGTTGAACTATGTACTCAAATGCAGCATATTCCTGTATAAAAGGAATCCAAAAGGCACCTGTTTATAGTTCAAATAAGATGATAAACCTAAACTTTCAGTTAAAGTCTGTATTCATACAATATGTTTACCCATAGTTAAGTCAACATATTTAGGCTGTTGTCTCTCATGCCAGGTTTTAGTTTTAATTTGTGATGTTATTATTAATATTTTTTTATTGTGGGATTTGGATGTATATAATTATAAGCCCCTTAGAGTCTTTGACTGGGTGTGACATACACATTTGAGTAAGTAAATAATTAAACCAGCAAACAATGCAATTTATCTGCTCGATTTTGTGAATTCACATAATGCATAGAGGCATATGCTGACCACACAGGCTATGTTTGCATAACACTCTTAGCTAAAGTGTGGCTGATTAGTTTGTAGTTCAGTGTGTCATGTAAACATAGCCGAAGAGTAGTATGTGAGGGATTAAGAACAACATTGTGCCCTGTCATGTATATTTATAGCTGAGCATATCATGCAAATACATAACTAACTGCTGACATCTCTCCAAGTTCTTAAGCAGGGATCTACCACTGGTTAATGATTTCTATATGCAAATCTTGTGCTATACTATTGAACTAGGGTTCTCTCTTCAAAATTTTCAGAGCTATCAGTCTGTGCTGTCTAAGCCTAAACTAATTCGATTAAACAAACTCTAGCTCAACTGAGAAAACCCAAGACAGATTATATCAAAGCTGTTCTACATGATGAAGTTGAAGAGATGTAGACAAGAGAGCCTCTGAACATACTACAGAGGCTTTCCAAGCAAACAAACAGGTGGTCACTGCAAACGGTTCTACAGTGGGACACCACCTAAATTAAGCATGATTCAAATGCAGTAAATATATTAATGCCTAACATCTCACTATATAAATTTAACAACATTTCTACAAAAGGGAAATTTAAATCTGAGCTTTGAATCCTCAAGCTGGGTTGTAATCCAAACTACCTTCATTAGCTGCTTGAATGTGCATTTTTTCCACACTATTTCTGTCTAAAGGCTTTTCTGCACTGCAGCTTCAAGCTGATTGACTCCCACATATAAACTGGCTGAAAATGAGCCTGGCTTAACAACCCCCTTTCTGAATTCCAATTCCTTCCCTACTTTGGCCATGGTTATGGCTGGTATTTTGGACCCTGACTGGTAGATTGCCCTGCTTCTTTACCCCTCCCAACTATGCTGAGAAAGCAAGCACCAATTAATTTCCTTTCCTTGGGTAGTTCTTTAATGAATGTGGTTTCCCCTCTGTTGACTCCCCTTCGTACTTGGCACCTTCCATCTGATGCATCTAATGGTGGATGAACAAAGGAAGGAAATGCCAGAATTTTACCATTATTCCTGTCAATTGGGCCAGAAGGGGAAGCTGGCAGAACTCTTGTAAATTTTACCCAGCTAAAAAAGAAAAGGGGGGGGGAGGTCCATAATTTCATCTTTCATCAGCTTGTTAAAAAAGAAAACTAAAAATCTGCCTTTCACCAGTCCATTGGTGAACCTGTTTGGCTTTTTTAAGTCTACCATTTTACCAGCCCAGGATGACATAGCCAAGGAGGTCAGTGACCATTGGAGGGAGTGTTCCTACTACGGTGCACAGTAGCCAACCAGCGAGGCAGCAGTTGCCTACAATAAAATGAAGCAAAGCAGCTCACCAGGACACTACTACTTGATCCAACACTAACCGGAAAACACTACTTTTGATGCACAGAAAGGAAAAATGGACAGAGGGTATTTTCCCATTGGGCTGGGGGTAAATGCATTCTGCCCTTGAGAAACAATGAGTGTCCTGTACTTGCACTGGAGCAACCTGGTTGGTATGGATGAGCCCTAAGACTCTTTTCATAAGTAGCATGACAGCAAATAAAAAATTGTTTTATCACTGAATAACAGAGCTTCTTATAAGTGAGGTACACTGATATTCTATACTGAAAGATATTTTGATAAAGAAACATAGGCTTGTAACTTAGAATTAAATGGTACATTATTACTGGATTTTTATGACAGGCAACAGTTGATTAGCTTGTGGGTTAATGGCTGTATTTGCACAACCTGGTTAACTTTATTACCCTAGTGTTCTGAGTTTACATGAAATCATATTAATGCTGGAGTGTCTAAATTAACACAACCCACTAGGTTTGAAATGGTTGGGTATTCTGTGATTCAGTATGTTGTATGAACAAAGCCAGTATTTACATGTAGTCATCCTCTATGTCTGCAGTCTCATTGGGAAGGCAGTTCAAAGGGGAAATTCAGGAGAAGACTGGCAGGCAGTAGTTTGGTTAAGCATTCCTTCTCAACTCGATACTTCATGCTGCAAATCTTTCCTTACAACCATGCTCTACAGTGAAAATCAGTCCCTGGACAAATATTACCAGGCACTGTGTTAAAGGGATGTGTCGGGGGGGGGGGGGGGGGGTTCAAAAAAGTCAAGACAATGGGTGCAACCACATGATTAAAGCCCTGCCCCTTTTAGCATGCACTGCATGTGTCACACACATAGGGTGGGCCTTTGCACAATCACACCTGCCATTTTGACTTTTTTGAATACCCTGCATGGACACCCCTCCTGTGTTGTAACACATTTTACCTTCAACAGACCTGGCCTTGGTTTCCTTCATAAAACCCCTTTTATCACCACAAAACAGAGATGAAATACTTTTTTTCAATAGGCACAATAAACACATTGGCTTATAAGTACAGGTGAATGAGTCCTGTAGGGAAGTTAATAAAGTCCAGTATGCAAATATTCTAAAATTAATCACATAGGTCTGTTTTTATCCTCACATCAATAAATCTGTAATTTTAGGCAATTTATTACTTTTATACTGTTATGAAGGTAAAGTCTCCTTTGAGTCAAGGTCAAGTTCTGCTGACTATCTGGACATTTCCACTGAGTTTTCTTGGTAGTGTAATAGAAGTGGTCTGCTACTGCCTTCTTCTGGCATGCTTTTCTGATTTCCCAGTTTACCATCACCCTAGATTTTACTGATGGTCTCCTGTCCAAGTTCTAATTAGGTCCAACTCTGCTTTTTTAGAACAGCCAAGGTAGGCCTGGTGCTTCTGATACCCTTGGTTAAATCCCAGTGATATCAATGTTGAACATTGTAACTGATACTGAGGAGAATTTGGAAGACCACTGCATCACATTATCACTGGTAAAGATAAAAAGGTGTTTACAGCCTCAGGGTTATTGCCTGAAAAGTGGGTACAAGTACAGAGAACATAGCTGCAGCCTGCCTGAAAATGCTGCAATGTCCTGTCTTAAACTTTTTCCAGACAGAAATTTATATTAGCAAACAGCAAGACTTTTATAGAAGCTTACAAACTAATATATTTCTTATGATCTAAACTTTCATGGGCTGAATTCTGCTTTATCAGATTCAGGAAATACTATCTTCACTTTGCATCATGTGCAGTGGAAGATGGACTTTAAGTTGCCAACATGTATTGATATGCCTTCCTTTAACACCAGGACATGCAGAAGTTAGCAGGTGAAGTTCAACCCATTACGTTAGTTGAATTCTTAGGAAAATCTTCACCATCATTTCTCTGTATTAGACTTCTATCATCATAATGGCTGTCTTGTTTTTTTCTGGCAGGGTTTTGGTTCATTTTTATGTAAAGCAAAAACTGAAGAGGTAATATTTGTTTTCCATCTGCACATTATTTAAAGAGATTTTAGTACAGCATCCATCTTTTCTTGTGCTTATCGCCTGAACAACTGATTAGCTAGTCCAGAAGCAATCCATCTCAACTAACAAAATTGGTTTGGGATTTCAAATAGTTAAAAAAAAAAAAAAAAAGGGTCCCAGAATCCATTTGCAGTACTAAGATTGAATCCTGAAGCTTGTGAAGTGATTATGCAAAGCATCTTTCCCTCATCATTAAGCAACCTCACACTGGCATTAAGGAACACAACTTCCAGAGGAGAATGATTAATTTCTTTGTAGGATTTCACACACAGCGTCTTTCCTTTTTAGAGACCGTTCTATGATTTCTTCCAAGTTATCACAGACGGATATTCTAAATGCAAATTTATTTTCATGCATGTAATTCTAAACAAAATTTTATCTATGAAAGGTACGTACTACAAACATTCAGAATTCAATGAAATATATAAATGCATCAGCCTAGTAAAATAAGTGTATCTTCTTGCTCCTCACAGCTTTACCATTGGGAGCAAAAGTAATAATTTTTGCTCTATGTCTTTTGCATGTGCGTAATGTAGAGATATACTCCTAAAGATGATAAGCATGGGTTCAAAGACATCAGGAAACAAACCATTTACTGTTTGGAAAAGAAATGATGGCTGTATAATTCTATTTTGGCCCTCTGTATAGTCACAAGAAAAAAGAAAAATATGTATGGCGGTCTGGATGAAACAGGAAAGAAGAAAGAAGGGGCACAATGCTGAGGATCAAAAAATAACTGTAATTAATTTAGAACCTATTTTATAGTATTTTGAGATCAATGTTAAACACAAAAAATAAGCAGGCACTTTAATATTCAAGTGGCACATAAGCAAAGGCCAATTTGTGCAGAAACAGCAGTAATTTAGATGTTTTAAGTATATAAGGGAAATATTATGTTAGTACCATTCTGGCTTGCCAAAAGGAATATGGACAGAAACTGAACATTTCTGTTTGGATCTGAAAAGAGTTCCTGTAACATGCTCAATTAAATTCTGAAGGAAAAAAAGATCACTGGCTGGTAATAGTAGCTGTGCTACAATAATTCTTGAATCAAGAGATCATTGAAGGCTTCTATTCCAAATGAAATCCAGAATTTAGTCCCTGAGTTAGTTCCCAAAACAGCCTATAAGGCAAGAGCTTCTCTAAGACACTGGCCTGTGTATGTTAAAATCTCTAGCATGGCATTTGTTTGGTTGTGGCTCCTGTAATATTTTAAAAGAGATTTTATCTCTCCTTGTACTAAAATTATATTTTCTACTTTACTGACTCAAAATGAGTTTATATCCTCTTTACCTGGAAACACTCAGTTTCTCACTGCATACCACAAATCAAGAGGGAAGTCACATTTTGCTTCTCACTGCCCCTTATTACTATAGGTATTTGAAAAGTTCATACAGCTTGATTTATTTTGCAAGTTCATATCAATCCTACCTAACATTGTCATGCCTCTGAATGTAAATCTTATGGAAAATTCTTTCAGGTGGCTTAAGAAAATCTTCCTTCATTTCCATGGCAACATTCCTGGGTAAAAGGCTCATCAGGAGTCGTTCCTAAAAATAAGAACAAACACATTAATTGTGAGACGCATGATGAACCTTTCCTTTTTGCGCTACAATTATTAAACTGGAATACCTTCGAGACTCTCCATTCTGGATAGAATTAGCTCACTATTCAACAAACCAGAAGAAAGGACATTCTGCAAGTCCCCTTTGTCTGAGAGTTAGAAGGTAGGAGTCAGGAAACTCCTACCTTCTGCTATGGCTTTTTTTCTTTTTTCCTTTGAAATAATCTATCCCCCAGAAGATAGGAGAGCCCTCTCCTTGTCAGTAAAGCAGTCAAAATCCTGCTCTTTCACGGAACCTTCAAGGAACGGCTGCTATGGTACATCCTGAGCTGAGGTTCTGGTTCCTGACAATGTATACAAGAGCACTGATGCTAAGACTGTTATTTGTTAGCAATACTGATAATTCATGATTAATTCTGATATGATAAGCATTGATTTTTACTTATTGTTCTTGTACTGTATTACATTGTAAGCCATCTACTCAAGAACTGAGGCTGCATACAAACTCTGCTTATAAAAAACTAAAAATTAATAAATAATTCACCGCACCTAATTTGTGTACTTAAAAAATTTACTATAAAATCAAACCAGAAAACACAACTAGAATTATCCCAGGCACAAGGTTATGAAGTTTTTTAAAATGTTCATAATTGAGTACTTCTCATTTTCATCTAGAACTTGGATCTGCTTCCGCCTTTCAGAAATCTGAAGATATCTGTTAGAAATGTCAATTATTTTCACCCAGCATAAAGATCAGGTGTATGTGTTACACCTTTAAATGTTATACTGAATATATGACTTTTGATTAATGTAAATACCAAGAAACCTAGCACTAAACTAATACATGCCGATCATTAATTAAATGGGAATTATAACATTCTATAATAAAAGCTGTAGTAACTTTCAGAAACCTGTAGATGTTCTCATTTTGGATGATTTCTTATAAATAGAAATTTGATAAAATCCCACCTTTTATCTTAATGTTTCTTTTGAACTTTCTAAAATCATAAGAATGGTGAGTAAATACCAACGTTTCTCAAAAATCTTCAAATGTATGATATTGCTCATATACCGTTTTCCACAAAGTAAGATGGAATGGATTGGCCCAATGATTCTTTGCTTTCAAGAAAAACGGTAGGATCCACTTGCTCATGTATTTTGAGATACAGCTGTAATACATCCCTCTGTATAGCTGACAGCACTCTGCTGAACAGAGCTTTAAGAGCAGGTAATTGGCCCTTATTACTACTATGATCATAATGCTATTAATAACAGCTTATAGTAGAATCTATAACAGTGTGTGAAAGAATGCAGGATCAGTTGCTTTCTTTTGTGTCTGTTGCTCTGGAATTTAATCAGCTTGCTCTTTTGCTATGCCTAGCAAGGCAGATTATTAAACACTGCGACAAATCTCTTACAAATTTATTTACTGAAATTTACATCAATTCAACATTAATTAAGCCTATGCTATTGCAATATTAAAAGTAGCAACTTTATATTATCTAATATACTACTATGATTAAAAAACCCTGTTTTAAAAAACCTTTTCAATAAATAGTACTTTTAATTTTTTAACAAATTAACTAGGGAAGGAACACTTGACTCTTTTTGAGGTTGGTTCCTCAAAGTTTAGAAGTACTGCAGCTCACCTTGTTTTTCTCCAATGATTAGATTATTCCAACTTGCCTTTTTGTTAACCCGCCTTTCTTATTTTTATAAATAACTCAAGGCGGTGAACATACCTAATATTCCTTTCTCCTCTTATTTTCCCCACAACAACAACCCTGTGAGGTGAGTTGGGCTGAGAGAGAGCAACTGGCCTGAAGTCACCCAGCCGGCTTTCATGCCTAAGGTGGGACTAGAACTCTCCTGCTTTCTAGCCTGGTGCCTTAACCACTAGACCAAAATGGTTCTCATTTTTAAAAATCTCATTTTTAAAAAAAATTCAGTTTTAAAAATCTCACTGAAGTATGAGATTAGGCCTTTTCTCAGTGCTCTTGCTGTATAGCTAGTCATATTTTTGCATGATCACACAAGCCTTCATAAGTTCAAGTCTCATAAGAAACAGAACAGACTGGTCATATGGAAGATGAAGATGGATGAAATACAGGGATATGCATAACATTCTATTCTGGAGACAGAAAATAAACAGAAGATTCCCTGGACCCAATAAAATTGATATGCAAGTCTTTTCCTGCTTATAGAAGACTGTGCTGACTACAAAATTAAAATGCTTTACATTTTCATATTTTGCATTAATCTCTTCATTGCTGAAAATAAAATACTAAATTCTGGCCTCATCATCATTTTGTGTCTATGCTTCCACCCACCCCAGCTCGGCATCCAACTGCATGCATATTTGTACGCGCTCTCAGGTTCATAGATCATTCAATTTAGTCAACTGGTAAAGAACAAAGGAAAGAAAAAAAACCCACAATTCTCTTTCCCCTTCCTAATACATCTCTCTAGAGACTGAAAGTTGCTGGTAATCTATTGTGTGTTCTCACTTCAAAGCATCCACTATCCTGTTATACCTGCCGTGGGCTTAGAATAAATTACATTCATCAAGCCATTTTCAGTCACCAAGGTGGTAGAAACATGCCCTATCATTACAGTCTGCTAAAGAAATGGTACATGGAAGTGAAGATCTTGAAGATCAAACACCTAGTATACAATAATGTTTTGTTACAACTCTTCAAATACTTAATAATAATTTCTGCCACAGTATTAAAAGGGTTTCCAATGTCACACTCTTCCCCAATCTATTCTTTAACTGAGGATATTAAACTCTGGCCACTGATGGCTTTCTCTCAAGTGAAACTGGAATATGTTCTGTCGAAGATGCCAGCCTGAAGGCTCACAAATGAATGGACAGCTGTCTAAGAGAGGAGGAAGAAGTGATGCTGCAGGACAGCTGTCTCTAATACCAACCCATCTTCTCCTAACTGCCTGTATATTTCCTCTGACAGTCTTACAGTCCATGTGTCATTATTACTCACATTTTCCAAACAGAGGCAACTTTCTAAAGACTAAGAGCTTCTGTCAATGTTTTTATTCATTGTGGATACTCCATCCATTATTTTGTATTTCCCTGTAGCCATACTAAAGGGATAGCTACAGCAGAAGGAGCAACTTTTTCTGGGCTGAGGGCTGAGGACCATACTTCATTCTTTAAGTGGCCTGCTGGGTGACATTCCAAAAAGTAGGTGAGAACAAGACAAATAAATTGGGTGAATTCTGTTTTGTTCTGCAGGTTTTTTAAAATTGATTTCAATTAATCAATTACAAATATTACTGGCGTATATTGCATCTACAGGATGTCAACTTTGCATTTCTTCCTCTTGCTGTTATGTGGCATCCATTTCTCAGCCTTGGATATTGAGGGCACCTGTGGTGTTTTGATTAATTTTTGCTGAACAAAACAGCTCTGCTAAAAATATTTACACTAATGACACATGGACACAGCAGGAAGAGGTAAAAAGGGCTGAAATGTTTTTATAATGTTTAGCTTAGTTTTGGGTATTTGTATTTTGGCACATCATCAGTAACAAAAATTACAATGATTTATTGCCCTGTTTGCTCCATTTTGGCTAACATCATTCTTACTGTTTGAGGATAAAGAAGGCTGAGTGTTGAAGAATTGATGCCTTTGAACTGTAGTGCTGGAGAAGACTCTTAAGACTGCTGGACTGCTAGGCGGTCAAACCAGTCAATCTTAAAGGAAATCAACCCTGACTGCTCATTAGAAGGATTGATAATGAAGCTCAAGCTCAGATACTTTAGTCACCTAATGCGAAGAGAGGACTCTTTGGAAAAGACCCTGATGCTGGGAAAGATTGAAGGCAAAAGAAGAAGGGGACGGCAGAGGATGAGATGGTTAGATAGCATCACTGAAGCAATGAGCATGAAACTGAGCAAACTCAGGGAGGCAGTGAAGGATAGGAAAGCCTGGCGCGATATGGTTCATGGGGTCACAAAGAGTCGGACATGACTTAATGACAACAAATGCAGCTTCTAGTGGCCATATTTGTGTTACAAAAACCTTTATTCCACTTGCATTGCTATACAAGTGGAATAAAGGTACAGGCTGAGGTTGCTGGGAACAAGTGACTAAAAATACTATGTAAAGTAATATGCTTATTACACAAACGTTATTCAAATGTATTAATATGCAAATGTGTCCTGATTTTTGGACCCAAAGATGTGGAAGTCCTAAAGTGAGGGTTCCGATGTCAGACACATCAGTAGTTTGAATACTTAGAATTAATTGTTAAGAGAAAGAGCACAACTGTCGGTGAAACAGACCCATACCACACAAACCTACCCAAAATCCCATTGTTCTATCAACTGTGAAAGTGATATCTCTATTTCTTCCAATATAAATGCAAATAGATTTTATTAAATGCTACTATTTACTATAATAACCACAAGATGGCAATATTTCTGGATAGTACTGTAAATTTCCTTATAAATAAACACTTGTAGGGCTCAACAAAAATGAAGCTGCTTTTTGATTAAATTTTATCAAACTGGGACAGTCTATTTTGACATCAAAAGTCTACAAATGAGATAATTGTTTTACAGTACATGCACCCTTCACAAATATACTCAAGCTTCTCTCCCCAGTGGGCATATTTTCTTGCTAAATATATACAGAAAACAATTATTCCTATATAAGTACAGACAAAATGTGGCCAAAGTGTTTTTTTCAGTAGTGTCCAAATTGTTTTTCTCTGTGGCTGTATAAAAAAAAGGGGGGGAGGGAGAGAAAGCAGAGGAAAACACATATCTTCAGAACTGGTAACATACAGAACAGGACAGAGCGGTACTATAGGGCCAAAAATGGGGAAAACGGGTGAACTATGTTTCCAACAGACATAAGGGGTAATAAAAACAGAGTGAATTATTTAACTCTAAGCTCTGATTAAAGTGCAGATCTGAAATAATAATGATTGTAAAGGCAGGGATAAACAAAGGTTTAATTTACTTAAAGAAGCTTTTTAATAGAGAGGAGGTATGTTGGGAAATGAATGGATCTGAACAAAGAAGAAGTATTGAATGGAGAAAGCTGGGCCAAGAATAATCAATCAATAGGTTATGTCAGCTAATTAATGCAGGTCCAAAATTCTAACATAACTTTGGGCAATTATGTGGTAATATTTTGAATAGTAAAATGAAGACCTTTATCTCTATTCCTGTTCCTTACCACCTGTCCAAAATGATTTGATTAGGGTGATCAACAGTGGTTTGATCATGTACAAATTCTCCCTCAAATTGTAGCTTGGTATAAATTTTATTGATTTTTTTCCCATAGTTTTTCCCATTGTTCCACTGATAACACTTCTTTAGAATTCTGAATCCATTTTATCATACCGGTTTTAATTTGTTCTGTCTCCATGTCATATTTGAGTAACAATTTGTAAATATGTCCTAATAAATAATCTTGATTCTATATAAGTGTTTCAAATTCTGTCATCCTTCCCTTCCTTCTTTAAGATTTCTTTTTATTTTTCCACTTATTTGCAAATACATAAACCATGATAGATTTCTTTCTTCCTTAAGCAATTCTTGTCACGTCTTTAGTCTATTTCTTGACTCCACATGGATATCATATTGGCATATGTGATCAGATCTTACTTACTATAATTCTCCTTGAAATAAAAAGCATTTGATGGTGAAGCTAGTGACGAAATTGTTGGACTTATCCTTGTTTTTAAGAAATTCACATTTTTAACAGACTTTCTCTTATAATATGTCACTTCGAATGTCTTCTTTTGTTTCCTTATACCATAAATATCTATGCAGTTCATTGGCTAACTCTGGTCCTTCTATTGTTGATATTCTGCTGTTAGGAAATGGTATCCATTCTGTTATCCATCCATGATAAGTAACTAGGTCCATAATAGAAACTGAGATTTGGAAAAGCTAGTCTACTTCCTCTCTCAAGTCTTGCAAAATTTTGAATCTTAGTCTTTTTTTTTCCCCCACACCATGTAAACCTATTTATTGTTCTTTGCCAGTCCTGCAACTTTTTATCTTTGATTTGAATTGGTACCATTTGAAACAAGAAGTTTATCTTGTTTGCTACATTAATTTTTAGTGTCCTAACGAGGGAGTTTTTAAGCTTTTCCACCTTTCAAGATCTTGTTTTATTTCTATAATTTGTTGTAACTGTTTTGAAATACATATTTATTGCAACCTGCCAAGTAAAGCCCTAAAAATTTCACTAGATCAACTAGATTGAACTAGTGAACTAGCTGATCTAGTGAAATTTTAGATCTAGTGATCTAGTGAAATTTTAGATCTAGTGATCTAGATCAACTAGATTCAACTACTGAATTAGTTGATCTAGTGAAATTTTTCTAGACTAGATTTGTTGTCTCACAGCTAGTCTCTTTTTTTCACAAAATTTTCTTCCTCTGAAGTTATGTTCCTTGGTATATAACTCCATCAATGATTGCCAAGATGGACAGATCATATAACAATAAATGTTGGAAATGCCACAATAAAGAAGAAACATTTTACCATATATGGTGGTTATGCAAAAAGACTCAAAAGTACTGGAAAGAAATATACCAAAACAGCCAGAAAATTCTGAAAATAAAATTTGAAATAAAACCCCAAATATATTTATTAGGAATGTTCCCAGAGAATATAAATGAAAGGCATCATAATATATTAACATACATGCTGACAGTGGCAAGAATCCATCTGGCACAACATGGGAAAAGAGAAACCCTGGATCCTGCTACCAAAGATTAATTTCATCTGGAATTTAAAATGGCACATTCTCATACGGGCCTCCATAAAGGTGAACCTAAGCTCAAATGAAGATGTATATTAGGTAGGCAATATGCAGCAGGATTCTGAGAAATTTGAACTGAATTGCTTCTAGAGCATTTTCTGTAAGTCTTTATAGCAGCAAAACTCTGCATCATATAAGAAGATGCTTAGCATCTTCACGCTGAATGGCTTACTATTCTGGAATTGTCATTGGGTCTCAGTAGAGCATTAGAAATCTTTTGGGCACAAACTGAAATGTAACAGAAGGGATACTTCCACACAGCAGATTAAAATAAATTCTCAAATATTTAAAAGCCTTAGCATGTTCAGTTTGCTAACAATTTGTGTGGCTATTGGTAAAGAACACAACTTTAGTTTTAGAATAGTTAATTTGTAGTTCTTCGTAGCCAAATATAGGATCCACGATAGGTTGGTCTGAGTTTGTGAAAGAATCATTCCATTGTCCATATACAGTATAATGGAATTGTTACCTAACGTTGGAGGGTACTACTCCCTTTTTCATAGGATTTTTTCCCTATATATTTAGTGTAACAAATAACAGTGGAACAAGAATACACCTTTGCTTGATACTCTTTAAAAAGTAAATGAAGAAGAGAGACCCCCCACAGCAGCATATCTAACCTGCATATAGATTTTCTCCTTAACTAGGAACACTAGGTGTCAGTCTATGGAAGAGGCTGCCAATTTCCTCCAAAGCCTCACTCTAGAGATTGAATCAAAATTCACCTTTAAGTCAATGAAAGCTCATACAGAGTTCCTCTTGGGCAACTGGAGTGTTTTCTCACCAAATGATGCAGTAAAAAACATCAGGAGTCAGCTTGTTGTTTGGCCAGCACATTTTATGCAAAGATGTCTAGCACACAGCGTAGTGGTAATACTTAGTAAACTTACTGAATGGTAAATGCTATGCTAAGCTTTTCTTCTTTCCTAAACATTGAAAATGTTATGGATCACCCTACTCTTTAGGCACCTGTAAGGACTTATCAATGTGGATAAACAGGAAAGCCAAAAAAGAACCCACAAATCAAAAATTTATTTTAGGAGTTGTGTTTGGATCAGATCCCTCCCATTGATCAGGTCACCAAAGAGCAGGAGTTCTTCCTCTGACAGCTTGTGCCAACTTCTCCCAATTAACTTTTTGTGCCTCCAGTTTCTTCTTCTTCCACAGGACCCTACATCCTTTTTTCAAGATACAACATCCTATAAAGTTTTCCTAAAGGCACTTTATGCCTTAATGAGCTTGATTTTGGCTGTGATGTGCTCTTTGTTGAACCAAATTTAAAATGAAAATATTAGACAAGATTAAGGGTTGAATTTCTGGACAGATGTAACACTGGACCTTTAAAAATTCCTGGTAAGGTTCATCATTTACTGATATATTTAAAGCTACATAGGTATCCTTTGCATTGATCAAGGATTGTTAGGAATGTGTTAAGAAATTGTGAAACTCCACTTTCAAGTTAAATGGATCATTAATTTGTAGGTTCATGAACCAAGTGACCTCATCCTTACTCTTAGCAGTCATCCTTAGCACCAAATTAACAGCAAATCTTGCATTAAAAGGAGGATATTTTAAAATCAGTGAAGTTGGAGAATAAATTTGGGATATTATTCTAGAAACAACTGTACTGGCCCATGCCACCCTCTGGGTTACTGGGCACTGAACTGTTTAAAATTTGTAAACCAAATTTAATGGCTAATTAGGCCAGCTTCCACCACCTATTAATATGTTTATCCTTGGAGCAATGAAGTTTAAAATGGGCAGCCTGTTAGGCTGAAATGATTAAAAAATGAGAAAAGAGTTTCATCGTTAAGACCTATCCTTGCTTTAAATCAGCTCACAATCTGAGTGCAGACAACAATTCTTTTAAGTAGTCTTCAAACAAATCCCAGGTGGTGTTAATATAAGTCAGCAATTTAAAATGGGGAGGGGGGAGTTAAATAGGAGAAAACCATGGATTCCAATGTTCAGATAAACAACATTAGCCAAGTCATTACATCTCTTGGACAAAGAGGCAGTTGCCAGAAGCCAAAATTAAATATTAATCCCTCCATGAGGGTGCATGCCCCTAAAGGAAATTGCGGTAGGAATGATGGTAGAAAAAGTCATTTTCAGTACAGATGATGCTTGAAATTACAGGGCCATCTCTTTATAACTTACACTTCAGCAAGTCATCAAAGCATCCACAAGTTGCT
Source organism: Liasis olivaceus (assembly GCA_030867105.1). Taxonomy (NCBI): domain Eukaryota; kingdom Metazoa; phylum Chordata; class Lepidosauria; order Squamata; family Pythonidae; genus Liasis; species Liasis olivaceus. The sequence goes on along the minus strand of CM061351.1, from coordinate 57,390,044 downwards.
ATAGTTTGCCATTTCAACTTATTTTGATTTGGTCTCAGAACTGAGTATAGGACTAAAAAGCAATTCAGTGGTGAATTGGCATAGCTGGAAAATAGCTGGAAAGGTATGGTACTATGATTACCTGGTACTATGACCACAGTAGTCAGTCAAGGAAGTAGGAACATGGTTTTCTGGCCCTTAAGGCACTGCTTCTATTAGTTCAAGGACATGTGAAGTTTTGAGTGGGTGATTTGATTTGACAAAGCTTTAATTAAATCACCCTTTGAAGCAAATTCAGGAAACAAACAAACATGGGGGGGTGGCAAGGATCTTTTCTGAAACAACAACTCAAATCAGGTGGTTCTGAAGCTCTTTTTGGTACTTCTAAGATTATCAAGTGACTGGACAAATTATGAAATGGTGAACCATGCACTGTTTTTTTTGTTAAAGTCTTCAGCTAGCTAGGGAAAGATAACAGTAATAAAAAACAAAAAGATGTTTCTCCTGGGTTTCAGACCAACAGTCTCTTACATACTGGGCAAAAGTCTTAGCCATTGAATAAATGGCAAAATGTCTAGAGGTTATTACAGTGCAAAACAGCTGGCAAGAAAGGATTTTTTTTTTTTATTTTACAAGTGGCTGTTCTGCTTGCATATATGCATATTTTGATGCTTTAAACTTGCACAGATGCATTTTTATACATATGTATTACAGACATATAAAAGTATATATTCAGTAAGACCTGCCCACAGGAAGAAACACAACTGGCTATTGCTTTCCTGGAACAGAAAAATGGGAGGGCAGGACAATGGGAGGACCTGGTAGGCTGTAGTTTGAATATCTTGGAAACCATTGCCGCAGTGTCTCAGGCTGGACATGTTTTTCCTCTTCTGAGGAACTTGTTTAAACTTAAACCAGCTGAGAAGCTGGTTTAAATTTATGCTGCCATAAATTTATGGGCACAAGAGAGGTGCAATTTAAATTATAAGTGTGGATGTGCCCAGTGTCAGCCAAACAGGTTCTTGTAATATTTCTAATTCTGAATTTTGTACATTGATTCCCCCCCCCCCCCCCCCCCGTTTTCAAATTCAGCACATGCAGAAAACAAGGCCCTGACTGAGACACTGTGAGATATAACATGTTGCCCGGTATTATTATGCTTATTTCCTGGTGAGGGAGAGGGGAGAATCAGATTCATCAATGCATGTGTGTTTTAAGAAGTCTAGAGGTTATTGTTGGGAGAATGTTAAAGTTGAGAGTAAAGGCACTGTAATTTACTAGGTCTAGAGAGAGATATACTCATAAAACTGCAAATTTCAGTTCTCCTGCTCTCCTGACCATGGCCTTTCCTAGGCTTTTGGCTCTTAGAGATGAGACAGAATGTCAGGCAGCTTCTCAGAGATGAATGATTCCTTATACACTGTAGTAATTAAGCATTTTGTGGTGAAGGTGACCAATTATTTGACATGTTATATATCTTCTGAGGTAGGGCTGTAAACTAGGTCTAAGGACTTTTCTATGCTGCAACCTTAAGCTGCTAGACCCCCATCAACCAGCTGCAAATGAAGTTGGCTTAAGAAATCCTTTCCCAGATTTGAATCCCGTCCTCCACCTTGGCCATGATGATGGTCTGATGATCTGCCTGCACTGCATTTACTGCAGGCCCTGATTGGTGGATTCCTCTATTCTTTATGCTTCCTGGACTGGTAAGAAAAATAGCACAGTTTTAGGCTTCTTCCCGTCACTTGGGATAGAAGGAAAACTACAATTCACTGGATTAAATAAAGTAACAAAGACAGGTCCATCCTACCACTGTTTCAACAGTGAGCTTGTAAAAAATAATTCCAGCACTTCACCGTTCCACTGATGAATGTGGCTGTGGAAGGCAGCAACCAATGAATGGAAACAAGGGGACTTTCCTTCCATAATTGGAACCAATTGGATTTGGTTGTTTGCTGACAATGAAGGGAAGCATAGCAGACAAACTGGACAGCACTGCTTAAGCTAGAACCAGTCAGGAAATATTATTTTGGGCATGTGGCAGAAAAAGACCTTGCAGAGGTTACTTTCCCAGGGGCCTGGAACCTGGTATGTGGAAAGAGGATGATGCTCCTGTCCTTGAGAAAAGGTCAGTGGCTCAAGCTAGGCAAGCAGACCAGACCTAATTGCTATTACATAGTTGAAAGCAACCTGGAAATAATTTGTTAATTTCAGGTATAGGTTTTTTTCCCCAAATGGTAGTCAAGAAGGGTAACAAAAATGGCAATAAAGATAAATAGAACTATAATACTGTGCAAATGCAAATGCAAAAAAAAAAAAAAAAGGAAGTAAACTGCAGATAGATGGTGTAATAGTAGACTTGTTAAAATATAGATGTTTGTTTATGAATTGGCTGTGCAGCTTATTTAATGTCTACGCCTGATGACTGGAAGGATGCCATTATTTGTCACCCAGAAAAAAATGGGAAGATAAAATGGGGAAAAAAATTACAAAAAATCATTTTGGGAAGGCGTTTAGCAGAATTCTAATAAAAAAGTGTATAAGAGGTAAGAATGAGCAAAATTTGGGAAGTGTAATGATACTTTATGTCATGTAAGATATACAAAGATTTTTATTCTTCAGCAAACGCTGAGAAAATTTAGTGTATGTTTGTTGATTGTTAAAATGTTTATTTAAGTGAACACACTTGAATGATATAATGCTTTGCACAAATATGTAGTTGAAGTTTGGTTGCTGAATGTGTATGAAAAATGTATGATGAAAATAATATATGTGTGAAAATAAATAGAATGCTTAGGATCAATATTGAGCATGGTATAAGGTAAGGATGTATGATGTCCCATTGATAATTTAATATAACTATGGATGCAAGTTATGCTTGCTGTGATGCTGTAAGTATGTTGGCTGGGGATATGAATGTATGTATGCATTTGTATACAGATGTTGCCATGTGGTTAACCAGATTTGCCACCAATGTTATAAAGGGTGTATAATACAACAAAGCATATAAATTTGAAAATTAGTGCACCAAAGAGCAAGTTATTATGTTTGTCAAGGAAGTAGAGTGGGCATTTGGAAGTTATACATGTCTGGTGAACAATGAGAGCAAGTAGGTGAATTTATGTTTCCTAAAAATGGGAAAATGGATGGGAAATTTTTAAAAAGAACAAATGCTGGTGGAAAGGTAATTTGCTAATTCAGAAAATGCTTTGAGGGGTCTGGATCCATTCAGTCCAATATCATCAGCAAAAAGATTTAGTTTTATAATGTGTACCATTAATTTCTAATCTTTGATTATCCAAACATTCTCTTATTTCCTTTGTTAAGGATTCTAATGAGATAGCAAACAAAAGTGGGGAGAGGAGGCATCCTTGTTTAGCACTTCTTTTTATCATTTTTTTTCTGGAATCTATGCCATTAATTCTAGCAGTCACTAGTATTTTGATATAGTTTTCAAATTATTCTATAAAATTTATCTCCAAAATTCAAGTATTCTAAAGTGGAAAATAGATATGGGCAGCATAGGTTGTAAAATGCCTTCATAACACCTAATGTTAATATTGGAATTGCTTATTTTGGCTATTTGCCAAATAGGCTAGCATTAGGAATTTTCCATATTAGATGTGCAATTAATCTGCCTGTAATAAATCCATCTTAGCCTTCATGAACATATTTGGGAAGAAAACTAGCCATTCTGTTTGCTAACATGCTTCTAAAAAATTGGTTTCTTGATTAATTAATGCTATTAGCCAAACAAGCCATAAGATACAAGTTTTTATTAGGTTTATGTAAGACAATCAATCAGAATTCTTTCCATTAATCTGGGATTTGTTTACCATTTAAGGTAAACGAGGCAGTTTGTCTTGAAAGTAAGTATAAGTAGTATGTGGGAAAGACCTTAGGAGATGGGGCGAAGAGATGCTGCCTAGGAAATGGCCAGATAAAAGAGAGCATAGCTCACAGCTGCATAATGGGTGGAGCAAAAGGCTCAGAAGGGACCTCCCTAAATTCTCAAGCTTAAAGATGATGACAGGAGAATTGTACTTTCAGACTTGCAAGTTTCTGTTAATGTAGCTTTACAATAAAGTAGAATTAGTTCATCTGGTCATGTTCCTGTCTGGTCCACCTGGTAAGGCTGACAGTAAGGGAAATAAAGCAGTAGGGTGGGTCAACATGACATCTTCAAATTTCTTGTAAAATAATTCTGTAAATCCATGTTCTGGGGGCTTTCCCCACTCTTACCTTCTCAATCACCATTTTAATTTCAAGCCTTAGTTACAGTTTAAGAGAATTTATTTTTATGTTCGTCTGAGACTTTCTCTGTATTTATTGTACCTAAATAACTGTTAATTTCTAAAAGATCACATTCTTTTGCTTTATTTGGGTTTTGTAATACCCTTCAAAATTTTCATTTATTCTTTTGGAATTGCATATCAATTTTCCTTCAGGAGATTTAATTTGAGAGACATGATGCTAATAATTCTCTTTAAAAATTATTTGCAAGAAATTTAGAATTTTTGTCACTAAGTTCACAAAAATTTTGATTATGATATTGCAGATCAGATATTGTTTTGTATATATCTAACCTATGGAATTCCATTCTTTTAGAGTTTAATTTGCCATAAATTGCCACTTCCAGGTTTTTAAATGTAATTTTTCTAGATATGTCATCTCTTGTATTAGCATTTTCATTTTAATATTTTTAATTTTTATTTGGTAGCTATCTTTGCTAATGATTACTCCTCTAATGTATTTCACAATAGTGCCTTGCATTTAATTAAAAAAAAAACCCTCTAAGAGTTTTGTTTACAATTTTTCTATGGTTTTCTTATTAAGTAGAAGATATGGATTTAATATCCAGGACAATGATTTTCCAGGAGTTCTCTATTTTTTTAAGTAACTCCAAATGGGGGAATGGTCAAAAATTACATTGGGTACCATTTTAGCTGACAAAATGTTATTAGACCATGTTTTAAAACATAAGAGTAAATATATTCTTGAATAGCATTTATGTCTAACTGAATAAAATATGCAATTCCTGTCATTTGGAGGTTTACATTGCCATGTATCAATCAAGTTAGGATGGATCAGGCTTTTTTAAATTTATCATCGTATTTTCACCTAATCCCTTTTAGAAGATCATCTATTTTTTTATTCTGAACTTGGTTGAAGTTTCTGCCTATACTGACATTTTCAGATCCGAATGAATCAGGTTTTTCCAATATTGATTGAATACATTCTGACTGATTGTGGTTGGGACAATATAGTTATCCTATAATTGGGTGGTCTTGTTGTAATCCCCTTTTATAAACACAAATCTATCTTTATTGTCCCTAATTGAATTAGTAGTCCTTAAAACTGCAAGTTTGCAATCCAAACTGCTACTCTTCTTGCCTTAAAAGTGCTATTGATTAAAAGCCATTCCCCATGGCCAAAGTATGTAGAGAGTTTATAAAATGTATGATGATTTATATGTGGTATGAGTAGAAACATGAGAATAAAAAAGCAGAAACAATAAAACTGTGTGATGATCCTGGAGATAAAGGAGACAGATAATGTTGTCTTCCTTTGGCATGAAGTGGGGTAATACATGGACACAATAAATGCCATTGTTTATGGTACATGATGTTAGTATCTATAATTAGGGCAGGTTTAGAATTGAGAGGATTGTGGAAGCACCCCACAGAAAGCTTATCCCATAGTATTATCAGATGCTACATTCTGGTTGCAGAGATCACAGTATTACTTACATCATCATCATCATCATCATCATCATTTGTTCCTATGTACCAAACCAAGGGTATATAACCTGTAACCTTGCTGTATTCAGAGTTCTTTTGTATTTGTTTGGCTGGGAACCTAGTGATCACTGTCGTTGTGTACGCTGCTGAAGAATAAATTTTGTTTCAGAGCTGATTAATGCTTCCTGTTTAAGAATTATTATGGTTACTAGAGTAACTTACTATCAGTCTCTTAAAAAAAAATGAGTTAAGGATTTTGGGGTTTTTTTTCTCTCATGGACCAATATAGTTTACTTTGTCCTTAAACTATGTATACATTTGTTTTAATGTTTTAAAATTGTAATTGTAGGCCAATACAAAAGTTCCCCCCCCCCAAATTCCTGAATAGGGCTATAAACACATGCAAACACCTTGGGCATTAAATGCTTGAAGATTTTTTCAAGTTTTGGGATATCAGGCCAAGGTTCAAGTGCATGGCCTTTGTCAACTATATAGATTCTACACATGTAAAATTAAAGTTCATTTAAAAACTCAGAAGTGGTAGAGCAGTTCTTTTCTGGAACGTATACAGACTTTGCATCCATCCTTTTCTCTTTATTTTACTGTCAGACCAGCTTCCAAGGAAAGAAAAGCCTTCTCATGACAATTTATATATGCAGTATTAGAATGCTCAAAATACTACATTGGATCCAAATTTAGTAATGCTTACAAAAAACACACTGACACCTATAAAGCTTATCTTAATCATGCATTAGTTATTCAATGAATCTATTTTAAGCATGACTAGGTTTAGATCCAACCATAAAATAAAATAAACAAATACTGAAAGCGCAGCATAAAAATTATCTCCATATGACTGGAAGACTGGAAGAACTTAGTCTATCTATCCATCCATCTATCTAATCTATCTATAAATAAAGAGGGAAGAATGTGTCCTTTTGCTGAGTACTTGGATACTAGGTATTTGTTTGGGGTATATATTTTGACACATACCCCACTTGCCACACTGAGATGTATCATAGTACTCACAATGTTCTCAAGGAGAAATGCCATAGGATTGCTATTGAAATACAGTGTCACAAAGATGAACATATCCATGACAATAGCAGTGTTCTGTTTTTGTTAACATAACATATTGGAGCAGCCATGTATAATTAAGTGCCTGATTTTTGAAGTTTAGTTTGGACTGCAAAAGTATGTATGACAACAAGCACAATGTAGGTCACAATCTATAACAAGTGAGTCATGGGTGATTTGATGGGTCACTAGATGGGCTGTGCAGTGCTTCAGATTAAAAAGGAAACAGATGTTTTAGAGCAGGAAGGGATGTGTACATAGCAGCTGTCGGTTCTTATGTCTTCCTGGGATCGCACAGCTGTCTGCCACAGCTGCAGTGTGATCCTGGAAAAAGATACATTTGGTTTAAAGAATTGACAACTAGGTATGCTATGTATGGACCCAGGGATGCTTTGAAGCACCTTTTTCTTTTTAAATATGAAGTGCTATACTGCTGGAGTAGTAGTTGTACAAGCCTGATCCTTTCCATACATAATGACATCTAGAAATGACCAAAGGAATGGCCAATCTACAGAAAAAAAAAAATATTCTGCTAATGCATATAATTTCTTCATGGCAATTTCATCACTGCTACAAGCACAAGCTTGCATTATAAGGACCTGATTATTTTTAGGAGTAATGGTGAAGCAGATGGTATTTTAAACCTAGTATAATGGAGCAGGAAGGTTTTCTTTCATGTTCTTGTTGCTCAGTCTTGAGAAAGGACCTCTGCTATTTGTTGTAGTGCCCTGACAATAAGTCATTTGTTTTATCCTGACTTCAAGTGATAACTGGATTTTTCAAGCATGATCGGTTCTTCAGTACCAAGAAGAAGATAAGTCTTCTCTTCTAAGTCAGGTTTTTTTTTAGGATTATCTTCAGCCTCAGCATGATCAAATTGGAATAGAATTGGGATTTATTTCCAGAACACAGAATAAAAGATCTGAGTCTGAATTTATGTACCCGCCTACATTAGAAGCAACACTGAAAGCTTTATTAATGTTGACAAATACAATTACTATCCGTTTTTTTAAAAGGGCAAGCCATAGGCAAACTTGATGACAATGTTAGCAAGAAAGATATTTTTGTTTAAGGAAGGAATATGCAGTCCATAACACGTGTGTGTACGTGATATTTTTTAAAACTTTCAGATAAAAGGAAAATTAGACTTGGTTAAACTACACATTTTAACAGTTGTAAAAATATGATTGCAGAACAGTCTAATGATTCAAAACCCAAAACAAAGTCATAAAGCCAAAACAAATGTGTAAAACACACACATGGAAATTAGCATGAACTCTAAAATTTATCTCAGGTCACTTAATGGCCAATCAACATTGCCCTCAATATTTTCTACGGATACTCTTCCTCTGCAAAGACTGGAGCTGCTGTTGAGATTTTTTAGATATTTTGGCAACTCACTCTCTCCTGAATGCCAGCCAAATCTAATTGCCAAACTCTAGGAGGTTCCTGCCACGTCTGAATATATTTATTTAATTATTAATTAAAATTAATGTTTCTAAATTATTAATTAAAATTAATGGGAAGTTGGCTTGTGACAAAGCAAAAAGAAACCCATAGCATTGTTTCCATCTATAGTAATGCCTTGGGATCCTGCACAGGTTTCACAGACAATTTTAGAAAATAAAATCTGGCAAGTGACTGTATCCAGTGCTTTGTTTCTACCTGCCTCAAAGATACCCTGGCCACAAAGAGAACTCCTGAGGGTGGTGTGAGACTGCCAGGCAGCAGAATTACCAAGTTATCTAAAGTAGAGTGAAATCTCAATATAACTGTCAAGCTGCACATAGTTGGCAAGCTCTAGTTCAGAAAGGCATATTTAATGCTAATCAGGGATAAAAATGTAACTTTGGAAGTTAATTCTCAGGCCAACCTATAGCAAGCCAATTAAGCTGGAGTTGCTTTGAACCATTTCTGGCCCAAGGTCTCTACCTCTATGAGCCTTTCTCAAACCCACTGAACTTCTCTTCCACTTAGTTCTCACAGTGTCACAGTAACAGATCAGTTGGGTGCCAGGGATCCATTATGCTCAAATGTCCATTAAATTATGGATTTCCAGGTGGGGAAAATGGCAAGCTGACATGTCTCCAAAGAGCAGAGATGACACCAAGGTGAAGATTGGTAACCAGGCAGTGACCCTGCAGAACTTCTATGGACAAGGAGAAGCCAAGAGATTGCCCATGTGTGCTCCAGAAGGCTGCTCCTTGCAAGGAAACCTGCAGGATCTAGAGAATCTGCAGGTGAACCATGAATAGAGCACCAGGAGCCAAAGAAGAAACATCAAGTTCTCAGCCTCAGGCACAGCCTGCCTTAAGAACATTGGGCTTGATCCAAACCCCACTTTCTAGCACACATTTGGAATATAATTATTTTGCCAGCTACAGACATCTTCTAAACAGCAGAGTAACTAGACCACCTGGTGAGTGTTCCTTTGACTTGGGACAAGATCAAAGTGAAATGTAAAGAAATAATTATAAGGATTTAAAACTAATTGAAAGCAAAAGGCTTATTAAGAGTTTGAATTATGAAAATTTAAAATGGATTAAGGGACCAGTTAAATTTGGAATATTGTTTATTTTAATGTACTTTGGACTTAATTAAAGAAATATCTTTGTGGGAAAGATATGGAAGATGAATAAAAAATTTGAAGAATCTGCAGGACAAATGAGTGAGACAGAAACAATAAGCCAAGAAATGAAAAAAGATTTAGAGAATGTGACACTACCAGATTTAAAAGAGAAAGATTTTTGCCTAAGACTAAGAGTAGCTATAGAACAACCTAGTGAAGACAGTAAGGAGAGGGTTGTTGTAGCCCTAAAGATTTTTTTTTTTTAGAATGGGAGAAAGAAGACATGGATGTAGAAGTGGACAAGGTGTACAGAATTAACACAAGAAATGAAAAGTTAAGAAATGTACTAAGAAATATACTTGTGTACCTTGTCAGGAAGAAGACAAGAAATCAGGTTCTATGGCAGGATTAATAATATCAGAATACTGCATAAGAGAAAAGAATATAAAATTGACTTGTTTGATCAGGGTCAAGATAATAAGTACTTTTATAAAACATCAGAAACCCTTTATGGACTTTTTGCTGAAAATGAACAGAAATGAGTTGATGATTTTGGATCTGGCGATTGGAAAGGGTTTAGTATGGGAAGAAGCAAAGCGAACTATGTAACGTAATCCTAATGGGGTGGAGTGATACAAAGTTTGCTGATCTGCTATAAAGAAGATCAGAAGTTGCATCTTTAAATATCTTTTTTCTTCTTTATTTTCTGGCACTTTTTTCTATCTATGTATTTTTCATATTTATCTTTTACATGTAAAAATCTCTAATAAAAATTATATTTAAAATATCACAATTTCCATCATTTGTGTCAATTTACATTATATAATTATATACATTATGCAAATGAAACAAATTTATGTTATTTCACAAATGATGTAAAGTTCTGGGAATGATGTAAAATTACCATAAATTTAACTACTTTGGATGCACTGAATTGTCCGTTATTTTGCAGGGATATCCTTCAGTCCACTGCATCCAAAGTCTGCTAAATGAAGGTCCATTAAACTGAGGTTTCACTTTATATTTATTTATATCTGTCTGTCTGTCCTCAAAATGCAACTGCAGCCACCTTTCTGACCTATGGGATTTCACAGGTGTCTACTAGACTTGAATTGTAAACTATCAAGTTCTTTATATTAACTAAAATATAGTCATCAAAATTAACTGTGATACTGCAATGTCTGTATATTCATGATGATAATGTGAAAAAATATGGAAAGGATATCATATCAGAGAATACAGCTATTCTCTGTCTCACAAAATCAACATTTTGCATCTTAAAGGTTATGTTTGCTCAAGTGTCAGCAGAGGTCTGTTTTTTCCCATTTCATGACATTCACAAACTCATCAGAGAAAACAGTTTATTGGGTATAACTTGCTGTTTTAGCCCTACAGTAATCTGAAATATGGTATTTCAGTACATCATAAAATCTATTAAAATATTAATAGATTTCCAGAACTCAGGTTAAGTGTTCTCAGAACTCTCTTACCTTTAAAAATTTTCAGTCATCTCCCATTCTCTTTGTTTCCCATTCTACTTCTATACTAGAACATCTCTAGAAGAACTCTGCATACACTCCTTTGTTGTTTCCTAAATAACAGTCCTGAGAACTGGAAACTGCATCACTTTTCAATATTGTTTCAAATATTTCACCAAAATTCATCTTTTTCACAAAGCTTTGCCTTAACCTGCTTAATTTTCCATGTATTCAAACAATGGTTACATTCATGCTCTGCTTGTTATCCTCTCTATCAATTTTAATTATAAGCCCTTGAGGATCTTTGCATAAGAAATCATGTAAAGTCCCACTGAATAAAATGTTTCTCCTCTTCTACAATATATTGTATACTGTATACTGTCCAGCTTCTATGAAGGAGGGGATAATGAATAGTTTGGCTGGAATTCAATCCTCACTGAAAGGCAGGATGAAGACTGAAAGGAGATTATTTGATATACCAAATTTAAGGTACTGGGTAATCAGTGGCCCAAGCTGTATGTGCAGAATAGGAGTGAACAGACTGAGAAAGAGGGCACCTAGAGAAAGACTTGTTGGGGAATAAAGTTTGAGGAAAAGGACAGAAGAAGAAAAGTTCTGAAACAGTTTACTAGCGGTATAAGAAAGATCATATTTAAATTTGCACAGATTTTGTTTTATGGTAAGTAAATTGATAAAGAGACAGAACTTGGCTCCCCAACAGATACATTACAACTATAGTAGTCCTAACTTGATGTCAGGTTCAGCCCAAGAAACTCCACAGGATGGTTCTGGAATTGCTCAGTTACTTTATTAGCTTACACCTGCTAGACAGAATCTCACCAGACTAACTCTAACTCCCAAAGTCTGCAACTAAACAGTACAAATTCCTTAGGGCGGTGCCAGTCCCATCCTCTTAGCTTTCACATGCTCAGACTGCAGGCTGAGGAGATGCTTGAGATTCTTCTCCCCATGATCTTGGATTTCCTCACTCAAGTCCTCCATCACACTTAATGACCATTTGAAATTACGACAGTGTCACGTTCAGCCCAAGAAACTCCACCAGATGGTTCTGGAATTGCTCTGCTCTTTATTAGCTTGTACCTGCTAGATAGAATCTCGTCAGACTAACTCTAACTCCCAAAGTCTGCAACTAAACACTACAAATTCCTTAGGGTAGTGCCAGTCTCATCCTCTTTGCTTTCACATGCTCATCCTGTGGGCTGAGGAGATGCTTCTCCCCAGCCTTGACTTTCCTCATGCACGTCCTCCATCACATACAGCCTCGGAAAGGGTGCTTTATGGCCCATAAAGCACTTCCAGCTGTCATAAAATGTTGCACTTTCCCTCGCGGTCACATGGCTGCATTTCAGGCATTCGGCAACCAGCTCGCATTTACGTCCAGTTGCCAAGCACCCTGTGATCATGCAATCACCATTTGCAATCTTCTCTGCTGGCTTCCCCATTGGAAGCCAGCAGGGAGGCTTGCAAGTGGAGGAGATACAACAGGGTGCAGGAGCAGAGCTCAAATCCTAAAGATTTGAGGTCCGTTCCTCCAGCCCCACCAAGCATTTCCCCTCCCTTCGCAGAGGGGACAGGAAACCCTTTGGTGATGTAAATGAACAGAGGTCTGAGCTCTGTTCCTTCAGTTAAATTTTCAAGATTTGAGCTCCATTCCTACAACCCCAGAAAAGATTTCCTCTCCATCTATGGAGCGGAGGGCAAACCCTTCAGCAGGTTTTAGGAATGTTTGAGAGTGAAAGGGCTGCCTGCCTGGAGGATTTCAGCTCCACACAGAAAACTGTCCGGCAGGCAGCCCTTTCGCTCTCAAAAAGCTGCCTGCTGGGAGGATTTCAGCTCCACGCTGAGCTGAAATCCTTCAGCAGACAGCTCTTTTGCTCCATCCGCTTAACGACCTGGGAGATTGGTTAATGACCACAACAGAGGGGGCCCAGATTGTGATTGCTGAGTGAAGCAGTCACGTGGGCATCTCGCTTAACAGCTGCTTCACTCAGCGACCAAGATTCCCATCCCAATTGTGATCATAGGCGAGGACTACCCTGTAGTTAGAAACTTTTGTATCAATTGAATCTTTATATTCATTCTAATAGTGGACAATCAACTACTGTAAAAGCCACTATAAACAGCTGACTGTCTACTAACAGAAAAAAGCTATAGCCCCAGCTTATAACTTCTTAGGGGTCATCTATACAGCCTTTTTGCCCCAGCTCAAAGATGCTCCATTTACTATTTTTTGAAGACATGTTTTCACAACAGAGCTTCCATCTCATTGCGAGCCCACATCTCACACAGGCTGAAACTAGCCCAAGATCTTCCAGCAGGAAAGTGGTGTTTTTCCCAGTTATTGTGGCAAAACATCTCCCATGTAGACATTCTGGGTCACCTGGAGGAGAAGTCTTTGCAGGACTGACCCCTCTCATTTGGCCACTGGGTTCCATGCCTTCATCTCCATTTTTACTATGGCTATCAGACAGATTGAACACTTCTCTTGAACATAACTTCCTCTCTCTCCCTTCCTCTGTTTTGGTCAAGATAATATCCTTGACCAAGGTCTTCCATGAGATCAATATTCTTCATTGCTAAGTGTGCATAATACACCATGCTGGAAAATAACCAAAGATAACACCTTGCAGGGCAGCCTACAGCTGCTATCTCTTTGCCCTTGACAGTGTTTGCTCAATAAGTTAAATGGCATTATGTAGCTACAGTCACCTCCATCCATGTCAGTTTTAGTCATCCTTGTTCTTCCCACTTCATTCTCTCTCCTTTTCACTGCTAAACACCCAGACTAGCACTTGTCCTGAACGTAACCTATATCAGGACTTTGGGGCTAAATTTTAGCAAAACTGTTCACTGATTGCAAATAGTTGTAATAAAATAGAACTTTCTTCCTTCCTCTCCTTATCTTATACTATTTTCATGTTATTCTCTAGGGCTTGTTCATGTGGTTACCAAGTATGTGGTAACTATGAAGATATCCTTGGAAAAAAATAGGTGTATGAAATAGGGCTATGCAAAGCATTTCAATGATGTGCTTCTCAATGTGCAAGCACATAAATGAAGCACCTTTTTTCAAATCATTAAAGCTTCCATGTCTTTTGTAAGGCTTGCTTTGAAAGCTGTTACTAGCTGTCTCCACATGATTGTGCCTGTATAGCCAGTTTGCTTTGATTTCTTCCCAGCATCTTGATCAGATGCTTCACACAGCTCTAGTAGTAGCATTCCACAGATTGTGTCAAGCCAATTACCAGTGTTCACAGACACAGACTACATTTTGCTTTTAAAATATACACAGCTTGTTTCTCTCTCGGAACTGAGTCTGGAAAGAGATGGAGAAAAAAAGGGAAATTCTCTAATAAAATAGGGTTTATTTTTCCAAGGTAATGGTATATTGCACATTCAAAATAATTTGTTTCATAATCAAGAAGCATGGAAAAGACAGGGTTGCACTGAAAGATCTGGGTGAGAAACTGAAAAACACCCCAATTTCTTACTGAGGATGATCTGTGGTTGACCTACATTTTAACAAACTCTCGACACTGAAGAAGGATAACTATGTTAGTTTTACAAATTTTATTAAAAGGCATAAGCTTTCATGAGCATACATAGAGCAACATGTATGCAGATATTCTGATTACACCAGGGGAAGTGTGTACACACATATAGTCCACTTACTTCATTACAGAAGAAAACGCAGAAGGCACCTATGACCACTGATGGTAAAGGGGTTGGAAAGAATTCCAGAAACCATGCTCTGGTTTATGCCAATCCTGTCACTGAAAGGCACAAACAAGAATTATGCAGATTTCTACGATATTTTTTTAATGACAGGACTAGGGATAAGGTTCAGAAACTGCTATAAGAATTTCCAGTCCCCATTTATTGGAGGAATATCTGAATCATTTGACTCTGTGTTTTTAGTCTGGACTGAGCCCCCATTCTCTCTTCTGTCTTGATTGTTTATATCTAACATTTCTTCTGTTACTTTCCCAGCCTCCTCACAATTTCCTGTTTAAATGGGATGAATTACTAGGTAGCATGGCAATCTCACAACTGGCACCTACAGTTGTTGCATAAAGAGAGTCTAGATCTCCATTTGGCAATCTTTATTCTGGTTTATATAATTTATGCACATCTTATGTTTATGCTTTAATTTTTGAACAATTTTTAGTGACCCTTAACTTCCCCTCCCCTCCCTTCCTCTCCTATTTTCAAGTTAAACTTGACTCCTGGAGACTGCATGTCTATACAGTTTTCTTGGCAACATTTATCAACCGTGGCTCGCCGTTGCCTTCTTCCTATGGATGCGAAAGAGTAACTGTCCCAAGAATGTATCGTCTCCAGATTTCTAGACCACTACACCAAACTGGCTGCCTTGACACTGACTAGGTCTAAAAATATACATAGATCCTCAGCTTCAAGATATTAGCAAGTCTATAACCACTGACAAAACCTTAGTATATGAAGCTATTCAAATTGAGCATTTGACTGATTGAGCATCAAGGGGTGGGGTGGGGTGGGGTGGGGTGGGGAACTTCACAGAGGGATGTTTATCACATAGCTCATATTGGGATCATGTTTCCATTTAATTAAATATAATAACATCTTTCTGTCCTTAAATCTTAATATGCCTGATGCTCTTTATCATATTTAAATAACATGGCAAGCTAAAGGCAGAACTAAAAACTTCCCAAATTCTTATCCTTAGCAAGGAAAGGGCCAACAAAACCTGGTGTCTGGACACAATACATAAAAATGTGTTATATCTCCTGATAGCTGGGGTTGCATATTATGCTGTGTTTCAACTGTGTCAAAATAGGAACATTTTTAGGGGATCCTGGGATTAAAGGGATAGCAAGTTTGTATTGAAGTTCCCCAGCCATTTTCCAATTTAGCAGCCATTACTATTAAAATTGTTTTTTTTTTAATGTAGCTAGATTAAAATTTCCTCCTGGGACTCTCTTCAATATCTTCTATAGCAAGCAATCTCAAAAGCTGTGGATTGTTGTGAATGCCACCGGGCTTCCCAGATTGCAGGATGTGGGCAGATCTCCCCAAAATACATTTTCACAAGGGATATTCTCTGCCATGTACTCAAGAGCTAACCCAGCAACTCCCTCTAGCTGGAGGATACAAACATTTTTGTCCTCTTAAAACCAAATCAGAAATTACTGGACCAAGGCTGAGACAAGAGGGGATTTACATGATCTCCCAAAGCATCAGATTAAAGTTTGGAATTTTCAGGAAAAGGGGAAGTTCAAAGAAACTGAAGCAGAGGAAAAGATTCTTCAGACACTAATTTGGAAGGGATAGGTAACAAATCTAAAAGAAATTTGCATTAGAATTTTGATGATTATTTCCCTGTGTTGTATAAGTATCTTGTCTTTTATTTCTCTGTGGAAGCTTAGTAACAATGTATATTTCAGTCTTGTATATGTATCTCAGATTGTGCATGAGGAAATATTTATACAAGACACATCTTGTGAATGAAAGGCATCAATGTTATGTACTTATACACTCTCTTGGAGGGTCATGTACTCTTCAAAGATGATTTGGAAGAAACTCTTCAGACCTCTCATGAGCATATCATCCCTCTGCTGTTTGTTAAAGGAGTTCAACCTTTTTCAGGCTTCTGTGCCCAGATGCTGCTGCCTTAAGGAATGTACTTGTTAAAGTTAAGGAGTCTCTTTTGAACCATGGACCCTACTCCCTTGATCCTTATTTCCTGGGTCAGTAGGGAAAAGCTATGAAAACTGACAAAATAATTGTGCTGAACTATACATTATGTAAATGTTATGGCTGGGACATAGAAGACACAACACAGCAATATCCCCATGGCATCTATAACATGTGCTTGGTGTCAGAGCTTGTGATCTGGAATAAAGCTAGTAGCTGAGCTGAGAGGCAGGCAGGAAACACCTCAGTTGGAAAAAACAAGTCACTCAGCCATGCAGAATCAGCCAGATGGAATTCTCCTGGCTCTTATTTAATGTGATCATGACTGAATTTGTAGCTGTAGTAGTGCTCTTTGACCACCTATAGTGATGGTGCTCAAATGCTGCAGTTAGCAGCAAGCAGCTTGCTCCTTAGCAAAACAACCACAAAGGCACAAAAAAGAATTTCAGCCTTTCAGCCAGTGACTTCAAAATTCCTTCCCTTTACAGTCCAAGGGATGGTCCAAGATTGAATGCATAGAGCCCAAAATGCAAACTCTTCTTCACAAAAAATCTGCCCCCATTTTGGTTCAGCTAATTTTCAGCTTTCAGATTAAAAACTCTGTGATTTCTCATAACAAATGATATCCAGGGAGTCTTAGCTTTACATTTCTGTTCAACCCTTTCTCTCACATACTTTCTACCTTTTATTGATGTAGCCCTTCAGACAATTTGTTTTGTTCATATCCAGTTTTAAATATTCCACGTATTCTTCATATTTTCATTCTGTACATTTTAGAACTACAAGAAAATGTAAGTACACCGGCTACATTATGTGATATTCTAATTCTAATGTAAAGTAATATTCTCCATTCTCAATTGGCCAAATCATATTGAATTTCAAGATAGAAATTGAAGCAAACAGAAAAAAAGGAAGCAAAATTACTGGGCAGTCCTAACTCTGTGGATGGCATCAGACAGATGGGGAATGAGCTTGTCTGCTACAGTGCCCCTCTAAGCTCAAGAAAGGCTTGAGAGGCAGATTTACCAGTGTTCCTAAATGCTCCTCTAGTCCTAGGTTTTAAAATAGGACATTTCAAGGGCAGGAAAGGAGCGGGTCAGGGACAGCACTGACTCCACTGGATCTGGGATTGTATCCCTCAGTTGTGCTATTTGGGAAAACATGTGATTAATCTCATTTCCATTTATAGGGGTGGGAGGGGTTCTGAAAGAAGAAAATCCTTGGTTGGTTGTGGAATGATAAGTATCTGACATTGGCCACTTCTTCCCAATTAGCTCTGTAAATGTGCTTTGTCAAATAATTTATATAATAAAACTACAAAGAGTACATGCCTATTCTCAAACGACATTTCTTTATTAACTTGTATGCTGCTCCAGATGGATTACATATTAGAGTTAAAATACCAGCATAAAAATAATAAGAAACCAAACAGCAATAATAAATACAATCTGTTGGGGGGATAGCATATTTTATATAAAGTATGCAGTGAACTCTATTGCCAAGCTTTAATTCCATTCTCATGCTGCCTCCTTTGCAGCTTTACTTCAATTATCTTGATGCAAATGAATTGCTTTAAGACTAGTGCATAACATCTTCTGCATAACATCTATTTAGTATTTTATTATAGAAGACTGTTTAATTTTAAAAATTAGTTTTATCACAACAATGCAGCTTGTTCTTTTATTAAAGTATTCCCTCCATCTATACTAATACTTCTGAGATAAGACAAGACATCTGACTTTGAAATCCACTTTGCAAATTAAAATAACCATATTATGTGCAAATATGCTACCTTATTCCTGACAGTTCTCTGGGATTTCTACTTTGTCTAAACTTATGTTAAATACAGAAAACATAATGCCTGTTGTGTTTTCATTGTTAACAACCAGTAAAAAGCAAGACAAGAAGGTACTGCAAGAATAAAGAATAAAGCTATAGCTTTATAGATGAGTTTCCTTACAGATCAGACTCTTGTTCAACTGTTATGTCAATGAAAAAGATAAAAAAACAAGAGCATATTTCAACTGACCTGTTTTTCATTTTCATCCTCCAGCTTCAGCCTGTCCTCTATGCAGTTCCTGGCCTGAAGGAAGGCCTTCCTCTGCGCCCTCTCTGTCAATATCCTCACAAAGACCCCATACAAATTTACACTGACAAAAAGGATAGCATTGGCCACAAGCTGTAAAGGGAGAAGAAGGGGACAAAAAAGATACATTATAATACAGACACTAGTACACATCACTATGACACTGTACTTCTATCTAAAATCCTGCTGACTTTCCTTGCCTTATTTTGATGTAGAAAGTCTATAAACCTTGCTTGCTATTCTCAACATCATCTGTTCAGCCATTGTGTTTTCCAACTGGCAGTAGTCACAGGGTTTTTCCTGGTCTGTCACCCCAAATCCTTTTAACTGCAAATGCTGGCTATTGAATCTGGGATTATTTGCATGCAAAGCATATGCTTTATCACTGAACTACAGGCCCTCTCCTTTGAGGTGGTAGAGAGAGAGCCACAACAGAAAAAAATGGAAGTCTAGGTCATCACCAGAATTCAGAAGATGCTTGGAGCAGTGATTCTGCAAAAAGACTGTATGATGTAAATCATTATTTACATTCAATGGAAGATGTTATCATTCATTAAAGTCATGAATGGAAATATGCTCTACTCTAGATACAGATACTGGTGTGAGATAGGACTCCCTAAGAAAGATGGGTATTTGCTCTAATGTAATGAGCTGAGCCAAATAATGGGGGGAAAAACACAGGAAATATAGCAGGAAAAAAAAAACAAAAAACTGTACTACTGAGGTAGATAGATGTTTAGACAACACAGCATTAAATACTATGGAGTGGATATAGTTTGCTATATTTATGCTTGTTTTCACAATATTGTATGAGATTTATGATCCTAGAGACACCTCCCTTAGTGAACATTAGGCTCCCTAATCCACCTGATATTTATCATTGTTAGGTTATTTTAATTAAAAAAGGATGGATGCTGGCTTGCTGCAATGGGAGGCACCAGCCTCCAAAGCCTCCTTGGCAAATAAGAACAGTGTGCGGCTGAACACTGATTTTTATTTGGAAGAATACCAAGATAAAGGGCCACAGTTAAGTTGGGGATGATCTGGGGCTAGGGTGGGCTTGATGGGAACAAAGGAGTAGTAGGGAGCTAAAATGGGGAAATGGGAGCATCTTACCTGTGTATTGTGTTTTTTCTTGTGCTTGTGTGTGTGTGCATGTGCGCATGCACTGGCTATTTATTTTGGTGTATTATTTGCCTGGCTCACATGTTTGAGATGTTTGCATATTGCCTGAGATCTCTCTATTGCGTATGTACGACTGTACTATATGCATTTTGTCTACATGTGTTTTCTTGAGCATTATCAGATTGCCTTTAGTGAAACAGGCTTTGTAAGTACTCATCTACATTTTAGCATTTGTGGCCCACACTACAGATACACAATTCCCTGAATCCATGAACCTTGCTAATGCAAAATAGAGTATGTTTTAAGCAAGCTCGCTATTTGTAGTGTAAAAGAAGATCACATTTGTAAATTTCAATTGCCTAAGAGGCAGTTCTTACTTAACAGCCAAGCAACCAGATCACAATTTTGGTACTGATATTTGGTATGACGCTGAAGATTCAAGCAACATCCGCTGTAAAGCTTCCACTGATCAGCACATGGATGTGGGATATCAGAATTACAGGACTCTGAATTCCTAACCATACAGGTTTTTAATTATCTAATGGCCTCACATGTTCCACAGGATAGGACGAGAACCAATAGATGGACATTATTCAGAAAAACTCTGGAAGTGGCTTTTCTGTTAGAAACAAACCATCTTAGATGATTTTTCTTCCCCCCAACCACCACAAGACCTTGCATTAAGTATTATCATTTATGAATATTCAATTATCAAATAGACCAGGACTTTCTTATGTGAGTTATCTTAAAGGGCTCTTGTTATTCATAATATGAATGAATGAATATTTGCAATCATCGTATTTGTATTCTTGGATAACAATGAAAATGGTCACCTCCCTGAGTCCCGAAAGTTATACAGCATACATAATCTACACGGTCTATAATTAAAGGATAGGACAAGTTGATCAAAATCATTCCTGGCATTCTCATCTATCAGTTTAATATTAATTCTTACAATGCTTCCTGAATGACAACATTATTGACCTACAAACTGATAAGCAAAAACCAGGAAAGACAAAATAAGCATGCATATGTGTTCGCTTATAAATTACAGCAAATATTTCCTTAAAAGATGCATCTCTTATAAACTGACATCAAAGGAATATTTTCCCACATAGCTTTCAAATCTGGTCAAAGAGCTTTATAAGCCTCTTTTTATTTCTTATCCAAAGTGGATTTCTATATAGGGAAAAGAGGGAAATTCATGTGTATGTATTTTTGTATTTCTTTGCAAATATGCTCAGCACAGACTTTCCCTCTCTTCTGGTTTTAATCCAGCAAATGATTCTGTCCCTTCAAATGCATTACCTAAGTAATGCATAACATAAGGAGTTGTTTGCCACTGCAACTATAGTTAGAACAAGGCAAATGATACAAAATGTTACTTTGAAGAATATAAATATGCTTCAGAATACAAAATTAAGCACTACCACAACTCTCCATTCTGCTGTCTAGCAGCAGCACAATCAGTGTAGGGATCAGTGTTCTTGGGGTTAATGGAAATGGCCATTCCCAACAAACCATTTCAGGGCCTGGATGACTCTCACTTCAGGAGGACAGAACAAGATTTCCAAGCTATGGGGGAAAGCCATGTGGAAAGCAGTATTTATGGATAGTTTAATGTAACTCATAAGAGTTATAGTTATCCCAGGGAGAATATTATACTACCAACAGACACTTCATTGTTTTGTTCTGGTGCTCTGCCCCTTGTCCAGGGGTTGCAGAAACAACAGGTATTCCTTTGCCAACTACAAGGAAAAGCTTCAGTGCAGGCAATGAGCCCTTAGTCTAATATCTTGTATGAATGACACATAGTTCATGCACAGTGAAAATGCAGTCCATCAAGCTTAACCTGTGCTCTTTATGAATTAAGTTTGTTTAATATTAGGTTGATTCCCAAAATACCTTGCAACATTTAATGGTCAATGTGAAAAAAAAAAAGAATATAATCTGCAATGTTGAGTGGAGTTAAAGGGATGAGCCCATGTAGTTGCTCAGCATGGATAATTAAAAGGAAATGCTCCAGAAGAAGGCTACTGTTGTTACTGCTGCTCTTATTGAGCAAGCAAAGAAAGGAGAGGCCACAGATATAATGGACAGAAATGCATCAGGAGCAAGCACACATATCAGGGAAGCAAGTACAAAGGAACTCCTTCAGTGAAATTATCTATATTCAGCCATTAATGAAGAGATTCCTTGATACACAGAAAGGATCTTACATATGAGTATTTGAAGTCCATGGAGTCACTGTAATGAGAAGGTAATTCCTCAGATGGTGTCTATCAGGGATTTTTTGAACTGAATAAGCTGTGAGGAGAAGTGAGAAGTTCTCATAATTGACCTGAAAGTGAAGATGCTGTGGAAAGAGGATTTGAGTTATGTGGCTCTGTATGGGAGTGAGCAACAAGAGGCCAGTCATCTAAATTAGGAAACAGAATGATGAATTGGAGGAGGAAAGCAATGATAAGTGTCATGCATTCATGAAAAGGGCAAATGGGCAGGTGGAATCATCTACAATAAAACAAAGGAAAGAAAAATGGTAGAGTACTACAGAAATGAAAAATAACTACCCTGTAAATCTATTGGAAACCAGCCCCATTCTTTCTGCAGGAAAGGAAAAATGAAAGCAATAAATATCATCCTAAAGGGTACAAGTCTCAAAAAATAGTTGAGGCAGAAAAGGTGCAGCATTGGTCTGAGTTCACCATGTTTCTTAGCAATCATAAAATACCTAAAAGAAGAGGCAGGGCATTATCCCCTAGAGGAACTCTCTCAATACCTCTTTTTGAAAAGGGAGAGAAAAATCCTGATGCAATAGCAAAGATGTTTTGGAATCTAGAATAACAATGGGAATCAATCAAAACAACCCAAATATTGCAAGGGTCAGAATGGGGAAACATCAAGGTCAAAGATACTACTTAGATCCTGAAATTGATGTCTATGGCTGACACTCTGAAGAAGCCACGAGAATAGGATAGTAGATTCTATTTGCTTGTAAAGAATGCTGCCTTTGGTTAAAGCTATGAGGAAGACCATGGATAATATCAAGAAGTAACAAAATAAGGTTGTTGTAGACCCTTATTTACAGGCTTAACAAAGCTTTTGTGCCCTGTGCAGGGCATCAATAATTGTAATGCCGAATAATCTATCCTCATCAAAAGTAATGTTTTTTATTCTAACCTTAGTGTCCAATGAGAAACCAGTGGAGCAGAAAACAGGCACGATGACCCAAGGCAATGGAATATATTTAAAATGGACTAGAAATCCAATATCTGAAGTGGTTTGCTCCACTTCACCTTAGAGTGCTCAAGGAGTGTGGGTCCACCAACTCAAGCCATAGGGAGCTGAGTGGTCCACCCTAAAAGAGCAGAATGACATGGAGATCAGAGAAAGGTGCTCATCAGAAATAGAGTGGGTATAAAGCAATCAGACCAGAGTACTCTCAAGTTTAACAAATGGATCAGTTTCAAGCATCCCCATGGGTAAAAGATGACCCCAGGAAGTGAATCTCAAGGTAGATCAATTCCAAACTCTTAGTCTGGGCTGCCTGTTGATTTAATATTTTTAGCTGTTTTTTATGTCTTTTTTAGTTTTGCATGCCACCCAGAGTCCACTGGAGTTGGGTGGCCAATAAATGTTAATAAATAAATAAATAAACATATTGATAAAGTGCTATGGTACTATTAGCCCACAATGCTACTTCCTCAGTTTTAAGATTAGTGATAGAGTATGCTTCCTGAGTTGCAAATGTAACTAAAACATAAATCCTCAGTGAACTATTTGAACATCCCCTACCTTACCATTAGTTCTCTTGAAAACAGCCATGTTATCTATCATAATTCCTATCAGTGTTCTCATTATGTATATCTATAGGGACAGGGGGTATTGTCAAGATTTTGCCAGTGCAACAAGTCAAACATGCTGCTATCTTGCCATAATATAACACGTAAAAACTGTGCCTGTAGTCACAGTGAGTGACTACATTTTTTATGTGTTGGAAAAGCAGGAGATGTCATCCTATTCAATATTATCAGGTAGGCAGTAAGTGATCCAAAAAATATCCAGGCCCTGAACCAGGTGACAATCAGCACCTTGAATTGTACCTGGAAGCCAACACAGCTCTTAAACTAGAGGTACTACATAGATGTACTGACATGTACAAACCACTGCATTCTGAGCCTGTTGTAGTTTCCAAATGCCTTTCGAAGATAGCCCCATGTAGAGTACATTGCAATGATCCAACTGAAAGGTGATTAAGACTGTGAGTAAAACCTCCAGTTCCAGAGGGGCACCCAAGGTACAGCTGTAAAAAGGCCCTCTCAGCCACAGCTGCCACCTGCTCATACCGCAGGAGCTGACTCTAGGGCAACACCCCAAGTTATGAGCCAGTTCTGTGGTGGGTAGCATGACCCTGCCCAGAACTAAAGATGCTCTTTCTCCAGAGTCAGATGGCTTATGAACCAACAGCTACTCACTCTTGCTGAGATTAAGCCTTAACTTGTTCCTCCCACTGGAGCAGAAGTATGTACAGTAATGAAGACTGACATCCTGGAAATTTGTCTTAATTATTTTAAAACACCTTTTCTTAACAAGCACATACATTAGAAGAAGTTGCACACAAAAGTGAGAATTGTAAAAATAAACTGATACAGATTTTTTTCTGTAATTTTAAAAAATCCATTCAGAACTTTGCAGAATGCAGTACTGCCCTAATTACCTTACCAACAAAGGCAATGAAACAAGCTGGATTTCTACTGACCTGCATATCTCTATCAATTAGAACCACATTTCAAAAGAGACAGTTTTATTACAGTTACATACATTCTAGTAACGTCTCATTAGATTACTGCAATTATACACCAGGCTGCCTTTAGAACACTTCAAAACGTCTTTTAAACCAAGATGGCATAGCAACATTCTAACTGGAAATACTTGATATGATCATATAATGCCAGTGTTCTATCACTTTCCCCCAGCTCCAGTTTATTTCTAGGCCCAATTCACAATGTTGCTATTAAACTTTAATTACTATTTATTCAATTTAGGATTCTGAGCCCAAACAAGCAATTTCAGAATATAACTCTACATGGGGCTACCCTTGAAGAGTAGCCGGAAGCTACAGCTGGTGCAGAATGCGGCGGCGCGGACAGTTCTTAATGCCCCTAGGAGGGCACATATAACACCGCTGTTGCGTGAGCTGCATTGGTTACCAGTTTGTTTCCGGGTCCAATTCAAGGTGTTGGTCATTACCTTTAAAGCCCTTTATGGCACGGGACCAGGTTATCTGAGGAACCGCCTCGCCCTGGTCACTTCAGCCCATCCCACTCGGTCCAGCAGAAGGGGCAGGTTGCAGACCCCACCAGTCAGGGAACTTCGATTGGTGGGGTCTAGGCAGAGAGCCTTTTCTGCTGCAGCGCCCGCCCTATGGAACATCCTGCCTTCTGAGGTCCGGTGTGCCCCCTCCCTCATGGCCTTCAGGAAAGGTATTAAATCCTGCTCTGCCAGAAGGCCTGGGGGCCAGAGGGGGGCCCGCACCTGTGGAGATGGCTGGTGGGATGATGGGTTGTCCCCCCCCCCAGCATCTTACAGGGTTTTTTAGGGCCAAAAATTAGAGGAGGTTTTTTAGGGTATTTTTAATATGTTTTTAATTATTTACAGTTTTTAGCCATCTTGGAGAGAACTGTGTTTTTTATTGTGAGCCGCCCAGAGTCACCCATTGGGGGAGATGGGCGGCATACAAGCCAAATAAATAAATAAATAAATAAAGCAATTTCTAAATAGTGTTAACAATAATAATATCATGTAATAATGATTAAATGATGCAAAAATATGAACTGAAAAACTTTAAAAAACTTTTCCTCAAAATAAATGAGGCTCAATTACAGTGCCATATGGAATGTTTTTCACAGCCTGGGAGTGACATAGCAACCCTCTTCGACTGGATGTGTCTTTAAATTGTATTTTGTGAAGCACACAGTCTACCAGATGGTATACTGAGAGATATAGAAATTAATTAATTAATTAAGTTTACCTAAAAAAGAAAATACTACGTTCAGTGGGGTGTAGCTTAAATAGCTAACCTTGGTTTGCAAACAGCAACTTGCCCAGTTGGCTGTCGTGAGTGCAAGTCATTTTCAGACACCCCGGTAATCTATATATTTTTGGAAAGCAACTTAGCTACATTTTCTGATGGCTAACTGATGAGATTTGCAAGAAAAGCCTTTGATAACTAACAACATTCGAGGTTTTGTCACCAAGCCTGATCTGACTCTGAAGAATTCTGTTGCTTTTCATCAAAAGAAAGGAAATCAAGAAGGAATGTGCATACATCATTGCCCTGACAACATACAGTATATTTTGTTAACATACAGCATTACTGTATCTGAACCAAGCTGATCTCTCACATTGATTTTGTTTTTCTTCCCACCACAGGTTTGTTTTAACTTGACAAACATTCAACAATATCTTCATTCTCTCCATCCATTTCCTCTGCAAGGAAATCAGAAATGCCACATTCAGTCAAATATCCTCCAAAGATGAAAGTTTGTTTTGAAGAAAGTATCACTATAATTGATTTTCACTATTTATATACAGAGATTTTAAAATGTGTATTATACGTTGAAAGAGCTATCTCCGAAGATAATGAGATTTTCCCTCTGTTGGGTCATTTAAGCTCTGGCATTTTCTGTCAGCTTTGCCACTTGAGAATTTCAGGAACTATTTTGTTTGCTCTGCAGTGATTTATAAACAGGAGAAATAGATGAAGGCACTTTAAAATCAGTTTAGCATTTCCTGTTTTACTATTACTTTTTGCCAGAATAGCACCTATTTTATCTTTCCTACACAGCTGAGCTCATGCTATTGCCATATACACATTCTTAAATGATGCACTTAATGGGATGTCACATTAAGGTCCCATTCCATTTCTTTAATAGGAAAGTTATTACTTAAAATGTTTTATGACCCAAGCCAAACATTTCAAGGATTACAATCCACTTAATCAAACTTGAGGGGTATGGTCCTGAAAAAGGAAAGCTATGTGCACATGGCTATTCTTAGGAGGACAAGGAAAAAGAGAATGATGAAAGAAAAAGTGAGACTCAAAGCTATGTATACATAATGACTAGCAGCAAATTACCATTACACCAACTGGATTTGGTCAAACTGACAGAGGGCTAATGCCTGAAATCAAATATATTCTTACAATCAATAGTCTCTGAGCATGTGAAAAAAGGTATTGAAAAACATGCTTATTCTTCCTGTTTCTTAAGACCTGAATGAACATCAATCTAGTATTCCAACATAAAAATGCATTGCTGACAGGTCCATAGAAATATGTTGGACACCTGTGAAAGAATGCATCCCTTCCTCCCTTTCTAAAAGAGAAGAACACATCAAAAAAACAAGAATAGACATACAGTACTACATAGAACATTACAGCAAATCAACAGTTAGTGCATGTATTGTACCATTATATTGATGTATATTGTTCCCCATAATTTAGATACAGCCAAATTTGACTAAAGTGCACTCCCCCCAAAATAAAGGATTTAATCCATCAAAAATACTACAGTAGAAACAAAATCGACATCTGCACAGACGCTAGCCCAATGTGCATCCACGGTGTGCAACTTTTTGCAACTCAAAATCTGGGTTTGGATAATTTTCTTAACTAAAATTTTATTATACACCCAAAATGATTAATTATTTGAATAAAATTCAAGTTAGTTTAGTTAAAAGTAAGCAAAAATTCTGTCCCAGGAACATGATCATTTCCTTCATGAAACTCCTCTTCAAGTATTATTATTTGAAATCAGTCCTTCCTTACAGGCATTGCAATAAAACATTTTGTCTTTTTGAGTATCTGAATTAGCAGTGCGCAGCCAATGAAACTTGAGATAATCATTGCTAATTTTTTCAAGGGGGCAAGGATATATTCTAATCCATACATTTCTATTGCAAAAGAATCTGATACCTATGGGTTCCCAGAATCCTCCAAAAGGCTGGGTATAAAAAATCCATGGTAACATAAGAATTTTCCATAACAACTTATTTAGTTTCAGAGCCAAGAGTTATAAGTTCAAACATTTTCAGACAAATCATATTTACTCATGGAGGCACTATTAATTTTATATTAATAATAATTAGAACTTTGTCAGATATTGAGCTAAGAAATAATCACTGGCTCAAATGTACCAAGTAGTCTCCATTGTCTAGAAGGGACTGAACGTAGGTCTCTCACATCCAATCCAGTACTCTAATCTGGGCCCAGAAAAGTGGTAGAAAAATTATCAAACTTGAAATATCACTATGCTCCCACATGGAATTTCATGGGAATGGTTAATTTTTAAATAATATTCCTATTTTGGAGCCTGCAACTTAACTTGAAATCATTCAATGATGCCTGAAAACACTGCTGACTCCTGCTCTAATTATGATATCACACTAGGGGAAACAATGTTCAAACATTCCTAGGGACCTTATGATATCATATGAAACATAAAACAGTCCGGTGCAAGGCCCTTAGTTCAGGGTTTTGTTTCCCACTGTCAGAATCCTCGCAATCAATCAACCATCCTGCTAGTTTGCTTGCTTCGTTTCTGCGATTACAGAGAAAAGCGGGGGTTGGAAGGCGAACCGTTAGGCACAGATGGACTGTTATCTAGTTCTCAGGAATGCCCAAGGCCGTACCAGCATGAGACCAGGAGAGAACCTTTGACATGCGCACGAGAGACTTGGAGACAGAAGTGGGGAGATGAAATGGACAGGGGGTAAAATCAAGTTTTGGCATGCGTGGGACTCAATTCCAGCAATGCTCTAGATCTGTACACTACTTCTCAATAAATGAACTTTTCTCTGAACTTGCAACAGTTTCAAGGGGAGTTGCTTTCGTTGGGAACTGAGTCCCGCAGTTTTTTACACCCACAATGGCCAACCACTATGGGTTACAAGCAGGAGGTAGAGATGGAGATATATATATTTTCTGTCATGGTTTCTCTACATTAGCGATTTGATGGCACACCACTCACAATCTAGAAGCGCAGAGGAATATGTAGATAACCTTGAAGAAAGTATACAGGAGGCAAAATAAGAGACGACTCAGTCCTGTGAAAGGAGAAAGTATAAGAAAAAAACCCTCAAAATAACTCCATCTTGAGTCTGTTTGGTGTAAGATGGATGGGTCAGTAAGTAACTCTGGCAGGCTTTTAAGATTCAGTTATTATACCCTAGAACGGCAATTCTCAAACATTTTAGTCTCAGGACCCCTTTACATTCTTAAAAATGGTTACGCTATATCTACTGATATTTACTGTATTAGAAATTAAACCTGAGAAATTTTAAAATATTTGACTTCGCAGACCCCTGAAAGGGTCATGGAGACTCTCAGTGGTCCCCAGACCACACTTTGAGAACCACTGTCCTAGAACAATAAAGAAGCATTCCTGTAATCCTGGTACTGTCTCCTGACCTGACCTGACCTGACCTACCTCAGAGGCCCAAAAAGAGGTAATACTTTGAAAGACCTCTCTTCCATGAATTTATCCAATCTTTCTTTAAAGCCAACAAGGTTAGTGGCCATCATACCAACTTGTGATCAGGAATTCAGCAGGCTACTTACGCACTGTGGAAAGTAATACATTATTTCATCTGCTCTAAATCTCCTTCCTTGGATGACTTCTGATCCTAGTGTTTTTAGAGAGGGAGAAAATTCATCTAAAATTAGCTAGCTCACTGCTTATCCCCAAATCAAGATCATTTATGGATAAACAAACAAAAAAACCTCTTGTCCCAACACAGATCCTTGAGGAACTCTCCTTCTTAATTCTCTCTACTATTGCTCCTTTAGTCCTACTCTGATTTCTAGTACAGTATTTTAAATGATTGTTCTTATTACTTAGCAATCCATAAAAGAACATATTCTCTTTTGTTAAGCTTTCTCAAGAGCCTTTGAAGAGAAACTTGTCAAAGGTTTTTTGAAGATCCAAGTATGCATCCAAATGGTCACCTCTATTTACATGCCTGTTGATACTTTCAAAAACTCTAGAAGATTGTTGAGTGTAATAGGCTGCAAGGGCAACTTGAGGAAGTGGAAGAGCCACAACCAAGACAACTATCAGACAAAAGAAATTTGAGTTGGATGCAGAAATGTAATTTGAGAAAGCATTCAGACTTGACCATCCATAGTTCTCTTAAGTGTTCATAAATCCATAGTTCTCTTAAGGATAAAGTGGAGGAGGGGAGGCACATTCAGACTTGCAAGATTCTGTTATAATAACCTTATAATAAAAGTAGTGTTAGCATTCATAACTTTGGTTTCCTAGTCTGGTCTACCTCAAAGGGCTTACACCGAGGCAGGATTTACCTTTATAGAATCCATGCTGATTTGCCTTCAGCTAGGATTGTTCTCCTATGTGCTTTAGTTCTTTTTTCTTTGATTATCATTTCAACCTATTACCCCAACTGCCCAGAACAGAGTTTAAGTTGACCAGGCTTAATAGCTGGATCTACCTGGAGCCTTTCTAAAAAAAACCCCACATTTTTTATTTCAGAACCACCCTATGAAGCGGCAACTCCAGATAAAGCTGGTTTCATCCTTCCCTTCACCTTTTCTGTTGTGAAACCCAATGAGCTGCATTAAAAAAAAAAAAACATATATTTCAGCTTGGGTCACCTATCACCTTGATGTTATATTGTTCCAGTGAACCACACTGGGAAAAAGTAGCAGCTACAGATGGCTGCACAAGAGAGCTGTGATTTGAAAGCACCTGAAGCACCTTCAAAACCTAGCAATCTGATTTCAACTGTTCATTAACTTTTCCTGTCAGAGAAGATGAAGAAAAGAAAACTCCACAGAGATTCGGTTTGAAAATAGAGACTGGATTCATGTTCTCCTTTGCCTCTTCTAATTTTTCCTCTGTTTTGAGAATATATGATGCAGAGAGGGATGGCATGAAAGCAACCCTCCATGGGCTAGATGCAAAGATGTGACAGTTCAGATTCACCTCATGGGTTGGATATTCCCCATCCCTGGCTTAGACTCAACGACTAAGCATCTTGGTTGAGCAGTAATTTAAAATCACATCTCTCCAGTTTATACATTTTCTGTACATAATTATAAATGCATCAAATTAAAAGCTGATCTATGCTGATCTTTTTGCAGATGGCATTGCAAACTCATATATCATGCATGTAAGTGCAAATAAAGGTAAATATGCCTCTTGCAGTAACAGTTGTATGAGCTGTTGTTCAGTTTGCTGATGAATACATACATATATAATCACAGAGTGATACATTTATACATATAAAATATCTAACTATCAAAATGTGAATAGAGATGTGACTGGGTTTTAACAATGTAGACCTATTTGCTGTATGTGCATTTGCAAATTCCACAAAAAAATAAAATAGATGAAATATATATTTAATTCTCAGTATTATAAACTTGTAGTATTCTGATTCTGAGATTCCTACTATCTTCTCTCGGCAGTAATAAAACTCAGATGACAGATGGATACCTGTCATATATCTCACAGCATGCTGGCTGAAAGTTCCAAACTAGATAATTAAAATATGTAAATTGGCTTTGGCTCATGATACATTTTCAAACACAACTATAGTGCTGAATAAGCTTCGACCTGCTTGATATCTAAGGTCATGAAGGCCAGAAAGAAAACAAAACAGAGGTAAAAACTGAATATGCAGATTTCCTACCCCCATTAGAACCAGGAAAAATGAGTATAAATATCCAATGAAGGTATATTTTCTGGGTGAAAATTGCATGGCTGCTTTCTGTATCTGCGACCATTATATTGATAAATATGCTGCAAGTTTAATAGGTACATACTTCAAAATGGCCTTGCTGGTTGCCCAGAGTCTGGATCAATTAGATCAGCAGCTATAATGACAATGATGCATTAAAGCCTCATTACAATCACACATAAACTTGAAGCAATTTAGGTACTGATGGCTGATTTTAATCAGGGCGACCATGGGGGGAAGGCACTATGTATGTGTCCTTGTAAGGCAAAAGGGATTAATCCCATTCCTCAGCATCATGGCTACAGTCTTATTCTCTCTCTCTGCAGCTATTATCTGTAATATAATGCAGGATATCTTAGTAATATTTACTGCAGCCCCCCACTTGGGAAGATTTTATTCCGAAACTGAAAAATGGCAGAAACACTTACCAAAACAAGTGAAACTGAAAATGGAATTTTAGGACAATATATCATACCTTATTCTCATAATTTTCTTACAGAAGTGTTCTTAAAAAAAACCAGAATACTGGTATATTCTGTGGTGGGTGGTATGGCGGGCCCCTTAAGTGGGAAGCTAGGAGGGGGGGAGGAGGACCTCGGGCGGTTTAGGGCGGGCATTCAGGTGGTGACGGGCATGGGGCGGTATGGCGGGAGCCAGAGGGCAGGCCGTTTCAGGGGAAGACACCCCCGATGCGTTATACCGGTGGCGTGTTCAAGACCTCAGAGCTCAAGCCCAGACCCTGGTCAGCAGGCCTACAGAGGCCCGGGTTTTTGTCTGTTGCTACTGAACGCCAGGTCAGTCAATAATAAGGCCCCCCTTATTCATGACCTTATTGGGGAGGAGGAGGCTGACCTGGCGTGTATCACCGAGACCTGGCTGGCACCAGAGGGGGGAGTAGCCCTCTCGGAATTGTGTCCAGCCAGGTTTAGGGTGTGGCACCAGCCGAGACCCCAGGGCAGGGGAGGAGGAGTGGCAGTAGTCATCAGGGAATCCCTATTGGCCTTTAGGGGCCCTACACCACAAGTTGCTGGATGCGAGACCCTGTTCCTGAGGTTGGGCACACGGGATCAGTTGGGAGTGCTGCTAGTGTACCAGCCTCCCTGCTGCATAGCAGACTCCCTGCCTGGGCTGCTGGAGGCCATCTCGGGGTTGGCAGTGGAGTTCCCCAGACTTATGGTCTTGGGGGACTTTAATCTGCCATCCCTGGGGTGGGCCTCGGAGGCGGCTCGGGAGTTCATGGCTACCATGGCAGCCATGGGCCTATCCCAGGTCATCAATGGCCCGACCCGGGACAGTGGTCACACTCCAGACATGGTTTTCTTGTTGGAGCAGTGGCAGCGTGATCTGGTGGAGGATTTTATATTATCCCCCCTGTCATGGTCAGATCACTCCCTGGTGGCGGCAAGATTCTCCTATGCTGCCCCCCTCCGCAGGGAGGTGGGACCTATTCGAACGGTCTGCCCCCGGCACCTGATGGACCCGCACGGGTTCCAAAGGGAGCTGGGGGTTGTTCCTGAGGCCTTGCTGCATGGCCCAGCAGAGGCTCTGGCCGCAACCTGGAACAAGGAGGCAGCTGGGGCCTTGGACAGGATCGCGCCTGTGCGTCCTCTCTTGGCCCATCACTCCCGCCGCTCCCCATGGTTCACGGAGGAGTTGAGGGAGTTGAAAAGGGCTAAGAGATGGCTAGAGCGCTGCTGGCGGAAAACTGGGGACAAATCAGACTGAACACGAGTTAGAGCTGCTATTAAGGCCTACCTAGTGGCAGTAAGGGCGGCGAAACGTCAATATTTCTCCACTCTTATTGCATCCTCAGAGTGTCGCCCTGCAGCCCTGTTTAGGGTCACCCGGGCCCTCCTGGGAAAAGGGGGGGTGGAGGACTACTTGCAGGGTCGTGCAGAGGAATTTGCTGAACACCTGATGGATAAAATTGCTCAGATCCATTCTCAGTTGGAAGCCAAGCATGGAGTAGGTCCAGAGGAGTTGCCCAGGGAGCATTCTTGCCCAGTTATCTGGGAACGGTTTGATCCTGTTGTCCCTGAGGAAGTGGACAGGGTCCTCGGGGCTGTCAGTGTGACCACCTGTGATTTAGATCCGTGTCCCTCCTGGTTAGTTAAATCTACCAAGGAGGTGACCTTAGGGTGGGTCCTGGCGGTGGTTAATTCATCCTTGCAGGAGGGGGTGTTCCCGAAGCCTTTCAAAGAGGCTTTGGTCCACCCACTCAAGAAACCGTCGCTAGACCCCACCCTCCTGGATAACTTTCGTCCAGTCTCCCACCTCCCCTTTTTGCGGAAGGTGGTAGAAAAGGTGGTCGCGTAGCAGCTTCAGAGGATCCTGGCGGAAACGGTTATCTGGACCCCTATCAGTCAGGATTCAGGCCCGGTTATGGAACAGAAACAGCATTGGTCGCACTTTTAGATGATCTCTGGCAAGAGCGGGATGGGGGGAATGCATCCATCCTTGCTCTTCTTGACCTCTCGGCAGCTTTCGATACCATCGACCATGGTATCCTTTTGGGTTGGCTGCAGGAGTTGGGGTTGGATGGCACAATGTTGTGCTGGTTCAGCTCCTCTCTCCAAGGCCGAACCCAATCGGTGTTGATAGGGAGCGAGAGGTCCAGCCCCCGGCCCCTACTTTGTGGGGTGCCACAGGGGTCAGTGCTCTCACCGCTCCTATTTAATATTTACATGAAACTGCTGGGTGAGATCATCTGGCACCATGGGGTGAGGTATCATCAGTATGCTGATGATACCCAACTATACATCTCCATCCCAGGTGCCCTAAGTGATGCTATGACTGCCCTCTCGCGGTGCCTGGAGGCTGTGGGGGCCTGGATGGGGAACAACAGGCTTCAGCTGAACCCTGGTAAGACGGAGTGGCTGTGGATACGGGGAGCCTCAAAATCTAGGACTTCGTCATCTTTGGTTCTTGACGGGGTTGCACTACCCCAGACAGACCCGGTGCGTAATCTGGGGGTTCTCCTGGACTCACGACTCCTGCTCGAAGAGCAGGTGGCAGTCGTGGCTAGGAGGGCCTTTGCACGACTTTGTGTGGTGCGGCAGTTACGCCCCTTCCTGGATCAGGGGGACCTCCACACGGTCACTCATGCCCTGGTCACCTCTGGGTTGGACTACTGTAATGTGCTCTACATGGGGCTACCCTTGAAGAGTATCCGGAAACTACAGCTGGTGCAGAATGCGGCGGCGCGGACAGTTCTTAATGCCCCTAGGAAGGCACATATAACACTGCTGTTGCGTGAGCTGCATTGGTTACCGGTTTGTTTCCGGGTCCAATTCAAGGTGTTGGTTATTACCTTTAAAGCTCTTTATGGCACGGGACCAGGTTATCTGAGGAACCGCCTCGCCCTGGTCACTTCAGCCTGTCCCACTCGGTCCAGAAGGGGCAGGTTGCAGACCCCACCAGTCACGGAATTTCGATTGGTGGGGTCTAGGCAGAGAGCCTTTTCTGCTGTAGCGCCCGCCCTATGGAACATCCTGCCTCCTGAGGTCCGGTGTGCCCCCTCCCTCATGGCCTTCAGGAAAGGTATTAAATCCTGGCTCTGCCAGAAGGCTTGGGGGCCAGAGGGGGGCCCGCACCTGTGGAAATGGCTGGTGGGATGATGGGTTGTCCCCCCTCCCAGCATCTTATAGGTTTTTTAGGGCCAAAAATCAGAGGAGGTTTTTTAGGGCATTTTTAATATGTTTTTAATT
Organism: Liasis olivaceus; assembly: GCA_030867105.1. Classification (NCBI taxonomy): domain Eukaryota; kingdom Metazoa; phylum Chordata; class Lepidosauria; order Squamata; family Pythonidae; genus Liasis; species Liasis olivaceus. The sequence continues at coordinate 57,354,828 of CM061351.1, read as the reverse complement.
ATTTATAGATTATTATAGATTATTTATAGATTTTAACCATCTTTGGAGAAAACTGTGTTTTTTATTATGAGCCACCCAGAGTCACCCATTGGGGGAGATGGGTGGCATACAAGCCGAATAAATAAATAAATAAATAAATAAAATATTGATTCCCATATGGGAATCCCATATGGGCAAGGCACCAGTATACTATTAAATAGTTCAAGAACTTCAGCTGGGATAAGCAGGTAATATGGTAGCTACTTTCACCTGGTTGTTGTAAGGTTTACCCCGTTCGTCTAGAGCAGTGTTGTCCAAACTTGGCCACTTTAAGATGAGTGGACTTCAACTCCCAGAATTCCCCAGCCACTCATCTTAAAGTGGCCAAGTTTGGACAACGCTGCTTTAGAGAAACTCTCGTGACACGTGTGTTCAACAAAGAAGTTTACTCAAGCGTAACGTACGTAATTACAGAAAAAGCCAGGACTGGCTTTGCACATCTTACCACACAATTTATAGTCATCCCATTCCCCCCGCTAGCCCTGTTGCTAGGTTACATATTACAGATTGCAGATTACAGATTACCCACAGTAATCCCCCCTTTTACTCGAATGGCAGGTTCAGCCCAGTTCTTTTGTTTCTTTGAATGTTGTTTTCCGATGGCATGGTCATTGTCTTCATTGGGTCTTTCTGTTGCGTGCAAAGCCGGGAGTTTCCAATCACGCGCTGATTGCTATTCCTCAAATCCGCGGCTCTCCCCTTTGTCTGTAGCACCTACGGCCATCTGGCATTAAAACAATGCATCCACTTGCAGTTTAGTAAAGCGGTGCCAGCTGGCCCATCAATTAGTTTGCGGTTTCACACTTCCTCTTTCCTCGCCAGCGCTCGAGCGGTGAAACTGACTAAAGCGTGGCTGGGCAAGTTCCTAGCCGTGCCGCGCCGGCTGAACCTGACACTTGTCCCTACCTGTTGTCCTACAAGGGAATGTCACAATTAAGTGCAGTGTTATTTTGTCTACTCCAAGAAGCATTTTGGGTCCTCCACGGAATATTTCGAGGTGCTGTTGCTACATCCGGCCAGCATTCCCTTGCAGTGCTGATCGGTTTGTGATATTTGGGAGCTTGGGTAAAATTAACAAGAGTTCTGCCCATTGCTCTTTCCAGCTCAGGTAAGAGAAAGAACTAAAACCATCTACCCATCTTCTGTAAGACCAGTAAATCTCTTGTACAAAAATAGTCCAGCTCAGCGGGCTGGACGATGGCTGGTAAGTCAGAGCAGGAAAAAGCAAACGACATTGGGTTTTGGGGAGCAGAGAGGGAGGAAAAGTGACTGGAAGTTTGTGGGGCCAGCAGGCAGGCCAGTAGATATGCTACCCTGAGACATCTGGAATGGCAGCTGAAAGAAAGCAGGTAAAGGAGGAGCAACACAGACCAGTCTTGCCCTTCCCATAAATCATGCCATAATCCAAGCAGGCTTTGTTTTGGCCCAAACCCAGAACAACAAAAAACATTCTGGGTTTTGTTTCTGCTGAACTGCAGCCCATACGGAATAGTTGGGCAGAACTTCCAGAACAAAATGTGTTTGTATGGGATTCAGAATTAAACACATTTCTCATTTCATGCATGCCTTCCTGCAAATGTAACTATAAGTCACAAAATGTATACTATCCACATGTTTTAGTAATTATGCAATATTCTACCACACGTAATTGAAATGGAGAAGGTAATATAGCACATTTCTGTAGGAATAATTATCCATATAATTCCCATGAAGAACATCTAGGTATTTGTAGTTCATGGTTGCTATGTTAGCTATTACTTTTGTTTGTTTTCCATTTGGCACCAATTATGTGGACACAGTGGCTGCATATGTCTATTGTATTTTGGGCATTGCCTTTTGGACCTAGCTGCTCATTTATTCATGACTGTACCTAACTGAGTAATTGGATATGTACTTTATGTTATGGACAGAACTCTGCTTGTGAAAGACACAACTGCTTTATTGAGGCTGTGTTCAAACATTTCAAAACTAAGTATATTTCACTGAATGTATTGCTTATATTGCATAACAAGAAACTGGATCCCTCATAGAAAAGATAAAAACATATTCTAGGGCATAGTGACCTTAAAAATATCTCCAGGATACCGAGAACAGCAAAACAGAACAGGATGTGTGTTTTTTTGAGGTCCTTCCTAGCTGCATTTGTTCATTACGTTTTTATGAACTAGCTGAACCAAAACAGCCCCAGCTTCATCAGATGTTCTTATCTTATTCACTCACACCAGAAAAACTCCTTGGTTAATTATTTTAAGAGTCTGGATCTGGTGAGCATTGGGTTCATTGAAGATTACTGAGGGTACATTTCCATGATGAAGTGTTAGCCCTTCAAGGTAGATCAGACTAGGAAACCAACGTTATGAATGCTAAACTACATTTATTATAAGGTTACAGTAACAGAATCTTGCAAGTCTGAATGCACCATCCCCCTCCCTTATCTTCAAGAGAATTAGAGAGAGTCAAGCCTGAAATGCTTTCTTAAAATACATGTATGCCTTGGACTCAAACTTCTTTTGTCTTGCTCTTGTTCCTGCTCCTCAAGATTATTCCTACAGCCCATTACATGAAGTGATATTATAGCTGAAAATTAGGTCTTTATTACAACTTTTCCTATCCAAATTACAGGATGCACTGGATCTTCTAGGGTGCTATCCAGAAGATAGGTTCTCTTTGTTAGTGATGCTGTTGTCGCTGGCCTTAACTTCCTAGAATTAAGAATACAGAAGTCACTAAGACTCATACATCTGTGCTTGAGACTAATAAGGTGAAATGAGTAAGTATTCTTTACAAGGACTTTGCTCCTTCTTCCTATGGTTCTACAAACTTTCCCCAAACGTATATCTAATTGCAGGTCTAAAAGCTAGAAGAAGAAAAGCAGACACATTTCTTTCCATTATTTTAGAATACAGTATGATATATAATGTTTCAGATCAGGAAGTGCTGATTTTCATTATGAGGAAATTTTCCAAAATCTGTTTACATACATACCAGACATTCAAAGGGGACTTGCCATTCCTATTGGAAGAGCAACCCTGGCCATCACAAAACCAGGAGGGAGACATGAGTGGGGCTTAAATGACATATGCATATGGGAAGATGTTTAAGAGCTAGCACAAGAAAAGGGCAAGAATCAAATCCTAAATTAATCCAGATTACTTCACTATATAATTCCCCAAATTTGGGAAGGGGGAAACATTTAATCCAAGTCAATCTAATTAAAGGCACTGTGATTTCTAATCCTATTAAATTTTCCACCAAAACAAGTTGTGACCTGTAAAACATTGCACCTCCTAAATCTGGACTGATAACTATTCAGGACTTGGCTAGACATATGTGCTGGGGACGCGGTGGCGCAGCGGCTTAATGACGCTGAAAGATGCTGGCCAGAAATGGCTGACACTTCGGCGGCTTGAGTCCAGCCTTTCGCATTAACAGGGTGAGCTCCTGTTTCCCCCCCCCCCCCAGCTCCTGTCAACCCAACAGGTCGAAAACTCACGTGAGTAGATAAATGGGTACTCTCACTCCAGTGGGAGGAAAAATGCTGGCAGCGCCTTGCACAGAGAGACGGGACCAGTTGCCGGTAAGCGCGAAACCGCGCTCGCCCGAAAAGGGCGTGAAGCAATGGAAATCCCGCCTCCTGCGCTCGCCAGCTGGGCTATGCTCTAGGAAGGAGGCTCTGGCAAACCACTTCCGAAAAACAATTGCCTTGAAAACTGCAAGGACTTGTCCAGGCAGTCACTGCAGGGTCAGTAATGACTGAGCGCAGACAAAAAAAAAAAAAAAAAGACATATGTGCTATAGTTTGCTTTGTTCTCAGTTTAATCCAATCCAGGTTTAATCAATCTGTAACTACAGGTCACTGTACAAGATTTACACAACACAGAGAAGCAGAAAAGTTGAGAAGAAATAGAAAAAGCAGAATGGTACAATAAAAATAATACAAATATGTAGCTGATTTCATGAAAGATTGCAATAGTAATATTTATGTGGGGGTATATAAATTACACTGATCGTTTGATGGCTAAAATGATGAAACTACTTTATGTACGTCATACTATTTGTCCACCTCTCTTGGTACCAAATACTTTTGGACAGAGGCCTTATCGCTCCCACCTGATCCTTAAAAACAAAGAAAACCTAGAGATTTCAGGCACTTCATCTGGGACTTTTTGTGCAATGGATGCACTCTATTACTGAACTATGACCCTCCCAAATTCCAGAACTATTATGTTATTTTCATGTGTTGCCTGTTTTTCAAGTAATTTCTCATGTCATGGTGACTTAAATATATACAAGCAGCTACTTAACTGTCCACTTTTATATTTCTTGTTAACTATGATAAATTTTAAATCAGCTATCAGCCACTAACCATCTAGGAAATGTGTGCATGGGCATGCACAAGTGCCTGTGCACACCCACAGACACACTACATATATGGTACTACAAATCTGTGGTATTTTACCCTGATTTTAAAGAAAGGAAATACTATCAAGATAAAAGGTAACACTTCTCATCTTTTGTTTCAAAGCATAGATTTTTTTTGTAATATATACTTCAATTATTAAAAAAAATAACATGACTTATCAAAAGCTACAGAAAAAGACATATAGCATATACTATGAACAAACGAGTACATAACTTAGGTATACATTCAGATGAAACATCAAAATGGGGCAGCAGCTGAAGCATGATGTGTATTTTGTACTTTTTTCTATTCCTGATTTTTATCTACCAGATTAAAATCGGAAATTGTTAATCATAATTGTAGCAAAATAATGTTATTTTGCTTGGATGCAGCAGAATATGACTTGACCAAATAACAGTTTGTTGAATTCTGATAAAATATATTTTGTAACAAACCTGACCCAAAGTTTCTAATCCTAGCATGCAGTACAAGGAAAGGTAGAGGGCAGAGAAGAGGAAGCAAATATTTTTGTGGCTTAATCATATGTCTGGAGCATTTAAGTTTGTTCTGATTTTTCTTTTTCACTTACGCTGAGAAAAATCCTTCACATTACATACGCTAGTCATACTATTAAGAAGGTCTTGAAGCTCAAGATCCTACTTCCAGGATAGCTACCCAACTAATCTATTGATTGTAAACATGTTGATTATTTTATGTACTTGACTGTTAAGAAATCTAAACTCTCTGAAAGCAAGACTGAGAATAATAAAAAACATCAACAAATTCACATTCAGCACTGGCATCCATATGGGCACCCTAAGGAAGTATTGTCACAATCATGCCTGTTCACTATGAATGTATACAACCAACACATGGAGGTTTATGAAAAAAAAAAAAACTGAGCATGTTTCTTTATGCAAACAGTGAGTTTGCATAACATATTAAACCAAGCCTGGAATTAACCATGAGTAAGCTATCTACCTCTTCATGGCATATCCACATTGTGGCTTAACCTTAGCATGTCATGTGAACCAAGATACTGACTTTGTATGAATATGGCCTGTTCATGAGTCACATTCCAAGATACTCACCTAAGGGTCACAGTCAAGTCTGAGCTATACCTTACTCTTCAAGATTGTCCCAGCTGACACGCAACAAGACTGGTCCATAGATTTTTTTTAAAGCTCCACAAGTCATTAACTATCAGTATCTAACTTAAGTCACAGTGATGTTGTCAAGCCAAGATAATTCTCATCACAGAAAATGGATCAACTTTTAATGGTGGATGCAACCTTTATGGGTTCAAATTCAAAAGCTCTCTAAATATTTAGATGAAAGAGCATGTATCAACAGCCTTGGAGAGAATTTCTGTTATGTCAACATTAATCAGCATCACTACATTGCTTTCAGATAAACCACAAAATAATCTGCTGATCTATGGCTAGTTGAGACTTTTAGAGGAAGCAAACTGGATGTAACCTCTCTTTCCCAACATTAATTACATTGTGCTACATCCTAGATGACTTTTTCCCCTTTATAGATAGATGCATCAACCTACAAAACAATTTAACTGCAGATGGGGCAATATCAAAGATTGAAAATATTTAAAAACTAAGTTGCATAATCACTACACTCTATGTATGTAAGGTATTAAAATACTGGATATTAAAGTTTTAAGGAACTAAGCATTCCAGAGAACTTCGATCCAGGCTGCTATCATTTTTATCTAGATGTTTGATGCCTTTACTCTTCTGTAGCATTCTAAAACTTTTCAGACTGTCCGTTTTTATCTACCTTTCCAATTACTTTGGCAGTACAGATGGGTTATGTGCCTTATGAGAACTGAAGAGCAGGGAAGACAATATACTATACCTTGTTTGGGTAACAGCTGTTTTTGCACCAAGGAAAGAGCTCCCTAAATACCATTTCCCATCAGATGAACACTGGAAATAAAACTTCTGCCTTAAGCAGCCTCAACTGTCCTTATGATAGCAGCAGTCTATATCAATTCCTATTTTCATCTCGGATCTATAGTACCTGCATACTTAGCAAGAACAAAAAAAACCCCTCCCAATGCTATAGGATGTATTTGAGAAATAAGTAGTTCTTAGAATATATGCATTTAAAATTATGTATTAATTGAAGCCTCCTGTTCTCAGTAAATAAATGTGTATGATTCACAGCAGATACCTCATGGACATTATTCAAGCTAACAGGAACCCTGAATACACCATTGATATTATTTTGTAAACCTAGGTATTACTGAGTACCAGCTATTCCCAGAAATTACAGCCATCTTATTAGCTGTTAGAAAATCTCTGAATATTAAATGTTCTGCCTGATGTTTGGGGAATTGCCCAGGATCTTATAATTTTGCATATGTATGTAATGCATTTCTTGCTACATGAACAAACGGTTCTGGACAACTTCTGCCCAGCTTCAAACCTCTCTTTCCTGGGGAATATTGTTGAGAAGGTAGTGAGGCTGCAAATTCAGAGAGCCCTGGAAGAAACAGATTATTGAAACCTTTTCAGTTGGGTTTCAGATGCAGCACTGAGACAGCATTAATAGCACTTGCTGATAATCTCTCACATAACTGAGATGGGAGTGGTGAAACTCTCCTGGCTCTCCTTGGCTTCTCAGTGGTCATCAGCATGGAATATCATCAGTACATTGATGATAATCAGTTGTATATGGCCAACTGATAATGCTGTTAAGAGCTTATTCCATTCCCAGTGGTCTGGATGGGAGAAACAGATTTAAGCTCAATCCTAGCAAGATCAAGTAGCTGTGAGTACATAGATTTTATAAATCTGAGGATTTCCAAATTCTACTTCTAAATGGAGTTTCACTCCCAAGATAGAACTGGTGTGCAATTTGAGTCTTCCTGGAGTCTTAGCACCTGCTCAAAGAGCAGGTGGTAACTGTAATCAGGAAGGTCTTCATAAAGATTGTGTGCTGATTGTGCCACACAAGAATTAATTCCAGAATTAAGAGGCCCTTCTCAAAATCTCTCATCCCTTGGTTACCTCACATGTGGACTACTGCAATGAGTTCCACATAAGGATGCCCTTGAAGACCACTCAGAAGCTTCAACTGGTCCAGAATGCAGCAGTGCAAGTAGCTATGGCACATACAATATGCCCATGTAACACCTCTGCTTTGATATCTGCACTGGTTACAAGTAGGCTTCTGGGTGCTATTCAAAGTGCTGATTATCATCCTGTAATGGTATGTGGGAATGATCTTGGGAGATGGGGGGTGGGGGGGGAGATGCTGCCTAGGGAATGATCAGGTAAGAGAGGATATAGCCTGTAGCTGCATAATGGGCAGAGAAAGAAACTCAGAAAGGAACCTCCGTAACTTCTCAGTCTGTAAAAGAGACTGTGGGAGATTTGTGCTATCAGATTTGCAAGTTTCTGTTAATGTAGCCTTACAATAAAGTAGAATTAGCTCTGTCTGATCTACCTGGGAAGGCTGACACATCCACAAACCTTACCACTCATAGATCCTAGATATTTGGGGGAATATCTTTCCATTGTTTCTGCCTCTCCTGTAAGGTCAGTCAAGAGTTGGTATGACCATCCGTTAAAAAATATCATCTGACGGGAATCAGAAAGCATGCTTTCCCTGTCACAGTGCCTTCCCTGTGGAATAGCATCTTCCCAGATATTTTAATAGCACCACCTTGCTCTCCTTTAAATAAGCCTTGAAGACCTCTCTTTTCCCCAAGGCTTTAGGTTAGGGTAGGTTATGGAGTCCCTTTATGAGTGGTTCTTATGTCTCTTTCACCAGGATTACTATCTTTCTTTAGTGTTGTCTGATATCGCTTAATTCTTTGGTTGTTAATCTGGATGCCACCTAGAGTTGTTGAGAAATTGGGCAGCTCCAGAAATGTAATCAATAAATACATACACAGAAACCTTGTAGAGATTGCATGTTGTTTATAGTATTAACCAAGAAAGCAATTAGGAACAGTGCCACAGTGATACAGCCTACTGATAAAGAAGTGCAATGTATTTATTCTGATACCATTTAAAAAATTTAAAGACCTCCTCAATTAACCTGGCAATTAAATGAACCTATCTATGCAGTTTTCTTATCAATGTATGGAAGTGGTTTATCTAGCCTATAGCCTAGTATTCCCTGGAGAAATCCTATTTAAGTTCTATTTACATTCCATCCTGTTTGCTTGTTTGTTTGTTTAATCAATTTATATTGTTACCCATCTCAAGTACATGACTCTGGGCAGCTCACAACATTGAAATAAATAAAAAATATTTCCAAATACAAAATAAAACTAAGAATAAAACACACAGGAGCTGGAGAATCACAAAAAGCCCTCAGCATAACCATGAGACAGGCTCCATCACATACTTGGGACCCCAGGATTGAGCACAGAACCACATCTTCAAGGCCTTGCAAAAGCCAGTAGGGTTGGGGCCAACCTAATCTTTGGAGGGATGATACTCTAGAGAGTGGGCACCATGGCAGAAAAGGCTGTCCAGTGGGGCCCCACCAGCCAACATTCCTTGGCCAATGGTACCTGCAGCGTGCTCTTCTGCTGGATCGGATAGTATGGGTGGAAACAGCATGACCACAGAGATGGTCCTGTAAGTAACCTGGCCCCAAGCACGTAGGTAACTACCAGCACATTGAATTGCACCCAGAAGCAAACTGGTAGTCAATGCACTCACGGAACAGTGCTGTCACATACACTGAAAAACTGGTGCCATTAACTGCCCACACCACTGCATTTAGCTTCCAAGCCCAGACAAGTTTAGCTAAGTGTAGGCTACCTGCTGGGATTCACAGACAGTATGTTTCAAGCATAACTATTCAAAGGCTCCCACATTAAAATACATCAAACATTGTAGCGAAAAGTCCATCCAACCTGGATTAAGTTTAGGATTAGATTACTTTTAAATTTATGAAAAAATATTAAAAAAACAACAACTTAAAAGCCTGGAGAGTTTATGTATTTTTAAGAACAAATGGGATTATGAGATAACCACTATTATTTACTTCCACAGTTTTTCTGTCTCATCTGTACTAAAATAAAGTTTCTGAAATATTATAAAAACTAGCAAACCCTGTTTCAATAGCATGATGTTGGTCAAAATACATAAGCCACAGGCAACGGATGCAGCCATGTTTCCAACTTCAATGTTCTGAAAGATCTGCCCCCAACTACAGCACTGTGTACACATAAACATATTAACTAATTATGCCAAAGCTTAACATTTCCAGTGCAGATTTAGATTTATTTATTTTTCTGGAGCAAAACAGTTACATAAAAGCAGCAAATTCAGCAAATTAACAGCAACACATTCAACATGGAAGTTAAAGATGTTCTCTAAGCAAATATGAATTGGAAACAATGGAAGACGTTTGTGAAGGTGGTTTGAATTCAATAGGAAAATACACACAATAGGTTGTGGTCAAGTTTCCAATTTTATAGCAAAATATAACTAAAAATATTGTATTTTATGTGAACTGCCAAGAATCATGATTGAGCTGGACAACACAGACATATTGTAATGAATAAGTATAACAAATTTCACAGCATTTGTTTTAAAGAGTACCTACTGGAATGAGCTCCAGAAGATATGGTCTTTCAATAAGCTAATAAAAAACATTACTGCCAAGATAAAATATTTGCAGTATTGAAAAATTGCACACGGATCCTATTTCCAACATTTCAACTTCAATCCAATCCCCGTTCTGGCATATGAATGCACACATACTTGCACACACACACACATATGCACACACGTATGTGTGTGCATGCATGTATATACAGATACATACACACACACACCCCACGCACAAACATATTTCAAGCAGAACATATCACCAGACCAGGGTAATCTTGGAAAAACTGAGCAGAGTTGGACCTGATTAGGACTGAGATAGGAGATCACCAGGAAATCCCAGGGCTGTTGGGTAATCTGAGAAATCGATAACGCATCCCAGAAGAAGGCAGTGACAAACCACTTTTGTATCACTGCCAAGAAAGCTGCATGGATGTCCTATTGTTCTTACTTTGGACCTAAGATATTTCCATCAAATCTTCAATTCAGGGGATCCATCAAAAGCATTTACCCTTGGACACAGAAAGTTAATTTCAGAAGAAAGAATGTTGCCTATTTTCAGGTTTATGTTAAATGATCCAGAGAACTGAAAAAGAGCTCTGACCTTTGTGGTGATGGGTATGGGAAGATGTGGTGGGAGTCAGGGCCGCTCGTGGGGAAGGCAGACTGGTGTCTTATACCAGTTATACCAGTGTGTTCCAGCCCCCAGGACTCAGCCCCATTTCCTGGTCAGCGGATCTTCAGAGGCCCTGGCTTTTGGCTGCTGCTGCTAAATGCCAGGTCGGTCTGCAATAAGGCCTCTCTCATCTGTGATTTCATTGCAGATGAGAAAGCTGACCTGGAGTATATTGCCAAGACCTGGCTGGGTCAAGGCGGAGGGGATCCCCCTTTCAGAAATGTGCCCAGCTGAGACTCCATGGAGGGGTGGGGGTGTGGCGGTTGTAATCTGAGAGTCTCTTACAGCTTTCAGGGGCTGCTTCACAAGTTGCCAGATGTGAGACCCTGATCCTTAAGTTGGGTTCTAGGGATCAGTTGGGATTGTTGCTTCCGTACCAGCCTCCCTGCTCCATAGCAACCTCCCTGATTGAGCTCCTCGACTTGGTCTCAGGGTTGGCAGTGGAGTTCCCCAGACTTATGGTTTGGGGCTTCAATCTGCCTTCCCTGGGAGTGGGGTCTAAAGTGGCTCAGGAGTTCATGACCACTATGACAGCCATGGGCCTATCCCAAGTCATCGACGACCCGACATGGGACAGTGGTCACACCCCTGATCTTGTTTTCTTGTCGGAGCAGTGGCAACGTAGTCTGGAATTAGAGGAGTTCTTGGTGTCTCCCCTGTCATGGTGAGATCATGCCCTGGTGACCATGAGATTCTCTGGCACTGCCCCCTGGTGCAGGGAGTCAGGACCTATTAGATTAGTCCACCCTCGGCAGCTGATGGACCCTGATGGGTTCCAGAGGGAGCTGGGGGTTACTCCTGACAGTTCTGCTGCGCAGTCCAACTGAAGCCTTAGCTGTCGCTTGACATGAAAGAGCGGCTGAGTCCTTGGATGGGATCATGCCCATGCTCATGCTCTCTCCTCTCGTGGATCCCATCACTCCCCATGGTTCACAGAGTTGCTTAGAGGGATGAAACAAGAGAAGAGATGTCTAGAGCACTACTGGAGGACAAGGGATGAACTTGACCGAACACAGGTAAGAGCCGCTATTAAGGCCTACCTTGTGACGGTAAGGAGAGCAAAGTGGCAATACTTCTCCGCCCTTATTGCGTCCACAGATAGGGAACCAGTGGCCTTGTTTAAGGTGACCCAAGTTCTCTTGGGCAAGGAGGACTTAGAGATCTACCTACAAGGATGTCCGGAGGGATTTTCAGAGCATCTGTCAGACAAAAATTGCTCGCATTCGTTCCAAGTTGGATGCCAGATTTGGTACAGGTCCAGGGGAGACGACTGGGGTGGAGTATTGCCCAGTTAATGGGAACATTTTGATCCTGTTGGGCCTGAGGAAGTGGACAGGGTCCTTATGACTGTGAACTCCGTCACCTGCTCCTCAGATCCATGCCCCTCCTGGCTAGTTAAGGCTGCCCAGAAGGTAATGTGTGGTTGGATCCTAGCAGTGGTTAATTCTTCTTTGAGAAAGGGGGCTGTTCCACTACCCCCCCACCCACCCCAGATGGCGCTGGTTTGCCTCTTCCTCAAGAAGCCATTGCTGGATCCTATGATACTGGAAAATTTTCATCCACTATTGAACCTCCCCTTTTTAGAAAAGGTTGTGGAGAAGGTGGTTGGGCAGTAGCTTCAGTAGGCTCTGGATGAAGTGGATTATCTGGACCCCTTTCAGTTGGGATTCAGGCGTGGGCATGGGACTGAGGTGGCATTGGTCGTGCTGTTAGATGATCTCTGGCCAGATGGGACAGGGGTAGTATATCTGTTCGTGCTCTTCTTGACCTCTTGGCAGCCTTGGTATCCTGGTATGAACCGTGGTATCCTGGATCGGGTCTGTGGGCTGGGAGTGGGCTGCACAGTATTGTGCTGATTCACTTCCTTTCTGCAGGGCTGGTACCAATCAGTGTTAACTGAGGTCCCACCCTCGATCCTTATTATGTGGGGTTCTGCAGGGTTCGGAGTGAGGTGTCATCAGTATGCTGATGATACTCAGTTATATGTCTCTGCCCCTGGTGAATTAAGTGATGTGCTTGATGGCTTGTCCTTGTGCTGTAGGGGTTTGGATAGAGAGCAACCAGCTTCAGCTGAACCCTGGCAAAACTGAGTGGCTCTATGTTTTTTGGCCTTCTGGATCTGGGACTTTACCATCTTTGGTACTGAATGGAGATTGCACCTGGTGTGCAATCTGGGGGCTCTTCTAGATGCATGACTTTTGCACAGCTTCATGTTATGTGCCAGTTGTGCCCCTTCCTTGACCATGAGGCTCTACTCACAGTCACTCTTGCCCTGGTTACCTCCAGAATGGATTACTATAATGTGCTCTACATGGGGCTGCCCTTGAAGAACATCCAGAAGCTTCAGCTGCTGCAGAATGCAGCTGCACAGACAGTTATGTGTGTCCCTAGGAGGGCACACATTAGACCTCTGTTCTGCATTGGTTGCCAGTTTGCTTCCAGGTACAATTCAAGATGCTGGTTTTGACCTTTAAATCCCTACATGGCATGAAACTAGGTTATTTGAGGGACCACTTCTTCCTGATTACATCTACCCTTCCCACCAGATCAGGCAGGAGGGGTATGCTATGGGTCTCATCTCCGAAGGAGATGCATCTGACAGGACCCAGGTGGCGTGCCTTTTTTGCTGTGGCCCCCACCCTCTGGAACATCATTACCCCCTCCCCCAGGTGAGGTTAGCCCCATCTCTCTTAGCCTTCCAGAAGGCCCTTAAAACATGGTTTTTTACTAGCCTTGGAGATCCCAGGGAGAGTCTTCAAGGTGGCTCTGTTTATTTTATCTGTTTACTTTATCTGTTTATTTATTTTTGATTTTATATTGTATGGCGTTTTTAACTGTTGTTATGTTGTACGCTGCCCAGAGTCACATGTTTTGTGAGATGGGCGGCTATATAAATATGTTAAATAAATAAAGAAGAAAATCCCATGACAGTTGTAATCACCTAAACTAGCTCACCTTTGCTATCTGGTGTGTCTACTTGTGTCTACTCCTAGCACTAATTTCTAATACTCCTTGTGCCTGAAATGAAGTCTGTTAGACTTTTGCAAAGGGAAGCATGCTTACTGCCTTTAAGCCCAGTAGAGTAAAGGTGATTTCTCCTTCAAATCGGGCTTAACTTGTACCTGAAATGAATAACTTCTGGTGAGTATCCTGTCCCATAAATTAATTTCATTTCACTTCAATAAATTATAAATGCAGCCATTAATCAAAAGGTAGGATCAAGGCTTTAGTACTTACTAATTGCAATTAGTTGATAGCCTTTACTTTCTATATACATAATGGCCCATAAGGGATTCTTTTAAAGCATCTATTAATATATCCCTTTTAGAAGGGAATTGGTTGGAAGCATTATGGTGTGCTTTCTATGTAATGCCAAAATAATCCTGTTATCCTCTATAATAAACTGGGTTATACTCCAATTATGCTACAGCTGTAGAAGACCCTTCAGGGTAACGTCTAGCATACAAACAACATGTGTTAAGAGATCATTACTGTTAAAAATGTTAACTCAACACAGGCCATGCTAATTTGACCTATAAATATTAAACTCATACACGTACAACGTCCCAGTGCATCGAATTTAGCTGCACTCTTGATACTGTTTTCAATTTAGCATGGTAAACAGTAACTTCTTCAAAAACCTTCATTACAAAGTTGTCCTTCACAATGATTATCAGGGCCACAGAGTAATCCTTACCTGCAAAGGAGTGGAAATATGAAGGTGGATGAACAAAGTAACCCAAAGCTCTAACAGAACATATTAAAAAAAAAAAAAGTGCCTCCCCCTTCCCCTCCCTTTTGGAAAAGGTGCTACCAGACTCCTCCTGATTTTTTTATCCAGGTTGACTTAAAGTGATCACTAAAGACCAGTGGGGACAGACCCACACAAGAATAAGATAATATTATGCCTAGTATATCTTATATACTCATGTATATATGAGTCACTTATGTGAGATGGCAGCTATATAAATCAAATAAATCAATAATCAATAAATCATATTTCTATCTGCAAGTAATTGGTAATTAATATTTTGCAGAGGCAACCTTGTATGTGTTATAATCAATATATCGTTGAGATGCAGTCATTACATCTCATTGTTTTTCTACTCCACATGTTGATAAAAATATTTTATCAATCATCCCAAATACATGCATAAAAGTGGCTATTGAAGAGTTATTCTCTGCCTATCGGCGGTATTTCCTTTTATGAAAATAATTTACCTGTGTTTATTTGTTTAAAAATTGTTTATGCCACAGCCACACCCTCTGCTTACAAAAACAAAATAAAAGCAATAATAAAAACTTCATTAAAAGCTAATGTAATTTGCTAAAACAATAAGCACAATTTTAAGACTCTAAAACATTAAAAAGCTTAAGTGAATAAATATGTTTTTAGCATTTCCCTGAATTGAAATGAGGAAGCTTTGTTTCAGTTCCAGTGACAATTTATTCCATAACATGGATTCTGCTTCAGAAAAAAGCAGAATAGTCTGTTACATTAACACAACAGGTACTCACTGATGCCGTAAGAATGAAATTAACAGTAGATCATTCTGGCATAGGCAGCCTTTAAGTTTGGACCTAAGATTAGTAAGGCCTTATAGAGCATTGTGAGCCCCTTGAATTGGGTTGTCTTTAAGGACTGCCCCATAAAGAGCACAGTGCAATAATCCAGCCTTGAGGTTGCTAGATACAAGTCATCAAAACCAGGTCTCGCCCTCTACTAGGCAGGGACATGCTTGGGTTTCAGACAAACTGATAAAATACTCTCCTTTTCCTGAAACTTTGTTGCTATCTAGCTTTTATGCTGCATCAGAAGGATATCCATGCTGCAAACATGATGTTTAAAAAGAGTGCAATTCCATCTCTAATAGGCATATTTTTAAAATCTGGAAGTCCAACTCCAAGATCACACTTTGACATGTTTGTTTTCAGTTTCATTTTTTTTTCCACATCTACTTCTTTACAGTCTGAAAATATTCAGAAACCCCAGAGATCCCAGGTTCACAGGAAAAAAATATAGCTGAGTATCATCCAAATATTGATGACAACTAAAAGAGCATTTTGGTGTAGTGGTTAAGGTACCAGGCTAGAAACTGAGAAACCGTGAGTTCTAGTCCCGCCTTAGGCACAAAGCCAGCTGGGTGATCTTGGGCCAATCACTCTCTCTCAGCCCTGGGAAGCAGGAAATGGCAAACCACTTTGAAATCTTGTCAAGAAAACTGCAGGGACTTGTTGAAGCAGTTGCCAGGAGTCAACACTGACTTGAAGAGCCAGCAGCTGCCTTGGCTGGGCGTGCCTCATCAGCACTAAGACAAAGAAGATGGTAAAGGTCAGCTGGGGGACAGTGAGGGATGGCAAGGGTAGGCGGCAGCGACAGAGTGCAGGGCAGCCAAAAGGACAGAGATGGGGGAGAGACAGGTGGGTGGGGGGAGTTGAAGCACATGCTGTGTTCATAAATGCAGATGGGCTGCCAAACTGCTTTATTTTTATCATGTGACTGCAAGGGCGCGGCAACGCCTGAAACTTCAAGGACCTGCTGTAACTACCATTTGTTTAGCACCATTGTAACTTTGAACAGTCACTGAATGAATGGTCGTTAAGCGAAGACCACCTGTATTGGCACAAAGATAGCTAAATAATATAAGATGCTATAAATCACTACTGAGAAAATGGCCAAAATCCCTGATATTTTACATGATATGAACCATCAGTTGCATAGTTTATATTCCAATATCTTGGGTTTTGAAGTAGAAATTAATGTAATCTAATAGTGTCACCTTAAATCAAACATTTTTTTTTATTACTGAATTTTAATGTTTGTTGTCATGGCACTACAGTAATCTATCAATAAGGTATGAATAAAGAAGTTCAAATTTAGCAGCTTATCAGTTTTGGGAAATAGTTCTTGCATTTGTGGAAGAACTCAACACACTTTAACTTTTGGCAAAATAAGCTGACATTCAACAAAAATAGTTCTCATTTATTATAAAGGACAGTTCCTTATTTCAGAAAGCTGTCCTTTAGATTTATTTATTTTTCAAAAACTCACTTTTGTTCTTTATTTTAGTCATTTAATTTTTATCATACAAATGGCACCACTTAAAGCACAGTCTTTCACATCCATGTGAAAAATATGGAAATCATTTTTTTAAAATAAATGTACATATACTGTTTGATTTTAGATATTTTTATTAGAATATGTGCTTTTGTAAAGTTTTTCCTGGTTTTGCTCTTGAATTTTCCTTTATAAATTGTTTATAAACATTTATAAACATAAATTGTTTATAAACACAAACAATTATTTTTTTTTATCCTTATGAACCTCTTTTAGATTTGCCCCTTTTTCAGGTTTCTCCTTTATTTTTTCCAAGAAAATATGGTCACCATAGCTATAGTCTTTTGTAACATAAATCTTCTGCTTGCTTTTTAGTAAAGAAGGTCATTCTGCTTCACCCATTAATGAAAAATCACAAATAAATAATTGACTACATGACTATGAGCAAACTATTACAGAAAACAGAGCATGTCAGTTATGTTCAGTGGAAATTCTCACTACCACCCAAGAAAAGCAGTACCCAAATGAATCTAAAGGATGAAATCCAGAATAAAATAAATTTCCAAAAGGGTGAAAGAATAATATTAATTAAAAACTGTTTTTCTCTACTTTTTTTTCTACTAATTCAGCTGGGTGAAACAATTTTAATCTATTAAATGCAGGGAAAGCTCAAATTCTAAACAGCTGGAAGCCACCTTTAGTAAAACACAACTGACAACAGGACATGCCTTTAAGTCTATTATGGAGATGGGGGGGAGGGTTTTGGACTTTTAAAAATTTATTTTGACATTACCCATACTGCTATGGCATCAAGAGTTACATGATACAACCAGAGATTTAAAGAGATGTGAACATTTCCTTAAAATGTATATTGAAGAAAAAAATCCTAAAAAGAGAGAGAAAAAGCTACATCACTAACCTGAATTTGAAATGCCATTTCCTCATATACAGATTTTACAAAAAAGAAGGAGTAAGTCTGCACATTCTTTTGGGTAGAGCTCATGCAACTTTCCCCACTTTTAACCAGTATTGTCATGGACCTCTTGTCCACACAACACACTATTTTTCAACTACTATCTGCATAATAAACTTCTAAAAACCTGCTTATTTTATTTTCCTCTTCTATATTCACATTTTCATATAGTTGTTACTCTTGTTCTCTAATCCTGTTCTGAATTTGGACAAGGGAAAAGAACATTTTACTTAAATGAGAAAGAACCATTAACAGTAACTTAAAAAAAGACCTTAACCAAGTTTCTGCATATCACAGGCCAGCTGGTGGGCTCCTGACAAATCATTCCTGTTCAGCTTCTCTTCCCACTAAAACAAGAATAATTATGAGGACAGGCAAAGCATAATTGTCAAATCTTTTGGACATATGACAGTTATTTCCAGTAATAAAAAGATGATTTCACAATATTAATTAGCCACATCAAAACATCTTGAGCATGTGTTTTAACGAATGAAGTATGATGATGATGATAATGATAATAATAATTTATTTTGTGCCTTTCTACAAATATATACTCAAGGCCTGCAATTTGAAAATGAGACTAACCACAAAGAAAGCTTTTAGTGACTTATGATTATAGTATCATTTTAAGATATTTTTGAATCCTGAATAATCTTCTCACAAATGGAAGGGCTCTTTCCATTCACAGTATATATTTGAATCCTCTAACAGAATAGAGAAGGGAGACTATTTTTGCTGATTCAACTTTCCTCTATTGTAGGAACATGCAAATTTCTTATAGCTGGGGTTCATACTTTGAAAAAAGAAAAAAATTGGCTTCTGAAAAGAGTGTTATTGGGCATACGCCTAGTGATCTCAACAAGTTACTGGAATGGGCAGGATGAAAGTTCCAGTCCATTCCCAAGGAGTTTTGGGAAAAGTTACAAGTGAAATTGCAACAGCCTAAGACAGCAATCATGGAGCCATATTAACTAGCTGTTGCCTATTAGCTTGCCTGTCAATATTCAACATTCTGTCTTAGTCAGAAATGGGGAGAAAAGATTTATCAGTATAAATTGGCCCACAGAAGTTGGTCCATAAAGTCTGGCATCTCAAGCATTACAGCATGAATTTAACCTTTAGTTAGGACTGATCAGTAGATTTTTTTATACAAAAGCAAAGTATTACAATGCAGATTATATTATTTATATGTCAATGTAAGATTTCAAAATATTTATATCTTAATATTCAGAATTAATACAGCCAAAAATCTTGAAAATGTGTTCTGCAAAATTGCCTCAAGTATAACCTAGCATGATGTCACAGATGAATATTCTGTGATATACACAGTACTTATACAGGATAAATTTTGTTTTATGCATGAAAATAGGAGTGTGTGCCAAGCATATACAAGTCTTTGTTTCCATGTATAGAAAGCCAGTCTTCCAAATAAATATATCTGCATCAAATGGACATGTATTCCATGTTCATTCTGCACACAGAGTAATAGCTTTGCAGTTATAGCTAAGATTGTTGTATACGAAAATGCCCTCAAGGCTTTTTCAGACATCTGATATTGCACTTATAATGCAGTATAGGGCTCCCATCTCTCTCTGTAGGATTCCCCTCCCCCCCCATTACACTATGTAGAGCAGAATCTGAAGCCAGTTACACAACCTGCACTTGGTATCTCCAACCATGTCCATGTTGTGAACTGTTAATAATGGCAAAGGTTATTCCCTGAAAAAAATATTCATCATAATATTATATGGCGAGGAATATTTTGTAGTGAAAAAACACCATGTTTATTTCTAAAATTTATACCCCTCCCATTTAATGCTAATTAACATGCCCAGGGTAGCTTACAACAAATGCTGACATTACATAACATAAAAGTGGAACAAATACAATGCCTTTTTGAAAGGTTCTTGGCCTACACCACAAATTGCTCACAGTAACAAGCCTTCCTAATAGCAAGATGATCTGATTCCTCAATGTTATGCAAACGGTTACAGATATAAGGTTTACTTTCAGCTCTAACTAGAAAAGAGAGTTGAGCAAATTTGAGTGCTGCTCAAGTACAGTTCTCCTCTGAACAGTAATCTGCGCTACATTTATATATGTTTGAAGCATAGCGCTTTGTGTGTTTATTAATAATACCTTTATTTCCTAATTTTATGTGGGTGGATAATTACCTCAGTCTTTTTAGAGAGCATCATAAGTGCAATTACAGATGCCTGAAAAATGTCTTTGCTATAACAGAGTGAATTAATTCAGACTGAATTAATTCAGTCAAGAAAGAGAGAGACTATTATATTTGCTATACAATCACTACAAGCTACTTCATGCAAACAATTAATTCGATGTCTTGGGCCAGCCGTACTACAGAGACTAGGTGCTATGTTGCTGTGTAGCCTTATATTCTGTAGTGGAAGCCAACAGAAAGGTTAGGAATGTATATCGGTAACATATTTTGACTCACGTATTTAACAAGTTTCCTTTTTCCCTATCTCTGAACACTCAGAGTCTGCAGTTCCTAGAGAGCTTCATGGTTCAGCTATTAGGAGGTATTTAGAAGAATAGAATACAGCACGTTCAAGTGGTGCTCAAACACAATGCCAAGAATGAAGTGTTTTACCTGGTATGGACTATTATTTATGTATACATTTTGTGTATAAATTTATTTATATACTTTATAAAGTATATAATGAGAACCTAAGAACAAGAATATGAATGAAAGAAGCAAGCTAACTCTCTTAAAAAAAAAAAAATCAAACACAGGTCAAATTCAGTCTATTCAGTCAAATTCAGGAAAAAAAAAGTTAAGTCCAACTCTGGACATACCCATTTTGTTTTCTTGGCAACAGTATGTAAGTAAATTGCACCTGCTTTGGATGGGAGCCTGCTTGGCTTTTTTGAGATTAGCCAAATCAATTAGGTGTGCCAAGTGCAATGATAAATGTAAACTAGGAAATGCCTTTGCAATAAAAATGCCTTCTGCATTTGCCCATCATAAATATATAAATAAATATCCATGCATTTCTTTTCTATAGTCTTTCTACGGTCGCTTGAATGTTGGCATTTTTCTACATCCAACCAACTTTTCTCAGTAAGGTTGTTACCTGATATTAAATTACCTAAAAAGGAAAAAAAAATAAGTTCAACAAGATAGTCTTTGGAACAAATATTTAGTGAATTATGCTATTAAACAAAGGAAGGCAGAGCATTCTATAAACAAAGCATTGAACACATTTATATATGAACATGGTAATGCATTTACTACAGTAATGGGATTTTGGAGTCAAAACAATCAATATTTCATTTCTATTTAGTTCTGGCTAGTGTATCTTTAATAAAATATTTGAATAGCCCTTTTCATTCAACATCTGACTGACCTATGAAATCTGCACCTGTACCAATGATAAAAACAGGAAAATTATCTTTATAGGGTAGAATCATGTTGGTGCTAATTTGTTGCACATATTTCATGTTCACTATGGATCAGTTACCACCATTTAACCTGCCACCTCACATCAGAATTGAATTGGAATACAGCAATCCTACAGGACAAATTAAAATTATGTGACAAACAATATAATTTTTTACAGTATAGTTTCTTAAGTTCAGCTTCTGGCTGATCTGGGAGAAGCAGAAATGTACTGATTAATTTTAAGAATATATAAAATGCACTTTCATCCAAACTCTGCATCTCAAGACAGTATACATGAATATTTAAAATCTAAAGTACAATAAATTAGTTAAATCCTTTCATGCCTATTCAAAAATAATACCCACTGAGATCAGTGGGATTTGGCAGTCAAGTAAGTATTGGGTTCCTGTACCAGAATAATTCTATACAAGTTTTCTCTCCACCCTCCAGACTGTATCTGAAATACTGCATCCAGTTCTGGGTGCCACATTTCAGGAATGACATTAACAATCAGCAACATATTCAACAACCAAAATAAGGAGCCTGTGCTATAGAAGTATACTGATCAGCTAGTGCAAATACACCAATAGAATGGCTAAAACAGTATGGAATTATGGCTAGGGGCATGAGAAGAACTCATACATAATATTAACCAGTTTAGATTTTAAAAGTTATGCACTGATATAAACTAAATTTGGCATGATATTATATATAGTTAAATGTGTTAGAATGTCCAACAGAACATCTGAAAAGTCATGGTGTATAGTGATGAACATCTTGAGGTTTATACACTGTTCATCTTCCACTGCATGGTTCAATTTTCTTGGTTACTTTCCTTTATTGGAAGGCACCAAATTGAATCCACAAGGATACCCGAACTGTACTAAAGCTATGTAGCAACACTGCCATTTTGGTTTCATCTTCCATGATTCAGAGTGGATGACTATCCATTAAGTTCACATGCCATTTGAGAACAGATGGAATCTTCTGAACACCTCTATATAGTATAAGAATATTGATTGTGTATTGTGTTAATAATTTAGTGGCTGCAGGTCACCTGGGAACACATATTATGATGTTATGAATGTTACTGCTTCTTTTAAGAGCCAAGGTATACTTCTCATTCTATCCTGGATTCTCAAAAACAGAAACCAAAACCATAACTTCTAGGTTCTTTCCATTGTTTGTGATATTTCATATGTTCATTGATTTTTTCTGTAATTATTTTGTACTCAAGATACTATATTTTGTTTGGTCTCTTCCATTTCTAAAAGTGCTGTGCATGGGTGTCTGAGCAGTTCAAGAGGGGAAAAAATGACATAATATACATGATGAGTGCATTGTGCAAATGCCATTGACTCACATAATCGTGCCAGAATTTGGGACACAAGTACATTTATGTAATGCCATCAACACACGTGTCATAATTTTGGTATCATCTTGGTTTTCTAGAGATACTGCTGGTGGTGGTGGCTGCCTCTTCAAAAACAAAATTACAGACTTTATGTGGAGATGGATTCTTCCATTAAGCTTGCATCTTTTTCCTTCCCTCCTACATTCTATTGTACTAACTGTGCTTGTATCCCCCTGTTCCCCTAAATTTCTAGTGGTATCCTCTGTTGACTAACTTGAGCAGAACATCTATTTGGAGTCTGAGCATACAGTAACAGTTAAGCATATACGCTCTGCTTTAAACCAATTCTACATGTTTTGGACTATTCAGTTCATTATAATTCATATACATATTTGTGTAATATTTTGGTTATAAAAATACTTGAGCACATAGTAAATTTAACTACTTATTGCATTGATTCATAATGATTTCCTGAATAAACTTGAGTGTTTGTAATTACTATTTGATATCTATCTAACATCAAATTTGTCGTGGTTTAAGGGTTTTTATCAGTTAAATGTTAAATCAGTTAAATTTTAATGACATGATTCACTGATTCCCTTCTATTCTATGATTATTTTCAGAGATAATAATTATTTTACCTGCTAATCTAAGCAAACAAAGAAGCAACCTAATTGTGAGTTCCATTCAGACTAGGGAAAGAAACAGAATGATAACCATTTCCCAATGTATTATTTGTGAAGAGGAAGTTAAACCACAACAGATAAGATAACACAAAAGACCCCATATGGATTAATGACACATCATGCTGTATTAAGATGTTATTCAACAGCAAGTCATCCCTAATGAATCAAAGTGTTGAATATTTTGAAAAAGTCCTTGAACAGAAATCAGAAAGCACGGGCAGTTTGGGAAAACAGTGAAAATCACAGAAAATCTACATCTTGTTAGATACCTTTTCATTAGAAAATGTGTTTTATTTCACTGACATGCTTATTCAGACATAAAACTCTGACAACTCCCTTTGATATGAAACATAAGTATGTTCTTATAGTCCATAAAGTTTTCAAAGTTTTCCCGTATCTGTGGAGGTTACATCGTCATAAATATATAGATTCATATTTATACATGTAGAACGTCATTTTTACCAATAGTTCTTCCTTTTTGTTTTGAAGCTGTCTTTGTAAACACCAAAGGAATATGGATAGTTATATTTGTCACAGCATTAAAGCTAATGATAAACTAACCATCTAAAAAATGAAGTGGAAGAAAAATAAGTTTCAATTTAAAACATCAAATAACATCCCAGCATTTGATTTAAATTTTTATTACCTGCATGAAAAAAGATTTTGGACATTTTGCCATTGAGATCAATAAACAAGTTGTCTGCCACTTAAATTTCCTTTGAATACAGTTTTAAAAATGCTAATCATATAATGTAAAATGTATTATATTATAGAATTTTTTTTCTATTGTGGAGAATATATAACTAGGAAGGAATTAGTTTATTACTATTATTATTTAAATTGTACCCTGCTCAAATTACCAATGAATTAAAATAGGCTATTGATTAATTCCAATAATCTTAAAAATTATCACCCCTAATAACTTTTTAGTCATTAGGTGATCATTCACTCTGAGCCAGACAAGTCTATTTTTTAGTATTTTTAATAAAAAATAAGCAAAGAGAAACTGAATGGAATGCATAAGCAAATATAAAATTATTTAATACGACTATACAGCTACCATATCAAAATCGAGATGTTTATGTTCAGTATAATATGACAGACATCATTGTGTTTGTTTCCCTTGGTACAATTCACTGGCAATCTTCTCATTTACAAACTGAGCCTCAAAGATAAAAAAAAACTTTAAATATACAGACTTTCAACCAAATGATGTAATATTTTTATATTAAACAGTTCTCACAGTTCATTCATAGAGCTATCTCACTTTCACAACAGCCAAGAGATTTGCTCAGTATTTGAAACCCTTGATGGTTCTTGACATAATTTCTTATTCCCTACCACTTTTCTAGATTCCTTATCATTGATTTTACTTCCCTCTTGGTTGTCTATGAAATCTTTCAGTCCCCTTCACATTAATTCCCTAATCCAGTGATAGTTCTGATGTCTCCCATGTCTCCCATGTTCAGATGCAGCATGGCTAAATATATTATCATTATAAACAAGCCCGGCATAAGGTATTTATTGGAACATCATGATTATTAGAAAATCCACTTCACCTCTGCACAGAACCCTCAAGTAGATCCAACACTAGTGAATCTCAGGATCCATTCTGCCAGTCTTCCAGATTAAGGGATACATGGAGGTGTTTGCTCTGGGAGCCCTTAAAATCATGGATAATTTCTACAAGGGATGAATGCAACTGCATCAGGGATGACATTTTGGATGCTAATTGAGATAGCATGAATGGTAATTAAATGTTCCCTTCAAATGTCCATTCCTATATGCAAAAAATAAAAAGGAAAAAAAGCCACACACAAATTGCACTGTTTTATTTAAACAATAATTTAATTTTATTCCTTAACTTTCATAAAAAACACCAGAGGATTAAATAAGATAAAATATTAATCCTTTATCTTCCCATTGGATAACATGGGTTATTTTACACAGATGTGACATCCTTGGCTATAAAATAATGACTTCAATTACTTAAATAGCACAAAATAATGCAGTCCTCCATAAACCAGGCATGGTCCGGGCAGCCATGTTGTGTTTTCTAACTAAACATATTGGATATGTTGTAATTCGCCCAAAGTCTTTTTGGGGTTGAGCGGCCTTAACAAATCTACTAAGTATATAAGCAGATGAATACATACACACGCTCCCAGGTAATGATCAGCAGGAGAGGCTGAGAGGTAACATGGCACCTACCTGGTAGAATGCTTTGATTCTGCCTCGCCTAATATTTTAACTCACACCATTTTTCTTGTTTTATATCTATAAATCATCAAGTCACCTTCAG
Source organism: Liasis olivaceus (assembly GCA_030867105.1). NCBI lineage: Eukaryota > Metazoa > Chordata > Lepidosauria > Squamata > Pythonidae > Liasis > Liasis olivaceus. The sequence continues at coordinate 57,329,335 of CM061351.1, read as the reverse complement.
CTGGTTAAAGGCTTCTTCTGCCTAATATAATCAAAAATCATTTAACATCCCGGGAGCTTCTGAAATTCTCTTTCTGAGGAGTTAAACAATTTATACATGAAACATTAGCCTAAGTTAAGAGCTCTGAAGGCCTGTAAAAAATACATTTACCAGGGGCAAGCTATACTGATTTAAACCAGATTATTTCCAAGCATATTTGAATGGGAATGATACTTATATGGAAATTCTACACGCAATTAGGCAGCCTAAATCCTGCTGAAATCAGAGAATTCTAGCCCTAGAGCTACCAGACAAGCATTAGGATGGAACAGGGAGCGCCCTGTCAGTGGAAAGGAACAATACTGGTGGAAGGGGGCGGGGTGCGATGTGCATCTGCCTTGGTGGACCAGTTCTACCTGTGCAAATGCCATAGGAAATGTCCTAATGCTGGTGGTTTCACTGGCACCGTACCCCCCTGGAATGTGGCAAAGAAGGGATGACTTTGCCTCAGGCTTTGTATCCACTAGGTCCAAATTCATTCAGTCCTTCCACCCCCAAAGGTGTAAGATGGTACAGCCAATGCTATATCCACTTAGATTTGTATTATAAAGTAGAAATCTTAACCCTTTTTGCTAAGAAGTGAATGCCATTTCTCTGTTGGGATGTCTTCTGAGTAGCATGAACTGAGTAAATATGATTAAAATTAAACTGTTGATGCATTTACTTCCTAAATAAGTAGGTGAAAGGAGAAATATGGGCAAAACAGTTGGAGGATGGTTACTTAACAAAATAATACAATTTACTTTAATCTATCTTTTTAAAATATGCAAACAAAGAAAAACTTTGCTCTATCTATTTTTCAAAGGCATTAGATGCTGTCAAACACCCTCACTTGCTTTTGAAATGAAATGTTTAAGGGTTTCTTATTATATTTTATTACAATTGCATTGGAAACTAATGATTTATTCAAAAAGTCCTTAATTATTGTTTAAATTTCAATTGCCCACATTTTCTTCCTTCCTCGTCATCTCTAAATCATGAATTTAAAAATAGACTACCAGATTATCTGGGCAAATCATAATGCTCAGCTTATCTCTCTCCCTCTCTCTCTCTCACTCTGTCTCCTGAAAACATACAATTTATTCCGTCTACCAGTTCAGAGGCAGTGAGCAAAGAGTAATCCTGTGTAAATTGTCTGGCTACATGTATTTCCCTGGGGTGTATACATACATGTGTTAAGTGAGCTTGTGTTCAAAAATCCAGGACAAAAACATGCTAACCATCAGGCACGATTTCATGCCTACGCTTGTGGGTTGTGTTCATGTTGTGGCAGAGGGCGTTTATGTTTGTGTGTCACGACAATCTTATTCAGTCAGGGAAAACAACCTCAGAAAGCACAATAGAAGGTTGCAATTGTTTTGTTTCCTTTTGTATTATTCTCTGATCAAAATAGATTCTCCCAAATCAAACAGCTATTCCCTCTTAAAAAAACAAACAATCTGTGCACCACCAAAGACAACAGTAAATAAGTCCCCATCACTCTTTTATCTCTTTTAACTTAGATTCAAAACAGAATTGCATATAAAAGCTAGCCTTGTTGATGTGCTGGTCCAGCAGACTCGAATATGTAAACCATCCCTATTCTCTTCCTTTATTCCCAGTACAAGTGTGTAAAACTGTAGACACCTGAGGAAGCCCTGCAGGAATATAAATAGCCTTTCTTGAGGCAGGGGGAGGGGAAATTGCAACAGCACATTCCTAAAGATGGTGCAAAGCAGCTTTTCATAGGAATAATTCAGGAAAGAAAGCCTCTTAAGAAGTTAAACAGGATGATATTGCGTAGACAGTGGAGGAAGAATCTGCTGCCACTAAGAAGAATCGGGTAGAAATGCCACAAATATCTCAAGGAGGTGGAGTGATTTTCCCATTAGGCTATGGAACAAGAGGTAAGAGAAAATATCAGTCTGCTTGGGAAACTGGGGAAGGGGACGGTGTAAAGTTTTCTTGAATAATAATAAAAACAACAGTTTGCCTTTCTAATGTTTTCATAGAAAGAAATAATTTCCTTCACATCAATTCCTCACTGTCAACCCCACAGATGACCTAATTCAAACTTTCTTGTATCCCTTGTTGCTCACCTAATGTTTACAAGGGTATTCCACCACTCAAAGATAGACTGTTTTTAGCTCTCTGTAATCATCTATCAACCATACCCCATATTTTTCATTTTAAAAATATCCCCAAATTAGGCATATAATGAATATATATTAGGCACATATATTCATAGGGAGAGATATGCTTCAGAGTACCAGTTCCACACTGTCAGATCCTTTCTATCCCCAAAAAACAAACAGCATATGCACTTTTTGAGACAGCCAGAGCAATTATTCAAACAGTGTACCAAAAATCTGCGATCTAAGAGGACTTCATGCCAGTGCCATTCCTACCCTTTACTTCTACCAGATTTCCTCATCAGATATTATGCTCTAACCTGTAAGAGAAGCCTTCGCACGTGCATCCAATATCCAGAAAACATACAATACCTCTCATCATAAACTGCAAATCATGTTGCAGTTCCAAGGCTTATGGTTAGAGAGATTCCCATAACATTTAATTTTTCAAACAATCTTTCGAAAAAAGTTTGCTGCTTGCATAACAGAATTGCTCAAGATCGAGAAGACTGTTGGCATTTGTGAGAACCTTGAAAAATAATACCAGAAATAAAGTTCTTATTCTAACAATCTTGCACCCATGTTATAATTTTTAAGAAGAGATTCAGCTGGCTTGTCCTAATCATCATCAGCCCCCAAGAAGATCATATTCACATACTGTATACTGTGACCACTATTTTTCAGCACGGTCCCCCTTCTCCCCCTTGAGGACCGAAGCACAACCAGGTGAGGAGCAGTTTGGGGGAGACCTACTCACCGTCCTCCAGAGGGGCTGCCTCTTGGCACTGACTGAAGTGGCAGTGACGATGAGATGGGAGACCGCCACCACCAAACCGAAGACGATGGCCAGGAGAGTGCGGACGGGCAGGAGGGAGTAGGAGACGAAGGTGACCAGCATGAGCTGCCACATGCCCTGCTCGGGGGCGCTGGGCGGCTCCATGCCATAGGCGCCCACCGAGAAAGGGCAGCAGAGGAAGGCGAAGGTGAAGCTGAAGAGCAAGGTGAGCTTCACGATCTGCTGCAGCTGTGTGACTTGCAGGTACTTTACGTTGGTGACGATAAAGAGGGAGAGGAAGATGATACAGTGTACCGGATGGGAGCCCTTGGAAATGGTCAGGCTGGGGCCCGAGAGCAGCTCCAGCAGCGCCAGGCTGGCCGTCAGCGCGATGAGCACGGCCAGCGCCTTCAGCGTCGACGTCTGCTCCAGCTTCAGATTGTAGTTCTGGAAGAGCGACTCCAGCTCCTTGCAGTCGAACTGGTCCTCGCAGGCGACGCCGTCCAGGAGGGGTGCCGGGGGACCCACTCCGACGGGTCCCACCGCCGCGGCCGCCGCTCCGGAGGCGCTGCTGCTACTGCCCGCAGCGGGCGGAGGTGGTGGCGGCGGCGGCTGCGCCGCCAACGGCGGCCCGGGTGTGGAGGAGCAGCAGCAGCAGCAGCAGCGGCGGCGGCGGCAACATTTCTTCTTCCTCGTCTTCTTGCTCTTCTTGACTTTCTGAAACGGCATTTCCTCCATGTCAGGGCCATTCATAAACCCCGGAGAGGGAAAGCTCCTCCGCTGCCTCGGCCGCTGTCGTTCCCGTCGCTCTCTGCTCAGGAGAGAAACCAGGGGAAGAGGGGCGGGAGGGGGGCGGCGGCGGCGGCTCCTTTTTTGAGAAAGCGGGAAAGCGGCAGTGGGGGCGGCGAGCAAGAGCGGCTGCAGACACTGAAAGCCGACCGAAAAGAGAGCAGCAGTCCCCGAAGGCAGCCCACCCGCCGAGCCGCCGCCACACGCAACTGCAGCCGCCGAGGAGCGGTCCGCTTTTCAGACGGCCTCGGAGGGGACTCTCGGAGAGCTGCAGGCGCAAAGTCACTCTCACTTGACTGGGGGCTGCTGTTGCTGCCGCCGCTTCTGATTCGACGCGCGGAGTCCCCTGCTCGCACTACATAGCCAGTAGACTCTCGCCCCACACAATCGGCTTCCCCGGGCTGCAGCTTGCAGGGACTACAATCCCCGAATGCCTCCAAAGCGCTCCGTCCGAAGGCAGGGAAGCCCGCAAAGAAGGGGAGCGGGAGAGAGACAAAAGACGCGGATGGGCAAAAGACTCGATCAACAGGCTGGTCTGGCATCAGAGGCGGCAATTGGGAGATACGGTCGTAGGAGGGAGACACGCACGCTGGTTCCTAGGGTATAAGCAGAAGCAATAGCCGTTCAACCCTCCCACCAATAACGCAATCAAATAAAAAATGACCCCCCGAACAATAATAATTCATGTAGGGTTAAACTAAGGGGATTCCGAAGACGACAGTGCCAGAGCAGGGGAGAGAAAAAGAGTAAGTGGGGAGAAATAACGAGACAGGGGAAGACAGGGTGATCCCCTTCCTACGTCCAAAAGCATTTTCACTGAAGAAGCGGCCTGCGCCTGCGCACAGTTTTGGCTTGAGAAGCCAGACACGTCTACCCAATCTGAGTGGATTGACGGAGGCGGGGGGGGGGGGTGAGAGCTCCGTTTGATAACAGGATCGCGCCCGAGTTTGCTCCCCCTCCCCGTAGCTTTCTCCTAATCCCCCGCCGTCCTCCACTTCTCCGTCACGCATATTCATGCTCCTATTTCCCTTCACCGATCAAAAACGCGTGAGTGGTTTTTGTATTTTTTTTTAACTTTGTGTCACGCCTCCCTGCCAACAGATTAGAATGGACACCTGGTACTGCATGCAGTTATCGGCAGCAGACGGGCTGCAGCACACCAGAGAGCGGAAAATGGCAAGCGGGGAGGGGAGTCTAGTGGCGTGGTGGGGGTGGGGTGGGAATGGGTCCTTAGCACGATTTCTTTTATAAAAGTTAGCTCGGACGACGCTTGAGATCGCTGTCCGCCCCAGTCCATATTTAACATTTACCTGCAAGGAAATCTCATTAGTTCCTCAGTCTAACTAGGAGGGATGAGCATATTCATTATACACATTCTGAAAGGGAGATGAATTCTTCAAAGCAGTGCCCTCAAGGAGGAAACTTTTGCGTCGGAATGGTTCTTTCCAAGGCTTAACGAGAGCGAGAAGCAGCCTTTCGGCACCCTGGAGGTTTTCAGATCTTCGAGATCCGGCGTGTGCGCGCATACACAAACATCTGCAGTTACCATTTTGTCAGGTTGCATTTGGGCTCCCTTGCGTTCGTTAGTGCCACACAGGAAAACAGAACAAGGGCAGTCCCTCTTCAAACGGCAAACGCCTCGGTTGCTGAGGGGTGAGATCGCTGCTGCGACCTGGGCAGCTGTAACTACCTCCTTACTACAATTGCCCTCCTTCCTAAGCAGTCTGATAAATTTCTGTTTAAGTGGAAAGCCAGGTAACATGCACTGATTTTTTAAAGTATGCTGATTTTCTTTCAACCCAGTTCTACAAACTTTACAGTCAAAATTAGCCATCTTCTGGTCTGAACAAATTAGAGCCGAATTGTTCCCCTCTATCAATTATCAAATAGTTCATAAGTGTATGATTTTTTTTAGTCCATTCAGTATTAGCTAGATGAAAGAACCCACATTACCACAGATCTTAAACTTATCAAGAGGATAGTGCTTATTACAACTGCAGGGGAGGGGATAAAGAGTTTGGAATTCCCACTTGTAAATAGAGTGGCTTGGCAAGTGAATAATCATATACATTTAATAAATAAATAAATAAATAAATAAATACATACATACATACATACATACATACATACATAAATATCTGGCTGTGTGCAGCCCTCCCTGATGGGGTTCCTGTGAGGGAGAGCTGAGAAGCCATCAAGCAACTGCTTCCCTTGAAAGACCCGCAAGAGCTGAAAGATGGGATGAGGCAAGGTTATTGCAGTGCTGAAACTGAAACTGAAGCTGGGAGCTCTACAAAGCTGCAGCATTTCCCAGACCAACTTTATTGCAGTTTCAAATATATCAGAGCTGAGCAAGAAATACATCAGCTTATCTTTTGAACATACCCAATGTTATGGGATCAAGGGGTACAGACTTGCTTTTGAAAGCAGGGCAGAGTAGGAACAGTCTAAGTGTGGATTTGTTTCGTCAACCTGCTCAAAAAATTTTTGTGTCACAAAATTTATACCTGCAAGTCAGGTTACGTTGATGGAAAATGTGCATGTTACATACAGTTATCTGTACGGTACACACCTACAAGATACGATTGCGCTTTCTTTAGGAAGAAGTAGCTTTAGGATAAAACAGCTTGGAACAGGTAGCTCAAGACAGAAAGAGGTATGATTACTTTTTATACTGCCTATCATTTCCAAAGTATATTTGAAAAACAACAGGAATAACAACAGATTAAGAAAGAGTTTTGCTGTACAGAAGTGGTTAGTGAGGAAAGAGCTGAGCACTACTTCCTGATAAGGTTTCTGCATTCCACAGCTTCCCTATTCTAACGTTATTTTTCTCCAGGAATAGCAGTTTTTAACCTTTCTAATATATCTACTGTGCATAACTCACAGGCTTATTGAGTGTTTTTTCAGGATTCTTTGAATATACAGCAGGGTCAAGCAGATATATCCTGTGTTGAATTCTAGGGTTTAGAGTACTTTCACACATAAAGAGCCCTTGCTTAGAATATTTTCGTACATTACAAGTGCCTCTTCACTGTACCTCTCAGAAAAATACAAATAAGTTACAACTTGAGTTCCATATTGAATGAAACTTTCTAGCTCTCTAGTTCTTTGGGAGAAAAATGGCAAATATCCAGTTTAATCTGAAAGCACTTCTAACTTCCTTGGGCTTGGCTTCCTAGCATGGAAGGTAGAAGATGACTCTCTTATTTAGCATTACTGTTTCCTACTGTACTGGCTACCAAAGTTTGTAAAGAGACGATGGCTTTGAGGTTGTATTAGGAAACAGAGAAATGACATCACAAAAGAGATGGGCTAATATTTGGCTTAAGAAACAAATGAGGATCTGAATGATTATAGCAATGCAGAGTTTGTAAAAAGGGGGAAATACATAAAGGAGGATAAAGAGAAAATGAGATACTCCGCAATATGTACATATAAAAAAAATCAGAAGATACCTCTGTTTCAAAACTGAAAACAAAATAAACTAACATAACAAATACTTAACATCACAAATCTAGATATAACAAGGTGCACTGTTTCCTATGCATATGTGGGCAAGGAGTAAATTCAGTGAACATAGCAGAAATTATATCTAAGCAAGCATACTTACATGGAATAGGACTGTAAAACAATTAATAGGACTGAATAGATATGCTGCGAGTGTTTAGTGATTTCTCAGACACTTGAGTTATGTTGAATAATAAGATGAGTCTCAGTTTGGCCCTTTTTTGTAAAAAAAAAAAAGACATCTCAATAATACGTAAGTTCAGTCCCAATAATCACTGAGTTCAAGTGGAGCCCATGGCAATAATGTTACTTCAGATTTGGAATCTTATGTTGATGAAGAAAGCAAAGAACAAGGCACATGAAAGGTAAAATTAGGTTGGTTAGCCAGGATTTTTACCATAAATAAGTGGAAATACTAAAGCAGGTTGACTAAAATGTCTTGCTATGGTAGAATACTTTTTAAAAGAAATATTGTTTTAAAAGTAACAATTTTCTGAACACATACAGTATGTTTTGATTTGTCCTGGTATTGTGTTGTAAACCAAGTCAACTGACTATGATTGGACATTCATGCCACTAAGTGATCCCTCCCCAATTTGGTTTTGATTGATTTTGGTTGCCTAATGTAATAGACAAAATTATACCCAGGTTAAAATCAAACTGTTTGATAGAATTCAAACAGTTTGATTTTAACAGACGGAATATATGTTTTAAAAATTGCAGAATTTACAATCATTAGCTTGTCTCTTCCTACCAGGTACCTGTACCTGATAGGACCAAAGGTATATGTCTAAAAGGTCTCTATTACTCCATAGACCTTGAAAGCTTGCAATTGTTCTATAAAACTGCAGTTTGCTTAATGAAATGTTTTGCCTCTATGGGTTTCTAATTTCTCAATTTTATCAAGAAGATATGTTATTAGTGCTTCTGTGACAATTTCCTTTTGAAGTATATGGTCCTTCTGTTTCAGTAAATGGCTCTTTAGCAATTTTTATTTTAATATTTTCGAAAGACCTGGTTTTGTACAGGCCAAAAAGAAAGAAAAGAAAACATGCAAACAGCTTTTCCCTATTGCTGAGTTTAAGTGCTATCTACATGTCCTTGAATCCACAAAAAACTGCACCAGCACAGAATATCCTGTGTCCATCGCCTTTCCCAGTTCTGCATCTATTGCCTTTCTGTTAGCTTGCTGCCAAATAGTGGTGCCTGACTTCCTTATTTCCCACTCCCAGTTTCTATGTTCTAGTTTTCTAGCTCATCATCACTTTGCTTTGCTCTTCCATCCCCACCAATCCTATATTTTTTCTTCTGTTTCTTTGTCACATCCATACACTGTTTCATACACCAACCCAAAAATTCCCACAACAATCTAGATGCGTTCATCTTTTCTAATACATATTTAGTCCTTTTGTTAATTAAACGTGCACATTCACTTACCTGCATGCACCCCACCTCCACTTCACCAGATCATACTACCATCATTCAGAACTATTACACTTACCCATTTTGTAGTTTCTCAAAAATATAATAAATTTAACAAATACTTATGTTTAAATAACTGTTTAACATGTGATTCTCTTAGATTCCAAGTGACAGTCGTCCATACAGGATTGGCCCATGAATATTGTTCTTCATTACCCTTCATGGCTTTGGTCAGCTGAGGCTTTCACATAATGCCTTTTAGTAATAAAGTGAAAGTAAAATGGCAGCCTGCCTTAGTTGTACCCATGCTATTGTCAGGCCCTGTGGGACAGGCAAACTCAGGAAACAAGAATCCCTTGGATGAAATACTTTATTCAGGTAATTAACCAGCACAAAGGAAATCGATACGTAAATTCCAAAGCTGAACTGACAATATCAGAATAGTTAGACAAAATACATACAAAATATTTTGGTTAAAAACAATATTAAAAATAGAGAATGTTAAGATGCCTGCTCCAGCTACACATGTGTGGCAAAAGAGAAAAGGGATTAAAATTAACAATCAGAGTAGTATAAACTTTAAAATGGTAGCATAAAATCCAAATAAATATTGATAAATAGAGCAATAAAATAATCCAGAAAGGATTGGGGGATTATAAACTTCGCTTACAGTCCCCAGCCAAACCTGAGAAGAATATAATATAGTAATTGGCATGGCATGTACACACAAATACATAAACACTTCAAGGGGTTAATAAGTAACCAAGAGTTAATGGATTTCCAGAAATAGTTTTGTTGCTAATGGTATAAAGTACAGAATCTTGAAAACCTGTTAAAGTAGTTCTCCAGATCAACTTATACCTAGCATAATTAAGACAGAGTTAACCTATGTCTCTTTCTTATGCTGCCTTTCTACCCTGGGTTGAGGTGTCCTTTTGTCAATGCTCCTGTTTCCTTTCCTGTGTTTCCAGGGCCTGCTGGATGTTGTATCATAAGCCACAGGCAGAAAGGGCACAATACCCGCCAGCTTTGGCACATTTTGGTTAATGTGCCACAAGTGCAACCAAATCCCCATTTTATCTCAAGCATGTTCAAGTTACATTGTGTACTCACTTTGTAAACTGATTGCTATTCTTCTAAATGTAAGGAAAACTTGATCAAAACCACTGTATTAAATATATCATTTTCAGAAAACAAAGTCACGTTTGATCATAGTTTCAGCTTCAAATATTAATGTGGAGGTTTGTGTTTGCTGTCCTCTTTGATTTGGTTTTGTTTCATTAAATAACATAACACTGCAATTCTTGCTATGGGTTTGTAATCACATTCACTTTAAAAGCTGATGAATAACTATCTCATGGGGCAAGACTTTTTTGATGCAGTCAGAATATGTTAATGACCTCACAATAATTTGTGCTAGAGAGGTAACTTATGAGGAGGTGCTGCTTTGAAGTTCTGAAGTAAAGACAGGATATAATCTAATAAAGGAAATAATAGATAAACATGTCACTTTCCTTTCTTCCTTACTAGAACAGTTGCAAAATTCCTAAGCCCTTCAAATAAAAGGTTTCCTACTTGATCATGTGCCATCAGGTTCTTCCCTACATTTAATGTTAGACTTGGAATCAGTTGCTCTGGTTTGTTCTTAATAATGAAAAATACATTAAATGAAATGAAAATAAATAATGAATTCTGCCCATTCAGGCAGCCTGGAAAGATGCGGTGGTCAATAGTATTGGAAGTGCTAAGGAATCTAGGAGGATCAATCATCTGAAACTTCTACCTTTGCTTCGAAGGATAAACATTCATCTGTACAACAGAGGCTACTTTTCTATCCATATCCATTAGAGGAAATGCTTAAATAATGTAAATCCATTTTTCTTTGAAAAAATATCACAGACCCGTTCCATACTAGAAGTCTTAAAGGCATTGCCTGCTGATATAAGGAATGTGTTTAAAATATTACACCAGCCCTGAATATATTTTTCAGAAGCCAAAAACTATTGAACTTCAATTTAAATGCCACATTTTTAATCTGTCATAATGAAAGATTAATTAATTGGATGGAATAATTGATATCATGCCCTAACCTTCATTATTTAGCAATTCTGTAAATTTAGTAGACTAAAATGATTTTGAATCACTGCAGCTGAAGTGTTGATACTTTTCAAAGGAAAGAAAAGAAGATATTAAAAGGCTAGTTCCTTGCTTTTGCCTGCCTTCTTCCAAAATTTAGGTGCAAAAACTTTTTTTTTTCTGTAACTGCATTTATCAATGCCAAATACTAATATGCTATTTATTTTATATTTAACCTCATGTATTGGGGTTCTTTCATACAATTCCTTGGAAATACAGATAGCTAATTAGGTCAAATTATCAGCATGTATTGGCTCCTTGTTCTATTTAAAGCTCAAGATGGAACAACACTTTTCTTTGAAAGTTCACTGTAGCTTACTTTCTGTGGTTTTAATTTTTAGATTTCTCCTCTCTTTTCCTAAGATGTTTCTCTTAGATCTAATAAATTTGATGCATTGCCTTTCAGAATTTTCCCTGTCTAGCTAAACAATTTGCATAAATTAAATGTTATTTTGCTTTAATTCCTATTCTTGCTAAAAATGAAAGGGCTGGAAATACGTTTAGAGAGAAGTGACTTAATCCTTATCTTGTTTCAGCCTTCCTTCCTCCTTGGACTGTGGGTATGTGACAGAGTTAAAATAAATTATTGTATCACCATGCATGAGAAGAGAAAGATACGTTTATTTTATTTTTATTGTTAAAACAAAAAGTTGCAAAGGTTGTTTTTTTTTTTAAAGCAATAATATTGCAGGTCAGGTTTTCTGCTAATTGTTTGTAATGTTTGTTTTTTTGTAACATGGGTGGTTAGTCTGGGGTACAGGACAACACATGACCTCTGAAAGCCGTGGATGAAGCTCCAAGATTTGCTAACAACTGGTATTTTTTTGTATGTGACCCAGAAGGAAAAATAAAGTAAACACAGTGTTAATATATAGTTGGTCTTATTAACCATATTATTTTATTTAAGTAAAATTAAATCAAATTTAGATACTGTCCATCCCATCCAGCACACTACTCAATGCCCTCTTCCTACCATCAGTATGTGAACGTGGGGAGGGATGGGCTGACTTGCCTGGAACACACGCTTTTCCTCATCCCTCCTGTGTCCATTGGGGCCACATAACTGGGTCCAAAGGAATGAACCACAAAGGACTGGAGTGGAAGCTGGTAATGGAAAAAGGAGCAGAGCAGCAGTTTTAAAGAAGTCTTGTTGATAGTGAGATTCTCCAGGGTTTCGGGATCAGGCAGACATATAATGGCATAATACAGAAAGCACTGTCTCTTGATTGGTAAACTCATTTATTTGCCCCATCCCTCACTATGCCATAGAGGTTTTAGTTCATGGTCATTTTACAGTTTACTTTCAAGGCTGGCTTCAGTGTTCATTGACCAGAGAAGTTGTATCATACTGCTCAGACAGAACTGTCCTGCACAGCATTTTGAGGTTAAGGGCTATTTTTTCCTCCTTTCTAATCCTGATTAGTTGAGCAGATCCACAGCACTTTAAATATTCTAAGTAAGTGGGAGAAAGGTCATCTGTCAGTTTTATCACAAAGCCATATGTGATTTCCTTTCTTAAGGGATTTTGTCTCCATAAAATGGAAACACAGCATAAAACTTAGCTAGGGCACAGCATAAAGAAAATAATAGTGAGACTTTAAATATTGATGTTGAATTAAATACTTGGAATTATTGAACTATTATATTACAATCCTTTCTTATTTCTTTCATATGATTGGCAGACTGGTTGTAAAATATATCACACTAGCCCATGAATCCTTTGCAAGGAATCCAGCTATTTCAGATAACAGAAGTGAAAGCAGACAAATTAGGATGTGCCCATGTATGTTGTGTGAAATAAAATAAGATTCCTGCAAAGATTCAGAAGCCTGCCTGTAATACATTAAAGATTCAATTGGAGGGAGGAAAATAATTTGTGGATTTTAATATAATTGTGAACACATAAAGCAAAAAAAGAAATGTAGCCTGGGAAAATCAACTTAACATTTTCTCAGATTTTAGAACAATGGAGACAAAATTTTGGAATGAATAACCAGAAGGAATATATCATTTGTGCTTTGCCTGTAAAAACAATTAGACTTACTTCTTTGAATTAATTTCTCAAACTATGAAGCACAGTTCTGTTAACAGAAGTGATTAAACTGATTTATTTACTGAAGATGCCACTGCATTCTCTTTTCTTGGTATTGTACATATCCAATACAACAAATTTTCCTGCACCCAGTCTGCAGCTTACAGTAATTAAACTTAGTAAAGGAACCATTAGTAAACCAATAATTTGTAGAAAGAAACCTGCTTTATTTTTAATTAGGCTTTGTGTTTTATGAAGGGACAGTTTTTTAACCAAAGCAATTCTGTGTGTACATACATTCAGAGTACAATATAGAAATTAATTGTGTCATAAGACACAATTAAATAATTTACTTGGTGTTTTGTTTTTTTTTCTGACAAGGTTTTCAGCAATTGGGGTATTGCTGTCATGGCAAATTGGTTTACTATAAATGTTAAGGGTGATAAAGTATTTGAAAAAATAAAAGCCCAATGGGAGAGGGAATATTCATGTTACTTTTTGGAATAACAACTTTCAGGATGATATTTATCCTTTCCTTTGATGTGGAATATATTGAAAGGTATTTTTTGTAACAGTGTATGTTACAGTAACTAACACACGGAAATATATATAATATTAAATCTTATAAAACAATATAAGATTGCATTTCTTTAAAACAAGAATCCACTCACATAATTCAAGAGAGAGCCATATATACAGGGTCACAGGAAAGAAACCAGGGAGAAGAAGAAAACAAAATTGAATGGAGGCCTCATAAGAAGTTTAGAGTTTGACAAATGGAGGGGTTGAGGAGGGGAATAAACAGCAAGGCCATGCAGTTGTATTATTTCTAAGATTGAAAAGTATTTTTATAACGGTGTCTGTTACACTAACTAACACATTGTAATATAATACAAAATATTATGTCGTCTTCCCCAGTCACCCTCTGGGGAAGATGGGTGGCATATAAATTCAATCAATTAATTAATTAATTAATTAATTAATTAATGATTTTACTGCATCAAATTGTTGTCAGGTTGATGCCTAAAAAAAAAACCACAAGAATATAAACCAAATTTAAAAACCTTAATGAAGTAAACATGAAAAATAGCTATCACTGAAAAACAGCAGCGTAAAGATGTCATGTGTGCCTTTTTGGGAAGATTTCCACAGCTAGAGAACCATTATGGGACCCCAAGGCAAAAATGACACGGAGTTGAGCAAAGATCTTCTACCCCTTCTGAAAATAGCTATCCAATTGTGAGGGAAAACACTGTTCAATACACCAACTATTCAAAACTTAGGCAATCAATCCAGACAGATACTAGGATCAACAGTATTGAAAACCATTAAAAGTTAAAAAAAGAATCAACAGATTGAATTCTCCATTTCTCACCCAGAAAAGGGATGACCAAGACCACTGGAAAGTCAAAATGAGAACAAAATCCCAACTGATACAGTTTTAGAAAATCTGTTTCATCCAAGATGGTTTGGATCTGACTGTCTATCACCCATTCAAAGAATCTTGTGAAGAAAGAAAATATTGACCACCAGTTCATAAGTATTCAGATATTTGAGCCTATTAACCTTACAGAGAGAGGTAAAATATAAATGCATTTATAACCGCTGTCAAAAAGATCGGAAACTGCTTCTTTATAATCTTTTCTTTTTTTCCCTTTCCCTTTCCCTTTCTTTTCCTTTTCTATTTCCTTTTCTTTTTCTGTCTTTTTCTTATTTATTCAATATTCTTTCTTATTTTCTTTGTGTCTTTTTAAATATTTATATTGTTAAAAATTTCTTCAATAAAAATCATATTTAAAAAAAATATCTGAGCCCATTGATTTTTTTTTTTAGAAGTAAAATCAGTATCATGAATCACTTTAATATTAAAAGATTATAAGAGCCTGATGTAAAATGAGAGTACAAAATGAGGTTTCATATGGAATTGTTCTAAAGAAATTCTGGGCCATTGGTTGGGTTTCCTGGGGATTTGGTTTCCTGGAGAAAAGGCCATTTCTCAATTAAAGAACAGAAAAGAAGCAGAATCCCTGAAAGGAGCAGGTTTTTCAAATGATACAAGGAGAATTCTCCCACAGAGGATAGAATTCTGTTTTCCCAAATCATGTTCCACTATTGCAGTGTTGTCCAAACTTGGCCACTTTAAGATGAGTGGACTTCAACTCCCAGAATTCCCCAGCCAGTCATGGGGTGGCTGGGGAATTCTGGGAGTTGAAGTCCACTCATCTTAAAGTGGCCAAGTTTGGACAACACTGCACTATTGGGAATGAGCCAGGATGATCTCTCTTTGGACCAATTCAGTGAAGAATGGATTATTTATCGAGCATCAGAAGCAATCTGGCTGTGTCTACACAGCCATATTAATAGTGGTGGACAGAAATGTTTTTGTTTCTATTTCAGTAAATATGTATGTAATGTTTACTCATAATTAAAATTCAAACACGTTAGAAAACCTCCAGCAATACAAAATCAATTCCTTCCAAAAAAAAAATAAAAATAATAACTTGGAGGTCTGATCATCTGTAATTAAAAGAATAGAAAAATGGTTTCTATTAAGGTTAGGTGGTGCTTTGGAAAAAATTGAGGAACAATATTCCAGAGCACACAGTTGTAGCACCTATCTGCAATTCAATCTTTTTTTATTGTTATTATTTTGGGCATAGACCAGCATAGAACTAATAACATAACAATTATGCTAAAATTGAAATAAAAATAAAAAGTCATATTGATAGAATAAAATAAGTTAAAGATAAAATTATTAACGTAAAATTACAAAGTACAGGGATTAAAACACAAAAGAATCCTATAAAATTATAATTAATTTTACAAGGAATAATCTCAATGCTATAAATAACTATTTAAAAAAGTATGAGAATGTAAAGGTATGCTAACTTATATGAAGTCTAATACTTGCTGAAGCCCTGCTAGGGTTTATTAGGATTAAGACCATTATGATCCAACCTATTATAACAAAGAAATAGGAAAATAAAATATAGAAAGGTATGTGTATATTTAAAAGGAGAAGAGAAAAAAAAAGGGGGGGTGGAGAAAGGAAAAAAAAGAGAAAATATACACTGGTACCTCGGGTCACGAACTTAATTCATTCCGTGACTCTGGCCGCGACCTGCATTGGTCGCGACCCGAATCAAATTTTCCCATAAGGTTCAATGTAAATACAGTTAATCCGTTCTGACCCCTACGAATTTGGTCGCCAACCGATTTTGGTCGTGACCCAAATCAAATTTTCCCATAAGGTTCAATGTAAATATGGTTAATCCATTCTGAACCATATGTATTTTTTTTTTAAACCACAAAAATATGACACAAAGTACAGTACAGTACAGTACGAAGAGAGAGAACGCTAACCTTGCTCGAGGCGACTTCTGGCGTGGAGGACAGGAAGGCAGGTGGGGAGGCGGTTATTGCTTGGAGGGAGAGTCCCCCTCCCTACAGGAAGCCACGACCATGTGTGTCAGCAGGGAAAATGGCCGCGGATCCCGTTCGTCACCCAATGCGGAGTTCGCGAACGGAAGCAAAATTTTGTGAACGGTGCTGTTCGTGACCTGAATTGGTTGTGAACAGAAGCATTCGTGACCCGAGGTACCACTGTATTGAGTTATGGAAGCCTAGTTAAGCTTAGCTCAGCATCACCTCACTTGGAGTAGTTGTTTATGTCTGATCATAGCTCTGACACAAAACCGGGCTACGTTGTCTAAGATCCCTGCCGCCTGGTCAGCTAGCAAGAGACTAAGATAATCAGCCTCTGGCCTGCCCAGCTATTGTATTATACATGGGGAAATATATATATCTCATAGGTTTCTGTAAAAAAGGCAACACAGCAAAACATGACCCACAGTTTCAATTTCCCCCTCACTTGCAAGGACAGAGCCGCAACTCTTTTGGTATGTTGTAGCACCTTCCCTCCAAAAGGGCAAAGGGGAGGTCATTACAGCAAGCAAGAGTAAAAGCTTTTCTGGTGTTCTGGGGGACAGTATTACAGAGATAATGTGCAGTTCACTGAATTAATATATGGTGAAGCCTGGCTAAGATCATTTTGCAGGGCCATATCGCCAGCATGTGGCTTGAAAAATGCTTTGGCTGATCAAACTCCATTGGAATCAATGCATCGAGGAGAATCCACAGTGGCTTAGGGTGGCACCAAGTAATTTTCATCAAGAAGTCTGGAATTTGTCTTGAAGAGTCAAAAAAGCCAGACAACCTGGGTTGAAAATTAGTTTGAGCCAGTAACTAATGTGCTATTTGGGCACATGTTTTAATTGGAACCATTCCAACTTCAGCCCAAAGGGTTGAGTTAGGAACACAATGAGGAACCAAACACAGGTTCCTTAGGAGCTTGATTGTTCAGCTTCTAATGCTTCTAGGTTCTTATATGCACATATTTGGAACCCTAAGGACAGCTGTGATATTATTTTGACCTCTATCTGCAACTCCTTAAAGAGCTGCATCTTTTATTTAGTTTATTTGTTTAGATTTTTCTTTATCACACCTTTATTATTCTTATAAATAACTCAAGGCAGCGAACATACCTAATACTCCTTCCTCCTCTTATTTTCCCCACAACAACAACCCTGTGAGGTGAATTGGGCTGAGAGTGACTGGTCCAGAGTCACCCACCTGGCTTTCATGCTTAAGGCAGGATTAGAACTCACAGTCTCCTGCTTTCTAGCCAGGTGCCTTAACCACTAGACCAAACTAGCTTTTCCTGGAATCATGTGGCTGCCCTCTGCAGCTTCCATGGGATCCCAATAAAAGACACACCTGCTTTAAAGAGTTGCAGACTGATATTACATTCACACCCTCACATGTTCTGAAGCCCATTTTTGGAAAAGAATCTGAAGTGTTGCATATCCCTAGCTTCCATAGACTTGGTGATTACAGAGATATACACAAGAATAGCAGAAGACTTTAACTCCACTCAGTGATCTGAGTGAAATACAATACTGAGAGCGTTCTCTGCATGAAGAAAGAACCACAATTTTCACCCTGGTTGACCTGAGCTGGCAAGGCTATAGAAATGGCAGGAGATCTACCAAACAGCTCTATATCAAATCTCATTTAGAATTGCACTACTGTATACATTTAATTTAATCTTTTAAAAATTCTAATAGATTAACATGATCTTATCAGCATTCAGGATGTGCATAATGTTATGGTGTCAGTTAGTAAAAATAACACAAAAACCACAGGTGTAAAAAAATTCTCAAGCTCATAACAATTTACACAAGGTATTGTGTGTAATCATCTTAAGAGGCAGCAGCAGAAAGAGATGAAAAGCAACCATTCCATTAGTCCTCTCCCTGAATTGTGTGCAGCTGATCATTAAGAACTGCTATTTTATTTTTAGGATTAGTACTTGAATTTTTTTTTTTCATCTTCCCTCCCCATCTCCTTTTCCTTCTGTGACAGATCATTTAGATTGTAAGCCTGCTGTAGACTGTAAGCCTGTGTATAAGCTCCTCTAAACGCTTTTTAGATAGAGATAAAAATGCAATCAGTTAAATTAGGCTTCAGGTCATATGTGCTGAGAATAATATTTATCTGTCTCTGTCTGTCTTTCCCCTCTGCAGTATATGGAATTGTCAGGACTAATAAAAGGGAAAAATACATTTCCTTTTCTTTTCTCCAAACCTTTCCCTACTGTATATCTCTAAAATACATAGGTTCAAAGAGGGCTCTTTGCCTATCCAGGACAGCAGTTCAGAAGCTGGTCCCTTCCAGATTATGCAGCCCAAGACATATGAAAGAAACCAATCTGGGACAAGCTGATCTAGCTCAATGTTATTTACTTCGAATGGTAGCAGCTTTCCACGGTCCCTGGCAAAGGTTTCTCATCCCTTTAGCACAGCCTTAGAGGAATGCCTCAGGAGGGTTGGTTGGTTGGCTTGGTTTTTTGTTTTTTTTTAAAGTACCATTTATTTCTTCTCCCTCATGAAATTCTGTCTTTCCCATAAGACCTGAATACTACTGTATTCTTGATGCAGATGTATTTTTTTCAAGCAATGTGTAAGTGGGAAACAAAGAGTCATGTTTCTACATTCCAATGGATTTTCTTTCTTTTTTTTAAAAGAGAAGACTTTGACCTGAATTCTCTCAAGAAAGTCAAATTGAACCTGGTGCCCTCTAGAGGGACTGGACCTCATATCCCGTCAGCAATGTAAGCTAACAGTTCTGAAGGGATCAGGTCTGAGAACAATAGTATCAGGGTGGAGAAGCTGTGGCCATTCAGATGTTCCTCAATTTCCTGCAGGTTCAGTTCCAAGACTGTGGTGAGGATACTGAGAGTTACTCTTAAGCAACATCTGAAGGACACGGGATTCCCATCTCGGCTGACATTCAACAGTTGTTGTAAACAGATACTAGGGGCTTAAACGTTAGGTGATTGTCAACGTCTGTGCACAAGCCACACAATTTGGTTTGGTGCCTGATCCAGCAATTTGGAAAATACATTCCACTGACCAGAGCAAGATTTGTGCTTCTCATCCTCAAGCCTGAAATCTTGTGCTTCCCATCTCCTTCATAAGATTATATAACCTTTTCTGGGTTTCTGAAAAACAGAACTGCAGAACATTTTTCTGAGGGGATGAACACTGCCAGTTTTTAGAGAAACAGATTAATGAGGTTTGGAGCTACACTCCGTATGCATGCATGCACGTATGTATGTGTTTAAAAGTTTGCAATAAGATTGTGTAAAGCTTTTGATTCAGTTACAAAAAGGCATTTTGGAATGCATAAAAGTGCAAATGTAGCATCTTCTCATAATTCTTTAAACCTGCCATGTCTATTCCTGTTCAGAATTGCTGAGAAGGTGGGGGATTAGATTGTTGGTAAGAAAATCACAGAAGTCTTTACTAACCTATTCTAAACATATTTGTACCAAATCATCACTCCACTTCAAATTTACCTCTATTTCTGAAGAGGGTGCAACTTCAGAGTTGAGCAATCAAAAAGGAAAAGAAGAATTCTGTTCACAGTTTGGAGAGAAGTGAAGATAATTTTTTGCTGACCACAGACTTTTTCTTTTAATATAAAATAATGCTCCCAAGCACTATTGTGTTAATGGCCCCCATATTTTTTATGATAACCTGATTTTTCAGTTTATTTATACATACATACATACAGTAAGTGCAGTAATTTGCCTGAGTTCTTTGATTCCATTATAAGAAAGGTTTTATTGCTGAAGAATTTAACTACTTGTGAAGAAAGCAGCTTTTGTCTGACAACACTGCTCAGAGTAACTCATTGAGTAAGATGGGTGATGACTAAATTTGAAATATAAATAAACAAACAAACAAACACAGTGGTGCCTGAGAATCCAAATAGTCTAATAATGCAATGTAATGTATAAAGCACACCTGTAAGATTGTGTTCACTAGTTCTATCTTTATAATGTGGGAATAGGTTCTGCACAGATTCAGTAATGATTAGCGTTGAACTTTGTTGAGTTTTGGGTGCAGGATACCCTTTGCCCAGACATCTGAAATCTATTTTACATTATTCTTCTAACAAAATGTGGAGTCACTGCTAGGATGCTGGGAGAACGCATGGGATCATACCTGGCAGAAATGCATCACCTTATATATTGCTGATGATCTCGTCTATAAGCTTAAGCTCTTCTGCATCCCTTTTTAAGGGAGCTTTATAAAATGATAAAGTTTGTTAATATGGCTCAAGATGTAAAGTTTCAGACTCAAAGCATATTACTTGACTAATTTGTGGAAAATTAAAACATATCAGTGGTCACCTATCTTCTGCCACTGTTTGTAATAAGCAATGTTGGAAGTGGTGAACGTCAGAGTTGTACTGCAAGAACTAAATTCAAATCTCTGCACCCATGAAAATCACTGTGAATTTCAGCCAGTCATTAACCATCTGCCATATGGAGGCATTGAAGATAAACTTGTCATGGGAGGGAGAATAAATCAGGGCATTTACTGATGTTATTAATTTATTGGCTGAATGACCAAAAAAGAATCAGGGTATCCACCCTCTGCCCTGCAGGTGTGGGCATCCTTGGGCCCTCCAGAAAACGCTGAACTTCAGTTCTTAGTAGTTCTAACTAGCAGGATCAGTGGCAAAAAGTGCTGGGAATCGTACTTCAGCCATATATGGAAGGTCACTGGTTTCCCTTCCCTTGAGGAGCACAGGTTTACAATATGGTGGATAGTATAAATGTGATCACACAGTTTAAAAATTATAAGTGCATGTATGTAACACATGTATGTAATTGTTCTTTGAGAAAAAAATCATGTACAATCCATTTGTTATATAAAGAAGGGATTTTTCTTTGGGTATACCTGAAATATATTATTTTGAATGGTGCACAGATTGGGTGTGATTCAGATCTATAGCAGATTTTCACAAAATTACTATGTTCATTTCAGAGCCTGTGGTGTGGGAGTGCAGCGAAGACTAAAAAACTTGAGGTAAACAAGTTTTCAAGACAAGCAGTCTGTTTCTCTTGGGAAGTTAAGCAGTCACCTAAAATCAGTTCAGACAGTGGCAATGGCTTTTCATAAATAAATTTAAGTTGTAAGCCAGCTGCTTGTGAAATCCATGATTTCAAAATCTCATTAGGCACTTCATCTTAAAGCACGCATGCACACACACACACACACTCAGCTGGTAAAGAATTATTTAAGTCTCACATCTTAAATCCTGTACCTCCAAGGAGTTCAAGGCACACACAATTCTTTTTGAATTACCCCAATTTGATGTGTGAGAATGAGTAATAAAATTAGGAGATGAATGACTATATGAATACAGATCTCTGTCCTTGTAAATAATTCAGAATCTATTTCCCCATCAGCTGATCCCGATGAAGAACCTCTCTGGCTGAGAAACTATCAACTGCAGAGACATCTTAACATGTGTTCTAGAAGAAGTACATACTTGGCCTGGAGGGTTTAGAAGTTGTGAATGTATCTTACAATGTATGCCGAATGCTCTTGTGGCTGAGAACTGTAGGGTAAGGTCAGTAATGAAGAATGATGTCCAACCTGACTTTCAGAAAAGCTGTTCAACTATTCTAATATTTGAATTAGGGAATGTTTGGAAAATTTCCATGAAACCCAGCATTCTTGGGAATTCAGTCTGACAAATCACTGGAAAAATACAATAGAACTGGATCCTGTAATTTAAAAAACTATATTTAAGTTGGACCATGATGAAATGTATATGCTTGCTTAGTATTTAACATGTTTTCATATTATCTTTCCTTTTTATGTTCCTTCTAGCTTATTTGAATGTTAATGTTTTCAGCATTAAGACTGAATGTCCAACAGATAGCCAAAGGGGCAATAAAAAAATTAAGATGAGGTCATAGCCAGTCTGTTCATACAGACAGGTCTAAGATACCGGTCAGTAGTGGGTAAATCATAAACTGGTAATAATAGGCTTGGACCGGTTGAGTCAAAAACAAAAGACTCCACTATCTGTGGGTGGTCACTCTCTGGATGAAATGTCATGCTAAAATATTTGCAATGGAAGGCAAAGTGCAGGTAACTAGCATGCAGTCCAAGGTTGATACCCTCTAGGGGCTCAAAAGGTGATATACTCTATTCCATTGGCATAGATCCATTAAGAATCTTTAAGTCAAATTTTGTTGCCGATAAGAAAGGTTTTTCAACCCCCAGAATCCTTAGATATTAGAAAACCTGGGATGTTGTGATGCTGCAAGACAGCAGCACATGGTGCTTTATGGTACTCAGCTATGTATTTATAAAAAATCTCCTAGTTTAGAAGTAATTCAGTCAAAATTCTTGAAAATCTTGTTCCTTATTCAACTTCTAACGTCTAAACAAAACTGGAATTAGGCTGCATTTTCCTTGGGGCCCTGATCCTGACAGGACTTTGCTATCTTAGAGTCTAGCTGAAGCAAGTCTACTGGGGAACTTCCTTAGTCCATATCTCCTTGTTAGATAGGTTCTCTTCCACCCTAAGAAAACAAATTAATGATGATTTGGCATACTGTGATCTCCACCTTGTCAGCACTATCTGCTTTGGGAGTTGATAGAACCCTGGCTAAACTGAAACAGAGGATTTAAGATCTAGATATCCAAAATGACAGAGCCAAAATGTCTCATCCCTTTCATAGCACAATTGTTTCTCCTCCCTGGACTGTCCCTAGATACTTCTTTAATATCTTACATGCTCCACATAGAAGACTATTTACTTTGGCCTGAATTGGAGCACTACCTATTAGGGCAACAACTGGTAGACATATAAGCCTCCCATATGAAAGCCAAACTTGTCTCTGTTCAGACTTGGAAGTAGAATTTGTCTCACATGTGCCATTAAATGTCTCTTGTACACCCAATGGGGATCACGTTTAATACTTTCAATTGTTAACAACTCTAATTGCCATTGCAATCAGGAGGCCATTACATTTCTCCTGGGTGACTACTCTTCAGAAACTCTAAGAAGGTTGCAAAATTCTTCTCAATAACTTTAGCTGTTAGAAGCTGTCTTCATATTATTAATTGTAAGCCTCTAATTGTTTTAGGATTTTCTCACTATTTTTAAATTTCATTTTTACACTTACTATGTTGTATTGTTGGTATTTTTCTTATGTTTGGTTTTTGACCATAAATAATTTAATTGATTGATTGATTGATTGATTGATTGAATCAATAACAGATGTATTCTGTAGTGTCTGGATGATGCTGTTACATGCAAACTGACATACAAAAACATACTAGGAAAAGAAGATAAGCCATAGAGGAGGGGAGGAGGAAATTGTGTCCTTTGAAGTGACTGAATTATGATTCCCTATCCCTCACTATTGGTCATGCTAGTCAGGGCTGCTGCAACTTGCAGTTCAACAACATCCAATATCCATGTAAAATAGGCTCCATGTACACGTACGTTCTGGATATTTTATTTTAATGAAAAAGACATTTCTTGTGTTTGCAGTATAAAGTAAGTGGGAGCTGGTAACTGGCAAAAGTGTTTTAATTGGATGTTATTATGCAGAAACGCGGTTGAACTTAAAGAATATCTATATACTACTGGAAATGAAAATAATCCATTGTTAACAAATGAGTAAATTGTAGTTTGTAAAATATACAACAAAGCTGTTGAACAAAAATTATAGGGAGATGTGTTCAGACAAAATAAAAATAGAAGCTCCACTAGTTCCTGTGATTTTACTTCTTGTCTCAAAAAAATCTGGTTACTGTTGTTCTATAACAGGAGTTATATCTATATCTATATAGATAGGAGTCCTATCTATCCCGCAGATTTACACTGATTTAGTAGCCATCTCTCTATTTCTGATAATGCTGAAATTTGTAGTTCCATCTCTGTGTACACCTGTGGGAGTTGAGGAATATTTAAAGAGAGATTCTAACATCCTAATTCCCAAGGTACACTCCTAGGATTCAGAAGTCAATAACAGTGATATCAACCAATAAGAATATTCAGGGTAAATAATTCCAAAGAGCAATAGGATTCCCCATGGATTTACTTACTTTTTTTACATGTACATCAGGTATCTGGTTGTCCTCACCCCCAAAAACATATTCCTGTGAGTTGTGGGTGGTCATTATTGTACCAGTGTTTAAGAAAGATAATCAACATTGTTCTAGCAAACTGCTTACAAAACATCTGAAATAAAAACAGGAATGGATTGGGGGAAAAAAACGGTAGTTGATAAAGAACAATAGGATTCTGAGGGAGAGATCAATTATATAATCCTCCAGTATATGTTTGGGAAATATTCCTGCATTCCTAGATGTGCCCTTTTAAATGGTCTTTATTGCTTTTAAAGTTGATTCACTTCCAAGGTCTACACTCTGACAGTTGGCTATCAACTGTTGTGTGGTAGTACTAATAAAAAGCCCTCATCATGACACGTATCTCAGAATAAGAAATAATTACAGTGGACACCTATCTGTTCCTATATCAACACCAAGCGCTCTGTAAAACGAAGGTTATTTTGATACTGTTGCTGTTCAACCTCTATATTCTTAGATGAAAACTAACTGGCCAAGATTCTATTTGTCTCTGATGGCAAACAACATATTTCTGCATATACAGAAATAATGCAGCAGTCTCTTCCCGGACAGAAATAGGACTGAGGAGCATTTAATCTGAGTTAGAGATCAGTTTTCAGAAAATAAAATCTTTACCAAAAAAAAATCTAAAAATTATCGTTTGTCCATAATGAAGTAACAGATATGAAGCTTCAAATACCTGGGGATTATTTTCCACTTTACTGGATCCCTAGAATATGCCAAGTTCATAGCCCAAAGTGCCAACAGCATTGCTAAAATTCCAGGCATTTTTCCCTCCATTTTTATTCCAGTAGCCTTAAAGCTTACTGTGGCACCATTGTGATGTAGCCTGCCAACCAGACAGTAGGCTCACATGTACTGTATCCAACCCCATGAGGGAGTTATGGCTATTTTTCATGCACAGAATCAGTGACTCCAACCACTCCATCTGTTGTTGATAGAAATGGTTTTGTCCTCTTAAAACAAAGGATGGAACCTGGCAGAAGTCTGCAAAGAGAGGCTGGCAAACAGCGGGGTTTTCGATCTGCCCAGCAGTCTCTGAATAATGTGTAGAATCCTCAAGAAGCTAAGAAAGTCCACAGAATTGAAGCAGATCAAATGCTAAATCTGATGTCCTTTATGTTTTTCTGCAAATTAGGGCAATTTTAGTTTTTCTTTATAACGCAAGGCATTGCAAAGGCCTTTGCAAGTTGTCACTGAAGTGTCACAAAGGTGACGTGAAGGTCCAGCAGCTGCCTCAGCCGGGTGCACCTCAGCAATGGGAGGAAGAAGATGGCAAAGGTCAGCTGGGGAGGCAGCAGCAGGGCAGCGGAGTGCGGGGCATCAGGGTTGCAGGGAGGAGTGCAGGCCTGAGCGCAGTGTGGTGGGGACAGCAGAATGCAGAGTGGCAGGGGTGGTGGAACGCAGGGTGACCAAAAAGGCAGAAATGGGGCAGAAGAAAGGTGGGTGGGGGGAATTGAAGCATATGTTGCAGTTGTAAATGCAGGTGGGCTGCCAAGTGTCCAAATTTTGATCACAGGACCTCAGGGGGTGCTGTAATGGCTGTTACTTTGAGGACCAGTCGTAGCTGCCATTCATTCAGTACCATTTGCTGAACAGATGGTTGTTAAGCGAGGACTACCCATGCCACCCAATCAAGAAATAGCACTATTGAAATTAATTCCCTTTTGGCATTTTGACCTTTTAATCACCAGAAGGCAGCACACCCCAGAGGTAAAGATTAGATGCCAGATGAGACACTTTTTGAAAGAAATCTAGGTGATGGCAACAGGAATGATGAAGTTGTTACCTTAAAGCAAGAGGCAGGACCAGGATATTTGTTTATTTATTTAAGCAATTTATACTCATGTGACTCCAGGTGGCTTACTGAAATAAAAACCCCAAATACAAAACCCACTACACCCCCCCCCCACCCCCAGCAACAGCAACACATTTATACTAGCCATTTGATGGGCTCCCTATCAACCTGGGATCCCCAGGCTCGCTGGCAAAACTGTGTCTTCAGGGCCTTGTAGAAGAGTATCAAGGTGGGGGCCAGTCTCATCTC
Organism: Liasis olivaceus; assembly: GCA_030867105.1. Lineage (NCBI taxonomy): Eukaryota > Metazoa > Chordata > Lepidosauria > Squamata > Pythonidae > Liasis > Liasis olivaceus. The sequence goes on along the minus strand of CM061351.1, from coordinate 57,302,943 downwards.
TGCAGGGATGAGCCTGCAAGAGAGGGACACTTGTGCAATCTAGATTTGCACAAAACCATGCAGGCCACCACATTCTGACCCAACTGAAGCTTCCGGATACTTTTCAAGGGCAGCCCCATGTAGACCTCATTACAGTAGTCAAGATAGGAGGTAACTAGGGCTTGGGTGACTGTGAGCAGGGCCTGTTGGTCCAGGAAAAGGGTGTAACTGGCATACAATCTGCACTTGAGCAGGAGTCGCAAGTCCAGGAGAACCCCCAGATTAGGCACCAGGTCCGTCTGGGGTAGTGCAACCCCATCCAAGACCAAAGATGGCAATTCTCCATGGACCAAAGAACCCCAAACCCAGAACTATTCCATCTTGCCAGGGTTCAGTTTCAACCTGTTGCTCCCCATCCAGACCTTAACAGCCTCCAGGCACTGCAACAGGGAGATCATGGCATCGCTTAACTCACCATAGGCTGAGATACACAGCTAAGCATCATCAGCATACTGATGATATCTCACCCCATGGCAACAGATGATCTCACACAGTGGCTTCATGTAGCTGTTAAACAGAAGTGGAGAAAGTGCTAAACCCTGCGGACCTCTCACTCCCTATTAACACCAGCACAGAAGAAGGAAGCAAACCAGGACAACACAGTTCCCCCCACTCCCAACCCCTCAAGCCACTCCAGAAGGATACCATGGTCAATGGTATCAAAGGCTGCCGAGAGGTCTAGTAGAGCAAGGATGGACGCACTACCCCCATCTCGCTCCCACCGGAGATGATCAAAAAGTGTGACTGATGCCATTTCCATCCCATATCCAGACCTGAACCCCAACTGAGAAGGGTCCAGATAATCAGTTTCATCCAAGAACCTCTGGAGCTGCAGTGCAATCACCTTTTAAACCACCTTCCCCAAAAATGGAAGACTGGAGATAGGACAACAATTCTCCAACAGGGTGGAATTTAGCAATGGCCTTTTAAGAAGAGGGTGGACCACAGCTTCCTTAAAAGGTTGGGGTACCAGCCCCTCCCCCAGAGAAGCATTAATCACCATCAGAACCCACCCACAAGTCACCTCCCAGGAAGCTTTCACCAGTCAGGAGGGACACTGCTCTAAAACACAGGTGATTGTGCTCACACTCCCTAGGATCCTGTCCACGTCCTTGAGAGCAATAGAATCAAACCATTCCCAGATAACAGGGCAAGAACCTGCTCTAGGCACCTCCACTGAACCAACAGCCACACTGACATCTAACTGGGAATGAATCCAAGCCACTTTGTCTTCCAGAAAATCAGCAAATGCCTCAGTGCGCCCCTGCAGGTAGGCCTCTGTATCCTCCTTCCCCAGAAGGAAACAGGTCACCTTAAAGAAGGTTGCTGGGTGATTATTTGCAGATGCAATTAGTGTGGAGAAATATTTATGCTTTGCCACCTGAATCGCCACGAGGTAGCAGCTCTTACCCATGTTCAGTTGAGTTCATTCTTTGTCTTCTGCCAGCAGTGCTCTAGACATCTCTTAATCCATTTCATTCCTCTCAATTCCTCCATATACCATGGGGGGCGATGAGATCCATGGGTCGGGAGAGGTTACATGGGTGTAATCCTGTCCAAAGCCCCTGTCACCTTCCTATTCCAGGAGGCGACTAGGGCCTCGGCAGGACTATGCAGCAGATCTTCAGTGATAACCCCCAGCTCCTTCTGAAACCCATCTAATCTAATAGGTCCTGCCTCCCTGCGGAGGGACACAGCCCTAGAGAAGTTCATAGCCACCAAGGCAGGATCTGACCATGACAAGGGAATCGAAGATAGATCCACTGATTCCAGATCACATAAGCACTGCTCCAACAAGAACACCAAATCGGGTGTGTGACCACTATTCCTAGTTGGTCCCTGGATGACCTGGGACAGGCCCACGGAAGTCATGGTTTCCATGAACTCCCAAGCTACTTCTGCCCCCACCCCCAGGGATGGCAGATTGAAGTCCCCCAAAACTATAAGTTTGGGGAACTCCACCGCCAGCCCCGTGGTGAGGTCCAGGAGCTTGAGCAGGGAAGACACTATGCAGCAAGGGGGCTGGTACAGCAGCAGCAATTCCATCTGGTCCCTCAAACCCAACCTAAGAAAGAGGGTCTCACAACTGGGCACTTGTGGAACGATGCCCCTGGAGGTCACCAGAGATTTTCTGATGACAACAGCCATACCCCCTCCCCGGCCCTGTAGTCTAGACTAGTGCCATACTCAATAACCAGCTGGGCACATTTCTGAGAGAGGAACCCCGCCCTCTGGTCCCAGCCAGGTCTTGGTAATACAAACCAGATCAGCCTTCTCCACAAGAATCAAATCAGCAATAAGGGAAGCCTTATTACAGGCTGATCTGGCATTTAAGAGCAGCAGCCTAACATGAAAACCTACAGGCTTCCAGGAAAGATTTGAGAGTTCCAAACTGCTTCTATCAGGCATATGTCTTGTATGGCATTCAGCTTGGGTCACATCCAAATTGACACTGTTTGGAACCAATCCAGTCAAAACTCTTGTTGGCAATTTTTAAAGTTCTAACTGTATTCCCAATGTCATTTTTGTAATTCAAAGCTGGACATTAAAAGTAGAGGTAAAGATGTGGATCACATTTTTTAACTATTGGCTAAAAACTGAATTTAACCTCTTCTTTTTATAATTGCCTTTTGGAGGTTAGGCTTCAATTATATGGTTTTAGTGTCAGGACATTCTTGATGCTAGAGTTCAAAAGCACCAGAGCCAATGTTAAGCAAAGGTTAAGGGACATGGATCACCTATTAGATGCACCACCAATTTCAGATAACTTTAATCTGGATAGAATCAATTGTTCACTGGAGCTAGTAATTATCTATTCAATACAATGATTCTCTAATATAAAATAGCCTTCACACTAACAAGGTGCAATGCCTTGCTTATGGTGGTTCTGTTTGGGAAATATAGAAAAATTCTGCATTGTAAGAGAGTTTTCCTTGTGAGCATGGAGAGGTTGAATCAATAGAACATGTCCTCCTATTGTGGTACTGTTGCATTATTCTGATTTTATAGTCTTCCCAGTTAACCTGATATACTGCATTCCATTTTTTTGCTTGCCAGTTCAGATCCAGAGATACAAATAAAGATGCCAGATTTTCTACAGTGGCTATAGGGGTAGATAAGAAAAATGTATTGTTGTCCTTTGGTGTAAGATAGCTTCCCTGATCTTTTTAGCTGTATATCTAAGCTAAATCGGTTTTGTGATTTTAGGGGTTATTTTATATCATCTTGCATATTTATTTGGATGTTCACTTATTGACCCAAAAATTGTGAGGTAGGTCAAGCAGAGAGAATGATGAGACTAAATCACTCCATGAGATTCATGGCTGAGTGGAATTTTGAACTGAGACCTCTTTGAACCTGTTCCAACTGTTTAACCACTAACCAGACTGACCCCTGTATGAAGCCCTTCATTGGCTCTGGGAATCCCCAGTATTGGTTTGCTTTCAGACAGATACATCCTAACCCTAACAACCAAAAGCCATCTTGTATTTTTCCATCTCTCACTTTGTGGTAAGAAAAAAGATAGGAAGTGTGATAGAAGACATAGGAGGATGACCATGGGAGACAGTAATGTCCAGATCTACATTAAAACCTGAATATGGCAGGATAATTTTAAATTTAAGCCCTCGTGTGAAAGCATCGTAGTCTTACACCATAACAAGCATTAGAATGGCTGTTCTTTATTGGCATCAAATGTAGTGTGAAGCACAAAGACGTTGCACGTCAACACCCAGAGAATGAACAAGTTTAAATGTTTCAAGGTAATTGCATGGAAGATAATAAACGGGAGGGCAGAATACTCATTTCCCCCCACCTGAAAACCTTGCTGAAGAAAACCGCATTTGAATTTCAAATCACAAAACTTTTTGGCTGCTCCCACTGTAAACTGAATGCACTTTTAAAGTGATAAAATAGAAACCAAGAGATATGCCCGCACACTGGCACAACTAACATTCTTCCCTTCCTTCCACCCCCATATCATTTGCTTTAAAATACCACCAGGTGTCTGGAAACCTTCCTCTGGATATCATACAAGGCTTGTTGACTAAGATCTGTGACAGATGGCATACAACGAAAAGAGGGAGGAACAAAACTTTAAAAGACAATAACTAGTTAAAATCAAGAAATGTGCAACATGTGAGATAATTACTCTGCAAAATTTTCTAATGGGATATCTAAATCCTTTGGTATGAAGGTTAAAGCTCTCAAGTTGTTGTTTAAAAGGCAATTATGAACTTATCTATATGAAGAAAGGGACAATGAGTTAAGACATATCTGTAATACAAAACTTGAAAAATGATATGTCTCCCACATATGCTTGTTCCTTTTTAAATGCATGATTGGCAGATCAAGCTTTTAATCCATCTGTCTGTGGAACTCCTAGAGACTTCAAGTTGAGTTCTGTAATCATTAGGTTCTTCTTTGTTCAATAGTATCAGAATAAGTTGGGACCAACATAATGGACGGTATTTGTATAATGGGAAGGAAGGAAAGGAAGAAAGGAAGATTCTGTACTTTACCTCCAGACCAAAATGTCTCATTGGTTCTCTCTTTCTCTAGTACCACTTCTCTTGAGAGATCATAAGGTATTGAAGGACTCTGCAATGGAGGGTGAGACAAGGTGGAATTGGTCAGGAAGATCTGAAGAAACTTTTTGCCCTGCATCCCACTTCCCTCCTCTCTTTCTTTACTTCCCTCATCACTTAGAGGAAGGCATAGAAGTTTATAATCACTAACCAGATTTTAAATGTTTAACTTTGTAATCACTTTCCAAATTTTGTAACCATTTGCTGAGCTTCAGTAGAGCAAACAATATCTGAAATTTTATAATCAGCCACTAAAGCTCTATGTAAGCAAACAGTAAAAAAGCAAACCTGATTTGATTCTTAAGCCTTATGCATACAGCTTACTCAAAGAACATAAAAAGGTGTAGTTTGAATGTTGTGGCATATCCATGCTTGGGAGAATAGAACATATGATTGCATGCAATATCTGGGGGAACTTAGGGAAGGAAGCTTTGGGTTGTGGTATCCTGGAACCAGACATAATAGATATTTTCCTGGATGGTGGGGCTTCCTGATGAGCTTAAACTGCTAATGAAGAAAGCCTGAGAGAGCCATTCCAAGATAGTGGGTTGACTGAAAGAATCACAGTACAGATCCATAAAGAGTTGTGTGAGTGGAAAGAAAATGTGCTGTACAACTCTAACCAAAAGAGTGGACATAGCAGGGCTAATTTAATGAAAAGCAGTGAGGTCTGAAGTTCTTTCTGTGAATCATTTTTGAAACATACACAACCCTAGTACATATCACTTTATTTTGATGATTTATAAGCCTAAGTCTTTTTGTGAAAGCAAACATGTGCTTATGTTGTACTATTTCATACCTGTAATAGACTTAACATGATGGAAAGATTCTAGGAAGGAAAGCAGGCAGGCCAGCCGGCCAGCCAGCCGGCCCTTTCAGATGTTATTTGGTGGTGGTGGGGGGTGGAATTCACTGCATGGGCAGTGGAGATAACCCCTCCCCATTCCAATATCTTACTTATAATATTAAATCTACAAATGTATCTATAGATTGTGGTAATGCCTGTGCTAAGGAGGACTTCATGTGTACAGCTGAGTTTGTGCTTCTGTGGAAACCTTTGGTGTTAGACTACACAGGAGAGCTATGCTGGTGTGCATCTTTGTAGACAAGATGTTAACAGTATGTGTGCTAAATAACAAAGATTCATGTCAACAGAGTAATTTGGGTCATAGAGGTTGCCAATTTACAGCCTCCCCCATCTCTCCAGGGCTGGCTGAAGTGCTTCCCAGCTAGACAACTTTGAGAATGCCCAAAGCTTCCTCAGAAGATTCCCAGTTTGGGAAACCTGCTGTACACACAACCCATCATGGAAATACTTAAGCCAGTATTGCACAAGGATCCTCTCAGCCTACTCCTGCAGTGCTCCCTGAAGGAGGTATTTTGGTTCTTTCATGCCACTGACATCTCTCAACCATCTGTCAGCCGGGGAGTAGTTGGGAGAGGTGAGCAGGTGCAAGGGATCTTTTCTGCACTTCTCATCCATTGGTAGTGCTGAAGACAAGGACATTTCCTTTCCTACTGCTGGTCTCTCTCAGCTTCTTATCAGCTTCTTATGACAAGGAGTTTGAGAGAATTCCCCACAGCCTATATTGGAGCTACCTACCCTGGAGACTCCTCAGCATATACTGAGGTGGCTTTGGACTGGCTGTTCCCTGCATCACTTTGGGATTCTCCACAAATTGTGCTGGAGCCACCAAGCCTGAAAGATCTCTGGCCAATGAGGAGGAGGCTCACCTCAGCCTTCTCTCCTAATGTGAGCTTGAAGCAGAGCATCATGAATGTTTAACTTTGGTCTTAGAAGCAAGAGGACCACTATTCCCCAAGCAATTTTGAGGATGTGATTAGTTCAAAGCTTCCTTGCAGCAAAGCATTCTTTCAAACCTTCACACAGCCCTCATTACTCCCACGGCCTTGAAGAGACAGAGCTCATTTTTTGCTGCTCGTACAGTGAGTTTTACTCTTGCTGTAATGTCAAACAAGGCTAAAAAAATATCCCTACATAACGAAAAGATATAAAGGATATTAAGAACAATCAAAAGGATTTCTTCAGATACATTCCAGATAAAGAATTGGTATACTAGCTGCTGAATGAAGATGGAAAAGTGCTAACATCTAACAAAGAAATGTGTAACTATGCAATTATTATTTTGGCTCAGTATCCTCCAACAAGTGGTTATATATACCACCAGGCAGTTGTGAAAGAAAGAATGGATGGGTAGGACTGAAACTTGAGATTTATAGAAACACAATCAGAGCAATACCTTGTTATATGGAATAAGTTTAAATCTATAGGGACAGTAAAATTACATTTTGAGGAACTGAAAGAACTTGCTAATAATCAGGTCAAATGTTTATGTAATATATTTGTCTTGGAGAAGTGATGAAGTGCCAGATTATTGGAGGAAGGCAAATATTGTCCTTATCTTCAATAAATAGGACGGAAAGGGATCCAAGAATGCAAATTAGTCAGTCAGACAATCAGAAGATTCTATAGCCAATCATTATGCCACTGATCTGTAAGCATCTTGAAAAGAACATGGTATTAACAGCATGGATTTGTCAAGAACTGTCTTTCCAGATTTATTTTATATTTTTATTGGGTTATTTCCTGAATAACTTCAGGGAATATTGTAGACATAATGTATCTTGATTTTAACAAAGTTTTTAGAAGTACCCCATGACATTCTGATTGGTCAGCTAATTATCATACTTACATAATTATCTACGTAAGTGGCTTGCAAATTATACTTAAAAGAGGGTGCATTAACAGTGCCTTATTAAACTGGAGGGAGTTATCAAATGGGATGCCACAAGGTTCAGCTCTGAGCCTTGTGCTCTTCAACATTTTTATTAGTGTTATAGAATTGGGTGGGATAGACAATACTGAAGAAGACAAAAATAAAACTATCTTGATAGGTTAGAGAAATGAGCTGAAAATAGCCGAATGAAAATTAATAGAGACAAATACACAGTTCTTCATTTAGGGAACAGGAAATAGGTACAAAAATATATAACGTGGTCTACCTTAGCTCATCAGTAGTACTTTTTAAAACATCTTGGATTAACAATTGAATGAGTCAGCAGTACAATATGGCTACAAAAAATGGAAATGCAATTTTAAGCTGCAGCAACAAAAGTATACTTTCTAAATCACTGAGAGATGGGCAGTGTACAAACTGAATCAATCAACTGAACATGAGGTCAGTTAATCAGTGTTAATCGGAATTTACTTCAAGTATTATGTTGAGAAGAATTTAGACAACTGAAACAGGTTCAGAGAAGGGCAACATGGTGGGATATGGTAACAGTCTTCAAGTCTATCACATAGAAGAAGGCTGAGACCTGTTCTTTATAACCTCACAAGGCAAACTTAGCTAAATCTAGTTTACATCAGCTTTATTAATTATACCTTTCTGTACTGTATCTTTCAATCCCTGCAAACTATCCTTGCTTTCCCCATATCTACACACTATTTAATATATTGTCTTTTGTTCTTTAAACTTCACGTAGCCATTCCGTAAGCATTTTTTCAAAACATATCTTCAATTATAGCATATAATGTGCTGGTTTGACCCAGACAGGAATTTTGATGCAAGGAAGGATTCAGTTCTGCTTGTACTGTCTAAATAGCACAGCTTACATACAAGTTTATAGCTGCAGAAGAAATTAGGTCACAGCCTCTCTTGCATCCATTTGTTAAGCAGCAAGGGAACTGTGGGCTAGTTTGGTTTCACACTAAAAGCCCGGGTTGTAACTCTTAGTTCAGAGCTCCCAGGAGTTCAGCTGAACAGAGTTCTGCTTGAAATCTTATCCTAAGGACACTGAATGGCCTTAGATGTGCTCTATTCTCTACTGGAAACTTATAAGGGAGTGGGCCCTATACTATTCAAGGAAGCCATAGAATTAAAGAAGTAGCTGATAAGTCCTCTTCTTGGACTGATCCACAATATGGTTTCTCTCAGACCAGTTTTCACATGGTTTGGTCCCATTTACAGAAAGCACCTTAGCCTTAGAACTGCTTCAGAAATAACTACAATTGAAACCTGAGAAAAACCACATCTTATCCTTTCTATCCCACGTGGTATGTTATATACAAATACATCTTTTGAATGGAACATGAGAGTTTCATCTATGAGCAATTATACTGACTCAGTAAAATACCGATTCTATTTCTAATGGCACGATCTGATGTTAAAATTCATTAGTCTGCATACAATGTCTTGAAAGTAATGTTAAAATTACCATATTTAAAAAAAAATAGGGAACTCTGAAGACAGTGTATGTTATGTTATGTTATGTTATGTTATGTTATGTTATGTTATGCAAGACACATTATGCTGCATGAAAATAAATTCTTTCATTCAATAATTCATTCATTCATTCATTCATTCATTCATTCATTCATTCTCCTTTTCCCCTTCCACTCCCTTCCCAGCATGCTTTCTGTCTCAAGCCCTAAAGAAACAGAACCAGTACAAAAAGACATTACTAACTGGGACAGTACCATATGCTTGTTTCAAAAATTAAGCCATGCGTGTCTAAGTACACAAAGTAAAACTGCAAATAGTTCATTAGAGCTGTTATGGTTCCTTTGGTTTTTCCCACCATTACTTGGATAATTGTGGTAATTCTAATTTATGCCAAGGACTGCTGACCTCTTGGGATCCATGCACTTATCCAACCATAACTTTCATTCCTTCCTGTTCTGCCTCTCAAAGTCTAAAGGGACAGATCCAGGAAAACAAGGTATTAGTAATTAGAACAGAAGCAGTATTTGCCAATGTAGGAGCGGTCTTCTCCTGAGCCTAAACCAAAGAATGCATCAGAATTAGGAGTGAGAGCTAAATGGTACAAATACTTTATTTTTTCTCTTGTAAGCCCAAACCAAAAATTACATCCAAATAATAAAGAAAATTGGGCCAGAAGCTTGAATACAAAGCTCATAACTTCATATCCCTGAAAGTTAAGGGATTACTGAGAGCTAACTAATGCAAAATATTATTTTAATTTTTTTTTTTGTTTGAAACCCAAACCATAAAATTTCATCCAAATTATAAGAGAGTGTCAAGTGGGCCTGAAGAAGTGTTTCGACTCAAAACGTTGTTTTAAAACACACTATGCTTTGGAGTAATAACCTGTATATGAAATAAAAACAGGACCTTGTTCTATTTCCCATCCATTCAAACTTTGCACTACATTCCTTGGGGCCTTCAGCACATGCGCTGGTTAGCTGCTCTGAGTTTCACCTATCAGGAAGAAGCAAGGGTGAAATATCTTTCTTATCAACCATACAAAGGAACTGCTATTTTTCTTCCTCTTATCTTAGCTGGGAAAGATGCTTCTGTTCATTCCTTCTGGCTGTTGTAGCCTCAGAGCAGCCTCTGAGAGCACATCAGTGGCCACTTTGTTATAAGCCAGATGTTTTGCCAGATTTTGGATTCTGGTAGGACAGAGCATTCAAATATCAAAAAGAGGACATATCCAGGAAACACTGGATGTATAGTAACTCTAAGTAATTTGATTTAACCTATGACATGATTCCTACCATCCATCCTTCACTTGTGCAATTATTGCAAGAATCCATTTCTTCACATGAGCACACCGAATCAGGTTTGCCATGAGCAGCCTGCTTTGAAAATGACCAGTGAAGTGGCAGAAGCTCATACAGCAATTCTGTGTTACTAATGAGAAGATATTTAACTATGAAGACACATGTCACAGTTTCCTTTCAAGGCATTTCATCCTCTAGGCTACAGTCTTTATAGCTTTTTAATTTCCAAAAAGCCGACTCCAACAAGAGACAGTGAGAGAGAGAGGCAAGGAGGAATGCTGCATTTCTCATCAAAAGCATATTAGTACCTATCATAGCTACTGTATGTGATGTAAAAAAGCACATTATGTTGCTGCTATTTTACAACCTATTAACAATTAGTCAGCTTACATTAAGCAGAGTGAACCATGCCTGTCAAAATTGCTTGCAATTCATTTCCCCTTTCCTTTAATATTTTGACAATGACAATATTGTCATATTGAGAACAGCAAGCTTCAGGGGTAAAAGCATCCCCAGCCAATAGTATTAAACTGAAACAAAGAAATCCAGAACCCATAATATGGGGGCACAGCTCAAAACATACCTATCTGACCTGGTGGTCTGAAGTGTCCTGTTAGTCTGCATGTTCTCTCTGCCTTTTGTCTTTTTGTTCTGGTTGCTAAGTTTATTATTTTATACCTTCTCCCCACTTTGCCATTTGGCCCTGACTTCCTGCTTTATTACATACTGTAGCTCTTCTTGATTCTGGTCTCCTGATCCAACTCTCATTGTTGCTTATGGTCCAGCACTGACATTCATTCTATTTTAAATATTTACATATTTATAATAGCATATCTTATCATACGTGGGGTCTGGTTATTTAAGGGACCACCTAATTCCTGGGGTGTCTGCCTGGCCAATTCAAGTTGACAGGGTTGGCGTGCTTTGGGTTCTGTTGATTAAGCAATGCCATCTATCAGGACCCAGGAAGCATGCCTTCTTTTTACAGTAGCTGCCCTCATGAATAAAGTTACTCCTGTGATCCAAACGGCGCTTGATAACTTTCAGATATGTCTGCTTGTGTTTTGATCTAGTAAATATTTCTGTTCAAACAATCAGCTCCAATGAACTAATTACAAAAGTTAAAGCATTTCTAAGGGCATCTAAACTGGAAAAAGGAAACCTGTGAGGAATGCACACGAATGGACCCAAGCAAGCAACAAATATTTTTTAAGGGAAATTGATTAAACTGCTATATCCCACTTATTTCTTAGCAGGTATGTCAGAAATATGTCTCCCCATGGATTCCTGCTGTCCAATATTTTATGAGGTTCTGATGCTTTGGGCCTGCTTCTGATACCATAATAGGAAAGGGTGATTAAGGGAAAGAGCACACTAGCTACGTTCTTCTTCTTCTTGCCTACTAACACGCATGGCAAGTTCTGAAATGAGTAGCTGCTTCTGTCTCACAGAAGGTTTCCATGTGATACCTAAAAAATCAGGCCTAATCAATAGAACAACATAAGAACTTAACACCTGCACTAATCATGTTTATTTAACTGCATATATTAAATGCCCTTGAGTAATAGGTGCTGAACGAACAAGACTGACATTAAAATAAGACTGAATGAGCATAAATCAAACATGAAAACTAAAAACATTAAAACCCTATTGCCTTGAGTTAGTGAGCCTGTTGGTGGGGACTTTAATTTCCCTGGACAAAATTCCACAGTTCATTAGCTGCTCTAATAAAAATCAGTTCAGGGGAAAATGGAATGGAAGATAGCAGAACCAGAACTAGTACCAACATTTGATTGCATCAGTTTCACTTTGAACACAGATTACATGTTTTATGCAGCAGCGACACATTGTTTGAAGTTTTCCTCTGTTTGTATATTGTAGACATCTCTTTACATTAAATTATTTTTTTTACTTTTTACCTTCCTATAACCGACCACTTTACCTTGCTTCCATTCACTAGATTGGTTGAAGCAGGTTTTATCTAGAAAAACTAACACCAAAACTTAAATAAAACTGAATTAGCCTGAAAAGAGCTACTACATTCTTCCATTATGTTAATGAATACAATATTGTTTTAAAAGGAGTTTAAGACTACAAGCACATCCCAACATATTTTCTGCAGATATACACTTTTTCCCTTGGACTGATTTAGTGGAAACCAATGAGTAGTGAGAGGAATTGGCCAAATAAGAATTTTAAAAATTAATCACTGAAGAAATAATTGATCATTCAAAGCACCAAAAACATTTTACAAATAGTCCACTTGAAGCATGAGAGCAGCTGTTTATTAGTCTGTCTCTCTGAGCATGAGCAGAGTTTTTGCTTGAATTAAGCATTCAGACCTGATTTAAATGTATAACATGTCCATTTTGGTTCTAGAAGAGACCAGAAAGGTTAATAGCTTGAGTAGTGACTTATTAATGTAGCCATGACACTTCTCAGTGTGGAGTCCCTGGAGTTCTCTGAGCTTGGCTGTTTTCTTGCAAACGTTTCATTACCCAGCTAGGTAACATCTTCAGTGCTAGAATCGAATGGGGTTTCTAGCACTGAAGATGTTACCTAGCTGGGTAATGAAACGTTTGCAAGAAAACAGCCAAGCTCAGAGAGCTCCAGGGATTCCACAGTTCAGCCCTCAGCTATACATATTCTCTTCTACTTCTCGGTGTATTGTTTTAGGAGTGTAACTTCCAGGCAATGTTTAATGTGTTTGTTTGGCCAACTATTTCAGTACCAGCAAACGCATCATAACAGCACGTTGCTGGAACCAACCCAAATCATCACAGAATGAAGTTCCAAATTATTTTTTTCCCCCTCTTTGGATTTTTTCCTCCTTCTTGCCCAAACTCTCATTTACAAGCAGGATGGGGAGGAACTTCCAAACTTAATTTCAGATGCACATAAAGGTGAATGTAGCTGTTGATTTTTATTTGAAAAGATACAAGAAATAAAGCAGTGTGAAAAACTTGCAATTTCTTAGGTTTTCTTTTCCTGTAAAATATAGCTTAAAAATATTAGAATTTATCTTGGTGGTATTCTTCGGCTTCTTTATCACTGGAGATGGTAAAGAACACTGCTGCTGTTCTTATTGCTTTCTCATACGTTTCTTTCCATCACTTTGCAGCTCCCAGGGTTGTTCATACTTTCCAATCTGAGCAATCTAATGGAAGGAGTTCCTTTCTGATGTCTCCTGTTGGGATCTAATTGTATCATGAGAGGCTGTAGACTGTTGAAGAAATGATTGCATGATGAAAGGTAAGATGATCACAGTCACAATCACACATACATACACGTTAAAGTGGTAATGCACAAAAATATACATTTCACTGCTGAGAATTTCATACAAATTATTTTCTCCTTTGGGAAAAACAATGAAAAAGCAAATGGTCCATCAGACTGGATCTGAACCAGAAGAGGAGAAATAAATAGAAAAATGTTTTTGGGTGGCTAAGGATAAGAATCCTGAACACAGATCAGCTTTGGAAGTCTTCAATCATTTATTTATTCATTGGAGTTATAAGCTTCCCAACTCCACCACAGTTTTGGGTAGTGTACAGAATAAAACAGTATCAAACACTAACATGCATAGCCTAAAAAGAAAAAAAGGGTCTCAAAAAAAACATTTAATAGATCAGTCATCCCATAAGGGGTCTACCATCCATTCTACCACAAGACTTGGGGAAGGAGTCAGGCTTTGAGGTCTCATTTCAGTTGGGTCAGGGTGGAGGCCACACAAATCTCTGGGGGAATATTGTTCCAGAAGGCAGTATCACAAAAGAGAAGAACCCGCTCCCTGGATCTCATCAGATTACATTTTTTAATCAATGGAATCTGGATTATGCTGACTCTTTTGGATCATATAAGATGTACAGAGACTATGGAAGACAGGTGGTCCTTCAGATAACCAGGCTTTATGCTATGAAGGGTTTTATATGTAACAATCAGCATCTTGAATTAAACCCAGAAGTCTGTTGTAATCAGTGCAGCTCAGAAAGCAGAGATATGCCCATAACTGTCCATGATGCTGCATTCTGGACCAGCTGCAGCTTTTGAGTGGTCTTCAAGGGCAGCCCATGTAGAGTGCATTGCAGTAGTCCAAATGGAAGGTGGCCAAAGAGTGAGTGACTGTGTAAGAGCTTAGGGTCTTACACATAGGTCTAGGTCTAGGCATAATTGGTACACTAGATGAATTTTTCAAAGGCCGTATTCACCAGAACTGCCGCCTGCTGTTCAAGCAGGAGCTGTGAGTCCAAGAAAAACTCCAAATTGTACAGCAGTCCTGAAGGGGGAAGTACAACCCTGTTCAGGATTAAAGATGGAACAACTCTGGAACCAAATGGTCCAAACATTCACAGTCACTAAGTCTTGCAAAGGTTGAGCCTCAGACTGTTTCTCCCCATCTGGACCCACACAGGCCTCATGAAATCTCTTTAACCTAGATGGAACCATAACCTGTTGTCCCAGGCCGGGACCTGCCCATCATTCAGCTGTGATGCCCCTGAAGTCCCATGCAGAAACAGCAAGGAGACTGGCAGAAATGAATAAATAAATAATTCACTTACTATGTCTTAATTGACTGATGGAGGTATCTACAGTATTCGTTAGCACTTACACTGATGGAGTATATATATACATAGCTTGAGCTCTCTCTATATATGTACTTTCTGTATTACAAAGGAGTCCATAAACTCAGTCATGATGTTTATACCTTTTCACCCACTCAGTAGTAGGTTGGCTTAAAAATACTAATCAATAGCCTAAACAGGAAACAGGAATGCAAAATGTTTAGAATTCATTACTCCTCAATCTGTTTATTACAGATTATTTCCAGAATGTCCTTCCATCCCAACATCTACCAAAACACTTTTTCAGATTTTTTAATTAATGAGATAGTAAGGATATTACAGGTGAAACTCGAAAAATTAGAATATTGTGCAAATGTTCATTTATGTCAGTATGGCAACTCAAAAGCTGAAACCAATATATGAGATAGACGCATTACATGCAAAGCGAGATATGTCAAGCCTTACTTTGGTATAATTGTGATGACTATGGCGTACAGCTTATGAAAACCCCAAATTCACAATCTCAGAAAATTAGAATAGTGTGAAAAGGTTCAATATTCTAGGCTCAAAGTGTCCCACTCTAATCAGCTCATGAATCCATAACACCTGCAAAGGGTTCCTGAGCCTTGAAATGGTCTCTCAGGCTGGTTCAGTAGGAATCACAAGCATGGGAAAGACTGCTGACCTGACAGTTGTGCAGAAAACCATCATTGACACCCTCCATAAGGAGGGAAAGCCCCAAAAGGTAATTGCAAAAGAAGCTGGATGTTCCCAAAGTGCTGTATCAAAGCACATCAATAGAAGGTTATGTGGAAGGGAAAAGTGTGGTAGAAAAAGGTGCACAAGCAGCAGGGATGACCGCAGCCTGGAGAGGATTGTCAGGAAAAGGCCATTCAAAAGTGTTGGGGACTTTCACAAGGAGTGGACTGAGGCTGGAGTTAGTGCATCAAGAGCCACCACACACAGACGGATCCTGGACATGGGCTTCAAATGTCGTATTCCTCTTGTCAAGCCGCTCCTGAACAACAAACAACGTCAGAAGCATCTTACCTGGGCTACAGAAAAAAAGAACTGGTCTGTTGCCCAGTGGTCCAAAGTCCTCTTTTCTGATGAGAGCAACTTTTGCATCTCATTTGGGAACCAAGGACCCAGAGTCTGGAGGAAGAATGGAGAGGCACACAACGCACGATGCTTGAAGTCCAGTGTGAAGTTTCCACAGTCTGTGTTGATTTGGGGAGCCATGTCATTTGCTGGTGTTGGTCCACTGTGCTTCATTAAGTCCAGGGTCAACGCAGCCATCTACCAGGAGATTTTGGAGCACTTCATGCTTCCTTCCGCAGATGAGCTTTATGGGGATGCTGACTTCATTTTCCAGCAGGACTTGGCACCTGCCCACACTGCCAAAAGTACCAAAACCTGGTTCAATGACCATGGGATTACTGTGCTTGATTGGCCAGCAAACTCGCCTGACCTGAGCCCCATAGAGAATCTATGGGGCATTGCCAAGAGAAAGATGAGGGACATGAGACCGAGCAATGCAGCGGAGCTGAAGGCCGCTATTGAAGCATCCTGGTCTTCCATAACACCTCAGCAGTGCCACAGGCTGATAGCATCCATGCCACACCGCATTGTGGCAGTCATTGCTGCAAAAGGGGCCCAAACCAAGTACTGAGTACATATGCATGCTTATACTTTGCAGAGGTCCGATATTGTTCTATTTCCAATCCTTGTGTTATTGATGTCATGTAATATTCTAATTTTCTGAGATTGTGAATTTGGGGTTTTCATAAGCTGTACGCCATAATCATCACAATTATACCAAAGTAAGGCTTGACATATCTCGCTTTGCATGTAATGCATCTATCTCATATATTGGTTTCACCTTCTGAGTTGCCATACTGACATAAATGAACATTTGCACGATATTCTAATTTTTCGAGTTTCACCTGTAGTACTTTAGATCAGCTTATTGCCAATCAAGTTTTTCAACAATTTCAGTTATTATAACAGGAATTTGAATTGTATAAAACTGCAGAAAACTGTAGCAACATATTTCATTAAAACATCTTTTGATTCACAATTTCATTCAGATGCATTAGCAGCATTTAAAGCTCCTGAATTACTATCAGTATTGAAAATGTGTTTTTCTAATTTTAAATCTATGCACTTTTTAAAATAGATAATTAAAGGTTACTATTGAAATGGATATTTGTAGGAACTCTGGAATAAAGAACTGACAATGCAAATGATCAGTGAGGGATCTTAAAAGAATCATAAAATGAGGCTAATTCAACAAAACATTTTGTTTGTTTCTTGAACACCTCAGAAGCTATTGGAATGGTATCCATTTACCTTTAAGTTCTCAGACCACAGAGATATAGATGTTCAGTTATGTCACACTCCCATGTACAGGGTTTTATGTGACTTCCACACAATCTACATATCTCTCTGCTCTAATGCTTAAAGGAAGGTGGGCTGTATACACTTTCAGATGACTTCTACATATCCCTCCCTGCAACCATTGAGTGCCTGGACCTGGATAGCTCCTAAAGCTAATGTGCTATATATAATTATCTAAAATGTGAAGGTCAGTGAATTCAATTCCCAGTAGAGGGTTTGAATCCCAAAGAATAACATTTGGGTATGCATGCCTGAAGATTCCTAATAAAGAGGAAACTGGTCACGTACTGCCTCCTAATGCTGACTGTGAGTGAATATCTCAGAGAATACAGGTAGTCCTTGGGTTACAATGGCAACTGGGACCAGAATTTCTGTCGCTGAATGATGCAATCATAAAGCATGACATCACATGACCACACCGCTTAGCAACTGCAATCCCAGCAGTCCCAGCTGCCATCATAATGCCAGGATCATGCTGGTCATTGAGCGAGGACCTCACGTGAGTGCAACATGGGAAGAGATGGAAGTCCCAGGCAAGCAGGTCAGTGGGCAAGAGCTACGGGCAGGCAAGCACTACGGAGTGTGGGTGGGTGCCACAGGCAGGCACTGCAGAGTACAGGTGGGCAGGCAGCATGGAGTGCAGGTGGGTGGGCAGGAGCTGCAGGCAGGTACTATGGAGGGTGGGTGGGTGGATGAAAAGTGGTGCGAGTGGGAGAAACTTATGGGAGTGACTTGCAACCTTCTGCTGGCTTCCCCATTGACTTAGCTTGTGGGAAGCCAGCAGGGAAGGTTGCAAATGGTGATCACATGACTGTGGGATGTTGCAATCATCGTAAGTGCAAACTGGTTGCGAAGTGCCCAAATTGTAATCATGTGACTGCGGGGATGCCTCCACAGTTGCAACTTCGAAGACCAGTTGTAAGTCCCCCTTGTTCAAGTGCCATTGTAACCTGGAACAATTGCTGAATGAGTGGTCGTAACCCAAGGACAACCTGTATTTTATCAGGGTTGACTGTTAATTTCATTGTTCTCTAAGTGCAGGATAATAGATATGAGCTTGCCATTTTGGTTTAATAGCCATGTTTGTTAATAATATAGATTGGGAAAAGTAATATAGTTTAAAGATGTGAATGTGATTTTCATTTACAGTATATACTTGGAATTTATCATTATACTAGACAATCCTGTGACCCACAGGGTCATCCTTTGAGAGAAAGGTAGTGCAGTCTCATATGACCAGAATGAACATTAAATTTTAGGCTGAGCATATTTTTTTTTTACCCCAGTGCTGGACGGTCCCCAGAAGAGTATATGTCATAAATAGAAAAACAATCGTCGTGGCATACAAACTTCTGTAATAAGCCAATATTTACTTACATAAACAGATAAACAGAATGACCAATGGTGGGCAAAAAAGGAGTTGGAATGACTTGCAACTTCCTTCCCATTGACTTTGCTTGTGGGAAGCTGGCAGGGAGCATCGGAAATCATGATCACATGATTGTGGGGACACTGCAATGGCCACAACTTTGTGAATAAAACTGGTCTGAACATAATGGCAATTTCAATTCTACAGGAGTAATGGGTCCTGGGTTTTTTACGCATTCTTTAAGTTAGTGGATTTTAGGTACCTTGATTCAAAAACTGTTGCAGTATAATGCACCGTTTGGGCTAACCTGAGGGTACAAACAGACAAACAGATAAACACAATGAGAGTTTTAATAGTATATAGATAGATGACAAACTACAAATTTATCAAACATGGAATATAGTAAAAATTATTATTTTATCATGGAAAGACAGTGGTAGTCCAAATTTATAATCTTGGACTGATTATATGTGTTAATACTCTGCTTATAGGCTGGCTTTTTATAAGACCAATCACTGTTATTCCATAAGGTCAAGGTTTAATGTACGTGTGTACATGTACACATACACACAGACACAAATATATATATATATGTGTGTGGTGTGTGTGTGTGTGTGTGTGTGATCTTGTTTCTTTTTCTTTCTTTTTGTATTTTTTTCTTTTTGTCTGCTTCTTTAGCAGTATAACAATTGATTTGCTGTCTTTGAAATAATCTGCAAAGTTTCCAGGAAAAGGTTCCCTGTCTGCAGGCAGTATTCAGTTGTTAAGATAGAGATACCTTTACTTACTTCTAGGCATTGATCTACTACAGGGAAATATATTTCTGATGCTAAAGTTTCATATGTCTGCATATTAGCACACCTCCTGTTGATCTGTTTTATTGGTGTAAGCAAAAGAGATAACATAAAAAGCTGGAACTTATAGCACAGTAGCAAAACCTGACTCTAGCCCTCATAAAAACAACATACAAATAAAGCTTGAGTAGCATAATTAAGAACTATTGTGCTATCAGCAGCACATAAACCAACTGAATCCCACCTACCTTCCTTATAATTTGCATATTTGAAATTCTAAGCTCCAAACAACAATGAATGGGCAATGAATGAGGCCAGATGCCAAAAGAAAGAACAATGGAATAAAGTCCACTGAGAACCGCAAAAAGAAGCTGACACTTAGCAATTAGCATTCTGCAAGCAATTCATATGTCACCAGTATTTACAAATATATTTCCATACATTTTTGAACATTTGGTGGGCAAATTCCTAATACTGAGAAACAATTTACTTTACAACCAATAGCAAGAAATGTTAGGGATAATATCTGAATAAAGAAAAACTGGGTGAGTAAAGTAAGGAAAGTAAAGAAATTTTCTTAGTTAGCCTTTGACTTTTCTAGCATTTTTTAAAACTTCTCAGTCTAACATAACCTTCCCAAGTGGTTCCCATCCAAGTGCTAACCAGAGCCAACTCTGCTTGAATTAACTCTGAAATAAAGCATTCCTTTGGAATCAGTTCTCTGCATATTCAGAGGTACTATGCACCCTGACTTGAAAAGGAACACAATTTGCTGTCAAGAACAGACAGAAAAAAAATTACTTCAGCTGGTTATATTCTCATATATAATTTGCTTCCTGCTTCTCTTCTACATGACAACACTAGATATTGAATCTGAGACTTCTACATGGAGAAACAGGGTTGATCTATCTGAATTATAGTTCCTTTCCAATACAGCCTGTGTTTAGAGTTTTCTGAAAAGATGGCACTGAAGGGCCCCTCCACATGATGATTTTATAGTGCTTCTGCTGCTGTAACATTCCTGCCTACCATATGATGCTGATACCAAACTAACAATAACCCATAGAACATGGTAAAAAATTCCAGTTCCTGGCCACCTGTTTGTTTCAGACATAATATATGTTCCAGAAAGTTTTTCCTGTGTTTTTGGGTGTTTTACTCCCCTTTGGAATCTCCCTTCCATATCTCCCATATTTTCCACTTCCCTCCCATTTATATACACAACTCACCCCAGAAGTTTTTCTACTCTTGTAAAGGTCAGAATTTACTAAATTTTATAGGGCTTGCTTTACTGAAAGGAAGGCTTTTCAGGCTTTTGATTTGGTAAAAATGTCAAATTTAGCTTTCCCTTGCAACCATCCTCATAGCAGCTTGTCAAGAAAAACCCTTTTGCAAACCACCAGTCCAAAGCATGCAGATGTTTGGGAGGGGCTATTAAAAACTTTGGTTGCCTTTTTTTTTTTTTTTGGTCATAAAGTTAGGGGAAGAGCTACTCATTATTTCACAGAAGATCAAACATGAGGAGTATTGAGCTACTAGTAGTGTGTGTACTGGCTTATATTTTCTGCTCCACAACTGGCTATGACCTGTTGAAGGTGCTGTCTAACAAGTTTCAGACTTGCATATAAAGAGACAACACCATGAGGAACTAATCATCAGTCTGCAGGTGGTGAGGACAAAGTGAAGTAGAGAAAGTGCTGGTTGGATTGAAAGTGCTCTGGGAATGATTTGAAGATGGAACAGATGTTGATAGTAATGCTCATCCACACTGATCTCTTTTCTCTAACCTGATATTGTGATTGTAGTTTTCCTTATATTTTATTTCCATTATGTGTGAGAAAATTATAATGAAAAGGTCAATCTGTAAAATTAACATTTGAGTGATTTTTTTTTGTACGAACCCAATAATTATCAATTATGCACTATGGTTTTTTTTTTATCCACACTCAATCGTTACCGATTCTGTGGTGGCTGCCTGGACGAGTCCCTGCAGTTTTCAAGGCAAGGTGTTTCGGAAGTGGCTTGCCATTGCCTCCTTCCTAGACCAGAGCTCAGCTGGCGAGTGCAGGAGGCGGGGTTTCCATTGCTTCGCGCCTTTTTCGGGTGTGCACAGCTTCCACGTTACTGGCAACTGCTCCCTTCTCCCGTGCAAGCGCCGCCAGCATTTTTCCTCCCACCGGAGTGGGAGTCCCCATTTATCTACTCACGTAAGTTTTCGAGCTGCTGGATTGGCAGGAGCTGGGGAGGAAACAGGAGCTCACTCTGCTGTGCGGAGCTGGGCTCAAACCGCTGAAGTGTCGATCATTTCTGGCCGGCAACTTTCAGCATCATTAAGCCGCTGTGCCACCGCGTCCCCTCCCATGCACTATGTAGCAAGATTTTAATTAATTTTGGTTAGAGACTATCAGCAACCTTGATTTAGATGTTGATGGGCTTCCTAATGCTGCTATTTGTTTATATTACTATATTTGTTTATATTATAAACTGTCAGTAATATTGTTGTAATATTATTGGCCAGATGATTTAGCTTGGCAAGTTCATATCCCCAATTTCTGATTGCAGCCAAGCCAGTTTTCTATTTCAGTGCTTAAAATCTTCAAACTACAATATGACTTTCAATCTTCTATTCTTACTTCATCCCCTTTCCATTAACTGCAAAAGAAAAAAATTGCCATGGTTTGCTGCCCAAGCTTTTAATTTCTATTCCAACTTTGTGATAAGTAACCATAGTTGATAATGTTATAACTTAGGGGCAGAAGAACACCATGATGGTGGAAGTGTGACCATCCTTACTCTCCTTGATCTCTTTGATCTCTCAGCGGCTTTCGATACTGTCAACCACAATATCCTATTGGGACGGCTCAGGGACTTGGGGGTGGGTGGCACAGTCTTGTGCTAGTTCATCTCCTTTCTTCAGGGCCAATCCCAATCGGTGTTGATAGGGAGCAAGAGGTCCCATCCTTGGCCCCTCCTTTGTGGGGTGCTGCAGGGTTTGGTTCTCTCTCAGCTCCTTTTCAACATCTACATGAAACCGCTGGGTGAGATCATCCATCACCATGGGATGAGGTATGATCAATATGCTGATGATACATAATTATACATCTCCATCCCAGGTGAAGTAAGTGATGCCATGACTGCCCTTTCTCAGTGCCTGGAGGCTGTAAGGGTCTGGAAGGGGAACAACAGGCTTTGACTGAACCCTGGTAAGACGGAGTGGCTGTGGGTTAATGGCTCCTCTGTATCCTGGACTTTGTCATCTTTGGTGCTCGATGGGGTGGCACTACCCCAGACAGACCCAGTGCGTAATCTGGGGTCCTCCTAGACTCACAGCTCCTGCTTGAAGAGCAGGTGGCAGCCGTGGCAGGGAGGGCCTTTGCACAGCTTTGGGTTGTGCATCATTTACGCCCTTTCCTGGATCGGGATGCCCTTCGAACAGTCACTCATGCCCTTGTTATCTCCCAGATAGACTACTGCAATGCGCTCTACATGGGGCTACCCTTGAAGGGTATCCAGAAGTTACAGCTGGTCCAGAATGCGGCTGCGCGGGCTATTTTTGGAGCCCCAAGAAGGGCCCATGTAACACTGTTGCTCCGCAAGCTGCATTGGGTACCAGTTTGCTTCCGGGTCCAATTCAAGGTGTTGGTTATTACCTTCAAAGTCCTACATGGCATGGGGCCAGATTACCTAAGGGACCACTTCTCCCCTATGTCTTCAACCCGTCCCCCCCGATCACACAGAGAGGGCATGCTTCGGACCCCCTCAGTAAAAGAACTCCATATAGTGGGGTCCAGAAGGCGGGCCTACTATGCGGTAGCCCCCGCTCTTTGGAATATTCTGCCCCTGGAGGTGCGATTGGCCCCCTCATTCCTGGCCTTCCAAAGGGCCTTGAAGACCTGGTTCTGCCACTTGGCCTGGGGTGGGGATGGAAGACTTCAAGCAGGGGGATGGCTAGCCCCATAGTGGCCAGCTCTCTGCAGCCTGATTTTCCATTTCTTGGATCTTCCTTTTTTTGTATTGTTTTAAATTTTGGATGTATTATGTGTTTTAGATATATTTATAGTTTTAATGTTTTCTGTAAGTCGCCCAGAGTCCCCTATTGTGGGGGAGATGGGTGGGGGAGAAATCCAATAAATAATAATAATAATAATAATAATAATAATAATAATAATAATAACAACGACGATGATGATGATGATGATGATGATGAGAAAAATGAACACTTTCATCTTTAGAAACATTAGATATATGCTGCAGAAGTTCTAACCAATCATCCTGCTTCCCATTGTGGTGGAATAGGCACCTCTGGGAAGTCCACAAGCAGGATGTGAAGCTATAGCCTTTCCCCATGGTTACTCTTCAGAAGCTAATATTCAGTGACATACTACCTTTGAACATGGAGATTACTGGGGATTGGTCTACTTCAAACAAACAGGAGATATCACCCATTTAAAAACATATTTTCTAAAAAAATTAAATGACACCCTCTCTTCCAAAAAAGAAGAGGAGGACTGAGCATGCTCAGCAGCCATAGGATACTGTCAGTCAGTTGTAAAAGGCAATATTAACAAAATGGAATGAAATAGTCTCCTAGAAAATAGCATGGCTGGTTAGAACCCCAAACAGACATAATACATTAGGATGGTGAGATATATCATACAGTCTTCTGGTGCAAATCCTATCAATTCATGGACCTCTGTCTAATTCCTCTTTAAAGCCATCAAAGATAAAAGTCCCAGTAAATCTCATAATGTAATTATGAATTTTGTAAAGAAAAGGAATGTTCAAGGACATATATTTTTGGGGCCAATTTGAAATTTTGAGAGTTGTATTCATAAATTGCTGCCATGGTAGGAGAAGAGTTGTATTAGTCTATGGTAGCCCCAGATCAGAAAGAGTCTGGTAACAATAATTATTAAAAGGTGTACATTTTTGTGAACTATAGTTCATTTCATCACATGCATGGAGTGGTTAAAGTGATGTAGGATTAAAATTGGGATGAGGCAAGAGAGGGGAGAGAAATTATGGTTTAATGCAGATGCAGGTTACATGTGAGATGGATTACAAGTGCCTCATTAATTAACAGTTGTAAGGTGTTAAAAAATCATTGTGTTTGTTAAGTTCTTCTGAGGTTTGTTTGTTTGTTTGTTTGTTTATTTATTCATTCATTCATTCAATTTCTATAGCCACCCATGTCAATCCAAGTGATTCTGGGCGGCGAACAATTTCACCATCATTAAAACCATGAAAGCAATTACAATTATATATATAGGCAGCCAAGAATTATCATAATAATTACATTAAAATGAACAGTGCAACCAGGTAACAGGGCCTCTGACACTTTTAGGACCCCAGGCTTGGGCACATAGCCTGGTTTTTAAAGCCTTGCAAAAGGCTAGCCGGGTCAGGGCCTTCTGATGTGGATTTTGCAGCCTCTTGCTCTGTAGAGCTGGTGTTCTTTTTATTATTATTATTGTTGTTGTTGTTGTTCCAGAGCAGTTATCTTGACATCTTGCAGCCATGGTGGGCTTGCCCATGCACAAAATAGCTGGCTTTGTCATAAAATTCTATTGACTCAATGGCTAATTGATGATAATGATGCCCTCTATCCACTCCTCCAGCCATTGACGATGCTCCTTGCCAATGTCAGTTTACAATGTTTATTCTGGGCAAGTAGATATATTTCCAAATAAAGCAATGTTCTGTAGCCAGCTCAAGTCCACTGGAGTTGGGCGCCCAATAAAATAATAATAATAATAATAATAATAATAATAATAATTATTATTATTATTATTATTATTATTATTATTTTCTGAAAATGCATGTAGGTCACATTAAAGATAATAATGGAAGACTGCTCTTTGCAAGATGCCAGATTTCCATTTATTATTATTGTTTTCAATTCAAATAATCTATTAAAAAGAAACAAAGTGCCAAGTGAGGTGTCTGCGGGCACATCAGTATCAGGAGGTACCACACTGAAAACCCAAGGATGAGCAGAAGGATTCAACATTCAGCAAAGAATAAGAGTTCTAAAAAATGCATGGGGTTTCTGTTATAAGACTGAAGGAAAGAGCATTGTAGAATAAAGTGTTCCTTTAAATCCCCATGTGATAACATCCAGCACTGTATTCAGAAGAACCCTGAGTACATACAGTACATACCTTTTACTGTTAAATTTGCCAAGCTCTCATTGCCTCTAATTTATGCCCTTGGGGTACAATTATTTGTTAAAATCTGGCAACTGCAATAGTCAGGCAACCAAGCTATATTAAAAAAAAAAAAAAAGATTTTATCTCTTGCTTTTCATTATACTTCTTAAAACCCTTAATACATTAGTACTTCTATAGCATTTGCACTTCACAAATATTTTATGCAATAAGCCAAGCTGTGCTGTATCAGTCCAATTTGTTTTCCTTTTCATTTTCAGACAACTGTATTAAAGCATAAACATGTTTTCTTGCCCAATATTAGGCACTGTAAAATAGCAGGAGCTCTCACCCTGGGAGCTACTACAACTAGGCACCATCTCTGTGCCATCACTGTGCCATTGCCATACTTGAAACAATCTGGACCCATCCAAAAGCCTAACAGTCTCAGGAAGTCCAATGTGTAACAGCCTCCATTATCCTGAGCTAGACCATGTTCAGGCACTATTGTTTTGAACAAAGATGGGACCAACTTAACTCTGGTTTTTGTTACAATGGTACCTCCTACCCTCCAAAATTCGCCCGGCCCACTGGCACATTTACTCATCAGTGGATGGAGCTGAAGACCTACTACCACTGCCAATAGTGGCACCTAATAAATGCATCTGCCTAATAAATGATAACATTTATTGATTTAATATGATTTATATAGCTGCCCATCTCACACAAGCGACTCTGGGTGGCTTACAAGGATTGAAACACAGAAAACCATAACATATAACCCCAAGTAGCCTGGCATGACTTCTCCCCATCTAGGTGGTGGGTAGAATGATTTTATTTATTTTGTTGGTTATTTCACATGCTTTTATGCCGCTTCATTCCTTTTGCCTGTGAATGGTTCATAAACAGCAACATACAAATACATAATAATATAATAACCAAAATGGTCACTTTAAAAGTGCTAAAATACAATAACTTTCATAATGTTATCCTAAAACCATAGCACTGTAAATCATCAGACAAAAAGAAAATAATTTCTTACTGTGGATTATGCTATTATAATAATATGAAATTGCTTTATTGATTTGGATATTGTACATTGCCTAAGTCCTGGTCACGTAAGG
This sequence comes from Liasis olivaceus, assembly GCA_030867105.1. Taxonomy (NCBI): domain Eukaryota; kingdom Metazoa; phylum Chordata; class Lepidosauria; order Squamata; family Pythonidae; genus Liasis; species Liasis olivaceus. Next base: position 57,276,372 of record CM061351.1, on the reverse strand, counting down.
TGATAAATATACATCTTTATAAAGTCATCCCCATCTTCAGGGCAAGTAGGGGGCACAAGAGTGAAGGCCAACATCTGAAGGCTACCAGATGAAAGTGTTAGTAAGGTTCAGTCTGATCTAGCAGTGCCCCTGGCTGTGCCCTTTCTCTAGGATTATACAAAAACTCAGATAAAGTTATCATTTCCCTTGACCCAACACAGTAGCATTCACATTACCTTACAGCACACACCAAGATCCAAGATTACTTTCACATAATTATGAACTGCATCTGCTCTGAGTTTTAAATGCCAGACTGTTTAATTTAAATGCACACACTTATCTGATACAATTCTGTCCTATGTCCTCTTAGTTCATCCAATTCTATGGAATTCCCATTATCTGGAATTTGTTAGCAATTTGTTTCATGCACTCTAATTTCACACTGGGCAGCTCTAAAAGCATTAAGAGCACACCTTTGTTTCTGTTGATAAACTTAACATTGATTTCAATACAGAACTACACTGAAACATTGAAGATACGCTTGCTTGTGTGTGCTTTTGGTGAAGCAGGAGTGAAAACTGAGATTAGAAATACCAATGAGTATAACTTAAATAAATGTCAAGGAGAATTTGTTTTTTAAAGTTTAAAGAGTTTTTAAATTTTCTGAGATAAACAAAACATATGTTAATATCCTCCTTGGAAGTGCCACATGTTGAAAAAAAAGGATTAAAATTGGTGTTAGTATAGCTATTGACATTCACATAAAGAGGGATAGAAGCCTGGAGTCCTCCAGATGTTTCTGAATAATTCTTATCAGCCTTAGCTATATGGCCAGTGGTGAAGGATGCTGGGGGTTGTAGTTCAGTAACTTCTAGAACACTACAGGTTTCTATCCCCTGAATACCAAATAGAAAAAGTTTGAGTAGTCAGCTATGTGTGACTGGCCTGGCCCAGGGGGAGGGAGGGAGAAGCTGGAGTGAGGTCTCTCTCTTTCAAGTGAGCATGGGTGTATCCGGATCAGTGAAGTTTCATAAGATCACAATGAGCAGCTTCTCTCTTTCACTTTTAGGTTGTAAATATCAGCAGGTGATCACAATAGTCAGTCTCTCATGCATAACAAGAGGGAACAGCAGGGGTATATGGCACACATATGAAGTGAGGCAAGCAGAAGGAAGAGCATGTGGACAAAATCCTTTTCTTGATGAAATTGGCAAATGCAAGAGCATATGGGCACTGTCTCTTGTCTTACTGGGGTGGTGAATAAGAACACAACGTGAGAACACAATAGCCTCCAGTCTCTCTCTCACAAAATGGGCAGCAGCCTGTAGGCAGAGAAGCAACAGCAAGAGACGGAAGAGTGTTGGCAGGCAGGTAACCCAGTTATTACAGAGCTTATACCTACAACAAATATCTCAAAGTAGCCTAGCACCATAGGAGACAGAAATAATGGGGAAAACACAGAAATCTTGGCAGAACCCCAGAGGAAGCAGGGTGACAAATTTCAGTCTGCCAAAGTTGGACACATTTTGAGAGACAAACTAGAAAGCTGCAAGTGAGCAGAGGAATAGTAAGGCACTGGTATGGCATCCAAGATTCAGTGGGGCTTCCAGTGTGTTCCTCTCAGGGAGTGGATTGAGGAAGAAATGGGTTCATATGGCAGCTAATGGGTGTGGAAGCAGTACAGTATGTGAGAAGGCTACAGCTTGATAATTTTACATTCTGGATAGAGTGTAAGATAACCATGCATAAATTTGCAGATTCTTTCCCCCATCACCATGCCAGCTTGCAAAATCAACCCCTACAAGAAAACTTTCCTGTGACTTGTTTTTAGTGTTTGGGGCAGCGGACCCAAAAGGAGGCTGGGGATCCTCAAATAACTTTGGTGCTTGTTTAGGGGGAAAGGAAGCAGCAAATAGTGCATGGAAAACCAGCTGGGAGGACATTCTAGGAATTGCTGGACCAGAGTGGTGAACCAGGTTGTTCTCCCTACTTAAAAAGGGTCTCTCTGTTCAATTCTTGAATACCACTTTATAGGCAGCACTGGGATGGGGGCAATAAAGGCAACCGTTGTTTTGGAAAAGGATGAAACAAAGATACTCTCCCACTTACTATACATGACTGAGAACCTTGTAGCACATAGCGAGGGGGAAAAAAATCTCTGTCTAAATCTGTTTTCTGACAGTTTCATAGAATATATTGGGTTTGCTGGCTCTAGAAAGTCCAACAAGCTCTTGAAACTGCTAGGAAGAAAAAAAAAAGAGATACAGAAGAGGAACCCATTTGTTCTCTTCCCTTGCACCACCTGCTAAGAAAGGGAGTAGGAGGAACTGGATGGCTCACTCTTTCTTTCTGTTGAGCCCATTTGTTTCCTTTCCCACACTGCTTCTCATCAGGTGGGTGGGCAGCAGTAGCAGTTGTTGCAACACTTGACTCTCATTTATTTTATTTTTTTATTTTTTTATTTTATCAAATTTCTCCCCCGCCCATCTCCCCCCAATAGGGGACTCTGGGCGACTTACAAAAACATTAAAAGCATAAATATACATAAAATACATAATACATCTAAAATTTAAAAACAGTACTAAAAAAGGAAAATCCAAGAAGATGGAAAATCAGGCTATTTTCTTTTTTAAACATTGATAGAATGGGTGCACTGCTGCAGAGTAAAACAGTTCAACCCACTGTCCTCATTTCCCTGTCTTCTAGCATTCTGGGAAATGATGACGAAAGGCGTCATTACCTCTAGCATCATGCTGCAGCAGTGTATCTATTTTGCCGAAACAAAAAGAAGGCATTGTATTAGCTATTACTCTCTTTTTAGGACCGCGTATGCTGTAGGGATCTTGGGCCTGTGTCTGGAAATCCAGCCATGGCAGTTGTACTGCAAGTGGCACAGGAGAGTCAGCATTTGGACGACACTTGAGAGAAGGAACCGGAATACAAACATGTGGGTTTAGCAGTTTGCCAGTTAGCTCGATTCACAGGGTACTTCAGGAAATCTGAAAATCAAAGATTAGATTTTTAGGAACACTATCTCTAAGTGAGGTGAGTGTGAACAAACAGGCTAAGACAGAGAAAAAAAAAAGAATAATTGTAAGGAGAACAAAGCCACTTCTAGGAAAACTAACTTCAAAGGAATAAAGGAAGGAAACTATTTAGAATGGATTATGATTTGCAAAGCAAGAGCAGGAGAATCTCTTAAACTCTGCATGGGAAAAAGGACAGTTAACTATCACCAGGATTATCTATTTATTCACTCACTGACTGACTAGGACTAGAGTCAATTGAAGTTTACAATACAGTAAAACAAATCATGGGTTTTTAAAAATTAGAACATAATTTTAATGGTAAATGTGTAATTTCAGTTATCAACATCTGTCACAGGACAATACACAGCTACAATCCAGTGTTTTCCCCAAAGGCTCTATGGAAGAAGAGTGAGCTATGAAATAAAGCATCTAAGACAGAAATGTATAAGATGTGAATAAAGAAAAATCCTTTTTTCACAGTATTTGAATTAGGGGCCACCCAATTCAAGTCTGTTAAAAAGGAAATATTTCTTTACACAATACATTGTTATGGAATCTGCTCTATCAGTTGTGGTGATGGACCTGAATTTATACAATCTTAAAAGGAATGAGCCAGTTGGATATCAGTGGTTAATAACCTTGATGGCTGATGCTGCCTCCAGAGTCCAGTTAAGGCTATCTTAAATACCAGAAGCCCAAAAAGCAGTAATGACAGAGGTGTGAGTCTCTCTGCTGAGAACATCTGGCTAGACATGTATGACACAAAATGGTGGGCCGATGCTGTTTCATCTGTCAGGGTTCTTCTCATGGTCTTGTATAAACTATTTGAAAAACAGAGCTTCCCACTGAAATGTTAGAAACATGCTTCTCCTATAGCCAGGAATGTACAATGCTTAAATTAGCTGGAGTGTAGAGTGTACTACATTTGTGTTATTAGACTTGCTGTTCATGTGGAAGCCGGCATCCATAGTTATGCATGCCAGGGCCTCCTCCCTAGAGATACTCACACTGCACATGTAAAGGTAGATGCCTGGGGAAGATTATGTCTCTGTTTGCTTATTACTTTCCATTTGATTACTGGAGCAAATTAAAATAGGAGGAACAAAGAAACTTATCTTTCGGATATTGCTTTTGCTGTTGTTCAAAGACCTGTGTTAACAATTCCCTGTAAAATAAAGTCCAAATGATTCCTTAGGAAATTCTGGTTAAAAAAAAATTATAATCATCCAGTGTGCTATGGGAGAACATTACTTTCTATAGTGAAAAACATAATCCACAGCATGCTAATTGTTAAGGATGTTGGCTGCTGCCCTGGAATTGCTTCTTGCTGCAAGAATTGTTTCTTATGCTGCTGCCAAGTTAAAAATATCTCTTTATAAGGTGTCATTTATTTGCCATCCAATGGGTGTCATTTTGCATTCCAAAGCCCATAATTTTACATACAGTATTCACATATGCTAGGTATCTCTTCACATTTGGCAACATAAATCTTGAACAGTTTTCATCCTGGTACAGGAAAATATTTACTGCTCTCAGACCTTAGTATATCCTAAAGTGAAAGAATATTAGTATGGAAGCAGACAGGCAATACTTTATTGTAAGACAAAGAAAAGAAACAGAAAGGACCAAGAAAGGAAAAGAAGAGGAGACTTATTCCTTCATCAAGTTAAAAACAGAATCCCAATATCCCAGTATTTGTAACATTTGTAATACTAATAACATTTGTAAAGCTTCATCATAGTCAGCAAGTGAGAATATAAACAAGGAAAAAATAGTACAGTATTAAATCATGTTATTTCACATATAATTAATTGCTACAGTTGTGGCTGCTCTCACTCTAATCTTCCTTACTGAGACTGGTTGCAGTGCTACATGCTGAGTTACATATGGAACAAATAATTGCACTGTATGTGTTCTAATTATGCTGATATTACAGTGGAGAAATAAATAACAAAAAAGGGGTACCTTAGGTATGTACAGAATAAGAGAAAAGTTGAGGAAGCACTAGGTCTGCTGGTTGGAGAAGATGGCAAGATGGTGATGGGCACCAAGGAGAAGGCTAAGCTGCTTAATTCCTATTTTGTGTTTGTCTTTCCTTCCTGAAAAGGAAAAAGTAGTCTAACCTGTCAGAAGCCACACTGTGGGGAACAAAAGAGCAATGCAGGACAAAAAAGCATGGAATTAGTGGGAAAGCACCTAGCTGCTGTGAATGAATTTAATTCTCTGGGTCCGGATGGATTACATCCCAGGGTGCTAAATGAACTGGTGGATCTGAACTCAGAACTACTGACTATAATTTTTGACAATTCCTGGAGTACAGGGGAAGTGCAAGAAGGTTGGAGAAGAAATAATATTGTTCCAGTCTTCCAAAAAGGAAAAAAACAGACCAGTCAGCTTGGTGTCAAACAGTGAGCTAGCACATGCTTAGTAAGGAACAATGTGATTACTAGATGGTTTTGTTAAAAACAGGTCAAAGCAGACAAATCTTGACAAAGTATCCAAGATTAGTAAATGCTATAGACATAACATACTTTGAGGAAGACATTTGATAAAGTTGACAATAGCCTCCGTCTTTACAAAATGGAACAATGTGGGATGGAAGGTCCCACTATCAGATGGATTTGCAATTGGTTGAACAACTATTCCCAATGTCTGGTTCTTAATGGATCCATGTCTATATGGCGGGAGGTATGCAGTGGGCTGCCCCAAGTTTCCATCCTGTACCAAGTGCTCTTTTACATTTTCATAAATGACTTAAATAGAAGGATGGAAGGGATGTTCATGAAATTTGTAGACAATGCAAAGCTGAGCAGATTGCTAACACCTCAGAAGACAGGCTCAGGATTCAAAAGGATCTTGGTAGACATGAATATTGGGCCTTATCCAACAATATGCTGTTCAGTAGCAAGAAATGTAAGGTTCTGCACTTATGAATGAAAAATCAAATGCATAGGTACAAGACAAGCAATTATCTAAGTTAGTGGTAATACTTGTAAGAAGGATCTGAGCACCAATTAAGCATGAGGCAGCAGTGCTACAGCTGCCAAAAGAGTCAGTGCAATATTGGGCTGCATCAACAAAGGTATAATGTTGAGATCTCAGGAAGTGTTAGTTCTGCTCTGTGCTGCAGTGGTTAGACTGTACCTGAAATACTGTGCCAGTTCTGACTGCTGCAATACAAAAAGGATGCTGAGGAACTGGAAAGAGTGCAGAAAAAGGGACAATAATGCTGAGAGGAGTGAAGGTCAAATCCTATGAAGAATAGTTAAAGGAACTGGGTACGTTTAGCCTAAAAAAGAGAAGGCTAAGGGGACGCATGATGTCAGTCTTCCAATACTTGAAGGGCCATATTCTGCATAGCACATGAGGGCAGGACAAGAACCAGTTGGATGGAAGCTTTACAGAGAGAGATCAAACTCAAAATAAGGAGGACTTTTCTGACCATGAGAGCTATTAAGCAATGAAGTGGCCTTCTTCTTGAAGTTAGGGGTGCCCCATCACTGGAGGTTTTCAAGCAAAGGTCAGAGAGCCATTTGTGTGGGATGATTTGAGGATTCCTGCTCTAAGCAAATGGTTGAACTAGAAGACCTCCAAGGTCCCTCCAGCCCTATGATTCTATGAAGTCCAATTCTTGATGCAAAGTAGTGCTAGGACGTATAGTTGATCACAGTGTTGCAATCTTTCTGCATCATATGAAGATATTCCACATTAGTACCAGCTACAAGAAGGAATATGAGTGGCTTTGCTTCCATGAAGCCTCTCTAAATTATGTAGGAATGCAGATCAGCCTATAACCTGCAGTTGTATGGATGAGTCAGTTTATCTCTGACTATGCTGCATTTGCATTTTTGCAATCCATCATTCAGTTCCACTTCATCACATTTTTTAAAAAAAATCTCTCTCTCTCTCATTTGCACCTGGGACTTTCTCCTCATTTTACTTTCACAGAAATGACCTTGTGAGGTAGGCTGGACGTAAAGATAATGACTGGCTCAATATCACTCAATGGGTATCATAGCTGAGTGGTTATGTAAACTAAAGTTTCCTGGTCTTAGTCCAATGTTCTAGCTACTATGGTATACTGTCTGGTAATATTATAAGATGAAGAGACTTTGATCACCTTGATGGATGATCTGTGCAGAGAAGTAATCAATAAGAGCAGGACACTCTTGGCTTTGCTTGACTTTCCTGCAGCTTCCAGTCATTCTTTCTAGAAATATGTTCCAGTTAACAATCTTGGAAGTTTTCAGATCAATAAAACATGGTCTTATCCCTGAACTCTAGGCATCTCATCTCTCCATCCATCTTGGACATCACCATGATACATACTATTGCTTCAGAAAAGCAATAGGAGTGTGCATCTGGTGAAATGTATATTTCTAGCTGATGTAGAACTAGTACCTGGTAAATTATGAGGTTTTCCTGAATTATTTCATACACGTATTTTATTGCTCTTATTGTAAATACACTCTGTGGCTAAGTTTGTTCTATGAAAGAAAGACAGAGAGCAAGCAGAAAATATTCAATCAAAAAGTTGGCTTGCAGCCATATTTGAACTTTGAGATACTCATAGAGCAAAAAAGAGATAATTGTATATAATATCATGTTACCAATGAATAGAACAGAGAGTTCCCCATCTTGTCTTCTTTTCAGAGAGCAAAACGAATATTTTCCCCCTGCTATCTTTTGTGCTAAAAATGATGACTTTCAACAAGCACAACTGCATTGACACAGTCTATTCCGGCTATGGACTAGGGATTTGAAACTTTAACAATGTGAGGTGTGCTTTTCATCTTAACAAAACTCAGAGATCAGCTTTGAGCATGATTAATTTTGAAAATCATTGGGTCATTTCTGATCTCTTTCTGTCATTTTTAAGCATGTTTTAGATGACTTCCTTAAATGATGTACAAATCTTAAGATTGAAAAGGTAAAATCAGCAGCCACCACTGATGGAGTGACAAAATGAGATACCTGCTGTGGAATGGAACTGAGAGATGGCTCAAGAAATGGGAGAGAATTTATAATCATGTGATATAAATGGAAGGTTCTTTTTTGGGGTTTTGACACAAAAATGAAAACCAGCTGAGGATGAACTGAACCACTTCAGTTGCCAAGTAATTGCAAATTCCAGTGATTTAAATCTTTTCTCTTTTTCAGAAAAGGCTGTGTTAGCTTGCATGTCAAGGAAGTTTAGGACTGTACCAAAGTTATAAGAGACATTTCACCAACCTTAAAATAACTACTTACTTTCAGCTATATTTCAGTTATTTTGCAGAGAATATATATGTATATGTATATGTATATGTATATGTATATGTATATGTATATGTATATGTATATGTATACACACGCACACACACATATACATATACATACATATTGTGCCTTCAAGTCATTGTGGACTCCTGGCGACTGCCTGGGCTAATCCCTGCAGCTTTCTTGGCAAGATTTCAGGAGTGTTTTGCCATTGCCTCCTTCCTAGGGCTGAGAGAGAGTGACTGGCTCAAAGTCACCCAGCTGGCTTTGTACCTAAGGCAGGACTAGAACTTACAGTCTCCCAGTTCCTAGCCCAGTGCCTTAACCGCTACACCAAACTGGCTCACTCAAAGAAAAGATGGGGGTAGCTGTTATGTTCTGGGATATTTTTTGAATACAAAAATGGTTTATATTATAAAAAACAATTTCCTCCTTTGTCATTCACTAAGGTTCAGAGTTAGTGGATATTATCTATAGTGAGTGAGGTGGCTTGTTAATTTTTTAAATTCACATTGTGATGCATAATCCAGAATATATTATAAAAGAAGCCAGAATACTTAGAAGTCAGACCCAAATATTTGAAATATATTCCATGTTGGAGCAGGCGGTTTCTTTCTATGTGTGTTTTTGGATGGGAAATAGGGGCTAACCACAGGCATGTACAGGGACGCGGTGGCACAGCGGCTTAATGACGCTGAAAGTTGCCAGCCAGAAATGGCTGACGCTTTGGCGGTTCGAGTCCAGCCTTCGCGTTAACAGGGTGAGCTCCTGTTTCTTCCCCAGCTCCTGTCAACCCAACAGGTCGAAAACTCACGTGAGTAGATAAATGGGGACTCTCACTCCGGTGGGAGGAAAAATGCTGGCAGCGCCTTGCACAGAGAGACGGGACCAGTTGCCAGTAAGTGCGAAACCGCGCTCGCCCGAAAAGGGCGCGAAGCAACGGAAATCCCGCCTCCTGCGCTCACCAGCTGGGCTCTTCTCTAGGAAGGAGGCTCTGGCAAACCACTTCCGAAACAATTGCCTTGAAAACTGCAAGGATTCGTCCAGGCAGTCACTGCAGGGTGAGTAATGACTGAGTGCAGCCAAAAAAAAAAAACAGGCATGTACAGTTCTAATCAAAAGTAAGCCCTCTAATTTCTGAAATGGTGAAGAACCAGCAGAATGATTTAAAAGAACAAAATCAGTGGAGATGTCATTAAAAAAAATATTCTTGCATATTATTAAGTTAATTTCAGGATGATTTTCATAAAACCATCCCCACCTCCACCCCCAGTCTTCCTTGCATATCAATGACTGCAAAGGATTCTGGGCAGTGCATGGTAAATGTTCTGACATTTAGTTTTCTTACCAGCAATATTTAAATGGTTTGTTATTGTTTTGTTTTTTTGTTTGTCTGTTTAATTTCTCAATCTTCTATCCACAGCCCATTATTTCTTGGTGTTAATCATTAATGTTATTATTACTGAAGTTTCCTCAAAATGTAAACCAAAGCTACTGCCCAATGTCAACTCTAGAAGTAATATTAAAAAGAAGTGAATATCTGTGTGCTGTTAGCTGGAACAATATCTATATAGCTCATGCCTGCTTTCACAGTTACAGCTTAATTTGATTTGTCCATAAAATATTCAGAGCTGTTTGAAATCCTTAGAGATTCTCAAGCAAGGTTTTGACTTTAAAGCATTATGCACATGTTCTGTATTTTGATATCAGCTTTGAAAGAAGCTGCTCTTTAAAATGACATTTTTTAAAATTAATAGTAGAAATTGTTTAGTGGCAACTGAACAATGCTGAGTTTCGTATGAAAACTGGCCTATTGGATTTATAGCATATACATACTGATTATGTATATATGCATTTGTGTATGATATAGAGAACAACAAAGAATCTTCAAAATATGGTGGAACAATTATTTTTTAAGATTTTTTTTTTTTTAATCCAGAGATAAGATATTTTTCACCTATCTTGAGTATCACTTTTTGTAGCCCCTGCATAGACCTCCTAGGATAAGGACAATAGCATGGTGGCTTGCATAATAGTCTTCCAGTTACAGAATAGAATAGTATAAATGTGCCTGTGGTTAAACTGGGCTATGCTCGCATTTGTACCATGCTCACCAAGATGTGCTAAAATTAACTGGTACTGCGTCTTCAACATTAGCAAGGCATGATATTTGTAGCATGCATATATTTAAGTAATATAATCTAGCCTATTTTTCCCTTTTCTTATCATAAAGTCATTAACTAAATGATAATTAACTCATGATGGGTGGTAAAGATCCTATTCATGGGCACAACTACATCATGGTGTTTGTGACTTGGAACACAGGACTATACAGTAAAGTATATGAATTAAAGAAATTAAAGAAAAATAGATATGCTAGGTATTTGTGAAAGTAAGAAAAAGGAAAGGATGTTATTGTCAAGTGAAGTCGATGAAGTAAAATAAAAGCAGTGAAGTAAAGGTATTGATCTAAATCCAAATGAAAAGGCTAAAATATATGAATTTTTGTCAACTTGATTGTTGTGTGTATAAAAACAGAAATGTTTAGTTTGATGAAAGTTGCATGTCTCGTTCCAGTGAATGTTAATAATGAAAAAACTAGGGATACATTTTGGGGAAAACTGTGCAACATTTGTGCCATAATTATTCTGTTAGATGACATGAATGGATGGGATGGAGAGAGATGAAAGAGAACAAAGTAATTGGAACATTGAAAGACCCAACAATGAATAATAGTGGTGACTGCTGAATATCTGTGGAGTCCTTGGGGTTCTCTGAGCTTGGTTCTTTTCTTGCAAACATTTCATTACCCAGCTAGGTAACCTAGCCGGGTAATGAAACATTTGCAAGAAAAGAACCAAGCTCAGAGAACCCCAAGGACTCCACAGTTCAACCCTGAGCTACGCATATTCACCTCTATTGCTGAATATCTTCTTAGAAAAAGATCATTTAGTTTTGAATATGTGCTTTAGCCAGTGTAGTGTACTGGTTGTTGTTGGTCTTGGACAGGGGAGACCCAGGTTCAAGTCCATCCTTACCCATAGAACCTCATCTGATGACTTTGGGCCAGTCACTCACTCTTAGCGCAACCTACTGCACAGGGATGCTCTCACAGATAAAATGAAGAAAGATCTCTATGTAAGGTATACTCTTGGAGAAAAGGCAGTTATAAATCTAACAAATAAATAAAATAAGCATGAGTCTATTCATATGTACACATAGAAATGAATCAGAAAGTGTGACTGATTAGACTATATATGATGATAATCATCTGTGCTTCTCAATCTGAATGTGATTATTATTCTCCTATGCAAAGGAAACATAACAAGAGTGTATAAAAATGGTTAAGGTCTTGCAGAATGTGCAAGTTATTGCGTGATTTCTTTGTTAAATGTAGATGCTAAGATTTTAACAGTTTTGGCCTGAAAATTGCAAACTATATTATCCTTGATAGTTCATCCTGGATAATCTGGTTTTATTAAAGGGTGTCAAGCACTGGATAATATTAGAATATTAGTGGGTATACTTGATATACAACTAGATAAATTAAATTTGGCAGTGGTTGTCTTGACATGTTACAGATCAAATATTTGGAATGTGTACTAGTCAAATTTGGTTTTCCCTTCAATTTTGTTGATTAGATTAAACTAAAGTATTCTAACCTATTAGTGAGGGTGTTCATAAACAGAATTATTTTTCACCTATTAGAATGCAACACAGACCATAGTGGAACATAAATTATTGTTATATGACAAGGAAAATGGAACATCTTTGGAACATCTTTCCCCCGGAGGTGAGACAGGCCCCCTCACTCCAGGCCTTTCAGAGGGATTTGAAGACTTGGCTCTGCCATCTGGCCTGGGGTGGGGAGGGAGGATGTCAGAAATGGGGTTGGCTGGCCCCTTAGCGGCCTGGTGTGGCCTCTATCGGCCTCTTGGATTTTTTAGCCTTTTTATCTCTGTAAGTGTGGTTTTTTATAACTTTTAATCATGTATTTCTGATTTTAATTTGTTGTAAGCCGCCCAGAGTCCCCCATTGTGGGGAGATAGGCGGGGACAAGTCTATTAAATAAATAAATAAATAAAAATGGGGTGAGTGCAAGTTATACATAAAAAAAAATAGAGGAAGTAAATGAATTTGTATTTTAAGATATGCAAATGCTAGATGAAATGTTGTAAACACTTTGTGGTCTATTGAAAGAAGTGAATGTTTGTCAAAAGAGCAAAAAATGTTCTATATATGAGCATTTTTATCCCTACTTTGTTAGTACTGGAAGTGAGAACTGGAGATATATGAATCCAGTGGGATGGATTACTTAAGAAGTTTGTGTAGTAAAAGAAGCAACAAAAGCAAAAAGTGTCAAAAATGGGTAATGATAAATGTGATTTGAATATAAAAATGAATGCCTGGTACATAAGAAGTATTGTTGAAGTGGTTTGGTTACTACAAAGATAATGAATGAGAATTAAATCATAAAACAAATATAAGGAGGAGGAGATTATGGGTTGAAAGAAAGGGGGCCACCAAGAAAGCTGTGTTTGTAATACTTAATCAGTTCTTCAAAAAGAGAAGAATAAAAAACAGTGTATGATTCTTTGTATGAACATGATGGAAACAAGGTTGGTTGCAACAGGGAGAATTCTACTAAAAACTAATTATATAAATTCAATTTAGATGTCCCCCTTTTTATTTCTTGCCCATAATTTCTTTTATTACTTCTTATATTTTCCCTGCACACTGCAAAAGACAGAGAACAGCATCATTTTGTATATACATGGGACATTTTCATCCAGTAATTAATTTAGTTTTTCAGGAAGTAGGAACATGTGGTCAAACTTTTCCTGACTTAGAACCTAAGCAGAATCTGGTCTATTCAACAATTGGTTAGGAATCTTGACTAGGTTGGAGGTGGGGGGGAATACCAAATGAAGGGAATGGCAAACCATTGGTGATACTATTGCGAAGAAAGCTATATAGATATGACCATGAAGTCATCAAGAGTGAAACTTGACTTGAATATGACTTGATTTTATTTAATTTATTTCTTATAAAGATCTTGGGAAAGGATATACAGTATAGGTACCAAAATTTATCCCAGTATCCAATATGGTAGGCTAAGCAGAATGTGACTGGCCACAGTGATTTTCATACCTGAACAGACCTTAATATGAGAGAGATTAGCACATTTGTCAAGAAATACTTAACAAAGGAAACAGCACATTTTGAACAAACAGGAACAAATTGCCATGAGATCATCCTAGGCAATAGTCATGGAATTCTATTTTGCCTAATAGTGTTACAAACAAGATGAGGTGAAAGGGCAAAGGAATTGCAAGTAGGAACTTGACAATGTGTTTCAGAGAGTAGGAAAATAGGCTCATAAGTTTTTGGTTACATTAAAGTGAGATTTTGAATCAGAATGAGCCCACATCCAAACACTATGCTTCATTGATCTCCCTGCTGGCTGCTTAAACTTCACAGGGAATCACAAGGGATGGCAGATTTGTAAGGCTACTTCATTGTAAGTTGATCATGTGCTTCCTTACCATTGACAAAAAGGGGGGAAATTGCCACTTGAGTCTCCCATATTGGGCTGGGCCATGAGGTTTCTTCTCACTTTGACCCCTTACGAGGGGCTCCTGTTCCAGGATCAAATTCCCCATTCCCTATGTATCTGGCCCAATGTCCCGAACACCACAGGAAGTGGACTCAGCTCACTGCCTAAACTACTGTTGCTGCAACCAAATGTATTATGGCCCTTTGAGTATCCAGCAGCCACAAATCTTGCCCTATTAAAAAAAAATGCACTCTCTCCTCCCAGAAAATTGCTTTGTAAGTTTCTTTCCCTGAATGAAGAGGGGAAGCTGTTAGGCAGTAAAGGAAAGAGAAATTGTTAGGATATAGCAGCTACCAGTTATGAATTTGCTATTGTTTACTCTGTTTTTCTCAAAATGGTTTGCTCTTACTACCATGATTGGTTTGTGCAACTTATAATAATAACTAATAATTAATAATAATTTATTAAACATGCATGCCATCTGACTCCCAATGCCTCTGGGCGGTTCACAACAATCAAGCAATCCCAGTAAGATCAATAAAAGGTAAAAGATGGCAAGCACGACCGACCTGATGGAATGAAGCAAGAGGTCTTAGTCTCCCTTGCCAAGGCCAGGGTGAAGAACCAGGTCTTCACAGCTCTTCTAAACAACAGCAGAGTGGGGGGGGGGGGGAGTCTTGTTCCAGAGGACAGACACTGCTACAGAGAAGGCACACTTCTGGGGTCCCAATAGGTGACATTGTTTAATTAAAAGAACCCAGAGTGCACCAACCCTGCAGGATTGAATTAGCTGGGCTAATGGGAGACCACTAGTCTCTCAAGTAACCAGGCCCTATGCCAGCACCTCAAATCACACCTGGAAGCAATTTATTGTTCAGCCTTTCAGCTACACCTCCTTACTCCTTCTGTAATTTTTTCTGCAATCTATGGTACCCCATTAAGTAGGAACAGAAGGTGTTCAATGTGGTTACACTTACTGACCTTTTGTTCACTCTTGCTGCTTATGTGCCCCTGAACCCCTTCATGCCTCTGACAGTGAGGGTTGTTCCTCTGTTGCTACTTCTATGGAATATGCAATTTGACTCTCTGTAGAACATAATGAGTCCGCTGAGAAATGTATCTGACACATAAGCATCAAAGAAAGGAGTCAGTTGAATGAATGAAATATCAGCTCCACACTTAGTTCTTCTTTTTTAAAGGAGCAATATTTACTTCTTCTAGAAGATGAAGAATTAAGTCAAATGTGTAGCTATCACTACCATTTGTTTGAAAGGCCTGTTTCTGTTTTCAGTGTTTTTGGCAATGAATGAACCATCCTATCATCCATTGCCACACACTCTTTCTGAAGAAAGAAGTTCTGGAACATTTTTCCTTATCATTCATGGTAGGGAAGTGGGAATATTTGCTCTTTTCCACCCTGGCCCACAAAAAAAATTCCCAAATTCAGACATTTGGTATTGCAGTGATTGGACATTAGAATATCTACCAAAAGACAAAATCAGATTACAATTGAAAACTGTAATATTTCAAACTCAGATTTTTTTTTTTTAATAATGTACTTATCCTGCCAGTTAAGTCTGTTGTCATTATGTGGATGTTGGAAAACGCAGGACGATTACTGAGGCATTGAGTTACTGTATACTAGTTGTACAAGAAAGTCCAGTATTGACTTGCCCAACAAGGATAGGAGAGGTGTTGAGGATATTTTGCTTTCAGGGAAATGTAATTAGGAAGGGTATGAAAACTGATTGTAGTTGTAGTTTTGTTTATTAAGGTGTTGAAGCCTTTTTGATGTATTATATATGCTGGGTGTTAATAAGGCCTACAAATGATTCACATCTCAGGTCTTGGATTTGAGATAATATAACCTGAGGCTGTTCAGCAGTTAGAATTTTCTCATCTATATTATTGAAATCTATAACTGTTGTGAAGGCACTTTACTCTCTCTTGTGTTATCCAGAGAGCAGAGCAATAGGTGGACTGCAAGGTGAGCAGGAAGACACTGCATAGTTGAAAAAGCATTTCTATTTATTGTATTGGGGAAAGTGTTTCTATTTATTTATTAAATTTATATTCTGTCTTTCCCTCTGAAGAATACACAAGTAATACAAATAAAGATAATATGTGAAACAGAAAAACAGGACAAACATAACAACAATTAAAGCACTTCAATAAAAAGCAATCAACTAAACCCTATGTAGCCAAGATGTTAACAATAAATACCTACATATAAATACTAATGTCTTTACCTCCTTTTGTAAGATAACAGAAAGGATCCTTTCTCCTGTTTCCTCCAAACAATCCTCTGAGGATGGTAAGCATGAGGGAAGGGGTAGTATCTAGCATGTATTCTCAAATGGAGGGCCATTATTGGTAAGATTTACTGTCTATTGATTTGTTTTTCTGTTAATATGGCAATAAAATGTGGTCTATGCGTAGACAAAGACCCTAGGGGAGGAACAGTAGTAAGTCTGGAGGTAGAGCCAAGCTGTTTTGGTCAGAATGGCATTCTGATTATTATTTTTTTTTTTTTTTGTGGGAAACCAATTCAAATCTTGTCTATTCACTGAAGCCTTAAGGGAAAAAAAGATGAAGACTTTGATTTTGCTTTTCTAGCAGCTGCTAGGATTGTAAAATCAAACCAACAATACAGCAACCCTGGTCCTGGAGTTGGAAGCAGAACTTTAAAAAACAGAAGTTGAAGATACCGCACTAAAAGAGCAGGTTCCTTGACTAGTCAGGTTCCTTGAATTTGCATCAGACCCAACTTTATAGACCTTGCCAATTGCCAGCAGCCAGGCTATATTATTCTGTGTCTAGAGATACATAACCTCAGTCTATACCTTGTTTCTCCATGGGGAAACACCAACTCGTTAGAATGCAAAGAGACCGGGAGCAGAGAGAAACAATCATTTCAATACAACCAAAGTTTCGGTTTCTTGATTTGTCTTTTGACTACTCAGAAGCACCTCAGTGTGAAATCAGCCAAATATATCCATTTCTCCCCAGCCTAACAGCAAAAGACATTTCTCAGAAAATACTCAGCAGAGTTTCTAGGATGAAGGAAAAGATTGCAGCTCAGAGGTAGACTTTCACAAAGCATACAATTTACCTGCTCAGCCTCCCCAGACAGGGCTGGAGAAGCCTTTAATAGAAAACTCTAGAGAGATGCTACCAGGCACCAAGTGCAAAAAGTTGCTAGATGGCTGAAATTATAAAGTTATCAAATTTAGGAAAGATTAACAAAAAAAGTTAATATTTTCTTAAAATTGCTGAACTATTTAGCGTTTCATTATTGTTTGTAGGACTATGTATTGTGGTTTTGTATTCTTTTCATTAGGTCTTGTTGATTATTATTATTATTATTAGCAGTAGTAGTAAACTGCCCAGAATCTCCTTGGTTGAGCTGGGAGGCCATAAAATTGTTTTAAATTTTTTATTTATGTATTTATTTATTTATTTTATTTATCAAATTTGTCACTGCCCATCTCATTGAACAACTCTGGGTGGTTTACAAAACAATTAAATAAGTAAATAAATAAGTAAATAAATAAATATTGCTCAGAACTTTTCTCCCTGTGTTTCCAAGTTTTTTCTACCTATTCTAACATTCATGATCTTTTCAGATAAATATGATAACTACAGTCAGAGAGGTTTGGATCAGCTAAAATAAGGAGGGGGACATATTATTTTGTCCATACCCAATGAACTGGCTTGTGTAGGAATAATTCCTATACAATTATTCCTCAGTTACTCACAGCAGTTTTTGTCTTACTTTATGGCTCAAAGACATTCTCCCAACCTCTCTGTTTGATCTTGAAGTTAACCAGATATTACTCATTACTAATTGTTTCAGATTTGGCTTTCTGTATTTTAAATTGTATACCAGTCTTTCATTAGTATGGGACTAGAAAAAAATCAAAGTGAAACATTTACCCCATTTACAAAGTGGGACAATAACTGTTTTCTCCAATTTATTGATGTTTCAATCCCAATTTTTCTTAAACTATTAATTTTAGCAGAATTAATTGTCCACATCCCACATCAGTTGAACCTTAGGGTAGTCAGGTTATATGATAAACAATGGCAGTTCTTAATAAAGGAGTAATATGGAATCTGTACAATCAACCTGGCCATGTTAGATGTGATTTAACATATGGAACATTCTTCGCAGTGTCATATTTCAAATTCCACAGTGTAGTTGCCATTCATTTATTGGAATGCATGAAACTGAACTGTAACTGTGGGGTTATAGTTACCTGATTTTAACTTGAAAGCTGTACTGTTTCAATGGCAGAAGAATAAAGAATAATTAATGAAAAATTATTACTCCTGCCCTGGAATGTCAACAGTTCATTCTCCCCCACTTCACCCATCCCTGCTGCAATTTCTCCTGGTCCATTCAGGCAATCTGTGTGCTATAAGGAATCTGAATGGAGGTGGCTACAACCCAGCTCTTTAAATATGCCTATAAAAAACTAACAGATGCCTTGTGATTGCTTTAGCACAGACTGTTTCAGGAGTGCTGCTCATGTGTCACCATGAGAAGATTTATTTTGAGTCTGAAAACAAAACAAAAAACGGGAATGGAACAATAGAAAATTGAAAAGAAAGATGCCAAAAAGACAGATCCTTCTCTTTCCTTCTGGTATAATAATGATGCATGAAATGTAGAAACTGCTGCTTTTGCTAACTTATTCAAGTAGTGTTGTGGATTAGCATGCTATGATTCCTAATAGATAATTTAGTAAATGTTACATGAGAATGATTTGATTGCAGGAATCAAGACTAATTGTGCACCTCCTGAAGAGACACGATGGCTTTGAGAAAGAATGGAAAAACAAATCCGTTTCATAAACAATCAACCATGGTTGGGACTAGTAAAAAAAAAACTGACTGATAATCACTTTAATCTTCCATGGTGCGCGCACGCACGTGAGAGAGAGAGAGAGAAAGAGAGAGAGATCTTTAAAGCGTGTTTTCACTGCAGAGCACAACTTGTTTTCTGGTCTGCTTGTCAAAGTTGAGGTTGAGAGAGCTTGTGTGTGAGAAAGCAATGTCATGAATACCTAAATCCTCAAGAAGAATATGAAGAATAATCTAATAATTTTGCTCTCTGTAATGAGCAGCTTTAGATATAGCTACTGCTGAGAAATTAGACGACAGAAAGGCGCCTTTTCCAAAGTCAGAAAGAAAATATGCTATAAGGGGAAAGCTGCTTTTGATAAGCTAGTCCTACACTGCAAAAACTTAGATGATACTCTTTAAAATGGTAAATAGTCTAATTATGTTTTTAAATGAAAACAGTTATTCAGTATCCATACTTCTCCAAATTTTGCAATGCAGTTTTGCAGACAAAAATGTGTCAGGACAAAGTGTTGGTAAACATCTATATCCAGCTGAAAATAACATGCTGTATATATAACACGTATGCCTGAAAAATAACATAGTTTATAAATCAAGTAAATAAAATAACATATAAAATGTGAGATATTAGGACCTATTAGGCAAAATTGCATGCATGATGATGATGATGATTTATGCTGCCCAACTCCCAGCTACTCAGGGTGGTTTACAAATTATTTAAAACATTAAAAACAGGACATTAAAAATGACAAGACATAGTAAGGGTAAAGATGGCAGGATGACAAACTGAGTGGAAACAAAAGAAAACAGCCTGGGTTAAAAAGAGGCTTCATTAATCAAGACCCATATTGATAATTTCAATTTTTATGACTGCCCACACACAAATCACACTCGCTTTTATGTAGGCTCAGGGTTGCATTTCATTCCACTGTTGAGAGGATACAGACAACCTGTCACTTACAGATTAGAGCTGCACAGTGCTCTGGATTCGAAGGCAAAAAAGTGATTTGGCACATGCAGCAACATGACCACAGCACCTGTCTGTAACTCCTTAAAGCAGTGTGCCTTTTTCCAGGATCACAGAACAACATTATCTCCCAGACACATAAGTGAACTTTAAATACTTCAACAACCTTCATTTTGTTAGATTGCTATTATTTGAATGTCTGAAATTCTCCAACATTTCCCTGAATGGCAAAATGATGAGTTTAGAAAGTGTCATCAGTAGAGTTAGCACTGGTGGTTATAAACTTAATTGCCTAATAAAAGGAAAACCAATACCTTCTACTCTAATGGGCTCACCAGTTACAATACATAAAACATTATCTCTGGGAAAAAATGTGGATGGCAATGTGGTGGCTCTGATGGGAAATGTGAATCTGTAGCCAGAATAGTAGTGTTCTTGTGTTGCTTTCTCTTCCTCCTTTTCCTAATTCTTTCTGATGTGCTGTAGTGAGCTGTGCTTAAAGAGAAGAAGTACACAATGGAGCTGATCATCGTGGCTAAAAAAACAATCTCAAGAAAAAGTAAATATAGTACTGTATATATTGGGAGCTTTTTCAGATAGGTGTGTAATAATCATGAGCTTTAGTGAAATCACAACATTGAGATAAAGTGTAGGAGAAGATTTTGGTAATCAACTTCCCCAAATCAAATGTAGCTTTAAATATATGACATAAATTCACAGAAGAGAAGGCTGGAGTATCAGAGGCAGTACACCTCTCAATAACTGTTGCTGAGGAACACACATAGGATGATGCATGAAGGTTTCTCATGAAGGTTTCTCAGTTACATTTTTCTGCTAACAGTGATAACAATATGCTGGGTAAGATCACTCTGTAGTCAGATCCAGAAAGGGTCTTATATTCTTAAATGTCATACAGAAGCCAAGAAAACTGCCCAAATCAAGTTCATATCCAGGGAGAGATAACTATTAATAAAAATACAACCAATTATAAAACTTAATCAATGTGCTTTGCTGGTAGGATTTAATTTGATATTTTGACATTTCCATCAGCCTACATAATGTGGGCTGCATTCAGATAATGTTGAGACAGCTGCATATAAACAGAGTACAGAAAATTCACAAAAGACCGATGTGATATGGAAGGAAGTATATTTTTTCCACGGAAGGCTTTGAATAAGAGTTAAGGATATCTGTCTAGGGCTATATTTGTTGTGTACTACAGCGATAAACTACAGAAGCTTAAATTTGCTCATTTGCTTATAATTCTTGTCCTGCTTCTATTATGTGTGTGTTAACTGACACAGTTCATTTAAATAATTGTTAAAAACATAGTATAATTTCACAGAATGTATACATGTTCATACAACTTAATTTCCTAGAAATTATTATTACTATTATGGATATTACCAATCTAAAATCAGACATTTTACAGGTAACCTATCTTTCCATATCTGAATGTAACAAAGGCATTTCTTTACTATAATTTCTTTAATTAATAAATAATAAAACTTGTTTTACCACAAAAAAGAAAAGAAAAGACTGGAGAATATGATTTGGATTATGAAGATGCAGTAAATGTGTTAATTTTTCTGTTATAGCTATAAACTAGAGCTTGTTATAACAATCTAAATATAGTATTTCATGAATCAATTTTTGTTATCATTCTTGTCACTTTCAGCATATAAATAACCAATTCTTTCTAATCTGTTTCCTCATAGTATTCAGTAAATATTCCCAATAATTCTCATTGTGGATCTATTTTAATATCTTGATTGATAAAGTTACCCATTTCCATATGTACCAAGCCCCCCCAAATGTCTAATCTAATTCATAGATGAATACAGATGCCCTTTTCCTTGCAGTTACTCTGTGTATCAGAGTAATAATATAGTGTAGCATCACAGTAACTGTGAGCTGAAAAGTCTTCTGCTCAAATTTTACCTCTTTGGTTCTTGACTGCTTAGATGGCTTTATGTCTGGGTCCTCCCTCCCCCTCCCCCACCACTAGTGTTAAAATCTCATGTCCAAAACGTTTTTGCCCACTGCAAACATAAAGGATTGGTGCAATATTCTTGTTGCAATTAGCACATGGTTACATAAATTCACAAAGGTAACTGTCAACCATTGATTGATAACCCTAACCCTAACCCATTTGGTAGTAAAAAATGTGCAAGACAGCTGAAATAAGTAGATGTAATTGACAGTGTGTGAAATTCACTGGCAGACAAAAATGTTTTGGTGGGCAAAAAAGGAATAAGCGTCCTGTTTCTTTTTCTACACTGCATCTGTACAGTAGTACTAATACTACAGCAATAGTGACCTGCCTTGTATGCTTATAGAAAGGTTTGCTGAGATAATATAGTCTTCTGAGCACTGCATCTTAATTCCACATTGTAAGTCACATTTTGTTTAATGGTCTTATTCCAGGTAAATCAATATAAAACTGAAACCTGGAGTTCTATATAATAAAGCTTATCTTATATTGTTAAGGAAATCATCACAGGAATCAGCTTATCTAGAGAAAGAGAATAAATTTAATCATTATTCATACCAAAGCCACATTAATACAATACTATTCTTACCTAGAATCTAAACGCCAACAGAGTTGGGGGCAGAGCTATCCATAATGGAGTATGCCCAACTAAGAAGACTCTATCCCATCATGCTTGCCAAATAGCGTTCTTTTGCAATGGCAAGAGATGAAACAAGACTGTTATTAAACAGTGTACAAATTGGGCTATGAATCCTTTAGGATTTTGACTGAGATTGGAAACAGACTAGGAGCTAATGAAAGCTATACACTATTGAACCCCAGTCAAAACTTGAATATTTTGGCTCCATATGAAAGGAGCATGGCAATCAATTCTCTACATCAAGGTGGAACATTAGCAGGGAGTCTGAAGTTGCTGCTTTAATTACAGAAAGAGAAAACAGGGTGAGGGAATCACAATTAATCTCTGACATCTTTTAGTTCTTTGTAGTCTTTGTTTCCTTTTTCTTTGAGGCACTCTGTTCCTTTCTTTCCACCCCTCTACCTGGCTGGTTCCTACAAGCTCTCATTGTGGCTAGGTGATGCAATCTAGAATTGTTCATGGTTCAGAAATGATTCCAAAGAGGTGCTTTGAAGTGTGCAGGAGTATCAGCACAGTACCTCTTTAAAGCAGCCTTGTCTTTCTTCAGGCTTAAAAAAACAAGATTCAGCAGCTTTAAAGAGGTGCTGCTCTTATGTTCCTGTATATTCCAGAGCACCTCTTAACAGCCAGAAATTTACAAGTATAGTTATCAAAGTTATAAATACATTATGCAAATAATACTTGTTAAAAACAGAAACAAATAGATAAGAAATTTCACTTTGACCTAAGGCCTGTCTATGATGGTAAATACATTTGAAAGGAAATATGCTTGGTCTTAGCACGCACATATGAAACAGCTTTTAATTTCTCACACCAAATGGAGAGACAGCAAGTAATGCTGAAAGAGCAGATGGCTTTGGGCCTTAATTGGCATATGCAGTTATTATTCTTGCAGATTAGATGGCTCTCATCTTCACATAATGAATTGCTGTTGCACAGGTTTTGTATTATGTTACCAGGAACACAGAGGTCTTCTTGAGCCAGCACAATTATTCTGGGTGTTTTATTTATTTACTTATTACTAAGACTATTCTCTGAAGCATATCCTAATGAAGCCAAGCCAAGCCATTTAGGTGACCAGTTTACAGCATGTCTATGAGGGACAGAAATTCCTCAAGAGGTGCATGGGGGAAGAAAGAGATAACACAATTTCCTCCTATCTCGAAATAGTGATTTGGGGGACAGACGTCTTCACAGATACTTTCTCTAGAGCATTTTGAGCAAGATTCTTGAAAGATGAGGTGTGATTTATTATCTTATTTACATTCAAGCCTTCACTGGGAATTAATTTTGCTTTACTTTGAGTAGTGCTGCTTTTCAAAGTCACAAGTTACTGGCCTTCCCAACCCTTTAAGTCGGAAACTGATTTTAGTTCTGGAAGTGCTAAGCTTGCATCACAGAATATTCATATTATTATCCATTCAGTCATATTTCAGAAGGCTGTATACTGTCACCCTGCTTATTTAACCTATATGCAGAGTACATCATGAGAAATGGCAGGCTGGAAGAATCACAAGCTGGAATTAAGATTGCAGGGAGAAACATCAATAACCTCAGATATGCAGACAATACCACCCTAATGGCAGAAAGTGAAGAAGAACTAAAGAGCCTCTTGATGAGGGTGAAAGAGGAGAGTGCGAAAGCTGGCTTGAAACTCAACATTAAAAAAACTAAGATCATGGCATCTGGACCCATCAATCCCTGGCAAATAGAAGGGGTAGAAATGGAAGCAGTAACAGACTTCATTTATTTGGGCTCCAAGATCACTGCAGATGGAGACTGCAGCCACGAAATTAAAAGACGCTTGCTCCTTGGGAGGAAAGCTATGGCAAACCTAGATAGCATATTAAAAAGCAGAGACGTCACCTTGCCGACAAAGATCCGCATAGTCAAAGCTATGGTTTTTCCAGTAGTAATGTATGGCTGTGAGAGCTGGACCATAAAGAAGGCTGAACGCCGAAGAATGGATGCCTTTGAACTGTGGTGCTGGAGAAGACTCTTAAGAGTCCCCTGGACTGCTAGGAGGTCAAACCAGTCAATCTTAAAGGAAATCAACTCTGATTGCTCATTGGAAGGATTGATAATGAAGCTCAAGCTCAGATACTTTGGTCACCTAATGCGAAGAGAGGACTCTTTGGAAAAGACCCTGATGCTGGGAAAGATGGAAGGCAAAAGGACGGCAAAGAGGACGGCAGAGGATGAGATGGCTAGATAGCATCACTGAAGCAATGAGCATGAAATTGAGCAAACTCAGGGAGGCAGTGAAAGATAGGAAGGCCTGGCGCAATATGGTTCATGGGGTCACGAAGAATCGGACATGACTTAACAACTGAACAACAACATACTTCAGACAAATACTTCACATTTGCCTCCAGTAGTTTTTGGAATAGTTACGTAAATTAGGACACTATACAGTATGTGCAAATATTAACTAATTAGGTTTCACAGTAAACTAATTATATTAACCGTGCTAGGAAAATTCCTGGTGTGATTTCATGATATTTAACTCATTGCTAGTTCAGTTCACCAAAGTATCTTTGTTTGTCTGCCGTGGGTTTCTAAAGTACACTAAAAAACAGAAAGCCATGTATAAAGTAGAGTTTGGATGTGATAGAAACAATTATAGTTTTCAAGCATAATGTTGTTTAACCCAAAAAGGGAACAGTTCGATAGGTCAGTATGCATTTTTCTACTAAACATGCATATGATGAAAGATGATGACAACAACGATGATGATGATGATGATGATGATAGCAAAATACATAGGCTAAGCCACAAGTGGGGATATACAGCTATTTGAATACAAAGTGGGGGAAAGTGCTTTGGATCTAGCATAGCTGCACCTGCTGTACCTGCTGGCAGTCCTTAAAGACATCTTTTCCAGGGCTTGCATGATTACAGGAAGAGAGGAAGTAACAGGGCAGGGACCCATGCAGCTTTCATACAAGCCTTTCCCCTTTGGATCTGAATAGCTGAGGTGCCTTGGTTACAAATTGTACAGTACCCTGGCTGATTGTGTTGCTCCTTTTCAGTTATTACTGAAGTTCCTCATGTTTAATTTCATTTTTATAAACTCTAGCTTATAGCTGACTCAGTCCCATTACTGAATCTCTGAGTCTTTTCTCCCACTTACTAATTCAGCCTGAATTCTCCATATGAGGATGATGTAGATATGCCAAAATGTGGTAGTATTCCAGATTTTCCACATCCCACATCTCTTATATTCAAAGTCAACAAAAGCCTCTGCAGTATGTTCTATATTGAGATACTTTTTTATTTTTTCTGATTGGATCTTTGCTTTTGCTTTGAGAAAAATACAATTACATGCAAAACACACAATCTGTTATTTCAAACAAATATTGGTTGACTTCATTATAAATGCACTTATATCTAGGGTTATCAGATATCTAGACAGGCAAAGGAGGACTGGGACAATTGGAAAGGAGAACAAATCTGGTGAAAAGGAGGCCAAACTAACTTTCTTGGCCTCTGCAACAAAAGTTATACTGAAAAAACACACACAAAAATGTACTTAAGTCTACATGTGTATAAGATTACTTTTTCCAGTATCAGAAAGATTGGTTTTTCAGTCACAGGAATGTGCTGGAGTGTTAGGAGGCAAAAGCCTTTAGCATGTAACTGATTAAGGTCTTGTCAATTTCAGGCAGCAGGGCAAGTTGGAGGTGGGTACTAATCAACTAATTAACATCATAGAGCTGAGCTTCTTAACTTGGGGTTAGCATTTATTAGGGAAGCACTGCCCCACAGAAAAAAGCTGCTCAGGAAGTGATAGCTTGTAGATACTCAAAAAGTGGGACGTACAGTATTAGATTTTAAGGCTATGCCAAACAGAGGACATG
Source organism: Liasis olivaceus (assembly GCA_030867105.1). Taxonomy (NCBI): domain Eukaryota; kingdom Metazoa; phylum Chordata; class Lepidosauria; order Squamata; family Pythonidae; genus Liasis; species Liasis olivaceus. The sequence goes on along the minus strand of CM061351.1, from coordinate 57,250,222 downwards.
AGGACAAAAAGGAGGACATGTCTTTCTTTTCTGGATGTCTAGTAACCATATTTATATCACAACACATTATTTTTCTGTACTTAACCATAAAATGGAATTAAAATGGAAGTTCCATGCAGTACAGTTGTATTCACACCGCAGTTCTTCCCAGCACTGAGGTTTTACTATAATGTGTAATAATCAGCGCATGTTACATTTAACAAAGATTCTTTCCAAAGTTAATTAAAAGGACATAAGAAATAGATAATACAAATAACATATATTTACTCCTTGAATCACCTCTTTTAACTGCCCCTTGATATCAGTTTCTGTTCCCTTGATGGAAGAGGGGAAGTTGCTATAACGGAGACTACTTTTAAAGGACAGTTAAGAGAGTCTATTAATTTCATTTCTTAGCTAAATTTCATTCAGGAGAAAAACGATAAGAAAAGAGCAGCATCTGTAGGAGCTACAAAGAATATACAAACATAATACACTTTTGGGAAGGTGTTGACTATCCAAAGACAGCATTCAATTATTTTCTTTCAAAATTGTTTATCTAAATATAATTCAATTGTACAATAGTTGATAGTGTATGTTTATTGGTAATTATTGTTTTGTAGTGACATGCCACAAGGTAGGATAGTGTATATCACTATAGAGGACCTTTCCATATTTGAAGGTCTGGTGACTTCTAAATAAACACACAAATTATATCTGAGTATATTAGAATATTTTTCTTTTCAGAATTCCCTCTGTAAAATTCTCACCATGAAAAATAACTGGTATCCCATCCACCCCCTTTTTTTGTTTTGTTTTGTTTTTGTCCAATTTGATGTTCTGGGTTTGGGTTCTTGAATGTTACATAGGAAAACAATATTGTTCAACTCAGAAAACAAAAGCAACATGCCCCAAAACAGCATATTTTCTACTTCCACTTTTCACCTAAGCTAAAATAATATTTTAGAAATGCATTGTGTTTGCTTCATCAGGATTTCTCCATATTAATATCCTGCTTTTAACCAAGTTGAATGAACATTTATCCTAATTATATTTCTCCTAAATTTAGGCAACCTAATATATTTATAATAAGAAAAGTAACTCACATTTTTTTACTCCTTTTATTTTTAATTGTATATTTTACCTGCTTAGTTTCCAAGCTATCTAAAAATTTTACAATATAAAACAGCATGTTAAAACATTTGGCTACATATCAAGCATGGGCAAACCACTTAGAGGGAGACTTTTTTCACTGGCAATCTTGGTGGAGGTGTCTTTTGGGCATATCTAGGCATGCTCAGATGGTGTGGGGAGACTCTTGATATAGCCACACTGTGTCTTTAAGAGGATGCAGGAATCTGTTGTTTGGAGAGGTTTTGAGAGGTTACCTCCCAAAGGAACCTTATGAAAGCTTCCACTTTGAGCAAAAGGCTAGACTAGGAAGTTGAGAAATATCATGGAAGAAGACAATGTCGCAAACCATGCCTGTACTTTTGTCAAGAAAACTGCATGGGTTGTGCCCAGAAGCCAGGTTTGGCTTAAATGCATCTTTATATTTTGCTAAATTTGTTATAATAACTACAACTTTTCTCAGGAAGAGTGGTACTGGGGTCTTTTGTGTAAAACTATGGGAATTAAAATGGATTGATTTTGACCGAGTCTAAGAAATCAGAGCATATAACACCATTGTTAATTGAGTAGCATTGGTTATTAACTCATAGTACTGGTTTTGCTCTTACTAGTCCCAAACAATCAGACCAAAGTACATAAAGGACTGTACTGGGTTTCCCATTCCTTGTGGTCCTTGGTGGGTATTATCCACATGAAAGCAGATCTTCTCAGTGACCACTCCTGTTTAATGGCATTCCTTGCTCCCTGAAGCTCATTGAGGTCCTGCTTTCGGCTTTCATGAAAATTTGGTTTTTGTTGGCTCTATTTAATTGATCTTCTCATTATTCTGAGAGGCTAATATTTTATTTTTTCAGAAAATATGTCCACTGTGTTTTATTACTGTCTTTTAAAACATAGGTTGAATTTTTATACCATTGTAAATGAACTTCTTAGCTACTTTTTAAGTAGAAATGCGGGTTAAACATTTTAAATAACAGATAGCAACAAATACATAGCTTAGTGAGAACATGGCTAAGTGACTATTTCAACAAACAGAAGCCATTCCACACTTCAAGATTTTGAAATACAACAGTGATTATAACAATGACTTCATATGCTAACCTGTAATGGGCAATCAAAGCTAAGCATGTAAATAAATTCTGGACTTATTATCTGCCAAGAAGAAACTAATCAAATAATCATTGTTGTTGCCAATGCAAGTGCTCCAGAGAACTTGGAAATGAGATATTTATCATTTGCCAATCAGCAAATGCCCTCCCTAGGATAAGAATTAGCTGTTGTACTATTTATAGGGAGTCAATGAGTACTGTTTAGTTTAGCTTTGACAATACAGCTTAATAAATATTAATGAGGTTTTCAGAACACTTGCTGGGGTATTTATGAATGGCAGACCAGTCAGCTTAGGATATACTTTTATGTTCAACAAAAGCTGGGCAAAATAAATTTCAGCTTGGTATTGCTAGGAAGATAACAGAGAAGGGTAGTGCACTAGGAATTAGAGCAGACCTGTCTTTATACTGCTTTAATTCAGTATTATTTTGCTAAAGTTGGTCTATTTTTCTACTTTTAGTTTGTTTGCATGCCTCAAAACAGAATAACAAAAAATGTAGCTCCAGCATCAATTTATTTCTCTTATTTGTTCTTGGTATTCATTGGGCTACTTATTAGAGTTGTCACCTAATTTTACAAACTATTTCTGGGAAATTCAGGGCTACCTCAGTGAGAAGATCAGTGATGCCATGCAAGCTTCCCTAAAAGACGATGTGCTTGCCAGTACTGATCTCACAGGGAAATGTTGAGGGTGCTCTCACTTCATGTGGGGCATCTCTGAGATGCAGAAGATTTGACCACTATGCTCTGTCAATGTAACTTAAATCATATCTTCTGCCATGTACACCCTATAGAAAGAGAATCAGGGTGGTGAGCTGAAGAAAAGACAGTTCAGCACTGAGCGCTTGGGGGAAGAAATTAGGCTTTTAGCAGAGAAATGCTATAGTTCACTGTTTTTCAGAGTGGCACATGTGTAGATAGTAACATGTTTCTGTATGAGGACGAAAGTGGGGCAAGGGATGGAAGGTTAGCAGCTGAAGTTATAGGACTGGGGGAGGGGCATTAATCTACTTGATTCATACTGGCAGTGTGCTCCTTTTGGAAAGTGGTTTGGTCCAAATTCAATTCGGAAGGGAGAATGGAGGCCTGAAAGTCATTTAGCCTCCTGACAGTAGACTAAACTACCCCAGAGGCTGGCTTCTCAATCCTCACCATGGTCATTTGATGTATTTCTACTTAATGTACTGCAACTACATCTAAATGTATATCTGTACAGTAACAAATTTGAATTCTACATAAACCTGTATTGTGTTTTGACTCGTTTGGGGGACACAGGTAGGTGGCATCTCTTCCAGTGATGTGTGATTACCTTGCAGTTATAATCCAGTAAAGAATGTGTATTAAGCAAAGAGAACATAATTATGAATACAGTATGAATGCATGCAGAGATTAGCTCCACATGACAATATAGGAAGGATGAGTAAGTCTCTTTCCATAACATGTTTGGCATTGCCGTGGAAATGTGCCAAACCATTTTGTCACCTCAGTGAGCCCCCTCACTTGAGATGTTTGGATCAGAATCATTGTATTCAGTTCTCCACAAATATCTGCAGATTGAACAAATCTAATATTGTGTATATGCTAGATAAAAGTCAAAGCAGAATGTACTGGTACTATAGTAATGTATAAAACTCACTCCTCTTTCCAGATTTTTTTTTTATGTAATTAGCCAAACTTTATTCATTTTATTTGCCTACATTTCTGCCTGGTCATTTTTTTTAGATTTGTCTTGGTATTTGCCAGTGCGTAATAGCAATAACGGATTTCTTTTACTAGGAGGCTGAAATGACTTTTAATGAAGGACTGGACTGAAATTGAGACCCAATTATACTGTTAATTAAACTTCTATTTTTTCCTCAGTGATTTCCTTTTGCCTGCAGCTTCACAATTCTCTCATGCCTGCATTTAAAAAAAAAGCCTGTAGAATTTCTATTTTTTGTTCATCCTTTAAGTTAGCATTAAAAATAGCACTGATAGGAACTTCTTCATTAGAATTTTTTTGACACAGTAGGGAGATACTGTTAGATGCTTCCTTTTTCTTCATCCAACAATTTAGCATGAAAGGGATTTATATACACTGTATATGCTTTTCCCAGTAATCCCTGCACCATCTCTATTAGATAGATCACTGTTGCATCTATTTTGTATGTGGGAAATTTGGATCTGAAAATTAAGATTTGCTTAGAGAGGTCATGGCTGAGATGATATTTGAACCAGGGATTTCTGACTTACAGTTCACTTCATTATGACTATGCTAATTCCTCCACAGCCAGACTTCCCATCTCATATGTATTTGAGATGACAATGATAATAATGACAATTTTTACATGAATTAATTATCTTGAAATATGCTGGCATCTACCAAACTAAATTTAATTTTACATGCAATTCTAATTCCCATAATATCCTAACCTACTTTATATCAATCCTATATCAGTCCTATATCAGTTTAGGTATTTCTACTGTTTTCCAGTGTTGTGCTAGATATAACTGTTAATCACTGTTGGTAATATTAATATTAGTTATAAACTTTGTTTAAGTAACACACTTACATATACCCCTTAGGATTCTGTCCCAACTGTTTCATCTTATAATATATACACATGACTTTAAACATTCAGTAAATGTTACTATGGTCTCAAATCATTATTCATTATAATGAATTCATTATGTATGATAAATTAAAAAATAAAAATAAACTAGTTACTAGATAAAATCAATATAAAATGCAACCATAGACAATAATAAAAAGGAGGACTAGTGATTTCCTATACTTTCTGTTCTGCCATGTGACAATATCACACCTGGAAGCTACCAAATAGAATTTTGCTACTTGTCACATGATTTTGGAGTCTTTGTCTGCAAGGAAATATCTTACATAAATTTCAGAGAACCTAGTAGGGGTATTGTGATGTTACAGATAGAACAGGCAGTACAGGAAAATGTGAGCTATTTCTACTGAGTCTTCCTCACAGCAGGACCTGCACTGAGTTCTTTTATAAAATATGAAATCTGCTTTAGATACTTATCTCTAATAATAATTCTGATCATTGCAATAAATGTGTAAAGTTTCCAAAACTTTTACAGACCATTAAAGATGGTGATGATCAAAGATATGCTTTAATAGATAGATCAGCCCATTATTTCATTATTTATCTTTCTGCACATCCGAAAAGGGGTCAAAAAAGTCTCAGAGGTTGCATTTTCAGTGCTATTAAGCACCTACTAAAATGAAGGAGAGAGCCAGTTTGGTGTAGTGGTTAAGGCATCAGGCTAGAAACCCAGAGACCGTGACTTCTGGTCCTGCCTCAGGCACAAAGTCAGCTAGGTGACCTTGGGCCAATCACTCTCTCTCAGCTCTAGGAAACAGGCAATGGCAAATCACTTCTGAAATCTTGCCAAGAAAACTGCAGGGACCTGGCCAGGCAGTTGCCAGGAGTCAACAGTGACCTGAAGACACCAAAAATAAAATAATATAATAAAATAAAAATTGAAGGAGGGATTTTGGTAGGAAAAGGAATTCTAAGGCATCCTGATTGGTCCAATCTTTCTACAATGACACTTAGGGCTTCCTGAAATTGTGCTGTACAAGATATTGCTTGCGTTCCTTCCTTCCAAGACTACTTTCCTTCACTGGCCTTATGAGCACATTTTGTACAATCTGCTTTTTTCTAGCCATTCCATATGAGTTATCCTTTTATCTGGTTATTTAAAACACATGATTTCATTTCAAAAGTCAAATAAAGGAGAAAAATATTATTTAATCAAGCTATTCAAGGAACATTTATATTCATTTCTTCCCATTGGCTTCAATAGACCCTATTTTAACCTGAGTACATTGATTGCTTAGTGAAATAATAGAATAGTTCTGCTGAAATTTAAGGACATGGAAAGTAGTAGGTGTGATTTCATTATCCACAGAAGTTTCCAGTTGGTTACAGCTCTTTTTTTTTTTTTTCATAAATCTCTGGTAGATCCATCTATATGAAGGAAGTTGAGTTTTTAAATAAAACAATAGCAGTGCCAAACTTTTGACAGTTCTAGTCCAGCAAAACATTGACAGAGATTTCAATGAAAGGTTAAAGAGAATTTTGAAAGGAGTGAAATGTTCCATAGAGAGTTTTATACGTATCGGCAATGAATTTTGCCTTGAATAAAATCCAAGGTATATTTTTACAGGGTCCCATGCAGAAAAGTTGCCCTCTATCTAATGCATAATTTTTAAATTTTATTGTTGCTTAATAGATTTCTCTTGCTAAAATAAGCCAGAGAAATCATATAAATGGAAGATCATATACTAAAACATGCAAAGTAGTGTGGATTGGGGCAGATGCTAATTTACTTAAGGGAGGAATTACCTTTTCTAACCTGCCCTGCCCCAATTCAAAATCTTCACATTAAGCCTGCTTCATGTATGTTACGCTGGGGCTTTGCAGATAGCTGTGTTGTAGTAACCATTGCAAAGGAGAAAATAAAAACCTTGAGAAGTAGTCATTTTTGCAATTTTGTGGGTTTTGCTCTATTTTTTTTTAACCAATTTCTGCTCCTGAATCATGAATGATTCTGAGCAGAAAACTCTCCAAGCTGATGCAAGATTAGCTATACTATTCAGGATCTGGCCACACAGTAGATTAGGGTCAGTGGTCCCTGTACAAACTTACTAAATTCATTTCCAGATGGAAGAAGTTCCATAGCATAGAAACTGCTGAAAAAATCAGTGTCATGTACTCTGTCGGTTGCATCAGATTGACGGATCTTGTGTTCTTAGGTGAGTAGTAATAGTGTGTACTGTAGTCTTAACACAAATTTCACAGGAAGCTGTAGCTAAAATTCCTAACTGCAAAATGGTTTTAGAGACAAGCACCACCATTGTCCTCTATTATATACCTCTCACCACTCCTCCCCAACGCCTCTTCATGTTTGGTTGCAATGACTCTTGGGATTTGAAGTACGACGCTATAATTCTAACCATCAGGCCCATGAGCTGAGATATGAAATTAAACCCCAAAATATCTAGCTTTCACAGACAAGTGGGCAGATAAATTTTGCAAGAACTGAAGTTTATGAATTGGCTTTGAAGCAGCCCTGTATAAATCCTGGAATCTACAACAATGGCCTATGCTGCCTTCATGAAGGATTCCAGGAAGAGACTGGCGACATCTTCCAAAGACTGGGGAGTAAAATTTTAGTGGGTGCTTTGTCAATTTCATCAGCAGGGAATTAATTTAGAAAAAAGGAGAAGGTGGCAAAAGCCCAGTGTCAGAACCTGTATCACCCATCTGTTGTTGTTTTCCATTATATTGCAGTCGTTGGGAGTTGGAGTGATTTGTTTCTGCCACTTGTAACTAAAGGGGGGGGGGGTTGCTGTTAATGGTTGTAATGGGAGCTGGGAAGCAGCTTAACCATATATGGGCAATTTAGACTGGCTTGATTGCCGGCAAGGCAGCTGGGGCCCAAAGAGCCAGGAAGGAGCTCAGGGAGGAGGGGGGAGGAAGGAAAGAGGTCACCACCAGGTGGAGAAGACTCGAGACGCCAGGCAATAAGGGGAGGGGGGATAAATAGAGGGAAGTTTACCCAAGGCTTTAGTTTTAGCAATGTTCTGTTTACAAGCTACATGTACCACGTAATAAAGAACTATTTTTCTGAACCAAGCCTGGTTGCATGAGAATGCTTCAGAACTGGGAGTTGGACGGTGTGGACTTGACACCCAGAAGCAAATATGCAGCCAAATATGCCAGATATGCAGACTGAGGCAAGAAAGCACAACATGAAGCAGGAGGCGTAGGTGGGACTCAGGGTCTCACAGGAAATTACCAGAGAGACAGTACATGGTAACACTCAAAACCTCTGATGTTTCTTCACTAATATGCAGAATATTGGAAATAAGCAGGAAAAACAAGAGTGTCTCTCTCAGGGAGACAAATATGATGTGATGGGCATCACTGAAACACTAAAACCATGATATGTATGATTGGTACATAGCCCTGTAAGGCTGCAACATTCAAAAGGAATCGAGTGTGGAAGTGTGCTGTATGTGAAGAAAAGATTCAGAAATTCAGAAATCTGAATATGGAACTCCTTTTGACAGTGATTGGGTAAGAATAAAAGGAGAGAGCCACAAAAGTAATACTGGGATGGGAATATATTATAGTCCACCTGCATTAGCAGAAGATATAAATGAGGCTTTCTGCATCCGATGACAAATCTTTCAAAGATTCATGCAATCATGATAATGGAAGATTTCAGTTATCCGGAAATCTGCTGGGAACCTAATCAGAGGTCCAATACATTTTTGTCTTCTCTTAACTAAATTTCATTTGTCAGAAGATGAAACCAAAAATGAGGTGGTCTGCTATTCTGGACCTAATCTTCATCCACCCGGAATAACTGGTTGAAGAAGTGCAGGAGGCTGGTACCTTGGGAAAAAGTGTTGATCTTATCCTTGAATTCATGATGTCCAGGGGCAAAGGAACTGAGAAGCATATTGGACTTCAGAAAGCAGAGTTTGATCAACACTAAGAGAAAGTAGGTCAGATTAAATGGTTTGAAACCTTGCAGGAGAGAAGTGTCCTGGAAGGATGGGAAATCTTACAAAATGAGAAACTAGAGATCTAAACACAAATAATTCCTACAAGAAATCAAAATGGGAGAATTCTAAAGAGGATGGTACCGCTAGACAAAGAACTCTGTAAAATGTCATCAAGAAAAGGGGCACATATAGGAAATGCAATGTAAGGCATATAGCTGAAGAATGCAGTTTAGTCACTAGAAAAGCTAAAGTCAATTTCTGTGTCAGAAAAGCTAAAGTCACCTTCTGGGGGAGATGGGCGGGGAAGGAAGGAAGGAAGGAAGGCAGGCAGGAAGGCAGGCAGGCGGATGGATGGATGGATGGATGGATGGATGGATGGATGGATGGATAGATTTTTGTTGTTCAGTCGTTAAGTCGTGTCCGATTCTTCGTGACCCCATGAACCACATTGCGCCAGGCCTTCCTATCTTTCACTGCCTCCCTGAGTTTGCTCAATTTCATGCTCATTGCTTCAGTGATGCTATCTAGCCATCTCATCCTCTGCCGTCCTCTTTGCCGTCCTTTTGCCTTCCATCTTTCCCAGCATCAGGGTCTTTTCCAAAGAGTCCTCTCTTCGCATTAGGTGACCAAAGTATCTGAGCTTGAGCTTCATTATCAATCCTTCCAATGAGCAATCAGAGTTGATTTCCTTTAAGATTGACTGATTTGACCTCCTAGCAGTCCAGGGGACTCTTAAGAGTCTTCTCCAGCACCACAGTTCAAAGGCATCCATTCTTCGGCGTTCAGCCTTCTTTATGGTCCAGCTCTCACAGCCATACATTACTACTGGAAAAACCATAGCTTTGACTATGCGGATCTTTGTCGGCAAGGTGACGTCTCTGCTTTTTAATATGCTATCTAGGTTTGCCATAGCTTTCCTCCCAAGGAGCAAGCGTCTTTTAATTTCGTGGCTGCAGTCTCCATCTGCAGTGATCTTGGAGCCCAAATAAATGAAGTCTGTTACTGCTTCCATTTCTACCCCTTCTATTTGCCAGGGATTGATGGGTCCAGATGCCATGATCTTAGTTTTTTTAATGTTGAGTTTCAAGCCAGCTTTCGCACTCTCCTCTTTCACCCTCATCAAGAGGCTCTTTAGTTCTTCTTCACTTTCTGCCATTAGGGTGGTATTGTCTGCATATCTGAGGTTATTGATGTTTCTCCCTGCAATCTTAATTCCGGCTTGTGATTCTTCCAGCCTGGCATTTCTCATGATGTACTCTGCATATAGGTTAAATAAGCAGGGTGACAGTATACAGCCTTGTCGTACTCCTTTCCCTATTTTGAACCAATCGGTTGTTCCCTGACCGGTTCTAACTGTTGCTTCTTGGCCCGCATACAGATTTCTCAGGAGACAGGTAAGGTGGTCTGGTATCCCCATCTCTTTAAGAATTTGCCACAGTTTGTTGTGATCCACACAATCAAAGGCTTTTGTATAGTCAATGAAGCAGAAGTAGATGCTTTTTTGGAACTCTCGTGCTTTCTCCATGATCCAGCGAATGTTGGCAATTTGATCTCTAGTTCCTCTGCCTCTTCGAAACCCAGCTTGTACATCCGGTAGTTCTCGGTTCATGTACTGCTGAAGCCTAGCTAGTAGGATTTTGAGCATAACCTTGCTAGCATGTGAAATGAGTGCAATTGTGCAATAGTTTGAGCATTCTTTGGCATTGCCCTTCTTTGGAATTGGAACGTAAACTGACCTTTTCCAATCCCGTGGCCACTGTTGCGTTTTCCAAACTTGCTGGCATATTGAGTGCAGCACTTTAACAGCATCGTCTTTTAGTATTTTAAATAACTCAGCTGGAATACTGTCATCTCCGCTAGCTTTGTTGTTAGCAATGCTTCCTAAGGCCCACTTGACTTCACTCTCTAGGATGTCTGGCTCAGGGTCAGTGACCACACCAGCATGGACATCAGGGACATTAAGATCTTTCTTGTATAGTTCTTCTGTGTATTCTTGCCACCTCTTCTTAATCTCTTCTGCTTCTGTTAGGTCCCTGCCTTTTTTGTCCTTTATCATGCCCATCTTTGCACTAAACGTTCCTTTGATATCTCCACTTTTCTTGAAGAGATCTCTAGTCTTCCCCATTCTATTGATTTCTTCAATTTCCTTGCATTGTTCATTTAAGAAGGCCTTCTTATCTCTCCTTGCTATTCTCTGGACATCTGCATTCAGTTGCTTATATCTTTCCCTTTCACCCTTGCTTTTCGCATTCCTTCTTTCCACAGCTATTTGTAAAGCCTCATCAGACAGCCATTTTGCTTTCTTGCATTTCTTTTTCTTTGGGATGGTTTTAGTTGCTGCCTCTTGTACAATGTTACAGACCTCCGTCCATAGTTCCTCAGGCACTCTGTCTACCAAATCTAATCCTCTAAATCTATTCATCACCTTCACTGTGTACTCACATGGAATATGATCTAAGTCATACCTGAGTGGTCTAGTGGTTTTCCCTACATTCTTCAATTTAAGCCTACATTTTGCAGTAAGAAGCTCATGATCTGAGCCACAGTCAGCTCCTGGTCTTGTTTTTGCTGTCTGTATAGAGCTTCTCCATCTTTGGCTGCAAAGTATGTAATCAATCTGGTTTCGGTATTGACCATCTGGTGATGTCCATGTGTAGAGTCGTCTCTTGTGTTGTTGGAAAAGAGTGTTTGCTATGACTAGCTTGTTCTCTTGACAGAACTCTATTAGCCTTTGCCCTGCTTCATTTTGTACTCCAAGGCCAAACTTGCCTGTTATTCCGATTACTCCTTGACTTCCTACTTTAGCATTCCAATCCCCTATGATGAAAAGGACATCTTTTTTTGGTGCTAGTTCTAGAAGGTGTTGTAGGTCTTCATAGAACCGGTCAACTTCAGCTTCTTCGGCATCAGTGGTTGGGGCATAGACTTGGATTACCGTGATGTTGAATGGTTTTCCTTGGATACGCACTGAGATCATTCTGTCATTTTTGAGGTTGTACCCCATTACTGCCTTTCCCACTCACTTATTGACTATGAGTGCAACTCCATTTCTTCTAAGGGTTTCTTGCCCACAGTAGTAGATATAATGGTCACCTGAATTAAATTCACCCATTCCCGTCCATTTCAATTCGATGATTCCCAAGATATCGACGTTCAATCTTGTCATCTCATGTTTGACCACATCCAGCTTGCCTTGGTTCATGGATCTTACATTCCACGTACCTATACAATATTGTTCTTTAGAGCATCGGACCTTCTTTTCGCTTCCAGGTACATCCACAGCTGAACGTCCTTTCGGCTTTGGCCAAGCCGCTTCACTCTTTCTGGAGCTACTTGGAATTGCCCTCCGCTCTTCCCCAGTAGCATATTGGACACCTTCCGACCTGAGGGGCTCATCTTCCAGCGTCATACCTTTTAGCCTTTTAACATTGTCCATGGGGTTTTCTTGGCAAGGATACTGGAGTGGGTTGCCATTTCCTTCTCCAGTGGACCACATTTTGTCAGAACTCTTTGTCATGACCTGTCCGTCTTGGGTGGCCCTGCACGGTATAGCTCATGGCTTCACTGAGTTACACAAGCCCCTTCGCCACGACAAGGCAGTGATCCATGAAGGGGAGATTAGATAGATAGATAGAGGTTGTTTAGGAATGTTAGAAACAAAAGGAAATCCAAAGAGAGTGTAGGTCCTTTGTGGGGAGAAGGTGGTGAATTTATTTATTTATTTATTCAATTTACATGGCCACCCATTTCAACAAGTGACTCTGGGTAGAGAACAGAATTAAAATAAAATAAAACCAATTACAGTTTTACAAAAATATTAAATTCAAAGCAGCTGAGAAACATCACTAAATCGCTAATACAACCAAGAAGTGGGTTCCAGCACACAAATCGCTAATACAACCAAGAAGTGAGTTCCAGCTCCAGGCTCAGAACTAGGTCTTTAGGGCCTTATGAAAGGCCAGTGATGTTGGGGCCATACTTATCTCTGGAGGAAAAATGTTCCACAAGGTGGGCACTGTGGCAGAAAAGGCACATCTTCTAGGCTCCACCAACCAGCATTCTTTGGCTGATAAGAACCAGCATGCCCATTCTGCCTGACCTGATTGGATGGGTAGAAACAACTGGGGAGAGACGGTCCCTCAAGTAACCTGGTCCTAAGCCATGAAGGACTTTAAAGGTGACAACTAGCACCATGAATTGCACCTGGAAGCACAATGGCAACCAATGCAGCTCATGGAGTAGTGGTGTTATATGTGCCAAATAAACAGTGCCATTTACTATCCATGTTGCCGCATTTTGTACTAATTGAAGCTTCTGAATGCTCTTCGAGGGCAGCCGCATGAAAGCACTTTGCAGTAGTTCAGATGAGAGGTCATGAGGGCATGAGTGATAGTAAGCAGGGCCTCCTGATCCAGGAACAGGCACAGTTGGTGTTCAACATGAAGGTGTCAAAGGTCCTCCTAGCCGTAGCTGTCACCTGCTCTTTCAGCAGGAGCTGCAAGTCCAGGAGGACCCCCAGATTGCGCACTGGGTCTGCCTGAGGCAGTGCCATCTCATCCAAGGCCCACAATGGAAGGTTGCCAGCACCAGAAGGTCCAAACACCCAAAGGCACTTGGTCTTGCTTGGGTTGAGCCAAAGCCTGTTGTACCCCATCCAGGCCCCCACAGCCTCCAGACACTAGGATAGGACATCCATGGCATCACTCAGGCAGTCTGGGGTGGAGATATAAAGCTGGGTATCATCAGCATATTGGTAATGGGTGGTTGTGAGAAGGCAGAACATCTTAACACCTGTTTTGCACTTGTAAAATGGCAGGAGGAAAATGGACTCCTAGCTGATCATTGTTACACCACTAGGGGAAGGAGGGAACTGAAGCTTAAAATAGACAAGGAGAAAGAAAAAGAGAAATTTGCTAATTTAAACAAATTCAAGTTTTTGGGCCCAGATAGTTTACATCCTAGGGCCTGAAGGAACCAGCAGAGGTGATCACAGAACCTGTCTCAGTAATCTTTAGAACTCCTAGAAGACTGGCAAGGCTACAGAAGACCAGGAAAAAGCAAACATTGTACTCATCTTCAAAAGGGGGAATAAGGATGACCCAAAGGAATATAACAGCCATCAGCTTGATATCTATACTGGACAAAGGTCCTGAAACAGATTGTCAAACAGCATGTTTGGAGGCATTGCATGGGCAACCTTAATTAACAGAGGACAGCATTGATGTGTCACAAACAAATTGTGCCACACTGACCTTCAAGAGAGTTACTAACTCTAGTAGATCAGAGGAACACTGTACTGTAGACAGTACAGTAAAAGTGCAGTAAAACCTTTGATAGAATCCCCCATTATACTTGCCTCAGTCAAATGATAAAATATTGCTAGATTCAATTGGTTGAATGACTGCACCAAAAGAGTCCTTGTTAATGGCTGCCAAACTGCCAAGCTCCCAGGGCACCAGACACCTCCAGGTCCCCACATCACGTAGGGGCTCACTGGGGTTTTCCACATCACTCCGGGGCTCACTCAGACTCACCGTGTGGCTCCAGGGCTTGTTGGAACTTGCAGTGCTACTCCAGGGCTCCCTGGGGCTTGCTGTGCCATGTCAGGGCCTGCTGAGCCTGCTGGGCCTGGGGTTCTATATGCTGCGTCAGCATCTGCTGGGGTTTGCCATGCCGTGCCATGCTTGCTGAGCCTGCTAGGCCTAGGGCTCATTGAACCACATCGGGGCCTGCTAGGCCTGCTGCTCCTGGGGCTTGACATGCCACATTGAGGCCTGCTGGAGTTCGTTGCGCTGTGCTGGGGCTCGCTGGGGCTTGCTGCACCACACTGGGGCTCATCAAGACTCACTGCAGCTTGCTGCACCATCTCTTGGAGTTCACCTAGCCAGTTGAAGGCTCATTGCAGCTCTCTGCACTCCAAAGCGTGTTGCAGCTCACTGCGCCACACCAGAGCTTGCTGGGGGCTTATCAGTGCTCGCTGCCCTGCTCCACTCCAGGGCTCAGTGGGCTCTCCATGCTGAACCAATGCCTCTGGGGGCTTACCACGTTGTCTTGGGGCTCACCACAGGTTGCTGCCTGCTCCAGGGCCTGCCAGGGCTCTTCACACCGCTTCAGAGCTCAGTGGGCTCGCCACCCTGCACCGGCACCCCTTGGGGCTCGCCACATTGTCCCAGGGCTCGCTGAGAATCACCGCCCACACCAGGGTCCACCAGAGCTCTCCACCCCACTCCGGGGCTCACTGGGGCCCACCACTCCACACAGGAACTACACCGGAGCTCTCCCAGGCCTGCTGCTTGCCCAAGCCTGCTGCTCTCTGCCGTGCTCAGCTGTGCTCTGCCCCTCCATCCCAGGAGTTGTGCTCGAGTCAACAACATTAATTTATTCATTTTATTGTAATATCTGTTTGAAGGTCGTGAGCCACTCTGAATAGTTGTGAGTTGGGGAGCATACAAGTTTAATATATCATCGTCATCATCATCATCATCTAGTCCAAACTGCAGGAAGTAATTGTCTATTTGAACATGGTCAGATTTATGACATGTGTCCAGTTATGGTCATCACAGTTCAAAAAGGAGAGTAACGAATTGGAACAAGTTCAGAGGAGGACTATTAAGATGGTGAGAAAGAAGGCCAATATGGAATGGTTAAAGGATCTGGGTAACTTTAGCTTGGAAAATAAATGATGGTATGGTGCCAGTCTTTACGTATCTGAAGGGTTGTCATATGGAAGAGGGAGTGGACTAATTCTATATTGCCCCAGAAGGCAGGTCCAGAACCAATGGGTTCAAAGTACAAAGAGGTAGACAGGGTGAACACTAAGATTATTCTGACTGCATAAGCTGTCAGCCAGTACAAAAAGTTGCCACATGTAGTGTTGAGTTCTTCATTGAAGTTATTTAAAAAGAAGTTGGGTGGTTATCTATCAGAATACTCTAGTTTTCTGAACAAAGGGTTGAACGAGATAACCTTTAAAGTTCAATTCAAGTCTATGATTCTATGTTCTCTGCCCTTTCAGTACCCAATCTTTCTATGTAAATGGAAAACAGGTCAGCCCTTTGAGGTAGTCTAGACAGGAAACAAAAACCATGAGTGTTAACACTACTTTTATTGTAAGATTACAGAAACAGAGTTTTACAAGTCAGAAAGCATTCCCCATTACCACCACCTTTATGGTTATGGAACTTTATGGAATTAAGGAGGGTCTCTTCTGAGATGCTTTCTCCACCCCCATCCCTCCTTTGGACTCAGATTTCTCTTAACAGACCATTGTATAGGCTTTGGCTCTTCCTCCTGTTTCCCAAGGTTATTCTCACAGCCCATTATAAAATATGAATGGGATTTCTACTCATTTTTACTTGAATGCCAGTAAGAGCCTTCATAGAATCTGGATTCAAGTAGGGGTGAAGCTATATGAAAATATATGCACTCATATGACATTCCTTGTCATTGTTTGCACAATGAAATTGAAACATATAATGTAACTTACTTTTTTTAATGTACGTATTTATTTTCCCCAAATCCAACTTTTCTGAAGCATGTTCTTATATAATCTGTCATATTCTTTATTGAGATGGAAACTGACTGTTCTGTTTTACTGAACTGTTGGAGCAGAGACTGTTCAAGCCAATGAGCAAGCAGAGAGACAGTCATATGCACTGAGGACAGCATTATTAAAATAAAAAAGAGCAAACCTGTACTTAGATATACCTAAAAATTACAGAATATTTCAAAACCTAGTTGACTTGACTTATGGCCTCATTCCTATAGTTAATCTGTTGATTTATTTATCTACTGGGAATTGTGATCAATCCATTATTGCAGAAAGAAGAAAGCCTCATTCTTTTGCTGCTACTTGGGAACACTTATATTCACACATAATAATTACCAAAAAGTTGAGTTTCCTAAGTGTCTTATTGGAGTGGGAAGATGCCAGAAAAATACTTATTGCTGTTTGGTAGATAAGATCAACTACACTATTTCTATTCACTAAAACCCAAAGGACACAAGTGCAAATCATTCAAACTTCTCTTAGGATCTCTCACCAGTGCTGGGGTCCAAAGTGTGTTCCCACATCTTGTGGTACCCTTTTTCCTTTCTCCTCCTGTTCTTCTGGGATATTCCAGCTACCTATAGTACTGGAAGGTAACGAGTGGTTGAGACCCCCTCCCCACAAACAATGTTCCACTCCCCTTAACTTTTCCTTGGGCATCCCAATGAAATGTCTCTCCCAAAATTGGGTCCAAATCTGGATGAAATTGAATAAGGAGAATCACGGTCATTTAAAAGTCCTTGGTACTAGTAGGCATCTACTCTTTTGGGAATCTTATCAAAAATGGAGATATTAGCAACCGTCTACAATTAGCCATTTTTTCTGGATCCAGGATGGGTTTTTAGGGGTAGATGAATATTGCCTTTAGCATCAAACTGTGTCTCAGATCTCCTGGATACAATTAGCTATCCCTTCCTTACATGTAACAAGTCCAAGAGTTAAGAATACAAGTAGTTGAATGAGTTCATATTTTTCTAGATTTGGCTGTATGTTCAACTGAAACTCATTCAATGCAACTGGAAAATTGAAACTCAAGGATATTATGCCAAATGCAAATTACCTTACTTTCAAAGTTTTTTGCAAATTTTTCATACCAACCCCTTGAGGATGTGACTCCATTTCCTTAAAGAGTGCAACAACTCTTCACTATACCTTCTACAGTATAAAATCACCTATAATGGCAATTGGATGATCTCTTATCACATTCTGAAAATAATTAGGATTCATTAATCTATGGGCAAAACCAGTTTAGAGAGGCAAACCCACTGAACCTTATAGATAGGAAAAGTCAGCAAGAATTGAATCTTAACAGGTAATGATGCACAAGAATTGGGATGATATTAAATACTGCATTTTTACTGTCTTCCAATCAAGCTGAGAAAACTAAATCTAGTGTATAATATGTTGTGACAGCCACACAGTTGTCATGGCATCCATTAATACCTGAGTTGCCCTAAACTGAATAATTCTGACATGAGCATTAAGATTTCTCCTCCCACAAGACCAACAACCTGGGAGTCCTCAGTATAAGCCCAAAATCATACATGTCAGTTCCTATATTCATTATTGCACTGCTGGTTGGTTGTGGATCCCTGATCTATTTTGAATGCACAATTCCTGATGCAAACATTCAAAGCTGATATTCTGATGAATAGAAAGTCTTGGAGAGATGAAATTCCTGTAGACCACAGCAACCTTTCTCAACTTCTTTTCAGACTATTGCCAATGTAACCTTGTTTTGCTGTACTATGATGTGGGCAGGAGGTTTGTGGATCCAAAAGCAATAAACACATAAATGTGGTAAAAGCTAAAAGAAAAGTAAAGCATAACAAAACAGACAAAGAAACAAAACTTCAAATGCAAAGCATAATAAAAACAAGATATATCTACAGAAAGGGCAATAAAACAAGATATGGCGACATTTAATAGATGAGTGTACATACAGGACAAAGCAGAGACGTCACCTTGCCGACAAAGATCCGCATAGTCAAAGCTATGGTTTTTCCAGTAGTAATGTATGGCTGTGAGAGCTGGACCATAAAGAAGGCTGAACGCCGAAGAATTGATGCCTTTGAACTGTGGTGCTGGAGAAGACTCTTAAGAGTCCCCTGGACTGCTAGGAGGTCAAACCAGTCAATCTTAAAGGAAATCAACTCTGATTGCTCATTGGAAGGATTGATAATGAAGCTCAAGCTCAGATACTTTGGTCACCTAATGCGAAGAGAGGACTCTTTGGAAAAGACCCTGATGCTGGGAAAGATGGAAGGCAAAAGGACGGCAAAGAGGACGGCAGAGGATGAGATGGCTAGATAGCATCACTGAAGCAATGAGCATGAAATTGAGCAAACTCAGGGAGGCAGTGAAAGATAGGAAGGCCTGGCGCAATATGGTTCATGGGGTCACGAAGAGTCGGACACGACTTAACAACTGAACAACAACAACAACAACAACAGGACAAAATCCCACATCTTCATTCACTCTTAATGTATGGGTGAATGTGGTCATATGCTGTATCAGTCTGGCCTTTAACTGATACCACCACAAGACCTGAGGACAAGGCAACTAGAATCCATAAAATGCCTGATCTTCCTCCTTCTCCACTGGCCTTTTACCTTCCTGTACCATACATTCCCTTGCCTGTGACTGGGAATTTTGCCCATGATTTCCCACCCCTTGCCTGCCCACTGGCTTCCAAATTGTGCAGATCCTTCATGAGTATAATGAGCTGTTTGGACAAATGTTCATTTGCAATGTCTGGACAGTATTGTAGCAGTGGTGTCCATAACTAGCAGCCATGATGTCCTCATGTGCATGTCATCATTTCCCCCCTCTCTTTCCCCCATGGATTCTTATATAGTGGGATCAAGCAATTGGGAAAGCAATCGAAGGGTGAGCTGGAGAGGGCATCTATACTCTTCAGTAAGCAGTGAATGTGGAAAAGGACCTGAACTGATCCATTGATTAAGAATTTTCCAGAGTTTAAATAGCAAGGAAAGCAGGGGTATTCACTCTATTCATTAAATAGATGGTGTGCCACTCGACCATTCCTTTTGTGCCACTCAGCAAACTTTTCTCTAACTGATGTCTTTCTTTAGATTAAGCTCCCATAATTTGGCAGTAGAAATGCCACTGCATTTTGCCTACAAAAACCAGAACAGAATAAACATACTAAATATTTATGAATATTGAGTGTATTTATAAGAATTCCACTAACTAAAGTTTCCTATCTCTAACCTTGTTGCCACCTAATTTCTTTCAAGGACAGAGGTACATATTATGTTTGAATGTGAAAAGCCATCCAGTTCATATTTTTAGCCCTTACAGAGCTCCTGATTATCTTAATTTATCACCTAGAGATTTCATGGCTCAGTGGGGCTTTGAATTCATTTATCTCCCAATACTCTTATCTATTATTTGCCATGGATTTCTGCTTCTTTTACTGCTAGTTAGTTTCTGTAATGCTGCAGGCACCTTTATCACCACCTTACTAGGATCTTAATCATTTAAGGCATGTGAAACTCTCCGAAGAACACCTACCTTATGTAATAGACCTGTTGTGGCTTTCTGTTATATATTATTGGTCCCCCCATGTGCTTGATTTAAAGCTGAGAGATTCCCTAAACTGAAATGCTCAAAGCAATAAAAATCTTCTCTAAGTATTTTCATTGCTTCCTACATATTTTCTAGAAAGCTATTTTTAGACCAGCTTGGCAATTACACAGGCTGAGAAGGTGAAGTTATTCTGCTAAGAGGCTGCCCTTCACACAAGGATGCTCTCAGGCCTATTCCATGAAGGACAAAGCAGTATAGTGGTTATAACAGGCCTGCTATGGGGTTGTTTTTAACACCGTAACTGTTTAGACATATCAGATATTCCTCTGTTTAATGTAATAATTTCTGTTTAGGAAATATAAATGTAAAAGTATTGTACATTAGAATAACAGATGCTGGGGATAAATACTCGGGAATGACCATCATCTTCATAACCTATTTGTGAATTTCCAGAGTCATCAGGAATACCTCTTAAGATATTTTAAATGGTGTGCTTACATATCCTACAAAGGCCACAGTCATACTGGGCCAGTGTGTGTGTGTGCATGTGACTGTGAAGCAATCAAATTGGTGAAGAAGATAGAACAGTAAATTTTGAGGAACTTTTACTTTCCCCCTCCCCCACCTCATAGAACTAGGTACCATGACAGAAGATAGAAAGTAGACAACAACTTAACACTAAAGCCAAATGGTGAGACATTCAGGATGGGAAAAAAACAAAATGTTTTTACACAAAGCACAGAGTTAAAGCTGTGGAATTCGCTACCAGAAGACTTGGTGATGTCTACCAACTTATTCAGCTTTAAATACAGATTGACTAAATGCATGGACTATAATAATCTCTGTGTCTACTATGATGGCTGCATGTTACCAGGGATCAAAGAAAGCATACTTCTCAGTACCAGTTACTTGGAAACAGCAGTAGGGGGTACCATTGCATTCATGTCCTTCTTGTGGATTTCCAGTTGGCATCTATTATTTCACTTCAGCAAACAGAATGCTGGACTAGCTGGCCTTTGTTCTACCTAGCAGAGTTTTTATGTTGTCATGTTCTTTCCTACTGAGTTCATAGCTAAAGGCTAAACTGTTTTGGAGGGATTTTTCACTTTTTACTTCACCACTGTTTTATAAGTACTATGGTAGCTCAAGCCTTTCAATAGATTAGAAGAACTGGACTTCTTAGTTTTCACACCCATCCCATATAAATAATTTAATAGATAGAAAAAGGCTTCCCTGTTGCTCATTCTGGTCAGTTGCCTTGAGCCAACTGGTGACAGCAAAAACAGAGGTGGAAAACTCACGAAAATGTTCTTTTGCCAAATGCCCAGACTTGTTTTGTGATCTACAGAATTTTATGAGGCCAGCACACTAGAGAGCATTTGAAAATTTCATAATAGTAATATTAAAGGAAGATATTGAATTGCTATCCACATTCAAGGAGAGTAAGATTACTACAGCTTTTGTTTCCAATGCCATTTATTATTTATAATTCCTCATTTTGCTCTCCATTAAATTTAGATATGCTTCAAAGCCCATCAGACAGCAATAAAACAGCAGTGTTCCACTAGAGAGTTGTTAATGTTGAAAGGGGTTAGGAATCCTTTTGTCCTGGCATTTGAAAGAAAGAGCACGGGACACATGCTCTAATAAAATCAAGTTCACTGTCTAGTAATTAATGCCACTACTGCAGCTTTCTCTGACACAAAAGATATATATTTATATATATATATAGAGAGAGAGAGAGAGAGAGAGAATGAGAATGAGAATGAGAATGTTAGGAAGATGCTTGGCTCATATTTTAAACCCTCCCTGCATATATAGTAACAGAGTATTAGTTCTAGCCTGTCCTCATACATGATATTAATTTTTGTTTCTTTTTAAGGACAAATATCAGCTTCTTGTTGTTCTCTGTCTGATAGGAATAGGAACTATCTCCTGAAAATTCCAGCACATAAGTGAAGACATTAGAATACAAGAACAAAGACGTAGAGGTAAAAGGAAATGCATATAGACTGCCTGAAGGTGACAAAATATCATTACTATTGAACTATTCTATTTATGTATTTATTGAATATAGACTATTTATCAGATTTACATCATGCATTCTAAATGTGTGCCGGTATGTTGCATGTATCTTCTCACTGGGGTCAACAATACTTCAGCTTGCAAGGCAGTCTCTACCTTAGATATCCTAGCTTGCTTAGAGTAGTATGAATATGCTTGGGGTTGTGCCTTTGACTGTGCTTGTGGCACACTGGCCCAAATGTACCAAAACAGATTGCTGCACATGGCACAGGTTCAGAAAAGCCTAGAAACCTAATCTATACTTTCTCAATTGTACTAAAATGTATTATGACAGATAAATTTTATTGACCAGAGCCATGATAGGTGGTGAGGTCAACATCTATGTGGTCATCTGCTGATGACCATGACATATGGAAGACTGCAACTTGGATTGTAAGAGGAGAAAATGTAAAAAAAAAAAAAAGGAAAAATGACAATAAGAGGAAAAAAAGATAGTTATAAAGAATGTAGTCAGAATATGCAAGAAATGGTTGAGATTAAAAGAAGCAGAGAAAATGCAAAGCAATTTGGAGGTGTAAGGTTATGCACTTAGGTAGGTTAAAAGGACTAAACAAAGATACTTCAAGGAAGTGAATGGAGTTATTTAAAAAGTGATGAAATGATTTGAAATGAAATTGAAATGAGGGAATGCTGGAATGAATATTTCAGAAATATATATATATATATATATAATATGTTGAAGAATGGAATTGAATCAATGCTATAAATGTTACCATCCAAGAAGAAATGAAAAATAAGTGTTGAATTCTATATGAAGGCTGAAAAATGGTAAAGCTGTAGGAATAGATGGTGTGACTGGAGAAATGTTATAGTATAAATGTTAGCTTATGGAATGGTTTATTTAAATGTGTAAAATCTGCAACTGTGCCTGACAATTGGAAGAATGCTGTTATTGTTCCAAACAGAACAGCCACAAAAATGAATGCAAATCCTACAGACAAATCAGTTTGTTAAATGTGTCTGGAAAGCTATGTGGAAGAATTTTGATAGAAAAGATACAAGAGATGAGAAAGAGAAAAAATTGGGGAGTATGTTAAGACTGTATGCCAAACATGATGAGTGAAGACCAGAACTTTTGTTCTTCACTGAGAAATATAAAAATGTGAGAAAAAAATTTATTGTATGTTTCTTTATAACATATATATTCATACATGCATACATACATACATGCCTTTGAGTAAGTTTTTGACTCCTGGTGACTGCCTGGACTGCCTGGACAAGTCCCTGCAGTTTTCTTGGCAAGGTTTTTCGGAAGTGGTTTGCCATTGCCTGCTTCCCAGGGTTGAGAGAGAGGGACTGGTCCAAGGTCACCCAGCTGGCTTCATACCTAAGGTGGGACTGGAACTCATGGACTCCCGGTTTCTAAGCCTGATACCTTAATCCTTACATCAAACTGGAAATTTATAATTTATAATTTATATGTATGTGTATATATATATATATCATTATAATAAAATGACTAGGCTTGAATTTTGAAATACAGGTAGTACTTGCTTATCAACTATCCCATTTAGCAACTGTTTGAACTAACAACTGTGTAAAAAAAAAAAAAGCTTTGTGACCAGTCCTTGCATTTACGACTGTTGCAATGTCCCGTGGTCACGTGATTGCTATTTGCATGCTTCAGAACTGACTTCCAACAAGCAGTTAATGGACAATGCGGAAATAAAATTGCAAGTCACAGTCATGTGATGTTTCATTTAACAACCACAATGATTCACTTAATGACAGAATGGGAAGTGATGTTGTAAACCTATTGCATGGTCATGTAATTTTCCACTTAGCAACCATGGTGCTTAGCGACAGAGTCGCTGGTCCCAATTCTGCTCGCTAAGCAAGGACTACCTGTATGGAGTTGATGTTTGGTTGCTGAATGTGGTGAGAAAAATATTTGATGGAAGCAAAGCATTATGAGAATAAATGAAATGCTTCGAAAATGTGTCAGATTGAGCAGGGAGTAAGAGAAGGATGTGTGATGTCCCTTTGATAGTTTAATGTACTGTATGTATGGATACATATATAAGAAATGCTCGTGGTGTCATTAGAGATGTGTTGTCATGGGTGTGCAAAGATGTATACTTTTGTATGCAGATAATGCTGTGTTGTTGGCTGAGAACCCTCATGACTTGCAGTGAATATTAAATAAACTGCATGATGGAACAAGGAGTATGAATCTGAAACTTAATGTATCACAGGTATTTGTTTCTGTTTGACAGGGAAAATGAGTGAATGACTGGAACATGTGTAAACTAGTTTAGCTATGTTTTCTTGTTCTTTTCTCAGGCCTTTAATATCTTTGTCTATTTCTTACACCTTTTCTGTGTTTTGCATAACATTGCTTACCCCGCCCTCCCAATGATGTAATCGTGTGATATCTCCTTTGTTCTTTGATTTGTTTATCAACAAATGTACTGTATAAGAAAAGCTTATGCTGACATTCAGGTGTGTTGATCAGAGATGCGACTGTGCCTACCCTTTTATATGCAGATGATGCTGTACTGTTGGCTGAAAACTGAAGTGATCCCCAGCAAATGTTAGAACATATGATGCAACAGGGAATATGAATCTGAAAATTAATATATTAAAAATCAAGATACTTGAAAATGGAATGAACAGGGAAAAATGGAATGAACAATTGCACGTAATTACATGTACGTGGCAAAAAATTAGACCAAGTGGGTAAATCTGTACCTTACTAGAATGTTTACTAAAGACAGGAAAATGAATGGCCAAAATTTAAGATATATAAATGCTGGTAGCAAGGTAGTGTGTGCTAGGTGGTATGTTGTGAGGGATGAATGTTTACTAAAAGAAGCAAAAATAGCTTCTTTTAGTAAAGAAGAAAGTTGAATGTAGTGAGAATGGGGTACTTTAGTACTGTGTGCAATAACTCAAGAAGAGGTAGGGTCAAGAATGAATGAGGGCTGAAGGGGAAGGAAAAGAAAGTTGTGGTTGGATGGAGAGAGATGAGAAATTTAAAGAACAGCAATGTATGGATGGATGTGTAGGCATGGTGGGAGCAAGAATGGCATGCAAGGACAGAAAGGTACTGAGAGAATAATGCTGGTATGAACTCTCTGTCTTTAATTTCTTTTGTTTGTTTTTAGCAAGGGAATGGTGAGATGGGTATGTATGCATACTGAAAAGCTTACAATATACTTTTTGTTCCACACAAAAGGAATTTTAATCTTTCCCATGTCACTTCTACTCTCATCAAACACAGGTCAGCATAGGGCTAGGAGAAAACATGTGATATTGATGATAATATTTTATCAAAGAAAAAGCTAGCCATCTGTTACTATTCCACAACTAGCTACCAGCTTTACCTTTGATACACTGCAGAGTAGCTTACAAGCCACACTCTAGGTGTAGGGTTAGCATTTCTGAGCTGCAATAATCCAAATGACCAACGGATGGTAGAAAAAGAATATGAAAAATGCACACACATTGCTGCCATCTAGTGGTATACATGATATTGCAACTAAGGTATCCGCCTAACTGGGCAGTAGCACTCACTACTCTATCTATTAGGATGCACTTCATCTAATTCATAGTAAGATAATCCCAGTAAGGTTACATGATATTGTTGGTTGTCTTGCTGATTTCTAGGATTAAGATTAACCCAAGAGAGTCACAGACTTTTGATTTCAGTAGAACATGTAGCCCAATTCTGTGTATGTTCATTCTGATGGAAGTTTATTGCTAGTTGGATAGGACTTACTGATTCTTGCCTCAGTTGTTCCTCCAGCACCTGCAAGTTGCTTTATCCAGTAAGTGGGCAGCTTTGCAAAGTTGATTCCTTATGTCTGTATTTCTTCTCTGCACATTTGCTCTCTTCCATTCACCACCCCATCTATGTAAAGAGTTCTCTCTTTAGCAAGTTTTTTTTTCCAGTGTAACAATTGGCATTTGCTTATGAAAGTCACTAATAGAGGAAACAAGTCCAACAAAATGTGGAAATATGGAGTGTTCCTTTGTAATCCTCCAACTTTAAAAAGGTCTTTAAAAATATTTTATATATTTTCTCACCTCTGCCCCCAATTTTCTCTATCCCTCTTTTACTCTTTTACTCTCTATTATGCACAAAAAAATAAACACTCAGCATTCTCTGGCCAGTTCAATACTTACTGAGATGTTACGTTTGATATTCTCATCCAAAAAAGAGATTTGTATATCAGCAAATATCATTGGGGGGGGTGGGGGGGGTGGGCAGGGGCAGGAAAGGGACGGATTTGGGATTTCCCAAGCCTGCTGACATTTCATTTCTATTTTTAGTTACCCTTTTTGACTACATTCCCATTCACTCATCAGTTGAATTCACTGGCAGAAAGAGTGATGACAGTGGGTAAATAGGATATGATTATCTTTATATGAGGCATTGTAAGTTGTCAACAATTTCTATGTAGAAGAACAAAACAAAGAGAGATTTTGGCTTTATACTTGATGCATGAGAAGAAAGAAGTCACCTTGTGATGTGAGACTGCAGCAGCGTAAGCGAAAGAAAACACTCTCAGTTTTAATAGAAAAAAGGTTATTAAAAAGAAATGACAGAGCATGTACTAGCATGTATTTATGAATATCAGGAGGAAGGTATCAATGGCCTAGTTTTAGATTTGTCTTCTAAAAGTATAAAACAACTATATTATCAAATTTATGAATCTGATCAGGTTCTGTGAATATTTCAACCTCATCTACTTTTTATGTTTGAGAGTGAGATTTTCAGATAATATGATTTTAATATCTAAAATATTTAATATATTAAATTTATTCAGCATCTATCCTGAACTTGCCTCTCACATTAAGGGTATCATAAAGGGTACTAAATTTATTATTCATCATCATTATTTTTTCTATTACTTTCTTGATTTATTGTGATTTTTCTTTTTATTGTTGTTTTAGAAGTTGTTTATACGTTGCAAGCCTCCAAGGGTCTTACTGGGTTATGAAGGGATATTAATGGAATGAATGTAAAAATATAATCTCCAACTGGGAGAATTATTTTTATACAGATGAGTTTCATGCACAAATAATTCTGACAGGCTGTAAAGATGTATTTGATCCATAAAACCTCAGATGCCTCTTATTTCCCTCTTTTAGCACATAAATCTGTTTCAGTCTTTAAAAATGGCTTTTGTGCTCTTTCAGAAAAATATTGCAATGCCAATAAAAACACCCCAAATCAAGAACAGAACTAGAGCTAGATATAGCCTCTGATGTCGAATCTTCATGGCAAAGTCACCCAAACCAGCTCCTCACCCAAGGCAGGAGAACATTGATCTCCTAAGTTTGCAGTATAAGGACACTTGCTGCAAATACACATTTATCAGAAGCAGCACATATTTTAAGGGGTTGTGTGCCTTAATCACTTCAGGTTTGGAACATAGGTGTTTTTGTTACCTGCAATAAAAATAGGTGTTTTGGCAGCACTTCTGAACGGCTGTTGTTTTGTTTCCATTTATAGGGAAGTTTTATATTAAACATTTCTTTGTATGCAGCTCTAAAAGAGAGTTTATTGGGGGGGGGGGGTAGGAGGCTGGAGGGAGACGAAAACTTTAATCTACCTGACATTTGGCAAGAAACAACTGAGGATAACTTCAATACAATGTTCACAAAACAGTCTGAGTGTTCTTCATTATGTGATTCATTATTAACTATGGGTAAGGAGTCTTTTAACAGCCAAAGGTCTTATTTTTCTCCATTGGAGAGGCAGCTAAGGGCAACGGTCGATGAAGAGGTAACATGATAAGGCTAACAAACTAGTTGGGGATGGGTTTCCAGGGTTTTTATGTGGGAGAGGATTGTTTAGAGATTGAAGGTGTGTTAAACCTACATGAGAGGACCCATTTGGTGTAGTGATTGCAGATGCTGGTCTAGTCCTCCCTTAAGTGACTTTGGGTGCATCACTTTCTCTTAGTCCTAGACTGAGAGAAAAACATTCAAGAAAAAGTAATGGCAAATCACTTGTTGGGATTTTTTGCCAAGAAAACTGCATAGACTTCTCCATGAAGTCATCCAGAGTCAAGACTGACTCAGAGGATCATCATCAACAACAAAAACCCACCCTAAATGAAAGCTTACACACCTATTTCCTGTTGTTTTCTATTGAAAAACAGCAGGAAATTGTTTTGCGGTTCATGGTGATTTGTTGTCAAAATCCAACATGATTTTCCAAAATTGATGGGAATGTGTAACACACCTCATATAAAGGAATGCACATTTTTGAGGAGAATGGCAAAATAAGGCACACCTTAGAGGGAACAGCCATATGACTAGCAGTCCCCCAAAATGATAGGAGGTCAAGCACTCTCCTCATAACTAATGCTTGCTGGAAATGGCCTGAAGTAAGACTGAGTAATTCCTAATCAACAGTGGTGGAGTGAGATATTGGCCCCTATCCTTGACAGCAGCAACTCAGGAAATTAAGTTCAACTAGTTGCATTTCCCTACTTCGGCTTATACAGGTGAAACTCGAAAAATTAGAATATCGTGCAAATGTTCATTTATGTCAGTATGGCAACTCAAAAGGTGAAACCAATATATGAGATAGACACATTACATGCAAAGCGAGATATGTCAAGCCTTACTTTGGTATAATTGTGATGATTATGGCGTACAGCTTATGAAAACCCCAAATTCACAATCTCAGAAAATTAGAATATTACATGACATCAATAACACAAGGATTGGAAATAGAACAATATCGGACCTCTGCAAAGTATAAGCATGCATATGTACTCAGTACTTGGTTTGGGCCCCTTTTGCAGCAATGACTGCCACAATGCGGCGTGGCATGGATGCTATCAGCCTGTGGCACTGCTGAGGTGTTATGGAACACCAGGATGCTTCAATAGCGGCCTTCAGCTCCGCTGCATTGTTCAGTCTCATGTCCCTCATCTTTCTCTTGGCGATGCCCCATAGATTCTCTATGGGGTTCAGGTCAGGCGAGTTTGCTGGCCAATCAAGCACTGTAATCCCATGGTCATTGAACCAGGTTTTGGTACTTTTGGCAGTGTGGGCAGGTGCCAAGTCCTGCTGGAAAATGAAGTCAGCATCCCCATAAAGCTCGTCTGCGGAAGGAAGCATGAAGTGCTCCAAAATCTCCTGGTAGACGGCTGCGTTGACCCTGGACTTAATGAAGCACAGTGGACCAACACCAGCAGATGACATGGCTCCCCAAATCAACACAGACTGTGGAAACTTCACACTGGACTTCAAGCATTGTGCGTTGTGTGCCTCTCCATTCTTCCTTCAGACTCTGGGTCCTTGGTTCCCAAATGAGATGCAAAAGTTGCTCTCATCAGAAAAGAGGACTTTGGACCACTGGGCAACAGACCAGTTCTTTTTTTCTGTAGCCCAGGTAAGACGCTTCTGACGTTGTTTGTTGTTCAGGAGCAGCTTGACAAGAGGAATACGACATTTGAAGCCCATGTCCAGGATCCGTCTGTGTGTGGTGGCTCTTGATGCACTAACTGCAGCCTCAGTCCACTCCTTGTGAAAGTCCCCAACACTTTTGAATGGCCTTTTCCTGACAATCCTCTCCTGGCTGCGGTCATCCCTGCTGCTTGTGCACCTTTTTCTCCCACACTTTTCCCTTCCACATAACCTTCTATTGATGTGCTTTGATACAGCACTTTGGGAACATCCAACTTCTTTTGCAATTACCTTTTGGGGCTTTCCCTCCTTATGGAGGGTGTCAATGATGGTTTTCTGCACAACTGTCAGGTCAGCAGTCTTTCCCATGCTTGTGATTCCTACTGAACCAGCCTGAGAGACCATTGAAAGGCTCAGGAACCCTTTGCAGGTGTTATGGATTCATTAGCTGCTTAGAGTGGGACACTTTGAGCCTAGAATATTGAACCTTTTCACACTATTCTAATTTTCTGAGATTGTGAATTTGGGGTTTTCATAAGCTGTACGCCATAATCATCACAATTATAGCAAAGTAAGGCTTGACATATCTCGCTTTGCAAGCAATGCGTCTATCTCATATATTGGTTTCACCTTTTGAGTTGCCATACTGACATAAATGAACATTTGCACGATATTCTAATTTTTTGAGTTTCACCTGTAGATTTGCCTCTTTCTCTCCTTGCTACTTGACCCTTCTTCTGCTATGGGAATTTTTAATATGTGTTGGATGATTCACAGCTTTGTAGCAGATCATGCATAGATAGGAATTATGAGGGCTTAACTCTATTCTCGTTACAGTCTTTAGGACTACAGCAGGATCCTCATGTGTGTCGTGGGGCATGGGCCTGAGGTACTTACTTCAGTTATAAGGCAGAAGTGGGGGAAGGGTAATGTCTTGAACTTCCCCTGTACAAGCATCTTTCTATGAGTCTCTAAAGGGAACTTCTCCAGTAGTGCTTCTTTAGCCATCAGGATACTATACATTTCCAGCAACAGAGCTGCAGAATGATAGAAAGACATGCAACAGAAAAAGTACTAACTGTACTATCTTGCAGTAGTTCAAAAACACCACATGAAATAATTCCAATAAAAGAAAACCATAAACTTCATAACAGGAGAAAATGTTTGCAAAATTAGACAACAGATTTCAGCCTGATATAGTACCCCCCATTGTCATTACAATATGACATTTTAAATGGGGGAAAGTGCTAGGTGATCAAAGAATCACCCCCACCCCTAATGCATTCAGGCTTTAAATACCTCCACCTTCACCAATAGAGAGTGCTTTAAAATCTAACTGATATGGGTATGAGAAAGCACGTTGATGGTCACGTATCTGCAACAAGATGTCCTATATTATTTGGGGCAGTAGCCATACCCATGCTTGGCTATGGTCTCATATCCTGCTGAAATGCAGCCCCTGATGTACCTACCCAAAGGCAATGTGTTCCTTTGGGTAAAATAAATTCCTTACCCCTGTTCTAGAGAGAAAAATGATATGCTTAAATCCCATCTCCTGTGCAATTGAGTAATGTTTAAATAACCCAACTATACAGACAGAAATTGACTGTGGGTGTGCATTCAGTTGTCCCATATGGTTGAGCTATACATGATTAGGAGATGCACAGTAAGGGAATCACCACCCAATTTGCAGTAAGCAGCCTAACTATGGGCTGCTGGTCTGTATAGTTTTATTACTTTGCTCGTATCTTTCCCTTGAAGGAGGAATTAAACCCCTGCAGCTTTAAACAATTAAAGTCAGCAGCTTTCTGTGTTCACCATATTTATTACATAAGGAATATTGCTGTGTATGATGATGTTTGGTTTCCTTTCCTTGTTTATTTGGTCAGGTAGAGGTAAAGTTTTTGTTTTTGTTTTTTTGCATTACTGCAATAATATTTTTATCACACTGAATTGTGCAGTACTATTTAGATAATTATTTTTTTAGCGTGCACCATGCAAATAATCTATAACATTAAGAAGAGGCAGAATAAAGAGTAAAATATCACTGGTCCTAAAAACTCAAGCAGCTATGAATAAACTATGAGTTATATGAATAAACTATGAATCTACCACTTAAAATTTAGGTTAGTGGAATTAGTAAGGATTTATAGTCAAATTTTATAACAAATAATTATAAACAAAAAGAACCCACTTAAATGGTTTTTTTTCATACCGTGCAACCAGAACACACAAGTCACTGTTCTAAGCAAAATAAAGCAGTGTTGCACCTTTGTGATACAAATTTCACCATTTTCATTTGCATGTGTGACATAACAATTCGGGTACATAAGAGGAGATGCTTGCATAGTGATTTGTCCCCCACCCCACGTCCCGCCTTGGCTCACCCTAGAGATACCTCTGCAAGTAATATACAACTGATCATAAAGAAAACTTGTTATTCAAATACCAAACCTCAATCTTAGAAAATACTTTTCCATATAATCTGATGTGCTAAAGTTTGATTTATAAATATTTCTTACAGTATATGAGATACCACATTCTTATTGTCTGTTTTTAGGGCCTTTTTTAAGGCCCTGTCTGGGCCTTTTTTAGTTTCTTCAGTCTGAATATCAGTTGAAAGCAATTTTCTATATTATATGGCTAAAATGAAAACATACTGTTGGATTTCCAATGTTTTCTCATTTTCATCCTAGGTGCTGCTAAGAGAAAAGATGTATATTCCTTATTCCATATGGAGCTGTTATTTCCATTAAGAGCAGAGAGAAAAAGTAAAGTCCTGAAAGGGTGTTGATTGCCCTAGAGTTGTTAATATAACCTGTAGAATTAGAAGCAAAAGTCCCTTATGGGCCACACCTGCTCTAAAATTTGGTAACTTCAATTATACAAGAAATAATCCATAAATATCCAGGATCATTTTTAAAATTTATGCTGAAATAGATTTAACTGGGGGAGTGATTCACATCCTACTCTAATGCAAGAAACTGTTTCTCAAGCTGTTTTAACTATTTTATCTTTAACATCAGCTGGTGATTCTATCAGATGCAGCCTCTAGATGTTTTCCAAGACAGGCATGGTAGCTTAAAAGGTGAGAGAGATCTAGATAATTCTCTCTTACACTTATTCCTGTGGCATCAAACTACATCTGCCCCATATAAAACCAGGAGGGCTTAATCAAAGGTGGCAAAAAGAGCTGTTCTAGGTGAATCTTCTAGGGCAGTGTTCCTCAACCTTGGCAGCTTGAAGATGTGTGGACTTCAACTCCCAGATTTCTGGCTGGGGAAATCTGGGAGTTGAAGTCCACACATCTTCAAGCTGCTAAGGTTGAGGAACACTGCTCTAGGGATACCCACTCTTGAAACATGGGAAGCCAGGGAGGCCCCAAATAGCTAAAGAGAAGATTGTACAATGACATATAGGACATTCACAAATAGGTGCAAGAAGACCATATTACATACATCATAAAGTATGTTCCAGGAATATGCAGAACTCTGAAGTGTCCTTTTGTTACTCCTACTCCAATAATTTAATCTTAGATTAATCTATAAAGCATATTGTTCCATTATTGGAGTATAACAATCAATCTTTCATTGCAGCCAATAACAGTCTAAAGCTTCTTAACACAGCCATTGAAATGTATGTTTGGAAAATGATTAGGGAGAAATGCTTTGGACTTCAGGTGATTGTGAGCCCAGTACCTCTCTGCTGTTGGCCAGCTCTTTTTTTCCCAAGAATCAATCCGTAAACAAACTACAGCTTTTTTTTTTCAAGCCCACATGAAACCCTGAAAAAAGATGGCTTGCTTAAATAAATAGCACCAGAGTGCTGTACTCATGCTTGTATAAGCCATTTCTTCTGAATCATTTTTGAAGCTCAACTAATCAGATGGTTCTTATCTGCAGGCAGGAAAAGCACTGTTGTAATCTACTCCCCAAACTCTCCAAGATGATTTTAGTCTTTATATTCTTTGCACGAATGACTGTAACTCAAAGTTAATCCTCACAGATCAGTCTGTGTCAATCTTGGCATGCATTTTTGCTGTCAGCCAACCCTGAGCATCAATCTATAACCACATGAAGCTTTTTCATTCTTTTTGAGTTTCCCCATACAGAAGGGAACCATTGCTAAGGGAGAACCATATACAGCTGTCAGATATGAAACGGAAGCTGTTTGTTCAGAGATTGAGAAGATAAAAGATCTATTTCGGAACTGCTCTTGAATAGTGTAGTGACCTCTGTAGACCTGAATACACTACGGCTGGGTCTTAATAGAGCTTTTGAGGCTGTGGCATAAAAGTCTTCATCTGAGAATAGTTAAATAGCATTTGTGTTAATCAAGTCATACCACTGCTGTCTGAACTTGACCCTTCAGATTCTTATACAATGCTTTCTGCTATTGATTATATTTATGAATCCTGATCATCTGCCTTGTGTTACCTCCGTGTGAATTGCTGGCAGGTATCCAGCCAGTTTCTATTCCATTCCAACACTTGCTTGGTGCATTAAACATTTTTCCAACATGATTGTACAGTCACAGACTCAACTCAGCCATTTACATTTATTCATTAAGGTTGGAGCACAATGCTGTGTGCTGGAGGGAGAAATGAGAGATTGGAGAGGAAAAACTCGCCCAGGAAACAAACAGCACAAGAGAGCTGAGCTGAGGGGAAAGCAGTCAGGAGCTGGCCTTTGGCTATAACACATCATGTTTGGTGTGAGGAGACAGAGGAAAGCAAACAAGAGTGAACAGATACACTAATTTGCTCTCTGGCTTATTTTCTTTCTGTGGCTGTTTTCACACAACATGTTACATATCCATCTAGTGCCATTTTTAATTGCCTTCGTGCTGCTGCTTAACTGAAGTCTCAATCCTTCTGTGTAATTACAGCCTTAAACACCCACTGTCTTGAATCCTTTGACCTTGATCATCTAATTACAACAAATGCAAGGGACAGCATGTGCATTGAAGAAGCTAGCTGTTTAGGGTTGGAATAGCACATCTGTCTAAAGCCTTGGTTAAAAGAGGGTGTGCAGGGATGGTTAAATTTGCATTGCACACCATTAACCTAGCCTTAGTCTGCCATTGTGTAAAATGGTTTCTGTGCAATAGCACTATGCACTGTGTGGATTACACCAAGGTTATGGGGTGAGGACAGATCCTCATACTGGACATGGACAGCCACATGTATGGTAGCATAGTTAAATGTCTGCTTGATAAATTAATATGAGACTACAGTATTGGAAGAATAGAGATCCTGAAGGATAACAATGGTTTTGGATTATACTTACTATTTTCTAAATATTTTTCATTTATTTATTTATTTATTTATTTATTTATTTATTTATCTATTTATTTATTTATTTTATAGTTATGTTCCTTTATACGCAACATCTGCCACCCCCTTTCTTCCTCCTTTTTTCTTACCAATTAACTCTTAATATACTGTATATGTTCTTTTTCATCTGATAGAGATGAAATCTGCCCCCTTTTTCCAAATCTATAAGCTGTTGTGTCACTGCCAATTGTAATCTTAGTACACTTTTCTGTTAGACTGATGGCAGGTGGGCACATTGTACAGTAAAAACAAAGCTACCTTAATTAAAAAGCTTTAAATGTTTTCAAATGCTTAGATCTATAAGCTTTGTATCTCACCTACATCCCATATAAAATGAAATGGTTCTTCACAAGTGACACCTTTTGGACTATTGAAAGCTGACATGTCCTCCAAACTCTATGCTTGGTTCAAAAATAATTTGAAAACTTGGCAAATCTTCCATTTAAAAATTAATTCAATCTTGAGGGGTGTTTTCTCAGCGTTTTTTCCTTTGGAATAAATGGCTTCCTTTTGTGTACATATCACACATATTTTAACATGTGGAATGTAAAATGAATATTATAGCTGAACTCACAGCATGTTTGGTACAATGCCTCTCAGAACTGAGCTATAATATATGAAAAATGTTTGATTAGAAAGAGAAAACATATCAGCTTTGGGGAGCCAGTCAGGATAAGAGATGCAGAGAATTTAATTTTCACTCAGAGTATGGCTGTCCCTAGGAAAGCTCCCTTCAATTTTATTGTGAATAAATAATTTCTCCCGCACTTTAGGATCCATCTGTCATGTGGGGATTGGCTTGGACCAGTTCTACATCTCAGGTTTTCATGACTTCAACTAGTCAGACAAATGCAGAACATTCTGAATAGGGATGATGCGGGTTTTTTTTTTTTCCTCCTTTCAATCTGATCATAGCAAATCTCAGTGCTCATTTTTAGCCTGTTTTTCTTTCCCTGAGCGTAGACTATGTTTGCACTCAGTTTCACAGTTCTGATCTTTC
Organism: Liasis olivaceus; assembly: GCA_030867105.1. Taxonomy (NCBI): domain Eukaryota; kingdom Metazoa; phylum Chordata; class Lepidosauria; order Squamata; family Pythonidae; genus Liasis; species Liasis olivaceus. The sequence goes on along the minus strand of CM061351.1, from coordinate 57,214,581 downwards.
TTGCTTTCTAGGTGCTTCCACATGGAGTACTGCCTCCATCTTTCTTCTTCCTTAGTTTTGGCTTTAGTAATTCCTTCTCTATAAATCCCATTTTCTGGTTCAAGCCCATCCTGTCTCCCTATTGCTATCATTCTTTCTTCTTCCTGGTCTTCAGTCTGTGCTCTTCTCTTGTATCAGGCTTCTAAGTTTCCAGTCCTCTCTGGAGAACCTACCTTCTGTTAACACTTTCCTTGCCATGTCACAATATCATCTTCCTATCCTCATAGTTCTTTTGTTTGTGTGAAGCAGAAAATATGAGGAAGAGGCTCAGACATACACCTCCCTTATTCATATGAGTGTAAGAAAGGGAGAAAGTACAGCACAATCAGACTTGCAAGAATCTGTTATTGTAGCCACTCTCAATAAAAGTAGTTTTAGCCTTTCCATGGGATTGATTCCTAGTCTGGTCTACATGGCAGGACTGACCACAGTCTTGCAAGTCTCATCCTCTCTTTGAAGAGCTCACCTTTATTTACCAGAGATAGCCTCTGATCTTCAGGGCACCCCGCTGTCTGCTGAACACCTCACTGCAGCATTGTTGCTACACCAATAACAGGTGAATGTACAAATAACCAACTTACAAAATGCCATGATGCAACTAACACAACAGCTGGGACAGAATTTACCTCAGTAGACTGCAGTACAGCTGGTGTTCCTGCATTTTGACAGAGTTTGTCAGAGAAGTTGGAGGAGATCAAGACCAATTCCAGACCTGCATGCCTCAGTGTGAGCTATTTATTGCACCAAAGTGACTTTTGTGCTGATACTGATCACCTACAGACCTGAGATTAAAGTTGATTCATCCAAAAATTGGATTTAGATTATACTGGACTCCCCGTAGAATGTATTTGAAAGAACGGACATCAGATTTTCTAAACTGGAGGTGTAAAAACTTTGAGGGTTCACTGACTCATATAATACGGTCATATGATTATCTGATATCTTTTTGGAATAGCTTTGGAATCTGACTGTTTATGAGGAAGTTTGGTTGTGTCAAGCATTGGTTTGGGGGGAGGGGGTGATATTTCATTACCATTCCTAAAATACTGACAACACTGATTGCAAGCATTGCACTCGTCCCTCCATCTGGTTCAGTTCTGGATTACGCACGTTCTGGCCAAAATATGCAAACTATTCAAGTGCCAGAATAAGCTTCATTTTTTAAAAAAGTCTTGCTTTATGATGCCATGGGTCAAATGTAGAGCATATGGTTTGAACAAACAACATCATAAGTTATATCCATGACCTTCTGCTTTAAAAGTATATTTGGGAACATTTTCAAGTAATCAGCTCTTGGTGTGAAGGTAATCCCTCTGTAAGGATACACTACTTCAATTACACATGATTTAAAAGGTTGAATAAACATTTCAGAAAAAGGCAGTAACAAACCACTTTTCTATTGCTACCAAGAAAACTACTTGGACATGCCCATTAAGTCCTCAGGAGCCAAGCCTGGCTTGCAGGGGACTTTTTAAGAATTTAATTAGCATATGTAAATGAGCAGTATTCTGATACTTCTAAGATAATTAAAATGCTTCTCACTGTTGAAATTATACCATAACAATTAAATAGAATCCTCCTTTTTTGCTTAGATGTCATCACTACTGCACAATAAGCACAAACAAAAACGCACTAAAGTGCTTAAGTGGGCTGCTGCAAAGTGCACCTATATTATAAAACATATTCTGATGAGTTTTCATCTAATATATCTACTAAAAGGCTAGGTTATTAACTCGTCAGGCAATGTGTGCATATTACAAACAGTCATCTCAGCAGGGAAGAAGGAAAAACAGTGTCAGTCATTGAAGGATGACTGAAGCTAATATCTGTTGAGATTTCTAACATCTCCTAATTCCCATCAATAACATATTCCAGAAAAGAAATTCAAAAAATGACTGAATGTGCCATCTGCATAAAATATCACAAGAGGTACGAAGCAGTCACTTAATATAAATTATATTTCTGAGATAAGCATGGTGAGGATGACAGTGATTGTGGAGAAAGAGAACTTTTAAGGCAAGATATTTACAGGTGAAACTCGAAAAATTAGAATATCGTGCAAATGTTCATTTATGTCAGTATGGCAACCCAAAAGGTGAAACCAATATATGAGATAGACGCATTACATGCAAAGCGAGATATGTCAAGCCTTACTTTGGTATAATTGTGATGATTATGGCGTACAGCTTATGAAAACCCCAAATTCACAATCTCAGAAAATTAGAATATTACATGACATCAATAACACAAGGATTGGAAATAGAACAATATCGGACCTCTGCAAAGTATAAGCATGCATATGTACTCAGTACTTGGTTTGGGCCCCTTTTGCAGCAAAGACTGCCGCAATGCGGTGTGGTATGGATGCTATCAGCCTGTGGCACTGCTGAGGTGTTATGGAACACCAGGATGCTTCAATAGCGGCCTTCAGCTCCGCTGCATTGTTCGGTCTCATGTCCCTCATCTTTCTCTTGGCAATGCCCCATAGATTCTCTATGGGGTTCAGGTCAGGCGAGTTTGCTGGCCAATCAAGCACTGTAATCCCATGGTCATTGAACCAGGTTTTGGTACTTTTGGCAGTGTGGGCAGGTGCCAAGTCCTGCTGGAAAATGAAGTCAGCATCCCCATAAAGCTCGTCTGCGGAAGGAAGCATGAAGTGCTCCAAAATCTCCTGGTAGACGGCTGCGTTGACCCTGGACTTAATGAAGCACAGTGGACCAACACCAGCAGATAACATGGCTCCCCAAATCAACACAGACTGTGGAAACTTCACACTGGACTTCAAGCATCGTGCATTGTGTGCCTCTCCATTCTTCCTCCAGACTCTGGGTCCTTGGTTCCCAAATGAGATGCAAAAGTTGCTCTCATCAGAAAAGAGGACTTTGGACCACTGGGCAACAGACCAGTTCTTTTTTTCTGTAGCCCAGGTAAGACGCTTCTGACGTTGTTTGTTGTTCAGGAGTGGCTTGACAAGAGGAATACGACATTTGAAGCCCTCGTCCAGGATCCGTCTGTGTGTGGTGGCTCTTGATGCACTAACTCCAGCCTCAGTCCACTCCTTGTGAAAGTCCCCAACACTTTTGAATGGCCTTTTCCTGACAATCCTCTCCAGGCTATGGTCATCCCTGCTGCTTGTGCACCTTTTTCTCCCACACTTTTCCCTTCCACATAACCTTCTATTGATGTGCTTTGATACAGCACTTTGGGAACATCCAGCTTCTTTTGCAATTACCTTTTGGGGCTTTCCCTCCTTATGGAGGGTGTCGATGATGGTTTTCTGCACAACTGTCAGGTCAGCAGTCTTTCCCATGCTTGTGATTCCTACTGAACCAGCCCGAGAGACCATTGAAAGGCTCAGGAACTCTTTGCAGGTGTTATGGATTCATTAGCTGATTAGAGGGGGACACTTTGAGCCTAGAATATTGAACCTTTTCACACTATTCTAATTTTCTGAGATTGTGAATTTGGGGTTTTCATAAGCTGTACGCCATAATCATCACAATTATACCAAAGTAAGGCTTGACATATCTCGCTTTGCATGTAATGCGCCTATCTCATATATTGGTTTCACCTTTTGAGTTGCCATACTGACATAAATGAACATTTGCACGATATTCTAATTTTTCGAGTTTCACCTGTATGTATGTAGTTGATATTGTATGCCGGTGATTGTTTATTGATTTGTTTATACAAACTATTTCTTTTTTACAGCAAAAACTAGCTTCCCTGTTGCCTTACTTATATTGACTTAGAATAAGCTAAACTACTTCTCTTATTCCAAGCCAATCGATATTAAATGGAACTCTGTTGTGACCCCAATCAGTTCTTCATCTCCAGCTACTTTGATGGAGAAACTATAAATCACCTCCCATCATGTACAGATTTGAATTTGTTACTAATGTACCCAGGAAGCTCTTGATGATTTCGATCTAACCATGATTTGTATACTGTAAAAGGAAAAGTTACATAATAAGTGCATTCAAAGCAGATAAATGTAAAGCTTGTTTGAAGACTACTTGCATGTCTGAGTGGGCTCATTAGTAGTAGATCTTTTCTGGGCAGGAAAATGTTGAATCTAGCATAACAGATAGTGGCCATCTAATAATCCTTCTGAAGACCACAATAAGAATTGGTAGTTGCATGTGACACACCCATTGGATTCTACTGTATTTTAGGACAGAAATGTGTGTGGCATGCTTTCTTTTGTATATTTTACTGAGAGCACATTCTTTAATAATAGCCATGTTTAAAAAAAGAAGTAACATGCTGTGGCAGCTCCATGGAGAGTTCACCCACACATGTGCTGGCAGCAGCAAGATGTCAACAGCAGAATCACTGACAGGGATAAGTATAATGGGAAAATAGAGGAGAATGGTGAGCACTAAAAAAAAGTGAGGAAGAGCCTTGTTTGAAGCTCTGGGTACCTGCTGTTTTATGAGCAGTGACTACCCCTGAAATATGACAGCCAGGGGATGGAAAATATTACTGAACTGGAGAGCGGAGATTCATTGTGCCTGTCTGAAACCCCGGGGGTTCTTTCAAGATCTTATGTAAATGGAGCATTATTGAGCATTAGTGCATTTTTCTGTTTTTAAATTGAAAAAATATTGTGAGAGAGTGCAGCACAATACATGAGCTGTTAGCTAGGAAATCTCTCATGAATTCACTTTGGAGAGGAGCCCTATCTGTCTGACTGAGTACACATTTTGCATAGAGATAGTCCAAGCTCAATATTTCTTGATATCTGCACAGTATCATATAGAGATGCTTTTCATCCATGGGGTGGGCGGGTGTAGGGGGAAGGATCACAAGCAGCAAGACCTGGGAAAAGTGGTGCAAGTCAGACTGGACAGCACTGGGTTAGATGATAAGCCAATTTATACAGCTGCTTACGAAGAAGCCTTGACCATGGGGAGGGAGGGAGGGAGGGATGGATGGATGGATGGATGGATGGATGGATGGATGGATGGATAAGCATGCAAGTAAGCTTCGAACAATAAAATGCTCTTTAGGCAGCTTTCGGGAAACTATTGTCCTTCTCTAACAACAAACTAGGACATTACACGAAAGTCAAATAAATGAATTGGTAGGTGGTAATCTACAGGTTGCTCTTTATTCAGAGATACATCTAAAAAAGAATGTTTTTGAAAGTTGTGTTGTTGTTACATAAAAAGAGCTTACCCTGGGGGAAAACTGCATTTTAAAAGCTTTCGGTAACAAGTATATACAAATAAAGAACAATGTAAAGAAAAGAAAAATGCAGAGAATGTTTAACAATTATACACATTCGAGAGAAATATGCATTTAATGTCTATATATTAGAGACAGTTATAAACAAAAACAAATGTTTAATACATAGAAACTTACTAATCCAATAGTAGATGTGATAGGTTCAGATCCAGACAGCCCTGTCTCTGCATTACAGTACTTAGACTGAGGAGCTATCACAATCACTGTAGTACAAAATGAAATTTGATACTCTGCCCATTAATATGGGACAACAGCCTTTTCTTAAGTTAGGCCATTTGGAAAATTTCCCAATTTCACCTAAATAAGACCGTTAAACCCCAGTAGTTTTACATCAGATCATGTTGGTTGTAAAAGAACTGTTCTACCACAATCCCATAAATTGTGCAATAATTAAATTGTGACACCTACTGTGCCTTTGGCTGCAACTAAATCACTTATTACATGCCAAGAGCTGATGCTTCCCAGAGTGTATCCTTAATGAGTCCTAAGCACGTTTATATTAAGTCCAGTTTGCACCACTTTAGCCCTGTGAAATGGAATAGGAAAATAATATATTTTTATAATGCTGTTCTATGATTTTAAAAACCATTCATGCTAGGAATACTGGCAGTAGTAATAGTGAGGTGCACAAAATGATCCTCCCTCCCTCTTACTATCTATTCCTAACATTATAATGACAGTATCTTTGGGTCATCTTTTTGCTTTCTCAAAAATTGCCAGGCTTCAAATACCAAAATATTTTTTAAATTCTATTTTAAGACATCAGTAAAATTAAATAATGTTTTCTAGGTATGTATCTAATCATGCATTTGCAGAGCTCAGTTGTGGGGAGCATAAATCTATATGTTATTGACTCATTTATTCATTATATCACTTCCCAAGAACTGGTTCTGGTTGGTTTTCTGTCTAGACTACAGCAGAGAAACTGGGGTTCCTACCCTAGGCACGAAGCCAGCTGGATGACCCTGGGCTGGTCACTCTCTCTCTCAGCCCTAGGAAGCAGGCAATGGCAAACCATTTTACAAAATGTAGCCAAGAAAATTGCATGTACTTGTTCTTGAAGTTGCCAGTAGTATGTGTGAGTGTGTGTGTATGTACACACACACACACACACTCTACATAGAAACAAAGGTATCTTGCGAATCAGCAGCTTGGGGAAGTAGAATCAACCTTAATGAAGTCATTAGACTTGTATGGGTTATTATATACACACACACACACACATACATACATACACATAGACACTTATTTGTGCCTTATTAGAAGCATGAAATATGGCAGGCAAGATATGCACTCCAAATTTCACCATATATATTACACTGAAAGCAAGGAAGTACAGATAAACCATATGAAATCTTTTGTCAAGACACATTACCTATACTGACCCATCTGGTGCTGTGGAAAAGTTTCACTAGAATTCTATGCCTGATCCAGATTTGTGAGGAACTGTTACTTAATCTTCTAGCTAGGTGACCAGTTTAATAAGTGGATATTTGTTACATGCAACTGATAAATTGCTACGATCCTTACCTGTATCCATCTGCATCATCATCATTCTTTATAATGACCCAAGACCAGAACAACGTAAGTTAAAACAATGCAAGTACAATTTAAAAATATAATACATGGCGATACATGGTATACTTCTATTACCAAATCTGGATATGATGTAGTTTTATGGCTAGGGCACAGAAATTAGCAATTACAAGGGTAATTTCAGGACACCAGTCATTTCAGAAAACTTCTATGCGACATTGATTGATATGGGCCAGCATTTTTTCCATTAGAGGGCAAATTAATTGACAGCATAGTTCCGCATAACATTTACACTTCAGAAAAAAACATGTTCTGTGGATTCAGGATCAATGGATCAATGAATTAATACATGTGAGGCCAGAGTACACCCTTGTCTCACTACTTTTGTTGATATTGAGGTAATTAGCTTCCTGCTATTGCTATAATATACTCTAAATCTAGAGAGCTCATGTTTGACAACTGTGATCATGTGCACTTATTCCTCCAGAGAAAGTTATTGTCATCATGGAAAGTTTCAAATACAAATCCCATATAGTTGTAAAAGACATTTAGATACCTTTGAAGCAGAATATAGTGTTTTGAGAATACATAGTTTATAACCAGATATTTTGCCTATGAGAGAATTTAAACTAAAGTGATAAATGCATCTGAAAAATGGTAATTGTTGTTATTGGAATAATATTTCAGCTTAATGGTCTTACTCAGCAAATGTGCCTGGTTCCCTTGGGGTGAAATCAGAGCCAGTACAAAGACTTAGGGTAATTTCTTGTACCATGAATTCAAAATCTGATTAGTCTCACACACTCTAATTGTCAAATATAAAAACTTATCAAATATTGTGACTCTCATATATTTTAATTTAAATTATTTTTTCCACAGATTGTTGAAGCCAATGTTTCTATGGGGATGAATAAAAATGAAGCCCATTTTTCCCAAAGCATTTGAATTCTATAATGAATTTTGAAAATACAAAACTTCCATATCTATTATTTCAATATGTCTTTCATGATCCAGCAATATGAGTGTCTAGGATAGTCTCTATTTAATGAAAAGCTGCACTGTTGATCCTAGTTATTGAATGCACATAAAAAAATGTCCTAGTGAGTATATATAGATTTATATATTTATGGAAGCAGCTATGGAAAGGATATTTTTGAACAAATGCAAGGGATGTTTTTAACTTTTCCCCAGGAACATTTTTTCTATCCCAAATTGTTCTTCTTTACTAATTATTACCATCAGATGTTATAAGAAACCCAGAATGGACAAATATTTACTGTTGCTTCTCTGTTCAAACTGATATTTTCCTGAAGCTCTCTTTTTTATGTAACATTGTTGTTGACTTTGTATTTCATTTGCATGTAATGTGAAGTTTGTCTATTAATGCAGTAATGCAAAAACACATTTGTCTTTGTCTTATAGGGAATAATGCACATTATTAACTAATCAGGAATAGAATCCCAGGTTGTAGATAAATATCTTAGAAATCAGGGTCTCCAGGTTGTTGTTGTTGTTGTTTTTGCTTAAGTGAATAAATAACACAGAGTATTTTGCCTAAATTATTTTTTCATATTGGGCAGTATATTTGCTGTTGCAAATTTATCTATTTATAGGACTTATATGGCCACCTCTCTCATTCTAGGCAGCTCACAACAATCCATAAAAACATGGTTAAAAACAAAAGTACCCTTCCCCCCAGGTGCCAGCCAAACAGCCTCCCAGCTCAACCCCCATCCTGGCCCAATGCTTGGAGGAAGAGCCATGTCTTCATGGACCTCCAAAAGGCTAATAGGGTACAGGTCCCTCTGATCTCAGTTGGGAGGCTGGGATGGCCACTGAGAAGATGCATCTATGAGGTCCCATAAGGTGGCAACATTTAAGGGAGGGAAGGTGGAGCACACCCACCCTATCTAACCAAGTAGGACAGGCAGATACCCTCAGTGGGAGGCAGTCCCACAAGTAACCTGGTCCTGTGCCACGTAGGGCTTTAAAGGTAATAACCAGCACCTTGAATTGCACCTGGAAAGCAACTGGGAGCCAGTGCAGCCTCATGCAGCAGTGGTGTTACTTGGGTGAACTGCGGGGCATCCAAAACTGAACATGTCACTACATTCTGAATCTGCATAGCTGGTTTCCAAGACTATCAGCAGTATATTTAGTAAACTGGGAGAAATAAGGGACAAGATTGTGTTCTATGTCATCAATGTCAATTCTAAGGTCATGTAACAATGTGGTGACAATCTTATCCATGAAATACCAAGTAATATATATTGGCAATAAAACTGTGCAAAAAGAACCTTGGCGTTTTAAAACATGCTCTGTGAGAACACCCATTTGAAATATTGAAGGGCAATCTAAGACATGGCTGGAATTCTGTTCCTTTTAGATATATTTATCATTATGGCCTCAAGATATCTTAGAACTTGACTCGGCAAGATAATTGGTTTTTTAATCTCTTAATTACAGAAAAAAAAATAAAAAGAGTAATTCCTAGTTTGAACATTGATTATCTAAACCAGAGGGTAATGCAAGGAAGTCATATAAAAATTGCCTTACTTCATAAGATTGTGAGGCCAGAGACATAATTAGCAAGATGTGCAGAAAGAATAAAAGTATACTTTGTTGTTGAAACTGGGTTAAGGATATTCGGTCACAAGGATGGAGATTGCTTTGCATGCTTCCACTCTCCCAGTTTTAAGCAGATAAATTTATTTTGATGCAAAGAGAGTATGAAAATACAGGTTATGTATTCATGCAGGTCAGAGAAAATCTACAGTATTAAAACATGCACATGCGTACAAACACACATACTTTTCTCAGGCTTGTGTGAGTCCTGAGTAAAGGTGAAAAGAAAAGGAAGCAATTAATTAAGCAATCTTCCCGGTGCAACATTCAGACATGTAAGACAAGGGAAAGAGAAAGCATTTTATGCAGAAAAACCAACCCAATTTTAAATGGATAAAAATACAAAATGGTTCTTTTATAAAAGTATTTTCAACCCCAGTAAGAAATGAAAGCATATTTCATCGTCACACATATCCTCCCAAGCAGAAAGATTTATGCACTGTGCCTTTGTTTCCACTGCAGGTAGCAAGTTCAGGTGCAGATGAATCTATACCAGGTCAGACATGAAGAGTTGTTGTTTTGTTTTTTGTTTACTTAGGGAAGGCAGGAGAGGACAAGGACTTATATCAAACTGCATATTCTTCAGACTATTCTCCAGGAAAACTGGAACCTATGAGGGATATCATTAAAGAAGGACAAGACATTTCTACATGCTATGCCCTTTCAGGATAAGCTACATTATGCAGAGTGCAGAAAGAGTACGAAATAATAACAAAATTAATCAAAGGTATGAGATGAAAAAGAAAAGGAAACCTCACTAAAATAGTTTTCACCAACATCAGCCAATATATCATACCTTTCTGTCTTTGCAAGCTATCCCTGCTTTCACCATGTTCATACAGTGCTTCATACATTTCCTTTTGTTCTTTAACTTCTCACCACTCTTTGAGGACCTCATCAACTCCATCCAACTACTTTCTCAACCTTCCCCTTCCTCTTTAGAAGTAATTTTTAAACTGATTTTTAAAGGGAACCCCCCCAATTTGCACCTCCTAAAACTCTATACAATTCAGAAAGTCCACACACAAGAACAAACCCTCCAAAAGTCTTCCAGATCGAAGTATGCAACAAAAATCATGAATACTAACCACCTTATCTACCACAGATAAGGTAGTTAAGACTGGCTCCTATTTACAAACTGTGGCTACTGAAAGCCCAGTTAATGAAACTGTGGATAACAAAGGATGTATGTAACTGTAACATTTCATTTGTTTTATTTCTCATGGGGATGCTAGTCACTCTATAGCATAGTGAAAATGTGTTCAAAATGCAATGGCCAGGTTTCTGTCAGGAGTGATAGAAGTGTGAGTGAGTGTGTAAAATCTGTTCTGGATAAATTGCATTGTCTCTCAATAGATCCTTAAATCAAATTCAAGGTGCTTGCCGCTGCGTATAAGTCTCTAAATGGCCTGGGCCCTGCCAGCATGAAGGAGCAGTTTCCTTCATAAGCAGTTGCCAGGAAATGTTGATCTTTGGATAAAACTGTTCCACATGCCACTCCAGATTCACATGGAATCTACCAGAGTGAGGGTCTTTTCAATGGTGGCTCCAGAGCTAAGGAATTTGTTTCCCCGAATGGGAGGATCTGCCTCTTTTTTAGTCTGGCTTAAGGAAAATATAAAGGTACTTATACTATAGTCTTTCTTCCATAGTGGTTATGCTTTAATCTGCTGCCTAAATTTTTTTTTAATGATGACACCATCTTTTTTGTGCTGCTTCTTTTTCTATTTTTTTTTATTTGTGATTATTTGTTTTATGATACTGTAATGGTTTATGATACATTTTATTTGGATTTGATTGTTTTTTATTGAATTTTGTTGGAAGCCTCAATGGGCTGATGGGTTGGGAGCATCCCGTATATAAATAAACATACACAAATAAATAGTGCATATAGATAGGAATGCTGGATAGCATTAGTGAATTTTGTCATAGACACACAACCATATTTAAAGGAGAGCTACTGCGGGGCTTCTAGAGCTCAGTGAAAAAGTAGTATTGTAGCTAGATGATCCCTACCCCCACTGATCCATCTCGTTCATAGATGGCACTACTATTCTTCTCCTGCTGCTCCACCTTGGAATCTCCTTGCCAGCAGTTGTGGTAATAACAACCAATCTGAATGTTTTTAAAGCAGACTGGGCAGTTCATGGAAGATATACTAGTACTGATAGAGCTATTTATCATCTCCTCAGTCTTAAGAAGTATGCTTGAAATGCGAAGCAAAAGTAGATGAGGGCTATCACTCTCTAGTCCAGACTTACGCATTTCCCAAATGCATCCTCTTGGGCACCAAGTGGCACAGATTACTAGACAAGGTGGGCCAATAACTTGATCAGCCGAGCTCTATTTCTGTTTTTGTAGGTAGCCTTCAGCCCAGTACTAACTGCACTTTGCTTGTGAATCTTTATGGACATAGATATTTGCCTTACACAGATAAGCAATGCATTATTTCTGATCTGTAGTAGAGATGAAATTATTTGAATCTCAAGTGATCTATTTAACACACACACACACACACACACTCCAACAATTTGAATGATGGTCCACTTGCATATATTCAATTATCTGACCTGGCACATTTCCGATCAGCCATGCAATGCTGGTGGAAGTTGTGGAGGTTGTTATCCAACACGACTGGTGTACTGAGGCCATTTTGTCCAATTTAGAAGCCCAATCTAAAGCACCCAAATCTGCCCATCTTTCCTGGTTTACTTCTGAAATAGTCTTATCTGATACCAGTTTCCAGATTTGGAATGGGAGTCAGGAAATTGAATCTTCATTCTTTCTTAGACTAGCAAAGGAAAAACAGAAATGACTGGAGGTTTATGGGTTTTTTACGAGAATGAAATGAAATGAAATTGACATGCAAGTTAAGAATCTATAAGGATACAAAGTGTGACAAATTTCAGGAAAAAACCCTGTAAATTTTTTGTTTTGGGACAGAATGAAATTTGCAGCAGTAGTACTGCTACTGCTACTGCATACAGTATATATAATATGTCAGACACATACACTGAGTGGGACACAATGTGCACTGGGGAAGGTGTTTTTAATTATGATGCTCCACTCTGGATCTGGTAAAGTTGATTGTAATGGATGAATTAATTGGTCTTTTCCTTCAAATATATTAGTTGCTATGCCAATGCAGCACAAAAACAATGTAACATAGTCAAACAGATGAAAAAACTGAAGAACAATATGGTGGAGTTAATCAACCTCCAGGATCTCTCTACAGTACAACATGCTATGATTAGGGGGAACAGTGTGGTCTAATCATTAGGATCACTTTGATCTGAGGGCAGACTAAAGTAACTGATTGGAAATAGAACTTCTTAGATGTATAGCATTGGAAAAGGGCAAATTCAGACTGGTCCCCTCCACTGCAAATAAATGAACATCCGTTCCAAAGTACCTCACTCTGCCTTGCAATCCAAGTTTTAGTTGGCTGATGCAAACCTCCGCTGAACACTCATACTTCTTTTAAAACATAAGAAATCAGTTTCAAGATCAAGTCCAACATTCTCTCCAAGAATCCTAGCAATAAGAAGGTTCCCTCAGATTTTGGCCACTGTAAAATATGTATGTGAAATTGCATACAGAAATGTGCATAATGATCAAATTAACACATAAAATGCATTATATCAGTGAAAATTGCCTGCAAAAAAGGGCATGCAAAATTATGCATATTACAAGAAATATGTAAAGTCTGAGTGCAGAATTCCATACAGATTTTTTTGTAGTGGCAAACGGATGTAGAAATGGCAAGTACAACGTTAATATAGGAAAACAATGAGAAACTGAATGAGATGAAGGTTCACAGATTTGCCACCTCCATGGGTGGCCTGTGTCCATTGGTATGACTTTCTGTCAGAGCCCCAGTAATTTGTTCGCTAAGCAACTGCTGCCACCTCCTTTGCTTGGACTCGATGCACAAACCTAACATAATTTAACATGATAATCTATTCTAGTCTCTCATCTTTCTCATGCCTTTCTGTATTTATAAAGACCCAAGAGCTTTTGTGACTTTTATCTTGCAGCAGGAATTCTAATTAGTTCTCTTATGTTGTCCAGCAGCCAGACATCTCTTGCACATTCCTACCTACCCAATTTTACTCAGTTAACTACCATTTCCCTTCATCTTCATGTATATCAAGCAAAATTCCTCATATGTATGAAAAATGCATAATTTCTAGAAACCAGGCCAAGCAGAGCAGTGCTGGGGAAAATGCAACAACCAATGATGAGCTCTTGGAATATCCTGAATGTTTGAGAGTAGAAGCTATGAGATACAATGTCATCAGGACCAGGACTGCCCCATAGCTTTGTAAATCACAAACATCTGCTCTGGTGGGGAGAGATCCTGTATCTCCTTATATATATATACTATTCCTGCAAAACTCCAACTTTTTTTTAAAAGAACATAAAAACTCATGCAAGCTAATACAAAATAGAGAGAAGAAAGAAAGAAAGAAAGAAAGAAAGAAAGAAAGAAAGAAAGAAAGAAAGAACACAAAAGTGCAGTGACAAAGAATAAAAAGAAATAGAAGAACCTTCTGTTTTTCTGTACAGCAAATATAAGTATGATTACAAAATTATTTCTTATTCGATGGTTACAAAAAAAGGGTCACTTTTTTCTGTTATCCATTTTTTTTCTAATAATCAAAACCACAAGTAATAACTGCATTTTTTTTTTTCTGTTTCATGCCAAAAGTCTATAAGGGGTTTTCATTCAGCCATAATGTAGATATTGTCTTTTCTCTGATCAATGAAGTTAATTTAGCCATCTCTGCAAGCTCCATCATCTTCACCAACCATTTTTCCATTGTGGGTAGTGTCGAACCTTTCCACTTTTGAGCATATAATAGTCTCACTAAAAGTCTCACTCATTTGCAATGCAGATTGTGGAAATATATAAAGGAAAGAATGTGGCTGCATAGCACGGTCCTGCCTTGTGCTGCACTCAATTACCTGGATTCTAAGAACTTTTCTAGCTGTTTTATCTGCCATAGTGGAGAAAAAGGCAATGACAGTGGCTCCATGCATGTGAGGAATTAGACAGCCCTTGGGGATCTATTCAGTTCTCATTTCAGTTAGCTGAACTGCTTGAGCCACCAACAGAGGAGTTTACCATTGCACCAGGAAAGATTGCATGGAAGCTATTGCAAAATACATCTAATCCCCCAAACTAGTAGGAGCTTGGTGTCACTTTTTCAGGTTTACACATCTTACTAAAAGACATCACCTTTTGTGAGCTATACCTCATTTCCTAAGGTGCACGGAATGGCTAAACTGATTTAGGGTTTAAACTGGGATGAGGCAGGGGAACGAGAGATAGGGACCCATTTGGCAGAGGCCAAAGTTTGCGCAAAAGAGTTAATGGGCACAAGTTTGCAATCAAACAAGGACAAAGTAATATCAGAGCATTTCAACCTCCCAGGAGACTTCATTTCAGATCTCAGAATAGATATTGGGGGTGGAGAGGGTATATGTGGAAACTATCAGCACAGATGAGTGAGAGATTGCTGAACTCACATGCATCAAAAGGTTTCAGGCTATCTCAAAAGATCTTAACACACACAGTGGGTTTTTAACACGTTAAAATTGTTAATTGATACAGTACTTGTAGTCTGTATGACATGTAACTTGCATCTGCATAAATATCCTGTCTTCCCCTGACTTAGTTGGGGTGGAGCACTTGATGCCACAGAGCAGCAACAATGCAGAAGTTGCTCCTGCCCAGAGTCAGTCAGACTAGGGTGGTTCATAAATGCTGTAAATCAATATAAGCCTGAAATAAGCACTTCACAGAAACTTTGCTTGAGGCCTCATAAAGAAGGATTGAGACACAAAAGGAAAGATGACAGCGTGAAAAGGAGAGATGAGAACATACAGGGTAAAGTATAATCGCATGAATTATGCAATAGCAAGTGGTGAAATGCTCCTAGTCCTGGCTGAAAATGGGTGAGTGATATAAATAAGAAAGCTTCCATACAGTAAAAAGAAGATCCTTGCACACAGGAAAATAGCATGTCAGAACGCTTAGTCGAACTTCTGCATATCGTACATGTACATTGTTAACTTTTTAGATAGAGGGACATTCTTACACAGTTCCTTCAAGTATAGTCTGAAATGGTGCAATCCAGAACTAGCTTTACCATCACTCTGCTAAAAATAATTGGCTTTTAATTATTAAGCAAGCTATGTTCATTAAAGTGATGGTGGATGTGGTTGCATAGGGAAAGGTTTAAAATATTGACACACATGTACAGTTGTTTTTTTAAAAAAGCTGCATTTCACTTCAAGTTCTGCTAAAACTGTTCAAATTCGTTTTGAAATGTCATTCATCCATGCCCACTCTTCAATTTATACCCATCCTCATCCCAGGACAAAAATAAAAAATAAAAAGCTTTCATGCTCACTACAAATAAGGACAGAGTCTCTCATTAAATGAAAATAACACTCTTGAATTTTCTATTGAGAGCCATTTCATGTCAGAAAATGTGGAGTTTACTGTTTTCTATGGCTCCCAATTCAAGAGGAAAAAAAAAATACTGATCCTGTGTTACCTGATACTAAATGATGTTCCTATTTATGCTTGAAAATGGCTCTATGCTCCTGCCCAAAATTTGCAATCAGCCTGATTAGAGGCTAGGTCAAGCTTCATTCATTTTGGGAAAGAAACCTCTAAAACACAATCTTGTTTATTGATTACTTTATTTAAAGAATTTATACCACACACTTGAATCAGAAAGGATTCCAGAGTACCTCAGATCAATAAAGAGATATGAGTGCTGCCTTCAGGTTTACAATATAGAAAGACACAATACAAAAGGGTTGAATGGAAAAAGGAAAACAAAAATAATTCAGTACTAATATTTAATGTAATGGATCATATTACAGTCAGATGTAAACCAGACATAATGGCTATGCTGATCATCTTGTTTTCATGACTATGCAGAATTGAAATACTTCAAACAGAAGGACTCCAAGCTGAGTCAAAAGAAAGGTCCTTCTTTCTTCTCCTTCATCTTCCATTGCCTGGAGGAATATGAGAAATCTCATAGACACAGATGCCTTTTTGTGCTTTCATCCTAGAGCTGGCAGGAAATCATGACAACTTGATGCTTCACTGTGGGTCTTTACAGAACTGGGCTGCACTGCTGTCTCTCCAGTTTTAACATGGCATTCTAAGGACCATGACTGGTTGTGCCCTTAGCTAAAATTCCAGCCCAACCAACCAGCCGTCAAGCCAGAATTTGAGAAAGGGATTTTGCTGTGGGGATCAGTAGGAGAGTCGTAAGCTATCCTAAGAACATTATGTCACTAGAGGAAGTGAGGAGTCAGGGATACTGGGAGCAGTGGTTCCTGGAAAGCGAACTCCATTCCACCTGGGCCACAGAAGTACAAAAAGTAAATCATTTCAATTATCTTTCAATTACCTGTGTTAAGCGAGAGACCTTTTGGTGAATTTCTACGGCTTTGTACTCTGTAAGTCAGCTGATCAACAGTCAACCAACACATTTTTCTTTTTTTAAAGTAGCTGTGGAAGCTGAGATTCCAGTCTCCCTCATAGCCAAACTAGCACTGCAGAATAGGTGCCAAGCCCAGCAACCAACTAGAATAGTATGCCAGAATAGGTAGTAACCAACCAGAATACCACCAGAATAGGTGCCAGGTTGGACCAACTGGGGCTGAACATATCACTGCCCCAACTGTGTCATCCAAAGGCATCTCATCCAGACATCAGAGTGGAAGGTGTTCAGACAGCATAAGGCAAAAACACTATTTTCACAACCAAGCATCTAAAGCCATCTTTTAACTGTCTCATTTGGAGGATGACAATTAGATTCAGGTGCTGATTTGAAGTCATGCCCTTTGGAAATGACTGAGAGGTACCAAACTTTGGACCAGGACAAGGAGGCTGTGTGGATATAGTCAGAATGTATGAATAATGCACAGAAACACACACACATAATTATAAACTACTATTTACCTACACACACATATACACAATATACAATAATTAACAACTTTAACAATTCCTATTAGAAACTAAAGAAATGCCTGTTTCCAAGGGCCCAAGCATTGTTGATCCTAGAAGCAGCTCCTGAAAAGGCCCAGTTCCAAATCATCAGCAGGTAGACCAGAAAGTCAATCTCTGACGCTGCTGATGTGAGCCAACAGTACTTCCCATTCTAGCAGAAATAAAGTAAACAAATATTGGGAGAAAAACAAGATAGAGAATAAAGTTTTAATATACTTATTAAAATAAAAAAGGAAGAGCTATGATTGGTGGAGAAAAGGCTTTATGTGGTATTACCATTTGATTAGAAAAGCTCAGTAGTCTAAACTTCCATTGAGATCTTAGTTAGGAATCTTGCCCTGCTCTGCCTGCCCAGATATTCTCAGCAGCCCCGGCATTAGCTGGAGGATGGGGAAGGGGAAGGCGAAGTTGTTGTTTAAATAGGGACAGGTTGAGATGCTGCTAGTATACTGCAGATGCATCCCTGAGTGAACTAGCTGTGACTATTTTTATGACGAATGGTTGGGACTTGATAGCCTCCATTACAAACATCAATGCCCCAATCTGTTTTTGAGTTCATACATAAGTCAGAACATGTCCTTGACCTAGTCTGTACTCTACATCCTGCTCTAGGCTGAATCCTGAAGCTTCACAAACATACAGCAGAAAAAGAATATAATAGTAAACTGTCTGAAAGTCAAAGCCAGAAGATCACATGAATGGATCAAGAAAACAATTTTGACCCAATTTTGTGAGATTAGTTTCAGTTCAGGCATCTGTAGCTGTGAGGCTGATTACCTGCTCCCTCAATTCTTTTCCTTCATGTATGACTAAAAGTAGATAGGAAAAGGCTGAATGAATCCAGAATATAGTCAAAGCATCATTGTAGAGTTGTGCATATATGAATCTGAAACAAGCAAACATGCCTCAGAACTACTGAGGGCACCTTCGCTGAATCTGTTGTCTTTAGCTTGCAGGGTAGCCTCACAGGCTGAAAGGAAAATGTGTTTGATCTAAGGGGACATTCAGGAGGGAGAACCAGGGTGTTACATTGGGTGTTTCATTATTTATTTCTTTGTTCATCTGATTAATCTTACAATGTTTTTATACCATCCTCTTGCAAATTCAGAAAAGTGAATAATGTAACAATAAACAAGACCCATAAAAAACAATGTAACAGTTTAAAAATACTAAAAATTGTTTAATATTAATTGATAGGCATCAAATGCCCACTTAAAAGTATGGTTTTCAACGCTTTCGGGAAGCTAGAAATGTAAGCACCAAGTATACCTTGGGAGCAGCATATTCCAGAGAAGCATTAATCACATCCTGAATCCAACAGCACATGCCTTGCCCTGAAGGATCCAGGTATTGCATGGATTCAATCTACAGGCAGTGCAGCTCATACCACTGAGCATTTTATCCACTTTCTCCAGTTCCAGAAGCTCAAAAAAATCCAGGCCATAATGTAAGATGCCATTCCACCTACCTCACATGGCTATGCCCATTTGGCATCAAGGCTGGAGTGAATACAAGCAATTTTATCTGCAAAGTGGTCTGCAAATTTATCCGGTTGGCCTGCATACCCATACTTTCCTAAAAGTGTACAGATCATTGTGACCAGGACTGCCAGGAGGGAATTTGCAGTTACAGTAAAAGCAAAGAAATGCAAAGGCATTGTGGCTCTTATTGCTCCAGGTACTGTGTAGGCCCGAAACTGGGCATGTTCAAGGGCTTGGTCATATTCTTATGCCATCATTGTCCCAGGCATTTTTTCACTTGCTTCATCTCTCAGAGTTCCTCTGAAACATGGGAGCTGCTCAGGAACAGCAACTGGGAGGAGATCTTTTAAGAACACACTTGTTCAGTGCTCTGGTCAACTCTCTTTTACCAGAGATCAAATAGATTTAAGATGTAACTGTCTGCCAAATTGCCTGGAAATCCCAACATGCTCTCAGAAAATGTTCGGGATTCATCAGACACCTGGGACAAGCTATCTCATTGTATTTTATATATTTTATTATTGTAATTAAATGTATTTTTAAATCTGTATTATATCGCTTGGAGAAGTATTGCATAACATCTTACATAAAAGTG
The DNA here is from genome assembly GCA_030867105.1 of Liasis olivaceus. Lineage (NCBI taxonomy): Eukaryota > Metazoa > Chordata > Lepidosauria > Squamata > Pythonidae > Liasis > Liasis olivaceus. The sequence continues at coordinate 57,195,011 of CM061351.1, read as the reverse complement.
TTTGAAACAGATAACTAGATAAATAAAATGAATGCATTATGGACTTAAGGTAGTTCTTCCTCCTCAACTACCAAGACAAATCTATAGAAATTTTCCAAAAATTGGAATAAATCCTTTTAACGAAACAAACATTGTATTCCTTTTCTTAATTAAACCATGAATCAGATTGTTAATAATATTTGGAACCTAAGAATAAAAGGCAGGGTGCTATCAATAAACTTGATTTTCTGCTACTGCTACAAGCCCTAACTATTCTTAGTTTTGAGCCTGTCCTGAAAAGTCTCTACTGAAAACATTTGAGAATATGATCACGGAGGCTGAAGCTTTGCCTCCCCTTGAATTTGTCTTTGCAATGCCTGAAAGTGAGGTGGCTGTAAAATCTATAAGCTAGCATTACTATTTACTAAAGGAAGCCCTATTTGAATTTGTATCATCATGTTTATTAGATTTATATCCTGGCTTTTATAAAGGAGCTCGAGGTGACACCAACAGTGCTCCCACCTCTTCTTTTTCCTTACAGTAACTACCATGTGAGGTACATTGGACTGGAAGAGTGTGACTGGCCCAAAGTAATCCACTGAGCTTCTGTAGCCGAAGGTAAACTAGAAGCTGGGTCTTCCTGCTCCTAGTTCAACAACTTAACCAATATACTACACTGATCTCAATCTCTAAGAGTTGAAGGAGGCAACACAATCTAGGGCAGGGAACCTGAGTTTTGGAGCCCAAATATAACCCCCAAGTTGTCATTCCTACCATAGGAGTTACAGTTTTCACAACTTCCTTTTTCTCACACTCCTCACATACACAGATACGCCACTGTCTAAAGCTGTGGCAAAGGTGCAATGAACATTTTACCTATAGCCCTGTAAAAGGCCTCTGTGACGATGATACTGTGTCATGATATAGTATCATTCCCAAGGGCACTGTTCTCAAAAAATAAAAACTAAAAAGCTACTTTCACCTTTTTATATTTTATCTCTTGTCCCCCAAAAGTCAACTGTTAGCCACCTGCCACCTTGACTGTAAATTTTAGGTTGAGCAGATAAAAGCATGGAAATATGCAAAATAGTGAGGAATCCAGTCAAATGTGCAGCACTGGCTATGGTGGTTCCATTAAAAAGCCATCAGAAGTTGTACTCTTGTTTTTTTAACCAAGATTTTAAATTATGCATATACTGGTTTATTTATATTACATGCTGCTTTGCAAAGCTTTGAGACATGAAAGCTGGATATAAATATATGGCAAACAGATCAATAAGGCATGGCCAGAACAGTACCCCACTCAGAAAGATGAATCTCTCTGAAATCCAATAGTTTTCAAGCAGGAAACATCTTTAGGATGTATGAATTAAATATACTCCCAATTCTACTTCATAAAAAAGGGTGTGTCAGCCAGAAGCATGTTGGAAAATACTATTCTGGGCACACACTGATTCTGCAATACCACACATACCTAAGTTCATCTTGGGAGAAAAATAGAAAACATACTTGTAGCTGTCACCAAGAATTGTTTTCATGACATTGAGTCAACTGTCTATATATTTAAGTTTCACTGCCCACAATGTTAATGAGTTTTGAAGTTCCTGCTTCTATTTCCTAAACAGATTTAAACTCAGAGGCACTTTACTAAATCTTTTTGGGCATAAGCAAAGCAGTTTGATTCTACTTTCTCAAACCCCTCAGCTGAATGGAAATTTTCCAGTAACCAACCATTTGTTGTCAGTTTATTTTAGTCTCTATTTCTGCTCTATTGGCTTATGAGAGTAGCTCTAAAATTCTGTCATCCAGGGCAACCCAATGGTTTACTTAGAGCTAAATTTCATTCTGTTCAACACAGCTTGTTCCTAGGCAAATTTCTTTGTTAGGTTTCCCACTTTTCTTTTAAAAACACAAGATGACATAGTACTCCCTCCTCCATTTTTTCCCCTAACACACTGTGAGGCAGGTAGGGCCAAGAGAGACTTACTGGCCCAAAGCCATCCAATAAATCTCCATGGCTGAGGGTAGACTTGGATTTGGATCTCACAAGTTCTTGTTCAGCACCGTAACAATTATGCCATGCTCTGTCAGACTGCAGCCAGATACTGCAAGTCTGCAGAGATACAGTATCTCTGTGTAGAAGCTCTGGTAATGATAACAGGGTTTACTCCCTTACCAATGTGTACATTTATAGTTTAAATCACAACTAGCCACCTTGCAAGTCAGGGATTCCTGGTGGCCTTATCAAATGCTAATCGTAATGCACAAAGATAATTCTAAAATTGTATATTATAATTTTAATTGATTTTGACCATTTTGCAAACCGCCCAGAGTTGTTTCAGCAAGATGGTCAGTGACAAATTTGATATATAAATAAATATAAAATAAATAAAATATAAGAAAAAAGTGGGTTTGGTCTTCCAAAGTATTTTCCAATTGTTTTCTTAGTTTTTACATATAATATAGTTGTATTTAATGTTCACAGGAAAATTCTTTCTCCTCAAATAATAGCCTTTGCTGTCCCTTTCATTCCCCAAACTAATTTTCTGGAATCTCTGATGATGATTTTGTATAAGGTTACCTGCAGTTTCACTGGGGGGAAAAATAACAATGTTATAGTTCTAATTTTGATAAGGTATGTTCAATGATATTGAATGTATTAGGACTTCTAAGTAAATATTCTTAGGATTACATTGTGCAGCTTTGGCTAATCTGCCAGTTAAACCTATTATCAGTTAAACCTAGTAAAAATGCACCCTTTCACGCACAAACCCAGGCTGTGGGGGGGGGGGGAATCTTGCATATTTAAATTAGACAACTCATTTTTAGCACCAAGACTCTTCCCATTTATGGAAACAGCAACTAACTGTTCTGTATCTAAGATACAGACAGGTGTGTGAAAACCATGGATAAATGGTGACATTTTAATGGCAGTTACTATAATTGTTCTGTAGTCAATCAATTTTTTTTCCCTCATCCAGCTTAGTAAATTATTTCTGTTTTTGTATGAAAGTGAAGGTCAGATACCTGCAGTTGCCTGAACAAATCAAATGACCCTGGGTTAAGCAATGTAGTGATGGATCATGATTCCAGGTTGCAAGGTAGTTTTGATATACAAAGAAGAAGATGCATGCAAAGTACAGTAAGATTTTACTACTTATGAACAAAACTACACTTGCATGGAAAACACAGAATCTCTCAATACTGCAAGACATCAATTCAGACAGAGAAGGGTCAGGGCAGGCAACGGGCTTTGAGAAGGTAAAAGACTTAGGAAGGGAGCAGGCATTGCCCAGAAAGACAAAAAAAAAAAAAAACCCCACACATGGAGAGGAATAGAAAATTGTGCAAATCCAGCCATATTCAGATCACTGACATCTAAGTATCAATTTGGAATTGTCAGGATTAGCCCAGGAAACTCCAGGAGACAATACAGATTCAATCGAGCAAGGTTTATTGGCTCAACTCCCGTTACAGAATCTTCTCAGAGTGAGAGCAATTCCCAGGGTCACCCCACAAACATCCTCTGCATTCCTTAGGGAGGGGCTAGTCTCATTCTCTTATCTCGTGTTTGTTCTTCTGGGGATGAGAATCCATCTTTCACAACCTTACTCCACACTCCCACAGGAATCTAGATATATAGAGGAAGTAAAGGACCAATTCATTTTAATATCTATTACATTTTAAATTTCAAGATAAGCTACATTAGAATACTGTCAATATTTGAAATCTTAATAATGGTTTATTGTACTACACCATAACTCATTTGACTTGCAAGTCATACCCAATGCACTTTATTACCACCATGAATTTTCCTCTTTTTCTATTCACCATGCCCAGTTCCCATATACTTTAAGCATGCCACTTTCTCATCTGGGTCTCAGGGAGTCAATCATTTCAGTCAAACATTATTCAGTCTAAGTGAGCCAATAGCTGAAGGCAAAGAATAGCAGCCCACCTACCTGAGAACAACAGCCAATCAGCACTTACTCTCCCTGCCACAATTGGTGAATTTATAGTCTTATTCCCAGCTTCCAAAACTCTATGAATTTACAAGAATAAAAAAGAGAAACAATAAGGAAATCTATTTCTAGCGTCAGCCCCTCTCTCACGCAGTCTGTGCATTTGTCCACCAGATACCATTTATTTGTTTGCAAAACATTCATGGATATATAATCTGTTGTATAGGGAAATGCAGGGAGTGGAGTGCTCTTTGGAATGCTTAAACATTCTGAGATGACACAACAAGGCATCTTCTAATGGTCCCTGTTCAGCATTGCCAGTGATGTATACTTCATCAACAAGTCCTGAAAGGGTTACATGGTTGCTGACCTACTTGCCAGCTTAATAGCATTCAAGATTTTTTTTCTAGGCTTGGCTAGATGATATGTGAGCTGTCTGATGTGAAAACAAACAGACATAAACACTATAACAACCATTATTTCACCAGTAGCTGAAATGGAAGTGGGCATCAAATATTTATGAATCTGATCTGGAGTATTTTTGTTTGCTTTTGGTTTGGTTTGTTTTAGTCTAATAGAAACAATAAAATATATCTGATACAATAAGCAAATGTGAGTATAATGCAAATCAGACAGAAAACAATCCTAGAGTGGTATCAAAATGATTCCCTGTATTTTATCAACTTTTCAAAATAAAACATATTAGATCAAAATGTAAAAGAGGACTCATGTTTATCACATTTACTGGACATCCCCAAATGTTGGTCTGATATTTGGCTATCAGTTATTAGATATTTCCTTTTAGTAATGGATCTAATATTAATTTTTACTGAATTTTATCAAGCACCTTCCAATGATTCTTTTGAAATTATTACATATCTGATTTAATCAGTGATTATGTGCAAAACATTAAAAGAAAGGCCATGTATGAAGCATGAAAGAATGGGAGAACATGACTATATAGTTTCTGCTAAATGTTATTGAAGCTTTAAAAAAATTATGATGAGGTAGCATATTTTTCAGAAATTAGCTATCTTTTAAAATTGGCAGCTTTAAAAAAAATTATTGTGTTTTCCTAGGCTTGGCTAGATGATATGTGAGCTGTCTGATTTGAAAACAAGCAAGACATAAACACTATAACAACCATTATTTCACTGGTAGCTGAAATGGAAGTGGGCATCAAACATTCATGAATCTGATCTGGGGTATTTTTGTTTATTTTTGTTTTTGTTGTCTTTTATATTTTAATCCATTATTTCTGTCTTATTTATCACATTACGTACATGATTGTTTGCAGGTACTGCAATATTAATAAGTATTAAGTAAAGAAAGCCATTTAGGAAATAAGACCACAAAACCTCAACATGCTTTTCAAAAGTTTTGCATTTGAATACTATGAATTATGTGCGTATATATATCCATGCGCTTTCATCTTGATGTGATAAATGATCCTTGGGAGACAGAAGAGATTACTAAACTATGCATGAAGTTGTCTTTCTCCCACCCCCACCCCCTTTTGAGATTTATTTCTTTGGAAGAAATCCAGTGAAACAGGTAGCTTGTATCCTATCAGCAAAAGTGCTGGTCTGAGGACAATGCAGATGCATACAAATAGTATATGGGGATAATGTCCCAACTAGCAAAAAAAATATGATATTTTATGCTGGAGAGCCACCAACATGGAGATATCATTTACAGAATTTGCATTGCCTCCATAACATGGAGTCTTGCAACAGAGGCTGAAAGCATGTAGCTGATGGAAATTCAGAAATGGATGTGCAATCTGGATTTGCTTGATGAGTCTTTTTTAACTCCCAATCAATTCCCTGGAAACATCTTTCATGGAAATAGTTGGTACTGGCCACAGTTGGCTACTAGATATTGTGTATAACTAGAGTTGGATTTGGGATGTCATCTGTCAGTATAGTGCTCTTAGGCCTTCTTGAGCTTATCAACAATATTTTACAAGAACATCATTACAGAAACATAGACTGCAGCCCTGACCTTGTCTGAGCTGCTTGGACACTTTTGGAAAATGTATAGTTGCTGACCATATCATTTATAAAAAAGCTTATTCTGTAAAGTAAAAAGTTTACTGCAAGTGAAGTGTGCACTGAGGGTGAACAGAAGTGCTAAATTTTTCACAAGGCACATAAATAATTAGTACCATGCATGTACTTTAGTGTCTCTTTCTGTCTCTTTCTCTTTGACTCATCATCCTACAACAACTACTTCATTGGGATTTTTTTTTTTTATGCCTATAACCTGCCTGCATTTCCTTCACATACATATGAAGCTACAGAGAAGTTACTTCTCTGGATTCAATTGAATTCTCAGTGAGGAGCCAACTGGGTAGAAAGACTCCCGAAAATTGGCCCCGTCCATTGTGTTGTGATATTCTAATAGTATTGAGTAACAAAACACTACGATCTGCATTTTTCTTCATGCATAAAGAATTGTTTAGGAGTCTGGAAAGAACAAAGACAACCTAGTCTTTGAGAAAAAGAATTCTAAATCCACAGTTTGGAAGTTCTTTTCTCAGGATTAATCAAACCACCACAAACTATTTTGCAAATGTTTAGAATCTTCAGAAGTTTTCATTGGGTTAGATGAACTTTCTCTCTCCAATGTTCAAGCAGTACTTTGGGAATGTAAATTTTTAAAAAGTCCAAAACTTAGGCCAGAATGTGTAACCACGAGATTTACTGTTGCAAATCAGTCTGAACAGGTAGAAACTGAGGATTAGATGAATTAATTACTGGTAGGGTTTGCAGCATTATGGGACAAAAAAGTAATCTCAGAAGAATAAAGCCCAGAACTCAGTAATACGGGCCAATCAGGGACCTGATCTGAAATCAAGTCATGGATAAATAAGGTCTTGTTACCAACTGACCTGGCATTTAGCAGCAACATCAGTAGGGATGAAATTTCAGAAACCATGCCACCATGCACCTGATAAAGAGGAAGGAGGGACCAGAAGGAGTGAAGGTTCACAGCAATCTATGGTCTCTGGCCCATGGATATCATTTGTTCCCATCCCTTACCATCTCTGATTGTGAAAATGTGGATGAGGACATGCCTACTCTATTCTTCTTTGCCTCTCCACTCCAGGGACATTTTTTATGATCTATACACATTCACAGAAAGAAAAAAAAGGGAAGTGGAATAAAGTGAGATTCCACAAAGAACTGTGGCCAACCATAAACCAACCCAGACAACAGAGGTCTGGTATGTTAGTTTATAGATTGAGGCCCATCTACCACTTGCTCTCACCAAAGCAGAACTGATGCAATGCAATCCCTACCCAAGGAATTCCTATGTCTCACCCTCACACTGCCCAGCAACATCTTTCCTCCTCCCCAAGTCAAACAGGTTGTTATCCAAAAGGAACAAGAAGTTGTGGTAAGTTCCAATTCCAAAGAAATGCTCCTCCAATATTTTCTGCTGCTACAATTCCTGTTACTGGCTTTAGTCTGAATTTTAATTTTGCCTTTTACATCTCCTTCCAAATATCACTTTGTTCTATATAATAAAAAGACAAAAATAGGATAAGAAAAAAGCCACAATAAATGAACAATATAATCTCCTTCCACTAAATTCCATTACTAATAAGCACAAAATTAAATACTGTCTATCATAGATACTAGTAGCAACTGCAGAGTGACCATTTTTAAAGCATTTCAGCAAGCAGTAGGATCAATAGGAATTGTTACTAAAATTAGTATGGACATCCTGTGACCTGGATGGTATGCAACCAACAGTTAGCAGGGGCAGAGAGAGTGATGATCTCTCCTTTAGTGATGCCTTTAACAGAAATCTGTTAAATACTATACAAGTTAGGCAGGCAAATCTTTCCCTGTGATTTTATTTTTGTGCTGGGGGACAAAAATTGTTGTTAAAAGCACAAGGAAATATGCCTAATAGAACAGCTGGCAGCTTCATGATTGTCATGCGATTCTAAGAAAAATGCAGCAGCTTAGTAAAGAAAATGTCTTTCAGAATGCCATTCCCTGACAAACACTTGATTAAAATGGATCTAAAAGAAGGATATTAAGCACCTTATTTTTAAATTCTGCTAATGTTTCTCACTGTCAGTCTTTTTTCTATAAACTGTACAGAGCATTTGAGAAGACCATGTGTATGGTTCATGCCTTAGGGAAGATATTTCGATTTTGAAGGACATTTGCAATGATCAAAAGCAAATAAAGGTCACTTCCCCCATAATCGGTCAGACAAAATTACAAGTTACAAAATGATGTTAAATTGGCTTGACAAACAATATACTGTATTAGACAATACTATCAAAGAGCAAGTGTTTTAACAATGGTCAACTCCCCTGATGAGCAACCAAATTCATACTTTTATTTATTTATAGACTACTTCTATATTGAAAAACAATACTTTTTGTGCTTTTTAAAGCCCTTAAGAGGCATCAGTAAATTATTTCTTAGTCTGAAGGAATATATTATGTAGGGATGAAAATAAGAACAAAAGGCCTCTGCTGGATCAGACCAAAGACCTCCTTATTTGAGCATTCTATATCCTATAGTGGTCATCTAGAACCTATAGGAAATTCAAATGCTGAATATGATGGCAGAAGCTCTTGTTTCTAACCAGTAACTAGTTATTCTTAAAAATTCTACCTCTGATCTAGGAAATAGCATGTAAACATCATGACTAATAGGGATAGACAGGCACATCTTCCATGGATTTGTCTACTCTCTTTTTAAAACCATTTATGCAGGAAGTTATGAACATTTTCTGTGGTTGTGCTTCTGTAATTTACATAATGTATGAAGAAACTTTTGCCTAAATCTCACATAATCTGCCTTCACTGGATCTGGTATTTCAGTATACTAAGATAGTATTATCCTACTGATTTGCACAATGCATTATTCTGTAAATTTCTTTCACAAAAAACTCATGAGCTATCATGACAAGATAGATTTCTGTCAGAAGGAAACAAAGCAACTGCTGATCTCCTGAAAGTGCTATGAAATATGATGTGCTGAGAAAACAGTTTCATATTCCTTTAGAGCAATCAAAATATTAACAATGAGCAAATCATTTTATCTTGATGATGATGATGATGATGATGATGTGCCATCAGGATGCTTTTGACTCCTAGGGAACCATATAGATGCATTTTCTCCACGACAATCTGTCCCTAACCTCGTCCTTCAGGTCTTCCAATGGTGCACTCACCACCCCTGTAACTGAATCCATCGACCCTGTTGCTGGTCATCCTCTTCTTCTCTTTTCTTCTACCTTTCCCAGCATATCCTAGATAGCTGATTAATCTAGATGTTATGCAATTGATTAGTTGGGACAATTTTAAAAACAATGAGTCAGGATAATATTTCTTATTTTTGAGGCTACTTTGGCTTTTGTGTATTATAATGACGTGGTGGCGCAGGGCTTAATGATATTGGGACGTGGTGGTGCAGGGCTTAATGATGCTGGAGTTTGCTGATCAGAAATGGTCGGCATTCCAGCAGTTGGGCCTGGCTCCGTGGGATGGGGTGAGCTCCTGTCCCTTGTCCTAGCTCCTGCCCACCCAGCAGTTCAAAAGCTATTCCATCTGTGAGTAGATAAACGGGGACTCCCATTTAGATGGGAGGAACTGGCAGTGCTGTGCGGTGCTGGCCGAACTCCGAATGCAACCGGTGCGAGCGACGAACGATGCAAGTGGCGAGAAAGATCTACTGAGGAGGAAAAAGCCCGGATGACGCACTAGCGACCACTGCTGGTCACATAGCGTAATAGATATAGCACTGTAGGATTTGTAATTGTAAGATTTGTCACTGTTAGGTTTATATATACTTTGTGAGCCGCCCAGAGTTCCCCATTGGGGGGAGATGGGCGGAGAATAAATCGAATGTATAAATAAATAAATGAATATATATAAGAATATAAAAATGAAACAAATATTAAAGACAGCCTTTATTTCTAATAGAGATAAATTATAATTGAGTAGTTTTCAAAAATTATCTTGTATTTCCATTCATATCCTCAAACCTATTTGAATTCAGGAAGTATTTGCAAACATACTCCCTGGTAATAGGGAGCCTGCTGAATTATTATATGTAATATCTTATCTCTCGTGAACTTGCTTCATTTATGTTCATTGTTTTTAAACTGGTTTCATAGAATGTTTTAATTGCTGGCTTTATGGTATACTGCTCAGAGTTACTTTATGTGAGCTGGGCAGCCATGTACATTTGACAAATAAATAAACAAACAAACAAACAAATAAATAGCTTTATTGGTTTAAATTTAATAAAAGGAGATGAAATGGAAGAAATATAGATATAGATATTCTATGTGAATCTTAGAAAAAGAGGGAGGATATCATAGATCTGAATGAAGCAGGTCTTTTGTAAAGGAATTGATAAATACATGCAGATTAGCATTATTATTATAATTATTTTATCCCATTTTTTTTACTTTTTTGGTCAACTCAAGGCAGCAAACATACCTAACACTCTTGCCTCCTATTTTCCCCACAACAACAATCCTGTGAGGTGGGTTGGACTGAGAGAGAGTGACTGGCCCAAAGTTACCCTGCTGGCTTTCATGCCTAAGGGAGGCCTAAAATTCACACCCTCCTGGTTTCTAGGCCAGCACCTTAACCACTACACCAAACTGGCTCAAACAGTGAAAGTGTAAGTTTAGTAATAAATATAAGAGCTAAAATATGTGTCAGAAAGTATGAATTGGTATTATCTGATTGTTGAGGGTTTGAAGAAAGTAGGAATTTATAGGTTGGTAATGTTATACACTAGTGAATGGTGATAATGAAAGAACCGGATCTGATTTTCTGGAAAAAACTAAAACATTCTGAATGAATACAATCCAAGGGGAAAAAGTTATTCTTCTAAGTGACATGAATGAATGGGTTGAAAAAGATGAGCCAGAGAAAAAAATGATTGTGTCATTAACAAATGGTTCAATGTTGAACAGGGGATAACATAAGGGTGTGTGATGTTCCCTTGAATCTTGAATGTATTTATCAATAAATATAAAGAATGCCTATGAAGATAGTAGAAGTTTGTTAGTTGAGGATGTAAAAGTATTTGCACTTATGTGGGCAGACAATGCTGTATTGTTGGCTGAAAACCTGAATGATTTGCAATGAAAGTTATATAGACTGTATGATGTAATGATGAGTACGAATCTGAAAATTAATGTACCAAAGATCAAGATATTAGGGTTTGACAGCAAAATTGGAGTGAATGATTACAAGTGATACATAAAGTGTGAAAAAAATAGAGCTAGTAGATGAATGTGTGTATTTTGGTAGAATGCTTGCTAAAAATGGGGGAATGCTGAAGAATCTACATACAGTATGCTGATAGAAAGGTAGTGGAGTAGTTAGTAGTATTTTGTAATGTGTAGTCCAAATGGCAGGTTATAGGAGTGTGCTACTGTCCACTTTGTTATTTGGAAGTAAGAATTGGGAATGTCAAGAGAAACATACAAATCAGTCAAATGTAGTGGTGTAAAAGAAGAAGATGGAATCAAGAATGAATGGGTGGTAAATGAATACGGATTGAATAAGAGTGGCCATTTAGACAGAATGAGTCAGGATTGATCTCCCAATAAATATGTGACTCAGGAGTTGCAGGGGAGAAAGGTGCAAGGCAGGAAAGTTTAAAGTTGTTAACCTAAATTGCGGAACACAGGAGAGGAGGTAAAGGAGAGGAAGGAGAGAATAGAGGACAGGAAGCTGGTTTGGGAGGAGACAGAGTGAGTGCTAGCTCATATGTTAGACCCCAAGCTTAGTGTGAGAGGAGAGGGGAGGGGAGGGGAGGGGAGGGGAGGGGAGGGGAGGAAGGAAGGAAGGAAGGAAGGAAGGAAGGAAGGAAGGAAGGAAGGAAGGAAGGAAGGAAGGAAGGAAGGAAGGAAGGAAGGAAGGAAGGAAACAAACTAGCAGGATAGGGAGTATCCTTTACTGCCACAAAGACTACCTGTGAGCAAAAGGTGAAGGAGATAAGGCATGAGGATTTGTGCAAGGAATACCAGGGCTATGATTGGTAGTTAAGTCAATACGGCATGAATGAAGTTTCACATATGAGAAGCTGAGAAGCAGTTTGGAGACATGGGGTCTCCATAATCTTCTGCTATCTGCTCAGCCACATGGGACAGCACCTGTTTTGAGCTGTATTTGTCCTCTTCTTTTTCTCCCTGTGCTTTATTGTGGAACTGCAAAAGACTGGAAGTGGCTGTTTTTGTCATGCCCTGTGGCTTGAGACAACTCTGATGTCATTATATCTTTCTGCCGAGAAAAAGAGGACAGGTTGTTGGGAATGGGGGGTTTAGGCTGGTTTTGTGGTTGGGAGGTTTTGAGTAGGTAGTGTGGGGAGGCGTATGGAGTTTCCCCTGTGTTGGGTGAGAGATGAGGGGGGCAGAGGAAGTAGATTGTGTGATTGGATGGTAGACTAGGTGCTGGGTGCTAGGTGCTGGGCAGAAGCACCCAGGCCTCAGTGTTATTTATTGTTTTAAATAGTCACTTTATTGCATTTTTTTTTCACCTCCCAGAGTTTCTTCTGGTAGAACAGTAGGTATATAAGTTTGTTTAATAAAATAAACAAACAAATAAAAACAAAGGCACAGCAGTTACTTCTTGGCTGTTTAAAAATGATTAGTGGAAATATCCAGCTACATATCTCATTCTAGTCTGATCAGGGGTCTTCTTGTTCATGTTTTTGGCAAATACAAAATGAGTGTTGAAGGCCTCACCTGAAAAGAAGTCCCCTGTTTGCTTAACTTCATGCAGGAGGCAACTGATTTTTTGTTTATTTCTTTCTTGTTTATTGATTTCTAGGGATCTTAAGGAACAAAAAATAAGCTCATCTATTTATGAAAATCTTAGGATATAAAAGGATGTTATTCAATGTATTCTAACAATTCTAATTGTGTAAATATGCACACACACATACATTTTCTGTATTATTAATGGGTAAATTTAGTATTTGTTTTTAAAATTATGTAAAATACTGAACTTTGTGAGATTCTGATCAGATTATATCATGCTGAAATTGATTCTTTGTTAAGAAAGAAATATTGATATTATAAGCAAAAGGCCACCAGCTGTTGTATTTTCATCAGAAATATGGCATCAGAAATGTTCTCTGTTATAGGCAATAAAGGTTGAAGGAAGCTTGTTCTGCAACCCTCAAAGGACCCTACAAGCAAGATATCAATTGTGTTGTTCAATTAAAAGTGGTGGGTGGGACTTTATTTTTATCTACTGAAACCATCCTTCTAACTGGGAGCAATAATAGACACTTAAATCCTGCAACCTATGCACTTCTGTCCAAATTAAGTTGAATGTGGTTCCAGTTGAAAACAATGGGACAAGTTAATAATGACTTCATTCACACCGATTGCAATAGGATTAAATATGAATGTCCATTGCTTATAATTTCAAGCTGACTTAGTAAATTGATTTTATTTGGAATCAGTTGAATGCTATAATTCATTTTGGGTTGTCGCAGACCACATGATATATTTTATGGTCAACATATTATTATGTATTATGACACACACACATAATATATACATAAACCCACACATATATTTGTTAGGTAATTCTCTTGGGCTTAGAATTTCAATTTTTAGCTGTAGAGATTGTTTGTGTTGGTAAAGGGGGAAGAGAGCCCAGTATCTGAAAACCAGAATGATTGGAGTAAGGGTCAATTAAACATGACAACCTCAGCAGAAATACAATCACTGGTGGGTACAGTAACTGAGCTGCCATTAGAAGAAATTTCAGAGGAATGCAGCCAGGCATGAAGGAACTGGAGGGGAAGCTGATTCATCATAGCACCACCATCTAAGTTTAGGTTCAGTTTCTCTGTTAGATGATCTCCTACTTAGTATGGACACATGGTCTGTGACAAATACCATGATGTTCATAGACCAAACACAACATTTCAAAGAATACATGGCACAGATGTTCATTAAAAGCCTACTCATTCCTAACTAAATACTAAATACACATGGAATTAAATACACCTGGAAGAGCAGTCAGATCCAGAAACTTCTAATTGTCATTGCTGTTGTACAAAACTTGGCTAAACTTCTAGAAACTTCCTGATTCTAGTTGTTTAGTAAATGTCATCCCCACTAGGAAATCAACTCTGCAGGAAGGCTAAAACTAATTTAATTGAGATTGGCTACATTAAGAGAACCATGAAAGTCTGATGTGTTCTCCTTCTCTTCCTCCTCCTCCTCCTCCTCCTCCACCTCCTTCAGTGAATTAGGGAGGAGTCTTCCTGAACTGCTTCAAAAAGTTATCTCTTTGTTCTGGACTTAGAAATGCTTCAGCCCTTTTTGCCTACGTACTGTTCCTGCATATCTCTGTTAAGATCATCTTCCTTACTCTCTACTCCAGGTAGTGCACACTTTTCAGTATGAAAGCAATCTAGATAGTTTGTAATTAACTACCCTCCAGAGTGGTAGATACAATAATTCAGAAGTATGTGTGCTACTGTTTCATTCAGTTTTATCAAATACATAAATTCTCTTGATAAGGAATACCACTGAATCTGCCCAACAGTCCCATTGAATGGAGAGCATCCAGATGTGCAAATGTAAAGACCCTCCAATGAAATGGGACTAGTAAATGATACAGATATTTGGAGATAGCGAAGGGAGGGAGTGTGAGCTCATTTTAGTGGGGATGTGAAGAGTTGGTTCTATTTCTCTGTAAATCAAGATCTAAAGTTCTCTGCTTGAGCATGTTTCAGATTTCATCCAAGCCTAGCATAGATACAGACTGGAGGATGAGTCCACAATGGACCAGTTCCTCCAGTATTTGCTTCTTCCATGGAGCCTGGTATCTATCTCTAAAAACTAGTTGGACTAAAGATTTTCCCCTCCCCCATGATTTAATGATATTTTTAGATAAGAATTACATATACAAGTGAAGTTCAGATGATAAGAAAAAGTTATTTGATTTCAACATAGCTACCCTCCTTTTTATTTATCTTTTTCTATGAGATCTTTTAACTTTTATCTAACAAACTGTAGAATAAATTATTTTTAAATGTTATTTTAATGTCAAGAACTGCATGATAGTGGGAGTGACAATGGTTGGAAGAAAGATGCTGGCAATTTTTAGATCTCTGAATATTTATAACCTCATTAGAGATTCATTTTTCTTGTTATGTTTTGTAACTGAAAAGGCAGTTCAACCTTCCTACAGAAAGTACGACTAAAGAAACTTCAGTAGAAAAAATACAAACAAATGTTAGGCATACAATGTGATATAGGATAAAAATGTATATTATACCTTTCAGCAATTTAAGAAACTTTTTGTTCTTAAAATGTTTGAAGATCCCTCTTTGAGTTCACCTACATATTAAATAAAATGAAGTCATAGACTCAGGTAGGAGAATTTCATATTCCACTACTTCAGTCAACAGAAGAGGGTCACTTTTAAAAATTTACCACTATATAAATAGCTGCTAGCAGGGAGGTATATGTAAATAAATAATAAATGTATAAATAGCTGTCCACTAGCACTTGGGGAAAAAAAACACCCTACACTTAGAAATGTCAGAGAAATCTGTCAGGAATTTCTTTTCAAGTGAAATACATGATTCACCAAAACAGAATCTGCTGTGTACAGACATGTAGTTGACAGAGTTCATTCATATTTATCTCAAATATTTCTTGCTTTTTGCATGCAAAAATGCATATATTTAGAGAAAGAGATGTACACTAGGAAAATGGTACATATGAAAACAAATGCCAACATCCTTGCTTTTTTAAATTTCCAGAATGATTATTAACTGAGACAGAAGAAAATAATTGTATACAGGCAATACTGACATATCCCATATGTAGACAGATTGTCATATCTCTAATAACCAAGGACATATATAAATATGTATGCATCTATCACACACTTCCCCTTCAGAGTAAGCAACATTAGGCGAAGTGCAGCAAAAGAGTAAGAAGTTAGCAAAATAACTTAAGGGGGAGGGTCAGAGGTGTCCACAAGGGGAATTGGGGAGATAAATGATAAAAACAGTACTGTCATGACACAGGATCCACCCCTTTTGAATGTGTGTTGTAATGCCGCACAAATATACAAAAGGGGCAGACAGTGTGATGCTGCCTTCATAAATCTGAAGTAAGAGCTGGAGATGGGGCTGTCTCTGAACAAAGCATAAGAGAAAAATAACTAAATTACAGCATTCCCATTCACTGTACTGCTACATAACTTCCCATTCTTACAAATCATCCTCGCTTTCATCAAGTTCGCACTTTACTCTCTTTATTAAATGAAACTGTCATATGTATCCAGTTACTTAAATGCAGAAAGTCTAAGATAGTTGTTTTTAAATAGAGGAATCTTTTTAAAAAATGCAGTGTCTCATTTGTAATTTGAATCCCTACACTCCAGAATTCTACCACGACAGTCTACTGTATAAGGCACCTTATTTAATGTATTGTTTAGATCTTAAAACTGAAGAGCCCCTGCTGGCATTGGTTGTATGAGAGAACGAGATGGAAAGCCAAAGAGTATAAATTTAGTCTCCAGTCCAAGCTGTTGTTCTAACTGTATTAGGTTGTCACCCAGGGAGAATGATGTTACTAGACAACAACTTCCCATTATCCTTTCGGTAATAGCACTTGACATTCATTCATTCAGGACACAGCTGCTTTACTGGACCTGCTTTATGGCAACTTTCTACAACTGTGTTAAAATGTTACTTCACTGTACGTTAGGCAAGCCAGAACATGGAAGCCATGTTTGGCATTGCTAGCTTTTGAATTTTTTGAAACAATTGCACTGGTTTCCTGAGTAGGAGAAAAGAAGATGCAGTATAGAATTAATGAATCAGATTCAGAGCCTAGCAGAAGTGAATTCAGTGGATCCCACTTACTAGTTACATGGCTGAACTTAATTTTTTAGCTACACAGATTAGCATCTGTAGTGTTCTTACCCTAGCCCTCTGTGCCAATGGAAGAACCACTAAGCCAGATCACAAATAGCACTATAGCACAGGAGATAGGAATGGAGGTCAGACAAATACAAAAAGTCCATTTATTTTATAACAAGAACCGTTTTGTCTCTATGTCTTATTTATTTTTATTGCATAACATTTGGTTAGAAGTGTAGCAAATCTTAGTGGTTTTAATCATTATATTTTAAAGTGTTAATTTTTATAAGCATATTATGGCTTCACTTTCTTTGTTACTTTTTGGGGTAAACAAGGATATTGCATTGGGTAATCTAAATAAATTGCTTGTAAAACACTCTGAAGATGATTTCTTCTTGTTTTGTTTATGAAGCAGTGCCTATACCTTTCTTCCCTAACCCTAATTAAGGGCAATTGGAAATAATGTTATCATGAGTTTTCTAGAAATTAGACAACAGTTTCACTCTTAATTATTTCTTTCCCCATTCTTTCACATTTCTCTGTGTTCTTGTTACATTCAGGAGCAGCCCCAAAGTAATTCTTCAGATAGTATCGCTAAAACTACTCCCGTAGAGATAGCTATTCATATACTGATTTTATCTGGAAAAAAGAAAAAGAGAAAAATAATAATGTAAAATATGAACCTTACCTAGGCTTTCTTCTCTTCCTATCGTTAGAATTGGGAGATGGTAGAAAAGACCTACGATCAGGACTTCTCCTTGTCCATCACAAACCCATCATCAGTGCCTTCCATGTACTGAGCTGTGAACGTCTGCAAAAGAGCTATATACAGTAGAGGCCAGATGTGACGATACGAAGAATATGCAAAGCTACCTGGCTCATGCTAGCATTCGGCTCATACATTTCTAATCATCTGAATTAGAATAGGGCTGCAGTTGTTACATTATGACATACAAGTAGTGTAATTTGTATAAACTAATTTATTTAAGTTATGAGATCTAGAGTGAGATACAGATTGATTTTGTTCATATCAGTTCCTTTATCCAGAATGTTTCATGTTTGGAGTTAAATATATGTTTAACCAACTCACAAACTGCATTTACTATACCTTTATGAAAACAATTTCTATTCATTGTGCCTTTTAAAGCATTGTATGCTTTGAAATAACTTGTCCTTTAGAGTCCTGTAAAACCATGTGGGTGTTCTTTCTAAAACTAAACACAGAGATATGAATAAAGCTGATCAAACATTAATAACGGTTTTCTCTCTGTATGTAAAATTAGTGTTAACAGGTTGCAAAACCAATGTAGCTCTAAGAATCAGAAATACCTCTGATCTTCATTTTATGTGTACACACACACACACACACACACATGTATATAAAACCCTGAACCGTCAAAAACTAGTTTTAGTGTTTGGATTAGTCCTCCCTACACTTCTGCTCTACATTTTAAATGTTATAATCCTCAAGGCAACATGATCAAAGCAAGCACCAGATTAGGGAAGCTATATTCTTTTGATGCTTTGGACTATAACTTCTGGAAGCTATGGCCATGGACCACGTTAGCTTAGATTTATTGGTGTCCTAAGTTAAAGCAGTTGGAAAGCACCAAGTTGCCTGTTACTTGGTTAAAATGTTGGAAAATTACTGTGGATAATTTGTAGGGTTTTTTGCACCCTGTACATTCTGTGGCATATCTGAATGGGCCCTGCCAGCAAAGGGGGAATTCCCCTTGAGGCACTGGGCAACTGGATTATGTGAACACAGCTTTAATGTAATCTCAGTTAAACAAGGCACATTTAACTGAATCCCCATTGAATTCAAGGGGTGTCGTCTATGTTTGAATCTAGATCTAGTTCACTATTTCCAAGTTAGTGCATTTTCCCTTGTTAACAAACTATAAATAATTGCATTTGTTATCTGACCAGTATAATTAGAGTCTGTATGAATGATTCCCATAGAAGTTTGGGAATATAAAAGGCAGAAGATTAGTAGGAATGAATGGGAGAAAGGACAGAGCACGTGGAGAGGTCCCCTGCAAATAGGGCTGGTCCTCTCCTCTAATCAGCATTTAAACTTCCTTAGCTAACAAAAGAGGCTGCTGCAGTTCAGCAGCTTGGGGGATGAGAGGTTTGGGTGGGAGTCAAAACTGCCTAAAGTTCTCGAGTAAGAGAAATGCTGAGAAGAAAATAGCAATAAACCCTTCCTTTTAATAATTGAAGGGTGAGAACATAAAATGAAAGTATAAGTTTAGGGGATATTCTTTTGTTTGTAGACTACTTTTACAGTACTTGCATTTAGCCTCCCTGTTTCTTTTAGGAAGAAGTCAAGGCCTTCCTTTTTATTTTAGCTGCTATATTTAACTGGGATTACTTTTTTTCTCTTTGTCTGTTAGCTGCTGAGGAAGGGATGGAAACGCAAAATATAACAAAATGAAAATGATGGTAATGCAGGCAAGAAAACTTTAAAAACCTGTCTCTCATTTCGTGTGAGATTTTGCTTCCAAACTTGACTTAGAAGAGTTGTCCCAGTGGCCTTAAGCCATATCCTTCTTAAGAATGCCAATCCCGGGCAAGAGCCCTCTCCAGGGTTGCATGCCTTCAGGAGAGCTCTGTTTGAACACTGGGTTTCCTTGAACTATTGCATAATGGGAGAAGATCTGAGGCAAGTTGGAAGTTATAATGGTGTGGCTGCTCCCTATGACAGCATTTCTTTTTTATCTGCACTCAATCGTTATTGATTCTGCAGTGACTGCCTGGACGAGTCCCTGCAGTTTTCAAGGCAAGCTGTTTCAGAAGTGGTTTCCGTTGCTTCGTGCCTTTTTCAGGCGTGCGCAGCTTCCACATTACCGGCAACTGCTCCCTTCTCCCGTGCAAGTGCCACCGGCATTTTTCCTCCCACCGGGGTGAGAGTACCCATTTAACTACTCACGTAAGTTTTCGAGCTGCTGGGTTGGCAGGAGCTGGGGAGGAAGCAGGAGCTCACTCTGCTGCGTGGAGCTGGGCTCAAACTGCTGAAGTGTTGACCATTTCTGGCCAGCAACTTTCAGTGTCATTAAGCCGCTGCACCACCGCGTCCCCTATGATAGCATTACCCCCTTCAGATAACAGAACCCAGCGCAGCACAGCCTTCTCTCACATAGCTTGGAACATCTTGTGTTATTTCAGCAGCAAGGATGAAACCACATTGCTGGGGTTACTACATAGACACATGTTGTCTGAAGTTATCAAAATAGCATGTGATACTTTCTCCTAAGAAATGTTTATCAGCATTATGTGAAATAAATGGATTTAAATGCAACTTTTTCTTTTTCTTCCTAACTTTGCTGGGCTACTTTTCTACAAGTGAAGTTGACACCTATTTACAGAAAATTGCTGTCTTTCACTTAAATTCTTTCACTGGAAAGGAAGCTTTAATTTTAATTATAGTGGCTTTTTGTTTAAGAATAAAAAAGTGGATGTGTAGGGATGGGGGTGTTCATGTATCATGGAAATAGTGCTCTTTATTAAGCATAAATGTTGCCTTTTTGTTCTTGCTTTTTTCTTTCTAAATGTTCTATTTAATTTTATTTTATATAGAATTAAAAGTTGATAATTTAGGAATATGAAATTTGATATACATGAAGCCTGGCATAAGCATCTAGTAGAAACCATAATGATATCGTGCATACCATGATTTCATTTCATAAATGATACCAATTATGTAATTGTATCAGTCATGTAATGACAGAAGTGACATATACAGGTAGTATGTCATTTATGTCTTTTGCATGATGAAATATGTGTGATTTCACATTATTTCATCATGCAAATGAAATGAATGACACATTATTCTGTACTATATAACAACTTCTGTGGTTATCCTAACCCTGAGTCACTATTAGAGCATTTCAAGGTTTGTTAGATATACCGACATTATAAAAAGCAAACAAATGTCATAATAAAAAACCCTTCAATATAAGATAATAAGCTCATTCCAATTTCAACTCATACTTCAAGAAAGCCAGCAAATTACAAACTGAACACTTAATAACTGTGCAACACAAACTCTGCTTCTTATGCTATTATGGATTTAGAAGTGACACTCCTTGTTAGCTTTCTGTGTAAAATATTATTTCTTTGAATTTCATGTCTTCCTGTAGATTATTAGCAATATGGATTTCAAAAATACAGCAGTAGGCAGATGCTACAGTAGTATATTTGCACAGATATTTGATTAACATTGTCATTAATTAAGAATCTCTGTGACTCAGGGGAAGCATTTCAAGTACCTTAGCCTTCTGTTAAAATGCAGCTCTGGTGTTTTGTGTTCAACTGTTTTTCTGCTATTCCATTTCCTATAATACCTACATGCTCACAGTTTTGTTGATTTTTCTTCTCAGCTAGTTCATTAACTTTCCATTTACAATTGTTTTCCTTCAAAATGTTTTTTGAAAATATTCGGATACTAGAAATGCTCATATAGGAAACCTTAAGTCATGTCAACTACATTGGGAATAACTGCAAAATTACAACCTTTTAAAGCTATGGAGTAGGATTTATAATCTTGCTGCTAAAACCTTCAAAATAGAGTGCGGATTTGTGCAACATATTCTAGCTAGACAATGAACTGAATTTTTGCCTATAGAATACTATCATGAGTGGTATTTTAATTTATGCAATTGCATAATTTGGTCAGTATTCCTGAACAAATCCCTCCTCATTCCAGTTCTGGTTTGAAATACTAATATTCCAAATATCACTGGAAGGAGCATTAATTCTAAATTCATGACAGTATATGAGGCTCAGCAAAATCTTTCCCACTAAATGAATTGATCAATTTATATCCCAGTTTCTATATCTAGGATTCCTTTGAAAAGAAAATGAAATGCATGGAAAAAGTCTTACAAAGAAACCTATTGATACCCGGTAGATTTATATGTCTGACCTACAAGTACAATTCAAATGAAAGATAAAGATTTCTATTGGATAATAATCTTGTTACATTTAGTTTTAATATTAGCAGTTTTCTGAAAGTGACAATTTGGGATTATCACAAGTGAATTCAATGGCAAGGAAATGTTAATGTAATTTTTTCATATATCTTTCTTTCTAACACTTCAAATAACAAGATATCCATTATTTTAAACTACTTCTAAAACAAGAAACTTGTGACTTATAATTTTGTACAATAAAGGTACACAGACAATTTGATAGGAGAAAAAACAGCCAGATTACATGTTACAAAGGGATGTTACTAACAGCATTCCCATGACAATTCTTTCCCCACTTACTAGTAATCATAGGTTAGTTTTCTCTATCTTAAAATACAGTGCTTGCACTTTTAAAATTGTCTCACCAAAAAGCTGTTCTCATTAATTCCTATGGCTTTTTCTCAAAGCACATAAAAGATTTATGCTGCAACTGTCTTGGAGTGGGTAAGGATGAATGCTGTTCTAACCCCACTATACTAGATTCTGGAGTAATTTATATTTTTATCCCATGAAATCCTTTTCTACAGCGATTGCTGCAGAGAAGGGACAAAAAGTCAAGATGATGGCTACTGCTGAATGATTGGAGCCCCACTCCTTTTTTACATGGGGTGCTTTGATCATACAGTTGCAGCCACCATTTTGACTTTTCCCCTCTACCCCCTCCAAGGTTCCTCCTGCTATTCCATAACAGGAGGAACAGGCATTGGTACAGTATATGCTTTGTCTACCATATAAAATGCCTCTGAAACACAATAGGCCATATTGGCAGCCTTCTAGCTTCAGAATATTTGCCATGTAACATAATATGGCTTTAATGGGCGGGAAAAATAATAAACTTTGAAATGCTACTTTGGGTTTCAACAAACCAATTAAGGGCTGCCACTTGCAGAAGTCAGAGTGAAACATGTCAGTTGTTTTCACAGAAAATGACAGCCATATATAATATGTCTGTCTACAAGCTGGAGAAAGAAAAGCTCATATTTCAATTGCCCACTCTTTTTAACTTGCTGCATATGTGAAAATCTTTAGTTAGTCAGTTTGAAATTTGGCCACAGTGTAGACCTTATTAATTAGATACTTTTATGTCAGGTTTCAAACTATTAGAAAACATCAGTCTTATAAGCAATAGATTTATAATGATAGTGGGCTTTTGTTTATTTGTTTAATTATAAAAGCACTGTCCTATCCTTTATATAACAAAATTATTACTAATGCACAATTATCACCTCTCAAGACCTACATGCCATAGGGCCTGGCTATTTGAAGCACCATCTATCTCCCCTAATGTCTGCCCATCCTGTTCATTCTGACAGAATTGGCTTCCTTCAGGTCCCCCCAATTAAACAATGCCATCCAACGGGACCTTCAAAGTGAGGCTTCTTCCTTGCTGCACTTGCCCCAGAGATCTGTATGGGTCCCAAGCTGCCCACCTTCAAGAGGTCTTTAAAACCCTGATTTATCCCCTCCCCAAAGACCTTGGGCTAGGTGGTTTGTTTGGGTCCCTTTTTAGCTAAGGATGATCTTGTGGTATGTTATGATTTTGTGGTTCCTCTCATAAGCTAGTAGTATTTTTATGTAATGTTGGATTTTGTGTTTTTTACTCTAGGCTGCCCAGAGTTATTTTGGATTTAGGCAGTCTAGAAATTTGACTGTTTATTTATGTATTATTAAGCAAGTCCCCCCCCCCCTCTCTCTCCCCATAATCTAATGATTACTTCCCTCATTTTCCCTCTTCACAGAGCAATTGTGTTAATTTCAATCACTACTGTTATTCTGGTACGTTATCAATAATCTGTTTGTGATAGCAAATCAACTGAGAAATTCTGCAAGGGAAAAAGGGGTGGAGGTTTTGAGGAAACAGATGGTTCTAGGAAAGAAAGAAATGTCATGATGATGTATATGAGGTCCAAAGATTATACTGGGAAATTCTCTGAGCCACAGATAGAGCGCCAGAAGAAAATATCTATCATTTAGGAAATATATATGCATATATACTAAGAAATAGAAAGCAAAGAAAACCAAAAGGCATGAAACAAGAAAAAAACAAAACAAGAAGTTAAAACTAGTTTACACCAGTAGAATTCACTTACCTCTTACCATACACATTTCTTAAGTAAGCCAGTCCCACCACATTCAACTTACTTAAAAGTTTCTCCTGATGTACCCGTATAACAAAGTGGCAGAAGCATGCTTTTATACATTGCCATTTTCACTTCTTTCAACAAACAATAATTCCTTGCAACAGACAACATATTGCCTACTACCTTTCTACCATCATTTGCATGTATTAAAATCTCTGCATTTTTGTTTCTTTAGTAAAGTATACCAATGTACATAATTCATCCACCAGTTCTAGTTTTTCATCATTTAGGTATGATTTGCAATTGTTTACTCTATTCTTCTTGTTAAACGCTACATTTACCCCTGATACATTAATTTGCAGATTCATTCTCCCGTTATATCATACAATCTCTCTAACATTCCCTGCAAAATATTCAGATTCTCAGAAACAACACAGAATCATCTGTACTGGTGATATACACACAAAGGACACACATATTCATGTCCCCAACCAATACACCACAAGCATTCTGTATACATTTATCTAAAAATCCATTAAACAACCAAGGAGCATCACATGTCCTTGTCATACTCCATGGTCAATACTGAACCATTGGCTAAGCATTCCATTCAGTCTCATATTTGATTTCCTTCCATCATAAACTACTCTTATCACATTCATCAGCCACCCTTAAACTCCATAATTCTGCAAAATTATTTCCATAATGTATTTGCTTTATCATCAACAAATTTACAATAAACTCCATGTTATGACATTCAAACATTTCTCAACCTGTTGATGGGCAAAACATCTTCTCTGCCTGGCCTGCCATAAAGCAATACTGCACTTGTTCATTGTCATCTCTGTTATCTTGTCAATCAGAATTCTGCCAAAAAGCCTTCATAACAGATACAGCAATAAATCATGACTCTCTCCAAACTCAGCTTTCAAGAAATAACTAGCTTCACAGAGTCTATATGACTAAATGAATTGCTCTATTGCAAACAAGAAAGAAGTCATTTATATGTAGAAGATCTGCCTATGGCTCAATACTGAACTCATGTCCTAAGAAACTCCCAGGGTTTAAATCCTATGTCTTTACTCATTCCCTTTTGAGTCAATTGATTTTTGCCATTCTTTTCCCAGCCTTGAAAGTTGGACATTTGTTCTGTGTTAGTTCCTGCCTTGACAGTTTCAGACCGTACATAAGTATTACACTTAATAAATTAATCACCCTGTAGTTTTGGCTTTCATACTTGCTACATCTGTGTTTGACAATTAGAAGAATGCCATTATTGTTACTCTAGTTAATGGTATTCTTCCAAATGTCAAACGCAGATGCAGCCTCCGCATGTGTGAAAAAATCATAAAGCTACTCCATGGGCAAATCCATCTATATTTTAAGATTCCTCTACTTATATACATCTGCAGCCTTACCATTTTTCAACATTTTCAAAGCTCATGTGATTTTCTTTTCATCCATTTTCTTTTGGCACTAATATTTGTAGCATTCGTTTCAATTTCATTATTTGACATAACATTATAATTCCCATACAAATACCTAAAATATTAATTCAAGCATTCAGTTTCATCCTAATTTCATCATTTTTATTCTTCATCCCATTCACTCTGCTGGAAGTTCCTTATTCAATCCTTCTGATGCACTTCAGCAACATTAAAAAAAAAACCATCAAAATCACTTGCATTTTCTTTGCTTCTTTGCAACTTAACCGTTCCTGCTTGCTCTGACTACATTCTTTGCAAATATCTTTTTTCAAATGCACATTATACAACAACTTTCTCTTGTCCTTTGTTTGTTTGGTTTTGCAGCAATAACTTATATGCAATTATTTCAATTGTTCAATTATTTTACCCAGCACTCTTTTCCATAATTTCTATTTCATCCTGTTCCAAGCAGCTTCCAAATCCTCTTTGCTTATGCCCAGTTTCCATTCATTTTACTGGAAAATTTATCTATCTTCTAATACATTTTTCATATAGGAAGAACTCATACTTTCTCTTTCTGCTGTTCTTCTAGTTCACTTTAGTATTTTTCACTTCTTTCTTTTTCTTCCATGTCTCTTTTTGGGGGGGGGGGGGGATCCACTCTTGGCACTACAAACCAATGGTTTGTTTCATATTCTTCACTTCTGTGTCCTTCATTAATTCTCTGAGCGATCTAATCAATTATGCCTTTATATTCATTCCTTTCCATGTATATCTATCCACAGATTTCTGCTTAAACAATTTATCTGCTTTTTGTATGTTTTTTGTATGCAGATAACTCACTAAAGAGTAACCATTTGTATTCTTTCAAGGATCTATGAAT
Source organism: Liasis olivaceus (assembly GCA_030867105.1). Classification (NCBI taxonomy): domain Eukaryota; kingdom Metazoa; phylum Chordata; class Lepidosauria; order Squamata; family Pythonidae; genus Liasis; species Liasis olivaceus. The sequence continues at coordinate 57,168,807 of CM061351.1, read as the reverse complement.
AGCCTGGTCATTTTTTTCTCCGTATTTTATCATAATGTTCCTTCCTATCCATTCAGAATAATTTTTCTCCTGGATTGCATTCACTGAAACCATTGCACAATTCAAAATTCATCTATGACTCTTCCATTGCAGCATAACATGCAACTATTACCAATCTGTGAATTCTTGCTTTCATATTCACCCACAAAAAACTAGATAAGAATAATTTTGACACACATAGTGGAGCCTCCACCTTCATTTCCCTGCATACATGCATCATCTCCACTCCACAAGATCAGACCAGCTCATTCAAATCTATTACATCCTTTCCCTTTTTCTTAGTTTCACAGACTCACCAATACTCCTATTTTTCTTTCTTTTACTTGTTAATTAGTGCTGTTAACATCTACTCTTTTTATATTGCAAATCACAGTCTTCTTATACCATGATTATCATTAAATGAGCCCATAGATACTGAAAGAATCCTATGTAATCATACTTTGAACGTTTTATCTGTGTTGCTACTTGTAAGAATTAAGATAAATAAAATGACATTTGTTCCCTAATCTAACACCTGCAGAAGGGAAGGAGAATAGCAACACATTACAAATTATGTCTCACATAAAAATACCTTTGCAGAAGGTCAGTTGTCTGAGTTCCCAAAATATTGGCAAGATGTGTCATCAGGCCTTCCGAAGGTGCTGTCTGCTGGAGACAATGTTTATTATCTTTACGGTCCAAGACCAACAACAATATATACGTTGAAAGAGTATGCTCTAAACAAATAAGACAGATAATAATTTATATTAAGTGGGAACTAGATGGCTTCTATGAGCAATTGCTAATGACAGATATTTTGCCACTGTCTTAGAGATATTAGCAGATTGATTAATAAGTAGTACAGCCATGACATCCAGATCCTGTAACCAGAGAAAGGCTCTAATGATGGATGCTATTAATCATACTGGTGCGAATCAATATACTACCCATCAGGATGACAATGGGCAGATATTCTAATTTCCTGTGTGAATGTTGTACCTGTTTATATTTACACTAAGAAATAAAATCTTTCCAACATATGCTACCTTGACTGACTTATAACCAAATCTCTAATATGACGTGCCACCAAGCCATTTCCAAGTCTTGTGCAGTTTGTACTCCATCTCTTGAAAAAAATGCAAAACAGTGGCAAAGCCCCAGATGCTTTAACCCTCAGCACAGATCTAAAGACCTAGAAGAACTACACAATGCTGGCTTCAGAGGTCTACCTGCTGCCATTTCTTTTTGCTTTTCTGGTAAGCTGAAGGGACGTGGACATGTGTATCTTTTTCCTCTGTGACTGCCTTAATATTTGTTCAATAAAATCCTTTTTAACGTTTCACCCTGGTCTGATCATATTATCTTTGAATCCTGGTTCTATTGGCAACTGGCTGGCCACCAGTGCCAACCCACAGTACTGATCAGCTTGGGCACATTGTGGTCAGGATGCCAGAAGCACAATTAAAGCTCAATTTTACCCCAAGCATGCCAACACTATTGTATATAAATTTGAATCTCTAATCTAGCCAGCATACTTTTACCTGCAACCTACTGACTAGGAGGAAGATCTATTGTACTGAGAAACACTTAGGATTCTTGTTATAAAAGAATTTTTTTAAATAGTTGTTTTGCCTCAACTGCATGTTGATTGAATTGAATCACCACCCATGGGAACTTGAATTGTAGCAGCCAAATTATAGCTACTATGTAAGAAAAAATTCGAGGCAAATTTTCTTGGGCACAATGCATAGTTTCTCTAAAGAAACAAAAGAGCTTTGAAAAGATCAGCAAAATGTATCACTTACATCACTATTATTTTTGCCCTTTCTAAACTTGATTCTTTTTTCAGAGTGGAGATTTCTTTGCCTCATAGTTTAAAAGGGATTAACATTTTAATGCACTTAGAACACAGAGGCACCAAAACACTATGAGCCTTGCTATGAAATATGCAGAAAATGTTTGCTGCTTCCCACATTTAAAGAATATTATGTATGTTATTTTATTGTTGGGGCAAAGGGGAGGAGTGTCTGTATAGAGTTGTTAATCTCCAAAAGATTAGCCAGTGGATTAATACGAAAGCTGCAAAAAGCCATTGTCTGTGGATTTATAATCCTCAAAGCACTGGGTTTTGCTTTGCTTTGCTTTGCTTTGCTTTGCTTTGCTTTGCTTTGCTTTGCTTTGCTTTGCTTTGCTTCTGCTATGTTCCCAGCAGCTATAGCCTCTTTAATATTTTGGAAAGGGGTGATAAACCACAAGGCCTTGCTTTCCTGTTGGTTCAACTGTTGACAAAGAGGAATGGAGGATATTGTCAAGATAGCAGAGGGGGATTGCAAGGAGCACAATGCCCGGGTGTCTTTTCAGAGTAAGAACAGTGATGTCAATTTTCAGAGCATTAAGATGAACACTTTTTGCTGGGTCAGAGGAATTACATGATATGGAAGAAAGATGATATAGCATGTTCCTGAGGAGGGAAATCGGTCACTTCAGGCTTAAGCACTATATTATCAATATGCTATTAAGTGAGACCCTGAGACCCTATCAGTTTTCACAATGCAGTTTTTGAAATCTGTTTGGAAGAAGAGATGAGAACTGAAAGAATATATGTACCTTCTAATTGTCATGCATAAGTGCAGTACATTTCATGTTTAAATATTAATGTTCATCAAGATATATTGAGCAACTTTTATTAGTGTTGCATACACCACTAGTATTCCTATGTAAATTCTGTAAAAATCAGTAATGATATGTACCTAAAACTTATGGTAGACTAGGATCCTAGAATGCAACATTTTGAACCTAGCAATTCATGTATTTCAGCAGTAGTCTTCAGATTTCTGTACCTGAGGCAACTTGGCCTTGATTCCTTTCACAGTATTTTGCAGATGGTAGGGTATGCTGTTAATACAATTTATATAAGGCTACGGTCATGGCTGTAGAAAAAAAGCAAAATGCAACCTCCCAAATTTAAGAAATATTTTAAAAGGTTTAGGAAAGTTATATCACAAAGTTTAACATATAAAGATGAGATTGGTTCCATATGACTTTCTCATTTTTAATTTTTTTTATTTATTTCAAGCAATATCAGGTAATCACATTAACATAAATCCAAGATACATATAAAGAAAAAAGGAAGATATAGAAAATACAAAAAATATCTACAGGTAGTCCCCAGTTTAAAAACAAGTGCCATTCCCAAGGTCTGTCCTTAAGTCAAATTTGTATGTACAGTAAGTAATGTACATTGTACATTACAAATTTGTACATTACAGTAAGTAATGTACAAATTTGTATGTACAGTAAGTAATGTACATTGTATAATACTGTACAAGTAGTATTGTACATTAAATTGTGTATTTAACTTGAATCACTGTGTATTTAACTCAAATTTTGCTCAATAGGCTCCGTTCTTAACTATGGGTCCTCTGTAACCTGGGCATTCTCAACCTGGGGACTATCTGTACTATGCATGTGAAAATTTACCATATATATAGAATACACCACATTATGATCTACTGCTGTTAGGGTAAACCAAAAAATCCATCCAAATTTGATAAAACTGTAGTTCCTGCTTCCGAACTCTCATTACTTTAACTTCATCTGTGATTTTTTTCTAATGTGGCAATTGAAGAGGCCTTGTTAATCCACAACTCAATTGTTATATTATCTAAAATTTTCCAGTGTTCAACAATTATTATTTTGGCTGCTAAAATTAAATAGATGATCAGTTCTTTATTTTTAAGCTTTTGTTTTGGTCCTGGAAATAAATGCACAAACCTAACTCTGAAGAGCATTCAATTTTTTTAGTGATAATGCTTATCTCTCCAAAAATTTTTCACCGAAAGTGTATAACTTTATCACATGACCATCCCAAGTGAAAAAAATGACCCCCCCCCCCTTTTTTTGTCAACTTCTCCAAATTGGGCATGCCTATTTCTGAGGTCTATATAAAATCCTTCTATTTATTCTCAATTTTTTTGCATGAAAGCAGAAGCTTTTCTTTTCTTTTCTTTTCTTTTCTTTTCTTTTCTTTTCTTTTCTTTTCTTTTCTTTTCTTTTCTTTTCTTTTCTTTTCTGCCAATATCTTAAAGCCTTGTCTGAAATTACCATTGGGAGGCATTGAAATAAATGTTAAACTGAGCAAGAATTTTTAACTTCACTGCCACAATTCGCCCTAAAATATTGAGATGTTTTGAAGCCCAATTTTTCATTTCTTTATTTAATTTCTTCCATATTGGTACATAGTTATTTGTAAAGCTGTTACTAATATTTTTAGTAATAGTAATATTTAAAGATTTTAAAGATTTATATACTATTGGAATCCCTAAAACTGGAAATTTCCTTTTGAGTTTTTGGAGGAACATGAAAAAAACATCAAATGTGATTTATGAAAATTAACTGATAGTCCTGACACCTCTGCAAATTTCTCTAACTCCTTCTTAATATAGCTAGCTGAATAAGAAGCATTTGAGAGAGTCAGAATCATATCATCTGCAAACAGATTTAAAAGATACATCTTATCTCCCATTTTCATCTCACTAGTCTGATTATTGGATCTAAGTGCTATTGCCAACGCTTCTAAGTCTAGGTTGAATAGTAAAGGTGATAAAGGACAATCTTGCTTGGTACCTCTTAAAATCATGATGGGATCTGAATCTTAACTGTTAAATCTTGTCTGGGCTTTAGTTGGTTAATAAATATGTTAAATCATCTTATGAAAAACAGCCCCAAATTTAAATTTAATTAATAGTTGTTTTAAAAATTGTATTTCCAGAGAATCAAAAGCTTTAAATATATCTAAAGAACAAATGGCTAGGGAAGATTTATTAATTTTACTAAATTATATATTTAATAATTTCCTGATGGGGTAGATATATTTCAGTTTGGAATAAAGCCAAATTGATCCATATGAATAATTTTACCTATAATCACTTTTAATCAATTAGCTAACAGTTTAGTGTACAGTTTACAGTCTGTATTGAGAAGTGAAATAGGCCTATGAGATGCAAAATCCTGGGAATTTTTACCTAATTTAAGGATCAAAATTATCTTTGACTGTTTCCTAGACTCTAGTAAAGGGTCCCCTTGGCGCAAAGTATTGCATAGAAATAAGAATTCAGGTGTTAAAATCTCTTTAAATTCTTTATAAAATCCCCTTGAAATCCATCAGGGCCAGAATATTTTCCATTTTGAATAGTATTGAAAACTTCAGCGATTTCTGAAATAGAAAAAGAAGATTCCATAATTTGGATATCTTCTGGAGTCAATTCTGGGAATGTTAATCTATGTAAAAATTGATTAATTTTTATTGGTGATGGATTATTTGAAGAATATAATTGTTGAAAAAGTTTAAGTTGTTCACTTATACCTTTGGTTTTGGTCGCAATTTTACCATTGCTGTTTTTAATTTTTAATGCATTTTTTCCCTTAGCTTTTTTTTCAATTTGCCAGTATTTTAGAATTTTTATTGTCATGCTCATAATATCTTTGCTTAGCAAAAATAATCTGAGAGGAGATTTTATCTGTCTCCAAATCATCTAGCTCTCTCCTTTTGTTTACTAGCTATTGGTAAATACTATCTAATCCAGTTCTACTATAGTTTGCTATTCAATTGTTAATTTATAAATAAAGCTTACTTGCCTTTTGTGCTGATGTCTTTTTATCATACTCATCTGATTTATACACTCTCCTCTTAATACTGCCTTCATAGCATCCCACCTTGTTCTTATTGATGTGTCATTTGCATTATTTTTTTGAAAAAAAATTATCAAAGTTTCAGTTAGTCATTGCTTTGTTGCGACATTGTCTAGTAATATAGGATTAAAATGTTATTTGTAGCCATATCATAAGCTTGATATTGCTACATGTACAATATCTGCTATTTGCCATGACATTTCCTTAAATTGTTTATTCATTTGCTCAAACATATCTGCCAAGTCTTTAGAAACTCCCACAGCATGTTTGTCCCATTCTGTCTTCAGTTCTTTTTTAAATTGTTTTATTAATTGTCCAATCATCTCCATATCAGATGTCTGTCCTTGCCTGTGGGCAATGCTTTCATCCTCCATTACTTCTTTGTTGCTGGGAATGGGTACCTCCTGAACCTCCTTTGGGTCTTCCAAATAAGCTTTGATCCCCTTTCCTTTGTGCAGAATCTCCTTCCTTAACATCCTGCTTAACCTATTTTACTCTTTGATAAGATATTCAATAATATCTTATCTTTATCTAATATCTTTAAAGAAAATAGCTGGATCGGGGGAAGAACGGAAAGCTCAGCATGCCATCCTTGTCAGTGGTTAGCCATGCCCCCTCCCCATATGACTTTCTATTAACAAGCTGCTAAAGTGTGGTTTGGATGGTACTAAAATAAAGTGGATCCACAACAGATTGGCAAACTGTAATCAGCATTAATGGCTCTACATTGAGTTGGAGAACAGTAACCAGTGGGGTCTTATGGGGATTTTTCTTGGAACCAGTATTATTCAGCATTTTAATTAATGACATAAACAACAAGATTGATGAACTGCTTATCAAATTTGCACACTGCTCAAGACTGCAAGGTCTAGCTGATACCAAGGGTGACAAAACAAGACTGCAGTCTAATCTGGATAGATTGGAAAACTGGACTAAAAGCAACAAGATATTCTTTCATAGGGAGAAATGTAAGATATTACTTTTAGTAGAAACTCCGTCCAAGATGATAGATTTAGGGCTTGGAAGCACTGTGTAACGGAAGGACTCAGGTGTGGTATGTCAGATTCAGCCCAGCACAGCCAAGCAGCAGCACTGTTTCAGTTTCACCGCCGCTAGTCAGTTTCACCACCTCAGGCATAGGCGGCCGGGAAAGGTAAACAGGCAACCGCAAGTCAATTCCTGGCAGGTGGTGGCAATTAACCCATGGTGAGAACAAAGGGGAAACAGATACCTTGTAACACAGCCGGCTTCCCCAAACGCCCCAGACAACAGCAACCACAATACTCAAGGAACTCAGCAATCCAGCAACGATCAACAACCAATTAAAAGCCTCCAGCTTTACCTGCAGAACAAAAGCTCCATGAGCACAGTGATTACGAGACAAAGGAAGCAGGCTGAATCTGCCATTAGAAGAAGGGAGTGGGAGCTCGACGACGGAAGGGTGACCCAAGTATGGGCAGAGGCGGAAGCCAGGGGTACTGCAGGGTCAAGGGGGGAAATCCCATATAAACACTGTAAGGAACGTGCCAAGCCAATCCTGGCTTTGTCTGTAACCGTTACCCATTACACCCGAGTAAAGTAACTTTCGTCCAAGCCCGTGTCTCACGAGGTTTTTATTCAGCGTTGAATGCGGCGATCCTTACATGGTAATTGACAACAAACAGAACATAAACTAGCAGTATGACAGAGTTTCTGAAAGGCTTAACACACTGCTGGGTTGCATTAGATGAAGCATTGTGTTGTCCTTATTCCCCTGTAGAATGGTGAGACCACACGTTTATGATTCTGGGCATCATACTTCCAGAAGAATATTGACATGTTAAAATAGGTTCAGAGGAAGATGACAAAGATGCTATAGGGACCCTTAAGGAAGGCTGCCATCCAGACATTGTTCAACTGCAGTTCCCATAATATTTCCTCACTGGCCGTGCTGGGTAAAACTGGTGGAGTTGAATTTAGCAATGTCTAGAGGCCATGTTCCATTCCAACCTTTATGTGTATATTTGAAAGTCACTCCTATTCATCCCAATGGAATTGATACCTGATATAAAGCATGCACATAGTTATATAATGTCAGGATATCACAGTTATTGAGATAGGAATAGGTGAAAATTGGTTGAAATATTTGTAGACCTTGATTTGTATCAACCAAAATTGCTACTTTGCGTACATACCTTTATCTACTGCCCTTATTCATCAGATCATATTAATGCAGGCCAGGAAGACTCTGTTCTTATAAAGCACAAAATTCAGGCACAAAGGTTGTTCCGGAATCTGAGCTTAAAGTGCTTTCTAAGGAAGTGTGAAATGCTCCAATTTTGCTGGAGAAGAACATTCAGGAAAAAGGCCTCTGTTCATAAGTACAGCACCATATTGTGAATGAAAAGTTATTTTGTTTATAATTGTATTTATTGTCCGAAATGTTCTGTTTAAGCTGAATATAAAAATGATGCTTTTTTGCAGCTATAATAAAGACTGGGCTAAAGTCTTCCTTTGAAATACATAATCTAGGATTCTAGCGTACTAAAAAAATTAGTAGCTATTATTCTCAGTGGCTGTTAATGCATATTTATTTGGAATCTGCATTAAGAGTAGGCAAAATCTGCACAGTTTTATGCCAGAAGGCAAAGTACACAGGTTAGGAGGGGCAAGTGTGGATATTTGACCTTCCACATTAATATTTCACACCATTTGAGATTCCTGTGTTTCTTACCAAGTCTGTTGTTTGGCAGAATGAAATAATTGTTTTAAAAAAGTGAACTATGCTCTTGCTTGAAGAGATCTGAGAGTTTGATCAGAATCGTAATTTTTTATCTCTCATAAGTTTATTCAAGTTAATGGCTCCAATTCTTATAGAAATACACTGTTGTTGTTTTTGTAATATAATCTTAAAAGTGAGCCAGGTTTTATTATGAGAATCTTTCTTATATTATCTGGGGAAGGCAGTAATACAAATCATGCTTCCAGTGCATCCAAAAAGAGAAGCACCAGTAGTAAAAGATAGAAATCATATGCTAACAAATAATTCATTGACTTAATGCATGAGAGATGTGCTCTCTCTTTTTACTCCTAACAAAAAGACTGATTTAAGCCAAGCTGTAGAAATGATAAACTGCAAAACAAATGCAGTCATTAACCCAAACTGACCTCTTGCTGGACACAAACGACATATGGTAATTGTTGCAGCATCACTCAGTGGTTTATAAAATCCTGCAGTACTATCTAAAGTTATCAAAATCTGATTTCAGGTTGAGGGTTGGACTGAACCTGAGAGATCAGCTTAAAACAACAAATATGCAAAAATTCATCATATTCCTATTGCCAGACTGTACTGAGAGACAGTAAAGTGGATCACCTCTGCAATATAGTTCATTATTGATATTGTAAGTTCCTCCAGTTTGCCCTTTAATCACCTTTCAAGCCAAAATCAATTGCTTGGTAAGTCCCATCCACTTGTTAGATAATATAAAATATTTATAAACTGTCTGAAATAAGAACCTGTTAGAATATGATAGGAATATTTTTATATGAATCATTTTTTTCTTTTTTATATATCATATATTTATATATCTTTATATTTTGTATTCATATCTTTTTATATGAATTCTTGTGCATCAGGTAGCACTCACACAAAAAGAGACTTAGCAACAGTCTATTGTTGGATATTATTTTTATATATTTTAATGTTCTAAATAATACTTGTTGAAGTATGTGTCTCTGAGTTTTCCGTTAAAACAATTTTCTGGTTAAATGTTCTATATTTGGGTTCTTCTGCAAGCTCAATAATGCTCTCAAATATCTAGACATTTGGTGGTATTACTGGTATTAAATGAATTGTTATTGGACAAGGGACCCTTCTAGAAAGAAACATCACTAAAAATTAATTTTGTTTTGGACTAAAGCAGCTGATATGAAAAATTACAAGCATGTAGCATGTTGATTAACATCTGTACATCCAAACTCACTGGGGAAACAGGACAAAAGACAAGAGGGAAGGAAAAGAATAACGCCATCAGAGTGGATACCTGAAATGACACCCACACACAAGGAGTAAGCCATACGGGTGAACAAACCAACTTTGGCAGACTGATCTGAATTGGTTGACCTCCTCCAAAGGACCAGGTGTGCAGTTTGGATATGCTTTTAGATGCTATTTTTGGTCAGGTGGCAACACCCAGCTTTTTCCAGGTATGCTCACTATGTCCTGGGAAAAGTGGACAAAGTGACAATGACTTATGCATAGTCTCTACTGTCATATTATTATAAAATGCTATATGGAGGGCTGCCCTTGAAGAATGTTTTGAAAACTACAATTAGTCCAAACTGCAATGACCCATCTATTGTCAGGTATTTATATAAAAGTTCAAATAACAGTAGCTTTTGAGCAATCTTTATTTTCAGTTGGTTTCTGAACAAAATTCACAATATCTACCAAGCCCTAAATGGTTTATACCAGGATATTTCAAGGACTGCTTCCTCCTGTATGAATGTTGACTGGAAACCCTGTTACGTGTCTTGCCACATGAGAAACTCAACTGGCAGGTACTTGAGACAGGACCTTTTCTGTAGTGCATTCCCTTTTCCTCGGTTATGGAACTCCTTCCCTTTATTATGCTTCCAGGAAATATTTTTCTTTGGTTGCATTTTTAGTGTGTTCCATAGTTGCTTTCTAATTCCATTGTATTAAGCTTTTTCTTCTCCTGTTTGTGTTTATAGTAGCAATACAGGTGGTCCTCATTTAGTGACCACAATTGTGACCAGCACATCAGTTGATAAGCAAAGTGGTCACTAAGTGAAACTGGGACTGTATTTATGATCTCACTTCAGCTTTTCTTTGTTTTACAAACCTGAGAAGGTCATAAATGTGAGAATTGGTTGTAAAGTTACTTTTTCATCACAGTTGTAACTGTGAATGGTTGCTAAATGAGGCAGTCACTAAACAAGGACTACCTGTACATATATTTAAAAATATATATATTTATTCTTTTTGCTGTATCTAAATTGTACATTGCCAGGTATCAAAGATGAAGAGGAAGGAAGAATTTATAAATATGTCAAGATGCAATGAGGGAAAAAAAAATGATATTCAGACTCATTGAGATGAATAGATGCATATTAGGGACATCCTGCAAACATTCATCTGGAAACTTCTCCACCCATGTCCCCTAGGAATTGTACCAGGAACATTTTACTGCTCTAGGAAGCCATTCTAGTTCTATGATATTACACCAAGCCCCATGTCAAAGCAACCAAGAAACAAAGATTGTGATAGTAAATATACAACGATCGGCACTCTATCCCCCAGTTAGGTGCAACTCATCTTTGTGGCTGCATTCTCATATGCATTTTGCTAGTGAGAGCTAAGGATCTTTGTCTACATTCTTCTCCCACAGAAACATCCTTTCAAAACATAGTTTTGAAAAAAAATATATTTCAATAGAAAGAAAAAACCCACAACCCTAATCCCCTGGGTTTGCATGTCTTGCTTGACAGTTAACTTCCTAAGCCCCTACTGACTTGCTTTTATGATACCCAGAAAATTTATTTAGCTCTAGGAGGGTTCTTTTCTCACAATGATGCCCTCTCTTTTTGCAATCCATCTCTGAGAAGCGTCTGTACCATCTTTCTTTAGTTATTTTCCAGCTTTTCAAAGATACAGAAATGCTATTTGGTTCCCATTGCTTCTCTTTGTACTAGGGTTGTCTGTGAATGTGTGCACATGCATCTTCTAGTAAGTCCTGACTCCTCTTTTTCTTGGCAACATTTTTGGCTGAGAGAGCAGCTCATTTCCCTTTTAGGCCCACCAGGATTTAAGCTGGTGATGTGCCAGCTGAAAACACCAATCACTTTGGAAAGGCAACAGACAGGCCAAAATAGTAGATCCTGTGTCAGGGGTGGGTGAGGCCAGGTCAGGGTTCATACATGATCTTGTGATCAGAATAGTCCCAGTTGCTCAGTTTGTTGCTGCAGAACTGAAAGTTTACAGTATTTTCCTCTGGGCCATCTCCACCAAGTCACTGGCATGGACATTTGTGCTGCATCGTGTCAGATTCAGCCAGCACGGCACAACAAACGCCACTGCTCAGTTTCACCTAGTCAATTTCACCACCCAGGCACTAGCAGCGGAAAAAGGAGAAGTTAGCCAAACCTTGGACTAATTGCTGACAGGTGGCGGTGGTTAACTCCAGCCGAGAGCGGATACACTATATCATCGCCGGCTTCCCTCCAGTGCTGCAGACAAAGGGAAGTGCAGCGGCTCGGAAGCACAGCGATCAGCATGCAGTTAAGAACTCCTGGCTTTACGTGCAACAGGAAAACCCAACAAAGGCAACAACCACACAAACAATAGACGGCAATCAAGAAGACAAAAGAACCGGACTGAATCTGCCATTTAGGCGAGGGGGGATTACTGTGGGTAATCGGTAACTAGGCAATGGGGTAAAGCGCGGGAACGGGGGAACTATAAAACACCATGTAAGTGATGCCAAGCCAACCCTGGCTTTGTACCTACCTACGTTACACCCTAGTAAACTTCTTTGCTGAACCTGCGTGTCATGAGAGTTTCTTTGGAGCTGAATGGGGTAAAACTTACACATTGGACAGTAAAATTGCCCCAGACAGTATCTGGCTTGGCTTCAGCAGGATTTGTCTCCCACCGTGGCCCTGGAAATCCCAATAATGTCATAACCTTCCCAGGGCAACAGTGGACCCAAAGATCATGTACTGAAGCACTGGTAAAACAGCTTCAAATGCAGTTTATGTTTCAGCCAAGAAACCCTCAGTGGCCTGAAGCAACTTGAGGCCTACAAGTTTGAAGCTGCATTTCTCAAAGTGTTTGATGACATCACCCACCAGCCTCCTCTGGACCCCTTCACTGTGATCCATTTCCACTCCTGCAGTCTAATTATGCGCGAGCTGTACAGCTGACCACCAGGAAGGTGATGGCAGGCTGCAGCCACCAGCAACTGGAACCTTACTTGGCAACCCATGTGCCACTGTCCTGCAGTTGTATGTTCTACATCAGGCAGTATCGGAGGACCCGTATGCCTGCCTGCCTACTGAACTGGGTTGCTAATCTGAATTAAGTGTCAGCACAATTGCAGCAACACATTGTGGCTTAGTCTGTAGATCTCATTCAATACACACATTTAACACAGCAACTTTTGGCTCTTCTCTGAAGGATCCTACTTTGTAGCAGAGATTGAAGGTTGTTTACACACACAAACAGATAGATAGATAGATAGATAGATAGATAGATAGATAGATAGATAGATAGATATTTGCATCTAGCTTTCCATAAATCTATTCATCAAACTGATACAAGATCTGTGATCACACTGCCAATCAAAGAGCTGTGCCCAAATAGCAATATTTAGCATAAATGTAGCATTTCAGGCTAGTGTTGAAAATATTTCATGTTATTTAAGAAATCCTTGCAAGAGTTCTATAAATTCGGTAAGTATAATTATCTTTAAATTGTTAAGGGGAAGGGCAGTATCTTACCTAAATCCATTTAACAAGCTGAAACATAGTTCTGGTTCAGTAGGAATATGAATGATTCAAATAAAGAAACTTGAATGGTTTATAGGCTCCTAACTTCCATTAAACATTAGGAAGGCTGGAAAAAAGAAGCACCAGAACAACACTCCAGCGAAAATAAATAAGGATTGCACCTTTATCCTGACAGAAGGCAATTGACTGTTTTAAGTGACTGCATCCCAGTATGCAATTAAGATGCTTATCTAGCTATGCCATGTCTTGTGTCTTAGGGACTATAGCTGAATCTGAGCCTAAGACAGATAGATAAATAGACAGATAGATAGACACACGCACAAGCACACACATAACATGCATACATAATTTCATGCGATGTAACCAGTTTTCCCTTATGTAACCTTTTCTTCCAAATGCATATTGTAACTTGTATTATGCATTTGTATACATGCCTGCATGTTTGGAACTGCTCAGATGCACCTGCTCAAATATTGACTTGAATTTTCTTGCATTGCTATTACAAAATTAGGCCAATATTTTCCCAAAGCTGAGGTCATCCACCATTTTAGAAAAGATGTAATTGCCCACAAGAAATAGGAACTTAGTTCCTGACCTGAGATTTCAAGATCCATTGTCCTATCCACCTGGCTTCTTAGTTTAATCATTATTTGTAAAAACAATGCACCTAACATTTCTCCTCTTCTTTTCCATTATTTACAGTTAAGTTATAATGGTCCACATTATTACACCAATGCACATATAGAATAAGAAGTAGTTCTGATAGGATCTGAATTTAATCCATCGGACATCTGTTCCCTTGCTGATGTGCCACTACTTTTCCAAGAGTGATATGATTCTCCCAGTCCATTCACATCCATTTCAGATCCTTGTTCAATACTTCAGTTTTCCCCTAGATAATAGCAGTTCAAGAAGAATCAGAAGTAAAATTCCTCACAATAGTATGGGAGTCAGGAGACCAGTGTAGCAATCAGTCGAGCAACCATAGAAGTAGTTGATGGGGAATCTGAGAACAGGTCTCAGCAAGAGCCCTTCTGGGAAAGCTTCCAAGTGTGCATAGATAGAACTGAGACGGAGTGTTGTTTGCTTTGTTCAACCTGGAGTATGCCTTACAACTCTAGATATGGAAGGCATACTGCAGGATTGAGCAAAACAAACAAAACCAGCCTCTGCTCTATCAGTGCATACTTGGGAACATGCTCCCTTTAAAAATGGGGAGCAGGAATACAAATAAATGTTTAAAGCTGTAGAGTTCATCAAGATTTAAGAAGCTTCACACAGCTCTAATAAGTCAGCTCTATTGTGCTGACAGAATCAATTAACAATTCCAACTGTTTAGTTATAGAGATATTTGAAACTGGCCCTGTTTCTGTATCAAATGATCATGCTACCATTGGTCACTGTGATTAGCAGAGGCAGTAAATCACAAAATTGGCTAAAGGGCAGTGAGATTTCATATCAGAGGAATCACAGAAAATATTTATTTTCATTAACATCCACAACTTTTTCTATGATATATTTCCAGAACTTGAATGTTAATTGGAAAGAAAGGGTGGCAGTTTATGGGAAATGCTCCAGGCTAGTCATGCCCCATATGTGACAATTACTAGATTACTGAAAATAGAAACTCAAAAGACAAAAGGGGTGATCTTAAAAAAATGAGAACCTTTTTGCACTGGGGTACCTAGCAGCTTGGTTGGGAGGAGGGGCATGGGGGATTATTGAATTTAGTAATGAAAGCTCCATGCTCAGATCAAAATGATCCTTATGATTGCTGTCTCCAATTGCAGCCTTTGGATCAGCAGCAAGAAGAGATGGTGAGGTGGAGAGATTGTGGAAGGTACAGAGAGAGAGAAAGATGACATGTTGTGTGTTACATAATCATGCCTCATAGTTGCCAGATGCTCCTTTGAATGATTATATGATGGCACTTTTTCCAAATAACCATGCTGATTAATTATTTTTTCCAATGCATCATCTTTATTCCCATTCTTGATTGAGTCATTCCTTCTCTAGATCTTCACCTTCCCTTTCTACCATCATTTCATAACATATTTCAGTCCTCTGTTTGATTCCTAACACACCAATTTGATATCTCAATAGTTTAATTCCTTCCTCCCTTATTCAATCGTTCATTATATTAATCTTTTACCATGCAAATAACAATATAAATTTTACTTATAATTGTACACACCTGTCTTTAATTTTTGCAACTGATGCTTCCCCTTGACTTTACTGATAGTATTTAGGTAGATAGGTAGGTCTGTGTTAGTAACATTAGACAAAGTTAATCTCCCATCCCATCCCTTGATCCTATTTACATCCAGGGTTTTTTTAATGCTAGCTTCTTTATGGAACCATATTTATTATGAAACAAATGATATTGCAGGTGATAGGAAGGGTGAACTATAGGTTTGAGTCCAATTCTGCTGCCATATTTTATATTGTATTTATATTTTATACTTTCTTTTATATTTTTTCTTGATTACTGTTTGTTCTTATGCTTGTAGTATTTTTTTTTTTACATCCCTAGTTTGTCTAATACTAGTGGTATTTCAAGAATTAGGAAAAAGTCAGGACAAGCTATTTGCAGACAGACGTAGGAAAATCAAGCCAGTTTCCAGACTTGATGCATCCTTGAAGCAGATCAAGTGATCCTTACATAGGTCTCAAAAGCTTTGCATTAATTTCTGTTGAATTTGACCTGCTATTTTCCATACAAAATAATATGAGGGCAGAACATCATGATCTGCAATCAAGTTGGACTGGGCTACAGGTAGAGTTGAATGAGTCATTTACAGACTCCTGGTTCCAGCTCGTGAAGTCGATCTAGTAGTCTTCACTGTCCTAATGTTGATGTCATTCCTTCAAGTTTGATTTTTTAACAGTATTCCTCTGATTTGGAACATTTACATCTCAGAGGAATACTGATAAAGTATCCAACTTTGGTGTGATCATCAATTATGAAACATTGAGTGGAATTAAGGGACTATTTCTCTTTTTAACTGAAGTTTACGATGACACTGATGATAACTGTCCTCTCCTATTAATATTTATTACGTTGTGCAAAGCTTTGGAGTAGTGATTGATTTGACTAAATCACTTCTTTCAAACAAATTCCTGAAGTGTTTTGTGGTGTCAGATTGAATAAGGTGCCTTTGAATCACTTTGGAGATCTGAAGGCAATTCAGTTTAAGTCTCAGATATTTGTACAGTACAACTTCTCTTCTATAGAGGACATAAGGTGAGGGAAGTTTGAGTGCTATGGTGGGCTCCCTGCTTTGCCTATTAAAGGTTTTAATGAGTTTAATCACCTCTGCAATTATTCCCATCAGAACATTTGGAGAAATGTTTGTGTTTGTGTCTCAGGCCCTTCCTTTCATTCCCATTAACAGAAAATAAAAATACAATTTTCTTTCTGCTACTTCCCTGTCTGAGTTTTGTATTGTATTGAATGACTCTTTTCCACTGCATAAGTGCAATCTGATACTATGTGCTTGCTATTAAACAAGTGCATATAATACAGATTCATTCTTTATATTTTAATTACTTATGCATGCAGTAGTGATAACAGACACAAACACTTCTCAGGCTTTTGTTTAAGAAAACTGCACAAGCATCACACAGCACACAATTCCCAGAAAAGCCTAACCTTGCCAGTGAACCCAACCTAGGCTGCTGGCTAGGAAAAGCAAGTGGTCAGAGCATGGCAGATTTCCCCCTATTTTACTTTCATTTTTAATAATAGTTTATTTTTCAAACTTTTTTTTAAGCTTTCCTTTTTAAGTTGGCATGGTATATGGTCTGCCCTGGTTCAGCACAACTTTAGAGGCTCTTTGCTCAACAATTTGGAAACTGTTGTGCTGCCCTTTCCTCATCCCTGCTACCCCTGCCTTTAAAGGAAGCTGGGGGTATATTTCAAACTTCATTGCAGTCAAACATTTGAAATTATCTAACTAACATTTTGCAGGGTTAAAGCTTCTAAAAGATTTATTATCCCTGCTGCTTTCATCCCAGCTGCCAACAGCTGAACCAGCTGCAGGCATTCTGATGTTTTCCATTATATTCTTGGGCTGGTCAATATTTTCAAATCTCAGATTCAAATCTAATCTTGTCATTTTTCAATTTCTAATTTGAATATTTTAGTTAATTCACATACTCTGATTCTTTACTAAGAAATGTAAAGATTACTTACTCAAATTTGCTTTCAGGCGTGAATCTGAGCATCAGCTACAAAACAATAGACCCTAATAGACAGTGGGTATCAGTTTCTTGACTTGAGACTGCAAGGATGGATGGGGGCAGGGTGGGGAAGGCACCTGGTTAACTGTTTCCACCTGTAGCTGACTATTTCTGTGGTCTAATATAATAGCTGAAAAATCCTTCCACTTAGGTATCAGGAGAAGAAATTCATGCTTAGTCTTGCCCCTTGCAGGTACTTATGTTTCTGGAAATTTTAATCACAAGTCTCACCTATAGACTAATGCCATGCAGTTGAGAAACTTGTGCAAGCTCAGACTGTGAAATTCTTCCACTACAACCCTAAGGGCAGTGATAACCATGGCAACTCCTTTAGGGTTTACCAACAATGGGAAGAACTTGGATAATATTAGCATTAGGATGTTCTAGCATTTAAATGACCAACATGTGACACTGTTCATTATTCATTATTTCTGATACAAAGGTCTTCAGGAGGTATTCCTGGCAATATAAAACCAAAGTAATCTCTTTCCATATTTATTTCTATATTAGACTTGTAGACTTGTAGAAGAGACCTTAGAGATCTTCTGGCACAACCCCCTGCTTAGTGCAGGAATCCTCAGACCATTTCAGACAAATGGCTTGAAAGCCTCCAGTGGTGGAACACCCATGGCTACAAGAGCAAAGCTGTTCCACTGCTAAATAGCTATCATGGTCAGGAAATTCCTCATTACTTTGAGCTTGGATCTGTCACTCTAAAGCTTCCACCCATTGGTTATTGGTTTATTCTCAGGCACTAAGAAAAATAAATCCATACTTCTCTGTGACAGCTCTTTGAGTAACCGCAATCATGCCTCCCCTTAGCCTTCTGTTCTCTAGGCTAAACATACCCAGTTCTTTTAACCATTCTTCATTGGATTTATCCTCCAAATCCCTCACATATTTGTTGCTTTTCTCTGTACACATTAGTTCAGATATGGCGGCTAAGGGATTAAAATCCTATACTCTATGTAACTTATTTGTTAGCAAATGTCCGTACAATTGTGAGCAGAAAACTGTGGTCCAAGAAATTTTTGGTTCAGATAGTACCTCTGCTATTGTATAGAAGGCATTAGCAACCCTTAAACTAGACCTCTCTTCTAGATATCTCTATGCAAAGAGATATCTAGAAGAGATGGTTATGAAAAAAAAGTTTGTTTTAATATATTTCTTTCAGTTTTAAACTGTTTATATTAGATGAGCAAACCCTCTGTATAGTTCTAATATAGATGAAGAGCATAGTCGTCATCATCAACATCTTCATCATCGGGCATTGGTCTTTAATCAGTTGCAGCTGCTTTGGTTACTGCTTCCACAAAAGGTAAAATTCAAGTTTATCATTTTAACAACTGAATGAGGAAGATTTATTAGAAGGAGAAGAAGGAGTGAAATAAGCTTGCTCTACAAAAGACACCTATGATGGCTGAAGAGGACTGAAAAGTTTGCAGCAAGGTAGTAGAGAAGATTGAAGTGTGAGAAGAGCCCAGCAACTGCTTTAGTCTAAAAGCTTGGCTTACCCTCAGGCACTATGGAGAATAACTCCACAGCCTCTTTCCTGTGACAGCCTGAAGTTAGAGGCAGGTAAAGTCTGAGATGTAGCTTCTGTTCCTGGCAAGGTTAGGGAAATCTGGTAGTTCTGAAAAAGCTGCTTGAGGACTTATTTACCAGGAAGACTTCTTTCTTGCTAGAAACCACCATAATCTATTTATATTAACCTTACATTTTCTTATTTCCAGTGAAACCCCATTAAACTTTAGATTTTTATTTCCAGTTGAAAAGGAATGCCTGGGCCATTTAAAGAATATCTTATTTTGTTCATCTTATAAATGTGGCTCAAATTATGGAGTTGATTCCATGTCTACAGCACAGTGAATAAGCTACATAATAAGTAAGATACCAAGAATTTATTTTGGTGCCAGCAGCCAAATGTGTTATAATTAGTCATTGTTCCCTGTGAACCTTTACTATGGCAGGGAATTCCAAGCCTCAAGGTATTTAAAAGGGGAACACAGACAGAATAACCAAGTTCTTTTCATCTCTGGCCCTTTCAAACATATTGTAAATACATGAAGCACTTTGAATGCCATTTGCTCTGACAAAATAAGAGTTGACTAAGGCATACATTCCTGTTTATTTTATCTATCCAATGACCCAACTAGGGAACCCCAGTCCCTTTTTTTCCAGGTATAGGAATCTATATACTACTAACGCTCTCATGTCTGTAACCTTCAAATGGGTGAAACAGTAAATCATAGGGCAACAGTTTTTGAATCAAGGTACCTCAAATGGGCTAACTTATAGAATGCATCCAAAATCCAGGACCCATTACTCCCATGGGATTGAAATTTGGGAAATTTGTGGCTGCTTCAGTACTGCTGTGCTGCTGTGCCACCATGGTCAGCCCAGGTCACGTGATCAATGTAGGCATATCCCTGACCTCTTTCCCACCTCCCTCTGACCCTTGCACCCAATTGTCTGGAAGCTAGGCCCAATGGGTAAGCAGCAATTAGCTGCTTTGGAATTGAGGCAGAAATTTGAAATCTCTTAATGGCTGTGAGCATTGAGGGAAGGATAAGGATCAACTTGGATGCCTGCTGGCAAGGTAGGGCTGGCTGGAGGGGTCCCGGTGGTCAACAAGTGAGCCCTCTTCCTCCCTTGAGGGAGGGGTCCCTTGGGGACATGCCAGAATGAGGAGCAGGGATGCAGTTTTCCTCATGGAACAAAGCTCCCTTTGTTCCACCTCCCCCCAGCAAAGTGGCAAGCCTTCTCAGCTGAGAAGGAGGAGGAGGCTTCACAGGGGCTCTCCTAAGGGTCATGAGGGGATGACAAATGGTGCAAGCCTATATTATATGTGGAAAGGAAGGAAGGAAGGAAGGAAGGAAGGAAGGAAGGAAGGAAGGAAGGAAGGAAGGAAGGAAGGAAGGAAGGAAGGAAGGAAGGAAGGAAGGAAGGAAGATTTCTTATGCTCCCTGCCAGCTTCCCACAAGCAAAGTCAATGGGGAAGCTGGCAGCAAGTCACAAGCCACCCCCACTCCCACTGCTTTTTTGCCCTTGGTCATTCTGTTTCTCTGTTTAGGTAAGGAAGTATCTCTGAAATGATGACTCCATGGGTCACGGGTTGTCTAATATATCTTAAATGCTTAATAATCAGAACAATATAAAATCAATTGACTTCCTTTGCCAGGTAGAGAAAGTATGCATATGATTAATATCTTCTATATATTGTCTAAATATTACTTTGTTTCTGTACTAAATCACTACACACAGAAGAGAATAAAAATGCCTGCACAAGGGAGCTAATTAGTATAAAACTAGTTCTTCAATTACTGCACATCATTTTCTTTCAAAAGAGAACAGGTAATTTTTGTTAATTTTGTTACTTAAAAGGAATGGGAACAATGGCATATCCCTCAACTAGGCTTCCAAAAGTACAATAAAAGAACAATCTGCTTATCTGTAACTTTAATTCTTCGAATTGTCATCTGCGCAACCGCTGCAGCACGTGAAACCTCTGTAAGTGATCAGAAAATAATATAATATACTGTATAAAGCATAAAGCGCAGCCCTGCCCGCCAGGTGAAACTTCCCTATATATATATAAGGAGAAAGGCCTGATGACTACCAGGAAAGAAAATCCACAATTGTATCTTCATATGGAATAAACCGTAGAGACCCACAAAGGAAGAATGCACTGAGACATCCATTAGATAACAGAGCTTTCAAAAGAGTGGTTAGAAAGAGTAAGTCCAGTATTAGAGGCTATAGAAAGAGAAATAATTTGTATGGCTGTGCAATAGGGAGAAAAATAATTTATATTAAATTAGGGATGCACAGAATGTTTCAAATTCAAAACAGTTATTTGGAGTTCAAAACAGAATGTTCCAACCAATCTTGAAGTGTTCCAAGCTTGAAACAGCTTTTTTCCCCCCTCAGCATACTTCTAGAATGAATGGAGCAACCCATTTAAAGCTCAGAATGAATTCAAAACCTTTTGCACAGCCCTACAATAAATATCCACCCATCTAACACTATGCATCTAAGACTATGTGTCTATGCAGGTGTGTGGGTGTGGTTTAGGTTCTTAAGAAATCTTCTAAGGATAATAGAGCAAGGATTGTGATGGAATGGAATTATGAAGGCCAGACTCAGGGAGGAAAACATGTTCTTTCATCTCCTGAGGAGTGAGGGAGAGATAAGAGGATGAGGCTGGCACCTCCCTGAGGAATTCACAGTGTTGTGACTGGCATTACTTGGGAGCTGGGGTTTCAGTCTGGGAAGATTCTTGCTAGAGGTTGTAGCTAATAAACATTGCTGGACTGAATTTACATGGTCTCCTGGAGTTCCTTGGCCTAGGCCTGACATCAATCTTCCCAGACTGAAACTCCAGCTCCCAAGTAATGCCAGTCACAACACTGTGAATTCCTCAGGGAGGTGCCAGCCTCATCCTCTTATCTCTCCCTCACTCCTCAGGAGATGAAAACACATGTTTTCCTCCCTGAGTCTGGCCTTCATAATTCCATCCTGTCACAAGGATCAACGTACCAGGTGTTCCAAGAAGACAAAAATATGTGCCTTTCATTATGTGAGCACTCTTTGATCTATATAATAATTAAAAACAGAGTTATTCACCATCTCAATGCGAATTAGTAAAATGACGCACAGCACTGATCATGATGAAAGAAGTGATATTCTATAAATGTGAAGTTCAAGTAAGCAAGTAAAGGCAAACATAAGTGAAGCAAAACTCAAGGTGCTGTCTTTTGAAAATGGCAACCAAATGATAAGTGTAGATTAAAATAATAAAATAATAAGGATTAGAGTTGAATGCTCTGTTTGAATGCTGTAACAAATAGACATGTATGTAGAGAGTAAGTTGGATATCTGTCAAACTGAAAAAGTATTAAACTTTTTTATTGCAAAAGGTCACATTCCTTCAAACAACCACTGACAAAATCAAACTGCTGGCTAAAAATACCTGTGTAGAAGTACACTGATAGCCAAACACTAAAATAAGTATTTAAGGAATAATGAAAAATAGGATACTTAGGCTGGTTCTAAAAAGTTCTCAGAAGCCATAGGCTCCTAAGGAGAACTGACACAGTATTTAAAGGCACCATGATTTTATCAGAGCACATATTAGTTTCTCATAACAATAAAATATTCAGAATTGTGATTGTATATTTTGCTTTATATATTGAGTCGTATAAGGTTTAGATGCTTGCTGTTTTTCTTAATAAAAACTAGTAATCTGTGGATTATAGTTTATAGACTGAGAGCTGCCTCCTTTAAGGACAACCATCGCAAAATGTTTAAATTTGGCTCAACATCATATAAAGGATGACCTCACAGGACATCATACGAAAGATGAACCAGGTTCAGTGGACAAGACTGCAACCAATGAATAGATCCTACTGGGAAGAAAATTTTCATACTACACCAGTGGAAGCTTTCTAGTGGTAAGGGTTGTTTGGCCTTGGGAGATAGTAATTCTCCTTTACTGGAAATATTTAAACCGAACATGGAGACCAATCTATTTGGATATTATAGCAGCATCCTGTAATGCAGATAGTACACTGAGCCAGGAATTAAAGTAGGTATTTGCTTGCTAGAATCAAACAAATTTCTTTAAACCAGTAAAATAACAAAGGAATTTGAGGAAAGAAGTGAAGGATTTTGGCCTTTGGAAAAGGGAGTTAATCACTAGAATAGAGCAGACATAATAATGGGAAAGGATTAGAGACCAATGATATCCATGGGCAATCTTGAGCTAAAAATACACAATTCCACAAATATGCCAGGAGTCCAGGCAGAGAAGCATGCAAGACAAATAACAAGTGTCTGAACTCAAGAACAATTACAGGGTTCTGAACAAAGTGCAGAATATGCAGTTATTCTAGGGATGGAGATAGGATTGGGCACAACAAAGGATCAGTTGTTTCATCCTGGGTGATAGAAAGATTTACAGAGGGTTTTTTTTTTTAACTTGATTCAGCCAGATCTGTAAAGCATGCACAATACAAATAGGTATCACTAGATAATAATGGGTTCGTGTGATTTGCTGCATTATTGATTTAACTTTGAGTAGCAACACTTATGGACTGACTAGGTAAGGTTTTTTGTGCAGGATTTGGACTAACTCTTATATACACATTAATGGGCATTTATATATGTGTTCACTTCATTGACAATAACTCTGTAATTGATTAAGAAAGCATTATTAATTAAATCAATAATGGAGAGGCATAAACAAGATGTCTATTGGTTTTCTGCCATCATTTTCATTCCCAGTAATCACCAAGCTTCTGGCCTGACCACTCTTTCTAGAGCAAAAAAGTAGGGTTGGAATACTTCAAAAATGATTCAGAATAAGTGCTTTGGGCCTTGTCAGCACAGCACCTCTCTGCTATTCATTAAAGCAGCCCATTTTTTCAGGCTTCTCAGCAAATCTAAAAAAGGTTCCCCTGCTGTAAGTTTTTCATTAAGTTTAACAAGTCAGCTTCTACAAAATAGATTCTTGACTTAAGATCTCAACATCAAAAAAAAATGTATGGTGTGTGAGAAGACAGACAGTATATCTGTTTCTGTCTTACAAACTTATGAACTGGGAGTAAGTGAAGCAACCATTTTCTTTGCCCTTTCATTTGCAAATATATTCCATCTGCAAATTCCATCTCAGATTAGTTTTCATTTGCAGACTTCTTAGTTATAACATCTCACCTAAAAATTTCAGATTTTAGATTTTCTTGCTTCTCCAGCTAGCTAGCTAGCTATTAATTTGATTCGATTTAATTTTTTTTCCTGCTGTAATCAAGTGTCTTGCTTCATGAAGAATTCTGAAGAACTTAAAATCGTGTGTACTCTTTTGAGTCATTTTGTTTTCTTCAGATAAAGATTTTGGGATTGTATTTAAGGGCCATGACAGCTATGGTTGCTTTTAATGTATTTTTAAGGTTCATCCCTAAGGTTATTTAATGCCCCTAAAAAGAAAATCTTATTTCCTAAAACATATCAAGCTTTAATTAGTTTAAAGTCACTTCTGAAATGTCATTGTCATAATGACAACTTCTCCTCTTGTTCTTAATTTGATATGAAGGCCAATAGTATCAAGGGGAAAAAAAAGTACCAAATGTTTAAAGTAATTAGCACACTAGTGACCAAGTCTGTCTAAAGCATTGCTAGGCGAGTGCACATATACACTTAAATTTGATTTTAATGTTCAATTGTTCAGTGGCTTCCAACTTTTGGAAGGTTCCAAGGGTCTGTGACCCAATGAACATACTGCAATTTCACTAGGGTTGTCTGTAAGCTCATGCTTGTGTCACTATTGATAGTGTGTAGCCGTTTTGTTCTCCATTGGTCTTCTTTTTTTTAATTGCCTTTGATTTTTTCCAAGTGTCAGAATTTTTGCTATGGACATTTTCTTTTGCATATAGGTCCAAAGTGTTCATGTTTTAGCTTCTTTATTAGCATCCAGTGATCAGTTCAGTTTTACCTCATGTAGTAGTTCAGGGTATTTCCATTTGCTTCATCTCTAACAATGCCAGAAATTTCAGTCCTCAATTCTTCAGGCATTCTATTTAGCAAATTCATTAGGTCTATTCTTTATTTTCACTGCATAATCACATGGAATATGTTTTCTTTAGTTAAAGTTGTAATTTTCCAAAAAGTTCATGATCTACAGTCAGCACCAGATCTTTTTTTCTGCTCACATAGAGTTTTTCCATTTTGCTTCCAGAGTGTGTTGTCAAATTGATGTCAGTATTGTCCATCTTGTGATGTCCATGTATAATCTTTTAGATCTTTGGAAGAAAATATTTATTATATATATTTAATTTTGTTAGAATTCTATTAATGCATTTGTGGAGTCTTTGGTGCTTTCTGAGCTTGGTTGTTTGCTTGTAGAAGTTTCATTACCCAACTAGGTAACATCATCAGTGCTAGTGAGTGTGGGGTTTGCTCCCTGTTTATATACTGTAGCTTACCCTGCCAGAGTTGGTGGGGGTGTGGTTTTCTCCTTGGTAGTTCCTTGATTAAGGTATTGTTTCTGCTTGATTGTTTGTCTGGTGTTAATCCTTGCTTATCTGGGTGTTGGCTGTTGGTGAGGATGTATCTTGGTCTTTTTGCTAATGTATCTCCTGCTTCATTTTGTATAGTGAGGCTACAAATATTTCAATTATTCCAGTTGCTATTTCACTGCCAACATTTGCATCTACAGTCTCCTCTAAGTAGTATGACATATTTTGGGGGTAGGGGGTGGGAAAGGGTTGTGTTGACAAGATTTTGCAGATAATCATAGAACTAGTTACTTCCACTGTGTCTATGGTGGGAGCATTCACTTGAATTGCTATAATATTTATGGGCTGGCTTTGGACTCAAATTGAGATCATTCTATCATTTTGTGGCTATATATGACCCTTAGCTTTGGCTCTCTTTTGTTAATAATGATGGCTACTCCATTTTTTATTAATTTCTTATTTACAGTAAATCTGACACTCTGTTGATTTGAAGTGACCCATTCTATTCTATTTCATTTCACTGATTGCCAGATGTCAGTATTCAGTCTTGACATTTCTGCTACGACAACACAAAGTTTCCCTTGGTTCATGTTTATGACATTCCATGTACTAGTGATATACATATATTTGCAGCATCCAACTTTCTTTTCACCCAGCCACATCATAAGCACCAGTGCTATTCATACTTGCTCTCTGTTCTTCCCAAGTAGCTCATTGGAAAAATTCTGACTTAGAGGGTTCATCTTCCAATATCATGATGATCTTGGTTATTAATGTGCATTTGGTTTGGAGTAAGTTCTCATTTCTTTTTCCAGTCCAATCCCTCTTCTATGACCTGCTCATCATGGGTGATACTTTTGGGATTGTACACACTCAATAGTGTAGACTAGTGATGCTCATAGCATTATTGGGATGTGCAACCCTTATTACCATTACGAGGTAACTGTTCACATTTTTAAAACAAGTAAAATGTTGTTGTTGTTGTTGGTCACATAGTCAGCTAAATGTTTAGACTGGATTTGGCATTTTTATCCACCTATCAAGTCCTTCCCAAGGACTTGAGATGATGATGATGATGATGATGATGATGATGATATTATTATTATTATTTACACAACAACATGAAATCACAGCTGACAGTTCTTTAGCTGGTGTTGGCCTTCATTCGTATCAAGTTCTTCCCATGAACCTAGGATGTCATAATGTATCGGTGTAGTATATGTGCAGACCCAAGCAGAGTGCCTTTTGTAATTGACAGACGGAAATTTTGTCAATGCACAGGTTTTCTAAGTGCTGTCCAGGGTTTTTTGGTAGGACACTCAGTGTGCCGATAACCACTGGGATCACCACTGCCAATTTATGTATGCCATAATCTTTCAGCTTTGGTTTTCAGATCTTGATACTTTATGATCTTCTCCAATTCTTTGTCTTTTATTCTACTATCCCCTGATGTTGCCACATCATTTATCCACACTTTCTGCTTCTCAGTCACAGTTAAATCTGATTTGTTATGCACCAAAACTTTATCAGTTTGTATTCGGAAATCCCACACTATTTTTAACCTGCTCATTTTCAACTGCTTTTTCAACTATATGTTCCCACCATTTTTTCATTACTGGCAGATGATAATTTTTACAGATGTTCCAGTGAATCATTTTGGTGACTGCATTATGTCGTTGTTTACAGTCAGTTTGTGCAATCTTCTTGCACAAGCTGAGTATATGATCTACTGTTTCTTCTGCTTTTTTACACAATCTGCACTTTGAATCAGGTGATGTGTTTTTCAATTCTGGCCTTGATTGCATTAGTTCGAATAACCTTTAGTTTCTTTTTTTTAATGTTCCAGTTATAAACCATTGCCAGGTTTTATCTTTATCCACTGTACCCTCAATCTTTTGTAGAAATTGACCATCTGATGCTTTTCCTTGCCAGCATTCTATTCATGTTTTTATTACATTTTAATATGCATGTTTTGTTTCCTGTACATCATCATCATCATCATCATCATCATCATCTAAATTTGTATACTGCCCTACTCCCAACTTTAGTGATCAAATGTCTCTAAAGTATTCTTAAAAAGTGAATACACATTGTAGGTAAATCTAAGTATTACTAGATTGATTAAATAATGAGATTGAACAACAATAAGCAGAACTGTAAGGTGTTATGTGTAATAACCCTTGCTTCTTTTCCTTTTCTTCTTTGATCCATGGCTCTTCTTCCCTGACTTTATGTTTTCATGCTGAAAGACAGTGTATAAAGCTAGTTGCAGTTGTGGATGCAGGAAAGATTTGCAAAATGCAGTTCAGCAGCATGTGTGGTTAATTTATATTCTTAGCTCTTTGTCATTCTGTCATGATTTTCTTGACAGACTAGACTTGAACATAGCCCAAAGGATGCAAGCTCTGAAAAGGATTATTGTAGAACAAACTATTTTTAGTGGAATCAAAGTTCAAATGCTTGCACCTCTTTGCCTATGTGGTGTAATGGGCTTGAAGGCACTCTCTTTTCAGCAAGAGGCATTGTTTCCCTCCATATATAGCTATGGAGGTACTATTAATAGTAGAAACATCTTCATGATTCTTCAGAGCCCATGCTGCTGGCATAGGCTGATACCATCAAAAATATTGGCCATTCTAATGTGTTGTTCTATAACATTCTATGTATCTATAACTTCACAGATATTATGAAGTACCAAATATAATCCCCCATTGTATGTCGTGGAGGTCTGAAACATTAGAATAAGCATGGGGTAACTATACAGGGTTGCTTTAATATGTTATGTCTCTATATTTCAAATTCATTTATTTAGTTATTTGGTGCCTTTGAGTCAGCCTTGACTCCTGGCAACTGTCTGGACAAGTCTCTGCAGTTTTAGTGGCAAGATTTTGGAGGTGGTTTGCTATTGCTTGCTTCCTAGGGCTGAGAGAGAGTGACTGGCCCAGGGTTACCCAGCTGAATTTGTGCCTAAGGCAGGACTAGAACCCACAATCTAGCCTGGTGCCTTAACCACTACACCAAACTGGCTGTCTATTATTCAAAAAGAGCAGGCCGATCTTAAGTAATTGGGAATTGTTACCTCAACAAGAATTAAAATGCAAGCTTGTTTGGCACAAATACACAAAATTATGGAAAAGCAAACACTCCTGGACATAAACAAAGAAAGAAAACTGATTTGTTTATTATGCTTTTCTCCAGTTCATGGACTGCTACATTAAAAACAGTAAAGATGGAAACAGAAAATAACCCATTCCCTCTGTACTGGATAAATGTTATATATTAATGAAAGTTGGGTGTTGTGCAAACCAGGACAATTTTGTTAGTGGAAATGATGGACCATTATATGAAACTGATAATTTTAAGAAGGAAAACAGAGGAAAGTGGTTTAATGTGGTTAATAACTAACAGTTGCAAGGATGAGAAATAGGCTTCCAATTTGTGCATGGAGATGAGACTTAATAAAATCTATAGTTTCAAAGCTTCTCTCTAGTATCTTGCATTTTAATTAAAGTAAACTCAATACCTCTTCCTTTCTGTATAGAGTAAAAAAAAGTTCTTCTAAATAACATGTTTTAATAGCAATGACAAGATTAAATGGAGCTAAATTAGTGACTGTCAGTTGTTAAAAATAATATTTGACTTAGCCATGGTTTACTTGAGATCTTAGGAAGTGATTTTTCATGAACTTTGGCTTCCATTGCACCAGAACAATCAGTGTAATATGGAAGAAAAGATTTCCAGCAGGCACTGTTTTATCAGCTGAAATTCTGCCACCCTTAGAACAAGCTTTTGACTTAGCAAATATTTATCAGTGGAGAAAGTGTTATGGAGACAATAGATTTATACGGACTAGCTAAATAGTGAAAAAACAGTGACTCTAGCCTGGAAATGGGAGGGAGAGAGTAATAGCCATGAAAGTAGAAACTTTTAACTCCTGCTAATTTTATTGTATGCTTGTTTATATGTATGAATGCTTATATTACCATGGCTTAATAGTAATTGTACGGAATATTTTGATTATTATTCTGATGTGTGTGTGTGTGTGTGTGTGTGTGTGCGTGCATGCAGTTTTAGTGTGGTATAAAAACACACTGGGAAAATTGGTTTTGAAGATGGCATACAGAATTTAAAAATGAAATGAATAGTGCTGGATAAGAGCCATGAGAAATAATCCATGAAGTCAAGTGAACCCCAGTTTAATTGGAAAATCTCCTTAATACTCAGATATACTCCTAATGACTTTATGGAGAAGTCCATGTAGTTTTCTTATGCAGAAGTGGTTTGGCATTGTCTTCTTCCAGGATGTGTTTCAACTTTCCAAACTAGCCTACAACCTTGATATTTTCTGAACTAATCCATGTAGCTTTCAAGATCAGCCAAGGTTGGCTAGGTCCTGCCATCACTCTGGGTCCAGATCAGTATCTTGTGCCAAATCAATGAGCAGAGACAAAGGAATAAAATCCTTTAGAATTTTACAATACAATAAAAGTATAAACAGTGAAAAGAAAAATAGGAAAAAGAAATAGGAAATAAGAAAATAAGAACCCAATAAGAAAAGAAGTGAAAAAAGAAAGAAAACATAGATTTTGACTTCTGCCCTTCTTTATAGAATAATTGCCGTCTTCCTCTTTCCCCTCCCTCTTTAACCCTTTCTATTCCCCAATTCCATAAATCCTCAGTTCAGTCTTTTCTTCTTTCAGCAAAAAGTCCATATAAGGCTCCCAGTCTTTTTAAAAAAGTCTGTATCATTTTTTCCCTGACCAAACTGATCAGCTTTGCCATTTCCCCAAACTCTATCAATTTTATAATCCAATCCTCTACTGTGTGTATTTCATTATTGTTCCATCTTTGTGTGTACAATAAACTTGCTGCAGTTACCATATACAGTACTAGTTTCCCAAATTTCTTTTCTAATTAAGCATCCATAAAACCCAATAAAAATGGTTCTGGTTTCATTGTAATATTAATCTGCAGTGGCTTTTGCATTATTGTATGAATTTGCATCCAAAATTTCTTTGCTTTTTCACAAGTCCACCATGCATGGTAAAAAGTCCCCTCTTCCTTTTCACACTTCCAACACTGATTTGATATCCCTTTATACATTTTTGACAGTTTAACTGGTGTCATATGTCACTGGTATATCACTTTATAAAAGTTCTGTCTTAAATTATGACACAATGTAAATTTAACACCAGTTTCCCATATTTTCTCCCATATATCTATATTATAACCAAAAGTTTACAGCCTATTTCACCATACAGTCTTTAACCTGTTCATCCTGTTTCAAACTTTAATGACAATTTGTACATTTTAGCTATTATATGATCATCATTTGTACGTAACTCTACTTCAAGTTCAGTTTTCTTCTCAATTCCAATCATCCTTTTGTCCATATTGAACCTCTCTTTCATCTGATTATAAAAAAATGTTGAAAAGAATGTCCTTCTGTTGCTAACTATTCTTTTATCTTCATTTCTTCCTTATGTTGGACTAATAAGTCCTCATATGTTGACTATCATTCTTTAACTGCTGTTTCTCTTTTATAAAAATTTTCTTGTGTAGATGTCAATAATGTTTGACATTTGGACATAGTGTGCATATATATTTATTCTGCATTCTTAATAATGTGTTTCTCCAGTAATGATTCTTAAAATCTACATTTACTTTCCCTTTGTCATATCATAAGAAACCATGCCACCCAAGCCTCAAGTTATGAGCTTCCAACTCCAACATTCTCTTATTTCTTAACAATATCCAAAGAATAGAATCCTGAACTCATCAGCAGTTAAAATCTTACTATATTTATTGATAAAACAAGAAAGGCCTCAGTAACTCTGGATGGAACTGAATTAAAAAAACAAAGCAAAACAAAACACTCTTATCCTAAAAGAAGTAAAAGAAGCTGAGAAAAGTTTTAAACCATCATCTTCATCTATATAAGAAACTCCTGCAAAGATAATTCATAAAAAACTTAGGGTTGTCTGTGTTTCTGGTGAAACCAGTATTAATTTCACTTAATATAGATGTTTTTCAGATTGAGACTTCTATTAACTGATTAAGATTAACTGAGATTAACTGGAATCAATGCCAGGTATCCCAAGGGCTGTATTCTATGGACATCCTGTGCATTTGGCAGCCTTCCTCCTGCAGTGCCTCTAAGCTGCCTTGGAAAAATTAGGGGAACCCTCTGGCACCTGTGCAGCTGTGAGTAAGAAGTCATTGGCCCTTAAATGGACATAAGAAAGTTTTTTTTATGATATTCAGGCCTTTAGGTTTGAGGATATCAAACTAAATGTGAAACCAATTAGAATGATTTTAAAATAAATTCCATTTATTTAATTATTGAAGTTATAGTCCTAAACACAGTAGGATAAGTTTTTCAAAAATATGAGTAGGATGTAAAAGTGTCTGTTCTAAATCATGTTCTTTTAAAGTGCTTTAGCTTAGAAAACACAATCAGTAGCCAGTTTGGAAAGTCTTGGTCTGAATGTGTGAGAGATCATAGTTGCCATAGAAACAAAGTGTGCTCAGATTAGTTAAATATTAAAAGGGGCATAGCATTCTTATTAAAATATCACATTATCAAGAGCTATCTTGTGTGACAGATCAGTCATCTAAATCAGAGGGGAAGGAAGAATGTACTATGACTTTTATTTAATGTCTTCTTACGTGTGCTTTTTAAGAAGATTTCTACAGATACTTTATTTTCTCATTTTTAGAATCTGCTCTCAAAACCTAGTTCAGCCAGTTGTCCAGATAACATTCATGGACAGAAGGCCCATGAAAGAAATCTGTGGCCCTCCTGCCATCCCAATCAACCAAGGCCAAATTTTATTACAGAGGAGAACAATTTAATTCTTTAATTCTGCCTGACATTTCCCGTACTGATAATTTGTAAAATGGGTTGTAAAGTGTGTAAATACCTAAAGGGGGAAAATGTGCTTTCTTTGAAATAAATTTGTGTGTATGTGTGTGCATGTGTGAGAGGGAAGGGAAGGGAAGGGAAGGGAAGGGAAGGGAAGGGAAGGGAAGGGAAGGGAAGGGAAGGGAAAAAAGAATCTGAACCAATACCACTGGAAAGATTTAGGCTATAATTCTAACCACTGTTGGATAATTGAAATAAACATTCAGTGGATTATATTATAAGACATCTGGGATCATCAGTATTTACCATGAATATAGTGACTGACAACATTCAAAACAGTTTTTTGCAGTTAATTGGTTAGATCAGGGATAGTTGGCTTGCATCCCATTTGTGGACCCCAGCATCCCATTTGTGGACTCCAAAGCATTCTAGGATTGTGATGACTAAATTCAGTTGCCAAATACAGTGGTACCTCGAGTTACGAACTTAATCCGTTCCGTGACTCTGATCGCAACTCGAGTTGGTCGCAACTCAAGGTAAATTTTCCCATAAGGTTCAATGTAAATACCGCTAATCCGTTCCGCCCTCCGAATTTGGTCACACCACGAGGCAATTTCCCCATAAGGTTCAGTGTAAATACGGCTAATCCGCCCTCCGAATTTGGTCGCACCACGAGGCAAATTTCCCCATAAGGTTCAATGTAAATACATACGGTTAAACACTTTTTTCTTCAAAGCCTTATTCTTGCCAAGCCTGCTCTGCATTTTCTTTGGAGCCATGCTGACAAGCACACAAAAAACCTTCCAAATGCCACAAAACACACCACAAGCCTCACCGAACGTCTCCTTGCCTCCTCTTGCCCATAGGAAGCCACGACCACGTGGCAGCAGGGCAAATGGCCGCGGATCCGGTTCGTAGCTTGAGGCGGAGTTCGCATGTCGAGGTAAATTTTTGGGGCCGGAGCTGGTCGTATCTCGAAAAATTCATAAGGAGGGGCATTCGTAACCCGAGGTACCACTGTAGTTGGATTTAGGTGGTGCAATTTTTGGCTGAAACATATAGGAAATGAGAGCATTTAGGTTTTCAAGAAGTAAAGTGCTATTCTCATTCCCATTCATAAACTTCTCCAAAACTCCACAAATGCCTTCTCTAATGATGTCACCACATCAGCAGAATACCCCATCTAAACTGCTAGCTTTTGCCCACAGTTAATCTAACTAAAACGTTTGATTGAAAAATCTATTTAAAAATCATGGAGTCCATCAGGCAACAACTAGTACAGGTATGCCAAATGTTTTATGGTCAAATTATATCTGACCCCAAAATGCCTTGCTTTGATTTTCCCAGATGTATACCAACTTCAAAACAAAACAAAGATTTCTAACTGCAGATCAGAGGTTGGAATACCCTGTTTTAAGATCAGAACACTTCCAATAATATTGGAAATACAGCATTTATTTATTTATTTGTTTGCTTATTTATTTATTTATTTATTAAATTTCTCCCCCACCCATCTCCCCCCAATGGGGGAACTCTAGGCGAATTTGTATGTAGGAACTCTGTATGTAGGAAGTTAGGAATAATTCCTGAAATTCAGTCATAGGATGTCCCAGGGTCAGAATGCTTGCAGCTTAAACGTATTGCGTACCTCTCCTATGATCTCTGGATCTGAGTACAGGAGAATAGTTTTCTGGAGTTTAAGAAATTAAAAATATGTTGTTGATGTTTTCTGATGCATTGCTATATAGGGTTGACATGAAGTTTTTACAAAACATAATAGCAATATGCAAATAATCCTTTATTCAACCATGTTAAAAAGAAATCTCTTTTGCCAATACAATAGGGTACCTAAACATAAACAATTCTTTGATTTCATATTGTTTGGTAATAACCTAGTTAATTATAATGGCACCAGCGGTGTTGCTATAATTAGTACGTATCAATGTTTCAACATTCTACCATTTTCATATTGAACTATTCTAACTCTCATAAAAGCTAAATTATTAAAACCTCATGAAATCATATGCCCAGGAAGGTAATGACAAACTTTGCAGCATCACTTCCCAGATTTGAGGCAGATCCATTGTACCCATTTTGGAGATAGTTTTAACATACATTTCTTTTCATGGCCTGTTTATTGTATTATTTTTTTTTTTTTAAATTCAGGTCAGCCAGGAATTATGTGCTTTTGCTATTTTGAAAAAACAATCACTTTGATTTAGTAATACATCTAGTAGTGTCAATTACTAATATCACATTTAAATGGGAATTACATTGTCTAAGCACTTATCAGATAGCAGTTATGAAGTCATGAATCTGCCCATTAAGTGCTTTATAACATAGCTGTACAGAAAGGCAGGGTGTTGCTGTGGTTTCTGTTTGTATGTCTTGCCTTCCTGCTTGTAGAGCACTTAACGTGGCTAATTATCTCAAGTAAATAAAGCCTGTTTCTGTTTTACTCCCCATGTCCAACCCACAAAAGGCAATAAATGCTTGGAGAAGCAGTACCTGAAACAGGCTGCCCCATAGTAATTTTAAATGATTTGCAGTTTAATTGTAGCCATTCATTGTTTTTTTTTCCAAAATTGTCATGTTTTGTAATTTTGGGGTGGGGGTGCCTTCAAGTCAGCGTTAACTCCTGGTGACTGCCTGGATGAGTCCCTGCAGTTTTCTTGGCAAGGTTTTTCAGAAGTGGTTTGCCATTGCCTCCTTCCCAGGGCTAACAGAGTGACTGGCCCCAGGATTACCCAGCTGGCTTTGCACCTAAGGTGGGACTAGAGCTCATGATCTCCTGGTTTCTAGCTTGGTGCCTTAACCCCTACACCACACTGGCTCTCTTGTAATCCTTTGCTTCTGCCACTAAACAAATCAAGGTGTTTAGATTTTTCGCTAAGAGATAATGTAGGAATACTCAGCATAGGAATATGTAGACAAGATTCAGCTGCTTTGCTTGCAGCAAGGACAAAAATCCAGGTGCAGCAGCAGAGCAGAGAGAGGATGCATGGCTTCCCTCTGTCCCACGTCTCCCTCCCTGAGGTGTGCGGGTCTGGCCTGGAAGTCATAGTATTACTGGTTATATATGTGTCATTTAGGATTTAAAATTTACCTGAAAGTCAACCTAAACCTCACCATAGGCAGAAAGAAATGGCTGACTCCAGAATAATTAGAAGCTAACTATTTACATCTCTAGGACAAACAATAATTAGCCATCACAGAATCTGCATCCATTAGACATTATGCTTTACAAATAGTGATTGTAAGCAAGAAACCTAGGTTGGGGTCACATATACTTTATATGATCAATCAATAAAAGCATACCCCAACATCTTTGGGACTTTGGGAGTCACTCAAGGGTTCCATATGAATGCACCTTCCATTGCAAGTTAATATCATTGGGTTCTCCCTTGCATTGTGGATAATCAATCCTTCTTTTCTCCTGATATTGGTATGACTGTAGTCTTGGAACCTTCCAAATTGGGTGGGGGTCTTCTTGGGCAGCACAAAGTGTTTTTAATTTTTCTCTCCATAAAGCATGTGGCAGAGAGCCAAGAGCTGTTATTTTATGCAATTAGCACTTTTTGCCCATTGTTATACTGTCTAAAGGGTTTCCTTTCCATAGCTTAATATGCTTCCTCAAAGCAAATTTGGAAATCTACCCTGGATGATCTTGGGAGGGACAAACAAGGGGGTCATCAGGTGGCAATTTTCAATGCCAGCACACATTACCATTTTCTTTACTGAGCTGCTGATCTGTGAAAGCTTGTTATTCAGAGTAGAGGCTTCTGTCTGGAATGATGCATGTTCAGGGAGCTGACTGTTATTACAAAGAGCCACCACACTTATCTTCAGCTAGCTTGGGTGCCTTCTCTGTACCAGGCAGCTAAGGAGAAATTGCTGTATATCTTGCATATCGCTCTGGTATCTGAAACAACTAGGATGGTATATCTGTCTTTTCTGGCATGCTGCTACAAACCTGTGGGGACAAGAGCAGGACCCACAAATGTTGGGAATGTAGGGAATAGTGAGCCTTCCTTCATGCTGAGATCATGGACAGGTCCCACAGGGTAGGAGGAATCAAGATGGCCATTATCCACATGGCAAAGGTTTTCATGGATATATGATGACCAGTGGTGAGGTGTCAGATCCTTCACCCAGAAACTCTTTTTTTTTTTATTACAAAGGGATCCTCTGAGTTTGGTCAGGAGCCCTCCAGACTGCTGCTCTAACATATTGACTTTGTGGTCATATGTAAGACATTGACAGACATTTCCACCCCAGCCTCAAGCACAGTTGGTTGCTGCAGAATAAGCAAGTAGAGTTGACTTTCCACTATACCTACTTCTTACAGGTAAGGGAAAGGTGGTATTTTCTGAAATTCTTGTGTTGCTGGCTAATTTAGAATTTGCAGGATGGATACCAAAGCAGGAGGACATTAAAAGAAGTGCCAGGACCAAAACAAACAGCATCATGATTATTTAAATTGTCCCCATTAATTACTTACAGCACCAGGGGTCACCGGATAAGCCCAAGTGGCAGGGATGGTCTCTGGAATTCGACTCATAAAGGAGTTGCTGTTGTTGGGCAAGTTTTATAGCCCTGAATCCTCCCTTTCTCTCCACCCCTAAAGTCACTTAGATTAGGCACCAGTAAGGGAAGGTTACCTATTAATGAGGATTAAATGTCTAGGTGCCTGCTATGACAAAAGAGGGAAATAATTATCTAATTGCGGTTAGAGCTGGAAGTTTGCTATCTTACAGCTCATGAGAGTAAATAGGGAGAGCTAGCCTCTCTTCCAGGTGTTATATAAAAAATGAGGGTCAATCACAGGACAGGTGGGATGCCACATAACTGATGCTAAAGCACTTAGTTGAATAACTGCAATCTGTTAATAAATTGGCCAGGATTTGGGATTTGTAGCACAAGCATTCCTAACAGTGTATAATGGGACAACATCTTCCAGCTGATTATTATGCTTAAACCATTCCTGGACATTCCTGAAGTTTTAAGTTGCACCACTGCCCGCCTCAGTTGGGGATTTCCTGTGATAAGGCTTTTAAGGAAATAGTGGGCAAGTTCCTAAAATCTGTGGTGCTTAAAAGTTTGTGAACCATTTTGTATTTTCAATATGATCTAAAACGTGATCTGTTCTCCACACAAGTCCTAACACTAGATAAAGAGAACCCAATTAAACAATGAGTCAAAGACATTATATTTGTTCATTTATTTATTGAGGAAAGTGATCCAAAGCTATGATCTGTATATACCAGGGTTCCTTTACTGCAGTGTTGTCCAAACTTGGCCACTTTAAGATGAGTGGACTTCAACTCCCAGAATTCTCCAGCCAGCCATGCTGGCTGGGGAATTCTGGGAGTTGAGGTCCACTCATCTTAAAGTGGCCAAGTTTGGACAACACTGCTTTACTGCCTCTACAGAAGTGTCATCCATTTCCAGCCAAGTGGAATATTCCAAATGTGCAATATTCCCCAGCGGCTATGGGTTGGTATGATGAAGTGTCTAAAATTATTCTCTCAGGAAAGAGAACACATGCTGGCTGCTACATCTGACCATAGGCTCAGGATAGTGATCATAGGCCAAAAGAGCATCACCGAGTGGCCAGCATTGCTTTTAGAGAAGGTGACGGAAGCCAGAAGGAAAGAAGCAAGTGCTGAGTTTTCAGAAGGAAGAGTTGTAAGGGTCATGGAAAAGAAATCAGCAGTGATTCCTAGACATTCAACATAGCTTAACAAGGCTCTTAGGCTCAAACTCAGCTTCACCTTTTCAGACAGAAGACCTGGCATGGTTAGATAATAATCTTTATTGTATAGGATGAGGCCACTTAAAACAGTTGATTGCACTCTGCCCTCATAATGATGCAGTCCCTTCTTATAACCTCTGTAGCTGAATTGCAGCACTACCTTTCCCCTTTTTCCCCATAGACTGTTCCCATGTGTGTGTGTGTGTTTTGGCATTTAAGCTGAGTGACAGTTGGCTGTTGGCGTAACCAACGTCTCTGCTCTGAGGAACTCCAACTCTCAACACTTACAATAGCATTCCAGGAGCATTTCCTATTCCAAACTAAACCACATCCCTCCCTGACACAACCAGCATATAGCATGATTTGAGGGTTATTGATCTCAGAGCAGAGAAGCAACCCAGACATCCATGTTGCTCACGTATCTGAGATTGTGAATATATCTAATATTTCTGCCTCCTATTTTCCCCACAGCAACAACTGGACTGAGAGAGAGTGACTAGAGACCTAGAACTCACAGTCTCCTGGTCTCAAGGCCAGCACCTTAACCACTGCACCAAACTGGCTGTCCACGACTACATGACTTGGAGAATCTGGTGGATAATCCACTTTATGACCTGCTGATTAGTGGACAGTCTTCAGCCACCTGGCTTCACTTATCCTGCATCATCTGTTGAGCCCAGCCACCATCTTCCCAAGTCAGAGGGTGCATTCAGTAGTAATTATCATCATTATTGCCCCTTGCAGCTCATTGAATCCTGAAGGAGCTGATCCAAAATGTTAACTTCCCTGACTACCATCAAAGAGTGCCAGTTAAGAATCTGCTCCCCTGCTAGTATTTTTCCCCAGATTACCAGTATTCCTTAGCCTTTTAAGTGTTTTACTCCCAGTTTTCCTGGGAAATGTATTTGGTTAGGGATTTTTAGCTTGAACCCCAAAATTCTCCTTCATCTAACACAATTTAACAGTAGGATTATAAATAAAACCTAGTATCTTGAGGATTGTTTCTTGGTGACAGAAATGTTGGGAGAGTAAGAAGGAAAGTTGAGAACTGGATGCGGTGGCGCAGCGGCTTAATGACACTGAAAGTTGCCGGCCAGAAATGGTCGACGCTTCAGCGGTTCGAGTCCAGCCTTTGCGTTAACAGGGTGAGCTCCAGTTCCCTCCCCAGTTCCTGTCAACCCAACAGTTCGAAAACTCACATGAGTAGATAAATGGGTACTCTCACTCCGGTGGGAGGAAAAATGCTGGGGGCACCTTGCAAAAGGAGTCGGGAGTAGTTGCCGGTAAAGCGCGAAAACATGCTCGCCCGAAAAGGGCGCAAAGCAACAGAAACCCCGCCTCCTGCGCTCACCAGCTGGGCTCTGCTCTAGGAAGAAGGCACTGGCAAACCACTTCCGAAACACCTTGCCTTGAAAACTGCAAAAAGGACTCATCCAAAAAGCAGTCACTGCAGGGTCGGTAATGACTGAGTGCAGATTAAAAAAAAAAAAAAGGACACATACAGTACTGTGCAAAAGTTTTAGGCAGGTGTGAAAAAAATGTTGTAAAGTAAGAATGCTGTCAAAAATATATATTGTAATTGCTTATGTTTATCAATTTACAAAATGCAAAGTGAGCCAACAGAAGAAAAAGCTAAATGAAATCAATATTTGATGTGACTACCCTTTGGCTTCAAAACAGCATCAGTTCTTACACTTGCACACTTCGTACACTTGCACAAAGTCAGGGATCTTGTAGGATTAGAGTCAGGTGTATGATTAACCAATTATACCAAGCAGGTGCTAATGATCATCAATTTCATATGTAGGTTGAAACACAGTCATTAACTGAAACAGAAACAGCTGTGTAGGAGGCTTAAAACTGGGTGAGGAACAGCCAAACTCTGCTACTAAGGTGAGGTTGTGGAAGACAGTTTCATATGACAGGTCATACAGCATGGCAAGACTGAGCACAGCAACAAGACACAAGGTAGTTCTACTGCATCAGCAAGGTCTCTCCCAGGCAAATATTTCAAAGCAGACTGGGGTTTCAAGATGTGCTGTTCAAGCTCTTTTGAAGAAGCACAAAGAAATGGGCAATGTTGAGGACTGTAGATGCAGTGGTTGTCCAAGGAAACTTAATGCAGCAGATGGAAGAAACATCATGCTCACTTCCCTTTGACATTGGAAGATGTCCAGCACTGCCATCAGCACAGAACTGGAGGAAACCTGTGGGACCCAGGTATACCCATCTACTGTCCAGAGAAGTCTGTCCAGAAGTGGTCTTCATGGAAGAATTATGACCAAAAAGCCATACCTCTGACATGGAAACAAGGCTAAGAGACTCAACTATGCACGAAAACATAGGAACTGGGGTTCACAAAAATGGCAGCTGGTGAGTCAAAATTTGAAATATTTCACTGTAGCAGGAGGCAGTTTGTTCGCTGAAGGGCTGGAAAGCAGTACAATAATGAGTGTCTGCAGGCAACAGTGAAGCGTGGTGGAGGTTCCTTGCAAGTTTGGGGCTGCATTTCTGCAAATGGAGTTGGAGGCTTGGTCAGGATCAATGGTGACCTCAATGCTGAGAAATACAGGCAGATACTTATCCATCATGCCATACCATCATGGCTAGACATCAGCATAGAGACAACTCAATGCATCTTAAAATGGCTTGATGCTGAGAAGGAACAGAGCAATGCCTTCAAAAAGAAGCCTTGGCTCACTTATTCTAATAAAAAAACAGTTTGATAGAAACGGCATCGTTTTTGTATTGGCTAATAAAATGACTGGAATTGCGTATCAAAGCGCCTTTAAAATAAGAGGTAGAACCTATTTAGAATACAAAAATGTAAGGATACTTCAGGGGGTACTTGCATTCTAGCACAGATGCATTTAAAGCTGGTGAATCCTGTCTTAAAAAGCTCTATTATTGTGTGTCACTATTCCGTAGACCAAGAATTTTAAAAAGGCAGCCATGAAAGAAACAGAAGAAAAATAATGACCTTTCTTAAATAGCAAGGGAGCTGATGGTTG
The DNA here is from genome assembly GCA_030867105.1 of Liasis olivaceus. Lineage (NCBI taxonomy): Eukaryota > Metazoa > Chordata > Lepidosauria > Squamata > Pythonidae > Liasis > Liasis olivaceus. The sequence goes on along the minus strand of CM061351.1, from coordinate 57,127,701 downwards.
AGGTTAAAGGGGGAAGTTTAATTTGAGAGTCTTAATATTCTGTATTGGTACTATATTAATCTGCATGTTCATGTTCGACTCCTTATTTATTGAAATGTTCTATTGCATGGATTTAAAAATATATTTCATTGAAATATCCGTTCTTAATTAATGGATCAAAATGTTATTGAAAAATAAATATAACTTACCTTTTTTTTAGTTAATATTATGTGTTTTGATATTGGTGATGGTGTACTATAACAGGCTTAAATAAATGCAAACAGATTCTTCCTACTTCTATAAGCATGTACCCCTGTTTTAAGTAGACTTTTACCTCAGGATTAATATAGCTGGGAAGAGAAAGGCCTTGACACAGCTTTTACTCAAGTGTGGGACTAGGCTTATGCAAATAGACTCAGATTCAACAGTATCTGTGTCCTTTGGATACAGCATGGGCAAACTTTCTGCACCCGTTTATACCTTCTTAAAGAGGTTGGATCTTTTCCTGAGTCTGAAAAACAGTCTCATGAGCGCCAGAAAATACAAGTTTGAATCCAGGAGGTGGTGACAGGGTATAACAAGGTCATCACACATGTCTTTGCCTCCTTAACTCAGATGTGTATTTTTTCTGGAGTTAATGTTACAAAAGCAGGGAATAAAGAAGTAAAATTTTCAAAAAGTAGTCCAGATATTTCAGACGTAATGTTGGCAGGTTAAAGTTATTCTCAGAATAGAGATGATCCATTTGAATGCATTTTTTTCAGTGCTATGTGACATTGGTATCAATTTACATCCAGCATTTAGGGACAAAGAATGATTAGTCCTTGAGCTCTGAAAACCAGAGGACCATTAGTTCCCCCTCTGTCTCTTGTTCAAATCCCACAAAAGGATTTTCAGATAAAGTAGCTTAGGTAGTGGCATTTCATCCATTTGAATGTAATCTATTTCAAAATACATGCAAAAAAGATAACATGGGAGAGGGTTAATGTTTTGCAGAAGATCTTTTATCACTTCTTTTGCATGGCTTCAAAGGAGAGATGTGTTTTCTGGGTGGTTTCACATATTTCTAGAAGCTTGAGAATGAAAAAGGCAGCTTCCTTCCATAAGTATCATGAGGCATAAGCCCATAAAAAACGGTTCCACCTTGGATGTAGTGCAGATTTTTTTTTTTGTCTGCGCTCAGTCATTACTGACCCTGCAGTGACTGCTTGGACGAGTCATTGCAGTTTTCAAGGCAATTGTTTTTCGGAAGTGGTTTGCCAGAGCCTCCTTCCTAGAGTAGAGCCCAGCTGGCAAGCGCAGGAGGCGGGGTTTCCGTTGCTTCGCGCCCTTTTTTCGGGTGAGCGCGGTTTCGCGTTTTTACCAGCAACTGCTCCCGACTCCTTTTTCCAAGGTGCAGCCAGCATTTTTCCTCCCACCGGAGTGAGAGTACCCATTTATCTACTTACGTGAGTTTTCGACCTGTTGGGTTGACAGGAACTGGGGAGGAAACAGGAGCTCACCCTGTTTAACGTGAAGGCTGGACTCGAACCGCCGAAGCGTCAGCCGTTTCTGGCCGGCAACTTTCAGCGTCATTAAGCCGCTGCGCCACCGCGTCCCCCATAGTGCAGATAGTCAACTGGAAATTTTCATACAGGCTTATTAATGTTTTTAAATGCTTGCTAAAAATATGGCCAGTTTAACATATTTTTGTATATAATAATATATTATATATAATACACTTTTATTAATGAAAAGCCATTTATTGTTGATTATTAATTAATTAATTAATTAAAAGCTATTAAATTGGAAAAGATTGGAAATAAAGCCTTAAGTAGTTGCCTATTCAAGGTTGCCTATTCTAGTTGTGTATACCCTAGAGCATATGTTAGACCCTAGGCTAAGTTGTTCTGAGCAAGTCAGGAATCATATGTCAATAGGAAGTGTAGCTAAAGCTCTAAGTGGATGGAATCATCCTATTGCAGGCATGTTAACAAAAAAAGACTTTTCTAGAATTGTATACTCATGACTTCTCAAGTCAGCAAATTTGCAGACAAAACTTTGTCACATATCCCATCTACCCCTTTCAGGAAAAAAAAAAAAACCTCTAATGATTAGCCTTGAAGAAATCTTCCATTGGTACCAATGGAGGCATCTTAAAAACCTGATGCTGCATTTTTCTGAAATATAATTTCATGTTCTTTTCATGAATGTATTGAAACTATCAAAGCCATTGTTAGTCAATGTTACTTTAAAGATGGACAATGATAATTTGTCTTCCCATTTTAATTCTGTGATACTTGAATTTTAATTTAGCTAAGCAAAAAGCAAATTGGCAAATACTAAAAGGAATTGGCATACATAAATGAAAGTGGGTCCTTTTTTCCTGTCTCAGGGAAAGTTATAAGCTTAGAAATATCTTAGATTTCAGGGGCATAAGATAGGTAGAGAAGTATGATGCATACCATCATTCCTAAAAAGCCACCATGTTATTTCATTATTTTACAAGAAATTATGCAGAAAATAATAGTATAATAAAATGAATCCGCAAAAACAGTTTGGGCATTTGGCCAGAAGCTCTACTCTTGGGAAATTTTAGAAGAAACAGGTTGTAAAATCAAACAAATTCTTTGGGGCATTTCCTTCTTTGAAAAAGCAATAACATGGAGAAAACTACATTTTGAAAAACAGATTGCAAGGGTAAAAATGCAATCTTCCTTTCTGGCACATATTTTCCCTACGGCATGCTACTGTTGTATTATAATGCTCTGAGACAGCTGATGATAGATGAGTCTCAAAAAGTTAAGACCGATTCAGATAACAATTCAAAAGCATCAGATGTTTGATGGAAGGGTAGAAAATGCAACTGAACCTGAACACTTTGTTGGAGGTCTAAAGAAGGTATGCAGGTACTTTCAGTTTTCCATCCAATATGTGATGGATCACAACCCTCCACATGCCCCAGTAAGATGAGAATATAAACCATCTGGTTTCCCTTCACATGAAAATCTTGCTCATCTATATTTATGTGCACTTTCATATTCATTTATACTTCACTTCTTTGAACTTTCCTCACTTGCATTTTACATCAGCAGCAGAATGATGACACCAACATTTCCTCTTGATCAGTGATACTGGCATTAATTTGATCCCCGCCCACTTTTAAACAGTCTTATGTCGATTCTTTCATTTCCAGAAAATAACCAGTTTTTTCCTTCTTAAAGTGTCACAGAGCCAAAATAGCCAACCTTTTTTTTATCCTCACCCATGGGTAGAGTCCCAGGTTCCTGTATGGGGAAGGGGAAAAGAAATAATTGGTAATTCAACAGCCAATCAGCATCTTCAAAATATTCTTCCCCCAATCACTGTAATGGGTTCCTTTATCTTTGAAGTTGAAAAGGCAAACCTAGTGGACTTCCAGCCTACAGTTCAAGTGGTTGTCAGTTATATGTGAGTGATGGGTCTATCTCAAGTGCAGCTGGTCAGTGATTCCAATAATAAGGACTCAAAGCTGGTTCTTGGGAGAGTGCCAAGCTCTAAATCAGGGGTCCTCAAACTTTTTAAACAGGGGGCCAGTTCACAGTCCCTCAGAATGTTGGGGGGGCGGACTATTTATTTATCTATCTATTTATTTATTAAACTTGTTTGTTTGTTTATTCATTATTAAACTTGTATGCCGCCCACCTCCCCCAACGGGTGACAATAATAGTTTGAAAAAAACATGAATGAATTCTTATGCACACTGCACATATTTTATTTGTAGTACAAAAAAAAAACCAGGAAAAAAAAATACAATAATTAAAATAAAGAACAATTTTAACCAACATAAACCCCACCCTGCATTGCTGGTCAGTGTCAGTAAATGTTATCCTCCCCCCATCCCATCCCCCCCACCCCCTGCCCCCCACATTATTGGTCAGTGCCAGTGGCCATTCTCCTACTTGAGGGGCAACCACACAGCCCAAATGGAGAAAGTAATAGGGTGCCCTGGACCCCCCCCCCTCCCGATCACCCTGCACAGAGGATCCCTCCCGCAGACTATGAGGAAGTATGAGTTGAAGTGCCCCTGTGGTTGTAAGTGTGGACAGGCTGCCAAGTGCCCGAATTTTGATCATGTGACTGCAGGGGTGCTGCAATAGCTGTAACTTTGGGGACTGAGCATAACTAATGAATGGTTGTTAAGCAATGACTACCTGTACAAAGAATTTGAGATGATGGAACAGGTCTGGGCAAGGAAGAGGAGTTTGGATATAAATGCAAGGAACAGAAGAGAAGAAAAAGTGAAACAGAAACTGAGTACAATGCTTTCTGCGGTCCTGATAATTTGCAAAGAAGTAGGCTGACCTGATTTCCAAAAATAAAAACTTGGATATACGAATATTAAAAAATGCATACATGTATACAAATCTACAAGTCAATTTCCCCAAAGTCACAGGCAAAAATTACCAGAAAAAAAAGGAGACAAAGATGTTTAGAAGAGCTTCTCTGGAATGAAGCAACTTTAAGTAGTTCCAAACATTCCTGTTCCCTGTTGTGCTTTTACACTCTGTGAAAAATTATTTCCAGGCCAAATTTATTTAATAAATGACTAACAATCAATTGACCACTCTCTCCATCTGCTATCAGACCTGATCTGCAAAAATCCATTAGTTGTCAGCAAAGAGATACAGGAAACACTAACTTTGCTTCTTATTCTGGATTTCTGCAGACTAGTACTAATCAATCAGCCAGTAAAATGGATAATGGAATAGCTTCATTCCCATGTTCCCTTCCACCATAAGGTACCCCGAGACTTGATGAGTAATGCAAAGACATCATTTCTTTGGCTACTTGTTCCCATACTGTTCTGCCTGCTCTACCTTGAGCCCTCCCATTAGTTCGAGGATGCCTTCCCCAAAATCAGGACTGTCCCTGTAAAACTGGAATTTAATCTTGGAAATAAGTTTCAGGCACTGATAGTTCCTTCTGTTGATTAAAACCTAGTCATGGCAGCAGGTTATTGGGAATATTTCAATGACATTCCCAGTGAAATCCATTGTGTGGGTAAAACAGGAAGGAACATAAAATGCAAACGTGAAGCACCATGAGAACAGGGCTCCTGCCGTTCTCCAAATAGGGCACCTGTACTCATGAGACCTGGGGAAGTCCAGGTGGTTTCCGAGGGATTGCAAGAACGGGGTGGGCAATTGGGAGAAAGAATGACACAAGCAGCTTGGAGAACGACACACCAATCACCCTGCATGGAGGATCCCTCCCGCAGAGTACGAGGAGAGGAGGAGAGCTGCTGGACAACCCAGCATACCTGTCATGTAGAATAGTCTGGCTCTGCGATCTCCCTCCTCGTGCATTGCCTGCAGCTCCCGACACAGCCCCGATGCTTCCGCTTCTGAGAGATAGCAGCGGCGGCCAATCGGGCAGGTGGGCCGGATAAATGACCCTGGCGGGCCGTATCCGGCCCACGGGCCGTAGTTTGAGAACCCCTGCTCTAAATCATGCTGCTGGCTAAAGAGGAACAAACCATGGACATCAGCACAGCTATTCAAGAGGAAGGAACTTAACTTCTCTAATTAAACACACCCAGGAACTCTGGCTATGTAACAGCATTCTCCAGACTACCTTCCCTTGTTGGAATCAACTCTCCTACTTCTGACCTGGATTCCTATGGTATTCTGCTCCAAGTTCTTCCTCCTCTTTGAAGACCTTTGGCTTGACTTTTGGGTCTACTTCTGTGGAATTCAACTCTTTTGGCCTCCTCTCAGCATTCCTACCTCCAAACTCTTCAAACTTGCAACTGCAGCACTGCTATAAGAGACAAACAGTCTTTGAACTACCAAGTCTTTGTCTAAAGTACCAGTCCTTTGCTCTGTCTCTGGTACTAATGGAAGATTTAAATCATACCAATAAAAGCTCTGGATTGATCTAAATTATAACAAATGTGCAAGAATGAAATAGAGAAGGACAGAGTGGAGACTTATGGTCATCAACCTCCTGGAAGGAGAAGACGCTTGAACTGAATTTAATAAAAACTCTCACACTTATAATTGTCTAAGTTTCTGTGGGCAACAGTCTAAGACTTGCATAGGACATTTTGACAACCACCCAACCAGTCAGTTAAATGGAATGAAATTACATATTGTTATGTTGGCAAGAAGTGACATAATATAGCAAGAGCTGAGTTATGATAACGATCCCTAATGAAGAAAAACTCTTTGAGAGGCAGAAAGTCCTAAAATAGATTGAAAAAAAGGGGGTTGGAGGCTTTTCTTATAATTTAAGAAAGAAACAGGGGCTAGCAATCTGAAGTTTGCAGTCCATATGTGGCTCCCAAGTTCTCTCATCATCACACCACCAGAGGTTCCTCACTGTTAGACAGTTTTAGAATTAGGAACAATATGGAGCATAGGAAGCAAGAGGAAGAAAGGAAAAAAATGCTATCAGAGTTAATGCATCATTTGAGTATTGTGTTTTTTTAAATGGCCATGTGAGGGGGTGGTTTAGAACTATCTATGAAATCCAGGTCTAAGGTTAACTCTCTTTGGAAATTTGAAAAACAACTTATTTTTATGGATATTTAGTTGTCATTACCATTAAACTAAGAATTTGATAACTAGAGAAATGAAATGATTTGAATATCTAATTAATTCTTCTGATAATGTAACTTAGAATTTTTTTTACCATAGAGGTATAAACAAATCAAAGTAGAATAATATTAGATGCTTTCTATCAATTTGTAAAAATAAATTATTTCAATCCATAAGGTGACAATTATAGGTTGTATATATATTTTTAATTATATTTATTTAAAAAATGTCCATAGAATAAAAGACAAATCGAAAAGAAAAGAAAAGAAAGAAGAAAGTGCAAAGAATAAAAAAAGAAATTAAAGTTAAGAAATGTATAAGTGACTTCCAACCTTCATTTCAACAGATAATTGCATTCTTCTTATCTCTCCTCCCCCTAAGATGTTATACACATCCCCTCAGCCCCTCATTTAATCCACATCTTTCTTAATCTTCAAATTCATAAATCATTATGTCATTTCTTTCTTCTTTCAGCAAAAACTCCATTTAAGGTTTCCAGTTTTTCAAAAAAAAAATTGTTTTTTTCTCTGACCAAACAAGTCAGTTTTGCCATTTCTGCAAATTCTGACATTTCTCCACTGTGGGTTATAGGTTGTATATACAAAGAAATATATTGTATATTGAGGAACTATACAAAGAATATAGAAAGAATTTCTATGTATTATGAAGAATATTGGGAATAATATCCAAAAATCACATATTTTAAAGTTTCTCTGGCAGGAACAAAGTATTGCCTTGATTCCTCTTCTAAGTATGTATCAACAAATGTATCCAGTTGCAGAATAACATGTATTAAAATAATCTATTCTTATGGTCTGAAAATAGATGCAAAATATTCATAAATATTATGTTTTATTTTCCTTATTATTTCTTGGAGAAAGCAGTAGTGTTAACAGGGATCCAGGATTAATTGCATTATCATAAAATAATAAAATAGTGTCAAAGCCACAAGTAGTAGCGTGGTTGAGTCAGGGCCATGCTGTGACAACCCTAGACTTTGAATACATGCAGTGGAGCACAGATGTGAATCTGCTTTTGTACTACATTACTGCTGTTGCTGAGACTGCTAGATGGATGCTTTACCATTACAGTGCCTAGGCAATTGAAAGGCTTCCCCAAAGAGATTTTGCATGTCATTAGAATTGTGCAAAGCTTTGAAAGGGTGCTTCATCTGATGATGCTTTGAACAAAGCTCCTTGTTAAATCTGCTTCATGAAAACAATACATCCCCCCACTTCTAACAGCGAAACGATGCAGCAGTATTACTTGGCCTCATTTGCTTTGAGATCCTCAGAGCTTTCTCCTGCAGATCTTGTGCTTGGGGAGAAGGTTAAGAGGACTCTTTTGTAGTGAGTGTTACAGAGGAGGCTGAGGGGAGGCATTTTCTACAATGCTGACCAAAATGATTTTAGGAGAGTGGCTGTGGCAGGTGCAGGAGGACTATCTGCAGCAGGCACTGAAGCCAGCTAGCCTGAAGACCTCTCAGCATGCACCAAAGTTGATTCAGACTCTACAGCTCTGCCACACCCAGCCTGGAAGCACTTCAGCCACCATAAGGGAAAAAGCCTGAGAGAGGTCTTCTCCTGCTGCACTGGCCCAAAGTGGGCTCTAAACTGCTTTGTTAAGGCAAAGGAGGTGGGCTGCTTGCTTTGGCGAAACAAATCATACCTCACTGTCCAAATGGCAAAAATTGGTTCTTTGCACTACATTTAATAGTGCTGCTATCAAGATTTAGACTCTTGTAATTTTGAAATTTCTAGACATCTATTACTTCTTTTAATGATTATGGCTATGATTTGTTTGCTTGATGAATTTATTGTCATGAGCTGTCTTGAAGGTAATAGATGGAAACTTGGAAAGTAATTTTTTTTAAATAACTGTAAATATGAACGGACAAATAATTTGGAAGACTTTCAGAATATGGAATTTTAAATGGGCTGTGGCAGCCTGAATACTTAGGATGATATTTCAGCTGGTACAAACATGGGCCCACAGTACCACACATGAAACATACGGTACTTACCTCTGGCTGTCCACCTGTTACTGTCTGTATCATCTATAGGATAATTCAGTTCATGAGAGAGAAAAAGAAGTTATTACTTGTTATCACTGTTCATAGAATTTGCTATTTAAATGACATAGCTAGCAGTTTAGACAGGTTTGAAAAAAGACTACATCCAAAAAAGAGGAAATATTTCTAGAGCAGTAACTGGTCATGACATTATATATTTGTTTATTACCTTTTTAAACCATCCATCAGCAATAGCTGCTTGGGTTGTTTTACATACCTATAAAACTACAATATGAATCCAACCTTGAAAACAATCTAAAAGCATGATATTAAAGTATGATACATCATAAAAGGAAATAAACAATAAGCCAGCAGCATTACACAAAGCAGTAAGAGCTTTACTTATAATAACTATAATGGAATTGTTGATAAGATCTCAAAAAAAAAAAAAGCAGTTCCTAAAATGCCTCTGAAAATTGAAAAGTGCCTGCCTGTCCTTGAAAGGGCCATAAGGGGGTACCCAGTTAACTTCTCTGGGACAGTCTTTTGCAAATGGAGCATCACTTGTGAGGAAGCCCTTTTTTTTGTATCCATCCTTCTTACCTCATTTTGTAGGAAAGCCTGGAGAAGGACCTCCAGAGAAGATCTTAATGTCTAGACAATATGGGTAGAGATGCTCCTTTAGATAACCAAAGCTATTTAGAGCTAGATAAATACCAGCATTTGAACTGGCCTGGATATATACTGGCAATCAGTGAAAATGGCAAGTACAGTACTAACATACTATGATCACATCACCAGATCCCATTGGCAGTCTAGCTGCTGTGTTTTGAAATAATTGAAATTTTGGAACTCTTTTCAAAGGCTATCCCATGTACAACATACAACAATAATCCAATCTGGAAGTCACCAGATCATTCTGTTGCAATGCTATCTCTGTCCAGGTAGGGTGCAGTTGTTATTTCTGCTTGAGATGATACAAAGCTCTCTGAGCCATTGAAACCACTTTGGTCTCCAGTAACAGTACATGTCCAGCCCAAGCAGGGAAAGTCCAAAAGAGGAAGAGATAGGTCCGTCTCTTTTTTAGGGACCTATATTCTGAGTCTTGAGATATATAATTTGGTTTTCTGAAGCCATCACCGATGTTTTGCAGCTGCATGTAATGCAAAAGCTTAAGTGTGGATGTGCAATCCAAAGATTGCAAGCTATATGAATACACTGGTGAGCCATGACTTCAAAAGGAACATGAAATGGCTAAAAATATGGGAACATTTTTCGAATGTGTCCAGGCAATTCAGTGGGCTTCTATCTATCTTCTTTTACATACTAGACTTCTCCAGCTATCCTTTAAATTTGTTTATGTAATTTCCAGTGAGCAAAAATGTTTGAATTTTAAATAGTTAAAAATAACATAACATTTAAGGAATTAAAATTAAAAATAAGATTGACAAGTGCACCTTTAGATTAACATTTTATGTTGAACTGCCATCACATCCTCTCATAATTACATTTTTAGCTATACAATTCTTGTACCACAGTGCCAACAGATGGTTTGTTAGCTATATAATTTTTCAGGATGCTATTTTAAAAACACAGGTGAAAATGCAAGTCTTCTTTGGTTTGGTCAGTAGGCTTTGGTTAAGAATACATTGTTTAATTTGTGTAAGGTCATCCAATATGTTCAGTAGAACATCTACAATTTCTTTGGACTGAACTATAAATGAAGGTTGCACAAAAGAATTGCAGAAGAAGTGAAAAGTGTTTGAAAAAGAAATGGAAAGAGGTGTTTTTAAAAAATGGATATAAAGCAACTCTTTCCAAACTGTTATGATAGTTGCTTCATTTGGAAGACTTATAAGGTTGTGTTGGAAGTTGCTTCTGGCTGTCTCTCCATATATATCCAGGCACGGATATATACTTTGTTTTGGAAGAAGCTTCAGAAAGTGAGCTAAGCGCCCCTCTAAGTCCACTGCTCAGACCACCAAGGCATCTCTTTTGTGTGCACATGTGGACACCCAGAAAATAATGCTACATTTGGGGAAATAAAAACAATCTGAGACAAGAAACTAGATTAGTGTGCTTTGGTGACAGATACCAATATGCTATCTATGTTCTCGGCTGGCCTCATTTCTAGCCTGTTATCTTTTTTATCTATGATATTTCGTGTACGGACTCCCGAGTGGAGCAGCAGTGTTCTGCTGATTAAGGAAATCAGAATACAGTGTTTGATGCAGCTGCTTTCCTCTCCCATCTGACCTACTTAAAGCTGATCAATTTGAATAAGGAGGCAAATATACGTTCATGGAAAAACTTTAAACAAAAAAGAACCAGTCTTATACAGCTATAATATAGCTTTTCAGAAATAATGCATTGACAGGACTTTTTTATTTTATTTGTACTTGAAAGGGATGAGAAATGCAGCACTCTAGAATTACTTTCTAGCTGAAGGGTGCATTTTCAGTCTCAGCTCATAATCCTTAGTGAAATGCACTATTCTCTCATGGATGCCATTGTTCTGCTTTTGTCTCACAGTCCAGCCTGAATCCACCAGCCCAGGCACAGAGTCAGGATAGTGTCAGATAATATCCCATAATAGCTGCTTTTAGGGTCGCCATAAATTGCCACCACCACCATTGTGCTTGCACTCTGCTTTCAGCTGCTATTGCTTTCCTGCCAACCAGGAAAGCCTGCCCCTTTTCTGCTATCAGGAAGATTACCCCTGCTTCTCATTCAGAGGAATGGGCTCTCTTCAGAGCAAAGCTTTATGGTGACTCTGCTGCCAGTTTGCCCTGATGGCCATAGTCAAGGTTAGATTTAAAATGGAAGCAAGCTTAAACAATGTTCTTTTATTTCTCTCTCAAAACAACACCACCATCAGCAACAATGCAAGCACTTGTTAGGGTCATCCTTAGCCAAATGGTCATTCTGAGGAGCAGCCCCTTCCTCAGATCCCCTGTCTGAAGAGTGAGATAACTCTTAAAAGTTTCATGTTGTCTGCACTGGCTCTGATTTGCAGCAGCAAAAAGAAAAGTCTTAAAAGGAAGAGACTCAGTACAATGTCTTATGCAATCTGATCAATACCTCCTGCTACTTTTATTCTGACTAATGGCAACAGGGTTGTCTCCGTCCACCAAAAAGCACTGGCAGGGGTTTCTGCCTTCCCTCCTCCCGTCTTGGAATCCAAGCTATTTAATTTGGAAATTATTTGGCTGGACTCTCCATATTTGCTAAGGAAATGCTAGGTTACAGAAGTCTACTCTGCTTCACTCTTCATCTTCCTATTTGTCTGGGGCTTCTTGAGAAATGCTAAAAATGTATGAAACTGAAGTCTTTTGAGATGTATAATTCCTGTGTAGTTCCTGTTTTATCAGAGCAGCTAGTGTTGAGTTCAAGAAACTGATCCCCCAGGACATCTTCCAGAAGAATCCCTAAAACCTCTATCTAATTCACTATAGTTTTGCCTGCTGCCAGTTCTTCAGTGAAGCCTGTATCTGGGCAAATTCTCAGAGCCTGTTTGCTCCAGACTAAGCACATGTCTGCATGCCTTTGCCTGTATCTTAGTGACATTTCTAATAACCACCTCAAGACTTTGTGTGCAGGAAATATAGGGGACATTGCTGTGTCCTAGGGGGGCAGTCTGAAATTATGTGTTCTGTGCTGGCAATCTAGGGGCTCCAATTAGTTCTGCTGGTTTTCTGTAGGACTAGCCATTCAGCCTGGTTGTTGGCCTCTTTGCCTATCTCTCAAGTCCTCTTTTGATTGCAAGGGAGACCAGAACTTTCACAGTCACTTTTAAAAATTATTTTAAACAGTCAACTGGTCAACCTAAAGAGCGCAAGCACCGAAACTGATCAGCTGTTGCTGGCTTAATGCATGTAATTGAAAGTAAAATTGAAGGGCCTTGGCTCCTGCAGCCTGCTTGGCAGAGAATTCTCTTTCCATCACTGCTGCTCCCAAGGAAGTGCCAGCTCTTAGATTCCTCTTCTCATTTTATGTTCTTAATTCTCATATCGATACCCCCCTTCCTCAAACAAGTTCTGCAGCAGCACTTTTGATTGGCTGTAATTTGCTGCACAAAACCAGATGAGAACTAGACAGCAGACAAGAGATACCGCCCCCACTCAACTCTTTGCTACTACCTATGGTGAATGAGCCATCATTTAAGGAGAAAGCATGAGTTGGTCAATGGTACAACAGGAGATTAAAGAAAGTGGGGGATGCTGTGGGGGCAGCAAAATTTAGAGTGATATGATTTCCTGCCAGCTCTGGGATGGGAGAGCACAACAAAGCAGCTCTGTGAATGTGACCTCTGTCAAGTGAAGTCCTTGTGCCAAGTGCCTGGTACCCACAACTTTTTATACACTTTCACCAACTCTGAGTATTGTTTGTCCCTTCTCTAGTCTTTTGGGAAAACCTCCCTCTTCCTTCCAGAGCTTTCAAATTCTGATTTCCTTGCAAATCCTACACTGCCCATTAAGAACTTTTTATTTTGTTCTGTGATCTGTTTACATGTGTTTACTTTAACATCTGTTTCATCTTATGACTCCTCCCAATTTTGCTATGCAAATAGATTCCAAATACCCAAGTTAATTTTCTTGCTTCTTGTGGGAAACCCTTACTAGTTTCACCAGGTTTATTTATGTACCAACTTTACTACAACTCTCCAGGTTACACTTGTAACATAAACTGAGTTCAAGGGAGCAGGCTAATCTGAAACAGGCAGTGTTAGTCTTTAAAGTAATAACTGGTACCCTCAAAACAAAAAGCAGGATATGGAATTTCTCATATTTATTCCCTATCAGTTACAGAATTTTCTTTCTTTCTTTCTTTCTTTCTTTCTTTCTTTCTTTCTTTCTTTCTTTCTTTCTTTCTTTCTTTCTTTCTTTCTTTCTTTCTTTCTTTCTTTCCAAGCTGTTTTCACTTTCCAGACATTCAATGCCCAAGCATTCCAAAATAATTGAGTTTTTGTGAGTATCAATGCAAGTTCTTGAAAAAGCTTCAATGTCAAAAAAGCAATTTTTCCTTAAAAATAAACTTGTGATTATAATTTCCCAAGTAGTGATAGTTGCTTAAAGGTAGTTAAAGGGGTGAATTGGTTATAGTACTTACCGGTTACTGGAGTTCTTCAAGTGGTCCTTTGAGAATTCGTACATATGGGTTATGTAACTATGCAGAGTCCACTTGAAATCATCTAGAATTTAATGAATTATTGGGTCCTGCCTTCTATGCAGAAGCATCCACATGAGGATATAAACATCTCGAAGACTCTGTGTGTGTGTGTGTGTGTGTGTGTGTGTGCGCGCGCACAGTGTCATGATTGAAGCCCTGGCTTTTTTTTTCCTTGTACATGTGTACAATATTCACATACAAACAAAACAGGTAAGGCTTCAGACTTGACATTGCATCTCCCATCTTCCAGATTTTGCTTCCCCTGCAGGTGCCCCACTTCCATGGTATGTAGGAATGACCTTGGGAGACAGGGGGAAAAGCTGCAGCCAGGGGAATGATCAGATAAGGCAGATTAGCAAATATCTTAGAAGAGACCTTCCCTAGTTTCTTGGGCTGTAAAGGCAACGGGGACAAATGTACTTTCAGACGTGTAAGATTGTTGTCAGCCTTATGAGGTAGTCGAGACAGGAAGCACACCCCGATGAATTAATTCAACTTTATTGTAAGGTTGCATTAACAGAATCTTGCAAGTCTGAAAGTACAATTTTTCCCCTGTCACCTTTGCAATCTAAGAAACTAGGGAGGGTCCCTTCTGAGATGTTTGCCATGCCACATTTCTGCTGTGGGCTAAGCTGTTTCTTATCTGACCATTCCCCTGGCTGCAACTCTTCCTCCTGTTTCCCAAGTTCATTCCCACATACCATTACAGTACCACATTATAGTTGCAGCTCATGCTGAATTCCCTCAATTCCTGAGATCTACACAATGAAACTGAGAAAAAACACTTGAAGTCACCCTACAACAAGCAGAATTGGAGGGTGAGTTAAGTGATTTTACAGATGACCACTTGCAGAACTTCAGGTAAAGTAAATAATCAGTTCTTGGTTGTGGTCACATAGGTGAGCAATTGGCTTCTTACTTGGAGGAGGGTTCGGCAGTCATAAAGCAATTGAAGACAGGACTGGTCTTCTATAGGCAACTTTTCTCTGAGAATTGAGGTCTGTCTATAGTTTTGAATTAAAAGTAGAGCATGAGCTCAGAGAAATGTCAGTACAGGGATTTCTGAAGGAAATCTGCAATTCTTGCTATTCCTCTCAAAGAATGAGTGAAGATTTTAATGGCACTTTTTTTTTTTGGTCAACTCATAACAAAGATTGATGGTTGCTGCTGTCTATTTAAGCAAATGTTGGGCAGAGGCAGATGGACCTTGGAACACCAAAAATAAACTCCTCTCTCTCTGGAACAATGCTGTTCAGTCGAAGGAAAACACTCTTTAAACATCAAGAGAACAGAGCAATCTTTTGATCGATGTTAAGAGATTGGGAAAAAGGTAAGCAGGATGACATCCTAACTCAAGCATCAGTTTTTGGGGGCAAGCCAATTTATTGGCCCCTACTTCTGCAGAGAAGAATAATTGCTAAGGGCCTAAATATCAGCCAGCAATAGTTTGACCAGGATAAAGGAGCAGACATAAAATCTCCTCCTTGTCAGTCTACCATCCTCCTGCCCAATAGAAAAAAAGCCAGAGTATGATCTGGCACATGTGTTGTGACAGTAATCATTTGCAACAGACTCATGGTTGTCATGGCAGCCATGGAATCCTAAAAGCAGCTCTAATTAGGGCAGTCCTGGTCTAATTTCCTTCAGAAGATGGCTGTCCTGGAATACACTGGGCCCAAGCTGCTCAGGGTTTAAATATTAGCACCTCAAACATCGGGATTTCAATGTAAAGTTTTATTGTTGCTCTTTTCTTTTTTTTTCAGCAGAACATTTGTAAGTAGGAAAATAAGAAACTGCTGCTCAATGTCCTTCCTTCTGAAAGTACCTTAAATGAGAGCTGTTACTTAAGTCGGATGGGTTTTCTTGCAACAAGCTCCAGCCAAGACTGGGTTGCCACATGTTGAAGTGTTGTGATGTCTTAATCTTTCTAGCCTGTTCTGTACTCCATGCACAGTTCAAAAACAGCATTCTAAATGGAAAGATACAACAATGCTCAGAAATTCGGATAGAAGAGAAAGACTGGCTTAGACAGTTCTCTCCACCTGCCTTCAAAATTAAGGTAGGGGGCAAGGGCAGCTGAAAGCATCTTTTTTTTTTATTAGCCTGTAAGTACTTACATATTATTTTACCACAGTAGAGAGGGACTATTTAATCAGTGCTTTAATCATGCCCCCCCCCCCAGCAGAATTTGATCCTGTTGTGCTTTTCCATTTTCACAGCTACAGACTCCTGACTGAGATGCAAAATTTATTTTCAGTGGAAGCAGCTGCTACCGCTTTGATATAATCACGTTCAAAGAAATGACAAAATTCCTTGTCTGTCAATGCTGACATGACTAGTGATGGGTTCCTTCAGGGCATCTTTCTCGGCAGGTTGGATTGGGCCATATATATTCAAGACTGCATCTTGCATTGGCCTGATCAGAATGCTGCCAATAGCAGCCATTGATGAAGGAAAAAAGCAATAAAACTACAAACAGGTATTAGCATACTCTTCCTATGAGAAAAAGCTAAAGAGTTTGATAATCTTTTCAGGTAAGATCAAATAGAACCATCTGCAGTGGGGTTCAAAAATATTAAGAAGGTGGCACATAAAAAAGGGGTTGCACTTTGTTCATGCAGTCATGGACATGACTTTTTTGAACTCCTCTGTGGACTTCCCTAATATTAAAGAAAAAAGACTGTAAAGATTTATACAGTTACAAATGGTATGGCAAGAAGTCAAGGATGTGAAGTGAAAAACATATGGGAACACACATCATATCATACACTTGCTATCTGTTTTAAAAGTTATGTCTTACCTTTTACGGAAATTAAGATTGATTGCAAACAAATCTCAAAAGACCTGATAATCACTATAAAGAATATAAATAGCAGGAACAATATCTAAGGACAATCAAGCCACAAACTGGA
This sequence comes from Liasis olivaceus, assembly GCA_030867105.1. NCBI lineage: Eukaryota > Metazoa > Chordata > Lepidosauria > Squamata > Pythonidae > Liasis > Liasis olivaceus. Next base: position 57,111,070 of record CM061351.1, on the reverse strand, counting down.
AAGCAAAAGTGAAATAGTGCCAGAAAATAACAGTAGCCCATCAGTGTAAAGAAGGGAGGGTGGTTATGGCAGGAATCATTAAATCCCTGAGAAGATAGGCTTTCCTGGTGCCCAAAGAATACGTTAGGTAGTTATGTCCTGAAAAGCCACTACTATCTTTTCATCCTCTTAAGAAAATCCATGAAGCCCAGCTGATCATCCTGCTGGTTTGGGTTTCCCAGCTCAGTGTCTAGAAAGGCAAAATGCTCACTTGACTGCCAAAAACATTTGAAATAAAAACAGAGATTTGATTATATTAAAATAGGTCCTAATTTCTTTCCTTCCTATCCATTCCCAAAGTGGAGACCCATTCTTTTCACGCATATTTGGAATGCAGTTATCATCATCATCATCATCATCTCAATAAGGAGTACTTCAGTAGAAACATACTGCTATTACAGCTATTGGCAGAAGTTGTACAAATAAAAAGCAACTCTCTTTACTAAGTCTATAGAGTGTTCTCCTTGGTGTGCAATTCAAAGAACGGTTTCCCAGGTCAGAGACTTTATAGATCTTGCATATGCAGTGAAGGAAATCACTGTGAGGTAAACAAGTTCATTTAAATTTTCTTCCTTCAGCAAAGTTGAAATAAAAGAAGACTACTTGAACTGTTAATCACACAAAGTTAGAATTCTAAGATATCTAGAAAGCACTAGGTTAGGAATGCTTGTCATACCCACCATTTAAAAACATCCTAGTCTCAATACAGTTTAGTCCAGAGTTTCTCAATCTCAGCAACTTTATGATGTGTGGACTCCAACTCCAGCATGCTGGCTGGGGAATTCTGGGAGTTGGAGTCCACACATTGTAAAGTTGCCAAAGTTGAGAAACACTGGTTTAGTCAACTGTTGCCAGCTTTGGGTTTTAACAGGGCAAGAACAAAACTCAAACAGTGAATAGTTGTGATAGACTACCAAAACAATTTCAGTATATCATCTAGATTTAATAGGCTGGGAAGTAATAGTAAGTTCTTTACTCCTGCAACTTTCAGTTCAATTTATTAAAATTTATTAGTCACTCCTGCAAAGTAGTTGCAGGCCCTTCCTTGTGTCACTGTACAGCCTTTCTTTTGTCCTGATTCAGTGCCCTGCCCTCAGTGCTTTTAGGAGGAGAGTATGATAGCATCTCCAAATCTGAATGGACCTATCCTTGCAGGTTAGAGAAATAAAAGTCTAATAAAAGAGGCAGTGTAACAGTATATGTGTTGCAGTGGCCCTTTTACCCAGATCTTCATACAGACTTTACACAGGAGAACAGAAGAAGATTATATGTTCCTGCTCTTGGACCAGTGTTCCAATATCATAAGAAAGGTTGCGTGTTCTTGGTTGGTTTGTTTTCTACCATCATGATATGTCACAAATTTCTGGAACTGCTTTAGTTTGAGCATGGCAAAATGGTGCATTTGTGGTTAATGCTATATGCTACAATATGTTCCTATTCATTTTGTGATTGTTTTAGTTGCTAAGTGCTTTTCTTTATGACTGACTGACATAGAATTGTAGATGCTATTTTCATTGTCATTTTTGAAAAAATTGCACCTCTTAGTTGCTAAATAATTAAGTAACATACTGGTTGTTTGGTTGGTTTTTTTAGGTGCCTTCAAGTCAGTGTTAACTCCTGGCAGTTTTCTTGGCAAGATTTCAGAAGTGGTTTGCCGTTGCCTGTTTCCCAAAGCTGAGAGAGAGTGACTGGCTGAAGGTCACCCAGCTGCCTTTGTGCCTAAGGCGGGCTAGAACTCATGGACTCCCAGTTTCTAGCCTGGTGCTTTAACCACTGCACCAAACTTTGCAATGCACCTACATCCTCTTTGGCTTCCCTTTTGTTTTTTACATACCCAAATAACCCTTTTTTGTTGGTGATGATATCTCTCACAAGCTTCAGTTCATTCTGAACATTAGCCTTTCTGAGCCAGTTCCTGCAGTTTCTGGAGACTACCTTGTATTCTTCTTCACTTATGTGTATCTTCTTCCATTTCCTGCATATGTCTCTTTTTATCTCCAGCATTTTAAAGAGCTTTGTGTATATCCATGCTGGCCTGTATAGATTTATCCAATTTTTCTTCTTGTAGGGATTCTTTGTGACTGTGCCTTGAGTATCTCTTTTTTTAGGATTTCCCAACCTTCCAGGACACTTTTCTCCTTCAGCATTTCAAGCCACTATATCCAATCTACTCTGCCTTGAAGTTAATCAAAATCTGCTCTTCTGAAGTCCAGTATGCAGGTCCAACTGTTTTTATTTCATTCTCCCCAGAATTTCATAAATTCAAGGAAACATTATCACTGTCCCTAAGGAACCAGTCGCCTTCACTTCTTCAATTTATTCCTGACTGTTAATATGGATTAGGTCCAGGATAGCAGACCCCCTTTTTCCTTCCAGCTTCTGATAAATGAAGTTGCCAGCAGAAGAGGACAAGAATTTGCTGGACCCCCAACACTTGACAGAGTTAAATCCCCAGCAGATGTCAGGATAAGTAAAATCTCCCATTATCACTATTACATGCTTCTTTGAAAGAATGGTCATGAGCCTCAATGTATCTTCTGCCTGCTCTAGCAGTCTCAGTAAAACCATTGTCTCTCTTTATATTCCTACCCAAATGTTTTCAACAAGATTTCAGTGCTCTGATTCCTGAATTTTCTTTGCAAATATCTCTATCTCTTTCTCTGTCTATCTTTACAGAAAGTGCAATGCCATCATCCTTTCCACTGAGTTCATTTTTTTTTAATAAGTTGGAGTATTCCAATGTTATACACCAACAATCAGTATCATCCCACCAAGCTTCAGTGCTGCCTATCACGTATTTGTCTTCCTGAATTAGGATTCCTAGTTCTCCCTGCATACCACCCATGATCTACCCATTTGACAGGTGATATCTGGCATCCATGTAAAAATCATTATATTTTGCTATTTTTAAAATTGATAATTTTATATTGGGCTTTAATTGATAACATATTTAAGACCCCTGCTCAGCTATTGGTTTCATATTTTCCTGCTTTCAGTTTTAATAGAAATATTGTTCTATTGCTATATATTATTTGAGCACCTTACTGGAACCTACCTTGTGGATTCTACTTAAGGAAAACCAAACTATAATTCTTCACACTGTCAAACTCTATTAGTGTTTTGAAACTCAGCCGTCTGAGCATAGGTATTCAGCATTTTCCCTGGCTTCTGAGATTTCAGAAGACCAAGATACAGCTCATGTATTTAATATTATGGCTTCAGTTTTCAAAAGGCTATTTCACAAATCAGTAATTCTGTTTTTTCTGCATAATTGCTCAATAGCTATCACACTGGATTTTTTTTTTTTTTTTTTGTCTCTTGTCTATTGCTAAAGCAATACATAGCATATCTATCACTGCTATAATTTAAACTGTTCATTAGAGCATTTTTATCTGTTAGGTTTGATGAAATGGCCATAGTTACTAGTAAGATGTGCTGGAATCTAGAAAATCATTTTGTTGCACACTGTTCTATATCTGCTTAACCTCAGGCAATTAAGATTTCATGTGCATTACAGAAATGAATCCTTACTATTTCTAAACCTCAGCAGCTTTAAAAATGATTTGTTCACATATAAATTAATATTTTAAAAAATAATGTGCTCTTTGTTGGCATCTCAGTGGTAATAAGCCTTTCAAGTGAAAACTGTTATTATATCACAGTCAGAAGTCACATAAGATCAATCAGTTTTGAGATGTAAAGCAGTCCTTGGAATAAAATATTGCTGATTGAGTGAAACTCCCAAACTCCACTTAGTTGGGCATCTTCTTTATACCTCCCAAACTGGGTACATTATTCTGAAGCACTATGCTGGGAAACTAAGGCACAGATAGTTGAGGTGACCAACCTACTTTTCTTCAGGTAGCATCTGTATCATCATTTCAAGTAGGGAGATAAATTATCATAGGCAAAACAAGGAGAGCCAGCTAAACACAAACAGATTAGCTTAAAATGGTTTTACTTAGCATGAAAAATGCAGGAAAATTAGCCTCATTGGAACATAGCATCCCATTTTCTCCTTGGCGATATTATTTTCAATTAAAATTACTGGCCAGAATCCAGAACCAGCACACCTCATTTGGCATGCCTGAGGGAGCTTTGTGTTTGTATCTATCAGCAGCTCTCCCCCACTGGAAACTGAAGGGAATTTTAAAAGCTGTTTCTGAGAACTGCAATGTCTTCACTGCTCAGCATAAATAGCAAAAATCCCAACAGCACTTCCCAAACTACTTTGGTACATGTAAATAATGAAGGAGTGTCTGTGCATGCCCTAAATAAGTACATCTAAGTCAATAAATAAACAAATATTTCCCATTGACTGAAGCGGCTCTTTGGATCATAGGCATTCTCTAGTTAAGAATGAAATGCACCATTAGTGATTTTATTTATTGATTTGATTTGTATGGCCATCCACCTCACCTAAGTAACTCTGGGCACTCACAACAGTTAAAAAAAAACAATAAAAACAAGTTAAAACAAATATACAAAACCATCAATAAGCACATCAAAACAAAAATAACCATGATCAGGGGAAAATCCATCATTGCATCAAACTCAACACAGTATTGTAAAAGGTCCCCACCATAGCTGGATCCCCAAGCATGTTGGCATAGCCATGTCTTCAGGGCCTTCCTAGAGGCCAGCAGGGTTGGGGCCAATATAGGATTACTCTAAATGTTGACCAACAATGAGAAGCAGATATACAGTATTTATTTATATCCTGCTTTATGTACAGGAACTCAAAGCAGTGGACATGGTGCTCCATCCTCCTATTTTCTCCACAATAACAACCCTCTGATGTAGCTTGGGCTGAGAAAGAGCGACTAGCCCAAAATCACCCAAACAGCTTCCATGGCTGTGGACTAGAAACTGAGTCTCCCCGCTTCTAACTAGTGTACTGTACTGGCTCTTTATCAGTTGAGAAGGCTGCAGTCACCTATTCTTTACTTTATTGCCATGCTTAAAGCTCAGACCAGTTCACAAGAGCAAATTCCTCCTCCCATAACATACCAAAATTAAAATTCAGTCAGATTCTCTGAATTTTTACTACCAGTATCAAACTAATTTTTTGTACTAAAGGCTGACCTACATATAGATCATAAAGTATTTTCTGAAAAGTGTTTCAGATTGGCTTTTAGCTATTCTGTTGTGGAGGAATTCATAATTGGGAGAGAAGCACCAGTCAAGAATATTTCATTGTACTGCCTTGTTTTATTGATGGTATATAAAAATAGTACTCTTAAGACCAGGGTAGAAATGTCCTGCTGTACCAATCTCATATAAAGTCCATGTGAACTGTTGGAAGAGAATTCTGTAAAGGGGAAATCACAGAATGGTGTAGAGAGTAAGGAAGATGAACTTAACAGAAATATGCAGGAACTGTTTCCTAGGCAAAAAGAGCTGAAACATTTTTTAAGTTCATTCAGAAGCAGCTCAGGCAGATGCCTCCCTAATTTACTGGAGTATAAGAAGGAGGAGATAGAACAACACAATCAGACTTGTAAGATTCTGTTATTATAGCCAAAGTCAGTAAAAAATAGTTTTAGCCTTCCAGTGGAGTTGATTTCCTGGCCTAGTCTATCTAAGTGAGGCTGACAATATTTACAATCAGGGCTCCATATAAAAGAGGAGGTCATGCATGCATCATAGACCCCACACACACACCCTTTATAGACTTTCTTCCCAACACATGGGTAAAGGTAGTGAGGAATTACCAGAAGTATGATGGCATGGATGGGACCAGAAAATACAGGCATACTGTGATAGGGCATATGGGAAAAGGTGAGTGATAAGGTACAATAGGCCTAATATAATTAAAGTTTTTATAGCTGATACCCAAAATGGCACTTGCTAATATTAATGTGCTAGGGATAACTTCCTGCTGAAGTCTGCCTTTAATTTTTTTTTTTAAAGATTAGCTTTAAAAAAAAAAAGAAAAGTGGCTGGAAATCTGTTAAGTGAAGTACTGTTAATGTGTTTTTTAAAAGTTAAAATAAGTTAAAAATAATTAAAATAACTTGAATTTCTTTTTTGGTTAAAGACTGTAACAGAGTAGAAAAGTGCTGCTGTACCATTTTAATAAAAAGTCTGTATGAAAGTGCTGCTTGTGATTGGAGACTGGAATGCCCAAATTGGAAAAATTAAGGCAGAAAATGTAGTTGGATTGTATGGTTTAGGAAACCAAAATGAAGCAGGAGACTGACTTGTCAATTTCTCCCACTCCAATGACTTCTTCCTAGCGAACACTATTTTCAAACAACAACAAAAAATGCCTTTTTACATGGACATCACCAGATGGAATATATAGAAATCAAATTGACTATATTATTGCTAAAAGGAGGTAGAGAGTTAGGGTTATAGCATGAAAGACATGGCCAGGTGCTGACTGTGGAACAGATCATGAACTACTCATGTTCAAGTTCCAAGTCAAGGTAAAGAAGAAGAAAGCCAGTCAATTTCCACAATATAATCTTGAACATACACCCACCATTTTCAAGAACATCAGGAATCACTTTGAAGTCCTGAACCACATTGTTAGAACACCAGAGGAATTATGGAATGAACTTAAAGAAGTTATTACAGATGAATGTGAAAGGGACTGCCAAAAATGAAAGAGAAGAAAGCAAACTGGATATCAGAACAAACCATGGAAATTTCCAAGAAGAGAAGAGAAGCCAAAGCCAAGAAAGACAAAATTCTCAGAAAAGATCTTAACAAAGTGTTTCAAAGAGTTGTTAGAAGAGACCAGAAGCAGTGTTACAACCATATCAATAAAGGCATTGAGGATGGAAACAGACATAGAAAAACAAGGAAAATCTTTCAAAAGATCTCTGAACTCAGAAGGAGGTTCCAACCTTGAATTGGTATGCTAAAGAATGCCAAGGGATAGATAGTAACCAATCAAACAAAGATGGAAGGAGTATACTGCAATACTGTACAGTAGAGATGTCAACATCTAAGATACCTTAGAAGATATTCCCTACTAACAAGAACCTCTAGTACCAGAAAATGAAGTTAGATCAGCACTCTGATCATTACCAAGTTGGAAGTCTACAGAAATATGGCAAGCAATCAAAGAAGAATCAATAAAGGTTCTAATAAAGCTATGCCAGCAAATCTGGAGAACAACACAGTGGCTAACCAATTGGAAGAGGTAAATCTACATTCCAGTACCAAAAGAATGAGACTTAACAGAATATGCAAACTATTGTACAATATCCTTAATTTCACATGGTAGCAAAATAATGCTTAGGATCATACAATGCAGATTAGAGCCATGGAAAAAGAGATGCCAGATGTTTAAGCTGGTTTTAGAAAAAGCTGAAGAACATGAGACATTATTGCTGATGCATACTGAATAATTGAGAAAGCCAAAGAATATCAAAAAGAAGTCACTATGTGCTTTGTTGATTATAGAAAGGCCTTTGATTATGTTGAGCACATCAAGCTGTGGAAAGTGCTCAGAAAAATGGGAATCCCAGAACATCTCTCTCTGTCTCTCTCTGTCTCTCTGTCTCTCTCTCTAATTGAAATTAAGGATTTCAATTACAATAGAGAAAGAAAGAAAGAAAGAAAGAAAGAAAGAAAGAAAGAAAGAAAGAAAGAAAGAAAGGAAGGAAGGAAGGAAGGAAGGAAGGAAGGAAGGAAGGAAGGAAGGAAGGAAGGAAGGAAGGAAGGAAGGAAGGAAGGAAGGAAGGAAGGAAGGAAGAGTAGAAAGCACAAGTGAAAGGTGCAAAGGAGAAGAAAAAAGAACATAGAAAAGAAAGAAAGAAAGAAAGAAAGAAAGAAAGAAAGAAAGAAAGAAAGAAAGAAAGAAAGAAAGAAAGACAGAAAGACAGAAAGACAGAAAGACAGAAAGAAAGTTAGTGAAGAGAGAGAAAAAATATATATTTTCTTTATATATATATATATATATAAATATATATATATATATATGTGTGTGTGTGTGTGTGTGTGTGTGTGTGTGTGTGAGACTTCCAACCTTCATCACGACCCTTACTCTAGGATTACAATGTAACTTTCATTTTTTCTATTATTTAATATTTTTTTCTAATCATCAAATCCATATATCGTAATTTCATTTTTTTCTGCTTCATGCAAAAAGTCCAAAAGGGGTTTCCACTCGGCACTGAACTTAATTAGTATCTTTTCTCTAATGAAAATTGTCAATCTGGCCATCTCAGCAAGTTCCATCATCTTCACGATCCACGCTTTCATTGTGGGTAATGTCAAATCTTTCCACTGTTGTGCATATAAAAGTCTCACTGCTATTATCATATATAAAAACAAAGTTCCATGAGTTTCTTCCAACTTTTTGTCAGTCAGTCCCAAAAGAAATCTCTCTGGTTTCAGCCGTCTATTAATCTTTAAAATCTTCTGAATTAATGTATGTATATTTGGATCCAAATATTTTTTAGCTTTTTTACACATCCACCAAGCATGATAAAAAGGCCCCTCTTGTTGTTCACATTTCCAACATAGATTCAAAGTGCCTTTATACATTTTAGACAAATTTCCAGTGACAAATACCAGTGATACATCATTTTATAAAAATTCTCTTAACATAATGTAAATTTCAGTCCTTTCATCCACATATTCTCCCATTGTTCCATTTGTATGTTATCACCAAAATTTTTGGCCCATTTTATCATACAGTCTTTCACTTGTTCTTCTTCTGTTGCAAATCTCAATAAAAGTTTATATGTTTTTGCAACAGAATGTTCATCATTTGTACATAACTTTGTTTCAAATTCAGTCTTACAATATTCAAAACAAAGAAGTCCTTTTAAGTCCTTTTATCTACTTTAAATATTTCTAATAATTGTGCATAGGAAAACCACTGACGTGTATCTTTCTAATGTCAAATCATCTCTTGATTTCATTTTGAATTCTCCCTGGAAAAATTCTAATATATCACCATAAGGTAACCATTTATGTTTAGTTATCATTTCTCTTCTATAATATGCTTCTTGTGGTGAAAGCCACAAAGGTATTTTCAGGGTTAGGGTTAGGGTTTATATCTATTCCATGTTCTCGGTATGGCCCATCTAACAGAAGAGAGCCAATTTGGTGTAGTGGTTAAGGAAACCAGGAGACTGTGAGTTCTAGTCCTGCCTCAAGCATGAAAGCCAGCCGGGTGACTTTGGGCCAGTCACTCTCTCTCAGCCCAACCCACCTCACAGGATTATTGTTGTGGGGAAAATAGGAGGAGGAAGGAGTATTATGTATGTTTGCCACCTTGAGTTATTTTTTTATAAAAATAATAAAGGTGGGATTAAAAATGATTTTTAAAGTCAACATTAACTTTAATAAATAACCATGCCACCCATACCTCAAATCATGTTCTTCTAGCTCCAATAATCTACTATTTCTCAGAATCACCCACTCTTTCATCCAAACTAAACAGCAAGCTGCAATGTATAGTTTCAAATCAGGTAAACGCAAACCTCCTCCTTTAGCATCTTGTAACCTCTCATATTTGACTCGTGGTTTTTACCCTTGCCTTCCTTTTACCTCTAACAGTCTTAACCTTTAGTCCATTCAAATAATACCATGAAATTTGATTTCTTTTCATTTCTTCTTTGTCCCTTCTCACAAGTTCAAGCCTCTTTTGTAAGTCCAATATAAAAAAATTATCCAGGTCACTCTCTTGGTTTATTATTTGTATTTCCTTTTATATTTTAAAACATCAGCCGTTTCTTTTGTATGTCCAGTGAGACGTGCTTTTCCATTTCATTCTCGTAGCCTGTCATTTGTAGATCCATTTTTGATGCCATCTCTGTCTTGTCAATTAAAACTTGTTCTGCATCTGCCATTTATTCCATAACATCTTTTGGACACAGTCTATCCATAGAAGCAAACATTGCTATTGACATTGTTGATATTAACTTCTGCTTCCATTTTTCAAAAGCGTCCTGCAATATTTTCAATGTTAAAATGTTTTGCATCATGTTATACATCCCAGTTAATTAGCTGTTAATCAGGCTTTTGTATTTTTCTCCTGTAACTAAAATCTTTAGTTCCCTCTAGTGTTCCCTCAACGTTTAAAGTTGCTTATCTTTATTTTGTCTTGCAAAAGTCCAAACAAATCCATTTCCCACAGGAAGAATTCTTTATAATTAATTCCAAAATCTTATTCCAAATTTATCTGGAACCTTAATCTGTTTATAACTTTCTAGTATCAAAGTCTTATTTAGCTTTTTGCTGTTTTTTCTTTTTAATTTTTTAAAAATTCTTAAACTTATGATTAAGATTTTCTTTCATTAAGGATTGAAGGAAAATTCTCCTAGCATTTTCAGACTTGTTGATCCAAAGGTCTCCAATAGCTTAAAAGTAGTTAACAAGCAATTTCCAAATATGATTAGAAAAGGTAGTTTGCAAACTTAGTGTCCTTTAAAAGGTGCTGACTGCAGTTGCAAGCAAGATGGCTATTCCCATTATCTCCCAGTGCTCAAAACCCACTGGGGACTGCAGTCTTGCAGTCTCCTCATGAGAAATAACTGTTTAGAGTGCATGTGGGTGGTCTCACATCCTCTCCTTGTCTGGAGAGATTCCAAAGAGCCAATCTATTCACCAGCTGTTCATTCTTTGCTGCGGTCGTCAGCTCCACTTTTTGTGGAGCCGTTTTCAGACCACCATTTCTTCCTCTGGAAGTCAGAATCCCAGAATATTTCACTGTCCTCATGAGAAACTTATATACAGGTTAGGAAGCCACAGTATGGACAGAACATGGTGAATACATGGAGCCAGTCTATTTTATCATGTTATGTCCATACTGTGGCTTCCCAACCTCTATTGTTGGAGAAAACTCCTGAGAATGCCACAGAGAGCCAATAAAACATACTAATGAATCATTGAACAAATCAACCACAGAATTTTCATTCGATGCACAAATGACCAGGCTCAAATTATCCTACTTCAGACACATTATCAAAGACCTAGCTCTTGGGAGAAGATTCTAATGCTGGGAAAGGTGAAGGAAAGAGAAGAGGATGTCTAGCAGCAAGGTGGATAGACTCAGTTACAGTAACAATTCTCTTAAGAGAATTTTTATATAATGAAGAGCTGAAAGACCACATTAGGGACAGATCACCATGGAGAAAAATCTATCTATGTAGTCACTAAGAGTTGACAACGACTTGATGGCATGTCATCATCATCATCATCATCATCATCATCATCATCATCATAAAAGGGGAGCTCATGCATGCAGGCATACTGTACAGCATAAGGATCGTCAGTAATTACAATGAAATGCTCTATTAAACTTTTAATTCAATGTTATGGAATCCTTGAAAGTGATTTTTCATTTCCTACCCATGTTGGAAATAGGATATGATACTGCGCTATAAAGCAATTTAAAAACATGTACCATCTCCTGAACGTACATATTGCATATATAGTCAGTATAAACATTCAATTTCCTAAAGTGAACATTTTCACAACAGGACTTTTAAAAAACCAATTATAGTTAGCTTCATCTTTTAATATAAATCATTTATGACAGCTTTTTGAAATAACTGATATTGTCTTTTATAACAATCCTTCATTCTTTATGTGTGATTGTTTATATTCTTTGTGGCACTGGATATGTCTTAAAAATATACAGCTTTACAAGTTTCTAATTTTATCCCCCAGAGCATATGTTGTTGTTCTACTTGTGCTTCTGAAAGATTAATGTACTTTAAAGTACCTGATTGAGTGAATACCAGAGCTTTTTTTCACTTCACTGCTGTTAAATTTGCTTCTGGACATCCTGGCCACTTTCAAATAAGCTAGCCAAACAATAATAATATTTACTGCTTTTAAATATTCAAAAGGATAGATAAGAAACTCATGAAAATGCTGTAAAAAAAATGTTCAGTTATTCACAATAGTGCCCATTGGTATGATTCCAGGGTTTTTATGGAGGAACTTATGGTGCAGAGGCTTTGGTGTGCCCTACAAAGCACCTTTGTGTTACCCGCCCGTCAATAAACCTGCATGGACTATTAATCGGTATGCACAAAGTTAATGCACAATTCTGTTCAGCTGACTTCACTATGCTGACTAAAGTAATCAGTCCTGCACTGTAGAATTGTTAGAAAGGGATACTAAATAATGCAAGCATGAGATTACTAAGTAGCATGAGATTACTAAGTTTACTGGAACTCAGTTTTATTAAAGAGATGAGCAAGGTTCCCTACTGATACTCACACTCATTTAGCAGAAGACAACTTTCCTCTGAGTATGGTGGATTTTTTCAGAGGTCAAAGCCAGTAGCTCAGAAGTCTGTCCTGCTACTGGTAAGTTTACTTTTGTGTGACCCATCCAGCTGCTGCTTACAGTATGAGTGTTTTGTAACTTTCAGCAAATTCTGCAGCTTACAGATAGTAAGTCATTCTCCCAGAGATATCAGTAATCCGAATAGCTCCTTGGCAGCTTAGAACCTAATGAGCATTTCAGATTTTTAGTTTTCTGCTAATTCGATTTTTCTATTGTTACTTTCTTTGCAAATTTATAATGTTTTACTTTTGCCTGTCCTCTGGTAAATTTACCAACCCATCCTCCATTCAAACTCTAGAATGTTCCACAACAAAGAAGGTACATTTTACCATATGTGGTGGTTATGCAAAAAGACTCAAAAGTATCAGAAAGGATACATTAACACATCCAGAAAATTCTGAAAATAAAATTTGAATTAAAACCACAAATATATTAATTAGGCACAATCCCAGAGAATATAAATGAAAAGCATCACAATTTATTAAGATACAAGCTGACAGCAGTAAGGACTAATCTGGCACAACTTTGGAAAAGAGAAATCTTGTCAACAATACAAGATGGTAAGACTAACATTGGAGAATATGCAGCAATGAACAAATTGACTCTCTCTCTCTCTCTCTCTCTCCCTCCCTCTCTCTCCCTCTCTCTCCCTCTCTCTCTCTCTCTCTCTCTCTCTCTCTCTCTCTCTATATATATATATATATATATATATATATATATATTCATTCATTCATTCATTCATTCATTCATTCACAACAGGACTCTCACCAAAGACATTTTGGATGCAGCTCCAAAGAGAAGAGAAATGGTTTCTCTTTGATTAGAAGTATCCAAGGAAGGAAGGAAGGAGAGAGAGAGAGAGAGAGAGAGAGAGAGAGAGAGAGAAAAGGGAAAGAAAGAAATATAAAACATTACTTCCTCCTCCCTTCAAACAAGTATATGCATTAACAGTAATTTAACACCTTCTCTAATATTACTAAAATAAAAAAGCCCTCTTCATCCCCTTTCTCAACCTTAAAGAATAACCGAATTATGAAAAATATTCAAAAATCAATCTAATCAGCAAAAGCATTAAGAGTGCCAGTAATAATAAACTATATATTTTAAGATTAAACAAATAGGTCTATTTTGCATTTTAACTTCTAATTTTTTTCTGAAAAATAAAACCTAAAAGATCTCTCCCCTTAAGGATACAAAAGACCAATAATAATCACATATGTATTTAAAACTAAACCAAATAAATCACTTTTACAGGTATAAATCATTGTCTTACAGTCCTGGTCAGAAAAAGAAAATTCAATATTAGCATTCCAAAACATACACAATTTAACCCAGATCTGATAAATCCACTTTGAATTCCTTTCTCTTCTTTTTGAAAGGCTCAGTCTTCAGTCTCTTCTCCAGATAAAACCCCAAATAACAATCTCTTATCATTCTCTCCCTATTTATTTTCAGAAAAAGTTTCAGAGATTTGGTGTTTCCCTTCTGTGGGTCCAAAATAGGATAGTTCTCAAAGACACTCTTCCAGTCCATTACAACTTCTTTCTCCATATCATTCTCATAATCAAGCAACTTTGAGTCCATCTTCAGATCTGTAACACCTTTTTCCATATCTTCCATATCTCTCTTATAATCTGTCGTTCCTTTAAAGTCTATTTTAGAATCCTTATTCAAGTCATCCTCAACTGCTATTTTATCCAGTAAAATCTTTTCTTCTTCTACAACCTCTGTTTGTCCCAGTTTTAAAAATAGTTCCTGGACACACTGATTCCAACAGCTAAAAATGCTTCTTTAAAAGAAGAATACTCCTCCATTGTGTTAAAAGAGATATATTCCTTTAATTGCTTTCCATCCCCTCTGACCTTGAAAGCTCAGTTTTATCCAGTGTTTATTTTCAGAAGCAAAACTTTCCCAGGACAGATTTTCTTGCAATTAAATCCAAATTCACTTACTGTATTTTCTTAAACATTTAAAACAATCCTTTAAAAATCTGTTTCAAATCCATCTAGCCTCTTAGCTGTCCCCAATCAACATTCTTAATTCCCTTTCCCTGTTTTGCAAATCTAGTGTCCTTCTGAAGGCTCCACACCATGGCTTGGGCTTGATGTTCTTCCCTTGACTCCCAGAGCACTCCACCCACTAGAGAGTGCTAGACTGCAATCTCTTCACAGGGATTCTCTGTAAGGAGTACTTCTGGATGATCCTGTCAATCTCCTTTATCTGGAGATGATTCTGAAGAGCTGAATCAATGCCAGCTCCTCTAATTGCCAAGGGTGTTGGCTCCACAGAAAACAAAGCCATGTTCAATCAGCCATTTCTTCCTCAGAAATCACATTTGCTGCATCAATCTAGGTCACCTTCTAGACTCAGGTTCCAGAGTTTATGGTATTGTAATGACAGAGTTCATATATATATAAACATATACTGATGAAAGATAGGAGGTATAGCTAGATCTAGTTCTCAGGGAATTAGAATTGTGCAAGAAAGAGTAGGAACATATGAGAGGGCTTTGTTCCCTCACCTCCTTTTGTTTCTAGCTCTATCCTCTCTACATGTCCAAGGGCACAAATTGTCACAATTTCTGCACTTCTGTAGGCTCCTCGTTGTATAATCAGGGTTCCAAAATTATGCAAGAAGCCTGTCAGGGTTCACCAAGAAATCAGGAATGAATCACTTAGGCAAGCTCACAAAAAATCCAACTTAACAGCCATACCAGTAGTTTGGCAAGGGTTACAATTCAAGGACAAGCCCTATATTGTACATAGAAACAATGCTGACACTCTTTTGCATATGCTTCTTCTTCTCCCCTACCTAATTACTTGGCCCACTCTTCTGAGTGAGCTGATCTGTCTCTGTCCATTTTTGCAATGATCAGACCTATTATATTTTGTTTTTCACTGACCACATGAGAATTAACTCTTACAAATCTGTATAAGCTCTGTTGCTTTCCTTCAACCTTTGTTCATGCTCACAACTTCTCCATGATGAAGTAGGAGGACTACAAGCAGCTTTTACTCAAGTTCACTTGAAACACAAGTAGAATGTTTTGCATCATCAGGAACCAAAACAAAAGTGAATATTCTTACCTGATAACACTCTATAAAGTTCTACTGTTGCTCTCCTGTGGTTTGGAGAGGTCATTCTTTCCCTTCCCAATACAGACATATACAACACACATCCAATTTTGAAGCAGAAAGCAATATTCAGGTTTGTTTGATGCACAATCCTCTCTTCCAAATAAATTGAACAGGGGAGGC
Organism: Liasis olivaceus; assembly: GCA_030867105.1. Lineage (NCBI taxonomy): Eukaryota > Metazoa > Chordata > Lepidosauria > Squamata > Pythonidae > Liasis > Liasis olivaceus. Next base: position 57,095,510 of record CM061351.1, on the reverse strand, counting down.
TGTCCTTAATATAATTTGGCAACTTCCAGGACATTATCTGCCTGAGGGATGGGGGGGGGGGGGGAATCCCACCTGCCCCGCCCCCTCCATTTCCACATGCAAAATCCATTTGGATTAATCATTGAATCTACTTTTCTCTCTTTGGCTAAGGTCACATGTAGAAAGTATGGTAATAGCATTTTTACAGTGTGAGTAAGGGCAGCAGGAAGGCCTAACACCCCAACTCATTCCATCTTTTCTCTTCTGTTCCTGCCAACATCTGCTGCCTGAGGCAAAAAACTGCCTGATACTACTATTTACTTTCTATGGATTGAGCACCATAAAATGGTGAACAGAGAAGAAACATTTTTAAAAAACAGCATTCACTGTTAAGTCCAATTTTTCTTAACATGCTGAACTTCAGGGTTATATTCTAACTTTGGTTTTCTTGCTGTGATTTAAAATGAGGTTCTTTAAAATTAACTAGCTGATTTGAAGTATAAAAAAAGAAACCCTCTTGTATTTGTTGTTGGTTCTGGGTTGTTGTTTTTTTTAAATCTTTGCTTCTTCACTTCCAAAACCTATTGTAATTTTTCTTTCGCTGGAAAATGAAACTGGGTTGTGTCAGTTAAGCTTATTTCTATTGGCTGGAATTAAAGCAGGATAGCAGGTTAAAGAGCTTAAAAGAACCAAAAATAGAAAGGACTTTAGGGTTTGAAAAAACACTCCTCTCAATTTGCAGCTTACACTAGAGAAGATTTTAGCACAAGGAGAAAACACCATTGCTTAGACAAACACACAGTTTAGTTGTATTCTTTCTGAAGAAAATGGTATATTGATAACCATGGATAATATGACTTCCAAATATTCTCTCTCATAATGGCATTACATTTTAATTTTAATATGAGAACAACATCTAGCAACTAAATCATTGTCTTGGTTTCAGTCACTTAATATTGCATCAAGTAATCTATTCAAATTTATCTATTTACAAGGAATGTCCATTTTGAGGGACTTTCCCCGATAAAGTCATACCCCTACGTTGTCTTAAGAGAAGATTTTCAAAAAGGTACTCCTGTAAATTTGAGGTCTTCAAAAATTTTATTAGCAAGCCTAAGAGTAGTGTTTGGAGGCAGGAAAAAATAGTTTGGCAGATTATAAAGTAATTCCTCTGCTTCTTGCCCTTCCCATCTATGTAGGGAAGGCAGGTCTAGTGGGCTGGTTTCTGTATGGCCCGATCTACTAGCACCTTTCTTTTCCTTTTCCTTCTCACTAGTCTCTGTGGCTTTTCTTTGCTTTTCCAGAAATGTGCACATATGGATGCCTTCACCACCTCCCCCTTCCCACAAAAACTATGTAGCAAGGAAGAACTGATTGTTCAGCTTCATAAAAACAAAGTAGCAACAATCCTCCGCTGCAATTTAAAGAAGTTTTAAAAATAAAGGAAAGGGAAGGAAGCTTTGCAGTAGTATAGCCAGGGAGGTAGGAAAGCAAAGGGAGTGTGCAAAACCCCAAAGGGTGCCCAATGGGAGATAGAAGGGTTCAAGAGTGCAGGAGCTTCTAGAGTTGAGTATACTTCATTGACTTAATAGGCCAACATTGTGAAGGGCATTGTTTTAATACACAATTTTATACTCTATGTATAAACATACATGTGACAGTGCAGTCTATCTTATTTCTAAAGGGTTAACTTGCTTTTGCCTTCTAAAGAGCCCAGCATTCCCCCACCCCATTTCCTTTAGAAGCAATTAGCCAGATGCCTGACTTTCTTTGAAACTATAAATTAGCCCAGTACCAGCTTGGTACAAGCTCAACAAAAGTTGCAAAGAAAGCGGCCCTGCATTCCAGAGAGAGATAAGGATGTAGGCATTTCTTTGGTAACAGGAGAAGAGAGTTGAGCTAACTTTCTCTTTAGGACCCACCTTTACTCCTCCCTAGACCATCCCTGTATTCCCTTGTATGGACATGGGGGGATGTACGATCTGATTACATTTGTAAACGTCTATAAAATCTCTGTTGTTTGCTTTGCAAGGTGTGGTTCTCCTCAACACCTTGCCACGGTGTTGACTGAGCCATCCAGAATGTTTCTTGGCCAATAAAACTTCTGTTAGCTAAAAAAGCCTCGTCTCAAGTTCTATTTGGTTCTCTGAACTTGGGTAAACAAATAAACAAAGGCTAGTGCCTAACAATTGGATCAATCACAATATTATTTTTTAAAAAAAGCAACTATCAACTAGCAGAGAACAAGGTAGACCAATGGCTCAGGTTGAAACGGCTGACCAGGATAGCAATCAGCAGCTGGAGGGGAAGGAGCTTGCCAGGCACTGCAGCCATTCAGAGCTACAAGAATGGAAATGCTGGAGTCCAGATGGAGGGCTTCAGGTGGCTCAGATCAGAAGAAGCAGTTTTCACTTTTCTTGCTATTTTAGGGAATATTTGAAATCAAGAACACAGAGGCCCAGGATGACAATTTAGGAAGTTTAGCTCTGGTGCTCCGCTGTCAGCCCTTCAAGGTAGACAAAACTAGGATGTCAGAGTTATCAATGCTACTTTATTATAAGATTACAGTAACAGAATCTTCCAAGTCTGAATGCCCTCCCTTTATCTACATGAGAACTAGGGAGGGTCATGTCTGAGACACTTTCTCAAATTACATTTCTGCCCAGGGCTCAGATTTCTTTTGTTTGATCATTGCCTTCCTTGCAGTCCTTCCTCCTCTTCCTCAAGGTTATTCCTACTTCCCATTACATCTAAATGTAGCTATTTTTATTTAGGAATCCTTATCAATCTGTAGGATGGCTGTAGCATGCTGTAAGAATCATTCCTCCCCTCTGCCATAGTGATACAATGCAATGTTAATTTGACTACCTTAGCAATATCCAAATATGCAGGTGTCCAATCACCAGGAAGAGTCAAAATGAGCCTCCACAAATCCATTTGACCTTGTTTGCATGTAAGTAAGGAGGAAAAGGGCATTTGCCACTCATTCTTCATACCATTAGTCCTGACTACATAAGGTACTTTAAAAAAAAACTATATTCCTATATATTAATAGCAACTTTAGTTGTTCATAAAGTTCCCTAAGATTACTGGTAAAAATGAAGATTTGCTGAAAAATATTGTAAGATATTCCAGTCTCCATAGTAGCATGGTACCTTCCTGATGTTTTGGACTACAGTTACCAGAATTCCTTGCTATTGGCCATGCTGACTGGAACTAATAGGAATTCATTAGAAACCTCTGGAGGGCAACATGTCACCTATCTGGGAAAGTATTATTTTCACCATTTGTGATTGTTCTGACATAGCAGAAATTATCTTGGAAGCAACTCAAGGAACTTTATGACCATGTATGTATGTCTATGCATGTAAATCTCCTTTCTCCATTTGCCATCCACCCATTATTATATCATAATCATATTACAAATGTCAATATACAGCAGTCAGTTGTTAGCATTCATGCAGTATTGCATGTCACCGTTAGACATCCATTGTCACTATGATATTTGTGATGCAGTGTATTGCAATGCTGTACTCAGAGCAAAGATCCAATCATGGCTTACCTTTGCATCTCCTTTATCTCAGGCCTACTCTATGAGCTACTTCTAAGAAGTTCAGGAACTCAATAAATAGACTAAAGTGCCACCAAGAGGTGACAAAGAAAAAGGATCGGTACATAGCAACCAGGATGAAAGATGATGAAGAAGAATTATCCAGATTTAGGATATCTGGCAGAATGCATAATGAAGTAATGAATCTCTCAAAACACATCTGATAAGTAGATGCAGCAGCAAAATATCAATTCTATTTTTGTCAGATTTTAATATCACAGCTGTATCTTCCAGACATATGATGATAATTTTGATGGCCGAAACTAAACAGAAGCCTATTTAACTCATGGAACTCAACCTTGTTTTAGGTCACAGCTCATTGAAATGCATTTAGTGTACATTTTCTTTTCAGACTTTGGGCAGATCTTATAGGCAGGGAGTTGCACATTCAGGGCCAAATGATACATGTGGTTAAATGAACACTTGGGTATCACATTTTAAAATGTAATTGCTGCCAGTTTGGGTGATGATGATTATTGCATTGTAGACATAAGAGGAAAATTAACCATTTTCTTCCCTACTGTGGCCTGAGAAACTCAGATATTGATATTTTGCCCTAATATTTCTGATTACTGGGATAAAAATATCATCACTGTCAGAGAGCACAACAAGGAGTTTCAGCATAAAAAAGCCCTCCTGGTTTGCATTAAATATCCATCAATTTCAACTGTAAATTCCAGTTGGTTTCCAGCTATTTCTGCTAGTCCCAGTGACCAGTAAATCAATTGTCTCAATTTACTTTTTTCTTCTTTTTTTTTTGCACTTTTTTACTTCTTTCTATTCTTTTTTCTTTATTTAAATTTAGTTTGTATTAGATTTTACTATTATCAAAAATCTTAATAAAAATTATATATAAAGTAGGTCAGATGGGGTAAGTAGTAAAAGAGATGCTCTCCCAATATCTCTATGATGTCAAGCATCACAATTTATTATCTCGGGCTCAGGGAATTTGTTCTCCCTCCTTTTTGGAGTATATTTCCCTTGGAACAACAAAGGAACAGACCACCTGTCTACCCTTACCTTTTCAAAGTTTAGGAATTCTTTTACAAAGGCCCATTTTAATGTACTTCCTTCATCCATCTTAGAGTTGAGATTCTCAAAGCATTTATCATCCAGTGGAATTTGCCCCTGTGATTCTGCTGCCTTGGAAGCCAAGATACAAGCCCTTCTATACTGAACCTTCTAGAGAGATATAAAGGAGGAACTGTTAGATCCACTGATTCTAAGGTTCCTGTGAAGCAATGTTTTATTTTATGTTACCTATTGCTTTGCAAAAGTGAGCCCAACTCACAAAACACAAAACAGTTCCAAAGATTTTTTACTATATTGCTTTCAAGACAAGAACCCAGTTTTGCTATTGTAATTATACTGACTGTGTCAAGCTAATTTTATTTATGCAAAATTTTGTAGCAGATTTTACTGTATTTGCTGATTGACCATTGGACTTAATAAAATGTGTTGTTATTGTCAAATACATTCAAACTTAAAATACAAACAAATAAAAACACAAGTTAAACCAACAGAAATAAAGAAAATATATAATAAAACCAATATCAAATCAGCAGTATGTAAAAATAAAATAAAAATAACCTAGCTCACAAAACCAAAACAAAATGGAAAGGAGGATTTTAAAAGTGCAAAAATCTAAAAGCACTAGATTTAAAATTTGAAATGTGATGAAGAATAAAAGTCATGTGGTGCCAAAAATCCCTAATACTGTATAAGCATTTAATGATTTGAGGCCCTCCTCAGTCAGTTAACAGGCATATGTATCAGTCAATTAACAGTCATATTTGGGTTAGGTTAAATTTTCAAACAATTTTTCCAAGTGGGAGGTTTCCATAGTTGTTATGGCAGTCTGAGATGATAGAAGATTTTCCAGTCATTGAAGACTATAGTCACAGTGATGGATTCAAGAGCATCTCCAAATTAAACACCTGATCTTTAAGGATATTAAAACCTCCTTAAGAACATTTAGCTGGACAGATGAGCCACTTTCAACCAGTATATCTACGTTCTCTGAAACAAATGCTCAATCTATTTCTCAATTTAAACACTGATTCAAAACATCAGTGACCTCTGATATATTAGATGGGAAAACAGGTCTAAAGGATAAACTCATTGGAGGCAGCAAGTGCCTTCCACCAGGTTCATGTGGATGAGATAAAGTAGAGCTTCAGGAATTGCTTATCATGAGTTAATTCAATAAATCCATAACACTACTTTGTATAAGGCACTATGGAAGGAACGTCTATAGTTTGGTAGCTATCACATTTGCTACCTTTAATAGGAATAGGAAGACCGAAAAAGGTGTAATCACTGCAATGCAGTGCTCATATATCCTAACTCAGCTGTCTGATATCTTACAGTTAAAAGAACCCTAAAAATGACAAAAATACTTGTGCTGTTCCATTAAAGTTACTATGATTTACCAGCTTACAATGTACAGTGATAGAAAAACAACACAATTCGTCTTCTGATGGCTTCATTCTTTTTTGTGACATAGGAGTTATTTTGGAAAAAGTAGCAGCTGTAGAAGGTACAAACAGGCTAGATCTTAGGTAATGACACAATTTTTAAGCTATCAAGCTTTTAAAATACAGGTTATTTTGTATTGTTCATGGCTGAATAGGCAGTTGAATGAAGGGTTTAAAATCCAGTGTTCTTGCCATTGAAGTCCTTACTCTTAAATGACTTTATTTTTTTAAAAAAACTTATTTTTGTTTCTCTTGTCTTTTTTTTTAAGGTAGCAAATGTGGTAGCTACCAAACTATAGACCTTCCTTCCTTAGTTGCCCTTCTAATGCCAGATTCAATTATTTTTAGGTGCCTTGTTAAGTACAAATTGTTCCTTTTAGTATGTCAACACTAGAGCCTCCAATACGCCCAAGGTTCTGACAGCATATTGGAAAGAAAGAGGAGCAACATTCTTCTTTCCTTCTTGGTTTGTTTCTTTGGATCAATTCCATTGCAGTTACAAGAAACTTTTGTAGAAGCTACAAAAAACTATAAATGTTGTCCTGCTCAGTGTTGGAAGTGTGGTGAAGGAGCAGATTGTTGGAACCTGCTGATCTGATTTATTTCACAAACATTCATGCCACTCCCTTGATCCATCCCCCTGTCTTCTTTTCTCAATGTTGGAGTTCTAGAATTGGAGAGGAAAGGATGCACATATTAACCTGGGGGCCAGAAGTGGGATCAGAGGTCAGATTTCCCCATCCAAAGACTGCAGTCTTATTAAAAGATGCAAGTGTAATGTATGTGTATGTATTCCTCAGCTACAGCTGTTCCCCCTACATAAAAGGTAGAAGAAGGGGAATAAGGCACCAATTTCAAGTTCTGCTGCCCTTGACACTTATGCAGCCACACAGAAGTAACCATTGAAATTAGTGCCCATTTGAGAGGAGAGAAGAACGGCACTTCTTGAAGGTGAAGTAAGAGTTAACCTTTAAGAGAAAACTTGTGGAGTATGTACAACAAATAAGAAATATGCATTTCTTAAGCAATAAGCAAATCAAGTGGAAAGCATGAAAAGTAAACACACTGTTTCTAGTCATCACTAGATAAAGATGCTTCTGCTTGGCTATGGGGTTTTATTGCTTGATAAATTGCTTTATCAAATAGTGAACATGCATCTATAAACCATCTCTCTAACAGAAAGAAGTACATGGCTTCAAGTTCTGTTGAACCTGACTGCCAGGCCTTCACTTTGGATTCAATGACTATGCCAATCCAAATTCCAGCTTCAGTTCCACAACAAAAGCAATAAAACCCCATAGCTAAGCAAAAGCATCAATAGTAACAAAGCTGATTGTGTCCATATCCTTTTTGGGAGATTGGAAGCAACAAGAATATTACAGAGACACACACAAAAATTGCTTCCTTATGTCTGCATTTAGTTCTGAAATCTGCGTCTCACCAAAGCGGAAGCCATTGGCTCTCAGGGCAATTATCTCCTCAGCATTCAATGCTCCCTGATTGTGATAGCAGTGCAATGATGGCATTCCATTTATGGGTCTGGTCTCAGACAGGATGACAGATGGCATCTCCATTTCAGTGTGCTGTCCCAAAAGGGATTTCAAAACCAAATGAGTAGCTTTCAAAGGAGATAATAATGTCAAAGAATGGAACATGTTGATTACTCATGTAATTTAGATGATATAAAGTCACAACCAATAAGCAGATCCATATTCACTGAAACTTAATTCCATTGCATGAAATTTGGCAAGATCATTTCCATTTACTGCAATAGAAATAAGGTGTATGTATGTATATATGCATGTATGTGTGTGTGCACAGGTGTGTGCATGTGCATGTCTGTGCATGCCTGTGCATGCATGTGTGTGTGTGCATGTGTGTGTATGTAAATATGTTTACACACCATAGGAATACCATAGGAAACATATGTAAACATATATGTTTCCTATGGTAGATACCTGAAACTCTTCAGCTTCATTTAGTAGCTTCTTGCACTGTTCAGTTGCACAGCTATTATAATCACAGTTTCAGATAAAATCATGTCATAGCTTTAAGTTCAGTAGTTGATAAACAAGGCCTCTACTGTTATTAAACTACAGTGTACTTTAGAAAATAGAAATTAGAATGGAATCTAACTAGTATGTGTTGGAGGTCCAAATTCAATGGCAATAGTTGTACAGCATCTCATAACCTACTGACCTCAGTGGGTCAGTAGGTATAGACAGAGAGTTAAGGGTTCAATCTCCTGCAGAATACAAATTCTGCCCTATCATATGTAGATCAAAAAGTTCAGGCATATATTTGTAGATAATGATTTTCTCCCTATGATATAACAGATGGGAGACATTCCATTTCATGAAAAATACTACAAGCCTGCCAAGAAACCTTCTGTTTCCTAGATTGCATCCTACTGGCTGAGAATGAGCAGGCAGAGGCCAAGTAGAATGGCTGGACAAGACCTCCTCCTTCTCCTATTTGTGTTGCTCTCCCAAACCCGGTTTAAGTTACAGATCCATTTGGAGACAGTCAATCTAGTGAACATTTAGAGAATTTGGGGAGCAGAACAAAAGTGGGGGATGAGAAAAAAAATAACTTGCCCTCAGTAACACTTTTCTGTTTGATGGCTTGCTTGCTGGTGGATATGACAGAATAGCTTCATTCTGATGGAGATTTTGGAGTAAAAACCGAAAGTGTCATGGACTTGCAATACTGTACGCCAATCTCTAGCATTCATCTCTCTACATAAACATCTCTGTGCTCGACTGCCTTATCTAGCACTTTTAATCTGCCTTCAGAGATGTTGAGTGCTTTTTTGTCATTAGATGAAAACATTCGTGAATCTCAAGCCATTTTTTTCTCAGTTTTATATACCTAAAGGGGATTAACATTTCTATGCATAACAGTCCAGCTAATCTGTCTGCTGGATATGCTTTGACTGCAATGTAATCCCAGAATGAATTAAATTCTCTCATATTATGTTGAATCTCTCTATGGGAAAATAAGAAGTCCCTTGAGAAATTTCACAGGTTTTAAAGAAGTATTTTTCTTCTCCTTAGATTGGTTGGATATTTCACTTGAGCACGAACTTAAACAATTAGCTTCAAATGGTTCCATTCAATTAAATTCCATGGAAGCTCTACTTTCCAGTCTGAGTAATGATTCAGCAGCTGCCTTTGGTTTTACCCTCCCAGCATAGGATCAGCTTTACAAAAAGGATATAAGCTTTCTCTAGAATGAAATTTATTCCAATAAGTCCCCTTTTTTTACTGATTTTCATCTATCCTTTTCTGTAAGAAAAATTAAACAGCTCTGTCCAGGACCAGGATGCAGGTCCAGGTTCCAAGAATACCTGGTAAAAAAACTCCATGGCATTGCCATTTTCTGTTGAATAGCTCTGGCAGCACCAACATTATTTCTGGTAGCTGAGCTCACAACAACCGGTACCATGAAATGACAGTGGCAAGAACATTTGGCTGTACTGACACAAGATAAGTAGGTGATGGGCTGGGTTGTTTTTGAAGTACTGCTGGTGACCACCATCAGTCTCCAGTAATTTCCTTCCAAGGAAATTGATTATCAGATTAGTTGCATTAAGTGAACTGATATTCTGTTTTCTCATATGAGAGTTCTAAGTACAAAAGCAAAAATAAAGGTAGTTAAGGGGGGGGGGGGTTCTCTTGAGTCATCAAAACAATTTGAAATAATGATCCAGTGTGTGAATTCCACCTTTGTTTAAGCTGTCAAATTCAGAATTTTCCAACAGTAACAGCTTTCTTTGCTTACAGCTAATTAAGCCTCAATACTCTAATGTTAATAACAAGTGAAGCATATTATTTGCTTTTTTAAAAATTCTCTTCATTGTTAATATTGGCTTTACATCATGTCCTTAATATTTACATCTGCCCTTAATATTTTTCATTAAAAAGGGAAATGCTATCTGCTGCCATAATTTATAACTATGCTTCCTTATGATGTATAGGCTTACACATGGAAGAGACCTAGCAGGTAGATGATGTCATTTCTGGAAAGATCGCTGCACTTTCAACAATTTCAACAATGTAAATGAAACAGATGCTAGTTCTGGTTATAAGTTATAACCAAAACAACTTTTAAAAGTGTGCAAGTATGTATACTTTGGGATGGGACAAAACATTTAGGAATCCTGCATGGCCCCTGAACTCCTACATCTCTAATGTTCTTAGAAGCAGGTGCTATTTACAGAGTGAAGCATCATTAGCCTTCCTGCATTTCCAACTATAGCATCTATAATCTTGGCCAGTTCACAGGTACTACTCAGAAGGTTATATTTAGATGTGGTTTGGATGACTGAAAACAAGCTATGAGCATGGACACTACTTCTCCAACTTTCCCTTTCATACTAAATGCTCATATTTTGCCATCTCATCTTATTGACAAACTATAATGCCATTTATAATTAACTTCAAAGAATTCTTTCTAACAAATGTAGGAATGGCTCAGAAAGTTTTTCTTTTTCTTTTTGCCAAATTCCTTCTCACATTGGTTGATCTATGGTTTCTTTTAAGTCTACCTCCCAAATTCCTTTAAGGATGTATTTGATATAAAATTATATTAAGAATGGCATAGATTTTAGACCTTGCTTCCCTTGGATGATCTAAGATTTCCAATTTTTTTTTTTTAACTATTTAATGTTCTGGTAATTACTTTGCTCATCTCAGAGGGGTAATTTAATATTGAATTCTGAATAACTGAAACCAGTGAACAATGAATATCCTTTTCTTTCCTGTTAATTCTGTTTCTGTTAAAGGTTTGTTTCCAATAGAAGCAACTCTTAGTCCATATGCATTTCTGCATTTCTACTGTTTTGATGTCTATGATCATCAAGATCATATTTAGTTACTTCATGTCTTCCAAACAGCATTTCTCTGTAATTTAGATAGATCCATACTGTTCTGCTCTTCTAGTGTAAATCATTGCCTTCTGGGCACCAAGCCCTCCATGGTTCTGACCCAAGGATCCATATTCCTTAAAACAGCATAAGATATAAGATATAATGGGGCAGACTATTACATATATTAGCCTTCTACTTCATACCTTTCTCAAACTCTGCCAGCTAACTGAGCTTTGGACTGATCACATGACAGACAGCTTTTAATCTTTAGTTTCTTCCCCTTCAAGTTAATCATTCAAGGCATACCTCACATATGAGTTCTAGCCTGGCTTTGCCTTTTGTCCAAACTTTACCATCTTATCTTCAATCAGGCCCATCTACTCAGGCCACTTAGCCACAGAAATGGCCTGAATAGCCACAGAAATAGCCACTGAATCAGAGGGTTCACCCCATTAATTCCCCAACAGTTCTCCTATCAAATCTCTCTGAAATTGAAATTATGTTTCTGATGACTCTTTGATTACTTTGACTTTTTTGACATTGCCACTCAGTGCTCAGATTGCAGACTAAGTGCTGAGCTCTCCTTCAGAAGGCCTCTTTTCCTAAAATATATAATGGGTCGGGGTGTATGGGGTGTCCAGGGAGGGGTAGCACTTCTGGTAGAGGGGCCTGTCATCCTGTTTCTAGGGCTGCTCATTCACCTTTGGTCCCCACCTGGTGCTCAACTCTCTCTGTGACTCCAAGTAGCTGTCACACACGCAGCAACCACACCCCAGTAAACCATCTTGGCAGATGGGCCAAACCAGGTGAGGGTAGCCAATGGGTCTTCGACTCTCAGTGAGATAGGAGATTTGTATATCCTAGCATATGAAGTCTGGTCCTGGCAGACTGAGCAGAGGAGACTGATCAATGGTTCAATGGTTCGATGGTCAAGAAGTCAGGCCCAACAGGTGTTCTGGAGTGCTAAGAGTACAAGAAGACACTTAGACATCCTGGTCATCCACTACGGCAGGAGAGGTCTCCAGCCATAACAGTTTTCCATGCCACTGGATTAAGGCCTTTTATGCCAAGAGAATGGGACTGCCCCTGTGCAATGGCCGTTCCACTTAAAACTCCATCACACACAGCTTTCTGTTGTGCAGTTCATCTTCATTTACAACTCATCTGCAAATCAACTCAGTCCAAACCATTCAGTCCTCTGGCAATGGGGGAGTGGGGATGACCATTGACAGTTGTAGTTACAAATATGCATGTGGGCGGCCCTTAGTTGTTCATCTCTGCTGGGGCAGCAGAGATGTCTGGCAGCATCCAAGGTGACTGGGCAGCCCTTCTAGTATAGCATTGCCCACCCTTGCATGAGGGAAGGGGTTAGAAAAGTTACCTTAAACATTGCCTGCCCCACAACCTCTGGCTAGCTAACTGCAGCTGGCGGATCATCTCCTTAGTGGTCGAGAAAAATAAATCAAAGGAAACTCATTTTCAAATGGAACACTCACACCTTGCTGGGTAGAAACAAGGTGTCAAGGCCTGAAAAACAAACAGCCATCATAGGAGCCAAATTTCCCCATTATAGCATTGACATTGCTGCACTCAGTGAGACCAGGTTGACAGACGAGGGTTCATTACAGGAAGCAGTGAGTGAATATATGTTCTTTTGGAAAGGGAAACTACAAACAGACAACAGGAGTCATGGAGTAGGTTTTGCAATCAGAACTGCTCTGCTGAAGAACATCTCTTCTCTACCCACTGGAATAAATGAACACATTATGAAGTTCCGCTTTCCTCTCAGCAAGTCCTGGTATATCACCATTATTAGCACCTATGCTCCAACTCTCATGAGTCCAGAGGAAGACAAGGAAGGTTTCTATGAGGGCCTGGACCAGATTATTCAAACAACCCCCACCAGTGACAAACCCATCATTCTGGGTGACTTCTACACTAGGGTGGGGACAGACAGTGATAACTGGGATGGAGTCCTCTGGAGACATGGGATGGGAAAACTATATAGCAATGGCCTGCTGCTTCTGAGCAAATGTGCTGAGCACAACCTGTGCAACACTAACATGATGTTCAGACTTGAAAACAAGTACAAAACTACCTGAATGCATTGCAGGTCCAAGCACTGGCACCTGTTTGACTATGTCATAGTACATCAGCACAACCTTAAAGATGTCAACATCACCTGAGCCATGCAAAGTACTGAGTGCTGGACAGATCACAGGCTGGTCTGGTCAGTCTTCAACCTGCACATAGCCCCTTTAGATCATAAGCAACCAAGGACTGTCAGAAAGTCATTCAACATTGGCAGATCGCAAGACTCAGGCCAAGTCCAACGTTTCCAAGAAGTACTTAATGAAAAACTCTCTGCCAATTTACTGCTTGTAGGAAAAGCAGTAAAAGTTCTGAAAAGTGGACACAGTTTAAAGATGTCATCATGCAGACTGCAACAACTGTACTCAGACTGAAAACATGGATGCATCAAGATTGGTTTGATGAAAATCAGGAAACCATTTCAGCAGCCCTCCAGGCTAAGAACAAGGCCTATGCAGATTGATAGAATGATCCATCATCTGTCTCAAAGAAAGACAAGTTTAAGCACCTGCAGTCCAAAGTACAGACAGAACCGCAAGAAATGCTGGACGAGTGCTGAAAGAGAAAGGTTGAGCAGGTGGAACTCTATGGCACCAGAGAGTGAGTTCTTCAGCACCATAAAATCAGTTTATGGTCCTTCTAAATCAGGATGTTCCCCTTGCTGTCATCTGATGGATCGAGCCTGATCAAAGACCAGGAACGACTAAAAAACTGCTGGGCTGGACACTTTCCCAACCTACTCAGTAGGCCATCCATAGTTGATCATGACGTCTTACAGCAGATTCCTCAGCTGCCAGTCTTGGATGCCTACACCTGCCTCCCTCTACTGATGAGTTCAAGAAAGCGATCTCACAGATGAACTCAAATAAAGCAACAGGGCAGGACGGCATTCCTGCTGAGATCTACAAAGCCCAAACACCTTACAGGCATTCCAAGACATCTTGGATGATGTTTGGTCCACAAAGGAGATGCCTGACAACTTCCATGATTCCCTCATTGTTGTTCTCTACAAAAATAAGGGAAGTAAATCAGAACGCGGAAATTACAGGGGTATCTCACTGCTATCCATTATAGGCAAGATCTTTGCCTGCATTCTCCTGAACAGACTTGTCACTGTCTTGGAAAGGAACCATCCAGAGGCACAGTGTGGCTTTCAGCCAGAACGAAGACATTATATTTGCCATGAGGCAAGTCATGGAGAAGTGCATCAAGCAGAACAAGCCTCTTTATTGTCTTCACTGACCAACAAAGGCATTTGACACTGTAAACAGGGAGGCTTTCTAGATCACCTTAAGACGTTATGAATGCCCAAGGAATTCATCAAGTTGATTCAGCTACTCCATGATGGAAAGACAGGACAGGTTCTTTACAACAGTGATACATCAACTGAATTTGCCATTTTCAATAGGGTAAAACAGGGTTGTATGCTAGCCCCAGTCCTGTTCTTTGCCTGAATGTTATCACATGCTGTCCCAGGTCTGAAGGAAGGAGTCTAAATGAGATACTGACTGGACGGCTTTCTCTTCACCACTTGAACACATGGACAAAGTGTCTCCACAAAGTCATCCAAGAAACCCTCTTTGCTGATGACTGTGCACTCCTAGCGCACAAAGATAGTGATCTACAGTTGATGCCGAACAGACACTGCTGTGCTCTTCAGCCTGACTATCAGCCTGGACAACACTCTAATACTTTACCAGCCCATGCCAAATACCAACCCATAGAACCAAAAATCACTGTTGACGACACCCAGCTGACAAATATAAACAGCTTCAAATACTTGGGAAGCATCATCTCAAGCAATGGGTCTTTGGACAATGAAATTGACTTTAGGATCAGCAAGGCCAGCCAGGCCCTGGGGTGGCTGTGTACTGGAGTGCTCAATCAACACAACATCTGTATCTCCACAAAGCTGAACATCTACGGAGTGGTTATCCATTCTCTCCTATATAGATGTGAGTCCTGGATTCTGTACTGAAGGCACATCAAACAACTGGAGAAATTTCACATCCACACTCTCCACTCAACCGTCAGCATTCATCTGACTGTGTCTCTGATCTGGAGGTCTTGGATTGTGTGAAGTCCACCAGCATTGAGTCCCTAATTATTAGAGCCCAGATGTGGTGGGTGGGGCATATCATCAGAATGGATGACCACCATATGCCTCACCAGTTGCTCTATAGTGTACTGGAGTTGGGAAGAGACCTCAAGGTCAACCATGCAAGCACTACAAAGATGCTGTGAAAGAAACCCTCTGCCACTGTGACATCCAGCCAAGGGAACTAGAAGCTGCAGCTGCTGACAGAACCCACTGGTGAGCCCTGTGCTATGAAGACTCCACTGGCTTTGAAGACAGGCGCCACCAAAAACTGAAATAAAACCATGAGCGGCATCATAGAATAACACTTTTTAAAAATAGTTTTTAAAAAGTTTCTAAAATAGTTTTTTTGTGGGAGAAGATATCCCTTTATCTATCTCATTTGCCAAGCAGGAATTAAAACAAGGCTCATTACACAGCTGACCTGGAAGCCAAAAATTTATTACACTTTTCATTGCCCTGCATCACTGCACCTGGTTCCATTCTACCAGACTGACACTGGTGGGTAGTGTCCTACCTTGAGGACAACAGATTATTCAGCAATAAGGCTGATAATATCCTGAGCAGAAACTTCAGAAATTTCAGAAGTTCATACAACAGTGCAGCATGGAAATGAGGGCTGCAGCAACCCAAGTCAATATTTCAAACAGAAAAGCCGTAACATTCCATACTCAGAAGCTCTTGATAGATGTCAGCACTGTTTATGTAGAAAGAGAGCTCTAGGCACCTGCCTTTATTTAATATGTTCCTATAATGTCTGCTTGGGAACCACCTGGCTTGCTTTCAGGGAGTGAACTTCATACCTGACTCATGTGGTCAACCATTTGTCTGGGAAGATATAAAGATTCCTGCCCTCCAAGGTCTTTTCCAGCCCTATGATTCTATGAAACTTTGTGTTCTATCAGTCATTTTTGGAAACTACTATATCTATCTATCTATCTATCTATCTATCTATCTATCTATCTATCTATCTAATTTATTAGCCACACATCTCACAAAGCAAGCGACTCTGGGCTACATGAGTTATGGCATTCTACCTGCCTTAGCACTTTTAAGGCAACCTTGATTTATGTGAGATGGTCTTACTCCTTTGACAAAGAAGGGATATTGAGCATTGCACTCCCACCCTCAACTATATTTTGATGTACTCTCAAAATCACTTGAGGGACTGAAGTCACAGATAAGGAATTGGTTTGCTTAAAAAGCTGGTACATACTCAGAATCATGCGATACAACTGATTTATCTCTACCAATATCTGTTTCTTGGCAAGGAGCTATAATTATGGCTAATAATTACATTAATAGGGTTACTAGAAATCCTATTTTGCTCTTTGGTATTTATCAAAAGTTTAATCTGCAGAAATCAGCAACTTAAGCTTTTTCACAGTATAGAGATAAATTAGTAATGCCTGCCTCTCAGGTTAAAAGTATAAGAGGTGGGACTTCATACGTTTCGTATACCCAAACACATGCTTGGCACTCTAAAGTACTTTACTGTCTTCCTGGGATATATGTGAATATTCAGAGTATAAAGATCAAGGCTCCTTCAAGCTAAGCTCAGTTCATCCATGTTGTTGTCTTGGCAACAGGGTAGCTTTGTCATTGACTGTTTTGATTTCCCAGTCCAGCTTGCAATCCTGGGGTCTCCTGGTGCTCTCCCATTCAAGTACTAATCATGGCCTGACACTGCTTAACTTTTTGAAACCAGCTATGCTCAACTAGCTGCTGCCATCTTATATTGGGCTTTCCAACAAGGTTGGACCTAATAGGTGGATTTTTATTTTTATTTATTTATTCATTCATTTATATCTATTTCTACGGCCACCCATCTCAACATCATGATTCTGGGGCTTTTCTATTCAGTTGCCATCTCTGTTGCAATTTCTGCTGGTTCATGTATTTTTACTGTTGCTGTCTGATCCAGCTGTATTCATTATTTTCTATCAGCCTAAAATATATAAAGAATGTTATTTAAATATTTGGCATTCCAAGGGAAAATATTCACTTAAAAATATTGGTATTCTGCAAAATGAGTTCATTTAAATATGTGGTAGTAAAAAAGGAGAAAATATCTTAATGAATGACAGCCTTGTTCACCGTTTATGTTGAATTCATACCTACAAAAACATAGGTCTGGAAAAACTGGGAGGAAATTGTAGAGACTAAAAGGCAGGCAAAAAAATACTGAGATGTCTCCAACATTTCTTCCTTACTATAATGGTATGTGGGAATGACCTTGAGGGACAGGAGGGAGAGCTGTAGACCAGACAACTGTCATGGAAAAATGTTTCAGTCCACAGAAGAGGGGATGTTGTGAGAAACATTTCAGAAGGGGCCCTCCCTAGTTTTCTGGGGAGTAAAAGGAAAGGAGGGGAGAAATGCAATAATGATAGAGCTAGTACTCCTGGTTGTCCTTCTTGTCTGGACTACTTCCCAGGGCTAACACCACCAATCCATATCACTTAGGAATAAGGAATCTCTCACCTGTGGAACTGATTTGAATAAAGCTTACTCATACAGCCCACAAGGCCTTATGAGACCTTTCTTCCCAAACTCTGGACTCTCTCCTTGTTGGCCATACTGTTTTTCCCATGCTTTGTCCTTTCACCATGAGGGGGAAAGGTGGGGTATATATGAAGCTGGTATAACACAATCTGTCAGCTATTTTACAGGACCAGCTGTGTTTCACCCATGTCTCTTCCTTCCTTCTTAAGAGGGAAAAACTGCATGGACAAATTAGAATGAATGGCAGCAGGAAGCCATCCCACAGCTTCCTGGATTGGATGAGGTAGCTTTTGCCGATTTATCATTTGTATATCTTTCCTAATGTAGAAAGACATGAGGTGCATGGAAAAAATGTTTCTCCACCCTAGAGAACATGATGAGCAATGGCTTTCCACATTCCCCACCACAGAGAAACATGTCTCATCAGGAATTGACCTTAATTAAAGAACATCATTGTTGATGCCATCCCATTAAGGTTTTGGGCTGTGATATCTCCCAACCTATGTCAACCTTTTCCTGAAGTCACTTGGAAGTAATAATCTTTTGAGGACTCTCTCTGGATCATTCCCTGGCATCTCTTCCTTGAAATTTCCAAGGAAAAACAAAAATAACTATGAAGTGTTGCTTTCTGCTATATCAAGGAATATAATTACATGGCATTTATATAGCATATTTTGAGCCTTCAAAAGACTTCACCCCTATGATTTAGCAATCCTCGCAATAGGAGGAGGATTGTAAAGTAGTTCTGCATTATTGGTTTTTAATGTTTGTTTTAAAGATTTTGCAAGATTGTCTTTTAAGTATAGCCCAGTCACTTTAACAACCTCTAGGGTACCTGCAATTTGAGCTTGCTTATGAGACATTGAACTTAAAGAAAGCGAACAATTCAGTTTTATAAAGAATTAAAAAGTGAAATGAAAATTAGCATTAGCTGTATATTTGACCAATGGAAGGAAGAGTTGGAACGTACAATTTTGGAAAATCAATGGGTCCAGATATTTAAAAACATGAATCATTATGATTTAAAAATAAAATAATTTCATCAGAAAGTACCGTTTCAGATTTGTTGAATCCCTCAACAATGTTTCCAAAGGGCGAGATGTTAGACTTTTCACGTTGAAGATGTAAGAAATTTGAAGGTTTTTAATTCATACATTTTGGTCCTGTTCTCTTATAGATTTGTTTTGTTGCAAATTAATATGTATGTTAACATAATTTGGGGAAGAAATATTATATTTAAGACTCTCAATATGATGTTGAATTATGTTCCTAAAATATGGAGTTTGTCATCTTATGAAGCTTGGGGTACTGCAAAAAAGATAATTATACCTAACTGGAAAGAAAATCACTCTTCTGATTTTAAGGAATGGATCCAGGATATGAGTTTGGTTTTTTATCTATTTTTTAAAAGTCTCTGTGCTCCAAAAATGAAATAATGATACACTATGTTGCTATACGTCCAGACTTAATGATAAACTTAAGAAATGAATTAATTTCATATTGGTATCATACTCAACCCATGGATCTTTTCTTTCTGTTCATTTTTTTTTAAGTTTTGTTCATTTAACTGTTACATTTTTTCACTGTATTATCATTTTCAATGTACACTTTTCTTTTGTATTTTACCATTTCAACAATAAAAATAAAAATGGCCTGCATTATTAACCCATAAAGAGAGTCAAGGTGAGGGAATAAAGCAGATAATCCCTATCTGAATGTGAGATTTACCAGAAAAAATGTATTTACTAGGGGTATTTTTATTCCATGTTCAGTTGGATGACCCTAAGTGACTTAGAAATGTAACAAAAAATAAACAAACAAAAAACAAAAAATGGCAATAAGTTTATAAAAATTATAAATTTCACTCCAGTTAACTCCATAAATCACAATCAATAATAGTTCCATACATTTCCATGGTAACTGATTATCATACTTCTAAATCCACAATACAGCCAGTATGGTGTAGTGGTTAAGGCATCAGGCTAGAAACCAGGAGAGAAAAGTGCCTGCCTGGGAAGATATCCAGTTCTAGTCCCGCTTAGGCACAAAGCCAGCTGGGTGACCTTGGGCCTGTCAATTTCTCTCGGCCCTGAGAAGCAGGCATTGGCAAACCACTTCTGAAAAACCTTGCCAAGAAAACTGCAGGGACCTGTTCAGGCAGCCTCTTAGAATTGGACATGATTGAATGGATATTTTAAAAAAAGGAAAATTCCCAATGGCTGCTTGAATAACTAGGTTTGAATGAAGGCTGCCTACTTGTTCTAAGCTGGATTCTCACCTCTCAGAAGTAATGAAGCTATAGTTAACCTTTCTTTGTTTACTTTTTGCTTTTTGTTTCTCTTACTAGCTTTGTAATGTCTAATGATTGCTGGACTAGGTAATGTCTAATGATTAGTTCAGAGACTAGCAGAGAGCACCTTTTCTGATAAAGGCATGGGACATGATATGCTCTTTGTTTGCACCAGAGATAAACACTGGATAAATTATATAGCTGCCTGTGTGTGGAATAGTTTCAGAAACTATTCCACTGCTCTGCACTATCAGGTACTTTTATCCAATCACATCACGGTTGATGCTTCCCCTACCAGAATCATGGGTGACTGACAGCATGGAAACTTCTTTCCGCTATCATTGCATTCTAGCAAGGAAGCAGAGCGCAGGCATTAAGAGCAACTTCAGCGTGGGTCAAATGGCACTCGAAGTGATTAGATTTCTCATATGTAGCTTCTGGGAGGCACTATATTAAGCATATAACCCCTCTGTTGCCTGACCCAATCCACCTTTAGCATCTCAGTCGCTGAAATGAGATGGATCAGCCTTCAGAAATGAAAGGGGAAAAAATAGACATAGGCCTTATGTAAGTACCAGTGTCAATGTGTTGAGTTTCAGCCAGAACTTGTGTGGGAACATGGTTCTATTTTGGGCTAATGTTCTCACTGAAAAGAATTGATGGGTATTTTCTTAATCCTAAAAATTAAAAGTTGACAGTCATTCAATCATTCGTAATTTGAAAAGAACATTAGGTGGATGTAAGAAGCTTTAGTTAAGAGCATATGGCTTCCTCCTAAATTTTTTTAGGAAAAATTCAAACTGTCTTTGCTAATGGCTCACACAGCCATACAATTTAACATTACAACAGCAACAGTAGCAAGCGAATGAGTGAAAAAGGTCTAAAATACTACCAACAGTTCTTTTTCTTTGGGAGGAGAAGAAAAGTATCTGATATGGAAAAGATTATAAAAGAGCCTGCCTGGGAAGATATCACATCACCAATTTAAACAAAAGATGTTCAACACCTGTTTTAAGTGACATACTTTGCCTGATTTGGCAGAGGGAGAAGGGCAGATATTTTACTTTAAGTAGACATCTTTGCATTCGTACCAATGACATTGTCTGATGCCTGAGCCCTGAAGAGATCCTGAAATACAATTCTACTGCCAAGTTGCCACTGGATCTCACTGGTAAAATCCTGGGACCTTCATCAACCAATTGATTCCCAAAGAATCAGCAGAAACTTTTGCTGATCTTCTGGAATATGGCTCTCCTTCCTGAACTTTATTGCAAAATCCAATATTGCAATATTATCTTCCTGCAAGGTTTTTTATCCTACCTATTGTGGTCAACTCAAGCCTTAAGGGTAGGTGGTGACTTTCTATACCGATCTTGGATAAATTATGCACAACATCATCTGCTATTTATACATTATACATGTCCTGCTTTGGCCATAGTTCTGTTCCTAAAAGTAGGTGATTATAAATGATTAATTCTAGTTATCTCTCTCCTCAACATCTACTGCACCAAATTAACCATAAATATATCAATAAGCAACAAACCATAACAAGTTAGAAGATTATATTTTTGTTTTATTGTTCTCAGCCACAAGCATGTGGACTGTACTGCTATACTAGGGCAAAAATGATGAAATCTTGTTTACCTGATTTAATAGCTCTCATTTCCCAGCCTTTCAAAGAACTGGATATTAAGCACAGGGGATGAAGACTGTCCACCGACCATTAAATTTTATCACTGTGTTCTAAACAGATCCATCAATGGAACCTAGGGTGGGCAGGTTCCAGTACCATTAATTTTGTGTTAGTATCAAGTAGCCTCAAGTAATGCTACCTTCTTTTCAGTTGCTACCCAACCTAATAATGACCACTTCTATTTATTATGAAACTAGTAAAGAATACCCAAGTTCACAGGCAGGATGCAAACCACATGACCCTTTAAAGCAAATGTTCAGAGAACCTGGTAGACTAAGGAGGGAGAATGAATCAATTTGCACTTCTTAAACTCAGCCATTGCACTCCATTTCTCACTATTTGTGCTGAGCAGTCCACCTTGTCTTGAGTAAATTGTAGTTATTAATCAATAAACTCTTGAAATACTTTAGGCCCAGGCTTCATCAGCAAGTGTCCCTTAAAACCAAGGTTTAATTGTCAGTGTGCTAAAGCTAGGGCCAGATTAAACAATGGCTTTAGAGAATACAGAGTCTCCAATTTTCACCATTTGTCTTCAAAAAAAATTATTCTCAGCAGGAAAAAAAAGCCCTATAAAGCATTGCTGAAAAGGGGGGGGAAAGGTAGAGGCTGCTAAGGGCTAAAGGGCAGAAGCTTGCCCAGATAATGAAAGAAAACAATTCTACTACTTTTTTTTTGTCCTTTTGTTTCCAAAATCCTCTGTTGAGCCTCACTGCCTGATTGCTGCTGAGATGTGAGCTGAATATTTTTGCACCTTATTTAGTGATGCATTTGTAGACTCAGCTATAACATTTGGACTAGTGCTGGATCTGAGCACTCTGAGATACACCAGAGATTGCCAAGCAAAATGTCTTCCAGCTCTAAAAAAAATTATTCTTATTGGCTGTGGTCAATCCTTCCACTCATATGGGGATCTGTAAGAGGCATCCACCTCCCTCCTCAAATCCAGTCACTTCTATTTATGAACAGACAACACACCTTTACTTTCTTGCTGTCAGAAGCAAACACTGAGAATAGTTATTGCTTGGTTTGATTAAACAACCATACAATTGGATTTACAAGAATAATTTACAAGAATTAACTATAATGATTCTCCTTCTCCCACTTCTAAGAGTTGCTTAGAGAATTGCACTTTTTCTCTATCACCCAACATTCAGGCAGATGTTCTTTGAAGCCAAGGACAAGATAAATCCCAGACATATTCACACTGTTCAGCTTGAGTTGACTTGCAGAAGCCTCACAGAGCAGTTTGCTCTCCTCTCCTCTTGGCTATTCTTGCACCTCCACCTTGATCTATATCTGGGCAGGCTGCTCACTAGTTTCCAATCATGATTTGTTCCCCCAGATGTCCTGCATGGGGTGCAATTTTCAATGTCTCAGTGTCAGTCTCCTCTCCAACTGACACACTGTCAATCTATATCAGCTCTTCAAGGTAGACCTGACTAGGAAACCAATGCCATGTAGGTCAGTACTACTTTTATTGTAAAACTATAGTAACAAAATCTTGCAAGTCTGAATGCACTTCCCCTCTCCCTCTCTTTATCTTCGTGTGAACCAGGGACTGGCTTGTCTGAGATGTTTACTCATGTAACACTCTTGGCCTGGGCTCAGGCCCTTTTAATCTGACCACTGTGTTGGCAGCTGCTCTTCCACCTGTCCTTCAAGGCCATTCCCTCTGCCCTCTATAGTCAATCTCCCTTGAACCCAGACTGCAGGCAATCACACCAGCACAGTACAAAGCAAGAAAAAACCTTGTGCATTCTCCCTTTATGTATTATTCTCAGGTAACCTTTCTGTTATCTCTCTTGAAATTTCTAACTTCTTTTGATTTCCTCAGATTGCTTTGTTAAGCTAAATACTTCCTTTATTTTTTCCTAGCCTTTTCTTACATTTTCCTGGTCAGACTTTGTTTTCACCAGACTCCCTAGTTCTGCATGAGTGTACCCCACTCACAACCCCATACCTTTTATATCCTTTTTCCCAAAGTAAGTTTCACTTCTTCCTCTCACCTCTCCAGAGAGATCTCCCCTCTCATCTGAAGATCCCAACTCAGATTTCTTTGAAAGCTGCACTTTGTCTACCAAGGAGCTCCTTATCTCATCGTGTGATCAGTTACTTTATTTCCCCCTTGTTTACCCTCACATGCTCTTTCCTCTGTTCTGCCTCTGGCTAATTACAAAATCCAAGCACCCCAAGTTATATACTTGTTTCTCATGACAGACCCCTACCAGCTTCACTCATCTCCTCAACTTTATTGCAGCTCTATTGCAACTTTATTGCAGATCCTGATTTAATTAGGTCACTGCATACCATAGCAAACTAGCCCCTGATGTTTTTCTTTGGGATTGCCAAACTAATCTCACACTTCAAAAATGGCAAGCAGCCAAGGTGATTTGATCCTAGCAGAAACACTAATGGCAAACATGGCCTGGTGGGCCCAGCTGATTTCTGCCTTATCAGCCTCTTGAGAGTAACTAACAAGTTGAACAGGAATCTCAGTTGGATAGTGTAGGTGGTGGAACGAGCTAGTTTCAGGAAGGGGTGTTCAGTGCTCAATCAGTTCACCTTCTAATAGAAAAATACATTAATTGCCTGCTTAGGAACCTCTAAGCTGTCTTCACTTATTTAAAGGCAGCCTTTGATTTGATCCATAGAGACAGGTTTGGTAGAAACTAGCTGCTTCTGTTGACTGACACCTTTTGTTACTCTTTATCAAATTATAATGCAGCAATGAAATGCACATTTGCTGTGGGCACCATTCACCCATGATCCATGTTCATAACAAGATGAAGCAGGATTGCATTTTGGCACTCCCCCTTTTTAACTTTTATATTAATTCACTGACTCAGGTTTTAACAAAAGCTGTCTTTCAACCCATTGCTCCCATGCTAAGCAATATTTATGGCCAGAGACCAAAGAAAGACCTCCCAGTATCAATATCCAGGATGACCTAAAGAAAACCCTATTGCTGTAAGGGTTGGGAGACTGTTTTCCCAGGATAAATATTTAGCAAACTTTCTATGTTTGCCACATAGAAGAACTTTTACTCTTCCCCATTACAACATTTTGCCATCTCCACTGTTACAAGGAAAATTCAGCAACATCCCTGCACAAAAGAGGGTCTACTTTTGCTTGCTGGAAGGCATCAAAACATCATTTTATATGCTTTTGTGCTGACCCATCTATGCAGCATGGCAAGCTGACTTAATAATGTCTTTCTTCACCCACTCTCACCCCTGCTTCTTGGATCTCTCCAGAAGAATCAAGTAGTTGGTAGAAACTGCCATCACTATTAGATGTTCAATTGTCAAGTGTTCTTTCATTGAAAGCATTTGCCTGTAACTTTTACTTATCTGTAATGAGTTTTGTTATTTTCTGGTATGTTTGTTTTCACCTTTGACTATAACATCAGAAAAAATAAATATGAAAGTAAATAACCTGCCCCAAAGGGCTTGAAAAGTGAAAAACAGCACCAAATTTAGCAACCACAATTTCTCTTTGATTCCACTTTTATATAATTCAACATAGTCAGCTTTTTTTAAAACATTCACACAATGATTCATTTGCATTTTTGTGAGCACTATCACTTCTGTACACATTTTTGTGCTTCCCTTTTCTGGTATATGTAGATATTTAAAGCAAATTTCCCATTATAAGAAGCAGTACGTGTTTACTTTTCATTAGTGTTCACATTTTGTATTTTTCCCATATATGCATTTCTCCGTATTTTTTTAGCAATAAAATATGTCACAGATTTGATGTGACACTATACATTCACTCCACATTCTTCAATATATTTAGGATCTCCAAAAGTTATAACAAAAAAAAAAAAGAAAACCAAATTTCTGATTCATTTCTCATCACAGTGCTTTGAACTTTCTAGGCCATTTTCAATGTAACTGCAATAATCTAAGTGGAAAGTTACCAGAGCGTGAATATTAGTGAAGAAGTGAAGTCAAATAACACTATATACCCAAATGCTAGAAAGGGAAAAATGTCTCCTCTAGACCAGATGCTGTTGGAGGAAGCGATCTGAGTATATTCATGTAGAGTGGGAATCTTACATGAGCAAGGACTAATAGAATAGTTCTTTGCAACCTGAACAGAAAGAAGGTTTATTAGAGGAAATACAGGGGGGAGAGAGGCAAAACCTAGTTTCTAGAAGCTACATTCTATCAGGCAGAGAGTCTGAGATCAAGGGGGCTAGGCAGGAATCACCCTGAGATCAGCAATTTCATAGGCAAAAGATGGGCACAGTGAGAGATGGAGAAAGAAACTGAGAGGAAATTCCTAACCTTCAATCAGTGGGCATCCAGGTGTGGAGGAGAAAGGGAGGTAAATGATTAAAAACAGCACCACATTAGTGATACTTCTTTTGTGTGTGTGTGTTTGTGTATGCATGTATGTGTGTGTATGTATGTGTGCGTGTTTGTGTATGCATGCATGTGTGTGTATGTGTGTGTGTATGTGTGTATGTGTATATATATATGAGAGAGAGAGACAGAGAGAGAGACAGAGAGAGGCATTGCATGCATGTATGTAAGGAGTGGAAACTGTATCTCAACATCTTGATGCTCATTTCATCATTCTGATGAAACCATCAGATTCTGTAAATGCCTCTGGGCCCAGATACATCCCACTGCCACCACGGCAGCACTTTGTGCATTCTCTAGTAGTCTCCCATCACAGATCTGCCTTCTGAGCCTGCACAAGTTAACCAGCTGCTGCTACCTCCTGAGACAACATACCACCATCTTCTCCTCCACAAACAATTCTTTTTCTTTTGTTTCTTGCTATAGAGGTATATAGAAATGTGTATGTTGGAGAAATGTGTATGTGTAAATAAAAAAAATATAGAACAGTTAAAATGCTGTGCTAATGGATGTGTAGCCTTCAGGCTGGCGTAAATGATGCAATCTTGATCTATACTGTTACATTCAAGTAACACTGAGGCCGGAGCCAAAGGCTATGTTAAAAAGAGGGATAGGTAAATTATTTTGGTCAGTGGCTGCTGTTACTTTTTAAAATTATTATTTGGACCACCAAGTGCTACAGGGACTTGTCCGTCTATGTGGTGATGTGATTGTGTGTGTGTGAGTTTTTAGTATCAATCGTTGAAAATGTGTTTTGGGTGGTTTGGGGAATTTTGAAGTGCAAAATAGGTTCAGCAGTATGCTGTGCTAGGAACACTTGATCTGCACCATGACTAGCTCCTCCATTTCTCAGGTAGCCCAAACTAAGTCCATAAGGTACCTTGTATTGAACTTCAGGATTCTGACATATGGAAAAAATACAAACCCATGTAGCATGGGAATAACTCTAACTGGCACAACTTTTTTGTTTTTTTCTACCAGAAGAGGATGAGATTTTAAAATTAAACTATTATGAAGGGATGAAGCATGATACACTTTGAAGAAATGTAGGGATTTTGATCACAGTCACCACTCTATGAAACCACTTCTGCAACCTTCTCATAGTCGCCTGAATCTCAACAATCTCCAGCCCACCCAGCCCTTAGTTTTCTGGTAACATTGTATAATGCAACCTACATTTTTTGGCTGAAGCAATTCAGGCCATTAGAGATGATTCAATTCACTTGTCAAAGTGAAGAAGTCTCCTGATTGCTGCTATGCACTAGTTTCATACCCATGATCATAGGACAGACAAATCAGATTGTCTGGACAGGTGTTTTGCCCAGCCATTGCCCAGCATTTGCCAAAGAAGGATCCCCTCAGCCTTTTTTTTAATGCAAACTTGGTAGGAGAAATCTAAGAGGGGCTCCAAACAAAACTGAAGTGAATCAATCATGTTGCTTTACTTCAGTCTAAGAAATTAGGAGACCACCAGTGCTTTGTAAAGAAAATTCAGAGGGGCCTTTCATTCAAAACATCACTGAAGTTTTGTGCAGTCCTAAGTAGGGCCAAAAGAGGAAGGGCTTGAGAGAAGGTAAAGTTTACAAAGGCAGAAGATAGGGAGGCAATAGACAGATGCCTAAATAACCTACCTAAGTTTACACTTTTACATAGTTAAAAAAGGGTAATAAAGGATTAGCAAGAAGGATAAACAGAGTACTAAGTAAAAACTAGTGCAATTGGAAAATATTGTATTCAAATAAAATAAAAGTTTGTCATATGTTGTGATAGGAATCGAAAGTATGGGAAAGGAGAAGAATGGAAAGCTAAAGTAACTGGACAAGGATCAAGGGAAAATAAGTATGAGAAAGATAAACTGAAAAAAGAAATTAGTTGGTCATTCTGAAGGCAATGCCGTTGCACAGACAGCCACTAAGAATATCTGTGTAATAGTAAGATATTATTGTAATAACAAGAATATATACATCTTCTAAGCTCTTCAGTCCCCTGTGATCTTGCTGGCCTTGTGTTTAAAGTGATCATTTCAAGACCACCCTAACACTCTTCATTTGGGGATAGCCCTGTCAATCTCTTAACCTAATAATCATACTGCTCAGCACCTAGTAGCTTCATGGATAGATTCACGTACTTTTATTGGCAACAGTATTGAAACAGTTTGCCATTCCTTCCTTTTTTGTTTTTGTTTTTTGTTTTTTTCCTACTTCTAGTCTAGCCTATATTTCTGGATGACCTCCCATCCAAGTACTAATCAGGTCTGACATTTCTCTCTCTTTTCCCTTTAGATCAGCCCAGCTCCGGAGGTGCTACTTAGTTGAGCTGATCCAGTGTAATTGAGTTTAAAAAATACCCCAAATTACCTAATTACATACTGTGTCTGAGTTACACAGTGAATCAGAGCACAAGCCAATTGCAAAGGTTTGCAGACACTCAACAGATACCTTTTGCACCTTTTTAGGCCCTCCTCACAATGGTTGTTATGCAGCTAAGTTTTGGTGGTGCCAACAAAGGTTGCTCTTATGGCCTAAAATGGGGTCTGGGAGACCAACTAAGATGGGTGGGGATTTCCTGAAAATGCTACCTCCTTCTCTCAAGTTCCATAATTTCTTTCACAGTCATGATATATCCTGGAGATCAACAAATCCTTGTTTGTGCCATATGAAATCAATTGATATGAATGCAGTATTTTACTCTCCCATTGACGGAAGCCCTGCTAAGAACAAAATAGCCACAATGTGGCTTTTCATACACCCTCAAAAATAGACAACCTGATAGCATATCTTTCTAGATTGCAAATAAGAGCAAAATTGCCATGGGAAATTCCAGCTCAACCTTAAAACATATATATAAAACGATACATAAAAATCTAGGGAAACAGACCAAAGCAATTTCTTTGTGTTCAGTATAAAAATATTATTAAAACATCTATTCAGAATCCAAGGTAATTTTAACAGAATGATCACATAAATAATATTTTATGGATAAATAATGTAAAATTGATTCAAAACAGTCTGAACTTGGATTTACGAGTGTTCTTCTTGTAATAGTGCCACTATATTAAGACTTTATTTGATTTTCTAGAGAGCTGTAATAAGATTAAGGTCTAATAGCAAATACCCTACAGATAAAGTAAATGACCTTTCATTGATCTTTCAGAATGGTATGACTTATATATGTCTGTTTCATTCTTTATTATTACTTAGATAGCATGTCAGTGACTGCTGGGAACCAAATGGCATTTAGCAAATAGTAAGCAAGCATTAGATGGTGGAATGGATGTACAAGTCTGCTGGAACTAATTTTATATATTTATTTACTAGATTTATAAGGCCACCCAGTTCACCAGCTGACTCTGGGCAGCGTACAACAGAAAAACAATCAATAAACCATAAAAAACCCTAAATAACATAAAACAATCAGATTATATAAATATGAAATACAAAATATAAAATGGCAAACAAGTACAATAATTTAGAGGGAATTATGAAGTACTGAGCCCAACACAGTAGAAAAATACTAGCAGCAAGCCCCATTTATATTATCACCATTTGTGTGTGGGGGGGGGCTCCCTCCCCTATGCTGCCTTTCTATAAAGAACACCATAGTATATATTATAAAAGAGCTTGATCAACTCAATGAATTTCTTTGGGTGGGAAATTTCAAGATCAACGGGATTTTGGTATGGCTGTTTGGTGGTTGTTGTTGTTGTTTTAATATGAGAAGGGGGGGGGGGGGAATCTCTCTACATTCCTAATAAAGTTGTGATCAAATTTTCCCTCAGATGTAACTTTGCTTAAAGTGGAGTTTTATATCTAGCAAAATATCTGAAGAATTTCAAGGTAAAGTCCACTGGTAGCAAATTCTACTGCTTTGGAGAGTTTTAAAAGATGCAAGTCCTATTTTGCAAGTCTTACTTAAAAAAAAAAAATCACTTAACCATTTCTACTTATCTTAGTTGTTAATTTCTGCACTTTAGATCATTTGTTTCTGGTTGCTGTTAAACATGCCTGTTTCTATCATAATATTTTCCTAAACTTTGGAGTGCTTTTCTGCCCCATTTAAATAGTGTATTTAATTACTGTCAAAATATAATATAAAAGAGACATAGAAGGGTAGCAAAAATAAATGGAGGTATAGAATGAATTTTAAATGATGGAAGGCTAAATAAGACTCAACCCCTTCAGCTTAGAAATGTGAAAAATAAGAGGGAATTTTATTGAAGTATAAGAGGGAAAATGTCTAGAAAAATGCTCAGTCTTTAATGTAAATGAGATATATAGGACTTATGTAAGACTATAACACAAACAGACATTTTATACATTAAAATTTGCTTTTTAAAAAAATCCACTACCATATAATTCACTTTGCAAATTTCATACCGTAAAATGCAGGACAGTCAGAGTATCTGTCTTAATACTTAATGTCTCCCTAGATTCTGATACTGGTGAAGGTATCACAAGGTAGGAAAACCTTGTGAATAGCATATCTGCTAAAACTGTGACAAATTCTTTACAGAAATATGGGTGCTTTCTGGATCAAACAATTTGGTTGGGTGGACTCTAAGTCTGATTAGCTCTGTGTTTTATAATTTTATTTATAAGTTATTTATAATACAGTCATGTGAATTCATAGCACCATCTTGTGGTACAATAAACATTAATGAGTTTTCCCAGCAGAGGTATGAAAGAAGAAAAAGTACTACTGAAATGCAATACCTTAATTGTGCAAATTAATGGCACCCCCTTGGACTTTTTTGTTTATAATTCTTAAATAATTGCTAACATTGTTATTAATTGTTTTATTCTTGTGGCTGCTATGTATTTTGTAATTCTGTATTTGTATTTGCTCTTTACATTGGGTTATTTTTGTTACTTGAATATGATTTGTAGAAAGGTGACATGAGGGTTTAACAATGATGATAATAACGATGATGATAATAATAATATTAATAATAATAATAATACCCATTAAAAGTATCTCAAACCGACAGTGCCTTGGCCAGCATCTAAAAGCCATAAAACAGCATTAAATTAAGGAATAGGCCAAGGGGAGTTTAAGGAAGCCCAAAGAAGCAAAACCTTGTGCCTCGTTTTTTTGCCCACCTAACTTCAAAAAATGGGGGCACTCTGAGTTTAGCCAGTTTAGATTCTATAGGTCAAAGATCACTCTTTGAATCTTGTCATCTACCATAAATTACAAAATAGTGCAGCTTTCTAAACACTGACAAGACATGTCCCCCCTCCCCAAATACCAATTAACAGCAGTATTGCTACATTCTGAATTAGCAGTGGTTTTATCTCCACCCCTCTCCTTTAGAAACTTATTGTTTCTCTAGCTCTCGCAGCAACAGAGAAAGTTAGCTATTCATCTTCACTAACTGATTGATGGGTAATCAGTATAAAACGTCTCTTGCAGCAAACCAAGCTGGAAGAAAATCCAAATGAACAAATCTCTCTCTGTACTCAGATTAATTATATTTACTGGGAAAGAAGGGCAATGTAACCATACAAGAATTAGGATGAGTAACTTTTCCTTTTAAATGAACATCTATCAAACAGATATAATCACACTTTCTTTCTCCTCCTCTTCTGGAGAAGAAGCCAATAGCTTCTATGGCAAGGAAGAACTGAGAAAAAACAAATGCAAGAATTAACAGGAGAGTGAAGCCTCCTATTGGGAAAAACTGACTAAGGGTTATAAATAAATATAAAGAAATTAATGGCATTTCCACATTTTGCCACTATCTCTTCACCCCTCCCTTGTAATCCCATTCTGGCATCCTTCTAAGGCAGCCAAACTGATTAACAGGAGGAATTACAAAACGACATTTTGAAGTAGGTCCTCTCCCTGGTTTGGGGCTCGTCTCCTTTTCTTTCTTGAGGTAAAGGTCCTGTGGCCCCATGGGACTGCTTCATTAAGCAAATGAATAGAGGGATACATTTTGAAGCTCCCCATCACCAGAATAGAATAAGGATGGATAGAGACAAAGCCCTTGGGGAATACCGGTTTTTGCATTTGACACTGGAGGGAGCTCTAGCGGTTCATCTACTTGTTCATTGTTTTAGAAACTACTGTGATGAGAATACTGCCAGAGCATGAGAATTAAGTTATTGCTGGATAGATTAAAAATCTCCAGTTGTTTTATAAAGAACAGAGATTGCCTCATGGGCCCCCAAGCCACAAATTGGGAACCATTATTATAGAGGAGTATAAAAGAACTTTTAAGTCATCCATTGCTGTATTGTTGGGAGGAACTCTAAACCTTTAATAGCTTAGTTTCCACTACTGAGCAAGACTAAACATGAGAAATGCCTTCTCTTATGAAACATTTTGTAAAGTTAGGGCAGCATCATGATGTTCTCCATATGGATGATTCAACTCTCATCAGTCCCAGTTAGTATGACCAACCACCACACATTAATGGGTCATTATCTAAAACATCTGGAGAGCATTAGGTTACCTATATCTGAATTAGAGCATTTGCCTTTTAGGGCTTCCTTCTTGGTAGAACATGCCCGCAACTGCATTAGGAAAGCATGGTGTACCATGTATATATGGGAATTTCCATCTACCTCCTCTTTCTTTTTTTGCCCTAGGACTGGAAGAGCTGGCACAGTATACAGATTGTTAGCAAAACTGAAGTAAAGACCTATTAACAGTTGAAGGTGTTCTCAGAGCATCCTGTTTCAGATTGTTATTTTTGTTGCATGGTATAAATTATTATATGCAACAAAAGGCATGGTAAAGAATAAAAATTACTGGACAATCTTGTGATTCTTGCTTTAACTGGTTTTAGCTCTGCTTTTTATCTTCATCTCTTCTTGAGCCAATTGCCTTTCTCAAAGAAATTCTACCATCTTCATATAAATTAAAATATACTTTACTTATAGTTCAGACAATACCAATGTTCACAAGGAGGTAGGAGAAGAATAGAATAGACATTATTCTATGTATTCATACCATGAGAGAGAAAAAAGAACAGTAAAAAGGGCAACAACAGGGCAAGGCTAAGGAAATTTTCCAGAACCTCAAACCCACCAAGGGATCACCTAACTTATTAACAAGTTACTAGTTCCTACAATTCACCCTTTCCTGTTCATGTAGAGCTGCCTAGCCCAACAATTTAATCTCTAAAATGGCAGAGTTAACTGGGATTCTGATTTATGGATTAGGATCCACAGAAGATTTACAATCTGATTTTAAATGCATTATACTAATTCTATTTCCCTTTTTGAAAAAGAGAAAGGCAAAGAAGGAGAGATATTTAACTGTCTTTAACTGTTAGAAAGAAGAAAATTTTATCAAGTATAATTCTTTTCATTCTTGCATTGCCTGGCATACATATGTCCTCTTCTGTATGATTTTTGGTGAAGAGAAACTATAAACATCTTGGAGATCAAGAAAGAGAGATGTAAAATAAAACTAAAGGCAGTACCTGTGGTAAATTGACACTTATGATGGCCCAGTGCCCCAACATTTAGAAGGGTTATATTTTATCTTCTTTTTGAAACTTAATAAAGCTATATAATTGACATTAAAAAAGATCTGGCCCTTGTTAATGCGTTGCATTAAATGATATACTTCTTGAACTGGATGCATGCTGTTCCTCTATATTTGTCAAGGAATTATTAGTTGTCTTTTATAACCACAAGATGGCACTCAAGCTTTTCAAAAGGTAAGCAAGAAAATTATTTAAAAGCAGCAGGTCTGGATTGTTCTGCAAATGCAGACTTCAGACTGCTCTAGGCAGATTCCATAAATTATAGTGAAGACTTCCCACATCACTGTGTTTAAATGTGTATGGGGTGCATCTATAAGTAAAACTGAGTTGAAATGTCACCACCTTTACACCAGAAGTGTTATCTAAATTAGGCAATAACCTAATTGACAATAATTTGTGATGTTTGGTTTGTACAAGGTGCTGTATTAGCACCTGTGCAATCACATCTGGCACAGATATGCATTCCTGCAAGAGATGATGGTTGCCCCAATCCCCAGACTTCTATTTACTGTAAACAACTTTAAGGCACTGGTCCTCTTCTTCAAGAGTCCCATCGCTGCTCCTAAACTGTTCTACTGGACCACAGTATTTCTAGCAAAATATTTGGGGCTGCTATTAGTCCTGAGGTGTTTCCATATTCATCTAAGGCCATCATATTTGGACCTGTTCAGGTTTTCGTGATTGTCCTGATAGCCATGGGCCTCTCTTAGGTGAAATCAGGCCCAATATACTGTATGTGGCAGGGAATATCTTGTATCAGCTGTTAGGCTAGGGAATGGTGACATTGCAGCCTTTGCTGGCAGTCCTGTTGAGGGTTGTGGCTCTGCCTGAAACATATAAATGACTTAAATTCTAAACTTGATTGTTTCCACGTTTCCTCCAGTTCCTTGGACTCAGAGAAATTGAGGGCAATTAAAATGTTGTGTCAACTATTATGGCAGAAAGAGAGAAAATTCACAGTATGACTGAATACAACTAAATACTCATTATTTGATTTTACTATGTCATGGTACACTTCTCTACCAACATAACAACTTGTAAAGTTTATTCATATATCAACATACATATCAACATACATATAAGCCAATGTTGGCTGAAGTGTGTATTCCATTTTCCTTCTTTATTCCTTTATGTGAAAAATCCTCACCCTGCAGCACAGGATGGGAAAACAGGTTTCATTCTAGTATAGGTAAGTATCTGTAACACTACAGTTCTCTCTGTTGATGCTTCCTACCCTAGGGATGCCTGTACCGTAAGTCCCAAGTCCTGATCCAAACGCCTGCTGGATCTAGCTCATTATAGAGTCTTTCTGGTCTCCAAATGGGCACACAGGTTGCCAGTCCTCCGTAATTTCTTTTTTATTAGCAATCCACCACTTCTTAGAAGTGGGGCTCTTCTTAACAGAATATAGAATGGTAGAAATGATCTGCTCCATTTTGTGTTTTAACCTCCAGCATATAGCCTTGCTTTCACTGGTCATTTTGAACACTTTAGGAGACATAATGCACCATTTTGTCATTTTTTGGTAGAATTTCTCCTTAATAGATATAAAGGGAGAAATCAATGTTATATAATTTCCTTCCCAAACTTTTAAAACATAGTGAATACCTAAGGCTGCAATCTACACTCAAGTACCTGATAGCAAACCCCATTAACAATACCTTACTACTGTTTCCCATATGTTTAATTTCACAGTCATTTTCTAAAGTACTTTATAAAGGTTTGATTCAAGAAGTATGACACAGTTAAAGCTGAACCTATTGGTTTCAGTATTAAATAGTTTAATATGCATCTTTTTCCTGAAAATAATGGAACAGGGAACAGTGGCCATACCATTCCCAGTTTCTTCAACCATATCTCTGCCATATCTGCCCTTTCCCCCTGCTGTTCACATGCAACGGAGATAAAAGCCTAAACTTAAGCCTCTCTAGTAATATTCAATACAGATGTACAAAATGGCTCAAGGTTGAAACTGTGAGCTCAAAACAGCTGCATCAAGTGTTCCATGCTTTAAAAAAAAAGAGAGTTCTGAACATGAAACAAAACGTACTATATTATTTTGTGTTGGGAACAAAATGTGGCCACTTTGAGTATTTTGACTGTTTTGACTGTTTTGTGATGTTCTAGGCAACTTGAGTGGAGCATTTCATATCCTGTCACTGGACTTTAAAAAACTGTTCTAGGAAGCAGGGACCAGTTGTGTTCCTGCTGCTATTGGCCAAGGCTCAGTGTGATGATCGAGAAGGTGGAGTGCAGGAGCAAACCAGCAGGCATTTATGCAATCTGTAACAGAGTTTTTCAAACTGGGTTCTGTGAAACTCTAGCATTCTGCAGTAACTTGCTGGGGTTCCATGAAAAAAAAAAAAATCCCTTGAATGCAGCCAATTTTCTCACCCTGGTTTGTAGCACAGTGAAGAGGAGTTCTGGATCTGACTGTTCTCAGTGAGAGGCTGAGAGGGAAGGACCAGGATTGCTGCAAGGCTCCTGCACATCTATTGCTGCTGCTTGTGCTGGAACTGGTGAGGACAGCTGGTTGCCTCTGAGGTAACCCCTGAATTCATACCTGTCCCGTTTTAGTTGGTATGGTATATTTAGTTTAAGTTAAACATGCTGGCATGATTCCGATAAATCTCAGGGTCTCAATAACTCATTACAATTTGAATCCTGAAAGATTATTTGTTGAACTGACAAACTGCAGCAGAAAAATGGGCTGCACTGAATAACAGCTATATTTGTAACCAAAGATGGATTACATTTGCAACAACTACTATGGTGTTTGATACTTCTTCTTCTTTTTTTCAGATAACCTCCTGCATAATACAGTTTATCTAATATTCACTAGGAATCATTCAGATTAAACAAATTCACTTCCTGAACAACATACCTTGGTCACCACAAACATTCCTTTTCCTTTTTCCATACATTAAACAGCCAAGGGGACATCTCATATCCTTGTGTTACTCCCTGTCAGTACTGAACTATTCACTAAGCATTATGTTTATTTTCATGCATGCTTTATTTCTATCATATACCACTTGTATCACATTCAGCACTCAACATGTAACTTCACTTTTTTATAACACATTTCATAGACTAGTCACTTTAACATGCACTTTCTCTAAATCAATTATAAATATACAATAAACGTCCTTAGTCATATTCACTCATTTCTCAATGACCTGCAGATGAGCAAAATATTTAGCTTAAATGTTCTCTGACTGGCATAAAGCCATTCTGTGCTTCCAGAGTTTTGCTAATTGTCACTTGTTGTAATCTTTCAATCAGAATTTCATCAAACTTCAGGCACAATTAACTCTTCAGGCACAATTAACTAGTTCTATAATTTTTGTATTCAGTCTTGTTACTTTTCCTTTTTATAAGGGAACAACAAGGGCATTATTTCAGTCTTCACATACATATTAAATAAATTACAAAGACTCTTGATAATTTATTGTTGATTGATGTTGTCCATTGCCATTATATGTTTCTATTATTTTATTATAGTGTTGCTTATTTTGCATTTTGATTCTGTGCTAGCCACCCAGATTGTGGATTGGGTGGACATATAAATCAGATTAAGAATAAAAATAAATGAATAAGCTAGGTATAGTCATATTTTAACATTTCATCAGCTATATATTAATCTCTTTCTTAGGAATGCAGACACGTACTCATGGGTTCACCTGCAGAAGATTCAGGAAGAAGTCTTAAATGAATTGTTTTTATTGCAGATATGAAATATAATGACAAAGCAGCTACTACAAAATCTAGAATTCTTGCCAAATTTGCATGAAAACTGCAGGCTTTAAATCCTGTTTCTCTTTCTCCCATTTTTACATAGAAATAGATTTTTTTTGCTGTCTGGGTCTCAGCTTTGGACATTATTGGTACCTGAGCAGAGTTTTGATAATAGTCTGATCATACTGTTTTTCTTCTGGCCTTGCTAGCTTCAGCTCTCACACCTGCAGCTTTGTTATTTTCAGTATCTCACAGCATTTATTGTTTCTTTTTCATCCATTATAGCACTGCTCTCAGTTCTACTCTTTGGCCTATCGCTATCATTCCCATGCAACCCTCTGAACCACCCCCCCCCCCCCACCATTCCCTCATTTCTTTTTCATCCCTAATAATTTTATTACTTTTATTATTAATTCCATTCATTGTGCTAGAAGCTCCTTTTTACCCATTTTTAAAACCATTTTTATTTCCATCAAAATCACTGTGCATTTTTCTGCCACTTTTATTTGTAACCAGTCCTTGCTCTCTTTGACTACACTTTTACAGCTATCTATTTTTCTGAACACATTATTCAATATATTTACCCTCATTTTTTCCAGCACTCTCTTGCATGCATTATTTTCAAATCCACATCCTCTTTCACTTCATCATTTCACCAAGCATCCTTCTTCATACTTCCCATTAGCAAAAGTCCACATACTTTGTAGCATAATTCTTTCCAGTCTCTGAAAAGAGACTGTTATGTTCTGTGGTTTTTAAGCTTAGAGTGCATGTGGTTAAGGGGAAACATCATTAAGTGAATGATTATGTACCATCAAGTCAGTGTTGACTCTTCTCTGACTCTGTATGTATTTTCTCTGTAATTAAGTCCATTAATCTTGTTGTTAGTCATCCTCTTCTCCTCTTTCCTTTTATCTTGCCCAGCATAGAAGTATATAAAAGCATATAATTATATAATATTTTGTATGGTATGGAAAATGTTGATAGAGAGAAACTTGTTCCCTCTCTCATAATATTTAGAACCTGAAGTCATGTGCTGAACTAACACCAGGGAAATCCAGGATTTCGCAAAGGAAGCATTTTATACAATGCATTCCTCAAGGAGAGATTGCAAAGGACACCAATTTGATTTTAAAAGCACAAATTCATGGATCTGGCTACTAATGGCAACTATTTACTGTTTCACAGACTACATATCTTAACTACTAATTACTGGGGAACAATGTTTTGGAAAGCTATAAATTTCTGATAAAGAAACAAACAGTGGAGGCAGAATATTGGTGTCTTGTTCATGCTTGTGAACTTCCTGAGTACATTTGGTTTGCCACCATATGACACAGAATGCAGAACCCAAAGGGCCCTTGGCTGATCCAGCAGGCTTTTCTTATGTTCTTAGGAAGTCAACTATCATACCCTTAAACATCTTAATAGGACTCTTGTGTATTTATTTTATTTATTTATTTATTTATTTATTTATTTATTTATTTATATTTTGCCTATTGTATCTTATCCAATTGATTTTGCAAGTTTTATGTTTTCTAAACCTGCGAAACCAATTAAATGGATAATAATTAGAAACAAAAACATCATAAAATACATAACACTCATAGCCAAGGTAATCCCATTCATCAAAACAATCAGTGCAGCCACTGCACCAGCTCTACTCCATGCTCCTGGGTCTCCATGCCTGTTGGCAAAACCATGTCTTCATGGCCTTAAGAAAAGCCAGCAGGGTCAGGTCCAATCTAATCTCCAGGGAATGATGTTCCCCAGGGCAGGTACCACAACAGAAAAGGCCCTCTTCCTGGGTCCCACCAGATGACACTCAATGGCATATGGGACCTGCAATGTGCCCTTTCTGCTGGAACTGATGGGACGGGTAGATGGCAGTCCTTTAAGTAACCTAGCCCTGTAGGGCTTTATCGGTCATTACCAGCACCTTGAATTGAACCCAGAATTGTTGGGCAAAACTACCTCTGGAATGTATATTTCATACATGAATATGAAATTTAAACATGAATTTAAACATTGTTAGAGAAAAGAATGAGAAATGTTTCAAGAGCATGTTTCTTAATGGTATGTTATGAGTTATTTATTTGCAGTTATTTCCATACATATCTGAATATTGATACAAGCATTTATTTTCATACAGATTTGGATACAGATGCAAGTTGTACATTATCCAGAAAAAATGAAACAGTACTTCATTTATTTTCATACCCTATGAAACCCTATGATACAGCTCCCAAATTACACCAAAGAACATGAGTTCTCTTTCCCATCAGCAGCTACTCTGTTGCAAAAGGCTTATGGTGTGTTTACAGAAAACAGATGGGCCACAAGTTCAGGAGTGGGGAAATGGGTAGCTTTTATATATTTTCTAGAAGCAGGCAGCTGTGCAAGTACAAAGTCTCCTTGCTCAATTGTCTAAGTATTTTTCAACCTTCATTCTATACATACCTATTGCTCTACTTTTCC
This sequence comes from Liasis olivaceus, assembly GCA_030867105.1. NCBI lineage: Eukaryota > Metazoa > Chordata > Lepidosauria > Squamata > Pythonidae > Liasis > Liasis olivaceus. The sequence continues at coordinate 57,055,813 of CM061351.1, read as the reverse complement.
ACCCTCCTGTGGGGTGGAGATATATTTCAGGTAGAAACACGTCAGTGATTATTGAGCAAGAAAACAGCTAGAAGTCACCTGGGTCTGAAAAACAGCAGTCACCTCCATTTCTCTACTCTTATTGGTTCTATGGGGATTGGTGACATACTCAGCTTTCATGCTGCATCCCATTCAGAAGCTCTGTATGAATGAGCTCAAAGATCTTGATGCTGGATCTCCCATGTCAACTCTTATTAATTAAATAAGCAGAAGGTAGATACCCTCAGCTAAGAAACATAGTTTAGAAAGGCTTAGGAATTCCTTTCCACTTCCATTTCTCTGCTCAAAAACAGAATGTTTCAAAGTTTATTTATTTATTATTTAGAGAAGTTGTATGCAGTCCACTCCTTTAACTGCTCAAAGCAGTTACAAAATTAAAAATTAAAACAGCAGAAATGCCATTAAACCATCATAAATCGTTATTAAAATAACATGTTAATTGCTTTAAAAAGTTAAAATAGCTTTAAAAACTTAAACAGTTAAAGCGGCTAATAAACAAATACAGTTTGAGACCCTTGCTAATAAGGTATGGGCTTGCTTCAACCCAAACAGTAGCTTTTTCCACAGTGTAAGTCCATTACAGAGTTACTGTTTTTTCTTAATAAAAGCAACTATTGCATTTAAAACAACAATATTTAAAACATAATGTTTCTAATATGTAGATAAGCCCAAAGGATGTCAGGGAACTGCTCTCAATAATTTTAATGTTGTGGCAACTAAAAGCATTAACCAACACTCATGTAATATACTCATATAATATGGAAATAATGGGATTTAATTTTGTCCAGCACTTGAAAGCACAAATGTAGGAATGTCACAAATGAAGAGATTTATTCAAAGGAGAAAGTTGGAAATTGCTAAATATTCTTGATATTTGCATAATGGGACACATTTTCTGGGTTGGCAAATGTTTCTGAGTGTGAGCTGCATTTTCATTATACTCCAATGTGCATATCAACAGCACTTAAAAATCAGTGTCTATGTTTTGATGGTGATGGTGATCACCATGCAATAAAAACTAATTATCTGCCCAGTAGACTGAAACAATTTACCTAAGCTGTTGGATAAAATTGCATAGAAAGTAATCAGTAAGGCTCTCAAGGAAAACAGAAAGAAAGGTCATATTTCAAAGAACAGTTGGGAAAATTATTGCGCATATAGCTCAAAGCATAAATTTCATTCTTTAAATACACTATCTAACTGAGGAGGTACAACATATACAGGTGAAACTTGAAAAATTAGAATATTGTGCAAATGTTCATTTATGCCAGTATGGCAACTCAGAAGGTGAAACCAATATATGAGATAGATGCATTACATGCAAAGCGAGATATGTCAAGCCTTACTTTGGTATAATTGTGATGATTATGGTGTACAGCTTATGAAAACCCCAAATTCACAATCTCAGAAAATTAGAATATTACATGACATCAATAACACAAGGATTGGAAATAGAACAATATCGGACCTCTGCAAAGTATAAGCATGCATATGTACTCAGTACTTGGTTTGGGCCCCTTTTGCAGCAATGACTGCCGCAATGCGGCGTGGCATGGATGCTATCAGCCTGTGGCACTGCTGAGGTGTTATGGAAGACCAGGATGCTTCAATAGCGGCCTTCAGCTCCGCTGCATTGTTCGGTCTCATGTCCCTCATCTTTCTCTTGGCAATGCCCCATAGATTCTCTATGGGGTTCAGGTCAGGCGAGTTTGCTGGCCAATCAAGCACAGTAATCCCATGCTCATTGAACCAGGTTTTGGTACTTTTGGCAGGGTGGGCAGGTGCCAAGTCCTGCTGGAAAATGAAGTCAGCATCCCCATAAAGCTCGTCTGCGGAAGGAAGCATGAAGTGCTCCAAAATCTCCTGGTAGACGGCTGCGTTGACCCTGGACTTAATGAAGCACAGTGGACCAACACCAGCAGATGACATGGCTCCCCAAATCAACACAGACTGTGGAAACTTCACACTGGACTTCAAGCATCGTGCATTGTGTGCCTCTCCATTCTTCCTCCAGACTCTGGGTCCTTGGTTCCCAAATGAGATGCAAAAGTTGCTCTCATCAGAAAAGAGGACTTTGGACCACTGGGCAACAGACCAGTTCTTTTTTTCTGTAACCCAGGCAAGACGCTTCTGACATTGTTTGTTGTTCAGGAGCGGCTTGACAAGAGGAATACGACATTTGAAGCCCATGTGCAGGATCCGTCTGTGTGTGGTGGCTCTTGATACACTAACTCCAGCCTCAGTCCACTCCTTGTGAAAGTCCCCAACACTTTTGAATGGCCTTTTCCTGACAATCCTCTCCAGGCTGCGGTCATCCCTGCTGCTTGTGCACCTTTTTCTCCCACACTTTTCCCTTCCACATAACCTTCTATTGATGTGCTTTGATACAGCACTTTGGGAACATCCAACTTCTTTTGCAATTACCTTTGGGGCTTTCCCTCCTTATGGAGGGTGTCAATGATGGTTTTCTGCACAACTGTCAGGTCAGCAGTCTTTCCCATGCTTGTGATTCCTACTGAACCAGCCTGAGAGACCATTGAAAGGCTCAGGAACCCTTTGCAGGTGTTATGGATTCATTAGCTGATTAGAGTGGGACACTTTGAGCCTAGAATATTGAACCTTTTCACACTATTCTAATTTTCTGAGATTGTGAATTTGGGGTTTTCATAAGCTGTATTCCATAATCATCACAATTATACCAAAGTAAGGCTTGACATATCTCGCTTTGCATGTAATGCGTCTATCTCATATATTGGTTTCACCTTTTGAGTTGCCATACTGACATAAATGAACATTTGCACGATATTCTAATTTTTCGAGTTTCACCTGTAATTGAGGCCTATTATTCCAAAGGTTTCTCATTTCATTTAATAACAGCTCCAGTGATAAGAGCTGGCAGGTTTGTAGTCAAAATAGGACCAGTGAGGATGCTCAGGAAAACCTCAAGACTCGGTGAAATTAAAATAAATAAATAAATAAAACCATGAGGACTGAAATGCTCAGTAGCCATATGACATGAAATATTACATATTAGTAGGAAAAGGAATTAATACACCAGCTGTTAGAGAAGGAAATGGAGGAAGAAATGGACTCTCTTAAAGTACTACAGTGCTGGTTGATTAGAAATCTGACCTGGAGTATTCCACAAAAAATGAAGACATGTAGCAATTGTTTCTTACCATTTCTTCTTGTTCCCACAATTCTCCTGAATCTGTGAAGACAGAGAGAGTGTAAGTATTTGTCCAGTTAACTTCAAAGGGATTCTTAAGCCTTCAAATAATAGAGTTACTTAAAAATAGGGTGTGGCTTGTTTTAATATTACAAACAAAAAACATAATCCATCAAAATTCATCACCAAATTCAACAAAACAATATCCTGAGATCTAAAACAGAAGTGGGTAACCTGCATACAATGCTCTCTGTGTTACAAAAGAGGCTTGTCTTTTTGTATAGTATTACAAATCTTTTACATAGCACGAGAGCTGATTCAGTAAATACCATCCAACAATACAGGAGATACTATTTTATTTTGTCACTTTCATTCTGTCAATCATTCTGACCTTACATGCCTTCTTGTGCTGACCAGGAGACATAAGGGGATGGGAAGTCTCCTTAGAGTGCTCTTTGAGATGAACCTTGGTATAGACTTGGTGGACTTTGGACTTTTCTCCAGCTCTCTGGATTATCTCAAGTGGCTTACCTCAGCATCGCAGATCTTGTCATGATCATTCATCAAAGTCTGGTAGCTGCCCATCTCTTCAAGTTTTCTTTTCATGACCATTTCACATCCATCAGAAGTATAAGTATGATATGAGGGACTTCTGGTAAGGCATGGCAAACTGAACATGTCCCTGGTTAACAGGGGATGACATTACAGCTGAAATTCACACCTGGATGCAGGTTCTGGACTGGCGAAATCTCTCTGGAGAAAGGGGAGATCTCAAGATCACCCACATGCACTCTGGACAGCTGCTTCTCACAAGTAAACTGGTGGCTGGTGAGAGGAGCAGCTGGGAGTCGAGGGAAATTCCATTGGAGCTGATAGTTGTAATGTAGCCTTTTCAGACTCAACGTTCTACCAATCCTCATTTCTTATTCAGTTTGGGCTTTCATTTTTTTTATTGCTTTTTAAATATTAAGAACCTCCAAAACTGCAAGTTTTATGGTTTTCACTGGGTGAGTTTTCTTCAACCTTTTGCAAAAGATGTTTTAAATGTGATTTAAGGATTTCTAAATTTGTATTAAGGAATTAACAGCAAAAGAGCAATTGGAGTGTTGTTTTTGAAAGCTACAAATGGACTAAGGGTCCAGGTGGATTTATTATAAATGGATTAATTATATTTAAGAATTCTTCCTTGGAAACTAGTCATGTTTGTACTTTCAGCATAAAAACAAGGTAAGATGGGAATTTGAAAGCTGGACACTAGAGGGCACTAGATGCAAACAAAACAATGGATACTTAGAGGGATATATGGGACCAAATGATTCAGAAATTACTCTTAAAGATCTCCACACTATTGACAAATGTATTGACAAAATAGATGATGCTATGGAAGACAAATATACTTTACTGCACAAGGAAATTGACTTAAAAGTGGACCTAAAAATGACAGATTACATGGAAGGAAATGGAACAAGATGAAACATTGAACCTACAGACAAAACCAGCTGATGTTACAATTATTAAAAAAGACATACAAATACCAGACCAGAAGAGTGACTTGGATGGTTTTTTTATATTGGATTTACAAAAGGGATTGGTTAATGTTGTCAGTGATTTTGTGAGAAGAGACAAAGAGAAAATGATGAGAAACCATATGTTGGATATTATTTGAAGGGATTTAGGGTCCAGAAGGTTGGGAGTAGGGGGAAAGAATTGAAAGTAGGTTTATTTGACCAAGGTTAAAATAGACAGATTGTTAGTTCTGGCAGTTTTTAATGGATTTTCTTTTACTAGGACTGGAAGAAGATGTTTTAAGGGTTTTTTTAATACATAAAAGTTACATGGATAAGAGATTATTTGTTATATTTTAAATTTGAGTAAAGTTAACCTAGCAAAGCTGTTATTTTTAGTAGATTCTATTAGATCCTCACTGATTATATTTGAACAATGAAGTTTGGGGGATTTGTATAAGAATAGAAAATGAGATCTGATTAAGGCTAATATAATTATGTTCTCTTTGAAACTTCTATTGGATTTTCACTGATTGTATCTGAATGAATTTGGAAGGATTTCAAGTGGATTTATTAGATTAATTTTATAATAGATATGTTGTTATTTCTTGTAACCCTTAATGGACTCTTTCTGATTTAGGATGGGTAAATCTTTTGGGGGGGGGCATTTTTAAAAATATATTTGCTTGTGTATTAGTTATATATTATGTATTAGTTATGTATTAGTTATATATTCAGAAGCTGAAAGATGCATACAAAGTGCTCCTTCCTCTTATTTTTCCCCATAACAAAGTATGAAGTACTCTGGCCTGAGACTGACTACCCAAAGTCACCTGGTAAACTTCTGTGGCTGATGGTAGATTAGAACTGGAGTCCCCTACTCCTAGTTCAACACCTTAAGCACTGTACCGCACTGCTTCTCAATGCTTTTATTTTTTGGAGCACTTGATTTGCAAACCTTCAGGAAGCTTGAGCCATTTTATTGCACACTTTAACCCCTCTAACCTCCCCCACAAAAATTCATTCCTCAGTTTTCCTATGGGGAAGTTAAGGGCATAACAGGTACTTTAAGCCTATACAACGTTTAAGCCACTAACTTTACTACTTAAAACCTGCAAAATGCCTATTCTAGTGATAACATGGAGCCATGTGCTTCTGGTCCTATGTCTCCTTATAGGACAGAAACATAAATTGCACCCCAAGACAAAAATAGTTGTCCATCTCAATTTAAAGCACGAATGGTCAATTTTTGGCATACTATACCAAGTATGTTTTCAATCCCATTGTTAATGTATTTGCTTTTTTCTAAAAAAAAAAAAAAAAAAAGTGTGTGGGGGGAGTACAATGATTTTCTAACTTCCAAGTCTGCTTTTGGCTTGTGTCAGATATGGAAGCCAACATAATTTGACTCTAATGTTACAGAACAAAACTGGATTCTTCATTCATCAGCAACTTGGATAATAAAAAATGAAAACAGATAAAAACTTGAGAAAAGAATCTGGAAACTCTTCTGTACCCTTGCACCACTGTTTTTTGCTTTTTGCTTCCCCCCCCCCCCCCCCCCGCCTTTTAGTTCATGATTTTTAGGTCACTTTGGTTGAGGAATCCATTCCTCCCAGAAGAAAAGGGGGAAAAACCCTCAGTGTCACTTTTCCTTTTAACTCATTTTGAAGTAGGTTCAAAAATACGTTTTAATAGAAAGCCTCAGAGCAGCTCTCTCAGATGCAGAATATAAAACACCCTTTAAAAGCTATTCTTTTCTTTTGTTAGATTAAACTTTCTTTGTTTGTTTTTAGGTTAACGGGGAGAAAACCTTTCTCCAAAGACAAATCTCAAATCCCAGTGTGTCTCAGTAGAAGACATTTACATTTTCCTTGCCTTGCCTCATAAAAGTCCCCCATTGTAGGGGAGATGGGCGGGGACAAATCAAATAAATAAATAAATAAAATAAAATAAAAAAACCCAGAAATGGTGCTGCTATCCCAATCTTCTGCAGTGGGAAAATTGATGGGAAAAGACATAGAAATACAAGAAAATATTACAAATTCTGATTTCTGGATAAAAGCAGCTAAGAAAACTGCACTCACTGTGGGAGACTGTGGTTCATTTCATCATGTGGGTAAGAAGATAAAGATTTTATTCAAAACTGGATGTACCTTAGTCTACAAACTCTCTAAGAGGCAGACAAAAGAAGCTTGTGGCATCACTGAAATTTGTAAAACATTTTGTTGTAGCTGTAACTGCAGGGTGGGCCTAAATTTATGGCTTTCATGGATTTGTAATATTAGTTGGGAAAGCTAATAGGAACAAGAGATGATTTAACTATTTTGCATTACTCATGTCTGTGTTAGATTAATCCAAGTAAAATTGACTGTAAAAAAAAATTACATGCAGAGATTTGCACAAAGGAAGTCAACAGGATACAAGATAAACTTCACTTTACCCTGTGATTTACTAGGTTTGTATATGAGTATGCCATCTTAGGATAGTTTATGTCATTGTGAAAAGAAATATTTATCAAAGTTTGAAATGTTGGTCTTTGTTTCACATACTTCCTAAATATTTACTTTGAAATACTGATAACACTCTTTTGTTTATAATAAAAAGTACAGGCATTTTGCCAGAACCAGGTCAAGAGTGTGAAATTCTCCTACTGAAATGGACAAGAATTTATGTATTGCTTACATAAACCAGTGCAATGTGGCCTTCTGTGAAAAGCCTGGAGCATGGCTCATTTTAAAAATCTGAATTGATTGAGACTGGATTATTCCAATATAAGTGTTTCCTGAGTTGTCGTCCAGGAAACTCTAGACAAGAAGAATCCTTTTTACAAAAATCCTCATGTTGTTCTCTAGTACAAGGCAATTTAAATATTAAAAGAAAGGTTGAAGAGACCACCTTATAAAATTAAAAAATAAATGTAACCTTCCTTCTATATAATTTAAGGAAAAAAATCTGGACAACAATTCAGAAGCAGTTTTTAGATGATGTCCAGTTATTCTGACAACTTGATAATAATATAATGAATATAATATAATAACATAATAATGTAAGAATAAGTTAAGCAAAAGCAGTGCTAGAATAGATTAAGCAGCATTCTAATGTATGCCCCCAAAGCAGGGGAATCATTGCATGTGTCAGATTCAGCCGGCACGGCACGGCACGGCGAATGCTGCTCAGCCACGCCTAGTCAATTTCACCACCCGAGCGCTAGCTGAGAAAAAGGGGAGGTGAAACCGTGAACTGATTACAGCCAGATGGCAACGCTTAACTCAAAACCACAAGCGGATACTTTGTATCAGCCCGGTTTCCCCTCGGGTGCTGCAAACAAAGGGAAGCGCAGAGGCTCAGAAGCGAAGCAACCAACGAACGATCAAGAACTTCCGGCTTTGCACGCAAACAGGCAAACCCAACAAAGGCAACAACAGCACAACCCATAGACTGCAATCAGAAAGACAAAAGCACCGGACTGAATCTGCCATTTGGGCAAGGGGGGATTACTGCGGGTAATCTGTAACTAAGCAATGGGTAAAGCGCGGGAATGGGGAAGCTATAAAATACCATGTAAGCTATGCCAAGCCAACCCTGGCTTTGTCTGTACTTACTTACGTTATGCTTGAGTAAACTTCTTTGCTGAACACACGTGTCACGAGAGTTTCTCTGAGACGAACAGGGTAAACCTTACATAAAGCCAGGGTTCATCCTGAGCACTACCCAGTATCACTGAGGAGTGCTTGCAATTCTATCCGCAGGACAGCCGAGTATTCCAAGCCTGTCGACTTTGACCAAGATGGCCAGTGATGGAGAAGGGGTGAGCCAGCAGTGCAACGAGGAGCCCAAGCTCGAAGGCGCGATGGCGGGACCGGCCCAGAGCGAGGGGTGTGGGGACGCAGCTGAGAGGGCACCGGAGGACGTCAGGTGGTCATTTGGCGTCGGCATGGGGCCCGACAGGTCGGCAGGATGGGGAGTCACGACAAGCCATGGCTCAGGATCCAAAGCCTGGGAATTACAGGAATGCCTAACCCGGTTGGATGCCAAATTTGAGCAGCAGTTAGAAGCCATCCAGGTGATGTTGCAGGCCATACTTCGTGGGAACAAGGCCCCTGCAGCAGAACCACAGGTGGAGGAGGAGTCGGGCAAGATCAGCACTGGCCCTGTGCCCCATCTGGCTCTGAGGATGCACCTCGGAGGCGAGGTATCAGGAGACCAATGGGTGGCAGATGCACTGCGCTTCTGGGTCCTGAACGGAAAATTCTCGGGGGACCCCGAACAACTACCTTGCTTCCTCACACAGGTGAGGAATTTTATGAAGCAGAGTGGCCACCTTTTCTCCAATGACAGGGAGCGAGTCGCCTATGTGGCTGACTTGTTGGAGGGCCAAGCAGCCAGTTGGGTTGTCCGTTTATACGATGCCAACACAGCAGAGCTAAAGAGTTTCCCGAAGTTCATGCAGGCACTCCGGGATAGATTCGAGGACACGCTGAGTGCCAAGCGGGCCAGGGACAACATCCAATGCCTGAGACAAAGGGAAAAGTCGGTGGCCGAGTACGCCCTAGAGTTCTGGTGCCTAGCAGAAAAACTCACCGATTGGCCGGAGTCTCTGAGGGTAGACTATTTCAAGAATGGGCTCAACTTGGAGATCCTAGAGAGGGCGCTCGGTCAGGACGATCCGACCATGCTAAAGGAGTGGATCTGGTTGGCCAGGATGGCAGAGGCTGCATGGCAGCAGATTAAGCAAAGGACGAGGCACCAGAAGCCGAGCAAAGCTGAGCCGGGTGAGGCGGCTGCGGAGGAGAAGCGGAGCAGCTGACAGCAACCCGCAGGAGGGCGGGGGACTCATAAGAAACCCGGTCTCTGTTTCTGGTGCGGAGGACGAGGCCATCGGGTGGCACAATGCCCAAAGGAGCAGAACGGGCCCCCACCCCGTGTAGACGCTGGAACCCCGAAACCTCTGGGACAGCATGCCCCTGATTGAACATGGAAAGGAGTAGGGGCCACAGCAGCAGAGCGCAGTGGGACTGGCTGGTCCACCCCCGAGACAGCGTCATCGGGGGAAGAGGCGGAGATGGCGGGAAACAAGTGGCGCCTGCACTGAACGGCGTCCCAATGCAGGCAGAGGAGCCGAGACACGAAGACCCAATGGTGAGCAAGGACTGCCCACCCATGCTGGTGAGGGTTCACATCCAGGGATTGAGGTCGGGGGCTGAGGCTAACCTGAAGGCATTACTGGACTCTGGGTGCACCCATTGCTTGATACACCTGGTGCTGGTATTGGGACTGGGCCTTTGGGTGCGATGGCTCCGAGAGCCCATATCCTTCAGCCAACTAGACGGCTCACTCGCGGGGGGGGGGCAGCTCAGTACTACACTGAGCCAGTCAAGATGATGATTGGGACCCATCATGAGGAGCTATAGTTCATGGTGGTCCCGATTGCCAACTATGCGCTGGTATTCAGACTGGCATGGTTGAGGCGGCGGAACTCCCTTGTTGACTGGGCGTCGAAGGTGGTGCGATTCCGAGACAAGGAAGAGCAGACGAGAAAGAACTGGAGACGGCAATGGGCAACGACAAAGAAGGGAGCAACTCCAGAGCAGCAATCAGCAGAGGAGGAGCTACCCACGCAGGGAAGCGTGCAGACTGTGGCAGAAGCCAGAACGGCAGCAGTGGCGACATCGGGGATCCCGGAGGTGGTGCTGGCCCAGGCGACAGCAGCAGCGGCCAACCCCATGCAAGGGGGAGTGGAGGAGCTGGCGGACATCAGGAGCAGCCCCCATTCTTACTGCGACCTGGCGGCGGCATTTGGCGAGGCGGAGTTGGACCAACTCCCGCCCCACAGACCCAGTGACTGCTCCATAGAGCTAGAGCCCGGGGCCAAGTTGCCTAAGCCGAAGATGTACTCCCTGTCAGGAAAGGAGATGGGCATCCTGTGGGAGTTCATGGACAAGAACTTGAAGTGGGTATACATCCAACCCACGAATTCCCCCTTGGCGGCCCCAGTGTTGTTCTGCGAAAAGAAGGATGGCTCACTAAGTCTGTGCGTGGACTACCAGGAGCTGAACACCATAACTACTGAATACCACTACCCCCTCCTCCTGATGAAGGACCTTCTGTCCCACCTGTCCAAGGGGAAGGTGTTCACAAAACTGGACTTGCGAGAGGTGTACTTTAGGGTCCGGATACACATGGGGCATGAATGGTAAACCGCTTTCAATTGCCCACTTGGAAGTTTCCAGTTCTACGTGATGCCGTTCGGGTTAAAAGGGGCCCCAGGGGTGTTCATGCAATTAATAAATGAGGTGCTGCATGATCTATTATACTGGGGTGTCCTTGTCTACCTGGACGACATCCTAATATAGTATGTATTTGAATCCAATTTTTTTTAGCCTTTTTACATGTCCACTAAGCATGATAAAATGTCCCTTCATGCTGTTCACATTTCTACATACATTTGAAGTGACTTTATACATTCTAGATAATTTATCTGTTTCCCTGTACCACCAGTTTATAAAAATTCTCTTTGAGATCATTAAAAAGGTTAAATTTCAGCCCTTTTAACCACATATTTTCCCATTGATCCATCTGTATATTATAACCAAAATTCTTAGCCTACTTTATTATACATTCTTTAACCTGTTCTTCCACTGTTTCGAATTTCAACAAAAGTTTGTACATTTTAGCAATTACATGTTCATCATCAGTACACAATTTTATTTCAAATTCTGATTTACTTTGCTCCATACCATAAGTCTTTTTACCTATTTTAAATCTTTCAAGTAACTGTTCATGGGAAAATCATTGACAACTATATCCTTTTGCTATTAATTGTTCTCTTGATTTGATTTTAAATTCCCCTTGATAGTTTTCTAATAAGTCCCAGTACTTCAACCTTTTATCTTTTTCTGCCATTTCTCTCCTATAATATGCTTCTTAAACTAAGATCCATAAAGGTGTTTTCAGGCACAACCTGGGTTTATATCTATTCCATATTCTCAATATGACACATCTAATAAAATGATTTTTAAAGTCCACATTAATTTTAACTTTATTGTACCATAAATATCTATGCCATCCAAACCTCAGGTTATGACCTTCTAACTGTAAAAGTCTCTGGTTTCTCAGCAACATCCATTCTTTCATCCAGACCAAATAACAAGCAGTGAAATACAATTTCAAATATGGTAAACCCAATCCTCCTCTTTCCTTTGCAACTTGTAATACTTTATATTTAACTTGTGGTTTTTTCCCCCTTGCCATATAAATTTAGATATGTCTTTTTTGCCATTGTTTAAATGGTACATTCATTGTCAAAACAGGTATTGTCTGAAACAAGAACATCATTCTTGGCAAAACATTCATTTTTATCACAGAAATTCTCCCCAACAGTGACAATTTTAATTTCTCCTTTAAGTTCTTATTAATTTCAGTCCATGTCTTAACATAATTATTTTGAAATAACATACCATTCATATTTGTCACAGTAGTACCCAAGTATTTTACATTTTTCTCAAAGCCAGTTTTCTCCAGCAGCTTTATTTGATCTTCTAATTTCATATTTTTTGTTAACATCTTTGTCTTCTGATTATTAATCTTGAAACCTGCTAATATACCCAAGTCCTTTAATTTTCCCATTAATCCTTTTACTCCCTCTAGTGGATCTTCTAAAATTAACAGCCAGTTGCCCTACAGATTCTTCAATTTTCTTAACTTCTTCTTTCACATCTTTTTTCATCTCTGCAAATCCTTCTTCCATTTCCTTCTTCAAGTTCTTCAAACATTTTCTGCATTAAATTTGAAGAAATACCCTTACCTGTAATTTGTTCTAGTGAACCCCAGCATCCTTCCCCCAATTTGGCAACTTTCCTTGTAGTTACCATGGTGAGAAAGTGAATATGTCAATTACTTCAGTAAAAGTAAAAGGCAAGCTTTTTTTTCTTCCTGTTTTGCTTTTCTCTATCTTTAATACTTTAGTCCCAATTGGCTCTCTGTAGTCACAGTCATAAAGTCTGAATCATATTACTCTTATCTTCTTATTTGTAAAATCCACCAATTATTACTGTCCTTAGAATAAAGAATCAGCATTCCAATGAAGGTCCAGCCTGTTAGTCTAATTAATTTTACTATTTTCAAAGCCACTTTCATCAGGAAAAGTTATTTCTTATATTTTTTTAAAAATTACTGTCCTCCTTGCCTGTTTCAAACTTTCTAATATTACAATCTTGTTAAGCTTTTTGCTTTTAAATTAAAATCCTTTAAGATAGCAAGGTTTTTTTTCTCTTCTTAATTTCAAAAAGAAGACACCAAGAATTTTTGATTTTCACTACTGTTAAGAATATCTCTCTCAGGTTGCAAAGCAATTAAATTATAAAGTGATTAAGACGGTGAGGTTTTTACCAGTCAAAAGTCCATAAAGGCTACACAGCAGTTTAGGGTACATTGTAAATATCTCAGCTCTCAGGCTGTTCAACCCACAATCGACCACAAGAAATTAAATTCCTGCAGCTTTCTCATGAGGAGCAGCTCTTGCAGAGCACAAGTGGGTAATCCCCAGGTTTCTCTTTCCTCCGGAGAAGCTTCTGTCACTCAGAACCATCTCCTGGCTGGCAATTACACCACTGTGATAGCTCTACTTGCAGAGCTGCTTGGAGAGATGTCTAACCTGCCATGACACCACATCCTCAATGAGCCTTTGTTGATTGCCACATACCTGGATTTATTTACCTGCATTGCTTTTATTCTGTTAATTAGAAACATGCCCTCAGAAGAAGGTGCTGAATTCCTCTAGCAGACTATAAAGAATAATCAAAATTCTTGCTAAAGAAAAAATAAATACAATGATTTGTCTGGCAGAGTCGTAGAAAAGAAGAATTTCCTCCAACAATTAGGAACTGTTGTAGTTCCTGGTACATGAAGCCATATCTGGTTCAGCCCATAATAGGCTGATTATGATTCAGTGGAGATAAAAGTCAACAAGAATGGGATGCATAAAAATGCATAACCATGCTAAATCTGATTAACTAGGCAAGCTTTTTTTTTTTTTTTAAGTTAACCATGTGAACAAAAATCTCTGCCACAGTAGAGGTTTGCAGTAAATGGGGCTGCATGCCATGGGCCTCTGCAGGAAGTGGTGACATTTCACACATCACTATGAAAATGACAAAATGAGACATGTGGTATCATTGTGGTTCTACCAGAATGTATATACTATATGCATTGCAAGCTAAAATTATTTTTCAAAATTGTGTGACCAGGCAATCTAAATACAGCACCAGCAAGCAAGAAGCTGCAGCAATGCACAGCTATATGAACTTGCATCCTTCCTCTTAGTTTGCATTATTGGTTGAATCTTTTAAAACCTGCTTTTGTCTCATTCATTCTGATTTTGCTAATCCTATTGGATGGAGGACCAAAAGCTATATAAGGCAGTGAAGTTTCTCCCCTCCTTTAGGATTATGTGTTAGAAACTTTCACATACATGAGGAATAGCTCACCAGCTCCTGCACGTGTTATACTTAAGACTTGTATCCTGGGCTAGCCTGTAAATAATCCCCCCCACAATACTTACAAATTATAACATTGCATGTCATATGGAATCTTAACCATTTTCTTTCAAATAATTAGATTAAATCTACACATGATGAAGTTAATTTCTTCCCCTTCCCTCCACCCCCAGCGTGCAAGTAACTTCTCTTGTGCAACTCTTAACTGAGTGCCCATTTTGTTTCTGTTTCCTCAAAAAAGGAGAGAGTATCTCATGAGCACCTAACTTATATGTATCTCTACGTATCAAGGAAAGTGAAGCAGTGACCTTGCTGGATTCAATAACTGAAAGTTTTTATGCTAGGAAACTCTATGGTAGGAATGAGGAAACTGTAGCCTCAGCCATTGCTGAATCCCAGCATTCTTCATCATTTCCCAAATTCTAAAATGAGGACACAGTTTCCACAGCCCTACAGCTCTAGAAGATTTCATGATACTCTCTTGCTACAATTTAAAAAAGGACGCTTATTCTCACTAGGGGATGCATGTGGACTTTTACATTCTAAAAATATATTGCAGCTTTTAAAGTGGCCACTGTGAAGAATTCTAATGCCAAATTTATATTTCATCTTTTTGAAATATTTCTTTCTTTTATTTATTTATTTTTCAAATTTAGTTGCTGCCCATCTCACTCAGTTGGCAACTCTGGATAGTTTACAGTAAAAACAAAAATAAATACTAGTTAAAATACTGATTAAAATACAATAAACCAATGTTCATTAATAAATAACATATTACAAGATAATTGATGGTAATTATTCAGAACAATGCATCTGTTTAGAAGTTTCAGAGAAAAACTCCCTTTGCAATATGAGATAACAATTTCATGTGACTGAATGCCTCATGGTAAGCAATAATTGGGAGAAGCTATCAAAAGTATAAATAAAAAAAGATTGAAGTGTCAACAGAGAGTGGAAAAAACAACAAAAACAGGCATTGCTTACATTCTGAGGAAAGTAGTTGGAGGTTTTGAAATACATATTTTTATGGGAAACAAAAATATCTGTCACATACTCAAGAAAAATAGAATACTATTCTGAGAGCACTCTTTTTTAAGAGATAAATAACAGATTAACTAATCTACTTCAAGTGTATTTTCAAAATGCAATGTATGAGCAAATCAGTCTAAATCCATTCTCTGGCAGAGTTGCAGGATTTTGTATATTCTCATTCATAAAGAAATGCATTGTTTTAAAATAGCCACCTGAAAATATATATTTATTATTATTTAAAACTTTCTCTAATACAGAAGTTCTGTTCGCATTATTCTTTAAAATATGATTTTTAAACACAGACTTAAAAAATACAACATTTAAATATATTCTCTTTTTGTGGCACAACTTGCTCTTGTGATGAGGAACTATTACTGTGTAAAAGCAACCTCTTTACACAAGCGGCTTTTGATCTCACTCCCTTTGAGAATATCTGATGTGAGAATAAGATAGTAACATTCCAGAAGAATAGCCAAATTCTGCTGCTAAGACTACATCTAAGATAGGTGTTCCCATAAACTGAAATAAAATTCCTGATTTTCACCTAAACGTTTAATTCTTTTGCAAAGATTGGGATTCTCCAAGGCTGATTTTAAATGTTTCCAGATTTAGAGTTAAATTCTGTTCCAGTCCTTTGGCCAGCTATTTGAAATGTATATTTGATATTTGTATAAAGGCAAAATTAATATTCCTGTTCATTGCCCTTTTTATTGGAATACCTAATAGCTTTGATAGAGAATTTGTAGAAACTCCAGATTTTAATTTAGTATTGTATTCCTCAAGAGCCAGTTTGTTGTAGTGCTTAAGGCACCAGAATAGAAACTGTGAGTTCTAGCCCTGCCTTAAGCACAAAGCCAGCTGGGTGATCTTGGCCCGGTCACTCTCAGCTTTAGGAGGATGGCAATGGCAATCTATAGTACTTCCAAAAATCTTGCCAAGGAAACTGCGGGGACTAATACAGGCAGTCATGGGAGTCAAGACTGACTTGAAGGCATACACACAAACACACACACACACTCTCACACATACACAAATTGTATTCCTCAATTTAATTTGGAATTATTAGGCCCCAGAATCACTTGATCATTTTGAACAACTTTTAAAAGTTGCTGGAATAATACATGTATCTTGCTTCAATCTAGGGCTTAGTTGAACTTGATTCTGCAAAGAATTTAGAACTATATTAGGAGCCTCTGAATGAAATCCAGCTGTATCTCAGGCAACATGGAGAACAGTATGAAGTGGCTGCACTGATTCTTCTACAGAATGTAACGTTTTGATGCTTCAGACAGAGGAATGGGCCCTTCCAACAGCCCCATTTGTTCCCTTCTTAGCAGCTTTAGGAAAGGCATGTTCACTTTAGTGAGAACAACACAATTGCATGACACGAAGATCAATATAATGTGCTATCCTAATCAATTTTTTTAAGATGAAAAAAGCAAAGAAAATAGAAAAGACAGCAGGATATTCCTGCCAATTCTTTCCACTAGAATTTTTTAAAAGTTGGATATTGAAAGAGACAGCTATCATCCTTCCAACCAAATAATAGTTAAGGTAATGCACTAGGACTAAAAAAATCCAAGTTCAAATTCAGCCTTAGCCATAGAAACTGACTGGGTTAGTCACAATTTCTCAGCCCAACCCATCCTACATAGTTAGTATTATGGGGAAAAATGGAGGAAGGAGCTATGTACGCCTCCTTGAACTCCTGGAGGAACAGTAGATATAAAAGAAATAATTGTTTTCTTCTATCTGTTTAATGGAGAGAATAACTCTCATCCCAATGGGATTTGGGTGTTCTGTACAATATCAGAAAACAAAGTCAGCAAAAGCAAAACCAATTTGATAAGGATAGGTATTAAAATACTTCCCAGGTGGTTTTCAAATATGAGATCGATTCTGCTGTCAGGCTTAGAATCTAAAGGACCTAACACTTCAAGGAGAAGGAACGCAAAGGGAAAGAGGAATATGGACATATGTAGCATTGTTCAAAAAGGTAGCAAATTGCAGGTCATTGTTGATCTTTAATGTATAGAAGTTTTATAGGAGGTATTGTTTTCTCCTTCCCCCATAACTGTAGATTGAACAAAGTTGAATGGTGGGAGATTCAGGACAGACTAAAGGAAATACTTAGTACTATTGAGTTCATATATTGTTTTTGTGCTTTCCAGAAGCATTTGGTTGTCCACTTTGAAACAGAACCCTCGCCTAGATAGGTCTGATCCTGCAGAGCTTTTACCTATGTCCCTAAGTTTAGTCTTGACATTTCCGTTGAAAAGAAATTCTATTTAGCAGGCTTGGGAATCACTTGAAACCTCAGAGAGTCACTCTTCTTTCAAGTGAACCAGCTGGACAGAAGTCTAACAATGTATAGTAGATTTTGATGAAAAAAACAATACAAGAGTAGAGAAAACAGCTGATAGACAGCAAGATTTAATTTTATGATGGCTTCCTAACCCAAAATGGCATAAATCCTACTTTTAACGATGCTTAGAAACAAAAAGAGTGCTCAGAATATGTGGTCTGCTTGTCTTAGTGTGTTGTGTGAATCTAAATGAATGTTGTTTGTTCAACTCAGCATGATTAAGCAAATTATGAATAATGCACCATATGAAAACAGCCACAAAATAATTGGTTTTTTGTTTAGTTTTGGATGATCCTTTTTATAAAATTGACAGCATCTTCTTGTTGTCAATAAAAGATACTACTCAAAGAAATCATTTCAAGTTTACTAAAGGGAAGGAGTTGAATAACTTCATCTTCCCTGTGATTTTTGCAAGGAAAATGGCTACGCTGAACTCTCACATTAAATTACAAATACAAAGTTTAAAGCGAGCAATTGTAGAAAGCCAATTTGCACTTCAGATCAGACTAAGAAATGAAAATTGCCTCTACAAATCATATCTCTTGGTTTAAAGAAATAATGTCAAGAAGACAAGAAAATCATTGCCACACTTCAAAATTACAATTTCAAGAACATTGTTACTTTATGAATCCAAGAACAGAATATACGCCCATCTGTAACTTGGAAAGTCTGTTTTGTTTCAGTACGATTTGACAGAGAACAAGCATACCACAAAGTAATTGAGGAAATTCTCTGCAGATCTATCCTGGGAATCTTTCAATTTGATAAAAAATGTAATTCTGACAGCAAGAAAAGTCATTTCTCCACTACTGATTCCTGATGTCTATGTAGCATCACCCAGTCATCACTTGAGTGATATAAAGCCTGCCCTCATTATTGTAATTAGAGACTTACTTCTTCTAAGTGGGAAATATATTACTCAGATTCCAAGATACAGAAAAAATTTCCAGAGACAGACTCTAGAGCAAAGAACTGGCCGACAGCAGAGGGGTTTTAAAAAAGTCACACCTGCATGATCAAAGCCCCTCCATTGAAGGCCCACATTTCTAGCTTTCATTTTTTAATAAGTAAATAGTCCCTCCACAACCTGTGATATGAAACTACAGATGTAACAACTATTCAGTCCATCTTGTAAAGAAAAGCTTTTCAGTGTTTCAGTGCTTTTCTTTCCTTAATTCCTCTTCTTCTCTGCATCTGCCAAAGTTGTAATCCTTGGCCAGTCTAAATAAAGCTGGAAACGACTCCAGCTTGAACATGGAAGAGTTGTTTCCCCTCAGGACGGAAAATAACAAGCTGGGTAGGCAAGTTTGCACGAAGGCAGGAGGAATCTGGCATAATAGAAAGCATCAGCCCTGACTGATTGGCAGTGTTTCATTTTCTTCCTGACTGATTTGAAGCCATAACTGGTAATGCCCTTGCTATAGCTTACTATGCTTTCCTATTCTAGAACATGCCCTCCTTTCCTGACAAATTGAGGGAAGCTGTGTTGGCACTCTGCATGGCATATGACACCAAGCAGCAAAGTTGTTTTTGTTGTTCAGTCGTTAAGTCATGTCCGACTCTTCGTGACCCCATGAACCATATCACGCCAGGCCTTCCTGTCCTTCACTGCCTCCCTGAGTTTGCTCAGTTTCATGCTCATTGCTTCAGTGATGCTATCTAACCATCTCATCCTGTGCTGTCCTCTTCTCCTTTTGCCTTCAATCTTTCCCAGCATCAGGGTCTTTTTCAAGGACAGGTGATGTCTCTGCTTTTTAATATGCTATCTAGGTTTGCCATAGCTTTCCTCCCAAGCAGCAAGCGTCTTTTAATTTCATGGCTGCAGTCTCTGTCTGCAGTGATCTTGGAGCCCAAATAAATGAAGCAGCAAAGTACTCATTAGAAAAATGGACAGAAATGTTGCAATAAGCCTGCTACTTATCTCCTGCATTGTGATTTTTCCCTAACTCTGAAAAATCCCTGCAGACATCCTACAAGGCATTTCTCATGTATAAAATAGGCCTGTACAAGAGTGCTTCCATTTGCCTCAATGCACCACGGAGGCAATGCTATTTCCCTCATCAATTCACTTTGCCAGTGCACTTTGCCACACTTTGGCAGTCTCCTCTAGCATGTCCAGTAAAAGAAAGATTTTGGTGACTGTGCTGCATAGCCATTGTGTTAAAGCCTCTTTGCAACTCGGCAGGCCAGAGGAGACTACAGGTACAGAGCAAACATGAAGCAGTTTTGCATTCAAGACACCATTGAAGCAAAACACTCCTTTAGACTTTATACAGACCTTTTATTGAGCATGTTTCAGGTGTTCCAAGTGTTTCATGTACACTGCAGTATTTTAGTAAATGTTATAGACTTGCTAGGCACACCAAGTACTGTTAACTCCAGATGCGGGTGGCACAGAGGGCCTAATGCGAAACAAAGTTCTGGGCCAGGATAATGTCCATCCAGATATATGATTAGAATAGAAAAGTTAATTTAGTTAACTTCTCCATTCTACCATGAAATCATATATTTGGTAACCTTACATATTTTGTAACAACAGTGTCTAGTCTGTGATTCAAGCCTTAGGTATTGGCCCCCATATCTTCTTGGTAGAAAGGTAGAGCACTTTGTTATATACTTTGTTTCTAAACCCAAGACTACACTTCCTCCCCACTCAGAAATACCAAACTATTGCATGTTACTGTGTAAGAAAATGAAATTCCTTTTGGTAGGTAGGCGGCTATACAAATTTGTTCAATAAAGAAAGAAAGAAAGTGTTTATTGCAATCATCAGGCAAGCAAGCAAATTCTACAACGATGCTAGGTTTGGCTACTGTCCAAATTTAAGCATGCAAATCCAGTCTTTAGGAAAAGAAGACAGGAGGAATAATGACTCCTGAGAGCGAAGCTGGCATTTAATATTCTTGATCAATCTCATCAATAAATACTCAACTTGGGATGACATTTAATTTTCAGCATATATTATTATGTACCTCTCCTGCACAAATGAATGTAATAAATAATTTTGTCTGGTTTATTTAATGTCAAACAGATTAGGCAGGTTTACCATGTGATTGCAAATGCAGTTACATTATAAATGTTCTAGTCAAACAGTTGTAAGAAATGGCAGAATCAGTGTGTTTTAGATTTATTTTGTCCAGATGTTATTTCCATTTTTTAAAAAATGTAGTAATATTCATATTGGGAATTGGAGCAGATGAATATTGGCATAGCAATGTGAGAGACTAAACATTAAACAGATGGTTTTCTCGATAGATTCCATTTTATAGACATAAGTGTCTCCTGAAGCCCATTATAATCTCAGATAAAGTGAGAACAAATGCATATTTGTTAATGAAAAATAGTTCTTTCCATATTCCAGATCTGAACTGTTAAGAGGTGAGAGTATTCCTCTTCTTTTTATGCTTCTGTGCCTTGCTACTCAAAGTCAACAGCTTAAGTTAGATAAAGCATGGCTGTCTTAAGTTTCTGGACCCAAAATTATAGCAAAGATCTGTATTCTTGCCTTCTTAAGGAGGCACCATGTTCTTAGTATTAGTTTGTAATATATTCTTAGGAAGAGTCTGAGTGAACAGGCTAGAAACTATCTGCCAATTTTCAAGGAAGAGAAACATTTTTTTAAAAAGTGATGGTGTTTGTTAACTTAAGAATAGAAACAATCATAAATAACAGCTGGATTTTATAACAGTAATTCAAACACATACAATCTTTTCACCCACGTTTTATCTCAAGTCTGTGATTAAATTCTGATTCCATAGCTTCAACATCAGCCACCACTACCACCATGTATGATAAAGAATTCTGGAAATGGCACACTACTTTGTGACCTTTGTTGTTAAAGATAAGTAATTGATGAAAAATATGCTGGTGTAAATTACTTTTCTGAAGGAAATGTATCAAATCTGGTGAAGTAGGCATAAAATTATAGAGCTAATTGAAATTATGCAGCATTCCAGTGAGTCTGTTCTCTCTCTTTTAGTACCTTCCTCTTGTTCCACAAAATATTCTGACCTACATTTATTAGATTTCCAATTCATGGATTTCTCACCTTACAGATGTGACTTTTACCAGAATATGCTATGCCTACAGCCAAATATTATGTTGTCATCCCATAAGCTATGAAGAAAGGCTGATGGGGGCCCTTAGAGAAAGCTGAAATAAAGATACACCTAGCCATCATCCTTTTTTAAAATCAACATAGCAGCTCTGCATGGAATTCATGTCTTGCAAAACTTCCATTTTCATGGATACAGTTTTGTGAGGCTTTGCACATAGGTGTTATTAGAACTGTTAGAACCTACTAGTTCTGACAATGTGATCACTATGCCATACAACAATTTACTTTCCTGTCTTATAATTTAAAACAATCCAAAAATGTGGTTTTCTTTATATTTCAGCATCAAAATTTCAGACATATTTCAGACATCAAAAAGTGAATGGATGTATCCTATTTTCCACTGGATAAAATTCTTACCAAGCCCTTGGTTCTTGGCTTGGCTCCTGAGCCCAATTAGATATGTTTGGAATAGCTGAGACATAATTCTCCTTCACTCCTTTCCTTTACTGGTTTAGGAACATACTTCCATGGGTCACAGCCTTTCAGGTATGTTTAAATACAGCAATGGTATCCTAATTCTTTTTCAGTCCAAATTTGCTATATTGCTATCTTCACTGGATCATAATCTTGTAACTGGAAATGTATTTATTTATTTGCTAAATTTATATAGCTGCCCATCTCACGTACATGACTCTGAGTGGCATACAAGTTTAAAAAACACAAAACAACAAAATAGCCAAAAACATCACACCAAAAATAATTTTAAAAAGCATTAAAAATAATAAAAACCATTAAAAAAACCAACTAATAACTTGTTTCTTGAAATAATTTACATACATCTGGTGCCAGAATGAACAGAAAGATTCTGAAGCTTTTTAAATCATATATTTATATTTTTACAATCAATTGTTCTTTGCAACCACACTCACAGTACGTATACAAACAGAGATGGACAAATACAAGTTCTCTGAATGCATGAGAGCTAGGAAGTTATTTTGTTTCTGTGAAGGGGGATGAAGGGACCTGGTGAACCTAGGACAGCGTGATCAAATGTCTGTGTTTTCTATTACTCAGACAAAAGATACCTGACCCAGGAGTTGGTTTTTATGCTGCTTGCTCTACTGAAACTTCTTGAACTCCAGACTGCAAGAATTACAACATATATAGGCAGGCCAAAGTAATTGAGTGATTGCACTGGATCACAGGCACTGGATCCTTACCCAACCATAATAATACCAGTCCATTTACATTACAAAGTACTCATGTACGAGTGGTACCTCGGTTCATGAAGTTAATTCGTTCCACATTCTGGTCACGAACCGAATCAGAGTTCCCCATAAGGTTCAATGTAAATAAGGTTAATCCGTTCTGACCCCTACGAACGTTGTCGCCAACCGAATCAAATTTTCCCATAAGGTTCAATGTAAATAAGGTTAATCCGTTCTGAACCATATGTATTTTTTTTTTAACCACAAAATTATGAAACAAAGTACAGTACAGTACAGTATGAAGAGAGAGAACGCTAACCTTGCTTGAGGCGACTTCTGGCGTGGAAAAGAGGAAGGCGGGTGGGGGGGCGGTTGTTGTTTGGCCGGAGAGTCCCCCTCCATAAGGACATCAGGGAGATCTCCTTCAGGGGTTTCCTCTCTTCTTTGTCTCTTAGCTGCAGGCTCAGTTTTGGCGAAAAATCTGTCTAATGTCACTTGTTTTTTCCTGCGCTGAATAACCCTCCGGAAATGAGAGACCACATTATCGTTCATCAGATTCAACACTCTGTTCGTTACAGTTATGTTGGGGTGGTGCTTCTCAAATAAATGCTGGCCCTCATTCCATTTTTCCATAATGGATTTTATCACATCACTGCTAACCTCCTCCCTGTCTTCCTCTTCCTCAGTGGAATGCTCCTCAACAAGAGCCTTCTGCTGCTCACTCTGGAGTTCAGCAAGTTCTTCCATGGTAGCTTTCTTGTTACCTTCATTACCGTTCTGCACATTCTTGTCACCTTCATTACCGCTCTGCACTTTCTTTTTACCACCATGCTTGCTCTGCACTTTCTTTGGAGCCATGCTGGATGTACTGTATGTGCTAAAAAGCACACCAAAAAGCTTCACAGCAAGTGTCTGTCTGCGACCGCGATCTCGCCTAGAGGAAGCCACGACCACGTGTCAGAGCAGGGAAGATGGCCGTGGGTCGTGTTCGTCACCTGAAGTGGAGTTCGCAAATGGAAGCAAAATTTTGCTAATGCTTGCTGTTCGCGAACTGAATTGCTCACGAACAGAAGCGTTCGTGAACCAAGGTATTACTTTATTAACCAGCTTGGAGTGAAAATGAACAAACCCTGCTTCTTTCACAGTATTCTTGATAAGCTCTAGATCTGCAAACATACACATAATTGCAGTTTACTTTCATATAAGATCTTGTCTTTTCAAATACTGAAAACAATCCATGGAAATCCAGAGTAGTTTTAGAGTTGGTTGTATAGGACTGGTACATTAAACACCTGATATCCTGGAATGTTATTCAGCATGTTTTTTCTCAGAAAAAATCAGAACACCACACTAGTGGGAATTTTCAACAGAATTTTAGTCTGGCATACCACAAGAAAAACATTTAGAGGATAGGGCAGGGAAAAATATATTAATTCATACCATCACCCAGGCAGAGACAGAAAACACTATAGTGATCTTCTAACTTTAAGGCAGATTGCAAGCAGTTTTCCAATAATCTAACCTTCAGCTGTTATATATTTCAACACAGAAGACCTAAAAATAAATTTAAATCAAATAAATCTGTACAATGCATAGCATAATTAAAAATAATGGAGCAACAATAATAATAAAGAACGAGCTGCTTCTAAAGCTATCATCATTCATTGTTTCTATTTTCATGCCTGCATTAGCTTCTCATTTTATAGTGGATTTAACGGATTAGTGATCCTTCATTTTTTCTTATATCTAAAATTACAGATTTTATGCTCAAATTCTTGAAAGTTTCAGAATGTTTAGATCATTTATATGGAATGATGCTGATGGAAATGTACCAACTGATGCCCTGCCTGGTTCCTGTCTTGATATGATTGTATCCATGAGCATTTCAATTTTTTTGTATATAATATTTTACTAATTCTTATTTAAAAGTATAGCATGTATATGATTATACGCATAAAACAATAACACATTGTTTTGCTAATAATAGTACAGTATTTATTAATGGCTATAATTATTAATTGACTATAATCTCAATGAGGAATGGAGGAGGGGAGAATAAAAATGAATTGAAGAAATTAAAAACTTAAGCAAACCATGCAGATTTGATCCCAGGATTAATTTACCCATTTTCCTCCTTAAAAAGGAGAGGATACTATGCAAGAAAGAGCATCTCTAAAGAAATCCTATAAGGGATATTCTGGTGAGGATGTTGCTAGTAATAAACACAAGTCAGTCTGCTGAATGGAAACCATCTGAAGTGTATTACCAGGCTTTGAGAATGCAATAATTTCCTTGACCTTTAAATAGAAAGTTTTATGAGATATAGATGTTTGGAAATAGACACATATTAAAATGTGGCATTTCTCTTGGGCCAAAAAGGCCACTTAAAGTTGGGAAAATAAAGTACTGGCAACAATATCTGACTGCAACATGAATCGTAACAAGGTATAATTGCATTCACTTTTTCTTCTACTAGGAAATAAATTCTCAGCATGCTCATAAAGTTGCTGAAAATCAGTGGGTTTAAGTGTGTGTAGTGCTACGCTTGTGGATTAAGTAATTTAAAAAACACTTCAAGTTAGATCAACTCAGGTTCTGAAATCAACAGTAAAATGGCTACTTCTGTATCCCTTCTGTTTCCTAATTGTGCATTTGAAATCACTTCCACTGAAATTCTTCACCTTTGCAGTAATTCCTTACAAACTGTAGTCATGCAAGAAAAAAACTGATTTTTTTTCTTTCCTTTTACATATGCTGTAGTATATAAGATTGTTCTTTCAAGATTTCAGATTTGTAAGCATATACTTGTATTCTTCCTCTATAACTAGTAGCACACATTTTTCCCACTAAATTACAAATTCTCAAGTCTGTCTTTGTTGGAATTCAATTTTGCATGCACCAACTCTCTGCACTTATTGACCACTAGAGGCAAGAAATGAAAAGATAGTTAGCAGAAGGACTCTGTGGTTACATCTCCTTTCCTTGTCTAAAACTTACTTTGCATATTTCTACATAACATGCCTCCTATTAGTTAGACTGATATTGTTAGGGCTTTCATCACTTCCTTCATCTCATAGTTCAGTTTCCTTTTCTCCTCTGAGTCTGAACTGTGTAGTTCAGGTATGCAAAGTAAGTTTTAGACAAGGAAAGGAGATGTAACCACAGAGTCCCTCTGCTAATAGGCAGAGGCCACATTCAACTGAGTTAGAGGGAAGCAGAGGACAAGGACATTCATTCGTGCACTCCAGAAATGGTTGTTGGCTTTTAATCATGATGGAGCAACATGGCAGAAGGCTGTAGATGCTCTTGCCATCTCTCAGGTAGATAACTGTAATTCACTTTACATGGGGCTGCCCTTTATTTATTTACTATTTATACAATTCATAGGCGGCCGACTCCCAACAATTCTGGGTGACTTACAATTAAAAGTGTACTTGAAACCTAGTCAGAAGCTGCAGCACGTACATAATGCAGTGGTCTGCATGCTAATTAGCATTGGCAAGTTTCACAAAATAACATCTCTTTTAGTGATTTAGTTTTGTTGATACTTTATATGTGTTTTATTTTTTTATTGAAAGAATTGTAGTATTGTGAATTGTAGCATTGTGAGAATAGACAGCATACAAAGATAGAGAGATAGTACTGGTAGCAGGTCTCTGACATCTCATGGCAGCGACAAACCTATATATATTAATTACAGTAATAAAAATTAATACAAACTAAATTCAGAGAGAGAAAGGAAAGTAAAAAGGGAAGAAAAAGTGCAAAGAAAGAAAAGGGAAAAAGAGGAAAGGAAAAGGAAAAAATAAAATACAAAAAGAAAGGAAACATATAAAGAAGCGACTTCCAATCTTCATCACAACAAATTTGGTAGGTCTTCACCCTCTATAAGGTTACAAACAGATATCTCTTCTTACCATAACCCATCCATTATTTATAAGCAAATCCATAAAACATCAACTTTTTAATCCTGGTATCAGCAAAAAGTCCGTAAAGGGTTTCCAGAATTTCATAAAAATATGACTTAGGTTAACCTTGATCAAATAAACCAACTTTATATTCCTTCCTTTTACTTCTGAAAATCTTAATCTTTAATTCATTCAAATATTGTGTAGGATTTGATTTCTCTTCAATTATTCTTTGTCCCATCACATTTAACAAGCCTCTTTTGTAAATCCAATAAAAAGACATTATCCAGGTCATTCTCTTGGTTTATGATTTGTATTTCCCCTTTAATTTTTAAAATTTCAGCCAGCTTCTTTTGTATATCCAGTAAAGAGTCCTTATCCAGGGCATTCTCTTGGCTTGTCACTTGTATTTGCACTTTAAATGCCTTCTCTGTCTTGTAATCCATACTTTTTTTAATTCAGTATTTCTGATTCTACTATTTCTGCATCAAGCAAGATTTATTTCACATCTGTTATTCCTTCATTAACATCCTTTAGACATAGTCTATCCATAGAAGCAGACACTCTTACTGATATTGTTCATATTGTGGCTACTAATTTCTGGCCCCATTCTTCAAAGATCTGCTTTAAGGCAGGGTTTGTTTTTTTTATTTGCCTGGAATTTTTAGTCTTTTAATAAAACAATTTTATTTTGCCTGGAATGTTATAATGTATCACACCAGATGTTGCCCTGTAAATCACAGTCACTCACACAGAATCAATATTTGTTACTTACCCTCAGATGTTGTAATTATGTTAATTTTATTTTGAGGGCTATTATTCACAATATGCCTGCCACATAAAAGACTTGAATTTCCTCCATAACTATGCCATTTTGAAAATTATTTTCATGTACCAACATATCATATGGATTAGTTCCTACAATATTTGAAATGTGTCTGATTCTTGCCTTTAAGCATTCTTGTCAGTGACTTATAACACTATGGATAAAAGAAACATAATATTAATTACTTTTATTGGCTGCCAAGGATATCCAGAAAAACATTTTCAGGGAATAGTTGCCATTTTATCAGACTTCAGGGCTGACACAGATATAAATTTCCATTCTTCCAACCCCACATTCAGGAATTAGATAACAAAAATTTCAAAGTTCTCTTACATAGGTTATCTTATTGCGGACAAGAAATAAGTCATGTATAAGAAATAAGTCATGTATATGCAGAAGATCTGCCTGGTACAGAACAGACCTCAAGCCCTTTATATATGGCAGACCAAACCCAGGGTTTAAATCTCACCTCTTTCTCCTGCCCTTTCAGTTCAATGGATGTTTGACCATTGTTTTCCCATACTGGAGGCTGGAATGCAGTGCACCATGTTTATACAATGGTTCAGTCTGGTCTAAGCAGTGCTGGTTCATATCTTTCCAACTTCAGTCATTACACTAAGTATCTTCAGATAGACCATACTGGAAATGAATGAGGCATATTTCATATTAACATTCCTTTCTTTTGGACAAAACCCACGAAATATATGGGTCTGAAATTTAACAAAGGTGATCCCCTAGACTATGACAGAAAGGAGATCTATTTTTTCCACCTCTCATTACAGATTTGGATGTTGGCCTAGCTTGGAGTCCCTTTGAAGTGACTAAGCTTCAATAAGCCATTCTGGCTGTCTGTACTGAGCCTCCAGATCAGAACAGGTAGTCTATATATTTCTAATGTGTTCAATTGAGTATTTGATGGAATTCAGTTGATAATTACAGCTAGAACTAGATTGGAAATATATAGTGGAACATTAATGGAACATTAATTCAGCACTCAAAAGTAGAAAGCATACTATGTAGCTTATTCAGTTTGCATTAGTTAAAAAGGCAAACTCTCCTTTGAATTGAGACTGACTCCTGTTGACTTTATCCAGACATCATATAGTCATCTGGGCAAAAATACAGAAATGATTTGTCACTCCTTTTTTCCTAGTTTAGCTTATAGTCTTGATGTTTCATGGTTTTCTCCTATGTGAGCATTAACCAGGTCCAATCCTACTTAGCTTTTGTACATCAGCCAACCTCAGATAGGTGCTGCCATCTAGCTAGGGCCTTGATCAGGAGTTGCAGACAAAATCATAATCATCTGGACTTCAAAACTAGATGTCAGCTTGACCTACATGTACAATGATTCCATAAATGATGTATCCTTCAATTCTTGAATGTCTGAAGTGGCATCCATCTCCTCTACCAGTCTGTACTTGTGAGATCTTGAGAAAAGTTGACATAATCATAAAAATAGAAACAGTCATTTTGGAGATATCCAACAATATTGCCAGAAGTAATTCAAATGCTGAAAAGAAAATCAAAACTGAATGAATAGGTATTATGACTATTTCTTGGAATCCACTAAGAGATAGATATAAGCATTATATTACTGGCAGCAGAATGGGGAAAAGGATGGAATTTATTCATCATTACTGGAAAATGGTTTTAGCTCTAGAGCAACAGGGATAGAGAACACCAAAGTTCTCTATTCTCCAAAGTTGTTCCAGATGATCCAGAGCAGATATTGTGAATGTGTGGAGGTCCACATGGGAAAAAGGAGAAGAACATCTGCTAGTGTGACACAGAATTCCACCAAAGATTTATCTCAGCTCAGTGGCAAACAAGTTGGAAAGGACTATGTACTGGACTTTTTTTTACCTGTTGTGTTAGCAATGTTTAAAAGAATATATCTTAACTAAAGCCTGAAGCCAGAATCCAATTATTATCAATAAAGAGCCAAGATGTATTTCATTTCATTCATAATTTAATTTTATCAACTGATTTTCAGCACAATACATGGCTTTTATAAAAGAACATAATACTGACAAGGACAATATGGTCATATCACATCCAAGAAGAATGAGCAGAATAATAAAATAAAAACAGAGGCTTTGAAAAAAATTACCACCTACTAAATAAGATTAACAATCCAATTTCAGAAACATAAAGTTGCCGTTCAAAGCCACTAATGCTGTACTCCTCTGTTTGCTTGGAGTAAGCCTATGGAAAAAGTTCTTCTGTCTCCAGGCAATCTGAGTAATATCCCTTATAATATTTGCCAGTACTGTGGGTAAGTGAGACAAAATGTTAGTTTTCTGCCGTCTGACTCACTTTCATCATAGTTCTTTCACCATTATATTTATTTGTTATATCTACCCTCCAGGCTCAAGATGAACTTTCGATTACCATTTTTTTCTCTTCAACCTAGGTTGCTATTAGCAAAATCTCCAATTGGTCTTGGCATAAACTATTTTACTACAGAGATATGAGAATCCTTATGCAAGATGCACAGATACAGTGTTCCTAAATTTAAAATTATACCCATATCTCAAAAGATGCAAGCATTCCTGCTTTGAAGTGCTTATCTTCTTAAATTTATATTGATAGTATTGTTGGGAATTTTTCACTGGAGAGCTCTACATCCTTGTGAACATCTCTTGGCCATCCTCTTTTTCCCATTAGACACATTGCTATTCTTGCTACCCCTTTCCCCCAGAAAATACACTGCTATTCTTACAGCCATCTAGATTATTGTCATTGTATCAAAGTGACACAAGGTAACTCACAAAATCCTCAAATTATTCATTTAGCAAGAAGCTTGAATCCCTCTCCATCAAGAAATTTTACTAAGTACACTAACTTATTCCAAGATTCATAAGGTTATTTTTATTAAACAGGAGTCTCAACAATTCAATTTCTCTTGAATTATCTGAAAGTTGTACATTCAAATCAGTTTTGAATCTTGGCAGCTATCTGGGCCAGTTCACACAGTTTTCTTGGCAAAATTTTCAGAAGTGGTTTGCCATTGCCTTTTTTCTAGAGATGAGTGAGAATGACTGGCCCAAAGTCACTCAACTGGTTTTGTGCCTAAGGCAGGAGTGAAACTCAAAGTTTCCTGGTTTCTAGCCTGGTGCTTTTAACCACTACACTAAACTGGCTTTCAGGTTCAGGTTATTAATGGCTAATGTTCATGTTATTATCAGCATGCATTTGAAAAACAATGGTTTAAATTTCTCTCTGTCTCGCTCTCTCCCTCTCTCCCTCTCTCCATCCATCCCTAACCCTAAGTAATACAGTAGTACATAGGAACAGTAACAGTGAACAGGTATAGACACTTGGTGATCTAATTGTTGTTTCATAAGATCACTACACACATCAAAACAAGGCATTGTAAACAAACCAGAGAAGTTGGCTGATGTGGGTCTTCCGGGGTGTGTGGCCGTGTTCTGGAAGTTTTAGTTCCTAACGTTTCACCAGCATCTGTGACCGGCATCTTCAGAGGACAGGAGCACAGACAGGAACGGTTCTCTCTGTGCCCAGGATGATGTGACACTTTTGTGGGTATTTACAGAGATCAGCAAGGGTGCCTGAGGGGGGCAGGGGTTTGTGTGGGTTAACGAGTGGCTGCTTGTTTTGGTTATCAGAGTATGTGTGTATCTTCCTGGGGGTTAGGCAGGGTTTTTGTGTTGAGTTGTTAACAAGTGGCTGCTGAGGGTGATTAGCATGTTCATTGCGTGAACTGTTCATGCGTCCTGGTGGTTGAGCTGAGTTCTTTGACCTTTTGCAGGCTGTATTTTTCAGAATTGGTAGCCAGGTTTTGTTGATTTTTAGACTTTCTTCTTTTTTCTTGAAACTGTGCCAGTATAAAAAAGAAAAAAAAGAAAGAATGCCAACTAGCAGTCAGAAGACACAATGAAAACTCCTTAATCTCACAGCACATGGACACAACACATGGACAGACTCAACCATAGTTTCAACTGGGAAACTGTCAGCATCTTAGACCAGGCTAAATCCAAAAATGCGAGGGAATTCCTGCAAGCTTGGTATTCAGACAAGGCAGCCACAAACTAGCACATAGAGATAAACAACATCTGCATGCTATTCAAAAGAGACAATAGAAAGGAAACAAAAGAATATCTCCTCACCAGCAACCAATACCCAGATAAGCAGAGATTAATATCAGGATCAACTCCAGACAAACAATCAAGCAGTAAACAATACCCTAATCAAGGAACTACCAGATTGGGGCGGGGGGGGGGGAACCACCAACACAGGCAGGGCAAGCCATTGTACATAAACAGAGAGCAAACCCCACTCCATTCTAGCATGAAACTTTTGCAAGAAAACAACCAAGCTCAGAGAACCCCAAGGACTCCACAGTTCAATCCTGAGCTACACATATTCTCTTCTGTGATACTTCTACACACACACATGGATGAGAAAAAATGCATATAAGAGAATGATTATTGCAAAAAGAAAAAGAAAAATGGGGATCAGAGAACTTATTGTATAATGTATACAAAGAAGAATAGTCTGCAAAGAATATAGTCAAGTGGAGCACAGAATGGTAAACATTAACAGAAGCAAAGAAAAAGCAGAATGATTTTTCAAAAATTGTTTTGAAAGTTGATAAAAAGGGTTAAACAAAGAGCCTCCAGCAGAGTGAAGGGAATTAAGAATAAAAGTAATTAAATTATCTGGGATGCAACTAAAGTGAAAGAATGCCAGAAAGATTACTTTTAAAGATGTGCATAGGAATAAAAGTGGAAGTGACTTTTATAGTGGAACACTATACATGTCAGTACCAAAGGGAAAAAATTAGTAAAGTAACTCATAAAGCTGCAACAATTTTAAAAACACTGTGGTTGCCAGCATAGGCAGTGTAACCAGAGAAATAGTAAAATATAGATGTGGTTTGCCTATGGATTGGAGAGAAATGAAAATGGCTATGTATAAAAATGTGCTTCTGGCCTATTTGTTATATGGAAATGTGAGTAGATTCTGTCAGAGAAATATAAAGTTGAATGCAGTAGGATTAGGGCACTTATGAAGTACTCTGTGTACAAAAATAATACGAAGAGATAGGGACAAGAATGAATGGGTAATGAATGAAGGTGTGCTGAATACAAAATTGAGTGAACAGTGGAAAAGTACACTGAAGTTGTTTCATCATTCCAGAGAATGAATGAAGAATGGAGAAGGAAAAGTAAATAGGCTGAGAGGAAGGGGATAACTGAGGAAGGTATGTTTGCATGGTGTTGATGAAATCTTCAGAAAAAGAGATGTGAAGTTTACAGAACAAAAGGCAGCAAATCAGTCAATGTATGGATGTGATGGAAGCAGGGATGGTTTACAAGGACAGAAATGTACAGAAATATATAGCAAATTATTTCCTTTTCTGTTATTTCCTGCCTCCAATTTCTCTTGCTTACTACTTCTTATTCCTTTTTGTGCCTTCTATACACTGCCTACCCACAAGAGGAATGGCAGGATGGTATGTATGTATCTATGTAGATAGATATTGGACTTTAAAGCCATGGCTATAATTTGAAACTACATCTGTAACAATCACTTCCTTCTAGGACCACTTTGTTTTGAAGCTTGCCTTATGTTCACAATTTCAATACAGTCTTTTTTCTAGTTAAGTTTAAGAAAAATGCTACACATTTAAAATATTGCCACTCAATGGGAAGACTCTTAAGGGTGGCAGGCAGGGGGGAAGACTATCTCAGCTAGGCTGCAAAAATCTGGATGTCCGTGACATGACAACAAAGGACAGAAAACTGTAAGTCTTTGTTTCCATCTTTTTTTTTTTTTTTTTTTTATCTGCTTAACAGTCATTACTGACCCTGCAGTGACCGCCCCCTAGCGGTTTTCAAGGCAATTGCATCTTTCTAGTTTCGGAATTAGACTTTGCCAGAGCCTAATTCCTAGAGCGTCAGCCCAGCTGGCAGCACAGGAGGCGGGATTTCCGTTGCTTCGCGCCCCTTTTTCGGACGAGCGTGGTTTTTCGCGCTTTTACCGGCAACTTGTCCCGTCTCTCTGTTGAGCCGCTGCCAGCATTTTTCCTCCCACCGGAGTCCTCATTTATCTACTCACGTATGTTTTCGATCTGCTGAGTTGGCAGAAGCTGCGGGTATAGAAACAAGAGCTCACCTTGTTAACGCGAGGCTGGACTCGAACCGCTGAAGCTTTCAGCCATTTCTGGCCGGCACTTTCAGCGTCATTAAGCCGCTGCGCCACCGCGTCCCCCTTGTTTCCATCTAGTAGCTGACTAATAGGCTTAAGATAGAAAATGTGAAGAAGGGAATTTAAATCAAAATGGATCATAGATTTCATATACTGAAATTATTCATATGCTTAGTAAGGTTGAAGACAAGGATAAGGTGGTTGGAAGGGATCAAACAGATTACTGGAATGACCTTAGGAGAGCTATACATTGTTGCTAGAGATGGGCACAATGGTAACTATTTGTTGATGTGATCACTATGAATTGAACATGACTTAATAATGTTCATTAATATTATTATTGAAGTGAATTGGTTCCATATTTTACTGAGCATGTTCTGTACATCAGAAGCATCCTTATTTTTCATGTTTGCACCACAGCATTATGATAAACAAAGCCACCATGATATCCTTTAGAGTGAATGGCATGATTGGGCTGTTGGCAACTCTGAGTTAGAATTGGAAACTCAAAATGATAATTTAAAAGGCATGAGCCAGGAAGGAAGAAGTAGGAAACTAAACCATTAGTGTGATAAGCCAAAGCTACAGTATATAGTTGAAATTGCCCAGGCAAGAATTTATAATAGTTTTGTGATAGCCTTTATGAGCAGGGTGATTGTGACCACATCATAGTCCAGAGCAACTCCAACCTGCTGCCCATTGACTATACAACAGTGCAGAGAACAATGCAGTTTTACCATCTGGCATCTTTCATCAAACTAATGTATGTGTAGCTATAAAGGGAAAGTCCACTTAGCTGATATGGTGCAGTGTGTTGTTTTTGTTATTGCATTTTATTGTTGTATTTTAAATTCTATCTATTATAAGAACTGTGCTGAAATCTAATTAATAACACAGTTATAGGACAGTCTAAATCTATAGCTGAGTAATACTTTTATTATTACAAATCAAAGTGGTACCAAACAATATGCAAGCTTTTAAGTTTTTCTGAACTCTTCCTCATGCAAGAAGCAAAGAGAAAAAAAAAAGATGATCTGACATTCATAATAAGTGCAAGTTCAAGTTACATTTTCCATTCAGGAAATGGAAGCACAAAGGCCATGGCTTAGAAGCCATATCTAAAAAATTATGTCATTACATAATTATTTATAAATATAAACATCCCCCAGGAATTATAACATAATGATCTGCTGAGAACAATGATGGTTACTGCCAAGTAGCCTACTGCTGTCAGGAAAGAAAGCCAGGCAGTGAGCTATGTATTAGACCATGAATGTTCTTATTATCCAATGCTGATTATGTGATCATGGATGTACAGCAGACCCTACCACTCCTCTGATGGAACCAGGCAGGATGGGTGTCATTGCCATTTAACACTTGCCTGGACTCAGGAAACACTATCTTCCGCAAGCCTAAACAGTAGTTCCCATAATTTTATTGGGTAGAATGAGTAAATGTTAAATAAGTTTGAAGGCACTGGTGTGGATATCCTTTTAAGCATTTTGATAAGAAGAAAGGTTCCAATTTAGTTTTTATTTGTAAGTTTGCTTTCTTTTCTGTTTATAAGTGGTTTCAGCACTCTTTTTCACAACAATCAATCATGACTTTCTTCTTTCCTCAGTGTGAAATTTCCTCTTAATTTTACCAAAACCTTTCCAATTGGCTTTCAGTCTTGTAAAAGCAGAAGGAGAACCAGTCTTTCTGCATATGGATTATAGCAACTGAAAGCAGAAAATATTAACAGGGGGCATATTTCAGATGCATTCCCTCATTCCTGTTGTTTCTGAGATAGACATGGATTTTGCTGAAGATGGTCTTGCTGCACAAGTAAATTCAACCTGCATTATGAGTATTTACTTCGCTATAAATCCTATTGAATGCAGTGGGATTACACATGCATAGGATTGTAGTGTTAGGTTGGTGAGAATGATTGAACAGATATGTTCTTCTCTGGGATGTAAGCATTTTTACTTAAAAGCTGAAGCTCTGCAATTCTTAGATCATCCTCAGACTCATTTGGTATTAATCAGCACAACAACATGGATTTCAAAGGAGCTATGCCCATTAATGTCAGTGAAGAGTTTGTGTCTTTGAAGTTACATTTTCTTATGCATTACCAAAGTTGCAATTCTTTGGTTTTCCATAGGCACAAAGTTGTATCATTATACTGTTTTAAGGAACTCTCTCTCTCTCTCTCTCTCTCTTCTCCTTCCTTCCTTCCTTCCTTCCTTCCTTCCTTCCTTCCTTCCTTCCTTCCTTCCTTCCTTCCTTCCTTCCTTCCTTCTCTTCTCAAAACCTTCTAAACACTTCTCTCAGAAACTAAAATCTAAGTAATTTTATTAAAAATATACTAGAAGTGGGAACCAAAGTGTACCTTCCCATAGAGGTTTCAGAACCTTTTTTGTCTCTCTGAACAACAGAATTCTTTCTCCCATTGCTATTTTTCTTTTTAAATGCCCCTTGATTTCAAAATCAGCTCATTATATGGCATGAGGAGAGGGCCTGCTGTTTGAGGAACACAATTCCAGGGAAATTCCTGGGGTCAGAAAGAATGTTCCATGGTTTCTGGGATCCGCACCTATGTCTACTGTTTGTTATTGTTTATTAGCAAAAGAAGGAATTCTTTTTGCTACCATAAGAGCTGCCCTTCTTAATAATAGGGCTGTATGAAGTCTGAATACTTCAAAGGGTGCTTTGTTTTGGAACAAATCGTTGGTCTAAGTGCCGCTTTGAGGCTGTTCTGCAAAATGATGCAGTGCCTGACAGTTACTGGCGGTTTAACAGTTTGAGGAACACTTTTATTCTTCTGCTCATTCACAGAAGACACTTTCAGCAAACTAAAGTGGCTGGCCAAATTAAAGCAACCCACCTAAACACTCTTATTGGAACGAGCAAGGAAATATCCCTTGCTTTTTTGAGTTGAGGTGCTACATTGAATAATTTCTTCCAACCTATGCAAGGCAGCTCTGGGTAGTGAAGTGGTGCCATTTTCTACAGGCCTACTAAACAGTGGATCTGTTACACTGCAGAAAATCAGGGGCAATGATGGAAATGCTGTACAGTTGCCCATGTAAATCAATACAAGAAATTAAAAAACATCTTAAGTTTTCCAAATATCAGAAGACAGAGGAAAGCAACAACAACAACCACACAAACACAAAATCTCAATTTGTTTTGGCTCACATCTACTTTGTACCAAATATTTTGAACAAATTGAAACAAACAAATTGAACAAAAATGACTTTAGGAGCCTACAGTGCATTGATTGATGGATTATGTGCCATCAAGTTTTCATCTCCTAGCAACCACCTAGATCAATTTTCTCCATAGTAATCTGTCCCTAACCTGGTCTTTCAGATCTTCCCATGGTGCACTCATCACCACTGCAACTGAGTCCATCCATCCTGCGGATAGTTGTCTCTTCTTCTCTTTCCTTCCACCTTTCCCAGCATTAGAGTCTTCTCCAGAGAGCTAGGTCTTCACATAATGTGTCTGAAGTAGGATAATTTAAGGCTGGTCATTTGTGCCTCAAGAGCCAGTTTGGGCTAGTGGATGAGGCTCCAGGCTAGAAAGCAGGAGACTGTGAGTTCTAGTCCTGTCTTAGGCATGAAAGCTGGCTGGATGACTTTGGGCCGGTCACTCTCTCTCAGCCCAACCCACCTCACAGGATTATTGTTGTGGGGAAAATAGGAGGAAGAAGGAATATTAGGCATGTTCACCACCTTGAGTTATTTATAAAAAATAATAAAGATAGATAAAATATATTTAAAAAAAAGTGAGAACTCTGGTTTGATTTGTTTGATGATCCATTGGTTTGTTTTCTTAGCTGCCCACATTATTCTCAGGAGTTTTCTCCAACACCAAAGTTCAAAAGCATCAATACACTTCCTATCCTGCTTCTTCAAAGTCCACTATAGTGCACACGGGCAAGATAATAAGGAGATGTTCCCTTCCCTTCACATTCTGCTCACTCTGTTCATCAGGGATAGACATGGCTGCTAGATTAGTCACGGAGAAATATTTACTCTCTTCCTCCAAGAACAAACTACTGGAAACTCAGAGGGAGAGAATACTTTATTTGCTATAGTTTTGGATGCTGTGCTGAACATTAAGAAAAGGAAGCTGACTTGCAGAAAGAAACTGCTGACTGCCCCCCACCTACCTACTCTAAGTGCAGGTTGCAGCATTTCCACTCTTTTCAAGCACCAGCAGGGAAACTAATCGGCCTCCCTACTGAGGGAGAAACAAGCCACTCTCCCAGGAGCAGACTGCTGAGGAAAGGAAGCCCCTTTCTCAAGCTTGAAACAAGAAGGTGGTGAGCTGGAACTGAACAGCAGTCTTGACTTATGAGTGCATTATTTCCCCTCTGCCATTCTGGAAGTATGACACAGAGGGAAAAAGGGAAGGAGAGAGAAAAGAAGGGATAGAAATAAGGAAAATGAATAAGAGAGCAAAAGGACGTACATATGCGTTCAGCCTCCCTAAAAAGGCAAATATATCTGCAAATGTAATCAGACTCTGCCAGGAAACTGAAACCAATAAAATGAAAAGTTAACAGAGTTTAACACAAAAGCCCCGCCCCTAAAATGTGGCAGACTTCATTCAAGAAAGGGATACTACATTTGTTAACTTCAACTATGTCTGTCAAAATAAAATTTTTAAAAGGTAACCATGTGTTGCTATTCAGTGACTGTCAATGGGAGGCATAAGGCTTTAGATTTCTGGTCTTGCAAATGCTGCATGAATCTGAATTTGTATCTGACAGACAATCTCCCTATTTCTGAAGCCAGTTTGAAATGCACCTGAGACTGATCTGAGTTATTTTGATTAGTTTCAGATCTATTGATAAATCAAGACATTATAAACAGCAGTATGTTTATATGTTTGCAAGTGTACAGAAATAACATAGGACAACAAGCTTACCATTTGTGCCCAATGATTTGTCCATCAACCATGTTTACACATCACCCATTAACTGAGTGCCTTATTCTGCCTCCTTCAGCCCCTCCCACTTTACACTTTTCTTTATATTTCTGTGCTCACTATGAAAGGAAAATCCATTCTTTCCCATATCATAATATCATTGTACTTAGCAGTTCTGCATTTCACTTTTTTACCACTGGGGAAACTGCCTTCTTGTAATGTGGCATTCTGCTTTTCCCACAACCCAGCTAAGCAACTTGATAAACTGGTTGGCAGAGATCAGGTCACTACTTTTGCACTCCTAATGGGACTGAGAAATTAACTATATGTGGTAGATGTCTAGAAGAAAAGAAGAAACTTTGTTGCTCATGCCCTCCTCCCAGCTACCCATTCAAGATCATTTTTCCCATTAGCATTAGGAGTGGTAAATCAGTGAACCTGAATATAAATACTGGGGAGAAGAAGGACTAGGCTCTTTCATCCCCTCCCAGAGACTGTCTGGAAGAATCTATTTCAGGTCTGATGCTGAGCACTTTTTGTCATTCTCTTTCTTGTCTTTAAATCCAGATTTCCATATCCTACCCATTCTCTCCATTCCACCAGTTGTTTTTATGGTCTCTGTGTGCATGTTTCCTTTAAAATCAAGCAGTCCTACTCTCCCAACTTCATTTAGAGCAGTGGTTCCCAACCGTGGCAACTTGAAGACATGTGGACTTCAGCTCCCAGAACTCCCCAGCCAGCATGGGGATTGATTGATTGATTTAGAGGCTTCTAGCATTTACCAAGATACATGGTCAATGTTTCTGACATGCAGTTCCCTCAGGCATTTGACAAAAACCATCAAGACTATACAACCTTCAGAGAGGTGATTTGATTTCATGGAGCTTCAGCTGAACAATTCCAGTAAAGCAGATTTTCCAACTGAAGCAGGGACCCACTTCAAAGCAGAGTGATTCATGGCCTTTCAAGTGCATCACAGATTTGAGAAGCTTCTGCTTCTGGGGTTGTTATGGGAAATATACAATGTTGCCATGTCATTTTATGATGTGGAGAATGGGATTAAGTGATATGATGGGCTCTCAAATATTAGAGAGCAAGGATGGTGCAGCAGTTAAAGTGCTGGACTAGGAGTGGGGAGATCCAGGTTCTGGTCCACCCATAGGCATGGAAGCCAGCTGGATGTCACTCCCCCTCAGTTTTAATCAGCATCAAACTGTGACAAGCTGGATGATAAACAAGCCCTCCTGTCACATCAGGCATTAATAGCTTACTTGTAAGACTTTGGTGAGCAAGTGGACCCTGCAACCATGTGGGACAATCAGGAAGAAGAAAGAAGAAGAGGACAACAACCACCACCACAACAACATGGACATAATTTGAATCAATTCAGGGTTGATTTACACTGATATGGATTATCACTTTGGACAATTCCACACTACAGCCTAAACTGCTTGTCTCCCATGCTGCTCTCAGCTGTTTTGTAAACCAACTTTAGAAATTCCTGTCCAGATTGCATTGAGTTAGCAATGAGGCCAGCCTGCTGCTTAGTGAAGATGATGGTTACCACAAGGCCCAAATGGTCATTGCTCTGCTTGTTGCCCTCCCCATCCATGCAGGGAAGGCAAATCTCACTGACTGAGTGGCTTCTGTGTGCCTGCCTTCTGTGCCTGCCTCACTAGTCCCTATGTCCTTCCTTTTCTTTCCCATATATTTGTACATGGGATGCCTCGACACATAGCCTTTCCACATTATTTCCTTTGACACTAAAGTATACCTCCCTTTTTTGCTTTTTTTCCTTCTTATTTTAGGATCATTTTTTCTAATGCCGTAATAACCAAAGCAACGGAACAGGTTGTTCTTTCATGCCTATGTTCCTCTACGTAGACTATTTTAAAAATAATTCCAAAATGAATAATTTGGTTTCTTTTGGGAAAAAAAATGATTACTTGAGATTTCAAACATCTTAACAAGATAATTTACACATTTAAATTGCACTTAGATAAAAGCAAACCACAGCATCTCCCTCCTACAAAAAGCAAATCTACTGCTTCACTTTAGACTCTCAAAAAGTTAATCAAGAACTGTAAACCCATTTCTCTCTTGTCTTTCAGCCCATTTCAAAAAATCAGTATCTTTGTTATTTTATGCCAGACTTCCAGCAATACTTGAACTGTAATTTCTAGTTTTTCCCCCGTCTGGGAATTCTGGGAATTGAAAATTCAATATATCTGGAGTCCAAAAGACTGTGCAATAAAGTATGAAAGAAAGAGCATGTTAGATTATATCATTAGGAGTGGATGAGACTTGGTAGGTTCTGTTTTTTAAAACCCTCAAGGAAGATCCAGCAACCTTATTGGGGAAAACATCTACAGATATCCTGTTTCATTAGGCAAGTTATTTGGCTGCTCTAAATTAATTATCCAATACTTCAAGTCTACAAATACTTTTTAATCTATCAGAAAATCTGCTTTGGAATATGGATGAGAAAAACCCTTGGTTGTCTACTGTTGTCAAAGCACATGCAATTGCGTATACAATTGTTATGCAATTGGCACTTACACTGGGATGGGATCTGTGTGAATGGCTTCATGCTCTTTACATGTGCCTCTGAACTTTGACTCAGTCATAACACCTGAATAAGCATTCCTCTCAGTATGGGTTCAATTGTTCTAGGAATGCAGGTATGAATCAGTAGATGGAGTCTCTTGTTTGTGTTCATGTTTTTTGCTCATGCAGACTACACCGAGTAGGGCAAGAGTTGTTTTATGCTGGAGTTTGATAGCTCTGAACATAAACTGCTGGTTTACTGCTTCATATATGAATGTGACAGATATTTTCAGTTACTGTGACCAACTCAGAACTCAGATCATTTTATTGTCTTTATGTGTCTTCTAGAGGAATAAATCATACAAGTGATTTGGATGCCTGTACTGATATAAAATAATAGAAAATAAAAACCATGCAATTTCTGCTGGTTTATACTCCAAAATACTGAACTGAATTTGGAATATCCTGCTGGATGAAAAGGAAAGGAAAAGGAAAACTTGAACAAACTTAGCTCTACAAGAAACTTTAATTCAAAAAGGTGGAGCTGTCAACCTGTCTATAAATAGCACACTGTCAATATTAGAATATCCTGGTCTTATAAGAAAATTCTCTGCACTATACAGGATTTCACCTCAAGTCATCCAGTGACTTTTGTGAGAAACAAAATGAGCTTCTATAAAAGTATCAGCATTTTTAAGGGCAGGTCCACAGAAATCAAGTAAATCATTTATTTGTCATTACATAGTACACAGATGAATTCTAACAGCTAAAACATACATTGCTTGATTCTGACCTCTCTTTTGCCAACCCCCCTCCCCCCAAGAAGCTCTAACTAAATGCAGATGATTTAGGTTTGATAGCTCAACTCACTTATACAACCCTATGATAGGGTCATAGCTCTTGGAAGAACAAAGGCTTCACACCTTTTGCCTGTCTGTAGAATTGCATTCATATCTAAAGCAATGGCTCAGACTGATTAAACATGTTGAAAATGTTTGCTAAGAGGAACGAAATGTGTTCATAATGTTTCTGCTTATAATAGTCTCTGAGAAAATCTAAAACAGAAGAAATTAGTGATCATTGAGATGGAGAAATATAACAATATAACTGTGATTTAGAATGCCAACATAAAAGATAAGGAAGCTGAATAACTCTGTTTTTTCAGGCACAGTGATCAAGATGGAATATGTTACAGGCCACTTAACAGGAAAGCCAAATCATGGAAATATGATGGAAAGATGGAAATCTTTGTGAACTATACAACAGATCAACTATGTAATACATTTTGCCCATATTTTTTATAGGATAATATTGTCTTTTTATTTGAGGGAAAATATCCAATATTTAAATAATTCAGAGAACTATGACATTTCCCTGGCCCATGTTTTGGAATAAT
The DNA here is from genome assembly GCA_030867105.1 of Liasis olivaceus. Lineage (NCBI taxonomy): Eukaryota > Metazoa > Chordata > Lepidosauria > Squamata > Pythonidae > Liasis > Liasis olivaceus. The sequence goes on along the minus strand of CM061351.1, from coordinate 57,013,164 downwards.
TAATATTGTAAATGAATGCACAGTCCAGTGAATATCTTGGCTTCCATTAAAAATCTCAGCCAGAAAGAAAGATAGGTATTATTTACTACATTTATCATCTCTCACATAAGTTCTGGGCAGGGCCTGCTTAAGTTACCCTTTTAGCAATTCAGTGAGGTTAGGCTGAAAGATTATAAATGGCACAAGGTCACAAAGTGACTTTCCTGTCTAATGGAGATTTGAACCTGAGTTTCTTAAAGCCTAATCTGAAATACAAACTGTTATATTACCTTGGCTGTAGTGCAGACACACTAGGGATGTACCTCCACATATGGAGGCATTTACCTGATTAATGTAGATAAATCAGATTGCATGGGTAAATCAGATTGCATGGGTTACAAAATTATCATATTCATTCTATTGGGCACTTCTCATATTCATTGGGAAACCTTAGCTAATCAGAGAACCTTAGTGAATATACTTGAAGTATAGCACAAAGGAAACAGTCACACTCTTAGATATGTATTTAAGCAAGGTACACCCTAATATTCTTTAAAAGTAAAAGACTAAAAAACTTACTTGATTTGTTTATCAGAGAAATAATTCTTTCCTTAAAGCACACACACAGACGTTTATTACAGCCCTAAGGCCAGATACAATCAAAATATACAATTTCTTTAAAGCTAACTTTCTGGATTCTGTAAAAGAAAGGTGTCCGCCAATTGGTTCATGTAATAATCTGCAAGTATTAAATTCCTCCCCAAATCATTCAGTAAAGCAGGGAGAGATAACGGAATGCTTATGCAGAAGATACACTTCCATTCTTATCCTGTCTTTGTACACTTTTGTGTTTCAGAATATTCTCTGATTATCCTTTGCGTTAACAGTTCGTACATCTGTATCTCATTCTCATTCCTTAAAAAAATAATGTAAAGAAGACTTAAGACCCATTTCTGACACAGTGAAGCTAATTTGGGATAACATTACTGAAAAAGAGATACGCCTCACACATGTATTATACCCATCTGTGAGAAAGAAACTCCCAGCTGTAGGATTGGCATATTTTCCAACATTCAAAATCACTCATTAACTTTAAAAAAAGTTAGGAAAAGTTGTACTGAACTTAGCAAAACCCTTTTAGTGCTCAACAGTTAGATTTTCATACCTCTTAGAAGCATTTATTGTTTTATTTTTGAGTTGGATCAAGATTTAATTATAGTAATTTAAATTGCACTGGTGGAAATGGGTTTATTCCAAGTATGACTAAATCTGGGTCCAATTATTATTTATATAACATCCAGTAAAAAGGTTATTTATAGCAGATGTAAAATCTTGTCAGTTAAGCTCCATGGTTTGAATCCTAACCTTGCTGTTATAATCACATGGGCTTTCTGCTGCCACATTCTTCCACAGCAAGTATGTTGCTTTGCTTGCAGGGCTGGTTTAAGCTCAAAAAGGCCAAGTTTACATTTTCAGCCATGAGGCTCACTCTATGACCCCACTTAATCTCTGAGGCGAGGCAAATTGGTTGTTTGCTTTTGTTTCTTAGTTTCTTATTTTCCCAGACCTAAGTTCATTTAAGCTTAGATCTGCATAAGACTGCAAATTTTGCACATATGCAGACTGTTTCCAAATCATTTTTCTTAGTCTAAGGCATTTTTTGCATAATTTCCTTATTAAATATATTTTGCATGCACATTTGTCTTAGAACATACTGTATATTTTTGCACATTCCTTTAAATAGTTAATTGCATTGTAAAAAAAAAACTGTGGAATCTGCCATCCAGTACAGGTGGGAAAGAAGAATTGCATGTTCTGCCACAAACTACTTGGATGAAACACAGGATGTCATATAATAGTAGGAAAATAATGCTATAATTAGTCTTTAAAACATTCCAAACACTTTCCATACTTTTTATTATAAATCCTTACAGTAAGTTGTACATAGGTCAATATTTTAACCAAAAGTATCATTTTTTATCAAGTGTAGGCAACTGTTTCTGCCCTAAAGGTTGTATGAAATATGCAGGACATACCTGTAGACAAACATGTATGCGGGACATACCTATGGACAAACATGTATCCACACACATGTACTTCCCACAGAGACAAAGGTTTACTTCTCAGAAACAGCTCCAAACAGATATATATATGTACCAGTTTTCACCATCAAAGTGGCTCATCCAGTGGTGATGAATTTCAGCAGCAGGTGACAATAGTCTCCCAAGGCCACATTGTGTGTGTTTGCCTTCGAGTCAGTTTTTGACTCCTAGCGACTGCCTGGACAAGTCCCTGCAGTTTTCTTGACAAGGTTTTTCGGAAGTGGTTTGCCATTGCCTTCTTCCCAGGGCTGAGAGAGAGTAACTGGCTCAAAGTCACCCAGCTGGCTTCGTGCCTAAGGCAGAACTAGAACTCACAGTCTCCCATTTTCTAGCCTGGTGCTTTAACCACAACACCAAACTGGCTCTCTAAAGACACATTAGGCTTTTCAAAAGATGCATGGGGCTCCTGGGATGTAAGTTGCTCATTCCTGATGTATCAGGGAGAGGGGACTTTTTTTAATGCAGCAGGGGGATTAATGAATAGATGGGTGACTGCTTCCCCATGGGAAACAAGGTTCATTTTAGCTCTGGTTCAACTCCTATTTTCCCTTGATCAGCTGAGCAGTATATTCTTCTCATTCCAAGCTCAGCATAAAATGTAACTGGATTAGATCTAAATCAATTATATCATATTTTGGTTCTATTTCAATCAGACATAAATTTATTATTAACCTTTAAATAACTTTTTATATTAATTTCAGTGGATTCTGATTACTGAAAGTACTACTAATCTTATCCATTTTGCTCTAATGTTTATTTATTTGACCTTGTCCAAGAAACTTTAATTAATTAACTTCAAAATGAATAGCTGAAATGAATGAAGAACAAGTTCTTTTCCAACTTTTAAGGCCTTGGCATATCAAAAGATGTCTTCATGAATTTTCCATAGACTCTTATCCTACAGTGAAAAAGTATATGATTTGAAATAATCATAATTTTGTTAAAGGAATCACTGGTTTTCAGTGGCAAAGTAGCAGTCAGCATAAAGGGGAAAAAATGAAAACTTCTGATGTGAAGTTCTTAACGTTTTTTCAAGCCCATTTTTTAATGTGAATTATTTTAGATAGCTAAATGCATGATCTTCAACTTTTTCTATATTTTTCTTTTTGTTTATTTACCACCTTGATCAAAGACTTACTGAAAAATTGAGTAACTATTCTTCAAGCCATGCCTGTTTTAATATTAACTTCATCTTCAATATCAGAACTTGAAAACTTCTACATTATTTTGGAGTCTTGATAAAATAATTCTTAATATGGAATATGATTTTATTATTTATTTATTATTTACTAATGGTTAATACAGCTATGTTTGCTTTCTTTGTAATTTCTTTTTATTATCATTTTTGGTAAATAATATTTATATCTGAAAATGGCAGAACCGTGGATGTCAATGTTTCAGAAAGTTGCTAAATAAAAAAGGTAATTATGCCACAGTGCTTTTAAATGTAATTAATCCAAATTTATTAGTATTCTGTGAATGCACACTGTGTACCCATTTTGTCACATCCATTTTTGAGAACATCAACAACTAAAATCCAGCATAGAATAATTAACAACAAGCAAGAACAGTGAGTCATACAGTCCAGGCTAATTTTCGTGAATATGCCACAGTTTTTTCAATTTTTTTCCCCTTTTTATTTCTATGCTTCTGAATAACCACTAACAGCAAAAATATGGCATTTCAAGGCAGCACATGGCCCAACAGATCTAGAAAAACTGAAGGAACATTTATGCAGAACATTTTTGCAGCAGCAGATTGTGCGACTTGATGATTAATGACACTTTCATACAAATATTATATACTCAAGGAAAAGTAGGTAGCTCAGGGAAAAAGAAAAATATTAATTAAAAAAACCTAGTCATTGTCCAAAAATAAAATACGTTTATTTCTCCAACTTTGGGACATAAACTAAACAATACTTACAATCTTTATATGACTATCAATATTATCTGGTTTATTTTGGTGGCTTAAGAAAATCCTGTCCAGACTGAGATACTTTGGCAAATGTGTGCCAAGTATTCAATCTGGGCATCAAAATACACATACATGCAGATGCAACAACCAGCTTTAAAATAAAGGTAGCTCAGGGAAGAAAAATATCAATTAAAAAAGGGTTTTGCCAGGCTATGAATCAACACCCTCGTATTGGCAAAGCAAGTTTTATTACTATTGTGCTATTATTGATATGAGTTCTAGAAGACATTAGGGACCATGGTTTTAATTGACTCATTTGATAGCAGGTTTCTATCTCTCTAAAGTAGCCAGTAGTACAGGCTGGAGTTAGCCTGTAATGCAGTTAAGTGCAACCCCAAGAGGCAGCAGTGCTCAAGGAGATATTGGGGGGGGGGGGGGGGAGAATACTTTAAACCGTAGTATGAAAATGTGCCCATAGTCACATCTGCACCAAGAGGGGTGCGAATGCAGACTAATATTATCTGTTCCTGCCCTCCAAAAGTGGTTGCTGCCCCATTTGGGCAATGGGTGCAGTTAAGCCCATACAGCAGTCTCATCACCAAAATGCCAAACTGGTGCCAAGAGAAAGCTGACAAATTCATGTAGAAATAAATAGTGCTCTGGAAACTTCATCAGTGACAGGTAATCTTGATCATTAACACTTTGCAAGGACAATGAGAGAATTCCCTACTCTGTGGGAGTACAACAAACCAACCAACAGTGGAAAAAATGATGAGAAGTTACACATATGTGCACATCTTAACAATTGCCCTTTCTCTTTGTTACTTCCCTTTCTGATGTGCTGATGTTTCCTGTTTCTATATTCCATTGTTTTCAGATATTAGATCCATAGGATATAGTGCAATGGTTTCCTACTAGTGGCACACATTTCACTGAATCCCAGTCTAGGGAAGCTTGTCCCTTGTTAGAATGAAAATCTTCTCATTTCCCTTTTGATAACTGACATTTTACAATGTAATTTTGGATTCTGTGCTCATTTTTTTGTTCCTTCCTTTTTACACAAGCAAACCAATTAAAGTATTGTTTTAAAATATCTGCTTAAATTCTCTTTTGATCCAGCTTCTGAAATTCTTGGAATTCTGTCCCTTTTGCATTGGCCTCAGGGCTTTTTAATCTCCTTTTCAAGATTCATCCACTGCCCCAGGTAACTGAACTGATCTCTCACTGTGACTTAAACCATCATCTCTCTCAATCTCCAATTAAGATTATGTTTATATATTCTGCTCTGGAACACGAGACTACACAGTGGCCCAAAGCAAATTCTAATTTCATAAGAATGATCTTCCTCAGGAGACAAGGAAAGATTAACTTTTCCTCAAACTTGATATGCTTTCATTATCAGCTGTTGAAATCTGAAAAATGTTAACTTTAGATGCAAAGATAAAGAGCTATGGTATTATTTCAAATCTTCAGCATATAAAGGCCTCTTTTGCACTTTCCGTGTGATTTAAGTACACTTAGATTTTCTGAATCTTATCTATTATTAGCATTAATGGAGAAGAAACTGTTTTTCCCAAAGGAGTCCTATGTATTCTTCATGAGGTTTTTCAGCTTTGCTTTTTATTTGCTTTGTTGTGTTGTTTTCTGACATAGAGGAGTAAATTGTTTTATTTCTATTCCTCTGAACTACAGACAGTTGTACTATATAGAATTCCTCCCATCTTTTACAATTATCTTCAAGTTCAACATTGTTTTTCCTGAACAACGAAATACAAATTTGAAGCCCTGGTCCTTGTGTGAAAGGAAAGAAAGGAAAGAAAGGAAAGTTGGAACATACTTTAAATACTGTACTTATTCTTTTAGAACTGAACCAATATACATCAGATTATGACTATTTTTTCAAACAGCATAACTAATTTATTCTGCAAGCAAGCCCTCTTTATCATGTTAATGAGTTCATTTGGTTAAAAGACATATTTGCTGTTTGGTGGCAGCAGTTTGTTCTTAAAAGATAGTCACATTACCACATTTATAAAATGCATTTTCAGGCTGTCAACAGTATATTCAAAGTTGACTCCTTTTTTAAATGTTGCCTTAGAAAATAATAATAAGATAAAGCATCTAGTTAGTGCAATACTCTATGGCTGATTATCTTTTCACTATCGTGGGTGCGGTTCTGCTAAAGTACTGAATACAGAGGGTAGCTACTGTTGTAGCAAAAGTCAATTCCACCCACTTCTGATCTGCCTCATATTTGCAACTCAAGTTTATTAAGTTTCTGCACTGCAGAAGTAGTGTCTTATTTATACAAATGCAGGAAGTTGTCAGGATTTTGGAAAGCATTGGCCCCAGCTGACTTAAAAGCCCCAAATTTATGTGTGGATCATTTGATATCCTCCTGAACTTCCTTTTCCCATATAACACATTTGTAAATAAAGTCTCCTTCATTTGAACAAAACATCTCAAAAGGATGTCTTAACTATTTCCTCCACATTTTTACAAGATAAAAATAAACAGCCTGATGTATGCAAGGTCATTTCTAAAACCTAATGATCCAGATCATTGGCCTGCTTAGTAGAGTGAACAAAGAATTATTTAATCCTGCCAAAAAATGGAGAAGACCTGTACTCTCTACTCAGTGGTTGCCCAGTAGCATGTGAGAGTTTTCCTTTACTATGTATATTTATTAAAACACATTTATATGACTTACATATCATAGGAATTATAAAAATAGTCCAGGTGTCCCAATAATGCCATATCACAAGAATACAATAATTGTTCAACGTCTTTTTCAAAACTTTTAAAACTTGGCACAAAATGTAAATAGCAACATAAAAAGCATTATGAGGATTAGGATTTTGTGAAGATCAAAACCAATATATCATTGTGCAGAGACCATTGGGAATAAACAGACCAAAAGTTTTTTATTAGGGCTGTAACAAGTGCCATCTATCCCATTGTTCAGCAAGGGGAGAATAGTTCATCTTGGGTTGATCCTAGAGTCACATGTTCCAATTCATTCCAACTTTTGAACATTATTTAAGAAGCTCAGCATGGGAGAAACAGAAATAAATGGCTAGAACATTTTTGCTGTGTCAGAATAGAACGAACTTTGCAGGGAAGTTAGAATATTATAGGTGGGGAAGGCATATCTCATTTAATAGAAATTAGTGTAGGAGCTTTTGAGCTGCAGTACATGCTTGCAAACTCCATTTTTAAAGGACCCATACTATGTTTGCTTTTCATCAGAATGTGACAAAATTTCCAGGACAGCTACACTGCTACCAAAGAATGAAGCATGCCACATTCCATGGTAACTGCTGCAGGGATTTTCAAGCTGCGCTCTTTATTTTTTTTATTTTATATTTTTAAAAAGTGACCATAGATTTTTGTTGTTGTTGTTGTGAGACTTGTAAAAGCATTAACCCCTTAGTGAGAAACAACTATGGCAAATTAAAGGCTGGTTGCAGGTGCAAAAGGAAGCGTGGTGGCAGAAAATAATCATCACCTTCAAGAAAGGATTAGTGCAGGCTATGAAAAGTTAGAGAGAGGAGCAACATAAGAGATGCAAAATGCAAGGATTCAAGCAACCAAAGGTCTGTTTGAAGAGCCACTCTGATGTGATGGCAGACTTGTCAGTCAACTGAATACAATATGTTCACCCTTTCCCTCTGCTCCCCACCAAGCTAGTATGGTAGCACAAAGCAGAAATTTCTCTCTCCCTCTCCCTCTCCCTCCCTCTCTCTCCTCATATCCTTTTTTGGCACACAGTGCTGTTTTTTTCAGCCACTGAGATGAGCTCATAAACATCATAATGGAGGAAGAGCTTTAGGGTGGATTTTGAATCTGGGTCAGGGTGGAATATATACCCACCATAAAATAGATAAACGCCACTCCAAATTGCTCCATCCAGTGCAGGGTTCAGAGCTTGTGCCGAGTCAGAGGACAACTTTGATCTTAATAAATAAAAATACTCTACAAATCTGATTAGCTTTACTGAAAAATGTAACAATTTAAAAATGTACATGTGGCTCATAACAGCAACTCTTAAAAATACTTGATGTTATGGAGCCCAAGATGCTCATGAGGTCTTCCTCTCTGTGTGATTTCTTTGTATGTATTCTTACTCTTGTTCTTACTCTTATTCTTAATCATGTATTATTTTGTAGACTTTCTGTCCTTAGAATCTGATGGCCTTTTTCTGTACTAGGCATTTTAACCAAGCAACAGCACTCACATTGCTACCACTAATTTGGCAGATGTTTCATTCTAATATAAAATGTCTAATAAAATATGCCTTATGATAATTAGAAGACTGCAGCCACTTTGATGGTTATATCAGAGGCAACACGCGCCTCATTATCAATTTTTGGAGAACAAAAGCTCAAGGCTATGACTGACTTTTATAAAATGCCATTTAGTTTCTCCTGAGATGAAAATTTGAAAGGATTTGCTTAATCAAAATCTCAGTTTGGAGGGTTTTTTTCAAATGTTCAAACAATAATCCAGACATTTCTCAGTGAGGAGCTGACATAACTAATTGGTCAATGAGTTGTACCTAGAGTGGGCCATTCTCACAGTATTCCGCATGAAGTGTTTCCTGAGAGATATTTAATTGTGTACATCTTCCTGGGCCTGAACTGGGTGCGCTACAGCTGAGATAAATGGTGGAGTTACCCCAAGAAGCCATCAGAAATCCAAGAAAAAGAAGCAGAGCAGTTTGCTTCAGGAGTCAAATTATTTTTAAGAAATAGATAAATGTTTCAGGTAGAAGCTGGGTTATATTTTAAGTCCAGTAAAACCCTAATCTTAACCCTGACCATAAGACAGCACTGACCAGGTTTCAGGTTTTGCAGTTTCTAGAGTATAGAACTGCCCAATGTAACCTATATAGCAACCGGCAAACTGGTTCTGCTGAAAAATCCAGATCCACCCAATAGATATGGGGCAACTGCTAGAAAGCAGGAGTCAAATGACCCACCCCTCCCCTCCAGAACTTAATGCAGAGTATTTCTACAATAAAAGCTTCAGACATTTTGAGCATACCAGTGCCTCAAATGAAACAACAAGAGCTTCCCCTCCATTGCCTCTTCATCTAGGGGCTTATGGATTTTAACAAGTTGAAATTTTAGAAAGTTATGATCATTTTAATTATTTTTAATATACAGTGATCAATCACTGAAAATAGAACACCACGTTAGCCATTATTTAAAACAAAACAAATAACACATTTGTGAAAAATTATGAATACATTTTAATTCCAGACTGGTGTTCACTCCTGTTCTGTAGATTGTAGTGGTTCAGAGTGCAGATACATGTTTTTAAATACTCTGTACATCATCATGAAGTATCCCTGAAGTATTATAGTCCATGCAATCACAGAGATTCAATCGCTTTATCCTATGACCATTGTAATCCATGTCTTCCTTCGGCCCATCTGTATCCCCAGTAGTAAAACTTAAACTTGTAAAAATACAGCTTCAGAATTCAGTTTAAATCAATGTCATTTTGGAACATAAAGTTTTTCAGACTGTATGATGATCAGTACTGTTATGGAGGCCAAACTGCCTAAGAAATTGCACAGTTGTCAAGCTGTTTTATGAGGCAATAACAGAGTTAGTAGATAAACTACAAAGCTAGAAGCAGAGGAACTTGTCCCAACAGGGAACAAAATTATTATCTCATAAAGCTCACAAATAATATTATTTTTTATTGCAGTTCAAACACTTATACACTGATGGTATTTTCTAACATGCTATTCCTGTAAATTTGCTTTGATGTTCTGGAACTGGTAATTCAGAGTCTGTTTGGTTATTATATTTTGTAAGAAATTCTGATGGATTATGATAGTTAGCCAAGTAAATCCAGCAAGACTCATAAAATGCATGTCAGAATTTTCAAGGTGTTTACTTAGGATCCTGGAATCAGATGGGCAAAATAGACATTTCTGTCCTATCCAATATTAAAAATAACAGGAATTCAACTGCACGAACATAAAAGTGCCCTATGCTTGAAGGCTCTGTTTCATTCCCATGTACATCTTGGAAAAATGACTGCAATATAGAGATCTACTTATACAGACTATTTCCACGATCTTTTCTTTCACAGTTTCAGATAATTTGTGTGTCATATGAATACTGATGGATATCTTTTTATCTCTACATTCTCATAGACAGACAAAATGGAAGCAGGAATAGCAGTGCTGATAGTGTATGTGTACTGAACTAACTACTGTCTTCAGGCTTCAGTTCTGAAATTCTGTGTGCTTCATCCTCAACCTTAACTCCTATGCTCATATACTTTGATATAGGAAAATTTGATAATTTTCAAAAGACATGTTTATCTGATTAAAAGCCTGCTTTAATTCTTCCAAAGCCTTACATAATAGGGAATGAAAGCTGGTCATCTTGTCCAAATATTGAAAATTGAAATGTGCTATTGTTTCCATTTTCGACTGTCATCTTTGAACACACAGAAAGCAAAAGAAAAGACTGCTTTCAGAAGATCTAGCTGCCTGGCATTCCAGCAGACCTCATGTCAAAAAACATGTTTAAGTACAGCCTACTGAAATATCATTATGGGAATCTAATTTCAGCAGAATTCTTTTCACTCATTATTTAGACCAAAGTTGTTGTTTTACCTGACTGAGACTGCAAGTCACTGTAGTTATCTGAACTTGTCAAAGTGAAACATTTAAAGCCTTAAACCCATAATGCAAACAGAAATATAATTCAGTTTTAAAAAATCCAAAGTGTTTTCCGAAATAGATAATAAATAATGTGTTGTCTATGTGTTCTGTATTAGTTGCACTATTTAAAGAAAACTTACCCTGTGTACTTAACCTTGTTTAAAAGAATTTGACATTTAAGCATGTTTCCCCTGAAAAATCTTGACACTTGGCTGACCTTGTGAGAGAAAGCTGAGAAAATTGGGTGGCTGTATTTAGTTCACAGGATTTTATGTAACTGTTTTATTTCTTTAAGCTTTGCAAGCACCACTTTTCATAGATGTGTTAAGCATGTGACTCACTCTAAATTATGAAAAATTAAGAAAATAGCATTGAAATTGTTCAATTTTGCCTACAATAAGAAATTAAGAACTAAATGAAGAAGCCCTAACAAAGTTACATGTGCATTCATAATTTCTATTACTCATTTACTTTGTTATAATAATGAAACCATTTCTCTAAGCTAAGCTTGTTTTCCTTTGTAAGAAAATCTTATCTTGTTTTATAATGTCTGAGTCCTTCCACTATATTAACTAAACATTGTAGAGGCACAGCTTAGACATTTTCAGAGACTACTGTGCTTCAAATCTCTAGGGAAAGGGAGCTGGAACCTCAAAAACCTGTTATCTTACAGAGCCCAAATTCAACTGTATTATTTTAAGTCTCTTCCTGTCTTAATTCCATTTCAATGATGCAATATTTTATTCTTTTCACACACAAAAATTAGATATTTTTTTTTAGGCATGTGTTTCCCTAGAGGTTCAGAAGGCTTTATTAACCTGATGACCATGCTGTCCTCTTGAATAGTCAGTCCATAGCTGTGGTTCCTTCTTCTACAATTTTCTCTAGCCATGAAAATGGATTTTGGAAGGAAAACTCACACTAACATTCCAAGATGTGAAATTCACACAAAGGAAAACTCAGACTGTTCCAAGGCATACATGTCCAGTGTTGAAGAGTACAGACATTCTCTATGAGTTTAGCCAAAATCATTTCCCATAGGGCAACAAAGAATGTATGCTTCATCTTCTATATAATCACTATAATATCTTCCCTTCCCCAGCTGTTTCAGTAATTTGTCTTAAGACCAGAAGAATTTGAGGTACTTGCCGTGCTAGTCTTGATGTATTTGTCTGTGATCTTCAAATATAACATTCAAATTAAATACAGTATTTCAGTTTATATGCTTAACTGTTTGGCCACACAAGCCAATTACATTTTTGTCTCACCATTCTTCTTTGGTACATGAGGCTGTCCCATTATCACATTAATTCCATATGACAGATTTTGCTATCTACTATAATTCAGGGCTGACCAGCTCTCCCCATCATTAGTTCTACTAGCTCTACAGATTCACATATTATATTCAAGTACATAAGAGCCCTGCTGAATTTACCTACCTATTCCACATTATATTTTCTCAGAACACAAATGCCGTCATAGCCTTTAGCTTTTATTCTCCAAAAGCTGATAATGAGGAGCATGCTGTCTCGGATATAACCATCAGTGTGGCTGCAGTCTTCTGTTTATCGTAAGGCATACTTTACTAGACATTTTATATTAGAACTAAACATCTGCCAAATTAGTGGTAGCAATGTGAGTGCTGTTGCTTGATTAAAATACAAAGTATTTACAAAGTACAGAAAAAGGCCTTCAAATTCCAAGGAGAGAAAGACTACAAAATCATACATGATTAAGAAGAATAAGAATAAGAATGCAAACAAAGAAATCATACAGAGAGGAAGAACTCAAGAGCGTCTCAGGCTGGGGTCTTACACCTGTTTTTCTGGGAGTAAATTCCACTGGACCTCATGGAACTTGACCTGCATAATGTTTTATCATTAGTTTCCCTATATTTTTTATTCACTGAACTTTCTTAGGAATACATTTTATATATATTCTTTCCAGTTGCAGCATTGCTTCTGCCCCTCTTTAAGGTAACCTATCAGTATTAAAGGTATCACTCACAGTCCATAAACAAGTTGTTCAAATGAAATTGTATACTTTCCATTGCTATTCCTGTAAAAGTCAGCGCCAGCCTTACATATCCACTGGAAACTGATTTCTACAGGCAGCTCTGAGCCATATTGATTGGAAAAGTAAATAAAGGTGCTTGGCAATTTTTCAATGGATTTAATAATTGACAGGATGCTTACAAGTAGATTGTTTCCCAATAAAAATCAATCAAACCTTGGAAGCAAGTTAAAAAAAAACAGTAGCAAAAATGTTATTGCTTTTAGAACACATTCTTTGAAAGGGTCTGTCACACAAAGATGCCTATTTTTAAAGTGCGTGAGAAAGAAAAAGAAATGAGCAGCGTGACAGATTTTACAATCATTGGATTGTTATGCTGTTGCTGCCCTATCCCCTCCCAAATGAATTACAAGTAATATAATTTAAACCAAATAGCTTCTACTTAACTGTTTTTGTATAGTTGGCTTCAAATGAAACATATCTTTCTTAGCTTTATACATCCTTTCCTTTTCTCTATTATTTCTATTATAGAAAGAAAACTAAGCTAACACTCTAGTTATATCTGTTTGGGGAAAAAACTACAGTGAAGCAATCAGTTTGCAAGATAGCTGTAAAAATGTAAGATATTTATAAATGTTTCCTCTGTAGTCATAAATACACTAGTGGTTGCCTCTAAAAGTTAAAGTTAGTACTGCCTACCAGCATCTATAGTAAATTGAAGGATGTTTGACATCCACTCCCTGTTCTATAATTCTAGGTATGCAGCATTAACACATCTGTTTGATTCTTTTGTGCGAAAATAGTTCTGCAATTGACCAGAATTTCTTTGCTTACTTTTTAAATCCCTTTTATAATAAAAGCATGTGACACTTTGTTCCTAAACCTAGGCTGTTATGTTGAATACTCAAGTCTGTGCACATTCTACCTTCCAAGAGACTGATGTTCACTAATTATTCAATTATTTACAGCAATCTTACTCTACTGCTTCTGGAGCTGCTTGTGTATGATCAATAAAACAGAACAATTTCTGCCTACAAGCTTATACACTAAATAACATATCAATATCAAAGAAAATGGAAGGTGAATGCGAAACCCAAAACTCAGGGACCAATTATTAAAGTTAACTAGTTCCTATAATGAATAGCTAAAATGAAAATGATTCAGAGAAGAGTCAGTTGGTGTCTCAGCAAATACAGTGGAATAGCTCTCCATCCTGTTTCTTCTGGTTATTGGTTTATCGAGGGACTGAAAAGCCCAAACAAGGCAAATTCAACACAGCCAATTTATTCACCTTTTGTAGAGTATCTCTTGTCCTATACTGCATGTTTTATAAAAGTAGCAGAGTCATTCAAATGGCTCAGTCTTGTAGAAATACCTAGATCTGTAGGTTCTTCTCAGGCTCCATCGCAGCATCAACATGGCTGGGTAGACCCATAGGTAATATGTAAAGGGAAAGACAGTCTAAGTTTTATTCAGCCTGGTTGCAGTTCTTCAAGTTTGGGGTGTTTCCAAACAGGCAGCTCTCAGTACTTCTGAATCACTGGTCTTCTGCATGAGGTACAAGCAAAATAGCAATTTATCTGCCACATTACAAAGGACATGGTGTTTCTCAACTGTTTTGCCATTTGGTAGAAAAATTACTATTTACCCCATCATCCCCACTTTCTTCACAATGCATTTGTGGGAAGGGATTAGCAGAGGCAAGCCCATGCTAGGTTCCATCTGTGTTGCCTATGTTTTTTATGCAAAGGAGAGAAAAACAAACAAACAAACAAAATAATTTAGCCAAGTTTTTTTATGTGGGTGATTACTATTTTATGGCAAAAAAAAATTGGGGTTTGAGAGACAGAATGAATCATAGGAGATTGGGGGGGGGGGGTTGTAGTAGTGGGAGGGAGGGAGGGAGGGAGGGAAGGAAGGAGCAACTCTTCTGCTCTTCTTTGGACTTTTTCCCTGTCCAGATCAGATAAACTGTATTTCAAAACGGTCATAGATTTATTGTAGGAAAAGGAAAAAAGAAACAGGTGAAAAAATTTCCTTTATTTTTGGCAAAACTTGAAAACAGCAGGAACTACTCTCCAACTCTGTTTCTTTGTACAGCTAGAACAAGGCTGAGGGGAACAGATGGAGCAGAGTGGCCACACCACTGGAAATACAGTGGAGAAACATAAGGCATCCTCAGTACCTTGTCCCTGTCTCATGGAAAACTCATCCTGTGGGAAAAACATGAGAAGATTAAAAATGGAAGACAGCCACAGTATGTCTTCCATGCTTTGTAAACTAGCAGCAAAACTTCCTAGTTGCTTAGAGGCTTTAAAAATAATACTAGTAGGATGGGATTTGATTTAGATGTAAAGCACAGTTTCAACTTTAATGTGATTTAGTTAATTTTTCAACAAAATTCTGTATTCCATAAAGGATGCAAATTCTGGTTAAAAAATGAAGCAAGAAAAATGGTCATAAATGTTTCAGGTTTCAATGACTCTTCAAAGTGTTTTTTAGCTTGATTGAGATTTAATTTTCACTCTTCTTCACTCACTAAATTTCAGCTTGTTAAAATACTGAGAACCCCAACTTAGAGTGGCCTACTGAAATCAGTAATGGTCATGATAAGCTTAAACTCCATTGATTTGATTGCATGACTAATTCTGGATTCAATCCAATGTTATCTAGAGTAACAGAATAAATTAATGAATGGATTAGTATATAAATTCACACTGAATCTGTTTTAACATATTTTGTTGACAGTATTTTGTGAAGCTCAGCATTACATTTTAGGTTCATTCTCATGTCCCACCTGTGGTATGAAAATGCCTTGCTAATTATTAAGGTACACATGCTCATGACATTGCCTCTGTCTCATTCTGAACCCACTGCAATGGTAGCCTGAAGTCATTTTTAGTTGTTTCATTATTAAAGTCGAGTTTTTGTTCTTTTCCCAACAGAATCTTGCTATGTGAACAATCTATAACACCTTGGTGGCAAGGCAAACAGTAATATGCACCGGGATGGGGATTTACCTAGTTCCTATTGGCCACTTAAGTCTACCACAACCATACATTCTCCTTGTCTAGTCACTGGACGCATCCATTTTTGGCTTGGGCTACAAGAAAGGTAAGATGACCTATCAGCTGGGTTATTGTTTTTTGGCATAGGTTGGGCCACATGAGGGGAACAGGATGAAGAAGGGCCAAGCTCTGTCAAACTCCATGCAGACTCCCTCCCTCTGATCATTACAGTGGTACCTCGGTTCACAAACTTAATTCGTTCCGCGACTCTAGTTGCGAACCGAATTGGTCGTGAACCGAATCAAATTTCCCCATAAGGTTCAATGTAAATATGGTTAATCTGTTCTGAACCATATGTTTTTTTTTTAAACCACAAAAATATGACACAAAGTACTGTACGGAGAGAGAGAACACTAACCTTGCTCGAGGCGACTTCTGGCGTGGAGGACAGGAAGGTGGGTGGGGAGGCGGTTATTGTTTGGAGGGAGAGTCCCCCTCCCTACAGGAAGCCACGACCACATGTCACGGCAGGGAAAATGGCCGGGGATCCTGTTCGTAACCCGATGCGGAGTTCGCGAATGGAGGCAAAATTTTGCGACCGGAGCTGTTCGTGAACCGAATTGTTCGTGAACAGAAGCATTCATGAACCAAGGTACCACTGTAGATTTTATGTGTGTGGAGGGATGTTCTTTGTTTGATAGCCCTATGAATCTGTGCTCCCATCCCATCCCCAAAATCCAGGTGATTAGCAGATAAAGCATTGGAGGGACATAAGATGAAGCTGGAGGGAGTATCAAGGGTCCCCCAACCTCAGAAATGTATTATGGAGGGCAATTGATTGTTTTTCCATCTGGTAGGAAACTATGGGTATAAGGGGAAAAGATGCCAAGAAATGTACCAATCATTGATCCATATTGAATTGTGTAAGGGCAGCTGAATGGTCTCATTGCTGAAGTGAAGTAAATCTAAGATGTGGGGATAGTGCAGTTTAAGTTGAAATACTCTTTTGCCAGCTCAAAAATGAGAGGCCTGCATGCTAACAAAGTAACTTGAATAGACCAGCTTCACCAAGAAACACTATCCAGTAAAAAAGATTCCCTCAGGATTCTATCATTACTTAATAGAATAGAGAGTGAGGAGCTTTATCTAATTTGTTCTGCTTTCTGCAAACAGAACATGCCTTTATACGGATTTTTACCTTTTTATATCCTTAAGACATCGGTCTATAGATAAATGATATTATCCATACAAACACTTTGCATTCACTGAGAAACAGTGATACAAAATGATCCAAGTATTAGGAGAAAAGATTGAAAATGAATCATTTATCTTCCAAAAGAAAATACTGAATCATACAATACATAAAACCATGTGTAGCTAATGTTATGATTTTGGGGTACCAATATGCTTGCAGATAGCTGCCTTGGTTCCTGCAAGGCTCTCTTCACCAGATGACTTTTTTTTTTTTAGATTCTTGTTCTATCATCGATCCATCCATCCATCCATCCATCCATCCATCCATCCATCCACAGTATCTATCCATCCATCCATCCATCCATCCATCCATGTACAGTATCTATCTATCTATCTATCTATCTATCTATCTATCTATCATCTCAGGATAGAAAGTGCATTCATGCTTTTGAACTTTGGCGTTGGAGAACACTCCTGAGAATACCATGAATAGCTGAGAAAAGAAATAAATGGATCTTAGAACAAATCAATCCAGAATTGGATGGCTGTTTCTGGAGCTTATTACAGATTACTTCAGGAAAGTTCATAAGTTATGAACAGTAGGAATGGGCTGGTCCTAGTCAGAACAAGAAGCTGACATTCCATTCCTATTGTGCCGTCTTGAACTTTTCTTGACCTTCTTTTATTCTCCCCCAACCCAGACTCTAACCCTTTGACAGAGGGTTACATGAGTTATATACACATGTAATACTGCATGTCTCTTTTTCTCTTTGTTTAGAATACTTCTATGGCATTCCCCAATTTCCAATAATTGTTTGTGCTCAAAATTTGCAACCTGCCCCCATTCTGCATTTCCATATTCTTTCTAACAAATCCTGTGGAATCCATATACGGAACAAGAGATTCTGTCCAACTGATTTCATCCCATCCAAGACACTATGACTGGGGCAACCAATGGTAATTGATTGCAAGGATGTACCTGATTTTTTCTGGTCTGAGGTCAGATTTGTTGATCACTGAATTCAATTTTGCCCTTTCTTCCTCACCATGGCGTTTTAGACAAGTACCATATTTTTTTCCTTTGGAAGGCAGATGCAATGCTATCATATGCAGTATGATGAAATTCCAGAACAATAGTTCAGGATCTGAGCTTTAGATAGAATTTAGAATCAGAATTGAGTGGCTTGCCATACTTCAAATACCTAAAAGTACATTCTGAATTGTCCCAAACTGCCTTCAGTTTTACCCAGAACTGGAGTACAATCCTGAAACACAGCTATATGTACACAGATCTTCTCATCAATCCCACAAGAGCTTTTGAATGGATTTTATGTTATTAATTGCCAGATGTAATAAGCAAGATTACTTGCATGTTATTAAGATCAGTCTCATGGTATTTAGGATATCCATTTTGATGCAAGCCTATTCTCCACAATGCTCTGATTTCCAAAGCCATCTTCCTGAAGTAAAAAGCATATAGGTTTGTCAATATTCCTCTCCATGGATAGGGAGTGATACCACATCTCCAAGTAATTTTAAAATGAGCTTTTCCATTGTAAAACATATCTATGTGCATAGCCCAAACAAAATACAAGAAATGGAATAGGCAGGGTTAACATGTTTATCCCCACTGTCTCCTCTCATATAGATCCTACAAGCTCTTTCAATGCCTAGTAAAGTTTTAATTCTCTCAGATTATCAGAATGTAAATTGTGCTAAAACATGCTTTGCCTAACCCAGATTTCTTGAATAAGCCACAGGGCTGTGTTTACAGAATTACATTTAGCTATCAAACATGGGTTTACAAACCACAGTTTTAGGTTTGCGCAATACTCTGTCAAAAAGAAAAAAGAAAACCCCGTTATGGCTTAGAATCTTGTGTGAACATGGGCATTTTTTCTGTTTGAGGTGGAATATTTTGCAGTGGATCTTCTAACTGTATCTACAGTAGCTCAAGAGTTTACTTAAATGTTTCTTCCTGTAAAGCAAATTCATGTAAGCCATTATCTGTCAGCAGGGAATTTATTGAATAGCATGTATTGCAAACTGCATTATCTAATGCCATCAACCAGCTGCCTCAGGGAAGTAATTCTAAAATTGTGCCAAGAAAAGTTAAATAATCATTCCCTGATCCTGTACTCAAAGGAGTACAACTAGTTCTTTGGCTTCCACTTGTCATTATATGCAGTTCTGTCAACTAGAGGTGGCAACTGTTAGTGAAGGAGGTTTTAACCTCAGACATAACCTGATATGGAAGTAGTTGCTGTAACAGAATGAAATTATGCTGTAAAATGGCATAAAGAAAAGTGGATGCATTATATACTGTCTGCTTTCACTAGCTACCATTTATGTGCTGCAAAAATCCAGACAGCCACCAGATGGCAGGAAAGGGTTAGAGTTTTCTGTATCTCTTTGACGCCACCTAATTGTAGTCCGGATTTTTGCAGCCTGAATATAGTAACCTAGTGTGTTCTTTCTTTACCATCTCAGATGCCACACCCCTTCCATGAGTTCCATACCTGTATTTGACATGTACAAATATCTGTATGGGGTAAGCTCTCTCTAGCCAGTTACTTGATCAGTGCCTGCTCTCATACTGCTAGGGAATTAAGTCCCACTGAATACAATGCAACATTTCCTGAGTAAGAGTACAGGGGATTTATATAGATGAAATATATATTTACTCCAGGGTATCCTCGTATAGTTTACAAATGGTTATGTTTAAAGGAAGGGTTGATAAGATTACAGCCATAAGGCATGTGTGCTTGAATTTTTAAAAATGCAGTTGGGAGTAGAGTGCATGTAGGAATCTATGAGTATAGTTATATCCCAGTTTCAAAACTGCAGATTTGACTTTTGAATGGGAGGAGGGGAGAAGGACCATGAAGCATATGCAAAACTACAATGGATTTTTCTGTTTTGGTTTTTGCTTTTGCTTTTTTCTAGGGTGCTTGATCTCAAGTAAATAAATAAGTTTATTGTTGTAACCGCAAGTCGTAACAGGAATGCCATAAAATACAATAAAATAACAATAAAATAATAATAGTGAAATGATAAAATAGAATAGTAGAAGAAATATTAGATGTAAAAATATAACAACAAAATAAATCCAAAGCTCAACTAGGAACTTAAGTATTTCTTTCTAAGTTTACAAGACAGAAGAGCAAAAGTAGCAGCTTGGTTGCTGACAGTTGGAAACACATCTGCAAGAAGATAGTTAATTTTAATTAATATAGTTAATATACTGTAGTTAAGATAATTTTTCAAGCCTGAAGCCATTGAGTTCATCTGCCATTAATAATTTGGCTCTGATTTCATTGTAAATAGGGCAGTGGAGGGCATAATGGATAACGTCCTCCACTTGACCAACACCACATGGACAGAGGCATTGTTCAACAGGGAGTTTACGAAATGTCCCTTCGAGATATGTGAGGGGCATGGTCTGCAGGTGAAGGGGTGTTAAAACCCTTCTCAATGAAGCACTGGTTATGTTAATCAGGTACTGGGAGAGATTTCTATCTTTTTTATAATTATGATTTTTTTTAATCTGTTCAATTGTGTCTGATTCTTGGAGAGTGCCTGGACAAGTCCATGCAGTTTTCCTGGCAAGATTTTTCAGAAGTGGTTTGCCTTTGCCTCCTTCCTAGGGCTGAGACAAAGTGACTGGCCCAAGGTCGCCCAGCTGTCATTGCGCCTAGGTGGGACTAGAACTCATGGTCTGGTTTTTAGCCTGATGCCTTAACCACTATGCCAAATTGGCTCAAATGATGATATCAAGATGAAAATTTGGATGATTTTACTGTGGTGGCATCTTTATTGGCATCCCTTTCAAAAAGCCTATTTCTAATATCTTCTCTGTTCCAAGATCTAGTATCTCCCAAAGGTGGTAGGGAATACATTTGTAGGATGGGTGACAAAGTTTGGTCTATTAGATCCCAGCCATGTAATGGAGAAAACAGAGTTGGGCAAGATGGGATTCTTGAAGGCTTTCTAGTTTCTTATAGTGCCCCAACAATGCAAGGTGTATCCTAATGGTGCTGGAAGGTAGCCCTTCCTCCACCCTTAAGTAGGCAGCGGGGGGTGCCCTGGGGGGAGGGCCAAGTTCTTCCTTATGAAGTTGTTTTGGACTACTTCCATTGGGCAGTAACCTTCTCATCCCACCCCCAGATCTCAGCCCCCTACGATATCTGGGCTATCACCTTGCCTTGAAATATTTTACCTGCAGGGGCCACCAACTGCCCTCCTTTAGAACAGAAAATTTTCAGAATAGTGCCCACTGTATGCTGGGCAGTAACTAAAACAGTAGCTAAATGTGTTTTCCATAAAAGGGACTTGTGAAAGGTGATGCCCGGGCATTTAAAAGAGGAGCATTGCTCTATTTGTTGGGCATTAATTGTCCATCTGTGTTTAATATTACTTCTGCCCAAAACTACTATCTTTGTTTAAATATAATTTATTTTCAGTTTTTCCCTTTCACAGTAAGCAGCCAGTGTGGCCAATAATCTTCTAAGGTCAATCCTGGTACAGGAAATAAGAGCCATGTCATCAGCATACATTAACATTGAAAATGTCTGTCCATTGAGTGAGGGGGAAAAAAACCTTTGTGACTTCATGGCCACTACAATATCAGTAATACAGAAGTTAAATAAGAAGAGAGCAAGTAAACAACCCTGTTTAATTCTTCTCTCCAATACGATAGGGTCTCACAAGGACCTTTGTGGGCCCATTCTTACTCTGGCTGTAATGTCAGTATGTAGTATGTAAACTAATATCAGTAATTAGTTTAGGAAGGCACTTATCAGTATCTGTCCTAGTTAGTTTCTCCCATAGTGGAGGATTGTCAATGGAATCAAAGGCAGAGGTGAGGTCACTAAAAGCGACATAGAGTTGTTTGTATGCCCGTTGGTATATTTCTGAGTAAGGGCCTTCAATTAGCACAGTGGTCTACTGTGCTATGTCCTTTTCGAAACCCTGCCTGTTCTGGATGAAAGAGTTTTGTTTCTTCCTCCCAATCTTCTAATTTATTCAAAATATGTCTGACATAGAGCTTAGAAGAAATATCTAGCAGACTAATTGGGTGATAATTGGCAGGTTCCTGCTGATTGCCCTTTTTAAAGATTGGGTATATTATACTTTGTTTCCAGTGGGGAGGTACAACACATGTTTTATCTGCTTCTGAGAGGAATCTAGTCAGGATGGGGACCCACCAGGAGTCATTCATCTTATATACCTCGGGAGGAATCATATCCTGTCCAAGAGCTTTTCCAAGGGCCAAGGTTGAAATCAGCTGCTTACACTCAGATTTTGAGACAGCTGGCCATTCTGGTAATATGCTTAATTCAGTGGAGACTGTTGTTGGCTCAGTATAAGGATATTATAAATGGAGGAAGAATAATAGGTCCAACTTTGTGCTGAAATACATGCCTGGGGCATAGTGCTGTGTATGGAAATATAATTAGCCACCAATTCCCAAAAGCTTCTCTCATTTTTATTAATTAAGCTGGGGCCGGGTTCCCTCCATTGATCCCTATAGTAGGATAACTTCTTAGTCTTTAATAATTCCTTATATTGGGATTGAAATTGGATCAATAACTGAATCAAGGTATCTGTCCTTTCCTCTCCAACTCTCCTCTGTAGCTTTCTCAGAGCTTGTCTTTTATTTCTACAGTCTTGGTTGTACCATCCCTTCCTTGTATTATTCCTTCTAGGATGACAAGTGCTTGATCGCTGGCTATCCTTCTGTTTACTGGCTGCTGTTGTGAGCTGCCTAGGATTATGGTGTATTAGATAGATGGTCATATATGCTTTATAAATAAATAACCAAATAAATATCAACACCCTCTTATAAAAAGAGGTCAAGGCATGTTGTCACTGACTGTATGCACAAATAAGTAATCCATGACATATTGCTGTGATGAAAGTACTGTAGCTGTAGTTTTCCTGAGGCTATCAAGTGAGTTCATGGCTGGAATCAAATTTGACCTTGGTCTACAGAAGAATCACAGAACTAATATGCCTGGGGAGGGGGGGGGGAGCGGAGGGAGTCAGGGCAGTCCAAAAAGGCAACACTATATTGTGATTATGTATGAGGCATTGTGGACAGGGTAAACCAAATGTCTACAACCTGTTGCCTCAAGATCTTATTTATTTATTCGTTCGTTCAACAAATGTATGTGATTGCCCATCCAACCAGTGGAAGTCTAGGCAGTGAACAAAGATAAAAATACTTTAAAAAGCATTTAAACTTATTTTGTTTTAAAGCCTTTACAGGCTTTACAGTATCCTTAATATCACACACAACCACACCAGAGTTCCACTCACATCCTGGCCCCAGGACCTCTGTAAAAAACTAGACCTCCTTAGCCTTCATGCTTTAAAGATGACAATCAGCTCCTCAAATTGTACCAGAAACTTATTAGAAGCCAGTACAGCTCACACAGCACTGACATTATGTCAGCATACCACAGTGTACCCATAATGCATGAGCTGCTGAATTCTGGACCAGCTGAAGCTTCTGAATACTGTTCAAGAGCAGCTCGTGATTAACAGAGTGGATTAAATCCCCAAAGAACAGAACTTCAGTATTGGAAGGAGACAGCCTAGCTAATGGGCTGCATAGATACTTATGGTCTAGGGATACAAAAGAGGATAAAAACCTAAAAGGACACATTATAACACAGAGCTTGATAAAAGTATGGAACTTTATAAGGAAAATAAGTCCAACAATTTTACCATTAGCCTCTCCTCTAAATGCCTTTCTTGTTGGAGATAATTATAGTAAGAAAAGTGTAATTGCATATGCAAACCTACCCAAACCACATGCATATCACTCAGACAAAACCACTATGTCTAAATAAATTGCACATATTGTTTAAATTCAGCAACATGGAGCCAACTGCCACTTTCCCATGGAAGGAATTTGAACACTGCCATCAAGAAGCCAATACTGCATATCTATATACTTTGAGCCATTCCATCGGTAGAATCACAATAAGCCCCTTCTAAGTGATCTTAAAGTAAGGATTGCACAATATTATAGCAAAAGCCCATGGATTCTTCTGGAATTCTCCAAATAGTTATGGTGTCAGTAGCATTCTATACTAACATATACTTATAGTAATAAGTTGAAAAATCATAAATGCAGTAATGTTACTGCAGCTAATGGAGAAATCAAAAAATAACTTGAAAAAAGCACTTTGTGAAAGCTTCTTGGCTTTGATTCAAACATTTAGATCAGTTTTACAGAAAATCAGAGAGGCTGTATTAATAATCAGGACATTCAGACACTCATCATGACACATAGCTTGTCTCTTAAAGATTATGTTAAAGATAAATTAGAAAGATAACAACAAAGAAGTTTACCTGGAGGAAAATAATTCATGCATAATAAAAACACAATAATTCTCTCTGATTGCATGATAGCTGTTTGGGAACTAACTCATGAGTAAATAACAATGTTTCACAGCAAGGATGAAAGAATATATATAATCTGAACTCACTGAATTCTATCAAGACTATAAATTAACTTATCCCATCAGGAATAATTCATCATTGCTTATAGCACATCCATCCTGGAAAAATGACAGGACAGTGCACATAATAAAAATGATGGTTGTGATACATAGAATTTATTCAGCTCCCTTGCCACTTAATAGTTTGTTGTGTTTGAAGTCACCAAATACTGTGGATCTCTAACTCACACAACTAAAGGCGAAGTTACTTAATGCATGGGAAGCTGGCTATCTTCAAAGATGAACAGGAGCTTATACTTTGTTTTCATCCATACACATGTAAGTCTGCTGTCACCAATAGTTGTGAACTTAAGCAAATAGCTGAGCACACATGTAAGACAATCACTCACTGAATTAACTCTTCCTCAGAGTTTCCAGAGCAGCAGAGAGTCCTGCTGTTCATAAAAAGGAGAAGACAAAAAAGGAACAGTTTTGCAGTGTTTCCACCCTTTCCCCAACAAGTATTTCTTTGCTTCCATTTATGTGGGGCCCTGTTAAACATACTTCCCATATGCTGCAATGGTGGGTATTGAATCAGAGCAGGCAGGGTGTATGCCATGGGATACTTTCAAATGAAGAATCATTAAGAATCAAGTATGTTGAGAAGTCAGAAAAGTCTTTCCTCTATATTGTCAGATCAGCTGTGCTGATGGAGTTGGTTTCTATTAGATAAAAGTCTAGACATCTTGGAAGAGATTTGGTCCGCAGAGGAGATGCCTGATGACTTCTGCAATACTCTTCATTGTGGCTCTCTACAAAAATAAAGGAAGCAAATCAGACTGCAGAAAATACAGAGGTATCTCACTGCTGTCTTGCCTGCATTCTCCTGAACAGACTTGTCAGTGTCTCAGAAAGGAACTATCCAGAGGCTCAATGTGGCTTTCAGCCAGAACGAAGACATTATATTTGCCATGAGGCAAGTCAGGGAGAAGTGCATCAAGCAAAACAAGCCTCTTTACTGTCTTCATTGACCTAACAAAGGCATTTGACCCTGTAAACAGGGAGGCTCTCTGGATCATCTTGAAACATTATGAATGCCCAAGGAAATTCGTGAAGTTGATTCAGCTAGTCCACGACAGAATGACAGGACAGGTTCTTTATAACAGTAATGCATCAGCTGCATATGCCATTTCCAATGGGGTAAAACAGGGCTGTGTGCTAGCCCCAGTCCTGTTCAATCTGTTCTTTGCTTGCATGTTGTCACGTGCTGTCCCAGGTCTGGGGGAAGGAGTCTAAATCAAATACTGATTGGATAGCTGTCTCTTTGACATTCACCACTTGAACACATGGATGAAATGTCTCCATATAGTCATCCAGGAAACCCTCTTTGTTGATGACTGTGCGCTCCTGGCACACCAAGACAATGATCTACAGTTGATGCTGAATAGACACTGCTATGCTGATCGGCCTGACTATTAGCCTGAACAAGACTGAAATACTTTACCAGCCCATGCCAAATACCAACCCCATAGAACCAAAAAATCACTGTTCACAACACCCAGTTGACAAATGTAAACAGCTTCAAATACTTGGGAAACATCATCTCAAGCAACGGGGCCTTTGGACAAAGAAATTGACTCCAGGATCAGAAAGGCCAGCCAGCACTGGGGTGTTTGCATACTTGAGCACTCAATCAACATAGCATCCATATCTCCACAAAGTCTACAAAGCTGAAGTTATCCCTTCTCTCCTATATGGATGTGAGTCCTGGTCTCTGTACTGAAGGCACATCAAACAACTGGAGAAATTTCACATGTGCGCTATCCACTCCATCCTCGGCATTCGTTAGCAAGACCATGTCTCCAACCTGTAGGTCTTGGACCATGAGGAGTCCACCAGCATTGAGTCCCTGATTATCACTGCTCAGAACCCACTGGCGAGCCTTGTGGTATGAAGCCTCCACCAGCTCTGAAGACAGGTGCTGCCAAAAACTGATAGAAAACCGTGAATGGTGTCACAGAATAACACCCAGAATTACTACAACAATGGACTTCCAGTGCCCCCCCCCCTCCCCTTGGGCTAGACTTTGCACTTCCAGACTGGAACTACAGAGCCACCTCCGTGTCCACAGATGAACTGCACAATAGCATGTCTTCTTCCAACCTGAAGGACTACCATATACTGTAGAGTTTCATGCTGACAAAGTAGCATTGTTTGGCTTTTTCACTAGCAGGGAAGAATAGGATAGGAGTTGTGCATGGCAAGCACTATCTAGTAAGATATCTATCTAACCCTGACCCCAGCTTGCTTACAACTTCCATCTGTTGCTGAGGCAAAAAAAAAAAAAAGCCAGGTTTTGCAATGAGATGAACAAATGCAGTTCATGGGTGTTTGGACTTCAGCTGGTACACTGGCCAGAGACACTTTCTGCCACAGACATTGAATATTTTATGCATGCAATTGAACTCATTGACTGATCTGCTGTGGGTAGGTGAAGAGAAGTTGGATTTCCTTCCTGAAGAGATGTGAAGTCATGTCTAGTAAGGTCCTTAAACTATATTTTCAGAGTGCATTTTTGGCATGCTATGTCCTAACAACAATTAATTATTAAATTGTATGCCTATTTCTTTGAATAAAATTACCATTCCATGTATGCAAAAGTTATCACATTTATTCCCACCAAACACTGAGTTTTATTTTCCACATTAAAGAAGCCCATCCTGGTTTGCACCCAATGTTGCTAGCATGTTAGATACTGGCTGCAGCTGTTTTTGAAACTGGGCTTTTGTTTGGGGAGAAGTGTTTTATGTTCTTTGTAGACCAGTAAACATCTACAATATAAATATTTAGGATGGGCAGCAAATAATTTAATAAGACTTTACAAGTAGTGCTTGTTGGCTTCATTTAAATTTATTTATCTTAAATTCCATTTTTTTACTGAGAAAACTTAATAGCAGCTCCCAGACAAACCTGTATAATGCTCAGAATATAAGGATCATGAACCTTCATCTAATCTCTGGGATCCTGATCTCTGCTACTTCTGGAATGCCCATTTTCATATGATTTATATAATACCAAAATGTTTTTCCTTAATGTACTGTCATTTCTCACTTCATATAATTTCTGTCAGTGAACTGCATTTGCTCTTCTGAAATGGAACTGTGATTGCTGACCCAGGGCCCTCTGCTATTAAGTAGTGGGAACATATCTGGAATTACTTTGGTAATTCAGAAATTGTAGCAAAGAAGAGTGTTCATTCCAAGTCAAAGGCAAAAATCAGTTTCATATAAAAATGGTGCTTCAAAAGTGAACAAAGAGAGAGCGAGAGCTTAACAAGTTACAGCAGACAATCAAGTTTTTGAAAGTCCCTCCTAGGACAAAAATGTTCTTTGTTTTATAGGACCGTCCTGCATTTACAGCATGTTTCAGTGTTTAAATTGTCCTTTTTGCTCACAGTAGGTGGGACAGAAAGAGTGATAGAACCCTCAGCCAAGATTCCATTAACATAAATGCACTTCCAATACATTCTTATTTAAAATACTGTACGTGTCCCCAGAGATCTAACCAAACAACTGTTCACTTTTATCTGATATATGCATTCTTTATCTGATATATGCATATACAAGAGGTAGATGCAAGGTGATCCAGAAATTATTTCTATGATACACTAAGGTCAACACACTTTTTCCTCATGTTTTGTCATGTCAGGTAAAGCTTCCCCTGTTGTGTTTCTAGTTGCCTTGGATAGACAAAGGAATGTTTCCAGAATAAACAGCAAGAAATCTAAATCTTAAATCTCTAGGTACTAACTTAGATTCTAAGTAAATTCTAGAATCTAGAATTTAGACTCTAATGAAGTGACATCAAGGACTATTAGCTATGAAAGCTAAATGCTTTTAAATGAATGGAGGCAACATATTCTTGAGAACCACTTTCTTGCCCTTTTGCTGATCTAGTGACATCTTCCTAATTATTGTCAGATTCAGCCGGCATGGCATGGCACGGCACGGCAAAAGCGCTGCTCAGCTTCACCTAGTCAATTTCACTGCCCAGGCGCTAGCAGAGAAAAAGAGGAAGTGAAACCGCAAGTGGATGCTTTGCTGATTGGCAACAGGTGGCGGTGCTTAACTCAAAACCGCAAGCAGATACAGTGGTACCTCGGTTCACGAACTTAATTCATTCCGCGACTCTGGTCGCGAACCGAATTGGTCGTGAACCGAATCAAATTTTCCCATAAGGTTCAACGTAAATACGGTTAATCCGTTCTGACCCCTACGAATTTGGTCGCCAACCGATTTTTGATCACGTCCCGAATCAAATTTCCCTATAAGGTTCAATGTAATTACGGTTAATCCATTCTGAACCATATGTTTTTTTTTTTTAAACCGCAAAAATATCACACAAAGTACAGTACGAAAAGAAAGAAAGATAACCTTGCTCGACGTGACTTCTGGCGTGGAGGACAGGAAGGCGGATGGGGAGGCGGTTACTGCTTGGAGGGAGAGTCCCCCTCCCTACAGGAAGCCGCGAACATGTGTCACAGGAGGGAAAATGGCCGCAGATCCTGTTCGTAACCCGATGTGGAGTTCGCGAACGGAGGCAAAATTTTGCGACCGGAGCTATTCGTGAACCAAATTGTTCATGAACAGAAGCGTTCGTGAACTGAGGTACCACTGTACTTTGTATCAGTGCAACTTCCCTCGGGCACTGCAAACAAAGGAAAGCGCAGCAGCTTGGAAGCAAAGCAATCAGCGCGTGATTAAGAACTCCCGGCTTTGCGCACAACAGGAAAACCCAACAAAGACAACAACCACACAACCAATAGACAACAGTTAAGAACACAAAAGAACCAAACTGAATCTGCCATTTGGGCAAGGAGGGAGATTACTGCGGGTAATCAAGCAACGGCGCAAAGTGAGGGCACAGGATAGCTATAAAATGTTGTAAGATGTGCCAAGCCAACCCTGGCTTTGTTTGTACTTACTTACGTTATGCTTGAGTAAACTTCTTTGCTGAACACACGTGTCATGAGAGTTTCTCTGAGACGAACGGGGTAAACCTTACAATTATCACTAGGAATAGAATGTTAGATTAAACAGAATTTTGGCCTTAGGCTCTTGCAATGCCAGGGTTACGCCATGACTTGTGACACAGCTAGTACAGTGGAGAGACTAGATCCATCCTAAGGACTTACTCATTTTCTTAAATAATGTGACTTGGCTATGAGCAGTGCTTGAAATTTTCCCCCAAAGGATAGTGAAGGAATGCTTATTAAAAGCTGCACATCCTGATCTGGATGTCCATATATGGTTGTAGTTGTGTGGTGTGGAAAGAAAGGTATTTCTGATGTTTTCATCCTCTTTCTCCTTTATTATTATGCACCATCAAGTATTGAGCCATAGTACTGAAAACAAATTTAAAAAGGCTTAGCTGAAAGATTCAGTTAAGCTCTGGTTATTCATTTCTCAAATTTCAATTGGATCAAACATGAAAGTAGAAGCCTGTGTGGG
Organism: Liasis olivaceus; assembly: GCA_030867105.1. NCBI lineage: Eukaryota > Metazoa > Chordata > Lepidosauria > Squamata > Pythonidae > Liasis > Liasis olivaceus. Next base: position 56,983,302 of record CM061351.1, on the reverse strand, counting down.
TTTTTGTTTGTAGGAAATGTGTGTGGCTTCTGTCATTTTAATGATCTTTAATGATCTTTCATAGGCATGATTTCTTTAGATGAACAAAGGCAACCATTTGCATAGAAATTATAGAATAAATCTTAGAAGAATGCAAAACTAGTTGACCCATTGCACAAAAAACTTATACAGTATCAGCCTAATTTGCACAAATAATTTTTTCCTCCCTGAATGCTAAAACAGAATCCAGTGTGCATCCCAAATTAATTTTTCTCTCCCTGAATGCTAAAACAGCATTTCAGTTTGCATCCCAAACTCACAGTTCCTATTTGCAATCTGGAGGATGCCCCCAAATGATACCAAATTCAAGCAATTAAACACGGAGCTGTATGGCACACAGATCTTGAATACAAGGCAATATTGGTAGTTTCAGTTGTTTTGAAGTTAACCCTAACCTCAATTTATTGGGGACACTGGCTAGTTATTACAGGAAGCAATTTTTCCATCCAGTAATTTGGATTTGGATCCTAACATATTTTTTTCAGAAGTTTTACATGAAAAAAGTATGTCTGCGATTACTTTGAAAAATAACCCTCATTTTATTGAGTCGTTTAGACCTCTACCACTAATTTATGACATTGTTATCTTGTTCAATTATTTTTCTTTGGTAACATACAAAAGTAAAATCTTTTTCTGAACAGCTACTTATCCCACCAGTCTTTTCTGTAAACCAATGTATTCTTTCAAATAAAAAGTAATAAATGGTTTAATCCTTTGGGAAGAAATAGCTGAACAACCACAAAGTAGAATCTCTCTGTTCTGATTTGTTCGTTCCCCGAGTAACCTAATAACTGTAGAAAGAAGTTTCAAGCTTATTTGTGTTGCCTATTTATCCATAAAGGTAATTTGAAAGGTCTTAGAGATTGCATAGCTCTTAGTTAATTGTGACAGCAAATCACACATTATTTATAAAGTAGGCCAAGTCATAAATTATTAATAGGTTGAAAGGCCCTTTGAAGCTTGCTTTCCATTCTAATGCACTGTTTATGTAATAGGGGCTCAGTGTGCTCCATTTTGTTGCCTTTGGAATTGTAATTATTTGCATGATTGTTTTCTGTTTTTATAAAAATGACAACAGTTTAGACTTTGAAGTGCTCAACAAAACAAGGAAGACTGTACACAGAACTATATTTGGAGAGATAGAAATTATAATTTTGTTGTAATCTGTTACAATGCAAAAATAAAGAGGATGAATTTGAGGATATAATCTATGAACTGTTTATTTATAACTGTGCTTCATTTATTTCACAAAGTATTATTTATTTTCACAGGTATATCTTAACTTCAAGAAATTTCTTAAATTACACAATTCTATTTTGAATGGAAAAAGCATGTTTGGGGTTTCAAATCTCTAGCTGGCAGAAGCAGTGAAAGCTAAAATACCTTATTAAGTGCAAGATCAAGGTACATAGTTGTGAAAATGTAAACATCAAATAATCCCAAGCAATTCCTAATTTCAGATGCGATCCCAAATAATGGAATTGGTCTTATATCGTGGAGACCTACAAGCAGATTTCCACGGGAATTCCTCCTGCTTTTTCCACAAGACTTTTTCTTCCCTGTAATATAGGTGACTGATTCTGTAAGATGGTCTTATCAAACTCTGTGGAAAATTGCTTCAAGACATTGTATGATTGTTTCATATGAGCTAAATTGCTGCCCTTGACTTCAGAGAGATGTCTGTTACTTTTGTGTAACTTAAATTATTGATCCTGTAATTACACTTTCTCATACTTGTTCAACATTAAATTACACTGTTTTATTAGAGTATATTGGTGCTCAAAGGAACAAGTCTTTCATACTTAAATTTCTTTCACATAAAATCCCCAATTTTTTCAGCAACAACACATGTAGCCATTTCAATTTGCCCCATTAATCTGCTGTAGATCCCAGTGATTTACAGTTGCTAGAGTAAACCTTTGGTTTACTCTGAAAAGCCCCAAACAATTCATTCTCTTGCTTGCTGAATGATAAGTTCATCTAAAATATATTCCCCAAACCCTTTGTATTTCAGTTTATTTAATAAGCTGTTCACCTGCATTGACTGTGGTCCTTGTTATTCACAGGGGTTCTTTTCCAACCTGATAACCATGGATATCAAAACCATTGGTAACAAGACATTTAAAAAAGGTTATTTTGTAAATGCACAAATACTTGTTTGCCATTTTGCACATGCATAAACACACAGAGGTACAAAACCCTCCAAAAGTCCTCCTCCAAACAAAGCCCTAAATTATGGATACCTGAAACCTTTTATCCTGAATAGGAAAGTCTGGTCCGTATTTACCAAACCACAGATACATGAAAGTACAGATGATGAAACCACAGATAATGTGGCCCACCTGTAATTTATACCCATACATGAAATATATTGAACCTGATCCTTCAGCTGCAGATCTTTATCACAACACCTGCTCAGTGTGGAGGTCACACTGCTTTTTTAAAAAGTGAGTAATTGCTAGAGGAAGCATAAAGTCCTCTGTGGCACTCCTTTCTGAAACCAGGTCTTATATTTGCAACAATGGGTGTCTCCCCCCTCCTCCCCACAGATGGAAGACTTCCTACAGAGAGAACCTGGATCAAGCACAGGTTTCCTTCTAGAGGAAAGAGGCTTCTGGGGAAAAAAAATATCTGTTTCTCTGAAAACCCTCATTCTAGACCTCACATGGTTGCAAAGGGTTCCCCCAATCCTCCAAAACATATTTTATGAAATGCAAGGGGTACAGGACGAAGGAATAATTGGGAAAAAATACTGCCCCACCCCCTTAAGGAACACTCCTCACAAAGCACTAGTCTAAATTTAATCCAGTATCCATGGCTTTCTGCCATTGTAGACTGCATTTTGGTAAGTACTGTATATCTCTGAGAGATGCAGGAACAACAAAATGGATGAATTTCTTCCCCACCAGCTAAAATGTAGAAACCTAAAAATGGGATACTTTTTGGTCTGCCCTTTGACCTTAAGAGGAACCCAAACTTCATATGTGACTTTGAAACTCTATATTTGATATAAATGTATAGCTTAATTTCTGAAGTCTTAAAACTGATATTGCTAATAACTTACAGCCAAATCTGAGACGTGATGTATAACTCTAGATTTCCATATACAGATATACCTCAGCACAAAACAGCTCAAATGTCATCAAATATAGAATAAATGTTGGACATTGTTGGTATAGTTACAGGTAAACAGCTTCTTATTCTTCACAGTGTCTATGTATCACACATACAGGAAAATAGTAAACTTACTGTACCATTTGGTGATGGATAGGTACATTACAGAATTTCAGAATCCTGCATATATCTAGTGAATGCACCTACATATGAAAGTGGTGAAGTAAAAATGAGTATAAGGATAAAAGACTGGGCCTCTTAAAATTCTGCAAAGACCTTCGGTAAGAAAGTACAGTACATATGACTGCAGAATCATTTTGTCTTGAAAAATTGAGGTAGGTCAACCTCAAGTACACATAGCTTGTCTCCCCTTCTGGCTAATGCAATTCCTACCAAGAATACAATTTTCAAAGGTAAGAGACATGTATCAATTTTGCCAGTGATTTCTGTGGTTAGTGAGCAGGCCGGATAGCATGACTGGAAGACTATTGTGAGTTGAAGTTTTGCCTGTATTAGAAAAGTTTGGCAATCTTTTTAGGAACTTTTTCATTAGGGAATAGGAAAAGGCTGGACAGTGTGCTGTGCCAAAATTGAGACTACTTATAGTTTAATGAAAAATAGGGCAAAAGCCTTGTCCTTTAAAGAGAAGAGAAATTGAAACATGGTATTGATTCTATAGAGATTATGATTGCTACCTAGAGAAAAGACGAATGCAGCAATCTGGGATCATTTTTCCTGCATAGGATTTTCTTGTAGCCATTTCCAGAATTGTTGTTTCATCCTTTGTGGAGGGTTGGTCTATACAAGATACTCCATGAAGGAAGGGGAGTCAAGATTCAGATGTCAGAGCTGTCCCTGTTCATGTGATAGGAGGTTACTCAGTTAACAAAAGCACTGGTACTGTGGATATACAAAGAACAGTAAACAAGGGTTATCTGGGCCTCTATGGGATAATCATAATGCAGTTGTCCCAGGTAATGGATAGCCTGTGTAGGATCTTTGTTATGAGGGAGAGAAGGCACAGAAGAACTGATCTATCCATCTTTATCAAAATCAGTTTCTCAATAGTTGGGATCATGTCCCACTCTGCTACAGAATAGCTACCACTGGAAGTGGCTGAGATGACTATGGTAATTCCTCCCAGTGCTTTAACAGTACTTGCATTGTTTCTCATCTGAACATCCATTTGTAAGTCCTTCAGGTATTAGCTGATTCTACCAAGTGTATTAAGGTTATTTCATTGTTTTGCTCTAGTTCCATAGTTTTATTGTGAGTTACCGGACGTTATCAGAGAGAAAAGTAGAGAAATTTGTAACTCTCTTTTTTCTTTATATAATATGCCGTTAGTGAAGGAAAGACATCAGTCTTGCATGTGATATAGGACTGGCATTTGTTGATTTTCTATCTCAATTTTAGTATATGTGCCGTCACAGCAACACCAATTTACTATCTCTCAGATACTTTTCAGCAGCCCTGTGGCACATTTTACAAATGATTTAAGGGAATGGTGGCACTTAAGTGGCTGGCATATTCATGAGAAGAGAAAAATACTACTAATGACTGGCCATAAATCAGTTCATATGGGATTCCTCTTCCCAGCTTTCAACAGTACTAGAGTGGGACTTCTTGTCAACCAAAAAGCTTTTAAGAATTATAGAGTTCAGGATCCTTGCCAAGATCACTTTTATCAAATAGCCCTTGTTTATCTTATGAATCAGTCCAAAACGAGACTTCTTTTTCCAGCTATTTTTGTTTGTTGGCTGTGATTTTATTTTGTAACATGCACAGAACTTCCCTTCAGCCTCCATTCACCCAGCCACCTTCCTTTCTTTCCTCCCACTCTAGATTGGGATTGTCCCTTAGCCTTGGCCCAGCCCACTCTTTGTCAAGCGTAGTCACCATGAAACATTGGCCATTTTCTAGCAGCCAATTGCATCCTAGCTGCCTGCTGAATCCTGCTGTTTTTTTCCTGGGAAGGTGTGTCACAGAGCAGGGATGTTTATTTTATATCATCACATTTGCTGATATGATGAACTGTAATCAAATTGTTTGAGGCAATTTGAACAACTTTTTCCCACAGAATTAACTAAAATGTATGGAGTGCTTTCCATATTGCCAGTAATTCTAAGTAATTTAAATATGTGTGATGAAATTCCCTGAGTCTGGGAACAAGAATGGATGTTTACAAGGCATTAAAGAACAAAAACAGAGGAATATTCCATTGCTATCTTATAAACAGCTAGTCAGCTCCCCCTTAAATTAAAAAAAAAAAAATCAAAGGAATCATAGGAAGAGCATCAAAGGGATCATAGAAGACCCACATTAACACTCTCATTGATAAAAGAGGGGTTAAAGTATACACATATCCAGTTTCCAAGATTCTATAACCTAACTACTTTTCCTTGCAATAAACCTGGCTAACACTATGACACTATGAAACTCCTGCTATACTGCCTTGATGTGGCAGGATGTGTGCATGTTCCTGAAAGGGATGAGCAAAGAATGTCAGAAGACTATATAATCTCAGCACAATCACCCAAAGCATGGAGGTCATCACAGCTGCCCAGCAAAAGCAAGCAGGTACCTTTATCAGACAGCAGCAATATAGGAAGCTGCTAAAGGAGGACAATCACCTTAATGACAACAGCAAAGGGATAATGTTATAGTATGTGAGAGAAGGCAATGGTAAACCACTCCTGCATTTTACTAAGACAACTATATGGATAGATAATATAAAGTACCTGAGGGTGGGCCCCTCAGGTCAGATGGCACTCAACATGCTATCAAGGAAGAACTAAGGATCTTTCTGAATATTAATGGCCTTTATGAGTGACTAGATTCAAGTCTTTCAGATGTCTAGCTGCTGATGTTGCCATGCAGGAAAATAAAATCCAAAGCTGCAAAGAATTACAGTAGGAACATAGAACATAAGAAGCATAAAGATAAACAATGAAAGCTGAAAGGAGTTAATTACACATTGACACCTTAGGCATCAGCAAACACTCACAAACCCACCAGAGAGGTGGTTGCAAGTTTTACTGTTGGTTTTTTAAAACAAGTGCCTGAATGGCAAGGAAAGTGAAAGCACAATACCCACCCGCATACAAGCGGAAAAGACGTTCCAAAAGTCAAACAAGTTTGCCTTCATAGAGTCCCAAAGTTTCCAAGCCCAAAGCAGCAGGCAAAAGAGTAGTCAGAGTGAAGCCTGAGGGTCAAAGTACCACAGAAGGATTGTCAGCCAGTCTGGCATCCAAAATCAATCACAGGATTCAAAAGTCAAGCTTCAAGGCACACAGAGTCTGGGCGAATGAACAGTTGTTTCCAATGGAGAGGCTTGGGTCCGCTACTGTACTTAAGCAGAGCCCAGGAGAGCCCAGGAGAGCCTTGCAGAGCACCTTTGCTCTGCTTTCTGAACAGTAAACCATTGCACTGGGGGGAGGCGACAGCTCAGGCTCCTCATCTTCAGAGACTGACTGTAGCTGCTCCTATTGATTCCCAGATAGCCCCACTTCAGCTGCCTGCAGGTCCTCAGGTGGTGGGTCATCCTGTAACTCTGGAGAAGGCTCCTCATTGACAGTCTCCTCATCTGAGTCTGAGCTCACCATGACAAATGCAGTCACTGCCTAAAGAATAGTAATTAGTTCTTGGTTATCCAAGTTTATGCTCCAACCATTGATGAAGAAGAACAGGATACGAGTTTTATAGACAAATTAAATCTGAAATCGACAGAACATGCAAGCAAGATGTGCTGCTTGTGGTTGGATGCCAAAGTGGGAAATAGAAAGGAGGAAAATGTAGTAGGGCTGTATGGCCTGGGGAAGGAAAGAGAATGCATTATCAGTTTCTCTCAATCCAACCATTTCTTCATTGCCAACACTGTCTTCAAGCAACCAAAACAACTGCTATATATATGGACATCAGGAGATGGAGGACACAAAAATCAAGCTGGCTATGGGATTAGCACAAAAAGGTGGAAGAACTCAGAACAGCAAAGATGTGATCAGGGCCTGATTGTGGAACAGATTATAAACTGCTCATGTGCAAGTTCCAATTCAACCTAAAGTGGAAGAACAAAGCCAGTCAATTTCTGTGATATGATCTTGAGGATATACCCACCATTTTCCAGGAGAACCTCAGGAATCACTTTGAAGTCCTGAAATTCATTGATAGGGAACCAGAGGAACTGCAGAATGAAATCAAAGACATTAAGGATGAATATGACTGCCAAAAACCAAGAAACTGCCAAAGACCAAGAAACAGATGAAAGCAAACTGGGTTTCAGAACAAATGGTGGAAATTGCCAAGAAGCAAAGAAAAGGCAAAGCCAAGAAAGGCAAAGGTCTGCAAGTGAAGAGATATGAAATCCTTTCTCAGTGGGGCACTGGTAATATTAGCCAGATACTGGGAGAGGCTTCTATGTTTTTTATCATGATGAAACCAAAATGAAAATTTGGATGATTGTAGGACAGTAGCATCTTTAATGGCATCCCTTTCAAAAAGCCTATCTCTAATGTTTTCTCTGTTCCAAGAGCTAAGTTCCCCCAAAGGGGTTATGGAATACATTTCTAGGATAGGTGACTGACATTTGATCCATCAATTCCCAGCTATATAATGAAGAAAACAAAGTTTGGCAATGTGGGATTCTGGAAGACTTTCTAATTTCTTATAATGCCCCAACAATGCAAGATGTACTCTAACAGCGATGCAAGGTTACCCCAACCTTCATCCTTAGATAAGCAGCAGGGGTGCCCTTGGGGAGTCCCAAAATCTTCCCTATGAAGTTGCCAATAGATATGCCAAATGGTGTAATTTAAGATTTGGAAAACCAAATTCCCCCTCTTTAATAGACTACAGCATCTTTTAAAATATATCTTCAGAATTGAAGATTATCCTCCCCCACAAATTATCAAATATTCTATCTTTAAAAATATTTTCCAGATGTATAATAGGAAGGGTTGTCACCTATGAGATACAAGGAGATCTTACATATTTTATTTATTTTTTACATAATAAGTAATACACAAAATAATACAAATGGCAGGGTGTTTTGCTCAGAATGTTGCAACCCTTTTAAAAAATCATATTTGACCTGTCAGCTAGTTTCCCCTTCTGAACTTCTGTATTGATTCATGGTGTTATTAAATCCTTGCACCAGGTCATGTAAAAGGGACACTGTACCTGTAAGACTGATCCAGCCACTCCCAATGGGTGAGGGCAGAGGTTCTCTTGCAACAGGATGCTGTTAAATGTCCTTTCCAGTAATGATGAAGGCAAAGCATCAAATTAAGGTAAGGCCTCTCCTAAAATCAGATATAGAATGTTACCAATATATGTAGCATCTGGAAAAGGTCTTCCATGCAAGCTCATTCTAAACTGGATGAGACTAAAACTTAAATAATTTTCCTGGTCTGTGTCAAAAACTCACTGTTTCACCTCAGATTAGGCTTTCCTGGGGCCAACTGAAAACAAATATTGGGCAAAAAGGCTGGAAAAAATAGTTCTAAATTAACAGTTGCCACCCATGATGATGTGAATAATAATTTGAGCTCATTCTTGGATTACAACACTACATGCAAACATCTGTGGCTATCAAAACAGATTCTGCCCTTAACAGGGATTTGGGAACATACCTGCAACAAAGTGGGACTCATAGCAAAGTCACTACAAATTAGGTTGGACAGCATTGAGAGGAGCCAAGTTACTATTATTATACATCAGAGCATCATTAGTAAAAAGACTCGTGAAAATTGCCCCATAGGTTTTTATTACTACTGTAACAAAGTAATTGTCATTTCAGTTTGTGCAAAAGAAAAAAGAAAAGGTGGGGGCAAGTGAGATGATCCTTCATGTCACTCCAAACAGCTTGAAAGGAGCACTCAAATATTTAAAAAACGTGGATAGGCCAATGCAGATATTAGCAATTTTCCAGAAGTGGCAGCAAATAACCAGTTTTTTTAATTATGTAACTTTTGTTTAATCATGGTTAATAGGCTTTCCTCTCTAAAAGATAGGGTGAATTCCCAAAGGTACTATGTCAAGCCCACTTGTGATGTAGAAAAGACAGTGACATAATCCATAAACAAAAGAACCAAGACAGGTCTATTTATCAGCTGAGAGGATAGACTTCAGTTTTTGACCATGCTGGCACAAAAAAATGAATGTAAGTAGTACAGTAGCTAAAAAGGAATATTTGAAAGGGAAAGAAAGGAAGTCCAGCACAGAAGCAGTGAATCTGTTTTCATACAATTCCATAATAAAAATAATGTTGTGCCAGTCAATAGAGGAAGTGGCCAATGTGTTCCAGAGCCTGTTTCAGGGACTAAAAGAGATTAAAAGTTGCTTTAAGATCAGTGAAAGAAACGTAACTTTGCTCCCAGGATGAGAGATATATTCTTAGCTAAAGTATAGAGAACCAGCCATTTACTGAGTGTTGACTACAGTATATTTCCCTGAAACCACCTTGCTCCAGTGCTTATATACTATCTTGCAGCATCCAATCCATAAATTTTCCATAAGGGTGTCTGGCATACAGATTAGTTATAATGCTTAACAAACATATTGAATTTGATGGGGCACTCTTTTCTTGGTTCTTGTATAATGAAATGGTAATAGAGTTTCTGGAACCTGAAATGAGCTTTCTATATATGCAAATAGTGTTGCCTTTATTGATGCCCACTAATCCATGTTTGCCTTCAGTCACTCAGCCGAGATTATGCTTTTCCAGCATCTTGCCATTCTTCAGCTGTAAAATAAGTTTAGTGGTCTCTGAGGAAGATCCAAGAGCCCAACTTGTCATAATCTTAGAGCAAAGCTCTGGTAAAGAAATAACATTTGGGTCATCACTAAACAGAGCACAAAAATATTCAACCCAGACCTCAGGGGAAATGAGACAGGGATTTGGTTACAAAATATAGAAAATGTGTTTTCTTTTACAGTCAGGGCAAGTTTCTTCCACTTACATTTCTTCACTTACATTTGCAGGTTTCTTTTTCATTACATTTTTTTTTCAACAATCCATAAATGGCAAGTCTGCTAATGCTTTAAACCTCTAATTAGCTCAGCCCTGGCTTCAAGACTGGGCAGAATAAGGAGATCAACAATCTGATTCTCAGAGTGAAAGGAATCCTCAGAGAAATTACTAGCCACTTGACAGAACTAGAGCTAGATGTGCTTTACCATCCCCCCCCCAAAAAGAATCTTACAGCTTTATTGAACTAAAGGACATGAACAAGTCTGACAAGTAGTGCTTTAAGCTTTATTTTGTTTTGAGGGATGATATTTTGGGTTTGGCCCATGTTTTCCCTCAAAACTCTGCCATTATCAACATGGTTGGCATGTGTCAATAGTCTGAAGTTCCATGTGAGCATTTCCTTTTAATTCAGTTGGTGCATAGATAAATAACTATAGTTCTACATCAGTGTTTTGTCTCAGAGAATCATTATTACAAAACAAATCAAATAGGAATGTTGGTGTGTGATTAATTCCTGATTATCCCTTCCAGAAGACATTTTATTCCTGTTTCAGCTGGGTCAGAATTGTTTTCTAGCCTGAATCACCTTAAATATGAAAACGAATAAGGAACACTTCTGTGATAGTTTGCTGAAGGTTTAATGCTCTCCTGAAGTTTAAAAAAATGATCAGGGAAATTGTGTCACTCTGTAAATTCCTGCCTCTGTAAGTAAATGGGCAATATGCAACTTCCACAAAGGAACAGATGCCCCATTTCCTTTTTTAAAATCTGTTTTTATCCTTCCTCGCTTCCCCTGATCTTGCTGTGAGGTAGAACAAATAGAAAAGGCTTATCTGTCATTTTCTATTTACTCTAGCCAAGAAACTATAAAGCTCTGGATATGAAAAACTCTTCTGCACTGGTTTTACACAGCTATATTACTTTATCATTTCTGCCTCCACCCAAATGATGGATTTTTTAAGAGTTGCAAATGTAGTCTAATTATCCTCAACAAAGAAGGATGCAGCTATACAGCAAAGGCTTTTTCATTTTGAGCTGCTGACATCCCTGAGAGGCAAGCAACTGCAACATCTAAGCCTTTTAGAGTTTCCTTTTAAATCAATAAGCTTAAATGTAACTGAATAAAAGCTGCAGGTGTTTTATAGAGCTGATTTTCCAGTGGGTACTTTAGTCCAAATTACATGCTATGGGGAGTTCCATTATTCCTTTTTGTGTTATTTATTTTCTATAATTAAAGCAGCCTGAGAAAGCTGTGAATCTGTGCAGAGTAATGACCATGGAGATGGAACTGTTTAATCTTCTCCTTTGGTATTTTTTCAGTTCAAACTGACATGAGACACTTACACAGAGAGAGAGAGAGAGAGATTTGCAAAGACACAGAATTCCTGTAGTTTCTTCTTTCCCCCTGCAGATGAAAATGAACTTACTAATGAGTGGCAAACTTGATATGCAAAGCAAATAGACAGAAAAGGTTAAGGAACTCTTCCTGTTCTTCCTCTACTCATTCTTATATGCCTTTCTCTACCTGCACCTAACCACAATACAAATGTGCTCTTTTCTCTACTGTGTCCACATGACATTGTCTTCATTTTATCCTTAGCCCATGAGTAAGTTAACCTTAGGTTGCCCTTGGTTGCACCAGTATTCAAATAGTGCCTTCCTCCTTAAATAACATCATTCAGTGGCTGCTGCAGGATTTGTAAAATCTGATGCCCTTTGCTGACCACTACACTGGTGGTGAAGTGAGGTCACCAGTACTGGATGGGATCTGCTGAGTGCCTATTGGCCACTTCAGGCTGATACAGATTCATCCCCTTCCCTCTGATTCCCAGGAAGACCCTTCCACTGTCCTTCTGTTTCGCCTTCCCCCACCCAGTAAAAAGATGGATCCCGTTTGGCATGTGAAATGTACTTCAGAACAATAGAAAACCATTTTTCCAATTTTGTTAAGTGGGTGGGAGCTTGTTTCCATGACACTATGTTGGTGGTGCAGTGGATATGTGGTGTTGTGGAAGAGTAACTATAGCCGTGCTGCATTCTTGGGTGCAGTTAGAGCAAGGCTCAGAGCTGGCCATCTTTGTCCCTTTTGCTTCTCTGTTGTTTCTCTAACATTCCTTCCAAGTTGCCAAATCACTTTCCATTTTTGAAATACTGTGCAGTGTAATACAAAGGTTCATCTGTGCTGTCATGTTAAGGCAGTGTTCAGCTTGTTCCTGCCCCAAAACAAATGCATCGCCCTAAGATACAGTAGGATATGCAATGGATACTCACCTGATGGATGTAATGTTCAGGTGCTAAATTTAAATGCTGGCCAACTGGAGTTACATCAGACTGCTAGGCCAATCTACCCACCATTGCTGCAATCTACTTTTACAATTTCTTGTACTTTGTGGTCTTGTTCAGCCCTCTTTCAATGGCTTCCAGTCATGAGCCACTGCACTCCACCAGCACTGCACTCCTATATTTGAATGTTCTGGGCTGAGTCATTCTTCTATGCAGGCTTAGCTCCTATTATTTGCCTGTTAGCAGTATCTGCTATGCTTTTTTATCATCAATGCTCTGCATAAGCAAAGATCTGGAAAAATGAGCCAGCAGGAGAAACAATCAGCAAAGTGCTGAAAAAGGACCACATGGAAAATCACAGGGATCATCTTGAAATCTGGAGTGAAATCAAGGTTCAACATGAGCTGAGGTTGAGTCACTGGCAAATCAATATATTCAAGACAATAGCACAGTTTTTAATGCTCATAGCTACCATAGATACACATTAAATTGTGATGAAAACCAAGACCCAAGTACAACTCCCAGCCTGATAATGTATCAGTATTTTCTCCAACTGCACTTCATTCTCCTGCAAAAACATCTAGAATGCAGCCAACTTTTCCAAAGGCCTACAGGACATATGGCACTGCTTCAGGATAACACTGATTGTACCATTCCTTTAGTTCAGTTTGGAAGTCTGTGACCTGCACACAATGAATGTCAAGGAATACCTCAAATATCTAAATCAGGTAAGTACTACAATGGGGGATTTCATATTTTGTTATCACTCAAGAACAATTCCACCACAATTTAAAGAGAGTTAATTGGATCTTTCCTTTAATGTCAGGTGCTGGCAGCATGTATCTTCTCTGGTAATATGATTTCATACCCTTTGGCCTATGCCACTGTCTTGTCCTCCCATAGAAATTTGGGTGAGAGGTAGCTATGCCAATGGGATATGTCTGTGCATCCTATTTTGATTCTTGTGAACTGGGGTGGGGGTGGAACTGTGTTCTCACTGGGGTGCAAGCTCAGGAGGATGGCAGCACCCCATTCCTGGTTAGTCAGGCTGAGTAGCCCTTTGCCATTTCAACTGGGACTTTCCTTTCCATCTTAGCCCTTTGAGGAACTGGAAGATGGGTGCTTTGGGATTTCCAGAACCAGTGTCAGGATTGAAAAGTATAGCACGTCTTGCTATAATCACATGAAATGCCTCTGTGTACTTGCTGCATTGCATAAGTGATATATTGTTCTAGGAGAAGCCCAGTTCTACTATGGAGCTCTCTATCTTTTTTTTTTATATTGTTTTTTTTTAATTAAAACTTTTATTAAGATATATAAAAAGTACAGTTAAAATACAAATCAAAAAGTATAGAAAAGAAAGAAGATAGAACTAAAAGAAAAAGACAAAAACTAAAATAGTGAGAATAGGTAAAAAGATGAAACAAAAAGTGACTTCTGACTATCTCCAGTACAGATACAAGTACAAATTTGAAAAGAAGTTAATCTCTTACCACTAATTAATCCAAATTCACATTATTTCTATCAACACAAACCATCTAATCATTAAATCCCACAATCAAAGCTTCATTTTTTCCCAACCCAAGCACGTAATTTAGGAAGGGTTGCCATGAGGAGACAAACTTAGAAATGGTATTATCTCTTATTAAAGCTGTTGACTTCGCCATTTGAGCCAAGTCCATTAATTTAATAATCCATTCTTCCACTGTAGGTATTGGTGACTCTTTCCATCTTTGCGCGTATAAGTCTTGCAGCTGTGATCATATATAGAAGCAAAGTTCCATGTTGTTTCTCCAATTCTTTCTCCATCAAACCCAGTAGAAACAATTCTGGTTTTCTTTTAATGTTCACTTTAAGAATCTTTTGAATAGTAATGCATATCTGGTCCCAAAATTTTTTGGCCTTTTTACAAGTCCACCAAAGATGATAAAAGGTTCCTTCACCCTGTGAACATTTCCAACAAACATTTGTTATACCAGTATACATTTCTGATAACTTATCAGGAGTTAAATACCGGCAGTACAACATTTTATAAACATTTTCTTTTAAATTATAATTCAGCATAAATTTCAAACCTTTGTTCCACATATTTTCTCATTGTTCCAACATGATATTGTTTCCAAAGTTTTTAACCCGTTTAATCATACATTCTTTGACTTGTTCATCTTCTAAATTCATCTGTAACAACATCTTATACATTTTAGCAATAAGATGTTCATCATTTGTACAAAGTTGAGTCTCAAAGTAAGATATTTCATTAACAAATCTATAATTCTTTTTATCCAGCTTAAAACGTTCAAACAATTGCATATGAGTAAACCAATGACATATAAAACCTTCTAATTCTAACTGTTCTCTTGTTTTGCTATGCAGCTCTCTCAACTAACTACTTGCTTACAATGATCCTACAAACTTATTCATTGAAATAGTGCTGTTCCCCTAGATGCCTTGAGCAGACATCAAGAACTTTTGGAATGAACACTAGCTTATGAAGTTCAGGGTTACGTTTTGCCATTTACTGTACTCGTCAACTTTGGCAGGCAAGGAGGCAGGCACCTCCAACCTGCTGTCTTAACAGATCTACTCCGCTGCAGCTTTCACCATCTGCAGTTAGTACAAGCATGCTGGCTATTTATAATAGGAACGCTGGTTCAGCAGACCTGAAAAGTTATCCAGTTTCAGTTAATAGTGAGCTACAGTTTTCCAACCTGTCAGCATTGTCACTTAAAACACTTTGTACATTTCTCAATTCTGGTTTTGCCCTCTTGAAATGTCCCTATGATTGTGAGAAAGGAAAAAAAACTGTAGGTGCTATTGGCTAGTTTACAAAAATCTCTGAGTCAGGCATGCTGAAGATTTCACTGGAAAAAACTGAACTGAAAGCTGTTATTCAGTTTGGCTATCCATGTTCAGGGCCATTGCTGCATTCCTACAACAGACGTTATTTATGCTTGTAAGTGACAGAGTGGAAACCTCTTCATTTTCACTCTGGAACTTTGGATAAATACAGCACAGAAATTGTACCCTTTGGTCTACTCATTTCTCACTTCCTACAACACTGAACCTTGAGTGTGCTAAAAGGCGGGTGAAATTTGAAATTTAATGGCAAGTTCCAAAGAAGGAAGACTTTCAGAGGGTCATGTCTCCATCTTCTGCTCCCCTTCCCTTCCCTTGAGGACAGTACAAATAAATTGTGAAATAGAAGAGAAGGAAAGTGTCACTACATGCTACGAGCAAAGGTATATTAACACATTTAGAATTCAATGCTATTTACTCAGGTACAATTTTTTAAAAGCAGGTAGTGAAATGGGAAAAATCTCATGTTGAGCAAGCAGAAACCTGAACAATGAAAGTTTATCTTTGCTCCTTCAGTTCACCATGTCACATCTACCAATATCTGCTTTATAGGTTCCCTGGCCCTCTGAAGCAAAAATATAGGAAGCTGAAAAGGGAAGTGAGAATAATTTGCCCACTGCAAAAAAGTAGTATAGCCAATGGAATGGATTGTCACCCTAACCACTTGCCTTATTGCCTGAAAATCATTCCAGGCCAGATATTGGCCCATTGTGGAGATATTTTTAATGCTAAAGACCTGGAGGATTTTCTACAGGTACATGAGAAACTTCTCCTGAGGAAATCCTTATGGTTGATCAAACTTCTGCAAAGAGGCAGAAACACTTGACAACCTTGTAGCCGTAGGTCCATTCCCAGAGAAGCTGCACTGTAGCTCTAATGTAGGCATTCCATGTACTACAGTCTCCCACCACAACAGATATATAGACAACTAGTCCTGAGGGCAACAGAGCAGGCCAAGTCATTTTTGCAAATGTTCAGCAATTTCAAATATTAGGGAACAATTTACAAAACTCAGAATAGGACAGTTGGGATATATATACAGTGGAAATAATAATTAGTGCAGGAACATGAGGAAAACAAGCATGCCTGCAACTGCCACTGCTCCATCTACTACTTATCTAGGAAATATTGCCCCTTTTCCTGTACTTTGACCCTTCTGTTCACTGCTCTCTCTGAAGAAAAAAATACATTGTTAAAGACAATCCTTTAACTACAGGTCTGTAGTGGGGGAGAAAGGAGGCTCCGGTATGCATATGCCTTCAACTGCTGCTATTGGACTTTAACAACTAAAATGGGCACAACAGGAGGGATTTGTCTGAAGATGATCCAATTAAAACAAACTCTCAGTGAGTCCTTGTTAGCTTGTAGTTGTAGAATGTGGTCTTCCAAGGAGTGGCACAGGGATTCAAGGGACAACAGTATGGCCCAAGGGGGAAGCTGAGAAGAGCCAGCAGCAGAAGCCCTCTGACCCCCTTCTAGTGGCCTCTGTCACTTATCTTCATAAACAGCCTATGTTTAGTCATTATGTGCATATGTTCTAAGAAAGGCCTGGTAGAAGAAGAAGGCAGATCACAATAGCCACTTACGCAGTGGCAGTGGAGGTCTTATAAAATAAAGAATAAGTCACAAGGTGTGCATTCAGTCTTTAATAACAGTGAGAGAGGAGCCACCATTATTTGCCCTAACAAGGATATTCAGAACAATGCTATCTGGCAGTGAGTTAGAACATAGGCTATAGAAGCTGGTTAGGAATCAGCAATGAGGACAGCAAATTTAATGCCAGTATAGTTTAGGCAACTTTTAAAGCAACAGCATTTTAGATTGTTTCCAGCAGGATTGATTTTTGTTTATTTTATAGATTTGTTTTCCAGATTTGAGTTATATTCGAATTATCTGGTTTCCAATTGATGGTTATTTTGGACACCTATTGATAGAAGATGCTATAAATTATTCAAATAGCTGCAGAAAGTTAGATCAATACCTGTACAGGTTCATTCATTTTAAATTACTCGTGTTCAAATATCCAAAATTGGGATTGTCTTACACAATCAAATATCATGCTTGGTGGAATGGCAAAATGAAAGAGGGTGTGGATAAGGGAAAAAGACTTAGTGGTGCAGAAAATGAGGATGGGAGAAACTGTATTAATGTGCATAAAGAATAAAAGTCATTTGCAAAGAATTATAGCCTTAGCAAGAAAAGATTAAGATTAAGATTAAAAGAGGCAGAGAAAATGCAGAGCAATTTGTATGGCAATAACAATTTATTTTGAAAGTTGATGAAAATAATTAAACAAAGAGTCTGCAGTATAATGAATAGGATTAAGAATAACAGTGATTCAGTGAAGTTGAAGTCAGAAAATGTTAAGGAATACTTCAGAAATTTCCAGGAGATTGCCAGTAGTATGTTAAAGAATGAAATTGAAATGAACGCTATAACTGTTAGTGTTTAAGAAGGTGAATACTATAACTGTTGATGTCCAAGAAAAAGTGGGTGAAAAGGAAGTCATAAATGCAATGAAAATGTAACTTGTTTCACGTGTGTGTGAAAACAGCATTAGTGCCTGATGATTGGAAGCAAGCCATCATTGTTTTCCAATTAAAAGAGAAAAGTAGCAAGAGTAAATGCAAAAACTACCAGGGAATTAATTTGTTAATGAAGTTTGGAAGCCGCTTGCCAGAATTCTGACTAAAATAGTACAAGAAATGAGGTGTCAATGAGCAACATTTGGGAAGTACAAGGTGGTTTTTAGCCTGGAAGAAACCATCTTTTTGCTCTCCAACAGATCACTGAGATGTATGAATGTGAGAAAATTTATTGTATGTCTATTGATTCAGAGAATTCAAATGATGAAGAGGCTTGAATTGTGGAATATTTTGTGTGAATATTGAGATGAATGTTGGTTGCTGAATCAGATAATAGTATACGATGGAAGTATAAAACATGTATGAGAAGAAATGGAATACTTAGTGAATGGTTGAATAAGACAATGATGTCTGAAGTTCCCTTGATTGTTTATTGTATTTATGGATAAATGTATAAAGAATGCTTGTGGTAACAGAGATGTGCTGTTTGGGGATGGGAATGTGCATGTAATTTTGTACCGAGATGATGCCATGTTTTGGCTAGGAACCCAGTAATTTGCAACAAATGTTAGATAGATCATATGATGCAGGGATTCCCAACGTGGGATGCCCGCACCCCCAGGGGGTGCAAGATGGAATTTCAGGGGGTGTGACAATTTTATGAATTAAAAGCTTATTTTTTTAAGTTCAATTTGTTCACCCGCATTAGAAATTAGACTCCTTCATCTTCAAATGTGATATTACTTTCGTAGGGAGTGCGAACATTAATCAAACATTTCCTAGGGCAGTGGGGAATAGAAAAGGTTGGGAACCACTGATATGATGCAACAAGGAGCATAGATCTGAAAATTAATAGAACAAGACCAAAGCAGTTGTTTTGGTCAGAGAAAATGAAACGAATGGTTACAGGTTGTGCATAAATGGTGGAAACTGAAAGCAAGTAAATGAATTTGTATACCTTAGTTGAATGTTTACTAAAGATGGGAAAATTGAGAAATTTTAAGACACACAAATACTGGGTAACTTATATTTGTTTCAAGGAATGTATGCTTGTAAAAAGAAGTAAAGTTGATTGTGCATAATTGCTTCCTTCTGGCCACTGTTATATGGAGGGAAGAAAGAATGCTCAAACTACTGCACAATTGCACTCATTTCACATGCTAGCAAGGTTATGCTCAAAATCCTACAAGTTAGGCTTCAGCAGTATGTGAACCAAGAACTACCAGATGTACAAGTTGGGTTTCGAAGAGGCAGAGGAACTAGAAATCAAATTGCCAACATTCGCTGGATCATGGAGAAAGCCCAAGAGTTCCAGAAAAACATCTACTTCTGCTTCATTGACTATGCAAAAGCCTTTGATTGTGTGGATCACAACAAACTGTGGCAAATTCTTAAAGAGATGGGGGTAACAGACCACCATACCTGTCTCCTGAGAAATCTGTATGCGGGCTAAGAAGCAACACTTAGAACCAGTCATGGAACAACCTATTGGTTCAAAATAGGGAAAGGAATATGACAAGGCTGTATACTGTCACCCTGTTGATTTAACTTATATGCAGAGTACATCATCAGAAATACCAGGCTGGAAGAATCACAAACTGGAATTAAGATGGCAGGGAGAAATATCAACAACCTCAGATATGCAGACGATACCACCCTAATGGCAGAAAGTGAAGAAGAACTAAAGAGCCTCTTGATGAGGGTGAAAGAGGAGAGTGCGAAAGCTGGCTTGAAACTCAACATTAAAAAAACTAAGATCATGGCATCCAGACCCATCAATTCCTGGCAAATAGAAGGAGTAAAAATGGAAGCAGTAACAGACTTTATTTATTTGGGTTCTAAGATCACCGCAGACGGAAACTACAGCCATGAAATTAAAAGATGCTTGCTCCTTGGGAGGAAAGCTATGGCAAACCTAGACAGCATATTAAAAAGCAGAGACATCACCTTGCCGACAAAGATCCGCATAATCAAAGCTATGGTTTTTCCAGTACCAATGTATGGCTGTGAGAGCTGGACCATAAGGAAGGCTGAATGCCAAAGAATTGATGCCTTTGAATTGTGGTGCTGGAGAAGACTCTTGGGAGTCCCTTGGACTGCTAGAAGGTCAAACCAGTCAATCCTAAAAGAAATCAACCCTGACTGCTCATTGGAAGGATTAATACTGAAGCTCAAGCTCAGACACTTTGGCCACCTAATGCAAAGAGAGGACTCTTTGGAAAAGACCCTGATGCTGGGAAAGATGGAAGGAAAAAGGAGAAGGGGACGGCAGAGAATGAGATGATTAGATATCATCAGTGAAGCAATGAACATGAAATTAAGCAAACTCCAGGAGGCAGTGAAAGACAGGAAGGCCTGGCATGATATGGTTTATGGGGTCACAAAGAGTCAGACACGACTTAACGACTGAAAAACAAGAAAAATGGGCTATGTAAGGGAAAGTCAGTGGAATGCCGGGAGAAAGGGTTGAGAAGAGAAGGATTAAGAATGAATAAGTGCTAAATGAATTTGAATGAATACAGAAATGAGTGATCTGTATGGAAAAGAAAATGTATGTTGGGTTGGATTGGTCACAGAGAGACCAACGACTATCAGATTGCAAAGCAAATACATGAAGGAATAGAAAACGGGTAAAGAGAAAGGGGAAATCTAAGAAAGTCTCTGTTGGATGCAAATGGTACTATAGTATCATGATGTTTATTTGGTCAATGACCAGCAAAATTTAAAGATATACAGCATGAAAATAAAATCAAATGGGTGAGATAAAGTGCTAACATAACACAGAGACTCTATAATGGTATGTTAATTAGCTATACAAGTATAAATCTAAAATATTACGATCTATGAAGTAAAAATATGTATCACCTAAAACAAGATAACTAACACGTAATAAGCCTGGAGTGATGAATAAGAAGTGGTTATTCCTGTGACCAGTGATGCCTTACAGTACTTTCACTGCAGCAACACAGAATTTGGTTGCTGTGCAAGTAATCTTCTAGAAGACGGTTCACATAGAAGTTGTCTGGCCTTCCTGGGAATGTACATATTAAGGGCAGAATAAGCAGACCTAATATTTCTGTAGAATTTACAGAGTAATAATATGTGAGCAATGGATTCAATCGCCTTGTCACCACCTGGGCAGGTACACTTAGTTAATGGGGTTTTGGAGTATCTGCAATGCAGATGGTAAGATATTATGCCTGGCTTTGAAAAATGTTAGCCTGGGAAAAGTTAGATTTTGTAAATATTTTGTTAGTTCCCAGGTGTCCTTATTTATCCGATTTTTGTCATGTTGGGGCAACTTATTAACTTTGGCCTGGAACTCCATATTCCTTATTCTTTGGGTGAGCAATTGTTTGGCTTTATCATACCCTAAAGAAATTAGGAATGGTGTAGAAAATCCATGTAATGCTAGCTACTGCTCCATGGCCTGTTTCCAGGGAGAAGGAAAATTGTCCATTAAAACTAGAGGGGTCAGGCTGACTGGAAAGGATTGGATTTTTAGCCAGTAAATTATTTTCCTCCTCCAGGCCCTTACTTGGGTTGTGGTCATTCCTGTCTCAAGCTCTAACCAGGCATTTGCTGTTCCACTGATTACAACAAAGATTGATCTCAAGAATTTTGTTCACACTGATTCCTGTGCATCCTTCTTTGCATAAATTCCTACATGAGCACCATAAAGGATTTGGGCCAAAGATTTGGCCTCAAAAAGTTTTAATGGTACAGAGATTAATTGTTCTCCACTTGTGTAGAAGAAATACTTAATAGGACTTGAAGATTTAAGGGCTAGCTGCATTATATGATTCTAGTGCATGTTCCAGGTGCCTTTAGAAAACCACCCCAAGGTATTTAAATGCAGTAACCTGCTCTATTTTATGCTCTCCTACTGTCCATGATTTTTGGGTAGCTCTCTTAGCATAGACCAGAATTTTATATTTCTCAAAATTAAGAATCAGTTGATTTTGTTTGCAGAACTTAAATATTGCTGCCATTGCTCTTTTCAGGCCTATAGGGGTTTGTGAAATTGTGGCATCAGCATCAGCACAGAGGTGTATACAGATTTTGCATGCTGTTAGTTTAGGAGCATGGAAGTCCAGGTTATGAAGAAGGTCTGCCATCAAACTGGCATATAAGTTAAAAAGAGAGGGGGCAAGAATACATCCCTGTTGCCCTCCTTTCTGAACACTTCACTTACCAGAGAAGGACCATTGGGGATTATACCTCACTTTTAAGGTGGCATTGGAGTATAATTTCTGTATCAGAAACAGGAGGCGCCTATCTATAATTGTATTTTTTTATTTTTCCCAAAGGGAAAATCTCCAATTTTCTGGAGATTGAGGCAAAAGCATATTTAAAATCTAGAAAGGCCATGAAAAGGAAGGATTTCTTTTTCTTACACTTTGTATAATATTGCTTAGGAAAATCCATGATGGTTATGTACTATATTAAGGTGTGTCAATCAATCAAATTTTATTTACAGTCATAAACCAAAATTCTCTTATCCACAATAAACATATAATAAACTAAAAAAAAAAATACATGTTTTAGAGAAAAATATATCTAATAGCCTTCTGACCAGGAACAACCTATCAGAATTTAATTATACTTAGAGTTGCTAACAGTGATCATGACTAAAGAGTATTTTGCTATAACAATCAGACTCAGCAAATTAAAACTTTAAACACTTATGAATTGTGCTTCAATCCAGAAAGAGACCCAAAAAATCCCACCATATTTCATCTTCTGCCAAAAAACTCTCCAATGCATAATCAAATTTCCTAACTATTATGGAAATAAGTATATTCTTGCTGCAAGTCACATTGTTCAAAGTCAAAGTGCTGAGCCTAATACTTTATGGTATACTAACCCGTGAATATAAAGATGTAAAACAAAATGGAGGTAATTCAGTCCAAGTTCTTAAGAGCAATGTTTCAAGTCCCTTGCTGTATTTCAAATGCAAGCTTGAGTCTGGAGTTAAATTGCATAGCAACAGAGGCGTGCATGAGATTTGCCAACAGAAATGCTGGCTAAAATTAATTTGGGGAAAAGATCTCTATCCCAGTTCATTTTTGTTGACCAGTTTGTCTCTTCATGGAAATAAAAAAAAACAAGAGCTGCTGAGTTGACCTATTGTGATTTCTCCAGTCAGTCATTAGTAACTAGGGGCTGAGAGGGCCTTAGAAGATGTCAGGCAACATACAATATCCTAGGTCTAGACTTACAGGAGGACAGGAGCAAAATCTCTCACTGCTGTAACATCAGCGTTTGGAATAGGCCATTATCTGCTCTTAAGTATTTATACAACATTCTTTCTGTCCCTCACAAAAGTGTTTTTTATGTGCCAAGCTTAATGACTTGCCATCAAGAGTTCTGAAGGTGAGATTTATCTGTTCTTGAAGGAAGGGTGTTACTGAATCAACATCACATATACTTTTGAGCTGTACCATACATGATGTTTTGAATTCAATCCATTTTGTTTCAGTCATAGACCAGCATATAACTAAGAACATAACAATTATACTAAAATAGAAATAAAAATTAAAAATCATATTGATAGAATAAAATAAGGCAAAGTGAAAATTATTTAGGTAAAATTACAGAGTACAGGTATTAAAACTCAAAAGAATCCTATAAAATTACAGTTAAATTTTACAATGAATAATTTAAATGCTATAAACTAAAACCAATAACTATCAAAGTAATACAAGAATTTATAAAACACTACAAGAATGTAAGGCTATGCTAACTTATATTAAGTCTAATACTTGCTGAAGCCCTGCTAGGGTTTGTTGGAATAAGACCATTATGTCCCAGCCAATTATAACAAAGAAACAGCAAAATAAAACATAGAGTGGTATGTGTATATATAAAAGGAGAAGAAGGGGGAATCCTAACCCTTTTTTCCCCCCCATTAGCTGATAAATCCTTAGATATTAGGGTGTGATAAAATGAAAAATCTGTTTTATTCAATACATGAAATAAACACATTGTGACTTAGGAATTCAGCCAGATCATTTCAGGTCAGTCATAGTCTGGCTGAATCTAAACCCAGAACATTTTTATTGTTCAAAGGTTTGGCAAAACAAAATCTGGAGGGGTGTCTTATGAGACTGGTTGACCTAGCCCCTCTTTCTTTTCTTCCTCTGCATCACAGCAGCACACCCATTGATCTTCCAGGGCTTTCTTTCCCTTATCCTCCCTTACCCGCCACATTTGAATTCAAACACTGCACATCCAATTGGCTCACCCTCCTCTTAGTTGCTTCTTGGCTGCTACTGCCCTTCTCTTTTCACCACTATCTCTTGCCCCAGAACATCTCTGCCCAGAACTCATGTCCATGTCCAGAACAAATATGCATTATTTCAGGCCCATACCTGGACAAACATGTATTTACATCTAGGCATAGACTATCTGAAACTGGCTGTTCCATGCACAGAATAGTCGATACACTGTTCTTCTTGCACAATATATCTTATTCCTTTTTAAAATTCTACATAATAACCAGTTCATTTCAGGTGCACTAAAAATGTTAGATGATGTTGATCATTTATTCTAATTAAAATATATTTAGAATAGGAATAGTAACCACTACACACTAATTTCACTGGTGCCACTGTATTTATTTGTGTAATGTGCATAATATATGCAATACTGTCATATATAGTAGTACAGTGTTATCTATCAATCTCTTTCCGAACTAAGCCCCATTGAATTCAGTGGTGTTTATTCCCCAAGGGAGAGTATGTGGGTATATCACTATTTCAGGTTCAAAATAATTAAGTGTTCTATTCAGTTGTTCTGCACTTAATTATCTCAAAATTTCCCAGGAAGAACATTGTTCAGTCATGTAGATCTTTGTAAGTAAAGTTGACATAAGCTGCATGAAGCAAGTATATAAACAGTTTTTCAATAGGCACTATACATGAATTGCTTGGCATGTTTTCTTATACAAAAAGTTTTGACATCCTGAGGTCAGGCTGACTGTTAATCTTGGCAAATCTTGTGGGAAATTTTCTCAATTGTGGCTTGAGGGTCTCGTAGAAGGCATTTTAGGATGGGAACAAACTCAGGTTTTGGTCTGTTTGGAAGCCAGCTGAGACCTTTCCCCTTTAGAAAACAGCAACATGTTTCTATTTGTGATTGTCAACAGTGTAAATCAAAAGCAGTTTTCCACCTATGATAGTATCTGGCATGACTATTCATAGCTGCAGCAAATGTCCTGGGGCCAACCGGAATTACGACTCTCTATGAGGCTTATTTAAAATAAAAAACTAGGTAGAAAAAAATGCAGAACATGACTTCTGGAATCCTTCCCAACATCTTTGCCAGTGGTGGCCATATGTTCATGTACATGTGTGCATTGGGTAATAAAAGGTAGCCTGTATCTGCTCTACTGTGCAGCCTTTTTCATTCTGGGCCACTTACATGCTGCCCCTCCAAGTTTTTATGGAATTCTTTGTTCTGCAGCCCTTGGCCAGATCCAGTCCATTTCACACTATTTTTTTTTCTGCCAGCTTCTCTCCCATATCAGATCTGGTCCCCATTCTGTTTGGTTTTTGAAGAGTTATCCTGCTGACAGACAGAATGCTGAGTCCCTTTACAGAATGTCTTTTCAACCTTCTATTGGAAAGAATAAAAAAGCCTTAGAAATAGTGAGTATCAACATATGAACTGTATTTTAGGGGAGAGTTGCTTTATCCTTTCCCTCACAACTATATTGTAATCCTTTCTTTAAAGAAGAAAAACATTTTTTTTTTTTGGTCTCTCAGGCCAAGGTCCATAGCTCCGTCACAGAGTATGAAAGTCTGGGTGCAATCCAAATTGCCTTCTGAAACTCGGGACATAGGAGAAAATAAGTGCTTTAAATCAGCTGATAGGCTGGAAAACAATGTGGTATCATGGCCCAGTTCAACTCAACATTTGGCTAAAAGGGTAACATTATCAACCAGATGCATCATGGCTATGTTGGCTTTTTAAAAAACAGTTACCATCATATTCACTGGTAAAATAAAGATTATGGATGATTTAATACACTGTATGCTAGTTTCTTTTCCACTGTGGGAGTTTTACTGTTTTTAATAGATAACTTCCTCCAGAAACTTCCTGCAGAAGATTCACACAATAATGGAAAAGACTAAAATTAGAGCTTCATTATTCATAGAGCCCTTAGCATTCTTTTCACATCACTAAATAGAGTTGGGGGATAATAATAGTATTTTGCTGATACTAAAAACTAATTACTGTTCACCAGTACAAAACGCATTGAATTATACATGATTTTTAATTATGGAACATCACAAACACACCAGATGGGCTCTATTCAAGAACACAATGTTGCAAAATATTTTTGTTATCCCAGGAGCCAGGCTATCTTTGTAAATGGCCTATGTACAGTACTCCATTTCAGTCTTACTAATTCCAACTACTGTACATTCATTCCTCTCTTACACATTTCGGTAGTTCTTTTTCTCATTTTCCACTTACCTTAGAACATTTCGAAGAAATTCAACAGTGAAAACATGTTCATAACAGCTATTTTTTTCTCTTCCCTTTTATTATATTATTATAATTCTTAATACAATATAGTTTCAAAATAATGACATTTGTACAGTATTAGTTAACCTTGGGATTCTGTTGGTTGGATAACAGAGTATTGAACATATTCTGTTCGTATTGAACACATTCTGTTCTGTTCTTTTCATACAGAAAAATATTCTGTAAGTATTAATTAGTTTAGAATATCACTATTACAAGCATAAAATTATCTGACTTTTTCATAAAAGATTGAATATAATATTAAGAAGAAGAAAAACTATTGTAGATTGGTACAATAGAGATTTGAGCCTTGAGCTGGTTACTTAGTATTCTGTTACATAATTGCTTAGTCTATGATATGTGTGTGTGTGTGTTAATAAAGGTAAAAAAGAATAGGAAAAAACAAAACCAAAAACAATTTTCGAGGGTTAAAATACCAAAATGATTAAAAAGAAAGGGAAAAAAAGAAAGGAAAAGAAACTATTGGGTTTCTAACTCCGCCCCCACCTTTTTTCCTGTTAATTTACTCTATTGTAGACAATTAACCCCCCTTAAAAGCTGGACTGAAAGTTATTATATTTTCAATACTCCATGATATATTGTATATATGGGAACCATTCTTGCTTGAAATTCTTCCAATGTTGATCAAAATTTATTCTTGCTGCTATAAGCATCTATCTCATTAAATTATGATGTTTTTTGTTAATTTTTTCTGAGATTATGCCTAACAAAAAGAGTTCTGGTTTCATTTCAAAATTTAATTACAAAAATCTCTGCATCGTACTATGTATATCTTTCCAGTATTTTGCATTTTTTTTACATGTCCACCACATATGGTAGAGCGTTACTTCTGTTTCATGGCATTTCCAGCATTTATTCCTGTATGATTTATCTATCCTGGAGATTATTGATGGAGTTGTATACCATCTGTAGAACATTTTGTACCACTTTTCCTTTAAATTATAACTTGGTGTAAATTGTATATTTAATCCATAATTCTTCCCATCATTGTGTTGTGACTGTTTCTTTAAAATTTTGCATTCATTTTGTAATTGATTGTGAGATGGGTGACTATATAAATACCATAATTAAATCAATCAATCACAATTTTTTGTTTGTTCTGTCTCTGTATCATATCTAAATAAAAGTTTATATATGCACCCTAATAGATTATGTTGGTTTTCTATGAACATTTAAAATTCTGCATTTTTTTCCTTCCTTCTTAAGATCTGATTTTATCCTTCTAATGATTTATAAGTACATCAACCATGGTGTAGTCTAGCCTTCACTGAGTAGTTCTTGCTGTGTTTTCAATCTGTTCATAGAGTCAGAATGAACTGTATCTGCATATGTAATTACATTTTTCTTTCTGTAATTGTCTCTGACATGAAAAGCATTTGAGAGAGAAGCTAGAGGTGAAATTGTTCGGCTTATTATCCCCTTTGTAGAATCCCATGTTTTTTATCAAACTTGGCCTAATAATGCATCCTTTTAGATTTTTATCCCCTTTTGTATCACTATGCCATAGTGATACCACATACCTATGAAGTCCATTGGCTAAGCCAGCTCCTTTCAAAATTGCTTTTCTACTATTTGGAGATTTTATCCATTCTGTTATCTACAACAGGCAACTTGCTATATGGCACAGTTTAAAATTTGGAAGGGCAAGACCACCTCTCTCTTTGGAGTCTTGTAGGATTTGTTGTTTGACTCTGGCTCTTTTCACACTCCATATAAGTTTACTGATAGTTTCTTGCCATTCTTGTAAAGTTCTGCCTGAAATACTGATTGGCACCATTTGAAATAAATAGTTTATCTTGGGTAATATATTCATTTTAGTGACTACAATTGCTCCTAGCCAAGATAATGTGTTCCTCCATCTTTCAAGGTCTCTTTTAATCTTTAGTCATAATTTAACACAGTTATTTTGGTATGTTTCTTGATTGTTGCCTGTCAGATACAAATCAAGGTATTTCACTGAGTGAACTATCTGACAGCCAGATTCTTCTTGCAAAAGACTGATTTCTCCTTGCTTCAAAAATCTTGTAATTATTTTTTTTAACATTGATTTTGTATCCAGAATATTATCCAAAACTATGATTTTTTAATTAACTTTTTTATTGTCTTTAGTGGTTCTATGATAATACAGTTATAATATTAGTTAATATATTAGTTAATGTTAATTAGTTAATATTAGTTTTAGTTAATAATTAGTTAATTAGTTAATATATTAACTACAGTTAATTAACTACACCATCTGCCTAATATTTAAGCTTATATTCCTCTCTGTGAATTTTGGGAACTGTTATTTGTTTATCACTTCTAACTTTTTCTGCCAGTACTTCTAATGTAATGATGAATAATAAAAAAGTGAGTGGGCATCCTTTACTGATTTAAAAATCTGCAAAGAGTGCTCCATTAGCCATAATCTTTGTTTTTTGCTGTTGAAATATACATTTAACCCAAGCTTGGATCTCTTCTCCAGGATTCATTTTATACAACATTGCTAGCAGGAATTGCCACTGCAAACTGTCAAAAGTTTTTTCTGCGTCCAGGAAGATTAGTGCAGCTTTTTTTCCTTTTTTTTTTTTTTTGTTTATATGTCCTATTATATTAATTATAAACCTTCTATTGGTCCTTTATATTACTGTTTGGAATAAAACCCATTTGGTCAATATATATACCGTATTTTTCCATCAATAAGACACCCCCATGTACAAGACGACCCCCACTTTTCCAACCCAAAATTAAGAAATCAATATTTTAAAGATAGTGCAGAACACATTTTTATTTAGTAATTAGTCAACATTTACCTGATACACTCGGTGGGAGGAGGTCCAAACCGTCTCTCTGCAGCTCTGTTTCCAGGCTTTTTTGCATAACTGATTACATTCAAGCACGAGTGAAACTGCCGATAGCTTGTCTCTGCAAACAGACTTCCTCTAATTGGTTTGTTCAGCATCAGCTGATGTCAGTTACATAAGGCTCAGGATTGGAGGAAGTCTGTTTGGGAGACAAGCTATTTCACTCGTGATTGGAGGCTAGCAATAGGAGGAAGCCTCTTTGCAGAAACAAAGTATGGGCAGTTTTGCAACCGTGCGGTTCTCTCCTCGGCTGACTTCCTTGAATAAGACGCCCTTCAATTTTTAGGGTAAGGATTTTAGAAAAAAGTATCATCTTATAGTCAGAAAAATATGGTAATATCTGAAACAAATTTTTCAGTCTGTTAGCTAATATTGTTGTAAAAATCTTGTAGTCTACATTCAGCAAGGAAATTGGTCTATATGACTGTGGTTCCTCTGGGTCATTCCCTTCTTTATAAATCAACTTTATATATGCCTCTTCCCATGTTGGTGGTATTGCCTTTGTTTCTTTAATTTCATTCATCACATTTGTCAGTGGTTCTAATAATTCTTCAAATTCTTTATAGTATTGGGCTATCAACCCATCTGGGCCTGTTGCTTTTCCTAATTTAATTTGGGGTTTGTTTGCTTGCTTGCTTGCTTTTTTTCATTTCCTGAACAGTTACAGCTGTACTTAGTATTTACCTATGCTGATTGTTAAATTCTTTAGTAAGTGATTTTTCAATACATTTGTTCATAGCAACTTATAACATCTATTAAGTTGTAGCAATGTAAAACAGCTGTTTATGTGTGTGAGAGAGAGAGAGCATTGCTGAGAGTGGGAATCTGACCTGAGCTATTATTAGTGAAGGAGGTTTTATAAGTATAAGACAAAGGAGATTTATTTATAGGAAATGCATTATAGTGGCAGGTAGAGCCAAAAACCTCACTATGTACCTACTAGCCTATCTCCAGGGTTACTGGGGGGGTGGGGGTGGGAAGTGGGAAGACAAAGCACTACGTATGCCAAAACTAACAAATAAATTAATACCAGGAAGAGAATCAAAGCACAAGTGTGTGCATGAGTGCCTGGAAATAAAGACATAAGCAATCTCCTAAAATGAAGAAAGAGCAGGCAGAATGATAGACACAGGGAGTCAGAGTAAATCCCTTTTAAAAGACATGTTCAGACTGAGACACTTTGGTAACAGTTTGCAAGGTACTCAGTCCGGACTGCCAGCTACCACATCCTCCCCTTAGAGAGTTCCCCTGTGGCTGTGCCTTCCCAGCTCTCTTTCCCAGGAAAATAATTGCTTTGCACTTTCCTTCCTGTGGGCAGGTCTTCATCAACATACACATTTTTATATGTGTGTGATATTTACAATTATGTATAAGAGGATATCTATACAAAGTAACATTACATGTATATGTACAAAGTTAGAACATCAAAATGCACACATGTACAGGCACCCACAAGAGCCTTTGAAACAGTTTCCTTTCCTGAAAGCCTTTTTGCCTTCTAATAACTTAAGTGATTAAAAAAAAAAAGCAGAGGGAGTAAAATTTGACTCATCCCTCATATGTAAGGGGTCACTGGTTCAAAACTCATAGCAGAAACATTTGTCCTTTTTTTTAATTACCATTTTATTTCCTTCATCTACCCAGCTTTCCCTCATTAGCTGAGGGCTTTGAAAAAAAGAAAAGATTTTAATCTGTTCTTCAATCACTTTCTCTCAAGTGACTAGAAAAACAATGAAATGGTGAAATCCTGTACTTACTTATTTTTTAAAAAAGACTTCAGCTACCTAAGCAAAGCTAGCTAGATGCAGGAAATATCATTTTAAAATGTTTCTGGTGGGGGTTGCACAAGCAACCTTTTATATGCAGGGCACAGCTCTTGGTCACTGTGCTATTTTTAATACTGAGAGTAAGGAAGAGGTCTTAGAAGCTCTTGGATATCAGTTGAGGGGATTTTCCATCCTTTGCAAAACAGCCAAGGAATTTCTGGGATTAGCCAGGAAAAAAGTTTAGCACTCCAGCCAAAACAGACAAGAGCACCAGAAGCAACGTAAGATGAAAATGCTACTTTTAAGCAGGAAAACACCTCACATTTGCAAAGAGAGGGAAGTGTGTAAAGGTTCATTAAAGTGATGTCATCTGTTTCTGCCCTCAAAAAAATGGTTATTATCCCATTGAGGTAATAGGGCCACTAGGCAGGACTGATGATCCTTCTGTCTACACCCCACTGCCCCCTTGTGGTCAGTAGGTCACAAGATGCTGAAGAATCAGTGCCAATGAAATCACTCCTCCAGCACAATCCTGGTTTGACAGTTAACCAGAGCGCCAAATTGGCATGGTGGTTAAACTGGACTAGAAACTGTGAGACCATGAGTTCTAGTCCTCCCTTAGGCATGAAAGCTGGCTGGGTGATTTTGGGCCAGTCACATTTTCTCAGCCCAACCCATCTCACAGGGTTGTTGGTGTAGGGAAAATAGGAGCTGGGAGCATTCTGTATGTCATCTGGAGTTGTACAACATAAAGACAGGACATAAATCTAATAATAAATAACAGTGTAATAATCACAATTGTAATAAACCACAGTCTCCAAACTTTAAACGTGATGCGTGAGTACATCTGTCACATCTAAAGCAGCTGTCAACCTATTCATTCCATGAATAAAAGAGGAAAATAGGGAAGAACAGTTTGCAAGTCCAGGCATCACCTCAGTTCATTCTCATAAAACTAAGCTACAGTTTAGTATAGTAACAGGGGCAGATAATTTCCTCATGATGGGTATTAATGCGCTTGCAGATACTTCTCTTGGGAATCTAACAGATGCCCAGGCTTTAACGTTATTAGGATTTGTTTACTTAGAAAGAAAGTATTATACCTCAAAACAAAGCAGCAGCTCCTGGAATTATTCTTATTTATAAGGAGGCTCTGGGCCACAACTGTGCAGTCAAATACCCACCCCTTTCTTATGCACATCACCTCCATCTTGAGTGTTGGACACCTCTCCCCTGTGCCCCTGTGTGGAAGCCTGCCTGCTTCCTGAGAAGCAAGAAAAAGCTAAGCGGGGCTGGTGGAGTATCCTGAGGGCTAGAAAAGTTTGTCTGAAGCAGCCTGACTTGCTTGTCTTTTGATAAATAGGTGTTCAGTAACTGGATACACACACCAAGGGAATCATCCTCTTGTCCAATCTTTTTGCATCTTGATGGCAAGCACCAGTTCAGCACAGAATGCCATTTAGCACTTTCATTTTTGCAGCCTACCTGCCTGCCTGGCACGAGCCCAGCAAAAAGCAATTATGCTGTAGTTGCTCTTTGCTGGAATTGTGCAAAAAAAATGTTGCTGTTGCCTAACTCTTGCATGCATTATATTATAACACAATCACCACCACTATTGCATTTCCATTACCAGGTTCTAAAACCCAGCAAAAATGCACTGTGAAAGCTCAACATCGACCTAACCAATATAGATATTTTTCATTTGGAAACACAAATTAAAATCTCAATGTCAATAAAATATAAGTACATGCAAAGCGAACACTCAGTCAAGCAATGCCTTCACATTTGTAATTACAACCTGCAGCTCAGGATGAAAAAGGCGTAAGAACGCATTCAAAGTGCATACATACTGTACATACACAAAATTCACTCAGCTAACAAAAGCAACATATCAGCAAAGCTTCAGCAGCAGAAGCTCTTCAGTTCAAACTCTGTTAGCCAGGCAGCTGCATTTTAACTGTCATAAAAAAAAACACACACCACTCAGGAACAAAGCAAAAATCTGATCACATTTCTCAGAACAGCCTGGAACATTTGAGACACTATTCAAAATAATCAGGTTTTATTCTTCACTTAGAATAAAACTGTCAGAACACATGTGTTAGGTTTTGAACTCAGAATAATTAAAATATTTCCAAGTTCAAGGCATTTCAGCTTTGAAATCTTGTTTGAAATCACTGCAATTACCCAGAAGTAAATTGCATATAAACATTTGTATAAATAAATAAACATATTTGTCAATACTGAGATGCGTTGCAGAATGATTGGGAAGCAAAAGATCATCTAAAACAGCCTAGAAATTCCCAAAGAAATTATCCAAATAACAAGGTGGTATATGCAGATGAGGCAGATAGAGAAGGAATAGACTGCAGTATGTATAAATATTCTGTCTGTTTTTAGCGCTGAACTGAAACACAACAATCAAAGCTGAATATTCAATGCATTTCTAGTGAAAATATAATCTGACTGGAGAGAAAGGAGCAAAGAGTCACATACCAGCATATAGAACACTCTTTTACTGTTTTTTTTAAATTAATGGTATCAAACAACATTTTTAAATACCAGAATTGATAAATCAATGCATGAGACAGTAATTCTTGTTTAATAAGTAAAATTCTGAATTTAATTCATGCTGATGATCTGAAGGAAGTGAAGGAAGGAAGAGAAATGGAGGCTTGCTGGTTTGCATCATTAACTATTTTTGAAAGAGGGAAGATATTTTCATATTACTACCAAAAAAAAAAAAAAAACCCACTAAAAATCTTCCAATAAACCCTGTAATAAAATATATAATGTTTATGTGGTGCATGGAAAACAGCTTCATATCATCTACTGTTCATGAGTAGCATCACAGATTATGCTATCCTGGGTTTTGACCGATTTTCCAGACAGATACATTCATACAAAATATTGTACCATTTGGCAGATTTACTTCTGAGTAACACTTGGAATACTTATCTAAGCATAACACTGATTATCCTTTCAGCCCTCTGCATATTTTCCTTGTCTCTCTTTATTTTCCTCCAAATGACACTTCCTCCAGCCTTTTGAAATGAATCCTGTCTTCTTAAGATAGGATTCATAGGATTCATTTCAAAACGATTCATAGGATAGGATTCATTTCAAAAGGCTGGAGGAAAACTTAAAAGCAAAGATAAATGGGGTTAATTTTCTTACTGCCTTCTGGGAGTAGTTGCTTCAGAATTTAATTGAGAAATTTCAGAGTGTCCTAAATTAAACCACAGATAATAAAACAGTGCACAAATCCAAGATTTATAGCAAATTAGCACAATTAACAACAGACAAGAAAAGGGTTTGCTTGGACTTACCATTGAGTTGGCTGTGGATGAAAAAAAATGATTTACTGGACCTGCTACCACTGCCAATACAAGAGGGCAGAAAGGTCCCAGAGATTTGAGGTAGAGAAAGGAGGTGTACTGAAATAAAACAAAATAAAGTAAAACCTATTACTTGTTCCATGAAAGTGTTTGAGAAAAGAACCTAGCTGTTGCTATAACTGCAGGAAAGCTTACTTTCTCAGGAGAGATGAGTGTGCAAGTCCCTGCCAAAAATTCTTTGTATTTTATTTTTCCATAAAGAAGGTGGAACACAGGAAACAAGAAGTCAATTTATGGTGTCAGCCTAAAACTTCCTAAAGCTATCTATAACATGCCTTTTTTTTTTTTTTTTTGCTATACCACCATGGTGGAAGCTAATTCATGTTTTGATGATGGGGAGCATTCTGGGGTGGTAGGGACTACATAATCAGTTGCTCCTCTAAGTACAGTAACAAACTGGTTGGGGCAACCAGATCTTACCTGCAAAAATCCAGATAACCTCTAGATTGTAACGAAGAAATAACACCACCTTTCTGCTACTATCTACTGATCATCCAGATTTTTGCACCCAGTTCTGGTAGCACTAGAATTGGCAGATCATAATATTCAGAAGGGCATGAAGTAAATCCTGAGACTCCTTGTGGGAGGGAATAGCAAAGATGAAACATGCATTACAGTGTTGTGATACAAACTCTGCTCCTTTTGTATGAGTCATGACATCACACACAAACATACACATAAGGAGTGGAGCTTACATCACAATGAATGTTGTGCATCATCATTATGATGAAACCTTCAGAATCATTCTCTGAGATTCTTCCAAGTAACTTATCCTCATCATCAAACTGACAGAATTCCAAAAGTTATGACCTTTACCAAATCCATAGCCAACTATACCAAAATAATAGCATTCAACTTTGAGTGCATTTGGGGTTGCAGATTGGTCACAATAACACTCAAGGGTCCCTTTCACTCCCAGATCAGCAGAGAACAGGTTTTTCAGCATTCCCAAATGTTCCATAACTGACACTGAAAGCATTGGCATCTGGTAGAAGCTACATTGATGTCACAAACATCATCACATCATTGTACAAATTACGTCATGATGTGCATCACTCGTACTATCCTTTGTTCCTCCTGCAGATGCCAGTAATTGGTGAAGGCAATGTAGCATTTCTTCAACACCATCCCCATTATAAAAAAAGTCCTAAGATGATTCCTCATCTGTTCTCATTTACAGTATATTCTTCACCACCTCAGAATATTAAAGTATACTAAGGCACTGACATAGGTCTAGAATGGGTTCAGATGCTTTGGATTAGTTCTATAGTTTTTTCTTCTTTAATGTTGCTAAACTGATAATGGCTTATCAGAGCATGTGCTACTGGAATCAAAGGCACTAAGGAAGCTGCATCAAGGCTATTGTCATTTAGTGCGTTATTATCTACTCTGACACGATTTCTCCAGAGTTTCAGGTAGAAATTTTTCCTATTACCTCCTAATCTTGAAACTCTAGAAAATGAATTTAGGATCTTTTTGCATGCAGAACTTGAATTCTGCTATTGAGTGTGGTCTTTCTGGACCGAATGCTTATGCATGCATTAATGAACAACACAATTTTATATGAGGAGGAGAGGCTAATGAAGTAGAAATTAGACTAAACAAACATACACATTATTATGAAACCTTTCAACTCCTTTCTGAGTACAAAATCTGTTCCTAGAATTCTTGGTGATTGCAGTGGTTTTCAATTTCCACATAATTAACAATAGCAATAATAACATGATTTTCCTATGCCCAATATGTATACACTACTGAAATAAGAAAAATAATGGGGGGTAAGGAACAGCAGTGGTTATTGAAGCAGATATTTGTGCTGGTCAGATCTCCCAAAGGCAACTGTTCCATAGGGTGGGGACTCACCCTTCTTACCTCCTGAAGGTAAGGAACATCAAGCATCCCCAGTTGAGAGAAGCACATAGGATGGGCAAGTTCTACATGGAGGAGATAATTCTGAAGATACCTAAGAGCTAAGCCATGTGGGGCTTTCTCTTAAAACCAGCATGACTTGTATCTGGGAGTCTGTGGCAACCAATGCAGTCCTTGCAATATTAGTGTTATATGGCTGAAACAGCTGTCATCTGCCAATGCCTTTGTACCAACTGCAGTCGAAGTAGTCTTCAGAGGCCACTCCATGTAAAGCTCATTGTAGGAGTTTAATCTAGCAGTCATGAGGTCATGACTCATTATTGTCAGAGCTTCCTGATTCAGGCAGGGCTACAAGTGGTGCACTAGTGAAAGCTGGGCAAGGTTCTCCTGGCTACAGCCTTCACCTAAGCATCTAAGCAGTAGCCATCAGTCCTGGAGAAGTCCCAAGTCATGGCCTTCCCTTTAGGAGGAGTGCCATCCCATGGACTAGAGCAAACTGAGAACCAGAAGGTATCTGAACAAATAGCAACTTGTTCTTATTAGAATTCAACTTAGAGCCTTTTTCAATCCATCCAGGTCTCTGCAGGCTCCAGGTGCCAGGCTGAGACTTCCACAGCATCTCCAGCCAAGGGGGGAAATACAGGTGAAACTCAAAAAATTAGAATATCGTGCAAATGTTCATTTATGTCAGTATGGCAACTCAAAAGGTGAAACCAATATATGAGATAGACGCATTACATGCAAAGCGAGATATGTCAAGCCTTACTTTGGTATAATTGTGATGATTATGGCGTACAGCTTACGAAAACCCCAAATTCACAATCTCAGAAAATTAGAATAGTGTGAAAAGGTTCAATATTCTAGGCTCAAAGTGTCCCACTCTAATCAGCTAATGAATCCATAACACCTGCAAAGGGTTCCTGAGCCTTTAAATGGTCTCTCAGGCTGGTTCAGTAGGAATCACAAGCATGGGAAAGACTGCTGACCTGACAGTAGTGCAGAAAACCATCATTGCCACCCTCCATAAGGAGGGAAAGCCCCAAAAGGTAATTGCAAAAGAAGTTGGATGTTCCCAAAGTGCTGTATCAAAGCACATCAATAGAAGGTTATGTGGAAGGGAAAAGTGTGGGAGAAAAAGGTGCACAAGCAGCAGGGATGACCGCAGCCTGGAGAGGATTGTCAGGAAAAGGCCATTCCAAAGTGTTGGGGACTTTCACAAGGAGTGGACTGAGGCTGGAGTTAGCGCATCAAGAGCCACCACACACAGACGGATCCTGGACATGGGCTTCAAATGTCGTATTCCTCTTGTCAAGCCGCTCCTGAACAACAAACAACGTCAGAAGCGTCTTACCTGGGCTACAGAAAAAAAGAACTGGTCTGTTGCCCAGTGGTCCAAAGTCCTCTTTTCTGATGAGAGCAACTTTTGCATCTCATTTGGGAACCAAGGACCCAGAATCTGGAGGAAGAATGGACAGGCACACAATGCACGATGCTTGAAGTCCAGTGTGAAGTTTCCACAGTCTGTGTTGATTTGGGGAGCCATGTCATCTGCTGGTGTTGGTCCACTGTGCTTCATTAAGTCCAGGGTCAACGCAGCCGTCTACCAGGAGAT
Source organism: Liasis olivaceus (assembly GCA_030867105.1). Lineage (NCBI taxonomy): Eukaryota > Metazoa > Chordata > Lepidosauria > Squamata > Pythonidae > Liasis > Liasis olivaceus. Next base: position 56,945,411 of record CM061351.1, on the reverse strand, counting down.
TTTGGAGCACTTCATGCTTCCTTCCGCAGATGAGCTTTATGGGGATGCTGACTTCATTTTCCAGCAGGACGTGGCACCTGCCCACACTGCCAAGAGTACCAAAACCTGGTTCAATGACCATGGGATTACAGTGCTTGATTGGCCAGCAAACTTGCCTGACCTGAACCCCATAGAGAATCTATGGGGCATCGCCAAGAGAAAGATGAGGGACATGAGACTGAACAATGCAGCGGAGCTGAAGGCCGCTATTGAAGCATCCTGGTCTTCCATAACACCTCAGCAGTGCCACAGGCTGATAGCATCCATGCCACGCCGCATTGTGGCAGTCATTGCTGCAAAAGGGGCCCAAACCAAGTACTGAGTACATATGCATGCTTATACTTTGCAGAGGTCCGATATTGTTCTATTTCCAATCCTTGTGTTATTGATGTCATGTAATATTCTAATTTTCTGAGATTGTGAATTTGGGGTTTTCATAAGCTGTACGCCATAATCATCACAATTATACCAAAGTAAGGCTTGACATATCTCGCTTTGCATGTAATGTGTCTATCTCATATATTGGTTTCACCTTTGGAGTTGCCATACTGACATAAATGAACATTTGCACGATATTCTAATTTTTCGAGTTTCACCTGTATATAACTGTGCATCATGACCATACTGATGATGCTTTACCCCAGATGGAGTGATAACCTCTGCTAATAGTTTTATGTGGATGTTTAATAGTAAGAGTGAGAGGACCTCACTCTGAAATGGGGATAATGCTAATGTAGTTGTATTTTATGATGTTAACTGTGTAACTGTTATTTAGTTTAAACTGTGATTTAAACTGTAATTTACCTCATGAAGGTTCCATAGCTTTTGCAGTAAGTTTGAAATTATCTTATATTGGCCCAACAGATAATGAAACTGAATGAAATTGTTCTGACCTTTACAGACTGCTGTATGGATTATAGATTAATGAAACTGAACCGCTACTTCAGAATGTTAATTGGTTTTCTGTGAATGAAGTATTCATATGAAGGAGGGTCAACAATTTTATGCTATTTTTTAACCATCCAATAGCACCACAGGAACTGTTACTATCTTTTCTTGGTGTTCTATTTGTATCTAAGATTTCTCCCCATTGGAGAGGAGAGGCAATTGAAAACCTCTTCTATTCTTTTTGAAGACTGCATCAAAAGCTAGCCTCCAAAACAAAAAAAGGCCTGATATATTACATTTAATTAGTATGAATTGCAGTTGCATTTTCTTTGATCCAAGGCTATTCTACATACACTTTAAAATATCAATTTAAAAGGGCGCATTCCAGAGAATAGCATAGCTGACTAGCTGTATGACTAAAGTGAATTTCTCAAACAGATGATTGCTAAGCATAGCAAATAGTTTTTGAAAGTCAGGGGCCTGCTGTTTAATTCTGTGCATATATGTTTAACAATAAAGAACATGGCATAGCTTCAATAAGCGATTCTGCACTGCACCAATCCATGATTTGTCAGGGAACGAATACAAAGCCAGGGCACTAAATTCAGCTCTCTACATCACTCCAATTTGCTAAAAGTGACTGTTTGGAATTTCTAATTATGACCAAGTCTGTGTAGCTCTAGATTTTGATACAGATTATGGAATCACAAATATAGTCATTATGCATCCATCAAGGAATAATCATGCAGAAGTAAGCTTTCACATTGTTCCTCAACCAATTAAACATGCAAACTCTGAAACATTTTTTTTTTCATGGAATATCCAAATTTAAATATAATTGGAAACCTGGTCACAAATATGAAGAATCATAACTGAAATTTCTAAAAGTTAGTTGAAAGATGCTTGTATTCTATCCTCTCTAATCATCAAATTCATAAATTATACGTTTATTTTTTTCTGTTTCACACAAAGTCTATAAGGGCTTTCCAGTCAGCAATAAATGTAGATATTGTCTTTTCTTAGCCTCCTTTTCAGGGCTGAGAGAAAGGGACTGGTTCAAGGTCACCCAACTGGCTTCTGCCTAAGGCAGAACTAGAACTTACTATCTCTTGGTTTCTAGCTTGGTGCCTTAACCACTACACCAAACTGGCTCTTTCTTCTTGGTATTAAATTTTAATTGTTCCTTCTTTTTATCAGAAGTGTATGTAATAATTCAACCTTGACTAAATGCTTTTGCTTTGTCATATATTGAAGTCAGCAATACAAATGAGTCCTTGTTAATATATAAAACTATCTCTCATTATCTAGGTTACCTGCTTCATTTCTAGATACCAAGGAATGAGATACCAATGGATAACCTGACCAAAAAAATCTGTTTACAGAAGCAAGAAAAATGTATTCACATTTGGAAGGATTAAAGAATGCTAGATATGTACCAAAATTAATTCACAAGTATAATCTTGCAGAATTGTACAGAACTAGGAATATAATTTGGATGCTGGAGAAGGTGCTGCAGTTTAGAAAGAGAGCCAGATTTTGAGTCAGATTTGTATTATATAATCTACTGACTTGGTATACAAGGTTAGATGTTTATCTTGGAGAGGCTTTGGTTTGATTGTATAAATTCCATAGGGGTAGACATTGATATCACAATCTAGCAATAGGTATATAAAAATTAATATTTCTTTTTTAACATTCAATTTAAAAAATATATGCTGATCAAAATCACAAGCCTTCTTGCATATTTACAATTACATTTTGCATATCCTTCCCCACTTTTTCCAAAAAAGAAGTTTCTCTTTCAGTAAGTTATGAGTCTCCTCTGAAAAAGTGATTTCAGTTCCTATATTTTTAAACTTAGATAATACTTATCTCTGCTTAGAATTTAAGCCATTTCAGAGCCACTACCAAAGAAGAATTATAAAGGTGCATACATTCCCATAATTAATGTTATGAAAAGTGAATAAAAAGAGTAAAAATAATTAGCAAAACTGAAATGAAATGAAATGAAATGAAGGCAGGAGATAAGTGAAAGAAAATTTAATGAAATCCTCCTCCTCTTACCTTTCTGTCCTTGCAAACTATCCTTAATTGCATTACATCCATATACCAGTTCATATAATGCTTTTGGGGTTTTTTTAACTACTTTTTTCTCTCCTTTAAAGGATATTATCAACTCCGTCCATCTACAACTTTTTCAATTTTCCCTTTATTTTCAACACATTCATTCTTCCTTCATATATTTGTTTTGGTACTTAATCCTCATTCATTTGTTCTATATCCAAACCAACTCACAATAATAATAATTATTATTATTATTTTAGGCCACTCACTTTTCTATCCAATCCATATTCATTTCCCACCCATTCATTCCTAACTATCTCCTCTTGTTTTACTGTACATATTTCTTAAATAATCCATATCTATTCAATTCAAGTTACTTTTCAATTCATTTTTATATTTGTCCTGACATAACCAATTCTCACGTAAAACACTCATCAGAAGCATACTGTTATACTTTTTTCTTCTTCTTCCAACAAATATTCATTCCTGTGATGGAATGGAATTATGAAGGCCAGGCTCAGGGAGAGAAGTGTTTTCTTAGTTCACTGCAAGAGCATGGGAACTTCAAGAGGATAGGCTGGCACCTCCCTGAGGAATTCACAGTGTTGTGGCTGGCTGGCTTGGGAGCTGGGGTTCAGTCTGGGGAGATTCTTGCTAGAGGTTGTAGCTAATAAACACAGCTGAACTGATTTTGCATTGTGTCTTGGAGTTCCTTGGGCTAAACCTGACAATTCCTAACCATAGGCCACATACTATATACAGTCTTTCTACCAGCATTTACATTTCTTAAAAAGTCTTCTTACTTTTCCCCATGTTTAGTAGTCATTTTACAAAGCTATAAACATTCATCTACTTTAATTTTTTTTGTCATTTATGAATAGACTTATGTATTATAAATATAAAAGAGAAAAAAGTGAGCAATCACAATAAAAATAAAATCTGTATTTTTGGATTCCTACACACTTTAATAAGATGATGATAGTGGCAATGATACTCGGAGAGATGAACAGGTAGAAAAAAAATGAACAGAGATGGGGGGAAAGCATTCTGCTGATTAATTTGTTAGTACACATATACCTTACAAAAGTCAGCTGTAGAAAAGAAAATTAAGATGGGGAAAGAATGGGACAGGGAGAAAAAAGAGGATTACCACTGAAGAAAAAAAGTGGAATTTGTTTCCACTGTCATTCTAAAGACATAAGTCAAGGAAATGCCAATTAGGAGTTAGAGGTAAAAAAAAGAAAAAAAATTGACAGCCTAGTGATTGGCTCAACAAAACCTGGCAAAAATTGAATCATCTAAGAGATTTCAAGCAGAAGTTAGGGTAATACGAAATTTTTCAACTTCCAATGGACTATGAAAAGATCTATGGATATCCACCAATGCTTTAAGAACAAAACTGTCCAGAAATTTTACAAAATATTGAACGTTCTTCTTTCAAGCCCAAACTTTCAGGGAAAGAGCTTGATGAAGGAACAGCAAAAAGTTATTTGGATAAACCTCCCTTACATCTGTATTGCTCAGTTTTGCAGATTCTAAAATATCTGGGATCTTGCAAGATGTCACAGAAGGGTCATTTTATCTACACATTTAGATAGTCAGGCCACATATCCAACCATCCACTTGAACTAAAAAAATATGTTTGATTAAGAAGCATGCAAGGCTCTTTATTGAATCAGGGAAGGATTTTAATTTCCTTTAATAAGAGTCCTGATTTAGGGGTAAGGCAGTTTGATCCTCCTTTTCATTTCATTTACTATGTGGGATTTTCTGCTTAAGTGCTAATTGGAGAAATTTGGCAACTGCCTACTATTTTCACATGTTAATATACCACTGGAGAAAATAATAGTGAAAAAAGTATAGCCCACTAGATTATCTGGCCTTTTAGGTCTTTCATTTATAAATATTAATTCAGCATTTACATATTATTGTATCTCTTGGCTTTGGTAGGAAGAGGTCTGTAGAAAGTAAGGGAGATGGCCTTGACAAAAGTATGCAAGAATCATTATCTAGGCAAAAGGGAAGAAATGTTTTTTAAATCATGAGAAACAAGATTATCTTCTGAAGCAGCTCAGGCAGATGCCTCCCTGATTCACTGGAGTAATAAGAAGGAGAAGGAGGAGGCACAATCGGACTTGCAAGATTCTGATAGTATAGCCATTCTCAATAAGATTGGTTTTTGCCTTCCTGTGGAGTTGATTTCCTGGTCTGACCAGGGCTGATAACTGGCACAACACGATTGAAAAAACTCAGGCTTTGATTTAATAAACTTCAAAACCAACAGCTGGGATGGGAAAGAAGAAAAATGTTCAGAAACAAGATCTGGACAAATTATCCATTTTGAAAGAAGAGACTCCAAGAAATTAAGACTGGCCCACTTTTGTAGGCAAATAAGGTATCTTCAAAACATGCCTAAGATAAGCCTTCCATATAAAAACTGTTGAAGGATACTTTCTCAGTCTTGCCCAGATTTTTTTTTTGAGGAGGTAAGGGGGAAGGCTGAAGTGCTTCTAATCTTGTGACTTAGCCAGATAATTTATAGCTAAATTGATGGTCACTAGATTAGAACAGAAGTTCCAGCTGAAATGTGTCTTGGGCCATTAATTGATTCTGTGGTATTGACTCTACCTTTCCTCTCAGATCATCTTCTTCTGCTTGAGATGTTTTTGCCTGAGTTTCAATACAGAGGAGGGGTGCTTCCATGTCTTTGCCAAAATGAAAAAGATCCTTTCAAATGCAGGCCCTCTTTAACAAAGATATCAAATAAATATTTTTTTATTCATCAAATTTCAAGGCCACACAACTCCAAAATGATTCTGGGCAGCATACAACAAACAAACAAACTTATAAACAACACAACTGACCAGAACAGCAAAATACTGTATGAACCATAAACCTACCAAAACCACACCAACACAAAATAAAACAAAAGGAGATGTACAATCTCCCTGTCCCCATGGCCTGTGACAACAATCAGATCTTTAAGGATTTCCTAAATAACAAAATAATAAAAGCTGCATGAATTTCTAGAGGGAGATCATTCCAGAGGACAAGAACTGCAACAGGAAGGAAGTAGGAGCTTCCTAACATTGCTTCCATTATATTCAAAGTTTTGGCTGTATACTAACACATCATCCAAGTATGGTACATATATCTTACTTCTCCCATCTTCCAATCATTGTTCCAAACAGCTCTGAAAGGCTGGAAATGCATTGCATAGTCCCAAATGGATTCTCAGCTATTCATGCAGCTCCCAGCAGTGTTGAACGTTATTAATCCAAGACGCTAAACCAGGGATTTCCATCTAACCTCTCGGAATTTTCTAAATTCTGGATATGTATGTTAATCAGGCACCATCTTTTTTAAAATAATTAATCCATAGCCTCAGAATATCATCTTTTTTCTACAGGTGATATAATTAAAATCTAAATTTATTTATTATTATATATAGATATAAATAAAATTAAATCCCTTTATTTCTTATCTTTTAGGATTTTTTTTTTTAATTCTCCATGCAAAGCATGAAATATAAAATGTTATAATTCTCTTTATCTGGGATGCTGTCATTGCCTGATATCCTCTTTAGACTTAATGCATCTTACACCTGAGTCATCTCAAGTGATGATGTGTCATTCATTACAAAGCGTTTTCCTGACACATTTTTGCTGGTCTTCTGTGAGAGGTTGGAGTCCAGGTTTCTTTGTTCAAATCCGACATTCTTTTCACTCTTCCATGCTGTCTCCCACTCATAAACATGTTAAAAACAAAATGCAGAACATTTCTAAGTATCTCTAATTACATTGTCAAAAAGTTTCTAATATTCAAAAAGTAAAATTTGAAGTATGGATTGATAAAAAGCTAATGTTATCACCATTCATATTTTTGTCAATGGAAGTATGTTAAGAACTTGAACTGATACTGTAATATTAATTAAGTTTATATTATAATGCTGAAGATCTCTCACAAATAATTTAAATACAGAAGAAAAATCTATATGTCATATAAAAACTTTCAGAAAACTGCATATTCATAATACGTTTCATCATAGCCTACTCAGCCTTGGCTACTGTTTGTAGGCATATCTGAAATGGTAGATAGCACTGATTTCTTCCTTGTTTCTATGGATGAGCATAATTTAATAGTGAAAATCTTGCATTGCTAAATACCATGAAATTACACGAAAATCAAGGATGTTTGTTAAGTAGGAAAGCCACAAAGATCTAAATAACCTGAGAAGCTTAGAACAACATTATGCCTCATATATTTATAACTTCTTTCAGAAACCTAATAAAGCTGTTCCTAATTTATCTTTGGTTTTGTCATAAATGTTAGAATTTCATACACAAATTTAATTTCCAAGGATTACAGCAAGATCATTTAATCTTTTCATCCTCTTGGGTTTAGAGCTGACCTTCCTTGAAAGCCTTGCTCATTGCTAATGCAAAAAGGTATGGCACATCTTAAGGAGAATTGGAGAAGACATTAAAGTAGTAAACTTTTCAAACAACTGTTTGCAATTTCCTTATTTGAAACCAATTAATTATTGAAATACTTTTCTAGAACAATTGGCTCAGGAGGGCCTTTATTTATCCACAGCTGAGAATCACTGGAGGACAAAGCATAGTGACCAGCCAACTAATTCTCAAATTCATTCTATTCTCCTGAGGGGGTACCACATCTGGCCTGCAACAGTCTGGATGACCACTAGGTAACAGCAAAAAGACACAAAGAAAGGAATACGGTGCACATCTACTTTGTTCCAAAATTTCAATCTTAACAAGCATCAAAGGAAAACTTCTTTAGGGGATTCTGAATATTAGAAATGACATTTTTACAGTACATATCTATAATAATGACAAATATGACACACATAAAACACTATGAAATAATGTAAATTAAATAAAGGAACTCAATCACAAAAGAATAGATCATAAGAATGAATGGGAAAAAATTGGGGAATTAATAGAAAACTTAAGAAAAAAATCTACAACCAAATGACAACATAAATGAAAATTGAAAAAGGGTCTATGAGCAAACCCCAAAGAAATAAATACAGTGTGACAAAATAAAAAGCGATGCATGTGACATGTGAACCTATGGCATCAACATAAAAACAGTCACAATTACACAAAAGATGCAGATACATAGCTCTGTGCTAAAGGTAAGAAAGACATAGCACTTGTCAGAATAAACCACTAATTTAACAGACACAAATGAAAAAGGATAACTCAGATTATTGTAGGGAGAATGACATTATAAATGTATAGCTATACCCAGAGTAACGACTACACAGTAGTTAAAAAAACCAGGCTATTGGAAATAGGGAGGGATAAAACTCACGTCCAGCATATGTAGGATGACCAGCAACTGTATGAGCAAGAAAAGCGGTCAAGGCCTTAATCCTGTAATAATAAAATGCACACTCTTGAACACCAAACTCAAAATACCCGAAATAAACAATGATGTGGCCATTGTGAATCAATGTTTCAGATTCTCCAAATGGAAAAGCAGCTTGAGAGTCATTTGGAGTGGAAAGGGACAGGATGAAGAAATTATCTGAGCCAAGATTTTGGTGAAAACAGTGGGTGCGATGGACTATGCAAAGTGAATGATGTTGTGAATGTGCATACTGAGATACAGACACAAATGGAATTAATCTTTTGGGGGGGAGGGGGGAGGGGGGAGGGAGAACCACACATCTTCCAGTTAGAGAGTTATGTGGGCACACATGATGAACCTGGCAACTGCAGTTTAGTAACCATCTAGCTATCCTCTTTGGCCTCTAAAGGGAAGCAGGAAAGATAAGATGATGATGACAGCCTGCAAAAAACATGAATTTATTCAGTACTCAAAGGGAAAGGAGAGAGCACTGAAACCCTTTTGCAACCAAGAGGAAAGTAAAGAACAAGATTTCATTGAGAACTGCTGATTTCAGCTGCCAGTATTTCTCTGTAGCTGTCATTTTTAACAGCATCTTGATGTACAGACATTAACAAGCAATTATGTTCTCTCCATGCTGTGGAAACAGATCAACCTGTTGTTAGAAGCACAAGAACAAAGAAGTCCAGTTTTTTTCCTCTCTCTCTCATTTGCTGACAGTTCAGTGGATGCAGAAACACAGGGCTTTTCATGGTAAATTATTTTTATTTATATATTTACTTATTACAACATTATAAACCATTGACTCCACATGGACTCCCACCAGTTTACAATATCCATAAAACATTCAATTAAAACCATAATGCAAACTTTCCCTGATGAACATTCCCCAGCACTCTTATAGATTAAAAGTTCTGAATTCATTCATTCATTCATTCATTCTTTTTTTTTTTTTACAGTTTTTGTAAAGGCTATAAGAGAGGATACCATCTGGATCTCCATGGGCAAGCTATTCCAGAGGGACAGAGCAAAAACTGAGCAATATAATTGCTTTCTCACGTGGAGGGAACCCTCAACATCCCCATGCAGGACATGCATACTGGACAGATTGGTTCTATTTAAATAAGCAGTCTTGAAGGAACCTTGGTGTAACGCTGTGGATGCCTGTATAGGCAATCACCAGCACTCTGAACTGCAGAATCAATGCAGTGCTCACAATATGATTCTGCCAACTCTTGTTTGTCAGTAAGCCAGCTGCTACATTCTGTACCAGTTGTAGCTTCCAGGCAGACCTCAAGCAGACCCATGTAGAGTACATAGTGGTAGTCCATCCTATAGGCGATAAGGGCATCAGTGGCTAATGTCAGGCCTTTTTGTTCCAGATAGGGCCAAAACTGGTGCACTAACCGAAGCAGGGATAAAGCCAACTTAACTACAGCATCCACCTGCCTATCCAGCAGTGGCTGTGAATGTAGGAGGACCCTCAAGTCATGGACCTACCCTTCAGGCAGAATACTGATCTGTTCAGAATTATAGCTGGAGCAGATAAAAGGTTAGATGGTTTCTGGACAAAAAGCACCTTCAACCTTCATATTTCAAGAATTCAATTCCAACTTTTCTTTTCAGTCCCTCACAGCCTCCACACACCAGGTAAATATTGATGATAGCTTACCCTAAGCTAGCTGATGTCCCAGTGACTTCATGTGAATGTTGCAATAATAAGTGGTAGAGATATCTCTCCATCCAGGATTTGTGTGGACTGGGACAGGAACCATACTGGACATCCTGTCACCCTTTGTTCTCATGAGCAAGGTGCCATGGCCAGAAGATAAGCCAATTACATGCAGAGAGATGCCACAAATTGCCTTCCCCTGTAGAGAGGGGTGTGTAGGGGTTCCTTAGTTCTGAATGAATATGGAGTGTAAAGAAAAAGCAACTGTGAACATTAGACCCCGTCACAGATCCTTCCATTATGTTGAGAAGTATATTAACCTAAATCATCAGAGGGAAAGATGTTCTTATTAATTTCAAGGGGTCACATATTCAGGGCTTGAAACTGTGTGGTATGCCATTATATTTCTTTTCAGGCTGACTAATGTATTGCACTTCTTTCACCAGATGTAATTCAGTCCAACCTTATTTAAAATGGAACAATCATGCATTCTTTGTTCTTTTACTTTGAGGACTGAATAAATTACCATTTCGGAATTAATCCCCCTCCCCAGCACAGTAAGAAGTGGGTTAGTGACACAATATCATTAAGATAATTTGTATTTGACACTTTTTATAATCCTTCTTTTTGAAAATCTTAAGGCATTTAGGTTTCCTGAGAAATAACATAATAATTCAAATCCCGAGGTGTTCCTCTCTTCTCATTTTCAGCTGCTGCACTATTCTCAGAGGTTTTTGTGGGTGCAGGAATCATTTATGGAAGGAGAATGTCAGAAGAAGGTTTGTCTCTAAAGGACACCTAGAATATCGAATGTTGCAATGTACAAAACATGGAATCTAAATGTTCTGTACATGCACCAAATTTTAAAATATTCCAAGTGCTTAATTTGCTTTCTTGTTCCATAACTGAAAAAAGCAGTTTACTGTATGTCACACCATTCTTCCAGATTTTGATGTCACTATTCAACCCCATATAGGTTGAAAAAAATGTGTGGTCATTATTTTGCTGTACATTTATATATGTTGTTGTGTTCTTTTCTAGAGGATTCTTAATACAGAATTCAGAGTAAGTGGTCATTTAAAACTCTTTAATACCGATTAGTTTGAGACATAGCATTTTCCCAATCCACCATTTTGCCTCCTTCCTTACTCCTCTCCTAAGTCCTTCCTCTTCCAGTCCTAAGGCAGTGTCACCTGGAAATGGTAGTACTACAGAACATCCCTCTTTTTCTTATATAGAAACAAACAATAATAAAACAACCCTTATAACATTAGAAAATATCCTACAAGTAATTCCCAATGTAAAACAGACTCACTAATATATAGAACTACTTAAGTACATGAAAGGTTCTTCTAACAAGTTTGTCATCACCTGGGTAAAGTTCATCCCAGTTTATCTCCACTTAAACTGTTATTTATTTTTATAGTATCACACAGCAAGTCTCCAATTTTAAAACAACTGTATGTGTGGTATTAGCCTAGTGTTTTGTTTGGTCTCAATATTTCTGATGGTGTTCTCTAATTGCTCAATCATTAACCTTCATTTCAGGATAGAGACTAAAAAGTTTAGTACGAATGTCCTGAGAAAGAAGCAACTTGGCAAGTCCTGGGTGGAGCAGAATGATACTCTATGTGCCATTAAAATCTTAAATAATTCTTTTTCCAGTTTCTTCCTTCACAGTGCACAGCCTACAGAGTTTTCTCCAAATAATGTCTTATCTTCCCATTACTCTGGGGATAACAAAGAGAAGCATGGATATGTTTAATGGCACAAGACTAGAAAAAAAGTTGAAGGCCAAACAGCCCCAATACCCAATTTAGTCCAAGGATGAACTGGTAGTGGACTGTAAAGGGAACAAAGAATAGCCTTGAAGGACAGAAGGAAGAGCTGCTACCAAGGCAAGAATCAGATAAGCAAGCTTGAGTTCATTCCAAGAAACTAATTTGAGGAAAAGTCTCAGACAAATCCCATCCCGCCACCCCCACTTCACACAAAGATAAAGTGAGGGAGAAGGGAAGCACATTCAGACTTGCAAAATTCTGTTACTATAGCTATTCCAGTAAAAATAGTTTTAGACCTATATGGAATCAGTTTCTTAGTCTAGTCTACCTTATAAGGCTGAGAGTGGAAGAGATTATAGTTAGTGATTATCATGTAAAGGTTAAGTTCTTGATAAATTGTCCAATATCTGAGTTAATATTGTGCTAGTAAAACTCAACATGCAGAACTTGTTTGATTCACTCCATACCTTGGTGCATCTCATGTGCTAATTTTAACAATTTGTGCATTTTAAATTCAGACATAACAATCTGTTTAGCCTGCAGCAAGAGATTACTGGGTACTGAAAATTCAACAGTAACATGCTTAAACAGTCACGGTGGAGCAGGAATTATTTGTGGTCATCTGTTGGCTTTAACAATACAGTGGAACCTCGGTTCACGAACGCATCTGTTCACGAACAATTCGGGTCACGACCAGCTCCGGCCGCAAAAATTTACCTCCGGTCGCGAATGCCGGATTGGGTGACAAACAGGATCCACGGCCATTTTCCCTCCCGTGTCACGTGGTCGCAGCTTCCTGTAGGGAGGGGACTCTCCCTCCAAGCAGGAACCGTGGCCATTTTCCCTCCCGTGTCACATGGTCGCGACTTCCTGTAGAGAGGGGACTCTCCCTCCAAGCAGGAAGCACGGCCATTTTCCCTCCCAAGCAAGGTTAGCTTTCTCTCTCTTCGTACTGTACTTTGTGTGATATTTTTGCGGTTTTAAAAAAAAAAACATGGTTCAGAATGGATTAACCGTATTTACACTGAACCTTATGGGGAAATTTGACTCGGGTCGTGACCAGAAATCGGTTGGCGACCAAATTTGGGGTCGGAACGGATTAACTGTATTTACATTGAACCTTATGGGAAAATTTGATTCCGGTCGCAACCATTTCGGGTTGTGACCAGAGTCGCGGAACAAATTAAATTCGTGAACCGAGGTTCCACTGTATGTCAAAGACTTTTGGCTAAAGCATTTGCTAAAAAGCAAGGCAGAGCTGTTTTAATGATAATGCCTCAAAATCCAGCAGGCATAAATCAACAACTGATGAATATCCACCAGTGAGTTTGGTCCTGAATAGGTAAGGGAAGGAAATAGGGAATCAGCTATCTTTGTTTTTCTAGAAATGGATTGAACAACAAAATCATAAGGTTGCAATCTCCAGCAAAGCTACTGGAAGCAAATTGGCAAAATTATTGTATTACATGAATGAGGCAAGGGCATGAGTGAGTTGTGATTCATTAATAGTACAAATGTACATCCCCACAGGTAAAAATTAAAATGTTCAAAGCTCACAGAAATTCCATAGTTTCACACTCAAGCTGGGAATAGCTCTGCTCTGAAGAAGAAAGTAAATGGCATAGGCAATGATCTGTCCTCCTGAATCTACAGCAAGAATGGCATCAAGACTCATAGAACTGATATCAGTAACCACAAATGTTGGTTTATTCAGATTGTACTAAGTTATCTAGTTCTTTAGTTAATACGTTCTTTCAGTTGCTGGAATGGAGAGTCAGCTGCTACAGATCAGGCTACCAATTCTTTTTCTAGTTAACAAGTGCAGTCATTCCAAAATATCCATATAGTAATACAGATACATTTCAGAAAATACCCATAAGTAGCTAGAAAAGAATGCATCGTATCCAGATTCTCAGGAGGTGCGGTTTGTAGAGTAGCTCCCACCTTCTCTGAATCAGGTGCACTGCCTGGTTGTGGGTTGCCAGAGCAGTAGGCAATAGTTTCTGGAGGGTAAAAATGGATGACACCACTCTCTATTAATGAACTTGTTCCTTGCATGTGGTTGTTTTAGGTCCTGATTCTGAGATGTATCCCTGGCTTTCTTGTAACAGACTCAAGCTAACTGTCCTTCTTTTTTTTTGTAATATGAACAGATAGTGATAAACATACTACATTGTTCTGTAAAATTTCTCCCTGTGACTGACTTGAATCCTGAAACACTTTTTGACATTTTGCTGATCTTTCCCCCCAATTTTTGCTGCTGAACATGATTCAGTCTCTATGAAGTTGATATTCATTGCTGCCATTAGATGACATTCTTCTTAAGCACGTCCATAAAATCTGACCACAGTAACTGCTTTATCCAATATCTGACCTGCTGCAGCTGCAGTGTTTTGTGAATACATTTTCCCACTTCTTGATCCTGAATTAGATCTGCTTCTAGGTCTCCATACTCACATGATTTACCTAATTTCCTAAATGTATTCGGAATGCATCCTTAGATTTATTTGTGCTTGTATTTTTCTCCAGTTCTAAACCATTCCATCACAACATTTCTATATGGAATGAAATATTTATCCAAAGCAGTTTTAGCTTGGGAAAAATCCATTGTACTGGAGCTCCCAAGGAGAGTAGCAGTGAACTTCAAAGAACATTGTCTGCCATGCCCAGCTTGATAGTAACTTCATAGAATACAAAAAATACAGTTTACATTCTGTATACAAATCATCTGCATTAATATTCAGAGGCTGGGGAGTAGGAAGACCAGAGCAAACTAGGTTTCTAAGGCCATCCATAGTCAAGGTAAAAAAAGTCAAGATGGTAGCTGTTACCATGTGAAGCCCAGCCCCTTTTTATGTACGTTGTGCATGCAACACATGTAAAAAAGGGGTGGGGCTTCAAACTGTACAGTCATGACCACCATCTTGACTTTTTTGACCCCATTGGTAGCTATCCCTGCAATGCTTATGCAATGTTCGAGGATCCCATCTTTATTGCTAATTGTTGAATTCTTTCTTAGGGATTCTTAATACAGACTGAAGAATATGTAAGTTGTAAACTAAAGCTCTTTCTTACATAACACTTTGAAATATAGCAATGAAGGCAAGATTACTGTTAGGGTACTATGTTATCTGTTCGATATACACTAGCAACTTCATCTTTATTTGTTTTTTCTTCCAAAACACTGACATTTGCCCATTTAAAGCACCAAGTTCTCAGACTTCAAAGCCAAATGAAGTTCACAGGCACACTGTTGAAGTGAGAGCATACATGAATAGTGACACTTAAAATAAAAGATTAATGCTTTCACACACGGAATAAAGTATTGCTTGAATTCTATCTTCATAAATTGCTTCTCTCTCAGTATCCTCTCTTAATGGCAGAATTGTTCAATCTGCTTTAATACTATTAAGTCGCAACCAATGAGTTTAATGAGCTTAGATGTGCCCCCAAACCTTGTAGATGTAGCCTAAAGTTTCCCTAAAATTAATGCAGAATCTTATGCTATTTCTCCTCCTTAATTCTGTCTATCCATAACACTGATATTAGAAGAGCAATTGAGGCTTGTGAATGCTTCAGAAATGATTCCAAAGAAGTGCTTTGGGATTTGCATGCACACAGCACCTTGTAAGCTTGGGGAAAAAATGCACAGCTGCTTAATAATTCAATTTGTTAAACCACCTTCATCTTTTTTCACATTCAGATAAGCCTGAAAAAAATGTGTCTGCTGTAAAAAAAAAAAAAAAAAAAAGCAGAGAAGTGTTGCACTAACACGTGTAGAAGGTTCATAACACTTCTTTTAAAACATGAAAAAAATGCATAGGTTTATTGGAATCAACTAATTTTATTTAAGGAAATAAAATTCCATACACACAACCAATCTGAAAGCTTAGTTTAAAATTAGAATTTTTCATTGGAACAGAATGTCAGGGAGCAGAAGAATAGCAAAGCATTTGCCCACAGTTCATGTTACTACTACTCAGAATCTCTCATGCAAATAGCCTGCTTGGCTGCCTCTATCCAGCTGTCACAAATCTGATTTTCTTCCTTTGCCATAAGGGTTCTGTGTTTGGATATTTTTTCCAGTGTTAGATTGCAGGCTTTGGGCCAGCTACACATGTCCGTATAATGTGAAATATGTTTGTAGTTTATGCTCACTTCTTTTGTCTATCACCAAGAAGGTTTCAAAACTATACAAAAATTCTGGTCAAGTTGTGTATATAAGGCAAATAGAGAATAAGTCCACACAGGAGTCTGAGTCCCTTTTTTGAACCATTTGCCTTAAAAAAAAAAAAACCTTTAAAAAACTATGATTGAATCCCCCAGAAAACAGTATAACCATATGTAATGGGCATTTATTTATTCCCATTTATATGGCCACCCATTTCAACATAATGTCTCTGGAGGCTAACAACAGTTAAAAACATATCACAATGGATACAGATTGGCAACGGAAGTAAACAATCACCACAACTATCCCACGGGATCTGTCATGCATCCCAATCACCATACCTGGTGACAGAACCAAGCCGTCAAGGCCTTACAAAAGGCCAGTAGGATTGGGGCTAATCTGACCTCTGTTTGGGGAAGATGTTCCAAACAGCAGATCCTACAGCAGAAAAGATTCTCTTCTAGGGTCCCACCAAATGGCTCTCTTTAATAGCTGGAAACCATGGCACACCTCTCTGCTGGATCTGATGGGACAAGAAGACACAGTCAGGGAGAGGCAGACCCCAGATAACCCAGCCCCATGCCATGAAAGTTTTATAGGTAACTTCCAGCCCCTTGAACTGAACCCAGAAGCACATTGGCAACTCATGCAGCTTGCAGAGCAGAGGTTGATCGAGGAGTGCATATAATAGCTGGCGCTACAGTATTTTGAACCAGCTGCAGCTTCCAGATGGAAGTTTATCTACTTTTCATGTCTCCCACATGAAGCAAATATAATTTTCT
Source organism: Liasis olivaceus (assembly GCA_030867105.1). Lineage (NCBI taxonomy): Eukaryota > Metazoa > Chordata > Lepidosauria > Squamata > Pythonidae > Liasis > Liasis olivaceus. The sequence continues at coordinate 56,928,635 of CM061351.1, read as the reverse complement.
AGTAGCAAAAGAAATATTGCACAGAATACTGAATTACGTAGGGGAAAAAATTACCAGAAACAAAACAAACAAACAAGCAAACAAAAATCCCTTAATAACATGCCTTTCACTTTAATCAAGTTGATTCATGTTCTGGATGCAACTGTAAAATTAAGTCCTTGTTTTTCCATGAAGGTGTTTTTCTATTTCTGCATCCGATACTTTCTATCCAAATTTATTCATAAAAGGCACTTAGCTATGCATTAATATGAGGATCCTTATCTGACTCTGCTTTCTCTTTTCAGTTGACATTCCAAAACATTAGGCGTTTCTTACTGCAGCTGTCACCCAATCAGAACTGCATTGTACTAATTTCAAGAATTCATAGCATCTCCAAACACTAATTTGGTCCATGAGATTAATACAAATTATGTAATGGAACATAAATATATTTCTGGGTTAACTAGCAGCAAGTAATCCTATTGGAATTGGTGCACTGTTAACACTGGTTCTGTTTCAGTTTTATTCAGTCATCCAACCACTTCCCCTAAAATGAGTACGAGTGTGTGATTATTTATTTATAATCTGCTTTTCTGCCACAAAAACTCTCACAGTTACATAGCTACAATGGCATAATGACATTATCGATGAGTTCATAAATTACTTTATATCAGAATAGCTACTTGGTAAAAAGATAATGAATATCCCAGACTCAGAGATCTGCAGAAGTTTGGCAGAACAGATTGGTTTTCAGCAGCTGGTAGATTTCATCTCTGAGGGAATTCCAGGGGATTTTATTTGGGAGAGGATGGAATTCCATCATGTACAAGTAGGCACTTACTGTATATGAAAAGACTCTGTGGGGCTGTGTTGCTTTTCGTTTTCAATGTTTGAGGGTGATAAACTTGAAAAGAATTGCAGATTGGCTTCAAATTGTACTCGAGGGATTGGGAGATGGAAGCTGTGGCAGTGTAGAAGTGCTGGTCTTTTCCTTGGTAGCAGTAGTATTTGAAGTGGCGTGTCTACACAAAGAAAATGGAGTGCTGATTGCCACTTTGGATAGTTTAAAAGATATGTCTCCCTGAAGAATCTCCAGGTTCACAGGTTGTACCGCCTCCAGCCAACACCAGCTGCTGAGGAATCCAGGTGAAAAGGTACAGGTGCACTCACTTCCTGCTTTAGCATTCTTATAGGTGACTGGTTTATCACTGTGGGAACAGAATACCGGACTAGATAACTATCTGACTGACATTAAAAAAGGACGTTTTGCAAAGTGCATTGGCTTAAGGGAGGCATCTCTCCTTGAAGCAAATATGACCTCCAGAAGTCTTGGTGTGTATACTTCGAAAGTTTTCCCAATTTTGGTGCAAGCATGGATATGCATAGACTACACATTGACTACAGCTACATCTGTACATGGCCCTGGCTCTCATAATAAACAAGAGTAGTAAAAGACGCTGGCAGATATATAGTTGGGATAATAATCTTAATAGAAAGTAGGGTAAAGGGAAGCATTACTTGGTGGAAAGAAGTCTGTAATGGCTCAAATTACTTTTTGTTTCATTTATTAAAAGAACAAATATTAAACTTTGGGAAAGTACACAAAACCTGCTGTGGCGTCTCTTAAAATAATAGAGGATTAGGTACAGAATTATAAATATTTAATGTCTATGAAGCCCCCTGTAATTATGTAATAGATGTTTGAATTACCGTTGAATCACAGGTATTTTGGCAAACAATATTTTGTTCCAATAAATCAAGGGTAGTTGCCATTTTTGTCAAAGCAACTGTTGCCCTTCAACTGATAAAAATGCAAAAAATAAAATAAATAAATAAGGAAGTAAATGTTTATTTGTACAAGATTTGTTAAAGGAGATATTATTGTCAGGCTTCATCTGGACCACTACTCAAACTTGAAGGCTAGAAGGCAGAGATTGGAGGACACTGCTCTTTGATAAACTAGTTTTATTGCAGTTATTTGAAAGGGCAGAAAACTAGAAAGAGCCTTAAGCCATATATATTACAGTCCTGAAGTTCAAATTTTACATCTCTTTTTTCCCACCAGTGAGTTCTAACAAGCTAAAAGTTGGGTCATTTTTTGGAGGGAGGGGTAGTTGATAACTGTGCATTGTTTTTGCAATAGACTGGCAATTCTCAAATGTTTGGGTCTCAGGACCCTTTCCATTCTCAAAAATTATTAAGGACCCAAAAAAGCTTTTGTTTGTGTGGGTTATATCTATTGATATTTACCATATTAGAAATTAAAACTGAGAAAATTTTAACATAGTTATATGAATTCGCTTAAAAGTATTAATAATAAACCCATTACATTAATGAAAAATAACTATATTTTCTAAATAAAAAAATTAATAAGTGGCATTGTTTTACATTTCTGCAAATCTCTTTAATGAAGACAGCTGGATTCTCATTTCTGCTTCTGCTTTCAATCTGTTGGTTGAAGTAGGCGAAGAAAATCCTGTGTCACATAGATATCTAGTTGAAAAAGGGAGGAGTACTTTAACAGCCTTTCCAGATAATTGTAACATCATGCATTGGTCATTTGGAAAATATTGGATCATTCTGAGAAAATGTCTGCCAAATACCCAAGTCTGAATAACCATAATTTATCGGTCAATAATTGTTTTCAAGTAAAAATGGTGTTATATGAAAAAGTGACTAGTATAAGCTCGCAACTCAAACAATCGCACAAGTGCTTTTCCTTGAGACAAACATTGGTATTTAGCAGAAGTGCTTTATGGACACCTCCCATTGCAACACACAGAATATTGACAAAATGTGTACTCAAGGGTGGAGATTTAATAAAATTAATCATTTGTCCTTCATCAAGGACAAACTTAAGTGAAACTGGCTTTTTCTTTTTTACTGCAAGTGAGTGGCAGAGAAGAATACAATGACTATTAGTATGGTGTGGTGTCACTGCTTTGATTTGTGCTAAGCAGTTTTGCTTTTACACCATCAGTGCAAATTTCAACAGAGTTGTTCCAGGATAAACCAGTTATTTGACACTGAATATTTCAGCACCACTTGTGCTTGTTGCCAAGCATTCACACAAAAGATCTTTGATGATTAACTGATGCTGATAGACAAATACAAGCAAAACAGCAAGTCTCACTGCATCTGTAGATTCATCCATTTATAAGGCAAATGTACGATTCTGAAGATGAGATATTAATTCACTCTTGCATCTAAATCTTTAATTTGATGAGTTATTGTAAAGGACTATAAAATCAGGCACTGTCACGATTTCTTTTACTGACTTTTCATCTAGCAGGCATTCAGCAGTGTCAACTGTAGAAGGCTTTATTAGTCTGTCAGCTATTGGGTGCACTTCTCCAGACAATGCAATATGATAACTTATCCTGTAAGATGCTTTAGTGGCTCTTTCATTTCTAGTTTGAAAAGCTGTAACAAACAATTTTGGGCTTTTAAAGAGCTCATCATGTCTACATCTAAAATATTCAATTCCTTTTTCTGTAGTCTCTGAATGATTGTTGTTAAAATGACACCACAACTTAACAGCATCATAATACTGTTGAAAAATGTTCCGTTGCATAAGAAACAATAAGGTAAATTATGGATATCTATAAAGATGCTTTTGGCATCTTTTCTTATTTACAGTTTCACCCAGTTTCTTTGGAATTGATTCCTCCTTTCCATGAGTCAGAAACTCTCTGATACGTCAGTTTCATCTTTTTCAGTATCTTTATACGTAGATGGTACAACCATGGGTTGAGAAAGTGAGTTTTCTAATTTCCTTTTTTTAAGCCAAAGATTCATCCTTAAATATAAGAAAAAAATATCTTTGCTTTTGTTTCAGAATAAAATATTAACTTCTAAAATAATAACAATTTTAGAGAAAACTTAATAATTTAGAAAAAATTGAAAAAATAAAATCATATTGTAAAATAAAGCAATAAAGTGTACTTACTTCTTGTGTTTCTGCATAGGTACAATTTTAAATGATTTTTGTAAAATACACCTTCAGAGAGGAATTTTACATTTGCTTCAGTGAGAGGCTAGGAAGTCAGCAATGAAATTCACATCAAGTAATAGTATTAGATGAAATTAAAATTGTTTGGATTTCATAAAACAGTAGCAAAAAGATATACAAGTTGTTAGAATATAAAAGGAAAGAACTAGAAGTTCTGGAAAAAAACAACAGTACTGTAGACAAGTTATATATACACATGTTCAAGAAGAAAGTGACTTTTTCAATGCAGCATTTACTGAAATAGAAATAATAAAGGCTTTTTTTTTTTCCAGAATTAAAAAGAGAAAATGAGATCCCCAGGCCTTAGTGGCTTCTCAGGAAAATCTTACAAAGCTTTTAAAGATACTGTCATTCCAGAACTCTTGCTCATGTGTGAGCAAGTGAAGGGACTTTCAATTCCTAAAGTGTGTGTGGAAAACTTCTAAAATTTCTATGCCTTAAATCAGGAAAATAACACTCTATGTTCTCTTACAGACCATTTTTATTATTAAATACAGTCTTTAGGATTTATACAAAACTAATTGCTACTTGATTAAAATGAGTGTTACATGATACATTTAGATCAAGTTTGATGTATTCCTAAAAGAAATATTTCTAATCCAATGTGTAAATTATTAAACATTATTCATTTTGTAAGATTAAACCATCCTTTCTTATCATGTGTTCTGTTGCTTCTGTATCATCACTCTACTGCTTATAAATTCCTTAATTTTTTGAAGGTAAAGGCCATAGAAACAGAAAGACCTTAGGAGAGCAATTTTTGTGAAGTTTTGTGAAATATATCCATACCCATCAGATAATGGAAAATAGCTCCATTAAAACCTGATTAAGCCTTAGCTAAGCACATTAAGCTGTTTATAACTTAGAGTAAATTATCTGGATTCAAATGAAATTTGGATTCTTTTGAAATAACAATAGGAAGAAAGCAGCAATGCCCACTATCACCATTATTATTTCTATTAATAATTGAAACGTAGTCAGTTGCTTTACATACAAATAAGAAATTAAAGATATTAATCTAAATGGAGTAAAATGTCTGTCACATTTTTTGGCAGATGATATGATCTTAACCATATAATGCCATATAAGTTGTCCTAATTTTGAACCAAGAACTTTACAGTTTTGCATTAGTGTCAGGGTTATTCAGTAATTATAAGAAATACAGATTACTTCATGTTCATACAACCCACAGAATTATTTATGGAAACGAATAAATATTTAGCTCATAAGGCTAAATATCTAGGAGTAAATATACTCACAAATTTGAATAAACTTTTAAAAGAAATATATATTTCAGTATTGTGGGGGGTGGGAGTAAGGATTTGTCCTGATGTGAGAAAAGTTTATTTACCCTTACTGAGTAAAATAGTTGATAGTTCTGCCAAAATTTTGAGTTTTCCAAAATTAACATGTTCATGTCAATATAGTAATCTGAAAATCCCAGGCTATATAAGAAATTCTTGGCAAAACAAAAAGCAAAATTAAGCCATCAAATTTTATCATGCATTAAAAATATTTTTTATTTCCCCTTCAGATCAGGATGGTTTGGAAATATCTATATGCTACTAAAACTCTCCTGTCCATTTGTCTGTTTGTAACCTTCAACTGGGCAAAACGGTGCATCATAGGCCAACAATATTCGAAGCAAGGTACCTCAAATGCGCTAACTTACAGAATCCTGGGACCTGTTACTCCTGTGGAAATGAAATTTGGGAAAGTTGTGGCCACTTCAGCGCTGCTCTGCTGCTGCTGCTGCTGCTGCTGCTGCTGCTGCTGCTGCTTCAGTACCACCACACTGCCACAATGAGCCACGGTCACACGATCCTCATTTCCAGTGCTCCCTGACAGCTTCCTACAAGTCAATGGGGAAGCCAGCAGGGAAGGTCACACCTTCTTCCCCAGGCCTCCCTGTGCTTGCACACATGCACACACCCACCAGCACCCTCCTTCCTGGGCTTCCCTGCTCTCGCAAACATGCAGACACACACCAGCACCCTCCTTTCTGGGACTCTCTGCGCTCATACACACCCTGCACCCTCTTTCCCTGGCCTTCCTGCGCTCCCACATGCACACACACACATATACACCTACCAGTGCCCTCCTTCCTGGGGGACCTCCCTTCACTTGCACACACGCATGCACCCACCAGCACTCTCGTTCCTGGGGGCCTCCCAGTGCTTGCACACACACATCCTGCACCCTCTTTCCCTGGTCTTCCTGCATTCACACACACACACACACAAACACATGCATCCACCAGCACCCCCCCTTCCTGGGGCTTCCCTGCACTCACACATATGCATGCACCCCGCGCCCCCCTTCTCAGGCCTCCCTGTGCCTGCACACAAGCACCCACCCACCAGCACCCTCCTTGTCAGCCTTCCTGTGTTTGCACACACCCATACTCTCTTTCCCTGTATGCACCGCAGCACCCTCCTCCTATCTTAAATAAAGTCTGATGGATGCCATCCAAAGCTTTCCATACCTATTGAACCATCCATAAAATTCACACTTCTATGCAAATTAATATCAAAAACTGAAATGTGGCCAAGGATCCCTTTGACCTCCTCTCCTTCCAGGAGGATCTATTGCTGCTAAAAGTCAACACTAACTAGAATACATATTTTATTTTTAAAACAGCTTGCTTCCCTTGACATTCTGAATCAACATCACTCAGTAGTGACGCATTCCAGGGTGGAGGTATTCTTCTGGAAAAGCTCTCAGTCACTGCCACTGAAGAAAAACAGGTACCTGGTTTTACCAGCTATAAACCACTGTCTCCACTAAGCTTATATGGTAGAAGTTATGTAGGCAGTTGTCAAAATGAGGAATTTCAGATACAGCTAACAAAAAGCTTTGTCGAATAACCTATCTGATAAATTACTCCCTAACATAAATAATGTGCTCTGTATTCCATGGGATTTCTAAGCTTTCTCTATCTATTTCCCAAGGCTTTGTGCTTGGATACTGGCAATCTTTGCTTGTATCCTTCAGCAGACTTGTAAAGTGAAGAAGTACTATTTATAATTGATTTGATCTCTTGTCATTCTCTATTTCCAGATCAGGCTATAAATCAGGAGCATAAAAATGGTCTCTCTAAATATCAAAGAATGCATCCTGGCATCACAGAAACAAATCCTTTCACTAAATACATATGAAAAATGTTCTTCTGCATCAATGGATAGGATGGATGTCATCTTCAGATTTCAAAATCTCAGGGCTACTAGGCAGGTGCCAACATTTCAGCCCCAATAAGCTTTGGAGCCATAGTGTCAAGGCAACAGGCCATAGCTCATTTTCATGTGTATTGAATATATCACTTGCCAGGGGTATGCCCAAGGCTTCCTTCTACACCCACCCATTTTTGGATTTAGTAGTACTAGAGGACTTTAGTTGGGATAGCTTATATTCATCCTGTTTGTATGAATTAGAGATAGAATCACAATCACAAGTATTGAACTAGCCATATGATTGGTCCAGAAAAGGAATACTCTATAATGGGTGTTCAACCATCAGTAATTTGATTACTATGTAGTACGCTTTCTATTCCGGAGTGCCTAGTCCTCTGCTTTAATTATGTGGGTCCTTCCTCCCTGGGCAAACAAAAACATCTCTTTATATTTTCATTACTCATGCATGCTAATAAATGGACTAGCCCTCAAAGTTCAATCCTTTTCCATAAATGCTATTTTAATTGCAAAGAATGTAGGTGTTCTGCTAAAAGTAACATCTGCAGAAAATACTGTGCAATGATGCTCCTACGAAACAAAACACTTAACAAAAGAAAGAAAATAACTGGTACATTCATACCATGAGCCAGAACCAAACCTGCTCCTTCTTTCCTTTCCTCTGTCAGCCACTGACTACCCCAATAGTCTTAGTCCACAACTATCTTTCCTTAGTTTTGACTATAGGTTTTCCAGTTGTTGTGAGTGTCATTATCATAATCCTTTTGCATAAGTCTACAAAATTTTGTGAGAAGCCATTCCCTTCATATACGTATTATTTCTTTATTTAGGTGAAGTTAAACTGGCAGATGCTTACAGTCACAACCTTTCAATTGTGGCCTCTACTTCATGGAACTCTCCCCCAAAGGATGTTGGATTGGCCTTCTCCATTAAAAAAATGTGGAAATGCTGCTTAAGTAATTGAAACTTGGTTTTTGGGGTTATGAACCCCATGTTATTGTATTTTACTTTTGATACTTGACTTTTGCCTACAAGCTTTTATTACCATTGTTTGGAATAGTGGCTTATGGATATTAAAATAAATATATACTTTACATTCATGCATTCTTTACTGCATTTATTACTGCCATTTCCTTCATTAGAGAACTCAAAGTTATGTGCATGGGTTTTCAAGTGCCTTCCTTTCCAGATCTGTTTTACTTCAGCACAATCATGTATCCCTAGACCATGCCTTGGAAATTGCATATTTCTACCAGAAAGCTTGGCTATAAATATTACCTCTGGTGATCAGTATAAATCAACTAGCAATAACCTTAGTTATTCCTCTCAGTTCTTAGAACACCAACCCATTCCTTCTACAGTATTAACATAAAACTATAAAAAGAATAGTGTTGCATATACTCTCAAGCTTATTCATGCTTCCTGTCTAAAGTAAAACTTATTTTCCAGTGCAAATTACATAGTATTTTTGTAATGAAGTTGCTGAAGGACAGATTTTATTCTTATCTGTGCCCACAGAAAATAATGGCTAATTGTCATTTTCAGTTTTTGCCATTTGATCTTCTTCTAACTTTATGTGATTCAAACCCTTTGTTAATTAAGGGTTAATAGTGAAATATAGGATTTACCAAAAGTCAGGTCCCATAGGCTAATTGCAAAAAGTTAATTAATTTTTTTTTTCAAAAAAAATGTCACTGTACTAAGCAATGTTCAAAAGTAATGCATCAAACAAGTAACGGTTTAAAGAAAATGGCAACCAGTTCAAACATTTAATGTAATTTATATAATTAATTGACTATAGGGCCTGACTTTATCTATAAGGCCTGACTTTTGGTACACCCCATATATGCTCTTCACAGCTATAAGATGACTAAACAACTTATTCCAATTCTCACTACTACAGTGTGGAGTGAAATATGATGTGCAATCATCATTCAGAGAGTAAAACATCAATAAAGGGGCAGCATGGCTAATAGTGAAGTTAAAAGCCATGTTTATATAAAAAGCTAGATCAGCAAGGCGTTGAGACTGGATTGGCAAAACAGAGTTCTGCAATTGCTCAAATGATGTGCACAGCCTTACAACGTGGAAAATGAAACATGATTTAGAGTGGTTTAAAACCACAGGCAGCTAAAAGAAGATATCTAGAGCATTCACATCTGGAAAGCAAAATGAGTTTCCTGACTCTAATACATGATTTGAGAGAAAGATTGAGGTATTTCTTCTCCTCAGCTAAAGATGCTGTTGGCAGGCAGGAAGCAAACTGCTTTCAAGTGAAGAGTTTGCAATATTCTTCCAAGTTAGAGGACAAAATTTGCTTTCTCTAGACCACACATTCTTAATCTAGGACACAGATAGATTTCAGGGGGTCTGTGAACTTGAATGGAAAAAAAAAATACACCTTAATTTTCAGCAGCCTTTAACTGAAGTTTAGCTTTTTGTTCAATAACGAATGAAGGCAACAAAGTAATTTATGGCCTCTAGACTCCCCAAATGTTTCTTAACTACAATAAATCTATCTAAAATTATTTATGCAGTACATATATTATTATATTTGTTATTTTTAAAAATTACAATTTTGATAACTGTATTTGAATATAATTGGTTTCCTATGTAATATGCACTCAAATACATTTTTTGGAAAAGGGGTCTGTAGGTTTCACCAAATTCTCCAAAAGGTCCATGGCACAAAAGGCTAAGAACCCCTGTTGTGTACTAAACATCTAATTCCTTTCCAGATACAATCTGATTTATTCTGTAATCCAAATTCCTAAGATTCACCTAATAAAGACAAATCCATATATATACAGATGCACACAAAATGTCATTGACTCTTCCCTCATTCAGAAGACAGGCAGGACTCAAAAGCATACACTGAGTTCCCTGCTTGCAAAGAAGTGAATGGTATTGCATGCGCAGAATGATGCTTAGAAAGGACAGGGAGAAATGGGGAGACATTTGGGAGAAAAAAATGAAAGGCACCAATATAGGAAGGGAAAGCTGGCTTGTGGTAGTACATATGAAAAGCATCTGCACATTCTAGTACATCGCAAGCTCAGCATGAGCCAGCAATGTGGTGCAGCTAATAAAAAGACAAATGCTGTTTGGGATGCATTAACATGAGCATACAGAGTCCAGATCACAGGAAGTAATTGTACCAATCTATTCTGCCTTGGTCAAGGCCCCTTGTGGATTATTGTGTCTAAGTCTGGACATCGCAGTCTAAAAAAGACATCAACAAAGCAGAGTGAGTTCAGAGGGTAACTACCAAGATGGTAAGGGGCCTGGAAACCAAGTGTCAGGAAAAAGTGTTAAGGGAACTATGTATGGCTAGCCTGCAGAAGATGAGATATTGGAGCACTCTTCAGATATTTAAAAGGATGTTATATTGAGGAATAGACTGGTTCTCTGTCACACGGAAGACAGGACCGGAACCAATGGGCTGAAACTACAAGGAAGTGGATTCAGATTATATTTTAGGAGAAATGTCCTTACAATAATAGCTGGCAGCCAGTAGAATAGGTTACCTCATGAAGTAGTATGTGCCCCCTCACTGGAAGTCTTCAAACTAGAGGTTTGGTAGCTATCTATCCAAAACTCTTTAGCAAATCTTGCACTGAGCAAGTGTGATCTCTGAGATCATTTCCAGCTCTATCATTCTGTGTCCTTAGTTCAAACATCTCCAATAGAATGTAGTATGATTAGTACACAGTCTACAGATCCTTAAGCACAGAGCAAAAAATTGCACCATTAAAAATGTATGCACTGATTCTACATAGTTATGTATTAGGAAGATGACTGTTGGGGCACTGGGAATTCAGCTGAATGACACATTAATACCTTTAACTCCTGTAAGATAAGAATATATCATGAATTCAGAAAATTGAACTGTAGTCTCAAAAGCATAGCAAACACTACTTGACTGTGTCTAGAATCTTTGTGGATTAAGTCTGTATTTGTCATCAAGCAGAGTGAAAGGTATAGGATTCTCCACTCTTCAAATATCTGAAATACTGTTATAGAACAAGGGAAAGACATGGTCTCTGTTGCTTCACAAAACAGGATTAAATCTAACTAGACAACCTGTGACCCATTGGTCATCATTTCAGTTGTGTCATTGTTCAGAGATATTTGCTTACCTAAACAGGTCAACAGAACAACAATGGGTGGGAAAAAAGCAGTGGGAGCAGGAGTGATTTGTGACTTCCTGCCAGCTTCCCCGCTAACTTTGCTTGTGGGAAGCTTGCAGGGAGAAAGTCAATGGGGAAGTTGGCAGGAAGGTCACAAATTGCTCAGGTAAGTCTCCCCCACCTGTGCACTGTCCTCCAGTCCCTCTGTGCCTGCATTGCACCAGCCACTCATGCACCCCCGCATACACTTCCTGACCTGCACCACACACCCTCCTTGACCCACAACCCCATGCACCCTCCTTGACTTATGCTGCACCCTCGCACACCCTCCCTGACACTCGCTGTACCCCTTGTGCACCCCCTTACTCTCTCCCCCACCCAACAGCAGCCACTAGCCTTGGACTTCCCCACTGACTTGTGGAAAGCTGTCAAGAAGCATTGGAAATGATGATCACGTGGCTGCAGCTGACCGTGGCAGCACGGCAGCACTGAAGCGGCAACAACTTTGCCAAATTTCAATCCCACAGAAGTAGTGAGTCCTGGATTTTGGACACATTCTGTAAGTTAGCCCATTTGAGGTACCTTGGTTCAAAAATTGTTGCCCTATGATGCACCATTTCGCCCAATTGAAGCCACGAGAGTTTTAGCAGTATATAGATGGTTTCAGCTGCTATATTTTTCGGTTTGATGGTCAGATGGTAATGATGGAACTACTACTTGGGGAGAAGAATCTCACTTTAGGTCTTCAGGCACAAGCTGGAGAGTCTGTAGCTCTGGATTTCCTCCACTGAGCAGGGGGTTGGACTGGAAATGTATGAATCAATGACACACTGCTTTCTTGAATCAACAGGTCATAGTATGCATATTATTAAATCTTCCAAATAGCTACTTGCTTTGCTGTTTGTTGGTGAAGTTCCTTTGATGAAAGGCATAAATATTTTATAATTAGGCTAGAGAAAAACCAATAGAACCGAACTATCATAACTGATGTGAAAATCCTCCATTTAATATCTTTGGCACAATTTACAATTTCTAAACATTATTAATTATTACATTATAATGTATATACAGGTGAAACTCGAAAAATTAGAATATTGTGCAAATGTTCATTTATGTCAGTATGGCAACTCAAAAGGTGAAACCAATATATGAGATAGACGCATTACATGCAAAGTGAGATATGTCAAGCCTTACTTTGGTATAATTGTGATGATTATGGAATACAGCTTATGAAAACCCCAAATGCACAATCTCAGAAAATTAGAATATTACATGACATCAATAACACAAGGATTGGAAATAGAACAATATCGGACCTCTGCAAAGTATAAGCATACATATGTACTCAGTACTTGGTTTGGGCCCCTTTTGCGGCAATGACTGCCGCAATGCGGCGTGGCATGGATGCTATCAGCCTATGGCACTGCTGAGGTGTTATGGAAGACCAGGATGCTTCAATAGCGGCCTTCAGCTCCGCTGCATTGTTCGGTCTCATGTCCCTCATCTTTCTCTTGGCAATGCCCCATAGATTCTCTATGGGGTTCAGGTCAGGCGGGTTTGCTGGCCAATCAAGCACAGTAATCCCATGGTCATTGAACCAGGTTTTGGTACTTTTGGCAGTGTGGGCAGGTGCCAGGTCCTGCTGGAAAATGAAGTCAGCATCCCCATAAAGCTCGTCTGCAGAAGGAAGCATGAAGTGCTCCAAAATCTCCTGGTAGATGGCTGCGTTGACCCTGGACTTAATGAAGCACAGTGGACCAACACTAGCAGATGACATGGCTCTCCAAATCAACACAGACTGTGGAAACTTCACACTGGACTTCAAGCATCGTGCGTTGTGTGCCTCTCCATTCTTCCTCCAGACTCTGGGTCCTTGGTTCCCAAATGAGATGCAAAAGTTGCTCTCATCAGAAAAGAGGACTTTGGACCACTGGGCAACAGACCAGTTCTTTTTTTCTGTAGCCCAGGTAAGACGCTTCTGACGTTGTTTGTTGTTCAGGAGTGGCTTGACAAGCGGAATACGACATTTGAAGCCCATGTCCAGGATCCGTCTGTGTGTGGTGGCTCTTGATGCACTAACTCCAGCCTCAGTCCACTCCTTGTGAAAGTCCCCAACACTTTTGAATGGCTTTTCCTGACAATTCTCTCCAGGCTGCGGTCATCCCTGCTGCTTGTGCACCTTTTTCTACCACGCTTTTCCCTTCCACATAACCTTCTATTGATGTGCTTTGATCCAACTTCTTTTGCAATTACCTTTTGGGGCTTTCCCTCCTTATGGAGGGTGTCAATGATGGTTTTCTGCACAACTGTCAGGTCAGCAGTCTTTCCCATGCTTGTGATTCCTACTGAACCAGCCTGAGAGACCATTGAAAGGCTCAGGAACCCTTTGCAGGTGTTATGGATTCATTAGCTGATTAGAGTGGGACACTTTGAGCCTAGAATATTGAACCTTTTCACACTATTCTAATTTTCTGAGATTGTGAATTTGGGGTTTTCATAAGCTGTACGCCATAATCATCACAATTATACCAAAGTAAGGTTTGACATATCTCGCTTTGCATGTAATGAGTCTATCTCATATATTGGTTTCACCTTTGGAGTTGCCATACTGACATAAATGAACATTTGCACGATATTCTAATTTTTCGAGTTTCACCTGTATATTAAAATTATAATGCTAAAACATTAATGTTTTAAATGTAACATTATAATTGCAACAATAATCAGTATTTATAAAGCACCTAATGTTTTCTAATAATTTCTAATAATTCTAACAGATATTAATGTATAAATCAAAACCTACTTGCAGGCTCAGAATCTAATGAGATACAAAAGAAAATAGAGAAAAGAGAACTGTTGGTGAATTTTATTCTGTATCCCAATAATGATATTACACAGCTCCCCAGCTAAAATGAATATGGTTTGTTAGGTTTGCATTTTGATTATGTTAATGTTATTAGATTTAATATTAAGCCTTTTATAGGAGGTCTTCTTAGAGTGCTTAATCAAGAAAGGCATAATAATATTTAAAGTATGTGAGGCTATTTCAGTGGAAATGTAGTTTTCTAAGTGCCCTGTTTATCTTTAGATTGGATGAGACTCCTTGCTCTTCCATACCCTGAATGATCTCTGTGACACAGTTCCTCTGATTTATCTCTTCATCAGCTAATCATTCCCTAATTTTCTTCTAGACCATTTGAGATTCATATTCCATTACACAGTTTTTATAAGCATCCCATTTTAATTAGCAAATCCCTTGCTATTTTTAAGAGTTCTGATATCAACATTTTTCTCATTTATTTTAAACTATTTATCTTAAGGTGATTTTAATTACAGCCATGTCAAATGATAATTTTGTCTATTATTGTTTTTGAAGATAAAGAGCTGTAGACAACACCATAAAGAGGAATGCATTTCCAACTGTGTTAAAATACTTTTGAGTCAGGAACATTGGTCTGCAGACTGTATTCTAAAAACTTTGCCTTTTGATGCACATTTCCTGGAATTTCCTCAGTTAGAAGGCCAGCAGTGATGTTAACCCCAGTTTATACACCACCACATGACACAGTCCCAAGCTATGCCTAACCATGATAAGAGATTTCAAGCTGTTTCTTCCTTCCTGGGCAGTTCTTCTGAGGAATAATTCAATTAAGCAATATTTCCAAACAACTTTCCCAGCCCCTGACTTTCACTACAATTTTCCAAGTCCTTACCTTCATTCCCACCCTCCATGTTGTTGATTCAGCAGCAAAATGCTCTTTGGTGCTCAAAAATTTCTCTTATTTCTCTCTCCCTTGCCCTGCTTTTAGAAGATCACTGGGTAAGGTTACTTCTGAGCAAGCAAGAGCACATGCATTTCATTTATATCTTTAGGGCAGCAGGTCTGCTGTCTGAAAATATCCCTTGTTGTCAACTGCCACTGTATTCTTAAATGGGGACTGTGCAAAAAGTATATTGGTGCTATTATCTGTAGTGGTCCTTCTCCTGCATCACTCCCAAGCTATGGAATTAAATTCCTCAGGAACAGCATTTGAGCCACTTCCTTTCTCTCCTTTCTAGAAGAGCAGTTCAAACACATATTTTCATCCAGTCCTTTAAATATTACTCATTTGGGCAACTTGCATATTTTAGTTTAGTTTAATTGTCTTGTTTTTATATTCTTCTTTTTTTCCTGTATTTTTAATATGCTCACTGGCTCTGTTCCTGACATCAGTTGTACCACAGAAAACATGTATGTGTATAGACTTTGTGTCAGATGAACATGTGAGATTGGGAACAGGATCTCATCTGCCAGGAGTAGAGAATATTTTAAGCAGCTATTAAGATAGCTTAATATATTTAGCAGCTGGATATTTATTAAAGTTAATGCTGATATGTTGGCTTTACTATATATTAGTCCACTACTGTTGGAAGGATGTCATTTGATAAGAACAAAAAATGACACCATAAATGATTTGATGTTTGTTCATGAGATGTGAAGAGGAATAGTTCATTTTCCCCAAATAATGTTGAAATATATCTCATAGTCAGCAACAGTTTTGTAGCTTGATGGCAAGGATACAGATATTAAATTAACCTTGCAATATGCCACAGGCATGAGAATATCAACAGAGCACCACAGGGAGCTGCAAATAAAGGTTTTTCTCCTGTAGTACAGCACTGTGCAATTTAACCACCCCATGAAGCTTTTGTTATTGTTTTGTTTTCTATTGAAACATCATTCATGGGGGATACATATTTCAGGGCAGTGACTCTAGGGAATCATACAGTTCTATTTTTTTTATCAAATATATTTTTGTGCAGTTTTATATAGATGAATGCATTAACATTCAGGGCTTTGAAATTTATAAAATAAACAAGATAACCATATCACCCACCCACCCCAAAACCCCTGAGGCCAAAAATAGTTGGAATTGAAATACTCTCCTTTTGCAATAACTCTGCAAATGACTGGATTGCTGCAAAGTGGCATAAGAAATCCAATCTGTCATCCTACTTCCCCAGGAAAACGATGAGCAACTAGTCATGGCAAAGACTGGCATCACAGATTGGTACTGCCTGAGGGCCACAGCTATTCAGGAGATTCAGTATAGATTCTTGAATTCTATAGGATCCACTCCTTTTCCTCCTTGCAGTCACTGTTTGTTCACCAGCCCTCTCCAAATATTTAAGCAGTAGCAACACAAAACAACCGATACAGCAATTGTTCTTTCTTTGTGTTCTTTCTTTGTACTCTCTTTGTGTTCTGTTTGGGCAGTAACACAGATTGGAGAGACAGAGAGAGAGAGAAAGCTCACAACTGAATGGACAGTGATGAGAAGGTTGCAGACCCCTCATTGATGTGATCTAGGAAAACAATTATGTACTAGTTTGAGAGCCACATCAGGTTTTGAATGGCGCATTGAGGACTGCACTCCCAAAGTAAGTGGCATCATGGCCAATTTTGGGGAGAGCGTTAAGGATTTTTAAAAGATAGATGGATCCCTTAACATCTGCAGGGTTTGAAACATCCATTTGATCCCTTAAAAAGAAAGGCAAATAAGGACATACCCACTCTGGGGAGCTGCCTGAAACTGCAAAATGGATTGGTCTGGGAAGATGCAGTCCCCAGGCCACACTTTTTGCCCCACAGAAGTAGGGCTTACTTTTCTTTGTTCAACTTTTCTTTTGTTCATCTAGTACATTATTTTGATTGCCAGTGATCAATTATGTGCAGATAATTTTATCTGGCTCTTCAAAAAAAATATCTTTCATGGTGCAATATCAGATTGGTACAGTATATGCCTGTTAATTCAATTTTTCCTTACACTCTTCTATTCAGACTATACATAAAGGAAGTTTGACCATGAGAGTACTCCCCAATGTATGCTCTTGTCTTTACCACCTACATTCTGGGATTCCCTGTTTAATTGCTACAGAATATGAAAGCAGAATAAAATGTCAACTAAATGACGTGTGGCAAACCTAGATAGCATATTAAAAAGCAGAGACGTCACCTTGCCGACAAAGATCTGCATAGTCAAAGCTATGGTTTTTCCAGTAGTAATGTATGGCTGTGAGAGCTGGACCATAAAGAAGTCTGAACACCGAAGAATTGATGCCTTTGAACTGTGGTGCTGGAGAAGACTCTTAAGAGTCCCCTGGACTGCTAGGAGGTCAAACCAGTCAATCTTAAAGGAAATCAACCCTGATTGCTCATTGGAAGGATTGATAATGAAGCTCAAGCTCAGATACTTTGGTCACCTAATGCGAAGAGAGGACTCTTTGGAAAAGACCCTGATGCTGGGAAAGATGGAAGGCAAAAGGAGAAGAGGACGGCAGAGGATGAGATGGCTAGATAGCATCACTGAAGCAATGAGCATGAAATTGAGCAAACTCAGGGAGGCAGTGAAAGATAGGAAGGCCTGGCGCTCTATGGTTCATGGGGTCACGAAGAGTCGGACACAACTTAACGACTGAACAACAACAAAATGGCATGCAGTTGTATCTTTCTTTAACAAATAAAGACTAGACTAGGTTTACTGTATGTGAAAGCTGGGAGTGAAAAATGAGTACAGTAGATCTCATTAAAATGCTTTCTGGCAAACTGGAGGTAGATATTGGAGAAAAGAGAAGAATTTATCTGAAAAAACATTGACTTTCGGCATGCCTATTTCTACCCTTATCCCCTGGAAATTTTGGCTATTACTACCATAATTACTACCTGTCTCAAAAGGCTGAGTGTAGGCATCAGTCTAACCATGACCTACACATGCCTTTGGATCAACTATCATAGATAACTGCCATCAGAAGATCAGCTCTGAGTAATGAAGGTTGCATTTCCATTTTTAAAAAAATATTCCTTTCTTCCCACTAGTAGAAAACTTCACTTTTGTTTGTTAATAAGATATAACTCAATTTTTAAAAATTAATATCTGCTCAAAAAGATAAAATTATCAGATCACATTTTCTCCTCTCAGATATGTTGGTAAGGCAAGCAATTTATTACTGTGCTCTGTAGAATTTATTTCAGGGAGTTGACCAAGCCTTCTGCTTGCCTAGAATTTCTTTCTTTTTCAACTTTGGTTCCCCAAGAGCTGAACTTGAAGGAGATGTTCCATTTTTAATTTAGGCCTTATTTGTGTATGTGAAAAGTACAACCTGCTTTTAAAAGAAAAACAAACAAATATTATTTTGAAAATATTCACATTTTGTTTATTGTATATGTTTTCCAAATGTTAGAAAATTTACTTACCAAGGTATTTGGTTCTGTTTGTTTGGAAACAAATAAGACTGATGGTTCCTTGTTCTCCTTGTTAATTATTATTCTGTGCTAAAAATTCTCCTCAAATCTCAGAATTTTTCTTCTCCTGAAAAGGAAGCTTCTCTTTTTCCATCTAATTCTAAAGATGCTTTAGAATTTCTTTAGAATGTCTTCTGAAGGGAACCTTAAATCTTTCACCCCAGTAAGAGACTCTGAAAATGGACTAAATGATTGATGTGTTATCTGTTCACCCTTAAGTGTACAATGAGCACTTTAACAGCACATGTGATACTGATTCTACTTCCATATCAGAGCGTATACAAGCACATAACACCAATAGTCAGAAAATTCAGTTGTTCTTATGATAAAGAGGTTACCTCTTCTTATCTGACCAATTCCCAGATACCTTCAAGAAGGTTACAAAATTTTTATCAATAGCTATGGCTTATAAAATTCGTTTGGAACCTTCCTTACATTCTTAAATGTGTTCAGATTTGTCATGTAACTTTTTATTTCTGTTATTTTTATTTGTAATATTTGATATAGTTTTGTAATTTGTCTTGGACTGTATATAAAACTAAATAACTTAGATCAAAGAATAAGAACATGTCTGTTATTTTAGGGGAAAAAACAAGGTTTTGTGGTATTGGCAGCTGAGACAATTGATGTAAAAGTTGCTGATGTCAAAATCAATGCTTTTGGGGTTGGGGGAATATGCATAGTATCTTGTATGCCACATGTTGCCCACCCACAAGCTACAGCTGCATTTTCATATGAAACTGCTTTATTTGTAGTATTTCTTCCTTCCTTCTTCCTTCCAACCTTTCCTGGCCCTCCCCTCCCCTCCCCTCCCCTCCCCTCCTCTCCTCTGTTTTTGGAACCTGTTCTTAGCAAAATATAAGTAAAAACCCAGAACTAATCAAATACAATTAGATCTGATTCTGCTACTAATAGCTGAGTCTTCAGTCAACAGAACTAATCTGAGTAAACATTAATAGGATTATGTAGGTAAAAAAAAGAGAGAGAAGAAAAATCATTTCTTCTTCAAAGAAATCTGAAAAATCATTTCTTCTTCAAAATCATCAAAGACATTTTCCTAGGAAGGAAGAGATACAGTATGTAACTAAGGGCTACAGAAACCTCTGGACCTGTCTCCTTGTTCCCATGAAATCATCTGGATGCTTGTTTACTTTTCTTCTTTTTTCCAATAGTGGAGAAGTAAGATTTTTCAATTGATATAATACAGTTTCATGTGTGAATTTCTATAATCCTCAAATCCAGGACTGAAAGGAAGACAACTTTTCGCTGGCCATTTTGTGCCCGTAGCAATTGTTTCTGTTCTATTACCATTCATTTCATAACAGATTACTCTTCTGGACCCAAAGAACTGAGAATCATCATAAGCCTTCATTTCACCAGAGGCACCTCAGTCCCTTCTGTCCAATCTATTATTTGATCCAGTATGAATACTGCTATTAGAAAAGCAATCTCAAAAAATGAGACCCAGTTGGATTGTTCTTTCCTGACCTGTAATGATGCAATAAAGAACAAAATGAGTTCTACAAAAAAAGTGCAAGAAAGCCAAGTGGTTTTATTACCATGATACTGAATACTTAGAGTGCCTGTGGATTTCATCTGTAATAATTTCAAAGCTAAATAAGAACATTTATACACCAAAAGTAATATGCAATTTTTATTTAAAAATGCAGCTGCTTTGCTTCTGGCCTAAATTATACTAATGCTACAGTATTTCATTTTGTGGCCACCGTTCGGGCCACATTCTCACAAACAACAACGAGGTAATAAAATTGAAAGCTAAACTGGCATTATATGTGCAGTTTATTGGTCCATCTTTTTTTTTCTTTAATAGCCTGATCTGGATTGAGACCCTAATCTGGATGGAGAATGGTTTAAACTTTGCCCTTCCACTGCATTCCTGACTAAATTGCCTCTTCCTCAAAGTCCCCCAGGGAGGGAAGCTGTCCTCTGCACTATTTGAAAAGAAAAGTACATTAGGAAGAGATTTAGGCTAAAAGTGTTTGCTTTGATATGCTTTTTATGAGGGGAGTTTTCTTTGTTCTGGAACACAGACACTATTTAAAACCATACATTCCCATAAGAAGTCAGCTAATTTCTAAAGCATTCCATCCTACTTGCAATTACTCAGAAGAAAACTCCACTAATTTGAGTGGGAGTTTCCTACATAACACTGTATTTAGGACTGAAGGTTTCGCTTATAACCGAATTCTTTTGTATGCTTTGTAATTGTCATTTGCTAACATTTCGGTGACAACTTTGACATCCTGCAAATCATTTGTTATTACTTGGTTCTAATCTAACCCTTTCTTTCTTACAAGACAATTGGATTGACCATGCAAGGGTTTCAAGGAGAGACTGTCTCAGCTATTTTATATAACATAATCAATACTAATGCATTCCACATTATGCAATAATGGGTTAGTAATAGATTCTTATGCATTTGAATGAATTTTTATATCACAGGTGTACAAAATACTGAAATGTCACAAAGAAAACATTGGAAAAAGGAGGAAACAGGATAGAGAAAGAACTATTGTCATGACCTGGTAATAGAGATCTGGGTGGAACTTCAAAATGTATATCTATCTGGATGTCCATCCCATTGGACTGCTTTGATGTAAATACTGATACAGATGTTCACTCCTATTTGTAGCCATCAGGGTTTTTTTCATAACAGATTAGGCACAGTTAAAACTCAGTATGAACCTACTCTTTCCAATTCTCCAGTGAAGCAAGATCTCATCAGTCCATTATTCCTAAATTTGTTTAATCCACATCCTCCATTGCCTCATGTAGCAACTAGTATTCAAGATGTTTCATATAACATGCATGTATGGATGCTATGTATACAATTTCGTGTATATGTTTTACATACTGTAGGGAAGGCCGTAGAAGCAGTTATCTTACCAGTTTAATTTGGATTTTATAGTATAACTTTGGCTCCAACAATTTTATTAGAATCCTGTCTAATATTGCCATAATTTAATTAAATGTATTTTTTCTCATTATGGATGACAATCCAGCAAATACCTAGCAGAAAGACTAAAGAAGATTAAGGTTAGGGCCTGATTTGCTATATTAGATAATATTCTGGTTTGGCTCAGTTTTAATTAGATGTTGATCTCTTTGAATTGGAGTCTGGTTCAAGAGAAGTTTTATGTTTCCCCATGACTAGCATAAGGGAAAATGCATTTTGTAAAATGATAAAATAGGTAAAACTTGCAAAACCTTGGATGTTTTTGAGGGATGATTACAGGAAAACAAGTGTAGGACCAGAGAGCTAAACTCCTTTGGGAACTAGATGGTTTTATTTTTCAAAAGATAGAATTGACATTTGCAGGCTCAGTTGATCCTAATCTGAACCAAGTTCCAGTCAGTTAGCTGGTTTGAGAAAATTCACTAACTCTTCCAGCAATGCCAATGCATTTTTAGGAGAGGGGTAGAATAGCATTGTTCATCCTCTCCTACAACAATCCCAATAATCACTGGGTTTCTTAACCAGTAGCCTAATGGTCTGCAAACCTCATATTCCAATGACTTTTTGAAATGAGCTAATACAGTGCAGTGGACATTCATCACTGTCCTTTTTAGTATATTCCAATTTATTATAGGTTTTAAAAAAAAACTTTTCCAAAACACTGTGATTAATTATCAAGGATTTCCCAATTTCACCTATCTCAATGGGAAGACATCCGTATGTTTGGAAAGGCAGAGATAATGGAAGAAGAGCTTCTACAGTTTCTAACACCTTTCTTTGTGTCATAGCATTATGGGTAAGACAGTGTAGAACCCAGTGCAGATTACATTGTTGTCTGTGATGAACAATTATTGGGAGCATCGACATACCAAGGAAGGCAATGGCAGTTGTCACTAATGAACATGTTACATACACTTAAGTCATTTACTCCACTCCTCTGCAGTTTTCCTTCCCACCATCACACACTGCAATTTACAGAAAAATGGAAACAATATTTTTACAGACACGGCACCTGTCTCCTGAAATATTCCCAAAGCTTCCTAGTGTAGCTTTGGACACTTACAGAGATTTCCCTTTGTCCCACAGTCACAGACTCAGTCCAGCTGAACCTGTTGTGTCTTGTTATTTGGTTTCAGTTGAATACCGTCCAGACCACCACAAAAACACAACTATTCATGCCACAGCGGTATTGATTCCAGTATAATTCATTGCATGAGGATGTTAATTATGTATCTATCAAAAGACTCTCAAATTCGAATCAAAAACAAGCCTGCAACAGCTTTTCTATTGCCTGGAAAGTAGGAGGGGAAGGACATAATTATTTTGTTCATTCCTCTCTAGTCACTTTTTTTTTTTTTGGCTGATTAGTTATTCTTCACTTTAAACTTTAAATATTAAAAACCTCTGTTCCTGATTTGCATTCTTTGGTCCTCTGTTACCCTTTAATCCAGCCTATGGAAGACTGTTAAGGATTGGGAGCTGCAGGGTGTTGCCTTCTCATGGTTCCATTACTTCCTAAATGTCCATGGCCAGTCAGAGATAGTGGGAGATGAGTGGTCAAGTTTTATATGGGGTGCCAGAGGGCTTAGTCCTCTCTCTGATGCTATATGAAGTTGCTGGCAGAGAGTATATGTCAGTTCAGGGTGAAGCATCATCAACACACTGATGATATTCAGGTATCCTCTATCCAAATTCAAACAGGAGATGCTGTCAAGGCCTTCCTTGACTTCTGGAGGCTGTAAGTTTCCTGGTCTTCCTGTGCCTGGCCATTAAGGCTAATTGCACAATTGTAAATTTCCAAGCTGGCAGTCTATAAAACTCTCAAGCCACCTATAAGAAGCTGAGTAGTAGAAACTTGAGGAAAACCAGCAGCAAGAGAAGGGAAAGAAGCGAGTTTGCTTTCAATGCCTCAGGGAAATGTACACCACAGCAAAAATCAAGAACACTTCAAACACTCAAACACACACAAGCCAAAATGCCAACTTGAAGTGCCAGAAGCATGGTCAAACAATAGGGCAAGTATCTACCAGGAACCTGACAGACAAAAGTGAAATAAGTTACAGTAGAAAAGTTGCTTCCAGCAGCCTACCAAATACAAGGTTTAAGTATTCCCTGCTGAGCCTCCTTCCAGCAGACAGCTGAGAGTCATTGATCCTCTTGCAACAACTTATCTGTTCTCCTGCCAGAACATAAAGACTTCTGAGCCAACCTGACACTTTTGCATTGTCCAGCCTTCTGACATCCAGAGTCCACATCTTTCCCAAGGGCTGAGTGATCTAATTTCAGGGTCTGTATCATTTGAGGAGCCCCTGAGTTAGAAGACTTTTGTAAGGCAGGACTTGGTTCCATAGTGTCAAGGTTGCTGTAGCTCAGAACATGTCTTCATCTAGGGGCAGGACAAGGATAAGGATCTGGATAAGACAAAACAAGTTGAAGTTGAATCTAGTGCAATGGAGAGGCTGTTTGGCCATGCAGGTTCCTTACTGACTGTGGCTTACAGAGGCCCCAAAAGAATAGTCTTCAACTGGGGGACAGTTCTGAATTTGTGGCTCCACCAGGATCCATGGGTGGAAGCCCTGGCTAGAGGTGCCTTTCCCCAGCTTTGGTTAACGTGCCAGTACCAGCCCTTTTGAAGTGGAAGGCTAAGTAACAGTCAATCCAGGCTAGATTACTGCAATGTGTTCTACTGGGCCTGTATCTGGAAACTCCAATAGGTGTGAAATACAGCAGCCACATGCTGAATGGTACAAGCTGATTCAGCAACATAATACTTATTCTGCAGGTTCCTATAGGTTTCTCAGAATAGTCAAGACGCTGGATTTAACCTAAAAAGCCCTACTGATACTTATGGGACTGCCTCCTCCAAGTTAATTCTAGTTGGCCTATCCATTTCACTCAAGAGGAGATATTCTGCTGTTCCTTATTTTGGGAAGTGAAGTAATGCTTCCCTTTTGCTGCTATAACCCTGTGAAATATGTCCCCTGCAAGACGCAGCTAGCCCTCCCTTTTTGGAAAGTGGTGAAAAATGGCTTTTCTGATAGGGCTTTGGAAATTTACATTTATACTTTGCTGCCTATTCAGTTGGCAATAAACTACGTTCAATTTTACTGATTATTTTACAGTTATGTTTATGAATTATGTTGTTTTTATGGCTTGATTTGTAATTTCATTTATTTTAATTTGTACCTAGAAATGTGTGATTGTGGCTGCATAGAAATACTGGAAATAAATAAATAAATGGCATGTTACTTGTATCTAAAACTAGGGTTAATGTGAGATAGAAGTCAAATTTGTGGGAAAGGTAATAAATTTGTCAGGTGCTTCAAATGAAGGTTTTTAAATATAGAGAAGAGAGTATGGAACTTCCCCTCTCCTCAGTTACCACAAAATTTGATTAGCTTTCAGTGTCAGCTAAAACGTATTACTTTGCCAAGGGTTTTGACTGAAATCATGCTGCGATGTCATTTAGTAGGTTTCAGCTGTTATCATACTCTTGTATACTTTCAACTTTTGTAACTTTGCACTGTTTTACTGCACTTGTTTTATTGTATCCCAATAAGTAAAATTTCCAGTTGACCTTGGTGCAACAATCATAATTAGACTAACCATAACAATCATAGTTAAACAGTCTAGAAAGAATATTTGTAGTATTCATTGCTCTATGTACTATCGCCCAGAACTGATATCAGTTAAAGATAGCTAATTTGATTTTAACAAAGGAAAAATTCACTATTTCCTAACTCCTATGAATTGCCTGATTACCTATGAAAGAGTATAAGCTACACAAATAACTCTACAGTTTTTATAACTTCTCATTTACTCCACCATATATTTTTTCCTGTGCAGATAGATTACAATTATTTATTTGTTTGTTTAGCACTTATATAGCCACTCATCTCACAAAACGTGACTGTAGGTGACTTACAAACCTAGTAACAATTAAAACCATATCACAATTCAAGAAACATCAAACAAAAATAAAAAACAGAAAAAATGAAGACATGAAATTACCTTTAATAGCCATGACAAATCTAAAAATATAAGTGCCCTGCCTGATCAATTTCCCTTGGAGATGATGGAAACAAAAGGCTTCACAAATCAGAATAGACAATTGGCCTATAATTATATGTTACACAGGATGTAATGTTATTATTCAAAGCAACAACCAGTGGAAGGGGGAAATGAAAGTGTTGAACCTTTCACACAGGAGCCATGGAGATCTGCGATGACAACAGTGATTCAGATTTTAGGCAGATATCCTCAACACCCTGAACAGACCAAAATTTCTATTTTCAAGCATAATATCCCATCAGTGATTTCAGTGTTACAAATAATCATTCTAGAAGCATTCAAGACTAGAGTGTCCAAACTAGCCTAATATGTTCCTTATTCTGCTATCACTTCTCTTCCATTCAGGCCAAAGATATGCTTTATTTCAACAAGGCTATATTATATCTCTTCCAGGTTCTCGTAAACCACCCCTGGTTTTATGAATGAAATCTTCATGATCATTTATTGAACATAAGAATCTGATGAAAGCTTCAAATGAACAAACATAATGAATAATTTGTATGCAGATGCAGATGCTATCTTAATTCAGGAGAGAAATTGTGTTTGTACTCATTGGGCTTCTCCCGACCTTTATAGGACACATAGCTTGAGAGGGTGACTTTCACAAATCTCATGGAATGTATTGTGATGGATTGATTACAGAGGCAAATTGTAGTGAAAGAGATTTATTTTTTGCAATTATTCAGAATGATTGAAAGAGATGACATCTATCACTTTGATTCACCTTCAAATGCAAATTCAGCACTCAGTCTCTGAATGTTATGAAGAAATTGTAAAGGGGAGGCAGAAGTTATTCTTAAGAGCTTAAAATCAGTTCTAGCCACATAAAGTATTATGGCTGTGAGGCATTTCAGATTCAATCAGGAAAAGGTCCTCGGACAAGGTGGAGCAGGCATATAACCTTAAAACAGCCACATCTTTTTCCAAACAAGTGCTATGTTCTTTCTCCCAAGCATCCTGAAGCACTTTTTGGCAGGCAAATTCAAAACAGAGGGTGAGGACAGGTATGTGTGCATGTCTCTCTCTCTCCAGCCAGCCATTCCTGAAGGGCTATTGCAGATTATTGGCAGAGTTCATCCATTACATCAAAAAGGTTCTAGAAACAATCCACATCATTTAATGTTTTTTAAGTGTTTTTTTTTTAATATTCTTCCTTTTTGTTCTCACAGGTCTCTGATTTCCTTAATCAGTGCTACTTAATCAATTAATCAATCAATCAATTAATCAATTAATCAATTAATCAATTAATTAACCTTAATCAGTGCTACTTAATCAATTTCCTTAATCAGTGCTACTCTTTAATACATTGCTGTTTCTGCAGAAAATTTATATAAACCAGTATTTGAATGTAAACTATTAGATTTTATATCAATCTACATAAAATCTGAAATGGCTCAGAATTTAAAGGAAACTGCATACGTTATACATATTCCAAGTAAGAGGTTGGTCAAAATATGATTCTACAATCTACAGAAAGTGGCAACAGCAGATAATTGCCAAGCATTGCTTTAATTTATTAAAATCAGCACACGCAAGTTGTCAAGAGGACCACTTGAAGCAAAGCTGTAAATTTCCATTCTGAAGAATATTGGGTTTAATATAAGTAATCCTTTAACTAAATATTACCCATTGCAACACTGCCCTCCTTTAGGAACTAGAGACCTTGTTTGTAGAGAGAAGCTGACTCAGCCTACGTAATCTCTGTCCCTATGATTAGAATTTGATCATACAGAGATCTATATAGCCCTATAGAGACAGGGCGAGTTCCCCTGTGTACTCTAGCTATTCGCTCTAATGCATGGATGGCAGAGGATATTGGAGCAAAGCAACAGCCTACACTTGCTGCCATTTCTCCCAGCCCTCCAATTTTAATCTTGTGAGGGATAATGCTTAAATACAACTATTATATATTTGTTTTCTACAAGCTATTTTCTACATAAGCTCTAAACTATTTTGATTATGATTTTTATCTGTCCTACAAAAAGAATGGTGATGGATGGATGGATGGATGGATGGATGGATGGATGGATGGGTAGGTAGATACAAATAAAATATCTTGACTGATTCACCCACCCCCACTATACAATATATAACTGACCCCACAGCAAGAATTGCTCAATGAAGCTAGGAATATATCATGGTTAATGTATTTACAAATTGCTGGAATAACAAAAAGTGACCTTAAGAAAGAAAGGGGGACCTTGGGAAAGATGACCAAATTTAAAACTCTTATATAGAGCCAAGATCATTTATTGGGGCACATTTACAAATTGTTACTGAAATGACATGGAGATGGAACAAACTAAAAATTGCATGAAAAAGGAATGTAAACTTTCAAAGAAGTGATCACAGTTGAACAATGGGTAGAGCTATAGGAAAAAAATAAAATAAAATTCACTTCAAGCTATAATCTGTCAATTATCACCAAGATGGACAAATCATATAAAAATAAATGTTCAAAATGCCGCAATAAAGAACATTTTGTCACATGTGGTCATGCAAAAAAAACCCTCAAAAGTATAGGAAGGAAATATACCACAATATTCAGAAAATTTAAAAAATAAATTTTGAACTGAAACCACAGATATTTTTATTGGGAATAATTCCAGAAAGCATAAATGAAAAGTATCACAACTTATTACAATAATATGTTGACAGTTGTAAGAACCTGGGACAACATTGCAAAAGTGAAACTCTGACGGTGAGAAAAGGTTGGGAGACCAAAATTGGTGAATATGTAGCAATGGCAAAACTGATAGTATATATGCATATCAGAGATTTAATTAAATGTAAGCAGGAATAGCTCCCCTATATATATTGCATTACATGTAAGGCAGATTCATACATTTGGAGTACAGCTTTTAGGAAGAAAGTCAAGAGATTAATTAAAAACAACAGATATAAGCAAAAATCTCCACTTAATATTTAATAGTGGCTGGGGAAAAAGTATGAAAGGGAAGGGTTCCTTTTTACTTCCTCTTCATAATATTTTTACTTGTATTTGATTTTTCATTTTTATCGTTATTCTTTACTTTTTTCTACACTTTCAGCGCATGCCATATTACATGCATATATATGGCTGACCCAACCAAAATGCAGCCCATCAAAATGGCAGCATAACATACACTTCCTGCTTGTGCTGTAAAGTAAAAGTTGTGTACGTCAGAGAATTGTATCTGGAAAGCAATAAGCTACAAGAACCAATACAGTGTTCATTATGTGCTCATCTTGATGGATCAAAAGTTAGACAGCCCTGCTTGCTCTAGAGACTCTGTAATCCGAAATCCACTTTCCTCATCCCTGCAAGCATCTCTAACAGCTCTTTTTCAGGACTGCACCAGTTGAGGAAAAACCTGTCTCATTTCTGATTGTCATTAATTGGCTATACACCAACATCCCTCTCGAAAGATGGTTTATTTTCAGCATTTTATATTCCATTCCCACATACAGATTGAAGAAAACTATTTAAATGGATTATGTTATATATCCCAGGAGTGATACTTGAGGGCAGAAATGGAAGGATATTGTTAATGGATATTTTCATCCTATGTTGCCAGGGCAACTAGGTCTGCACTCATTTAACCTAGCTGTAAGGTTGAAGCTGATGAGACATGAACTATTAGTTCCTGGGTCAGAGAACACTGTTTTGTCAACACTGAACAGGTGCCTTTCAAAACATTCACAAAATGGCTAAATTTCTGTTGATTTGGAATAATGAGAGGGAAAAATCTAGAATTTAAAGCTTGAAGTATAAACTTCTTGATTCTTGCCTGCACTAGAGACATTGTTTGAGCTGAGTTGCATTTGAGAGTCTTCCTTCAAATAAACCAATCCTGGGCTAAAGTGTTAAGTATCCATAGCAGAGATTTAAAATCTGGTATGAAACCTGACATACATTCCTAACTGTGACAATATTTAAGTGGAAAGTTAATACACTTTGCCATGTCTTTTATTTGCAGCTGTTCCCATGTTCTTGCATCTGCTCATGTATTCACTATTTCTGACTAAAACTGAATTGAGGTGAAAGACTTGTCCTGCATGCACAACAGGCAATGGAGCTGCTATCTCTCTGAAGCAGAGACCATAGAGTGGGTTATCTTCACAACGTGGATACATCCCCATTTCCATCTTATTTATAGCCTTCAGTGAGAGCATCTTGTTAATTTTCAGTAACAGCTTCACATATTTAAATGCAATTGCAATCATTGTATAATTTCCTCATATTTAGTATACACTTCTGTGCTGGCACATTATCATTTATCAAAGATAAAAAAGCCTAAAAATGTTAGAGAAGCTGATGAAGGACATTGGTATGAAGAAATGCACAAAACCACTAAGGCAAGGGGGGAGCTGAATGCATTTTCTTATCTCTCAAAATTTGATTTTTCAATCTGGCAATATTCAAGTATAAAGTGTGGTATAGCACTAGCTTCTTGGATCAATATGGGTCTCTGGATATATAGACTATATTTATATCTGGTGACAGAGAATGATAACTGAGAATGAACTAGCTAGATATTGTCCTAGTCCAAAAAGACAGAAGACAGATATAATAGAAATAGCAGGGGAGCAAAATGTTGAATTTTGCAAATGTGACTTTTTAGATTAGGAAGCCCTTTGTTTTTGTAGTTGTTGGCAGATGCTTCACAGTTAGAGGTACTGATCACAGTAAATCAGAAAGGAGAAAACAACTTGAAAGATAGAACCAGGTATTCCAATAACAAGATCATCACATACTCTCTCATAGGACATCTTGAAGGCATCTACTTGGAGAGCTATCAGAAGATACCTGTCTGAAAGCATATTCAATTTGAAATACTCTCACATCAAAGTCCAGCTGAAAGAGAAAGGACTACACAAAAGGAGAGCAGAGCTTTGATGGTGCCCTTCAATAGTGAACAGGTAGACAGCAGACTGAGTAGGCAAACAAGTATATTAATCAGTCTTTCACTATAATGAGATATACTGTTATACGTAGGAAGGCAAAGACATGCTTCATTGTGACATCAGAAGGATTTTTAACATTCCAATATTATTTTTCCAAATATTCTATTGCTTGTAACATTTATAATGTCCACTGCAACCAGGAAACTTAATGTATGTGAAATCAGCAGTAACCACATCCAGCAGTCCAGATTAGATGCAACTCTTATGAGATTTGACAGTGATAGAGCAGATTAAAAATTCTGATAAATTGCTGGAAAGTGTTTTGTAAATAGGAGGAACATACCATTGATTTTATTTCTAGCATCAGAAACTGCTTTTTAAAGGATAATTTCACAAATTTCAAAGAAAGTCTGAAATTCCATCTTACTGTCTCAAGGACTTCTTCCATAGTTCTTTCATATTCCCCAATTCTCTCTATAGAATTCCTCCTGCCAGAGACAGAAGAGCATTCAAGTTAGCAAGATCAAATGCTTTACCTTACAGAGGGGCGATATAACATCCCTCATAGAGAATGTTTCTGCATGTGTTCTGACTCTGCAGTTAACTTGGCCATGTTTAACTTCACTTCTCCCTTGATTTTGCTTGGTGTGCAGATCGCAACTCCACATCTTACTTATTGTGTTCCTTCTTACTCATTCTGAAACTTCCACGTATATGATATAATCTTTATTTTTTATTCTACTCTATTTTTACATAGCGCTGTTAGAATATTGTTACTCATCTTTTTCTGTAACTGTTATCTCTTGGCATTGTTACCACCCCCACCCCCTTCCCAGCTGTAAATTAGAAAAGTTAATTGATAAGATGGGGTACCATATATAGGACAGAAAAATCTAGTCAATCATTTGATGACAGCAAAGGGATACCGAAAACTCTTTTTGCTGCAACCACAGGGTTGTCCAAATTTCTGAGTCTGGATATCTCAATCCTATGAAAAGGGAAGGAAGGCCAATTTTAATGGACGTGAAGTGTGGGAAAAACAATGTCAGAATTCCAAGCTTGGATAATAGGATGTAAGAGGCTGTGAAATTAGTGATTACAGTCATTAATATGAATGCAACAATCAAAGCTAGGCAGGGGTGGAGAAACATGCAGAATAACACAAGATACTTGAGGCAGAATATTCCTCATCTGGAATTTGAAGAATTCCATCATTCACATGCTTTTGTTGCCTATATATTATTGTGATTAGAAAAATGAAGAGTAACATATTGTGAAAATTAGTCCTCATATTCTATATCAGGTTGCTACAAAAACAAGGAACAGATAGGAATTCTGTCCCCCACTTCTAGTAGGTGGGGAAAAATAAGCATGAAATTGAACACTGATTATAGATGGAATTCACATTTGATATGCAGCAGTTTCTGGAATTCTTTTAGCTTCATAAGTTTCTACAATTACTGAATTTATCAGAAATTGCTGGATTCTTGTGTGCATGACTCGTTACTACCACTGTATGAGAGGCAACCTAGCTTCAAGTCTCTAGCCAGGCTATGGGAACCGATACTCTTGTCACATCTTTGACCACTGAACAAGTTATCAAAGCCTTGCCCCAGGATAATGATCAAGTGATCAGCTTCAGGTGGCTGCCCAGATTAACCATTTGACCAATTATACAACTGATGATCCAATTTCAGCAACAGGAGCCAATCCTGACAAAGTAAGTGCAGACTCTGGGCATATATAGCTCAGCTTGTGTGCTAGAATGAAGTGGCTTTAACTGATCAATTTAAAGAGTACATCTGGTGAGTTAAGGAATGTGCTATTTTGATAGAATATCTCAGACACCTTGGAAGCCTTAATCCATCACTGTAGACAGAAGACCAGAAGAAATGAGACACATTCTGGTGGAAAAGAGATCTTACAAATCTCTCTTGCTACCCACTGCTGCTCCCTCTGTCCACAGCAAAGTCTTCAGATATTGAGCCATTGCATCTAAAGACCAGCAGAGCCTCAGTTTGGGCTGAAGAAGAGCAATGCCAACATATCCAAGGTCTTTGTTGATGTACTGGAACTTCAGGACATTTTGCATGAGCTTGCCCTATTAAATTTCCCTGCTAAGAATTGACTATGCTATCCCATATGTATGGATTACAAGGGCATTTTGCAAGCAAATTCCCTGGATGGCCATATCTGGCTTCCTGGGAAATGACAGTGCCACTCACACCAGGAGCTCAGAGAAGGGGGCATCTGACAATTAAGTGGGACTTAGAGATACAGCATTTGATCCTGCCTGTTACCCTTTCTACTTACCTTTACGTTTCACACTTTACAGAGCCCAAAGCTCTCCCTTCTCACAAGTCAACAGAATACTTTCACTCTTATACTTACTAAATACTCTGATTGTACTAATGTTTTTGGAAAGGAGGAAGCACAAATCTTACCTCACCTCCTGTGATTGTACCAGGTACTCAGACCCTTTCTAAAGCCCAATATCTTTTTCTCTTTGCAAGAATCAAACTCTTCAAAGGAATCCTTGGATGACAACTTGCAGGAGGAATTAATTAAATATTCCGCACCTTCAGCCAGTAACCTTTCACTCTGTCAAAAAGGAGATGATTCCTTGAGAGTGGTTCTCTTCTGTTTTATTTCTGAACTTTTGGAATGGCTACAGAAGGCATATTTTTACTGAGTTGAATCTCAGAGAGGCTTACAACCTAATTTGCATGAAGGAAGGACATGATACTTAACTGTTTATGATGTGAGTTCATGAAAATTTGAGTATATAGTAAAGCCCTATAGTTTAGTGAATGTGTTTTCAATGTATGAATGAGATTTTTCATGATCTTTCAATGTTTATTTTATTACCTTTATTGTCTATTTAGATTTTATTACCTTTGGTTGCCTATTTAGATAGCATTGATTGATCTACCTGTTTTGGTTTATATAGGATGCCACATCTCTTATGAGGGCATTCCAGACGGACACTGTCAAAGTAGACTTTATCCTGTCCTGATATTTTCAATACTGGTGCCACCTCTTGGAAAAAGACTCATACATATTCCACCAAAATCTGAACTGAACCTTGAACATCTGTGGCCTTTGCAGGTAGTCCCAGAGCATCAAATCTGATCTTGTCCTGTTTTAACATTCTTAACATTAATGGCCTTAGCTCACTGAACAAGCAAGCTGATGTTCCTTTACAGAAACAAATATTTTGTTCCCTATCACTCACTTCCAGGATCAACTTCACGTAACATAATAATGTAGAAGCAGATTTGGATAATGTGAATAGGTTTGGGGAGCAAATTGCCCTTAAAAGAGGTAATTTTATATTTCATTCCCCTACATACATACCTCACATTACAAAAAATGTGGTTGCGTAAGTTGCCACATTACCCAGTAATAGTGTGTATCTAACGGCCCTCAAGCAAAAAGAAACCATTTTCATAAATACTAAAACTTTCCCATTTTCCCAGTCAGATATGCTTTAGATTTTTACATTTTCTTGTGCTGAGATTATTTCCTAAATTGTTGTACATAAATCATGAGGCAAATAACTTTTTTAACCTAATCATTTATTTTCCTCTGTTTAGGAGGTTGGATTAAAATTAGAAAATAATATACAGGTGAAACTCAAAAAATTAGAATATCGCGCAAACGTTCATTTATGTCAGTATGGCAACTCAAAAGGTGAAACCAATATATGAGATAGACGCATTACATGCAAAGCGAGATATGTCAAGCCTTACTTTGGTATAATTGTGATGATTATGGAGTACAGCTTATGAAAACCCCAAATTCACAATCTCTGAAAATTAGAATAGTGTGAAAAGGTTCAATATTCTAGGCTCAAAGTGTCCCACTCTAATCAGCTAATGAATCCATAACACCTGCAAAGGGTTCCTGAGCCTTTCAATGGTCCCTCAGGCTGGTTCAGTAGGAATCACAAGCATGGGAAAGACTGCTGACCTGACAGTTGTGCAGAAAACCATCATTGACACCCTCCATAAGGAGGGAAAGCCCCAAAAGGTAATTGCAAAAGAAGTTGGATGTTCCCAAAGTGCTGTATCAAAGCACACCAATAGAAGGTTATGTGGAAGGGAAAAGTGTGGGAGAAAAAGGTGCACAAGCAGCAGGGATGACCGCAGCCTGGAGAGAATTGTCAGGAAAAAGCCATTCAAAAGTGTTGGGGACTTTCACAAGGAGTGGACTGAGGCTGGAGTTAGTGCATCAAGAGCCACCACACACAGACGGATCCTGCACATGGGCTTCAAGTGTCATATTGCTCTTGTCAAGCCGCTCCTGAACAACAAACAACGTCAGAAGCGTCTTACCTGGGCTACAGAAAAAAAGAACTGGTCTGTTGCCCAGTGGTCCAAAGTCCTCTTTTCTGATGAGAGCAACTTTTGCATCTCATTTGGGAACCAAGGACCCAGAGTCTGGAGGAAGAATGGAGAGGCACACAACGCACAATGCTTGAAGTCCAGTGTGAAGTTTCCACAGTCTGTGTTGATTTGGGGAGCCATGTCATCTGCTGGTGTTGGTCCACTGTGCTTCATTAAGTCCAGGGTCAATGCAGCCATCTACCAGGAGATTTTGGAGCACTTCATGCTTCCTTCTGCAGACGAGCTTTATGGGGATGCTGACTTCATTTTCCAGCAGGACCTGGCACCTGCCCACACTGCCAAAAGTACCAAAACCTGGTTCAATGACCATGGGATTACTGTGCTTGATTGGCCAGCAAACTTGCCTGACCTGAACCCCATAGAGAATCTATGGGGCATTGCCAAGAGAAAGATGAGGGACATGAGACCGAACAATGCAGCGGAGCTGAAGCATCCTGGTCTTCCATAACACCTCAGCAGTGCCACAGGCTGATAGCATCCATGCCACGCCGCATTGCGGCAGTCATTGCTGCAAAAGGGGCCCAAACCAAGTACTGAGTACATATGCATGCTTATACTTTGCAGAGGTCCGATATTGTTCTATTTCCAATCCTTGTGTTATTGATGTCATGTAATATTCTAATTTTCTGAGATTGTGAATTTGGGGTTTTCATAAGCTGTACACCATAATCATCACAATTATACCAAAGTAAGGCTTGACAAATCTCGCTTTGCATGTAATGAGTCTATCTCATATATTGGTTTCACCTTTTGAGTTGCCATACTGACATAAATGAACATTTGCACGATATTCTAATTTTTCGAGTTTCACCTGTAATTGCCTCAGAGAGCACAGCTGCATAATTTTGTTTTTTTTTTTAATACATGAATAAATTATCGTTGGGACTGTGCATTTCTTCCAGTTGTGTAATGCCTTTCTCAGGTCAAAAACTGCGTGCAGAAGCATTGGTTGAGGGAAATGACATTTAACATATAATTAGGGGAAATGTGAAGGAAATATAACAGGATCAGCTGTTGTATTTTACACTTCTTAAGATTCTTGGGAAGGATTATACCATGTTATCTTCACAACAAACCTATGAAGTAGGTTAGGCTAAGAAAAGGTAACTGGTATCAGACCCAAGTTTGGGTTACTGTATTTCGAGGTTTCATTTTCCAAATATTTATAGCGAATATAGGTTTCATTATTTTTCATATCTGATATCTTCCAAAAGGGCCAAGCACGTTATTAATCTTCATTAATGCTTCAAATTATAGGGTTTTTTTTCTTTTGTAACAGAATAAACTTCTACAGTTTGATCGATGTCAACAGAAAAAACATTTGATCATTATCTTATTGCTTTGCTTACTGAACAGCCTATCATTGCTTCCTTCAGAAGATTTTCAAGGATATATAACCTGGCCACAAATATTCATGACCGAGACAAGTAGGTTTATTTACTGTACATGTGTGATGTTCCCTTACTGAAACTTCATGACTGGCACAAAAATAGACCTAGTATATATTTTATAACAAAATCCAGCAGTATAGGTTCAGTTGAATCTGAGTGCATTTCTCTTTATACTTGATGCCTAGCTCTTACCTCTCTTTCTCAAGCTTTTAATATTCTCTCAAACTGTCTAGACATTAGCAAATGTATGCTCTTGTTTAGACCTGAATATAAGCAGAAAATGTAGATTGTGGACTTAATAGCACTGACTTGCCATTTTGTATCATGTTGCAACTAGAACACAGTGAATCCTTTAATAGTTCTGAATGTTTATTTATTTAAACTTTTTATATAGTGCCATATTCCAATACAACTCGCAGTAGTTTACAAATAGTTACACAACACTTAAACAACAATGATGTTAATAAAATAATTAAAATGGTATATGAAATAACACATCTCCCCACTGGAACCCAGTCTCAGAGACAATGAGAGCCCAAATTTCTATCCAAAAATATAATTTTACAGCCTATAACTGCAGCTCTCATCCCTGAAAAAGCATAGACAGAGGCAGCAGCCATAGCAGTAGGCTTTTCTCTCAAATCTCTTCCCTTGTAATCTATATTTCTGTGATGGATAAGTTAAAAATATTAGATTTATCCCAAACAAGCAAACAAACAAACCTGGCTTTGTTTCTCTGCTGAAACTTTCCTTTCAAACCTGAAACCTTGCTAGGACCTTTATTGCCTTAGCAATAAATAAACAAATCTAACAAGATGGAAACTATAAATGGCAAGTTCTGTGGAATATACTTTTGACATTTGCTTTTCTGACTGGAATAACTGTCCCTTATTAAAATTATGTTAATTTCTAGTTAACCTCCTTGTCACAATGCAACTGTATTCAGTGTGTCTGCTGTGATTGAAGGGTTCCACTATTCATACCCCCATTTCTTCTTCTTTTTTTAGATAAGAAAGAGAAAAGAAAGGAGGCACAGAAAAGATAAAATGTGAAAATGCACAGCATTCCCTTATCTTTAATATTTGTATTAAAAAAGTTTATTTCAACTTTCTTGCACCTGCTTGAGAAGCTGCACTTACCAACATTCAAAGGTGGAAGGAGAAGAATGATTAACATAAAAATGTAGGTCAATCTGAAAGACATTTCTATCATTTCTCTCCTTTGCCCCAACAGCTCTTAAATCTCAAAGACAGCAGTGTCAGCGAAAAAAGCTTGTGGAAAACTTAGTGACAAGAAGATAATTCCACCCCTTTCATTCTTTTTAATTTTTTTGCGGTGCCATGTAACTCTTAGTTCCTAACTCTGCATAGTTTTATCCATGTATTTTATATAAATAAATATCTTTACACAAATAAATATTTTACATAAATAAACATAAAAAATCTCTTAATAATCATGAAAAGCAAGGAATGGAAGCAGAGTTAGTTATAAACAACCTATTTAAAAAGTTTTCTTTAACTGCATCCAAGTGACACTGAGATAGCTGAAAATATCACTGAGCATCTGAGTCATTATAAAAACGTCTACAAAACTGCTAAAAATATTTATTTTTTTCAGCCACATTTTCTTTCTAATGAGCAATTACTGGTCCTGGGAATCAAATATAGTGGTCTACTAATTGCCTGTGCTGGGATTTTAATGATAATATGCAGTGTTATTAAAATACATAATAGTTGCACCAATTAACTTTTAACCTAACTCATAATGCTGATAGTGCTTTTGATTCAGACTGTCCTTAGGGTTTAAAATTGCTCGGAAGGCTGTTTCACACCTTACATGGCAGGCTACATGATCAGGAACAGAGACATGCTCAAATATTCTCATTCAATTCATGGGGGAGTTCCTGGCAGCCCCGTCCCCCCACTGCATCCATTCCCCACACGTACAGTATGACCACTATGCCTTCAGCAGATAGGTATAAACAGTACAGATATAAGGCTTAGCCACACATGTAAAATTGCCCTGAACTCCACAAATTCTTGGATGCAGATCAACTGAAGAGCAGTGGCACATTTTAATGCTTACTGTAGATTAGTGAGAAGTGATAACCTTCCAACCCACAGTTTTCAGGCTGTGTATGAATACCAGGCCCACGTATCTCCTAAACTGATCTCCTCTGTACCCATCATGCTTGATAGGGGTTAAAAGCATGCCTGATGAGTCAGAGTATCAGCCTTGGAAAAGAGATTGAAGACAAATGCAGAAATATAGATCACACTGACTTAAAAGCCTCTTAGATGTGTTCGCCAAAAATATTATTTGTGGAAGGCTACTGGATTAGAAAAGGTTGACTTAATATCAGGCCTCCAAAGTCACATTAATCTCTGAGGTATAGTTTCTGTGCTAAATGTTCACCACCAAAAAAATGCCCCCATCAGTCATTCCCATGCTGAAATGATTTTAAAATGTCATTGTCTCCAATTCAGGTTCATAACCTCTATTTCCCTTGAGCAATAGTGACTTCCAGGGCAACCATTCCAGAGCTGTATTTCCTTTTCAGGAGACAGCCTCGGAGATTTACAGTGCTTTTGTAATCTACAGTTTATTTAGTGATTAGGCAGTACTTCTATTCATACAGTTATTCTTTAAAATCATATGAATGAGAGATTCAGCTCAACCAAATGCATAATTTTATGTATATCAGAGGATGGTTGACAGATGAATTTTTCCCCTCAAAAATCAGAGAATATCATATTGATCACACAGAGTGCATAGTGGCCTTACCTCCATCCATATGCAGGTTATTTCTCAAATATATAGAAAATTTCATTTGATGACAGCAGAGGGTGAATCTCTCTCTTTCCCAATGCAAATTGAAGTGCTAGTTTGGTGGATTGAGCTTTTAGGGAGCATTTCTTCAATCCCAGGCAAGAATGGACCCTCTCAATTCATTATGGCTGTAAAGCTCTCTTTCTTCCTCAGAAGTCAAAGCTAGTTTATTGTCGGGTTTAGCCCAGGGAACTCCAGGAGACCATGCAGATTCAATCCAGCAAGGTTTATTAGCTACAACCTCTATCAAGAATCTTCCCAGACTGGAACCAGTTCCCAGGGTCAGTCAGTAAACACAGCCTGCATTCTTCAGGGAGGTGCCAGCCTCATCCTCTTATCTCTTCCCTGCGCTTCGGGAGACGAAAGAGGATTCTTCACTCCCCAATTCTGGCCTCCATAATTCCATTCCATTCCATCTACCTGCATTTGTCAGGAATTACAGAGCCATAACCATGACCCCCATTTTCACCCTCAGATTTCAGGAATGAAAAATGGAGGACAAAAGAGTATAAACAAGAATATGTTTACAAAAATATTTTTCTTGCTATGGATGGGGCATCCTAATAAGGCCATGCAAGAATTAATGCTTCTAGATTAGGACCACAGGTGCCTTGTGAACCTTATCACTATTTTTTTTTTAATTGTTATCTCTGGAGTGCACTCTAACTATATTTCAGGCACAGCTGTTGAAAATCTAGGACATAGTTTCCTGCCTTTTTGAGGCAGGAAACTATCTCAACTTTATGAAAACTCTAGCGGAAGCCCTCAAATAGAACATAGTTTAAGAAACAAGGAACTATTCCCTCCCAAAAAGTAGCAGTCCAGGCCCTGCTTAGATGTATGACATAGCACTTTTTTTCACCACTCTCCCCACTGGGATCTTTGCTCCCCAAAGAAAAAGTGGTGAAATTAAGCTTTTCTTGAGCAGTTGCCCTGCCTCATATACAGAATGTGAAGAGGGATCCCCACAACACCTCCCACCCAATTTCTAATCCATCTAAATTTTCCTATCAGTTTGGTTTCTTCATTCCTTTCATAAGAAACATGCTAAGAAAGAGAAAACTGATTGTGCAATGCCTTTTGATTAGCCTTCCTTTGAGATACCCTCACTGTTTCGGTAATTTACAAAACTAAAATCCCAGAAGAAGGCATGAATCACAAGTGACGTTCCCATATAAGTGGTCTGACCTATCCCCTCTCACAGCTACAGTCAGGGCATCATCTTGGACATTCCCAAAATGATCTGTCCATCCTTCTCCAATCTGTGCTAGTCATACATTAACAGGAAACATGGATTGCATTGTGAGTTGATTGGTTCACAGGAACATCAGAGTTATGATTGTGAATGTATGTGCTTTCTCCAGAATTTAGGAACAGGTTTTCTTCCTT
This sequence comes from Liasis olivaceus, assembly GCA_030867105.1. Classification (NCBI taxonomy): domain Eukaryota; kingdom Metazoa; phylum Chordata; class Lepidosauria; order Squamata; family Pythonidae; genus Liasis; species Liasis olivaceus. Next base: position 56,888,091 of record CM061351.1, on the reverse strand, counting down.
AATAAAACAAATAAAGTAAAAATGTTACTGTACTTCTATGGGATATCAGATATCTGATGGTTGTCTGCCCCAGCAGATTATTATTCTTCTCCTCTCTCAAGCTATGTATTGCCCTCATTCTGTCACTGGTTCTCTCATGTAAGTCATGCAAGATGGTAGAAAGAGGTCCTAAGAAATATTAATTTATTTGATGTAGGTTCCTAAGATTAAAGTACATGGCTTTTGTCCCCTTTTAGGAGTTAATATTTATTAAACTATTTATTTAGTTATTCAATTTGTAAGGCTGTCCAATTCACAACTGCAACTCTGGGAGGTTAACATAGGATGAAACAAATTAATTATACAGTGGCCATATCTTTTTGTGAAATGATATCAAATGCTTGCCAAGTCTAGATGTCCAGAGATACTGGCCAGGTTTCTAAGTTACTCTTCTGTTAGTACAAAGGGGAGGAATTTCTGTTGGTCCTTTCTTCTATCTATAACCTCCTGTGAAAGCCCCACTAGTAGTCTCCCTGCCTTCTGGAGCAGTATTTCAGGGAGGCTGGAGAGGAAACTGAGGAAAGGAATTCCCTTTCTGAAAAAGGATGGAATCCAAGTCAATCATGACATGGAACAACTAATGCTGTCTCTCTCGAGTACAGTCTGCCAATGGCCTCTCAGAATTCTTCCCTCTAAAACAGAAGGGCTAAAAACGGAAGAGACCATGTTGCCAAAGACCATTTATTGAATGTGGGATTTATTTGTTGTATTTTAAGAGAAGGTGATAAGTTACTAAAATTGTTCATACTTCCTGTGATGAAAGGGGAAATCATTTCTTTATATATTTCTTTTCTTTTTCTTTACTGTATTATTTTTTCTTTCTTCTCTATTTTTCTTTCTATTTTTTCTTCACTTTCTATTTTTTATTCTTTTATTTTTTTAGTTTGCATTAGTTTTCGTAATTGTAATTTTTAATAAAATTACTATAAAAAAAGAGAATATCCAGCTTCACAGAATATACACTGTATCATTAAACGCTAGCAAGCCATTTTAAATTTTTTTGCACAAGAAACTACCACTATGGGTATTGAATGGCATGATAATCAGGATGGTGATGATGATGCCAAGAGGTAGTTTGAAAAAAATTAAAATAAAATTGGTTTATATAGATATGGAGGAATAAAAGCACTGCCTATTACAATAAACACTGTAAATGTAATAATGTTACCTTTCTAAAAAGACTTCTATAAACCTAATACAGAATATGGTAATACTGATTGCTTAGCCTGCTAGTTCACTGATTAAATAATTTAACTATCCTTGCTACAGAATGTGAATTAGTGTCCTAGGCACAATTCTAATTCTTGTTTAACTTTTAAAGCAGTGCATATTATTAGGTAATTGGCAAGTATTTATATCCAATAATGATTATTTTAGAGTTGCTCAGAAAGTATTGGTTTCACTAGCAGTTTCAAAAGCCAACTCATTTCCTCATTTACCATAAGCATTCTCCATATACCTATATTGTTGTGAAAAACAATAACGCTGCAGCAAAATTCATTTCTGATTTCTTGCTGAACCTCTTTATTTTTAAATGTTAGTAGTAAAAGTAATCAGATAATTGCCACGATCTATATGTCCTTTGTTTATAACTTCGTTTGTATATGGAAGAATATAAGTATTATTTTCCTTATAAGATTATCAAATCTGAATTCCTCCCAAAAACCATAATGTCTATTGGTCAAGCATAAACACATTACGGTTGTTTAAAATCCTGTATGGTTGTACAGATTCCTAGTGTCTGAAGAACATATGCAAAAACAATCATCTTGTTTAAAGATATTTCCACTTTCTTATGGCAATTTCATCCTGTAGCTGAAACAGGATTTCTCTGCTGATGCAGACGTCTGTCGTTGACGTCAATAGCTGTACGTAAATGGGTGCCTATCCATCACCCTAGTGTCAGAGCTTCCACTGTACTACTTCTACAAAGACTGAGTAGTCAGGCCTTTTATGTTGCCACCCAGGAGACTTTTCAGGGGTCCTGGAACAATAATTTCGGTCCACAGTTATATCCTGAAAGCATTTTACCATATTAGGAATGTGTGTGTGTGTGTGTGCACACATTTGGCAACTGGTTCTTTTCTTATGCAACTAGTAGAAATGATTCCCTGTGGTGTGAACCAGCAATCTTAACCATTTTAATTTTTTTGCACAAGAAACTACTGTCATGGGTACTGAATAGCATGATAATCAGGATGATGGTGATGGTGATGATGATGGTTTGATTGTAAAGTAATCTATGAAAATATTAGAAAGTTTGAGAAAATGGTTCATACAAGCCAATTTATTGGGCAATATTGTGGGAGCTACTTTAATATGGATCCTATGCTTCCATGTGATCAGTTTTCTGGACGTGTATAAAAAATTATATAAAGTATTTCTTCCCAAAGCAGTAATACATATAGCAATACATAAAACAAAGCAGTAATCACTACAGAAGTGATTTTCACACTAGTTATTACATTTATGTTCTCATGTATGAGGACTCAGTGAGACTGAGCTTACTGTCTCCAGAAAGTGTCTCCTTTGGGCACCTCAAAAGCCCTTCATTTAAAATACTGCCACTGTGCTGTGTTGCTGAAAATTTCTTCGAGTTTTCCAGCAAATAACTCAAACCTCTTTTTTTATGGAAATCAGTACTCCAAAATCAGAATCAGCTAGTAGCATTTGATCATTGACAAAACAGACCCATAAAGGAACAAGAGGCTATCAGAGGGCATATGGAGAACTTCTGAAAAGAGTCCCACAAGGCTTGAGTGTGATCAGTTGCTACAGATTGCTCTATGGTGGTATGATAAAAATAGAGCTGATCATTCAGTAAGCACATACTGCTGCTTACTGAACAAGTTGAACAAATAACAAGTATATTCCTCATTGCAACACTTTTCTCCAAGACCCATCCTTTTGAACCAAATGAAGTCACCACAAATTTAAGAAGAGCATTATCTTTTCAGTATTGAAACCAAAGTCCAGGCTATGAGAATCACTGGTAGCTAAGCCAGGTTAAGTTATATTTAAAAGTGAATTAATGAATTAAAATATCAGCGATCGAGGAAGGGTGTTCAGAGCCTGCACAATTCCTTGCCTCTCACAGTGACAAACAGAAGCAAAATAATTTATGTGAAAAAAGATTATGATTGCAATGGAGGCGAATATGTGTAGCTCAGGGTTGAACTGTGGAGTCCTTGGGGTTTTCTGAGCTTGGTTCTTTTCTTGCAAACGTTTCATTACCCGGCTAGGTAACATCACTGAAGATGGGTAATAAACATTTGCAAGAAAAGAACCAAGCTCAGAGAACCCCAAGGACTCCACAAAAGATTACAAGTCATTTTTGAATTGCTTTTCATATATAATTTAAGTACAAAATAAAGTCCTATTAACATTGAGAGTTAACACACTTAAATCAGGAAGAGTTGTTAGATGTAATTTATTTGAGTCCTATACAATTCAGTGAAGCTATGTTTTATTCAGGATCCAACTAATAAGGTAGAAACAACTTCTTCATTATATATTGTTGTGACACAGTTGACTTTATAAGGACTGCACTGGGAGTTGGCACATCTGTAATGCTACAGGTATAGCTTTATACAGAGCTCTAAAGAATTTGACTGTTAAGATATGTGGTTATAGAATAGCCAGAGAAATGAAAGGAATTATCCATCACTTGCACTGAGTAATTCTTTCTGAAAATTGTCTGTTGTATATTACCATGTATCAGTTCACTATATTTTCTGCCTTTTCTTCTTTCACCATGTATAAATCAATCATCAGCTGTTCATTCCAGGCCAAAAACACCACCACCACCTTGTGGCCTACTGGCCTTGTGGAGGTGCTTTATTTTACTATATGCCTAGTATTCCAGAGTCTAGGTTAGCCAAAGCCCCACCTGATTCATTCAGTAAGTCATGTGAATTTGGGGTTCTGCTTTATTCAGAGGAGCAAATCAAGAGTCCCTAGTCTGAGAGTCATATTTGTGGAAGAAGCCAATTATATGTTTGATGCTAAGTCAAAGTATGGTTTAATGTGACAAAAATCCAAAATGATTGCAGTCCTTTTAAGTCACTTAGTCTAATCTCTGTTTTATTAAAACTCTTGGGTGATTCAAAAGAGTATTTCTTAAATATCTTGTAAACTCAACAATAACAACTAAAATCATTTCCACAACTAGGTATTTATTTATGCTGCCTACATCATCATTTCCACTGAGAACAGTATGAATCATCATACAGATGAAAGCATTTGTTGGAGAAGCAAATTTTACTATCTTGTTGTATATCATAGCTTTAATATAGTTTTAATATTCCTGAAGGCTGACTTAGCATCCCACATATCAGCTGGCTCCTCCAACAAATGAATGAGAGTATGACTAACAGACTATGGCCAGCTCCATCCATTGTTTATCATTCAAAGTAACAGGGAGTCTGATTTGTCCCTCAGACTGAGCCAGAGCTCCTAATTCACAAGACATAAACAAACCAGATAGGGATTGGATAATGTAGACTCTGGAACTAGACATATAGTAAAACTTTGTCTTCCAAAATTGCTTTGAAATTAATGAAGTGCAACCTAAGGTTAAATATATCAGAAGAACCATTTGAGCTGGAAAAGGAAATGGTAGTAAGCCTGCACCTCTGAAAATTTACCAGCTGGTTGATGCCAATTCAACTATTCTTACTTGGCATTCTTCCACACGTTAAAAATTATGTGCCAGAATTTCATATCTCAGTTTTGAATTTGAACTTCCTTCCTTCTTTCTGTTCTGTATAGTCTGGACTCAGAAAACAAGACTATACAGTCACTACTTGCCTAACACTATTAACATTTATCATTCATCCCTTAGGTCACATTAGATGGATTTGCAATGAGACAAACATATAAATATATATAAAGCTGAAATTATTCCAACACTGTTTTACTACATGTTTAATTCTGCATGGATTTAGAATGACTTGAAATCTTCAGAACAAAGAGAAAAAAGTGTAAATTAGCAGTGCTTCTTCTCCATGCAACTGATTGGATTTCCCATATCTGAATGTTCACTTCTCTTTTCAGGAAGCACAAATAAGCATAAGAAGAGGAAGTAAAATGCAGTAAAACTTCCTACGTCCTCTCTTAAAATATTGTCACTCAACATATACCCCAGGATGGGGAGGCTATTTGGCTCTAGCTCAATTGTTTGCTAAATGCAAAAGTCACAGAACAAACAACGCAAAATAATTAAAAGCATGGTGCAGTTTTTACATGCATTAAGAATTTAAGAATCCTGCAGAATGAGACCAAAAGCCTAATTGATCTTTGTTCTGTTTTTCATAATAATTGACCAGATGTCCATGGAGAAGATATGGCCTCCTACGTTTGTTGATTAAAAACACTATGCCTTATTGCCAAATATATCATATTTGATGGCCACTGATAGTCTTATCATCTGTTGATCCATTGGATACCCTTTTAAAGACTTCATAGTTGTTGTTCTGTTGATTCCTTTAGTAACAGCTAATTTTTATAATTTAAATAAATGCTTTATCAAGAAAGATTAGTTTTAACAATACATTCACTTGATTTTTGAAAAATGTAAAGCTGCATTAGAACAATACAATATTTATAGCACAATATAGGTTTGTTCAGGTTTTCAACATTTTAACAAGATAATCAACATAATGTTATTTTACTACTATATACAGTGCATATCACAACTGGTAAATGTACGTCCTATACATCCTTATGCCACTCATAAAACCATAGCATTTGGTTCTACATTAGCATTTATAAGTAATAAATTACAATGTGGTTCTAGCTATCTTGGATTCTCTAGATAAGATGAACTAGTTTGATTAAGTTCTCTGCCTCAATTTATTTCTCTTTATTCAAGCAGTCCCCTAATGTGATAGGAAATTTCATATTTTTAAAAGCATATACAAGCCCCACTGAAGTCAGATTGCAAGAATAGCACTTGGTGAATTGTACCCCATTTCATTTTTTAAATAAAACAACTAAAATATGTTCAGATTAATAGAAGAGCAAGATACATATTTATATCATCTATAGTATCAATCAGATGGTATATCAGGAGCACCTGATTGAAATCCTTGATCCCAAAAAGAAACTGTTTTTGTTTTGCATAAACAGCAGACAGTTGGTAAGCTGTTCTACTCTTATTTAATTGTGTGGGGTGCGGAAACAAAATGTTCACAACTGAAGATGTCAGCATTCAGAATGGAATATTTATGTTATAAAACACTTCCAATTAGCAAATCTGAGGTTTTCTATAGGAATAGAAATTGTTTCGCCTGTGTCATTAAACTTTAGGTGCAACTTCTCAAAGAATATAAGAGGAAGTTTATTTGTTCTCCTATATGTGCAAGTCTGTGTGGAATGCTCACTTCAAAACATTTAACATATAAACTATCTCTCAATATGCAAAATCTGAACTGCGTCAGTATTAACATGGTTACTATATTTTATTCCTATAAAATCTGTCCATTTAAAACACATCAGAAGCAAAAAAAAAAAAAAAAAGGCTATGGAAGAAAGAAGAAAAATTGCCCTAATATTACCAGTTTAAAAAGACAGAAAGGACTATAACAGTTCCTTTGACATTTCAATACATTTCTGGTTGACCAATTTCCTCTCATTCTCTTTGCAGCTTTGCAAAAGAAGCCATATCCTTTCAGGAGATCATTCTGTAGATTTCCAGCTCCAAGATGCAACCTTTCAAGGACATTTTTCTTGTTTACTTATATGGAGAAGAGCCAACATAATACTGACAATTCTCTGACCATTAGTTACTCAAACAGTGTTCAATTTTCTTTTGCTGGACATGTATATGCAAGTTATATATCTTTGGCAAGGATGCTCTGCTTAAATCACAAAGTTCATACTTATATACCCTTAATTTTCACATTTAATTCCAAAACAGCTCCTACAGTAAATATGATTGTTCAGTGTACATGTGTATACATTTCAGATCTGCAGTCCACATATAGTATCATGCTAAACAAAATAGTTGAACAGCTGAGATTCATTCTTGAGTTAAAAAGCCCCAAACCTCCATTGTACATAGCACATTCAGTTATTGTTTTCAGTCCTTTCCATTACAGAACTATGGTCATCAGCCATTGTGTCCTTTATCAAAACAATGTTTGCACTCCTAGACAAGTAGTGTAGGTAGTAGGTATGTGTGGCTACAGAAAAATGTTGCCCTTTATTGCTTGACAAAGTTGACTCTATATGTATGTGCATATATACATGTACACATACATATTTCTGTCAGCCATTCTCAGTAAAAGAAAGAACAGTGCGGTGATGAATGCTGAGTTACACCAAAATGTCACTTCTTTTGCTACACCATACCACTAAACCAACCATGGCAACCGTCAGAAGAATTGGTACAAAAATCAGAGGGACCAGAATTTTATCTGAAGGATCTTCCCAATGCACTTTATCTGAAGTACAGTTTGTAAAGAATTGTCTATGGATTCCAGTGATGAAGCCTTCAGCCAGTGGGTTAGGCCAAAAACACTTTGCGGTTAAAGCCTTGTGTTCTGTACATAAAATGAAGTTGTTGTAATACCTGAAAAGGAAACAATATGAAAATAAGTGGAACAGATACATACTAAAAACACTGCTGAGAATTCTTTTCCCCTTTCATTCTAGTTTAATTTACATCTAGTTCAACAAGATATAACAAAGAGTCTGCTTCTAAAATATAAGTTGCATGAGCCTTTTTACAGGTAGTCCTCGCTTAATAACCCTAATTGGGACTGGCAACTCTACCACTAAGCGAAGCGGTCACTAAGTGGGAAAACATGTGACTGTGGCTCTGCTTTCTGCCTGGAAAGAGACAAGACTAGTCAGTTTCACACCTTTGCAGCATTCCTCAGTCACGTGATTGCCATTACAGTCAATATGCCATAATGGGGCTAGGAACTGTAGGCATTCTGCGCAAACAGTTTATAGTACTCTCTTGAAATCTCTTCCTCTCCAATCTCTCTGCTCTGCAAGGAGAGGTAGAAAAAAGGCAAGCGATTTCTGAAGGCAATCTTTTCTTTGCCAGACAGTTCCCTCCCCTCCTTACAGAGTGAGGAGATTGGAGAAGAGATTTCAAGATATCATTGCTATTGTTTTCAATGTATAGAAGAGCAAACAGCTTGCAATCCCTTTTTCTCCAACCTCTCTGCTCTGCAAGGGGAGACAGAAAAAAATACAGGACAACATGTACTGGCTGTAATGATGATCACATGACTAAAGGATGCTGCGAAGGTTGTAAATGGGTGTAAATGGGCATAAAGTTATTTTCCCAGCACTGTTGTAACTTTGAATGGTTGCTAAATGAGTGGTTGGTAAGCGAGGACTACCTGTATATAAAATTACAGAAGCCATCTTCTATTTACATCTTTGAATCAGACTCTGTTATGCCAATCATTATCATTCCTTTCTATCAGGGGTGTTCTACTGGTGGGATGTACCTCTTAAAGATAGGGGAGGGGGTTCTTGTGGTTTCATTATACTAGGTTATTGGTTCATTTCATATATAAAATAAATATAATATTCCTTGTAGGATTATCTCTAGTATCCATAAGAACTGCATTCCAGAAAGCATCAACTTTTGAGCAAGTTATGAATTATTCATACACTGTTACTGTTGAGACAAATGGTCAACTGCAGCAAGAGAGTACGGCTTGGTTTTAAAAAAAGCATTATGATGCTGTGCTGCAATATAGAGGGATGGGGAGGAGAGAGACTTGGAACTAAATTTAATTAGAGTAGACCCACCAAAATCACTGGGACCTCAATAAGTCTACTTTAAATATGACTAATACAGGTTGGAAACCAGAGCAACTAAAAACTGAAAATGGAATCTATTTCAATAGAAGTGGTATAATGAAAATTTTATATTAGAATTTGCTCAGTGTTTTGAGATTGGTGAAGCCTGTCAGTTTGAATCCTGAATTAGCCATAGTTAGAGCAAGTTCACATATAATGCTAAGTGATTATGCAATAAAAATGGTTAAAGGAGGAAGCATGAATTCAATCTTACCCCTTTCAATGTAAGTGGAGCTTACATCATGTCTAATTAAGATCAAGGGTTTGTACAAATATAAACTTTCCTTGTGGATCTGAAGCCACACTTGGGCAATGCCTTAAAGCTAGATTTAATATTCTGGCAGCAATTCACTGAGGAGTCAAGATGTTATAAAACTTCAAAAAACTCTAAATAAATTATCTCTGTTTTTATTTTAAAAAAATATGAATATAACCTGGATTAAAAACTTCACCAGAACAGAGAAGACACTCCATAAGATCATACCTTTTTTCAGTTCCCTTTCTTTTAGCTTCACATATATTTTATATCTTTGTGAAATAGATATTTTACCACTTTCATTTCATGCACTATTTTTAATGTGGTTTACCATATATTCCTTTTATGTTCAAAGTCACAGTCTTTCATACACCATGGTTGTAATCAAATGGGTCTCTTCCATCTTTCATGGCTTGGCCTACTATGACTTTCTCATAATACTTTTTGGTAAGATGAAAAAAAAGAATAGAACAGGTTCCCAACCTTATTCATAATCATGCCACATGTAGCATTCCCTGCCAACAGTGTAATAACTGTAAACTTTGGCACATAAATCTACTTTATCTCAGGCACATTCACACTTTTTTATGCAAGCTTGGATTTCTAATCCAAAAGTACCTCACAAGCCAACAGCTGTTGCCTGCATCCCACCAACTAGGAGGCACATACAATACACTATGGATATACAGGTAGTCCACATTTAGTGACTGAATTGGGACCAGCAACTCAGTCATTAAGTGAAGTGGTTGCTAAGTGAAAATCAAATGACTGCAACTGTGCTTATGATTTTACTCCAGCTTTCCTTTGCTTTATAGCTTTAGAAGGATACAACCTCAAACAGCTGGGTGAGCCCAAACAGGGAGGAAGCTCAGCTCACAAGGAAGCTGGGTAAAAGGGCAAATCTTATAGCCCTTTTCCCCTACTCCCCCACCCTTTAGAATGCACACCCTAGCACTGGAATAATTAGCAAGAAGAGAATTAATGTTTGTATTTACATTCAGTGGTGAGGAAGGGATTACAAGAGAGTAAGCAGGAACACAATGGGGAATACATATCAAAAGGAATGTCCTAGCACCTACTGTTTGCCTAGCTAGCCACTTAGGAGGCAAACAAAAGCCTTTAGTATGAAACTGATTAGGGTCTTGTCAATTTCAGGCAGCACCTGCAAGAGGACTGAGGGTTCTATCAACTAATTAAGGTCATAGAGCTGAGCTTGTTAACTTGTGGTTAGCACTTTGCAGGGCCCTGCTGTGCTGCAGAGAAAAGCAGCTTTGAAAGAGAGTTTGTTTAGGCAATCTCTCAGCATTGCAAGGAAGGGGAAGAACAAAAAACAGGTCAGGCACAGGACAACACTTATTGACTGTAATGGTGAACACTGCAAAGGTTGTAAATGTGGGCGCTGGTTGCAAAGTTACTTTTTCATCACTGTCATAACTGCAAACAGTTGCTGTCTGAGTCAGTCACTAAATGAAAACTACCTGCATTTTTTTTTGAAAAAAGTAAACTAAAACAGCAACTATAGACTCATGAACATCTGTTGGGGTGGGAGCAACTTATGACTTGGGTAATGTCATAATCATATATGCATCAGACATAATGGCACATGTGTGATTACATCATGTGTATGAATACATTCAGGCTTCTTTTACTGGTGCAAAATATGGATTTACCATGTTTTTTTTCCATGTGAGAAGAGCAAATTTGGGATGGAGGCACAGAATTGGAACATGGCTCCCAAAGAAAGAGCTAAGCTACTCCTCCTTCACACCTGTCAAATCCACACACCCCAACCTGGCTGCCTTTTCATTTGGGGAAAAAAAACAAAAAACTAGGATGATTGCTTATGTGACTAACATGTCTAATCTAGGTTGGCTCAGACTAACTTCAGTCCTGTCAATCTTAATGGGATTTACATTCAAATTTTATATATTGTGTTTATATACTTGTTGAAGCCAGTAGGACTTATTCTAAAGTATGTCATTATAGGATTGCCCCTTAATCTCAACTAACTTCAACACTATATGTGGTTGCTTAAAATAATTTACAGAATAACTGAAACTTATTTATTTGCTTCTTGCATAAATAACTGGAAAGTAACTAGAAATGCTCACAGTGACCTACAGTAATATGAACAATTCATCAGATGCTTGGATTTCTAAAGCTTACTACTTATATTGGCCTATGGCATGCATACTTGTAGAACTGTTCACAAGGTGTACTTGTGAATCATACGTGTGGATTTGTTTCTAAAACCTGAACATGAGATAAAACACTTTAAGAAATCATTTAGGAGCAGTTGCTAAAAATCAACATTCTCAGAAAAATCTCTATTTGCTTTCTAACAATAGAGTATCATAATTAACTCAGTGGCTGTGATTCTGGAACCATCTCTACTCACCAAGGTACCCTTACTGCAACTCTTTCAAAGATCAAAGGCACAAATACCAGGAGCTAGAGTGTGGTACCTGCTCACAACTCCCAAAACCATTTTTTGTCATGCATCTCATTGCTTCTTGCTTTCTCTCACTCATTTCCTTCCACACCAACTTTAAAGACTTATTGCTTATAACAAAAAGAAGCAAGTAAATACCTAAATGTATGGAACCAATTATCCTCAATGTCTTCTAATTTAAACTTTGCTATTCAAAAGCAATTTATTAAATAATGTAACAAATGTAATAATTATGAACTAGAAATGCATAACAGAAAAATCTTCAGTATGTCGCTGTAGGCTCACAATATTTGAATTAGAATAGGAAATGGAATTCTTTGCAAATGGAATTCTGCATGATACAGCTTACAGCATGTAATTTTAAATTGTGAAGAGAGAAGCAAAACTTCTTACCTTAACATATTTTAAAACTTATGTTATATTCATCAACACACAAATCCTGAGCCAGTCAAATTCTGTAATGTTTTAATTCCAGTGTTAGCATTGGGGCAAATTATCTGCAACAACTCTCATGCCCTAAGGTTATGGAGCTCTTATTTTACTGTTTGAATCTCTTAGATTATTGGTTTTATTGTCTATGTGCTGAGAATCTTGAGACATAAAATGAATATATAAATATTAAGCAGGGCATAATCTTCTCATAGGTATATACAAAGTCAAATGATCCATGTTATGGTTCTGTTTGATTGCTTCCAATAACATCAGAAGATGTAAGAACTGTATGGTCTACTTAGACCTATAGCTACAGAAAGCACTCAAATTGTAATGGTATGGGAATATTAAGGAGAAATAAACCCCTATTAACTACTTCCATTTTGGATCCCTGTTAAGTGTTGATACTGAGAAACTAATTCTTCAGACAGAGGTATGAATGTCAGGTCACTATTTGTTTCTGAATATTTCTATTTATTTATTCAACAAATGTATATAGCTGCCCATCTTCTAAAAGGAACTCTGAGCAGCAAACAAAATAAAATCACAATTCGATAAAATAACCATTTAAAACAATTAACAACACTGAGACCCTGATAAAACTTGCATCCATCCATCATTCCCCCTGTGCCAGCTGTATTAACATCCTGGCCCCATGTCTGGGGGAAAAGCCAGGTCTTCACCACTTTTCTGATAATTCATGCATAATTTCAAATGCAGCAGAGTAGATATGAGCCTTTTTTCCCCACTGAATTTTTGATGGTCCTTAAAGAAGACCAAGACCACAGCTTACATTTTTGTATCATTTTTTAGCTATAAACAATATGAATATTATTACCAACAGAACAAGGCTGAATTTGTGCCAAAGCTTAACATCAGACTTGTGTTCCTGAGATTATTCTGAGCCAGGAAGTAGTAAGGAGCTATATACATGTATAAAACAAACTCTTTTTTATACAACTTTCCTCTCATTTCTCCCAAAACAAATGTTTTCAAGTGTTATATTTGGGGCAAAGCACTCAAGAACTTTGGATTCCAGAGAGTAACGTTCACTCACAGAGCTTAATTTGCTTGCCTATTTGCCTGAATGGCGAATGACTGATGCTGCAGAAAGCAATGTATTGAAAATCCTAGTTGAAGATCTGACCTATTGCTTATATGCTTGTATAGATATTCCATTGATAAATTATTTTATTTATTGGTGTTGCCAATAAATCAAACAATAGAAGAGAATATATGTAGCTCAGGGTTGAACGGTGGAGTCGTTGGGGTTCCTTGAGCTTGGTTGTTTTCTTGCAGACATTTCCTTACCTGGCTAGCGAACATCTTCAGTGCTAGAAGGGAGTGGGGTTTGCTCTCTGTTTGTATACAGTAACTTGCCCTGTCAGTGTTGGGGGACAGACCAGCTCAGAGAACCCCAAGGACTCCACAAATCAAACAATTTATATCTCTTATGAGATATACAATAGCAACATATGAGATCCATATTCTATTTTACTTGGACATTTCCACCACCATCCCTCCCCCAGAGATTGTAAATTAGATTGTTTAAGGCTATATGAGGTATTTTATTTGTTTCCACTGAATACCTACAAGGTCAATGAGGGATATTAGGTCTTTTGGCCAATTAGATTTTCACTCAGCTTTAAGAACTAATATGGGGCTCTACTAAATCAATAATTTTACTAATAACTTATTCTGATATCCCAACTCTAAGGTGCTTAAGGAAGTTATGTGGGGTCTGAAAGTATATAATGTGGGTTACCTTGCTGAAGCAAAACAAGCTTGATCTAAATGTTGGCTTTTTGTTGTTCTGTCCATATTGACAGACTGTGACTAACCTTATTTATGTTTGTCTGAAACAAGTCCATTTAACAAATCATACTGAGATTAACATGAGTCCAAGGTTTGAACATAACTGTAGTTTAGGGATGACAGTATCAAATAAACAATGAACACTTGTATATCAAGGTGCAAAGGTCAAATTTAATCAAGGAGTGTCTTGATGATAGACCAGTCCTATTCTCAAATATAATTTTTAAAAAATCTTTGGTTCATGTGAACTGCAAATATATTTGGTAACTGCAAATATGTCTTTGAGAAAAATCCTCCTTAATAAAAAATATAATAGAAAGAACATCAAATAAAGAAACAAATGTTGGAGAAATAAAACAGTGATCCAAAATTCTACTTTAACTGATCTCTGGCACCATATCAAAGATGCATTAACCTCTCCAATTTTTTGGAGTTTTTTCACTTCTTCACTTTTTCTCCCATATTTATATTGAAAATTCTGAAGATCATTCCATAACTAGGAGTTCTTGGCATAGGTCAAACTTAATTAGTTCCCAGCAGTGTCTCTCCTGAAAAATGGGCTTTGAAAGTACATTTGTGGTTGGCAGTCCAAATGTCAAGATCAGAGAGCCCATCTTTGTTAATCATTGACTCTCATCTCTTCAACTGTTCCCTCTGTGCCTTTGAATGGATGATTCACTCCAGGTATCTTCAGTGTCTTTCATTTCCAGTGATTCTATTTTAGTCTGGATTTAAGCCAAGTTCAGTTTGTTTGGTTTCAAACTATCTGGCTGTTTGTATAAGGAAGACACATTTTGGGACTGTATATTGATATGGAAAGTATCACAATATTTAGGGGTGGGGATCTAATTTCCTTTTGAACTATAGCTTTCTACCATCTGTTCTGAAGCTCTACTGAACAGAGTTAGGCCTGAAATTATTCTGTTTTATTTTATTTTGTTGTTAATGATATATACCTGTCACATTAACTTTCTAAGGAACATTGAAACTGCTATAGTTTTACATTTAATTGATTTTGAAAGGTCTTAATGGTAGGGCTGATCTTACATACATGAAAACCCCTGATAGCAAAAAAAAAAAAAAAAACCAGGAGCTTGGTCCATCCTAGTGACAAGCTTGCTCTGCATTCTCCCCCATATTCTCCCTTTTTATTCCAAGGATTAATTTCCCCATAACCTCTTGCGGAATACAGCAGTGGATGAAGCCAAAGTCAGAACCAGGGAAGGCCAAAACAATTTACACACATTGTTCAAGCTAATTGCAGCATGGCAGGACCTATAGCATTAAGGAAGTCGGTTTCACATAACAACTTCAATATCTTATAGTATTCCCCAGCCCCACCCTGAATGTTAAAATTAGGCTTGGGGGAAAAAAAAGATTCCTATTGGTTTCAAGAAAGGCTTTAAAAATGTCTAATTGCTATTTGTGAATGTGCGTGTATATGCTTGTGTGGGAACAGGCAACCAATGGGGCCTGATCAGGTTGGAAAGACCAGTAGGCCACACCTGGCCTATGGATTATTGGTTGCCAAATTCTGTCTTAAATATGATACTCCAGGTCTGGTTTTACTGCCTGTCATAGGCATCTGCTACATTAAGATATTTATGGAAATATTAATTGCTCCAAACTATTGTAAATCCTCAGCCTATCCCTACCAGCAATTAAGCTTTCAGTTTGGTTATTTTTTAAAAAAATGTATTGATGGATTTTTTAAATGTTTCAGTATGGGAGATGGCAATGCATGCACATGATACACAAAAAGAGGGAGATTTTGTTGTTAAGCAGGATGGCCTAGTTTGCTACATTGGAGGAGTGGACAGTGCAAGCAGCTGATGTAGTTTCACACCATTGTTCCAGGAATATAACATGACAATATCATGCTGGAGTTGCACAACTGTGCTGCCCTAGGAACTTCCCAAATCTGAAACTCCATTAAACATAAGGAATTTCTCCACACTTGGCAGCAGCTGTCATAATATATTTTGCATATGTCTATTTTGCTGAATGCCCAACTAAGAAATACAGAATATCTGTTTTCCAGAATCTTTATAGAGAACTGTGTATTTATTTATTTGCAAAAGATGACATATCATGACATCTGGTTTAGGGGGGTAATAGACATTTCTTTTGTGAGATTGACTCTAATTTGGAGAACAGAAGCAGCAATCTAGATTTATCCTTGCCATCATTCATCTCTGATAGTGTGGTAGATTTGTCCAGAGGTTGGTAGATTAGCAGTTGTTTAATCTCTAATAATAGTCTACAAAACGTAAGCTTCATTTTGTTTTGTTATCCAATTAATTTCCTATTATTGCCTTATACTGCTTGTGGCCTAAATAAACCCTTTGGAGTATTAGAACCGGACACTGTTGTAGTTAAATGCTGATGGATAAAGCCAGTGTGATCTTAATAGCTTTGCAGCATTTTCATAGATGATATGCCTTGTAGTTTCCACCTATCCACCAAAGACTTACTGTATACAAAATGTCAAGACTCCATAGTAAAACTTGACATGAAACCCAACAGAATATACCTAATATATTGTTTTTCTTTTCAACAAAATGTTTACATTCCTTGTATCCTTGCAGGTGTAAGCCAGGAAGGATGTACTGAGACAATAACATGTCAACATTGGATTGTTCAAGATTCTTAAGACCTTATTGTAATTCTGTTGATAGAATCAGCAGCAGCAGACTGTCAAATACTTATTTCCTTTTGTTATAAAGTTCTGTACAGTTCACAGCTGTGTTTGTACAGAATACTGAATAAAGCAGATGTGTTTCTAACAATGAAGACTAATAACAATTATCTTTATGTTGCAAAAAACTGACTTTCAGTGATACTTCTCTACATGTATTTGTGATGACGTAAGAGCATTTGTATCCGCAGTTCCAATATTAACTCAAGAATGAAAATGTGTGATTTTTTTTCCCATCATGCAACAGTTGTTTTCTCCTTGTGGGCAGAATCCACAACGTGAAGGCTACTTCCTAACCAGTTGCAATTTATACTTAACAGGAAATTGGACATGGTGAGATTCAGATGTAGAAACTGCAACAAATTAGTGGCTACAGCTACCAAATGGTGGGAGGGGCCAGTTAAAAATTACTTTGCAAGCCACATCTAGCCCACAGCTTGCTTCTTTGCATTTTCTGACATATATGTTCTTTATCCTTGCTCTTCCCATATTGCATTTCAGGTTACTCATGATAATATAGTAATACTTTTATTTCCTGCACTGGATATTTTTAAAATGAAATATAGGATTTTAAAGTTTAAATATCAATAATGAATAAATCAATACTCATAAGAATGAAAAGACCATTGAGAAATAGTAGTTAAGAAGACAGCCAGGATTCTCAGTTATGATCTTGGTAGACTACTACTATACCTCTACTAGCGTAGCCTCAGCTAGGGAGGAAAAAAATGGAATAAATAATATATTGTCCCCTCTAATTTCTTGGAGATAGGTGAAATACAGATGCACTGTAATAATTTTCAAACTTATGTGTGAGAAATTAGCCCATCACATTATCTGGGGTGCAAAAACAATTTCTGTATTTCTTAGCTATCCGCTAGTGGTCATCCAGAGTTTTGCAGCTCAGGTATGATTGGCTGTAAGAAACACTCATTTTCCTATTTGATTTTAACATCAAGGCAGGAGTCTTAAAAGTAGTTGCGGCTGCTTTAAATGTCACATTAACAGGTTGACTCCTTAAAGTAGTTGCATCTTTTTACAGGCTTGCATGAAAATCTGAAAAGACAGTCTGCTTTAGAGAAGGGCTGCACTTATGCAAGTTCTTGAAGCATTCCTTCCAAATAAATTTCAAAGCATGCACTGCTCTATCACTGCATTTGCACTTTGAGAGAGCTAGGAGTCCATAAAGAAGAGACAAAGTAAGAGCAAAAGACTGTCTTACAGAAATTAGCATTACATCTCTTTTTTAAGGGCTAGCACTCTCCTGAGCCACAAAAGGAATTCCTGCCCTCTCTATAACTGGATATCTTATCTTCCAGTTCTGCATAAATTACTCTCTTGTTTAATCTTAATATGCAGACACTTTATGGACCAATTCAAACTGATTCTCTTCCTTGAAATGGGATTATATTGGCTGTTGTAGCAGAATTAGGTTGTTCTGTATAAAAGAACAATTTAGAATGTGTCTGGATATGCTTGGAAGTAGAAATGATTTAACTGCACTTGAAAACAACATGTTTTCAGAAGGGTTTTATTTTTCCTCTGGGACTTCCTCTTAAAAATCCAGCCTACATTGTTTATCACTGACATTACTTCTGGCTGAAGAATTAGAAACAGATAAATAGAGTTGCTTTATGTGGGTGCCACAGGCGCTCTTTGAAACGTGATACAATAATTTTTTTAGAAAATTATGGTGAGCTCCAATGTTAATCTGTATTAATAACTACATGGTATTTTTTATTCTCCTCCATGCCAGAGTCCTAGTAAGTGCTTTGAAATAAGGAAAAACAAAATAACCAAGTCCTACCTACTAGGCAGGACTGTTAATTGCAACTTTACAAATGTGTTCAGTTAGGACCAGCTGACATCTCTCAGATTTTATAAAGATTAAGTGCTTTAAATTAACAGGCTTTTCTCAGCCCCTAGACACACTATAAAGTATATGGCATACCCACGTGGAAGCCAGATCAGTGCTCTTAGCCCTGCTCCCAGTTCTACTCACTTCTGAGCTTTCTGTCAGTTTTGTTCCCAAATCATATGCTAACTACTACAATTTATTTCCAAAAATTAGTAGTTTAGAAGGGAGACCCAGTTTCAGGATCTCACTTAGCCACAGTGTGTCTTTGAGTTGACCATTATCATTCTGTCCAAAACACCTTACAGGATTGTGTGTGTGTGTGTGTGCACACACACGCCTTCAAGTCAGTGTTGACTCCTGGCAACTACTTGGACAGGTCCCTGCAGTTTTCTTAACAAGATTTCAGTATGCCATTGCCTGCTTCCCAGGGCTGAGAGAAAGTGACTGGCCCAAGGTCACCCAGCTGGCTTCTTGTCTGAGGCAGAACTAGAACTCACAGTCTCCCAGTCCTAGCCTGATGACTTAACCACTAGACCAGTGTGACTCTGAGGAGAATAAAACTGGATGGGGCATACTATGAACATTCCCTGAAGGACTATGGTCCAGTGATAGTTTGTGCTATAATGGTAGCAAGAAAGAGGAGAATGAAAGAGAGGCACTAGTCATCCCTCTTTTTGCTCTTGCCTTCTTTTGCTGAGAGATGCTTCAGTTCATTTCAGCATCACAACATCTTATTATGTCCTCTGAGCTGCTCCCATGGAGACAACCATTATGCCTCTCTAATGTTATAACCAGAGCAGTTCTGTTTAAGTTGGAGAAAGCATAGCAGACCAAGCAACTGTTCTCTATTGAGTGTTGCTCCTTACAGGTCTTCTTTCCCGTGTTAAATTGCCTCTTTAAAAGTCAGTGGCTTCATAGAGAGAGGAATATTTAATCTTAAAATTAAGTTAAACTTTTCTGAAGAATGTATTGTGGCAATTGAGCATCTTGGGAGAATAGAAACCCGGAAACTATTTTCCATATCATTATTTCCAGCTTTTGGCTCAGTGTAACAATCTGATGAGATGCATAAAACATAAGCCATGAAGATCCCAGGGGGTCAACAGTCATTTGTTTGATGTATGAGAAACTTTTCATTTATATATTTTCTTAAGTAAGGCCATATAAATTTCCTCTTCAGGCAAGAAGGCTAAAAACTTATTTTAAAAAAGTATTCAGTCTTTAAAAAGTCTATTTAAAGAAATGGTGAGGATAAGTTTCCCATCTCTTGCTCATAGGACTATCACTGCAATTGCCTTTATGAAGGGAAGAAGCAGACTGAGTTAGGGATGATGCCCCTTTACTTCACTGGGTGCTTTTTTTTTAGCTTCCTCCTTTTCTCCATTTTTTATGGAGATGTAGCTTAAATGGAATTATTTACATGGAAGTGGTGGGCACTTTCTGCAGTGGCAGATGGCTACCTGGCCCAAGGTCTTAATCATCCATCTTGACAATTGAAGAAGAGGAAGGTGGTACCTCTACTGCCACCACACCAACTAAAAAAGGAAGTGAGAGGATGCAATTTAGAAGGAGTTTGCTCAGAGTTCCCTGATATTTCATAATGCCTCTACTCAGATTTTCATATAATTTAGATGGAAAAAGAGAAAAAAGTAATGAAAAAGTCAAAGAAGACTGATTTTAGATTATCAAGAGATTCATTCAATAATTGCCATTAAAGGGATGGCAAAATATAGTTAAAGCTCCATTGTCAGATATTAGAAACACTGCCCGTATTTCCCCAGGTTTTCACCAACCAACCTGCTACACATCTCCAATTTCTGTCAACCACAATGAGGAATCAAAACTTGCATTTAAATGATAAATCCGTAATTGTAAGAATTTGTGTTCATTACAGCTGCACAACATGTATGTCCCAGAAATCATTGCAATTGCTCCTAAAAATCTCAAATGCTTTTTAAGATTTACATTAACTACTCAGAGGTATCATAAGGAGATTTAATGATGGGTTGTATCAATATGCTAGTGATATATTTATTTCTCTGTTACTACCTCATCAGGAAATAGCATGATGCCTTAAATGTCTACCTATCGTAAGAATGAATCCAAGCAAGACAAAAATACTTCACTGTGAGGTATTATAATTTTGGGGATGTCATAGTCCCCCACATCTGGATATACAGTAGTCACTTCCACCCAAAGTAACAGTTTGGGAGTACTTGTGAATTCACATCTCTCTTTTGCACTTCAGTTTGAGACAAAGGTCAGGAATACTAATATACTGATTTTGCATCTCTTGCTAGAAGAAGATGGCCTAAATGTGATGGGTTCAAATTATAACTATCCTGTAGGCTTCATTACATTACTGCAGTGTACTATACATGACTACTTTTGTACACAATTCATCATCTTCAGCATATTCTGAAAATGGCAGCCAGATTGCTCTGAGATAATCCAAAGTGATCATATCCAAATAATTACATGTCCATATATTTGTTTCTGAATGTAATGCAAAGTGCTGGTTTATTTCCAGTTATCTACAACAATTTTGTATTATCCTGACCACATACTAAGGTCAGCCAAAAACCTTAGTTGCTATAATTTGATAGATAATGAGACAGGGCCAGACTTTCTTGGTCATTGCCCCAGAGTTCTGGAATGTGCTTCCTTCAGAAATATAGAGATTAACAATTAAAATACAGAGATTCATCCCGGCCTTAAAGCCTAGAACACATACTTTTAAAATATTTTCTAAATAGAGAATTTTAATAATTTTTAATCTCATGATTGCATTAATTGTAAGCCTCCTTGAGAATAGTTGATAGTTGGAGGTCTATAAACGTTTAAAGTCTTAATGCCCTGTATGCCTGCAAATCTGTCCATTTCTCTCTCTGCTTCCTCCTCTACCTGAATTGCTTTGCTGCCTGGGGCAGAAAGTGGAGAGAAATGTAAACAATCTCATGCAGAATTTATCTGCTTTCTTAGCAGATAGTGTTTTAAAAAAGCAACGGGGCCCAGTGTGTCTAATAGCTCTGAACCAAAGAGTAAAGAACAGATTAAAGAATGACAGAGCCAGCTATAAGAAATTGGAGCTGGTACTTGCCTATTCATTCAAGAACAGTCTATATCTATGGCTACATTTTAATATACTCTCCCATTATTTGGTGGGTATCTCAGTGGCTTAATAATAATGTTTTATTTATTCTTCTTTTGATGACAGACACAGCATAAAATACAAGTCTGTAAAATGCCTGGAAAAAAAGTGACAGATGCATATAATTACAAGACATGGTAGTATTTTCTTAGTTTGTATTTTTTAAATCAGTATTGACATGAAGAATTACTGTCACAGCATTTGCTTTTATAATAATTAAAAATCTGCAGAATCTTAATTAACTGGAAGAACAACCCACATAAATACTTTTTAAAGTTACATATGGTGTTTTTTTAATTATATGCATATGATGACAAGTAGAGAAGCTTTTTAAAAAAGAAAAGGAGTAGTATTATTATACCAGCCAGATTTCCATTTAAATGTTTACATTTTGGTTCATGTAGAGTCATCCAATTGATTTTTTCTCTTAATTAATGGTATGTTTTACAACACAATTTTATTATCAATAGTAGAGTTAACTTGTAGGTACAAAGAACACTAGGATAACATTTTCAAGCTTGCATGTGCTTTCTCAAGCACAGTATATGATCCTAACTGGCAATGTAAAATCCTTTAGCAGAATTTGTTGCTCTTCAGTTAATAACTAGACAACCCATGACCCATTGAGTCATTGCTTCATAGATATTTCCTTACCGAAACAGAGAAACAGAATGACAATGGGCAGATTGCAGTGGAGATGACAATTGAACTGCTTCAGTAGTTGGGCATTATAGGGGACCACCCATTCAGAAGTTATAGCTCGACTTTGTCATCCTGCTTGATCTCCTTCAAATCTTCCCATTTCTGAAGACCGTCTCCTGTAGATAGGATATGAATCTTCGCCACACCTTGTATGTTCATTGAATGGCTTCGGGTACCTTTTACTTCATGTACCACTTTTCCAACACACTGAGTTTTTGGAGCAATATGGACCATGGATCATGTGCTTCAATACCAATTTGTGCAGCTCTGAATCTTCATTTGGGTCTGGTGTATGGGCTTGCATGAATCTAGCATAATCTTGGGGTCTTGGCTTGGACACTTCATCAAGCCACAGCAGACAGTGCAAACGAGGCAGATCCTGCTTTTGGTACTCCACGCTTAGCACATAAGTGATACACCTACCAAGGAGACCATGTGTTCCAGTGAGGTACTTCATGAACAACTTTTTCAAGTTGAATACTCTTGTGATTAAATCCAGCCAATCATTTGGCTACTGATTCAAACAAACAAACAAAAAAAATGTTGTATTTCTGGCCAGCTTGGACTGCATGCCTTCATAATGAAAAATGGAACATTGCCACATTTCCATATAAACATCATGGCATCATCTTGACATCATTCCATCATATATCTCGGTCCACTAACAAATGAAGAGAAGATGATGAGCCTTCTGATGTTTCTAAAATCATCATCATTGTTCAATGCATCAGTCAGGCCTCTGTATGTTGTTGATCTCAAGGTTGCCTGATTCATTCAGATGTAACTCAGTCTCTTGCCTTCAGTCTTAGCAGCCATTTCAACCAAGTATTGCTGAAGTTGTCCTCCTCTGAGAAGGTTATTAAACTCACTCTCATGGTTCATTATTTGATAAGCATAGTAATGCATTGCCATTAGTTTTTTGTTGTTAGCCATTTCAAGCTGATGATGCCAACCATTGTCTCTAAGTGCAAAGAAAAATATGTATTGAAAGCTGTCATAGGAGCAATTGGACTTTGAAATTATTTGCAAACCACCTCCTTGTTCTTTCAACATAATGTGCCATGATCTTGTTTCAGGTTCAGTGTTGTTTGGTATGATGATGGTGACTTCACTGGCAATTTGTGCATTAAATCTCTCATGTTCAAATGCCGGTCTCTGGTCAGGATCAGTGACAATGGACACTTCTGACATGTCTCAAATTTGTTCTTTTGCAAATTGAAGGGACTCAATGTATGGGTTTCATTGTCATAGTAGGTTTTCCAATAATTCAACAATCTCACATTGAATTCCATCATTGTGCAGTAAACCCATTCTCAGTTCTACGCTGTCTTGAGGATCCATGAGGTAAATTTGAAGGAATTTGGCTTGCTGGTTGGGATCTGGCATTAAATGTCCGATGTAATGATGGATTTGCCCTTGAATTATCATAGAAGGATTCCATCAATTCCTCGCTGGAAGGACTTATTAGGCAACAAAAGGTGTCATTTGGAAGAGGTGGTTGTATTGTCTGATGTTCTTCCTGAACTCGTTAGCAATATGTTCATCACTGCTGTATAAATTGAGGAGTTTATTAGGTACAGTAGAGGTTGCAAATTGCCTATCCTGACCTTTCCCTTCATATAGCAGAAACTGGTGGTTTCTCCAGGGAATAGGGAGGCACGACAATGAGGTCAGACTTTGGCCATCAAACCAACATCAGCAGAAATATTATGTTGTGTGAGTTATGCATTTTCCTTTGCTCTTTCTCTGTTGAGGTCTTGTCGTTGAAGGCGGGTATTGTGTTGAGGAACTCTCACAGTAATTGCCACATGTTCTCGAGTTGATCTTCCCTTTCCTCTTCCGTCTCTTCTTGTCTCCTCATTCTGTGGCTTTTGTTGTCATTCTGAAGACATGCAGTCCTTTCATCCTCCATTTCTTCATCTCTTTTGCTGTTCATTCTTTGTCTCTGATCCAGGAGATGTGCATTTCTTTGCTCCTTTGCCTCTTCCTCTCTTCTCCTTCTGCTCCTCTTGTGGTCATTCTGGAAACTTGCATGCCTCTCCTCCTCTGTCTCTCCTTCTCTCATGTTATTTGTCCTATTTGATCCTGGAGTTGTGCAGCCCTGGCCTCATCCGATTCTTGTTTTCTCCTCCTCCTCACCTCTTCCTGACGTTTGGTGTCATCTGTTGACCACAACCCCCTCTCTTTCCATGCAGCGTAATTAGGCTGACAATATTCTTTTATTTTTATTTTATTTTATTTTATTTTATTTACCACAATGCTGTACAGTGGCATCATCACCTCAGAAGAGTTCATACTTCCTGCCGGCTTCCCCACTGACTGGTGGGAAGCCGGCAGGAAGCGTTGGAAATGATGATCATGTGACTGCAGCTGACCATGGCGGCACTGAAGTGGTAGCAGCATGGTGGCACTGAAGTGGCCACAACTCTGCCAAATTGCAATCCCTCGGGAGTAATGGGTCTTGGATTTGGGATGCATTCTTTAAGTTAGCCCATTTGAAGTAGGTTCATTAAAAAAAAAGTTGCCCTATGATGCACCGTTTTGCCCAATTGAAGATTACAAACAGACAGGAGAGTTTTAGTAGTATATAGATGTAAGGAAATTATTAGATTCCAATTGGAAGAACAGAAGAGCAAGATATTTTTTCAAACCAGTAAGCATTCTTTGCTATTTGCAAGCTTCACAGAAATGTTAAATCTGCAGTAAAATACTCTGTTAACGCTCTAATAAAACCCAAATGTAAAAGATAGCTCTCAGATTCACTATAATAATCTCTATAACACTTATTTAAATCCCAATACCTGTTTTAGTTATACTGCGTGCATCTCCATATATTTACTTTAATTATATGTAAATAATTTGATGAATGATGAATACTTGTCTGCAGTACACAAGAGCATTTATATATATATATATATATATATATATATATATATATATATATATAAAATGTATTTAAAAATCCCATCAGAGGCTGATAATTAAAGCTGTAAAAAATAGTCTGCTCTTGATCAACAGGGGCCACGCAGTACTGAGAGGGTGATATGAGTCTCTAAAGCTGTTTCTCATCTACAAGGTCTTGCTCCATTTATCATCCAGACTTCTTTAACTCTGGGCTTCCATCAACAGTTACTCACTCCATCTACTGACTTTTCATTCCACCATCCTGAGCTGTGATTTCCTACTTGCACAGCAGCCTTGTTTCTTTCCCTTACCATCTTTCTTCTAATGAGCTCTCTTATTCAGAGGGCCTTTGTGAATTTTGAGGGGTTCCTTGCAACCTCAGTTTCATATCTTCATGCCTAGCCTAACCTGTCTTTTTTTTTCCTTGAAGGCTTCCTCCTTCATTTATACTTTCTCATCTTGCTGTTGTCTTGATCCATTGCTTATTCTTTTGCAGCTTTGTTCAGCTTCTCTGCATCAACACTTGTTTCTTAACTCAAGAATAAAGTTTTCTTCTATCTCAGTATACACCCCAGAGAGATACGATTATGTGGCACATGGTATATAGGGGCAGTAGGTGTGGTAAAAGTTCGTGTAGAAATTCCCTTTTTTGATTCCTTTACGTTCCCTCTTTGACAACATCTAGCATGCCTTTAATTGGTAAGAGTGATACTCTTCTGGCTGTCATCACTTCCAGTCATTACTCCTTGTTGCCATAACTTTCTTCTCTCTCCTCTGGCAATAGACAGAAACCATGTCAGGTTCCAGGTTACAAAGTCTACAAGAGGTTTTCATCATTTTACTGTGAATACAGCTAAATCTATTTAGGGTCTTCTAATAATTTCATAAAGATTTTCTTCTTTTTTAAAAAAGAAGCAGCAGTCTCCAGAAATATTTCTGTAAATTGCTCTATTATTTTTATTTTGCTCTGCATACATTGCTTTATGGGCCTAGCTCATAGGAAGATTTAAAAGAATAAAGGAAGATTTCTTTTTTTCTTGGTACTATTAGGTCTGCAAGAGAGGCATATTACTTAAGACAAGACATTTAGCTATGAACTAGGCAAGGGAGCTAACTGATTGATCTGATGATACAAACTACAGAAGATAGCCTTTTAAATGAAAAATGTTGCTGAACAAGCTGGAGTTGGCCCAAGGACCAAAAAACAGGTGCATCCTGAAAGAAACAGGTAAAATGGGATGCTGCAGGTAAGAAAGCCACGAGATGGATAGATGGATGGATGGATGGATGGATGGATGGATAGGATACAGATCTGGAGAAGCCTCTAATGCTGGGAAAGGTGGGAGGTAAGAGAAGAAGAAGATGACCAGCAGCAAGGTGGATGGACTCAGTTACAGAGGCAAGGGGTACATTGTTGGAAGACCTGAAGGGCCAGGTTCAGATCAGGCAGCATATAAATTTAACAAATTATTATTATTATTATTATTATTATTATTATTATTATTATTATCATCATCATCACCACCACCACCACCACCACCACCACCACCACCACCACCACGGAGAAAATCTATGTGGTTGCTAAAAATTAACACTAACTTGATGGCATATAATCAATTAATCACAGATTACAGATGTAGACATAATCTCTGTAAATGACAGCATGCTTATGCATACGGAAGATTAAAAAATTGTACAGGTAATATAGAAAAGGTTGAGGGAGCTATTTCAGCAAAAGATCTTGATACTGCAAATTTCCCTCATGATACAGTTCTATAATAAAAGACTTAAATCATCTTTATCAGCATGCATGAGCTTCTTCATTCATTATAGGACCAATAAGAGACCTGGGCAACAAGATGTAAAAGTACCTAAGATGATTAAGATCAATTTTCTGCTCCATAGTCTGCCTGAGAAATATGAAGGAATTAATTTTCTTCCAGTTAAAGAAAATCTGGGTCTTTGTCCAAGAACATATATGGAAGTTTAATCTCAGAAACTATATTGAGAAAAGGAATGGATTTTCAAATCAAACCTATAGGAGCCTATAGAAAAAGAAGGCATTGTTCTCTTGCTGGAACAGAAACAAAAAAAGAGAAGGAACTCTCACTAGAGAAATACCCTTAAAGGGAATGTAATAAGAATGAGTTTTCTTTCTTTTTTTGTTTCAGTACAATGATGTTTATATTATATGATTAGAGATTATTAACATTTTATTATTTAGATCTATTATTTAGATAGCTCAAAGTATTGGAAATAGAGAATGGAAAGAAAAAAAACTATCAATATTAATTACAATTTAGGATGTCAATATTACAAGCATAAAATTATTTGGTTTTTTCATCCAAAGTTAAATATAACATTAAAAAAGAACCACTACAACTCATATCAAAGTATTGGTTAGATTAAAACGGTTTCAATCTTAAGCTAATTGCTTAATAATAAAATTGATAGATAGATAGATAGATAGATAGATAGATAGATAAAAAAGAGATAAAAGAGATAAAAGAGATAAAAGAAAAAAGGTAAAGCAATTTAACAGAAAAGGAGGAGGAGGAAGAGAAGGAGGAGGAGGGGCAGCTGCTGCTGCTGCTTTCTGGGATAGCAATGGTGGACTGAAGACAGCTCCACTTTTGCAGAGCTAACAACCACAGTGAAAAGAGGAGCTGGTGAACGGATCAGCTTCTGGATTACTTAGAAGTTACGAACCTTCCAAAGGGCAAGTTTTATCACACTGGGAGAATTTCCTTCTACCTTGGATGCAAGAAGCTACATGTAAGTCTAAGGATTAAAAAGAAAAGATTTACTTTTTGAGCAGCAAAAGATTTTGGAAAGTTAAGGGACTAGATGGACTTGAAAGAATATTTCCTTGTGGAGTGTTTAAAAATATGAAGGTTTTGAAATTAATTGTAAGAAATCCCCCTATGGGAAAGTTTTCCTGTGGCCTTCCAGGGGAGAAATGGCAGATTGGCTCTATAATAAAATAATATAATTTTTTTAAATAAAAATATTTAATACTTAATATTAAAATCCCCAATTTTATTGTGTGTGTGTGTGTGTGTATGTATATATACATACATACATACATACATACATATATATATATATATATTTAGAGAGAGAGAGAAACAATGCAATGGAGATTGATTGATAGATAGGATAAAAGAAAAAAGATAAAGCAATTTAACAAAAGTTAAAATACCTAGAAAATAGGAGAAGGAGAAGAAGGAGAGCTCCCGGGGACAGCAATGGCAGGTTGAATACGGCTGTTTTTGCAGAGCCAATGCCCACAGTAATTAGAGGAGCTGGCAATCGGGCTGGCTCTTTGGAATCATCTCTGGATGAAGGAGATGACAGGATAACCCACAGGCACTCCTTACAGAGGCTCCCTATGAAAGGATTGCAATCTAGCACTCTCCAGCAGGTGAAACACTCTGGGAGTCAAGGGAAACATTGAGCCCAAGCTGCAGTATGGACCCTTCAAAAGGACACTAGATTTGTTTTCTCTTCCTCTTTTAGTTAACAATGGAAACTGCCTATTCATGATTTATTTGGAAATGAAAAACCTCCTGAAAGGCAAGTTGCTGTACAGTGGGAGAATTTCCTTCTATCCTGAGAGAAAGAAGATTAAAGTACATTTCAAAAAGAAATATTTTAACTTTTGGAAACAGTAAAATGGAATTAAGAATGCTGATTAGGGAGAGTTTAAGAGGCTAGATGGATTTGAAACTGCTTTTTAAAGGATTGTTTTAAATGTTTAAGAAAATACAGTAAGTGAGTTTGGATTTAACTGCAAGAAAATCTGTCCTGGGAAAGTTTTGCTTCTGCAAATAAACACCAGATAAGACTGAGATTTGAAGATTAACCAGAGAGAACCCGAGAGCAATTAAAGGAAAAGATATCTTTTAATATAATGGAGGAATATCCTTCGTTCAAAGAAGACTTTTTAGCTGTTTGGAATCAGTGTGTCCAGGAATTATTTCTAAAACTGGCACTAACAGAGGTTGTAGAAGAAGAAAAGATTTATTGGATTAAATAGAATTTGAGGACAACTTGAATAAAGACTTTTAAATGGAAAACATGGAAGATATGGAAAAAAGATGCTGTGGATCTGGCGATGGATTCAAAGTTGCCTGATTATGAGAATGATATGGAGAAAAAAGCTGTAATGGATCAGAAGAATGACTTTGAGAGTTATTCTATTTTGGATCCACAGAAGGGAAACACCACATCTCTGAAACCTTTTCTGAAAACAATCAAGGAGAAAATGATAAGAGATTACTAACTGGGGCTTTATTTGGAGAAGAGATTGAAGATTGAACTTCTTTCTCTTCTTTTTGAAAGGCTCAAAGTAGATTTATCAGATCAGGGTTAAGTTCATTTTCTATGTGTAGCCTACTTTACCCGATCTTTCATAGTATTATCAACTGCTTTTTGTCAAAATAAATTGAATTTATATTGTTACATTCAGCCAGAGTCCCCAGAATGATCGAGCACTCCTTTGGTTGACTGGTGTTTTTCTCAGATTTCCAAGATGACATTTACAGTAACACCGTAATATTGGAACTAATACAGAATAGAGTACAATTTGCTCTTGAACTAAAATATATTACTGAATCAAAAGACAAAAACAATTACCAAATTCAGTATCTGATTTTGCTACCCAAAAGGAATAAGATTTAGCAAGTAATGATACTGGACTGAAATATTTAGAATAATATGTTCTACATCTGTTTTGGTCTCTTCATATTAGAGCCTTTCAGGCAATAAGCAAATATGGAAATAATGACCCTGAAATTCTCCAGGGTTTTTATAGACTTTCTAAGATAGTGCTACAAATTCCTTTGAACCCACTAAACTACATCATTAGAAATGTGCCATTTACTTCTGAAGCTACAGCTTTTCACAAATCACACCTCCACATGAGCACTGCCCATATGTTAAAACCGTGGTTACCTCAGTCAATTCCTAAGAATTTTATATGGGAGCCATCATAAGTGAACTCCAAAAAACTACCTTTCAAAGCCTGAGAGAAGGATGGCTCTAAATCAGAACTTCAGCCAATTCCACACCCCAGATGACTTCTGTAAGATTCCTTTCACTTTTCAACTATGTCCTCAGCTATTAAGTACACTGCAGATGAGAATGGTATTCGTGAGCAATTAGTGCAGGATGCACATATATGAAACACCTAGTGGAGTAAAGTGGAGGTGTGTAAAATGAGACAGAAATATGTTTTTCTCACCAGTCTGGTACCATTGTTGGGCTTAACAAGGGAAGTGTGCTGCATATAGTTTAAAATAAGCCAAATACACACATATTGAAGGCTAATGTTTGAATATCTAGTACATGTCCCAATATGTTCAAACCAGCAGCTTATAAGAAAAGTTTAAAAACTATTTGTAGTGTGGCATTTCCAGGGAAGACGAACAGGCAGAATACTCCAATAAGGACTGAAAGAACTCTATCTTGTGCCTAAATATTTACTTTCCATCACAGAATAGGCCACCACTTATCCAAGTGACAGGGAGATTTTTATTTATATATTCAGCACCATAACAGTCCTAAGTAAAACAACAATCTGCTTGTATGTGCTATAACAAATCATTTTTAATTCAATCAGTTATGTTGTTCAAGAAAGAGGCTTCAGTATTACTGTAACACCTAAAAGTCATTCCAAAAGCTTGGCAAGCTTGCCAGCCTTATTCAACATCTACTGTATAAGACTGTCTCATTACCCACTTCAATTTATAGGTTAATTGTTAAAAAATCCATTACAACTCAAATCCAAAAGCAACATTATCTAGCATATCAGCTATTTCAATTTCTTCCAATTGTGGCTGTGATTGTCCCCTCTGGAATAGGACCCAGGCAGTCTGTCTATGTTTTTGCCTCTCCTAACCCTGATCTGGAACAGGACAATAAAAGAGAAATGTGCTTTCCTATGTGATATATTTTCTCAAGAGTGGGCATTTCCTAAAGATAGGCAGAAAAACTTAACAGGATGTGGAAGCTGGCTGTTAGCCAGAGAACGGAGCAAGCTCCATAATGATAAAGGGCATTGAATTCCCAGGATCAGTGGAAACCACTGCCATTGAGGAAACGCACAAGCTCCTGAAAAAAATGGGAATAAATGAACTAGGCTTTCAGTCTCTAGGTCTAGAATATATTGAAAAATAATGTAAAAAAGCATGCAATGGTTTTTAAGAGCATTTGTCGGGTATTAACATGTATACTGTACATGCTATACTGACATATATTAGCTTTACAAATCAGGTAGCAAGAAGTATAAGCAGTTTTAACAAAGAGAACATAAATAAATTTAAATGTGTTTGATCAAGTAAGGGACAAGGGGTGGGGGAAATACACATTTTTCTTGTGCCTAGAGAAATGCTTGGGCATTCAGAATTACTCTGAGGAAAAGCCATAAAAGAGCTGTAATAGTATGCCTAGGAAAAAATAAGATGGTTGCTTTTAATCCATCCTAGAATTGTATTTTACAATTCACAATTGTTTAATCAGACTCAAATATCTATTCCAGGTTTGCAGTACTTATCATAATAGTCAATCATCATCCTAAGTGCTTTTCCATAGTACTGAAGGATTTTACCAGCTGGGACAACATGGAATTTAATCTACAATATTTAGCTGATTTCTTTTCTCATGAAATGAGATCATAATATCCTGCAGGTCAACATAATGCAAGTTAACATTTTTACTTTCAGTGTGCTAGAGATAAGAAGAGTGCTACGCTTTGAGCATGAACTCAATCAGTTTTTAAGCCATCAACAGGTTTGTCTGTTATACCGTGAAATTAGTTCTTAAGTTTTATATTAAAAAAAAAAAAAAAAAAGCCATTCCCAACCACTCTGTCCTTTAGCATTTCAAATTACACATTTCTTTCCTCCTTTTGTGATATGGATTAAATTAATCTAGCTACTTACTTAGGATTCAAACAAGAAAAAAAGCACAAGCAACATCCCCTTCAATTAATAATACTGAAAGCCAAACTATTCCTGAAAAGTTAATGCTGATTTCTCTTTTTTCTATATAATTTGAATACCAGAGGTAATGAAAATTCACTAACCATTAGACACATAGAACAGTATTCATTCAATAACATAGCTCTCACTTTAATTTCCATGCATCTCTCAACCCACACATACTACAAACCACTTTTAATCTTAACTATGCTGCAAGGAAAGAAAACAGTAATATGTAACGATATCAGGAATTTCAATATCAGTATGAATTTCTTTTGCACGATCTTATAATATGAAATAATAAATTCCAATCTTGCTGTTTTTAAGGCTATCAGCACTGAGGACTCGAAGAATCCCTGTAATTATGTGCTGATTCTAAAGTTTCACTTCTATACAGGGGCTGATCATGGCTGGGAGCAAGCAACTCACTAAAACTCACAATTTATTGGAAAAAATAATATTTGGCAACAGATCCAAATGGATAATTGTATGGGCTTGTCATTGACTACAATGAAGATACTTCCTCATTCATTTAAACAAGATGTCCTTTTTGACTTAAAGACACTGTTTTTGAAATATTAAAAGAAATAAAACATTCACATTTAAAAACTCAGTAGGAAGTTCCTCTGGACAGAATTTATTCTTAGATCAGTAAAACTTCATTGTCTACTTTCTGAAAGACATAACATAGTTAGTTTGATTAGTCATTGTGTATACTTTCCTTCAATTCAAAGATCCTTAGATATATTCACAGCAGGAATTAAAAGTAAAAGCAAACACCAGTTAAAACTGCCCAAGGAAAGGCTTTCCCTACTGGAGCACTCCACATTCTGATTTCCCCTTGCGGTGCTATACTTCTTTGCCGTATATACATATTTTTCTAAATTATAATATAACAAAAGTTAATATATCATTTCACCCCACTACAAAATAAAGTACCTGCCAAATATCAAAAATAGCAACTTATCCCAATTTTGTTAGGAAAACGGTCTGAAGTTTCGGCTATTCTTCCCCTTTGGTGCAAAGAGAACTGAACTGCAATGTCCAAAAATATGATCCCTTAGAGTTCCTAAATAAAACCACTCTGTTTCACCTCAGCAAATTTGTCATCTCCCTGGATTAAATGGCCTTTCAGTATTCATAAGGATTGAGAGCAGCCATCTGGAAAATACTTATCTTCTCTTTCTTTTCCCAGATAATATCAAATGATCAGAAAAAAGCAGCACAGCCACCCAGCTGTATCATTCTGCGATAGCTAAAAGGCTTCTCTTCTGCACAGGGTTATGTTATTCATCATTATAAAGTAATGAAAGTGTAAAATATTATTAACAGATCCAAAATTTAACCCAGATCATGGAAAGGCAATAATATAAATATGGCAAAAAACTAAATCTTTCTGCAGAAATGTTTAACCACTACTAAGGGGTGGGGGGGACATTCATTTAAGAAGAGAGTTTGGCTAATACATTTTTTAAGCAACATTTTCTAGTACTAGGGCTCATACATTCCCCTAACTGCAGGATAGACATGTTCTGGTAACATTTTTTTTGTGCCATGTCTTCATGATATTGCCTTGGTTCACCTCCAGCCCACATCAACTTAAAGTATGTTTTATTTCTTCCTCTGATACAGTTTTGGCAGCAGATACACTCTACCAGGCTTTGTTAGCTATGTGGTTGCAAATCTGCCCAACAACAACTAGCCACTTTGGGCCACTGGAAACATGCCCCTTCCCTTCTGGTTGCTAGGAACTGCCCTCCATGGTTTCTTATAAACATAGGTTTAGCACTCTTTTGAAAAATTATTAACTTTGTGTTTACAAAGCAGGACTAGTGCTATCTTGAGAGCAATCATTCTGGGCCATAAGATGCTTGATTTAAAATGGATAAGGGAGCCAGGTATTGCCAGCTGTGTGTGGCTGGTTCTGTCCCCCCTGGGTATAGTATAGGTTTTATGCTGCTTCTGCTAACAAGCTTTTTCCATGGCTGTACTTTTTTATTATCTTTATTACTTGGAAGTAGGGGGGATGGCTTCATTTTGCCTATTGTATTCTTGCTCTATGGCTATCATGGACTACTTCTGGGAGTTACTGTCCACTGAGGCACAACTGGACTCACTAGTTGCAGCACAACTAGAGAATGGAGCTCATTGGCTAGCAGTTGGTCTTCCTTGTGCCCCTTCTCCATGCCTGCATCCTGGTAGCTGAACAACTTGACAGGTGGCTAAGTGCAGTCTTCCAAGCACTCACCTACCCACATCCAATCCCACCACACATGAGCAAAAGTAATTGGTGGTTGTATTCCCACCAGCAGGCAACACTTGCTGGGAAGGAAACAAAGCTGGGGGAATCCACCAATCACTTTTCATAACTTTTCTCACATTAAAATGGTAAGGACAAAAGGAAGGCTTTGTTTCTGTGGCAAAGTAGGGTTCAGAAGTGGGACAATAGGTAGATATTTAAGCAGCTGTCTGGTTGTGGCCTCTAGTTTGGTTGCAAACATAAGTTCAATAAACTCAGCTGAAACAAATGGCATCTGTGGCTAACTAAATAAAAATACTATGGCTTAGCAGATAAAATTACAAGATTTGAGTTGACAGTCTCTCAGTTCAGCATGTCATTCATAGCAGTACTATTGGGCAAGCAATTTTCTTGTAGCATTTAGACAGTCTCCCATAGCACTCTGTGAACAAGATTTCAACTGTTCTGAAACCTCCAGATGACCCACAGCATTTTTTCAGTTATTACTGCAAGACATCTTTTCCAGTCTAATTTTGCAGCAGTTCCTAACAAGTGGAGGTTGTAACATTTTTTTTTCTCTCTTGGCAAGAGAAATGTTGGCTGATGGTACATGGAGTAAAAGCAATGAAGAATCTCATGGCATCCTAAAGATCAATATATTTATTATGGCATTAGCTCTTGTGGACTATTGACCACTGTCTCACAAGACTTAGTGTTAGTTCTATTACGGCAGACTAAAACAGCTATCCCTCTGAAAATTATTATAATGAAGACCAGCAGAAAATGCTGAAGGAGAAATGGTATCTGGATCAAAAGCTGCTACAGGTATCTGGAGGCTTTTCAGCAAATATAACTGGCTTTTTAATAAGGTGCCTTATGGGCCAATATAGAGGATTCATAGGCATCTAAGGTATTGTGGGAATCATCTGCACAATATTGTTATAGTATGTGTCATCATTTTGACATCATCATGTCTTAATACAGACATATGACATATGACAGGATTGCATTAAGGATAAAATAGGAATTAATCTTTAATTTAGGAGATAGAAAACATTTTTTCCAATGTAACAAAATCCTATCAGAGCAATACCAGAAGAAGAAAATGGTAATACGGACAATCTAATATTTAAATCTCACGGAAAAATCTATCTCTTTGGTTGCTGAGACAACAACAACTTGATGGCACATAATCAATCAATCAATCAATCAATCAAATATTTAAACCAACTTTTAAGCATCTTATGTAAAATGACTTTCTTGAGTCTAAATCATTGCAAATGCCAGAAAATCCAGGCATGTATAAATGCAACCTAAAACATCTTAAAAATCAGGTTTGATGTGACCCTATACAGGTGAAACTCGAAAAATTAGAATATTGTGCAAATGTTCATTTATGTCAGTATGGCAACTCCAAAGGTGAAACCGATATATGAGATAGATGCATTACATGCAAAGCGAGATATGTCAAGCCTTACTTTGGTATAATTGTGATGATTATGACGTACAGCTTATGAAAACCCCAAATTCACAATCTCAGAAAATTAGAATAGTGTGCAAAGGTTCAATATTCTAGGCTCAAAGTGTCCCACTCTAATCAGCTAATGAATCCATAACACCTGCAAAGGGTTCCTGAGCCTTTAAATGGTCTCTCAGGCTGCTTCAGTAGAAATCACAAGCATGGGAAAGACTGCTGACCTGACAGTAGTGCAGAAAACCATCATTGACACCCTCCATAAGGAGGGAAAGCCCCAAAAGGTAATTGCAAAAGAAGTTGGATGTTCCCAAAGTGCTGTATCAAAGCACATCAATAGAAGGTTATGTGGAAGGGAAAAGTGTGGGAGAAAAAGGTGCACAAGCAGCAGGGATGACCGCAGCCTGGAGAGGATTGTCAGGAAAAGGCCATTCAAAAGTGTTGGGGACTTTCACAAGGAGTGAACTGAGGCTGGAGTTAGTGCATCAAGAGCCACCACACACAGACAGATCCTGGACATGGGCTTCAAATGTCATATTCCTCTTGTCAAGCCGCTCCTGAACAACAAACAACGTCAGAAGCGTCTTACCTGGGCTACAGAAAAAAAGAACTGGTCTGTTGCCCAGTGGTCCAAAGTCCTCTTTTCTGATGAGAGCAACTTTTGCATCTCATTTGGGAACCAAGGACCCAGAGTCTG
Source organism: Liasis olivaceus (assembly GCA_030867105.1). Classification (NCBI taxonomy): domain Eukaryota; kingdom Metazoa; phylum Chordata; class Lepidosauria; order Squamata; family Pythonidae; genus Liasis; species Liasis olivaceus. Next base: position 56,851,565 of record CM061351.1, on the reverse strand, counting down.
GAGGAAGAATGGAGAGGCACACAACGCACAATGCTTGAAGTCCAGTGTGAAGTTTCCACAGTCTGTGTCGATTTGGGGAGCCATGTCATCTGCTGGTGTTGGTCCACTGTGCTTCATTAAGTCCAGGGTCAACGCAGCCGTCTACCAGGAGATTTTGGAGCACTTCATGCTTCCTTCCGCAGACGAGCTTTATGGGGATGCTGACTTCATTTTCCAGCAGGACTTGGCACCTGCCCACCCTGCCAAAAGTACCAAAACCTGGTTCAATGACCATGGGATTACTGTGCTTGATTGGCCAGCAAACTCGCCTGACCTGAACCCCATAGAGAATCTATGGGGCATTGCCAAGAGAAAGATGAGGGACATGAGACCGAACAATGCAGCGGAGCTGAAGCATCCTGGTCTTCCATAACACCTCAGCAGTGCCACAGGCTGATAGCATCCATGCCACGCCGCATTGCGGCTGTCATTGCTGCAAAAGGGGCCCAAACCAAGTACTGAGTACATATGCATGCTTATACTTTGCAGAGGTCCGATATTGTTCTATTTCCAATCCTTGTGTTATTGATGTCATGTAATATTCTAATTTTCTGAGATTGTGAATCTGGGGTTTTCATAAGCTGTACGCCATAATCATCACAATTATACCAAAGTAAGGCTTGACATATCTCGCTTTGCATGTAATGCGTCTATCTCATATATTGGTTTCACCTTTTGAGTTGCCATACTGACATAAATGAACATTTGCACGATATTCTAATTTTTCAAGTTTCACCTGTATACTCTGAAGAAAGCAAGCTATTTTCTTCCATTTATTAAAATAAAATTACATAGTTATATAAATTTGACAATTTTCTGCAGAGCAGTTTGTAGGTGAGTGGGTTTAGTATAGCTTTAATTATATACATACATACATACACACACACACACAATATATCAAAATAAAAATCTGCCTATTGTGGCTTTTAAGGAGAGAAAGAGATTAGTAGTGGACAGCTTGCAGGAGGTATATGGTACTTCATAGACTCCTGTACATTTAGAAGTGGCAGGAGAAAACAGGTGCTACTGAGCTTTTAAAGCTTTTAACATCTGGCACAAACTGTTTCAGCTTGTTTTGTTGTAACTGATTCAGTCTAAAAATAGTTTCTGACACCATCACTCAGACAGATGAATATAGCCCTACTAGCAGTTGAATGACACAAGTAATATAGTTTTAGAAAGAAACATAGGATGAGTGGACACAATGAAATTTGAAAGTTGCCGGCCAGAAATGGCTGACGGCTTCGGCGGTTCGAGTCCAGCCTTCGCCGTTAACAAGGTGAGCTCTTGTTTCCTCCCCAGCTCCTGTCAACCCAACAGCTCGAAAACTTATGTGAGTAGATAAATGGGTACTCTCACTCCGGTGGGAGGAAAAATGCTGGCAGCGCCTTGCACAAGAGAGACGGGATCAGCTGCTGGTAAGGGCAAAACCGCGCTCGCCCAAAAAGGGCGCGAAGCAACAGAAACCCCGCCTCCTGCGCTCGCCAGCTGGGCTCTGCTCTAGGAAGGAGGCTCTGGCAAACCACTTCCGAAACAATTGCCTTGAAAACTGCACAGGATTTGTCCAGGCAAGGATTCGTCCAGGCAAGGACTCGTCCAGGCAGGCACTGCAGGGTCAGTAATGACTGAGCGCAGACCAAAAAAAAAAAAATGATCATCAACTGTAAACCCAATTTTTTATGCTTGGGAATAATACTTTTTCATACAGGACTCATACTTTCTCTTCCTGCAGTCATTCTACTTTAACTCGAGTTTCTTTCACTTCTTTCTTTTTCTTCCATGTACAGTTTTTCCCCAAGATTCATACTTGACAATAATAAATAGTGTTTTCTCCTACATTCAGGACCTTTCATCACCCTTGTATCATTCACTAATTCTCTCAAAAAATAACTATGTTTTTAGATATATATTTTCAGTCACAATAACACATGAACAAACTTAGGCTAAACAAACCTTTTTCCAAGCAGACCAATCACCATTCTAATTCACTTTGGGTCACCAAATGACCAATCTCTTTTTCTATACTCTCTCATCTCATTTCCACCCATCTATTTGCTACCTAACAGAATACTCTTTTCCTCCAGATTACATTCATTCAAAATATTTATAACTTTCCCAAAATTTGTATCAGTTCTTCCATTATTGCTATTCACTGCAGTTATTCATATTTTCATACATACAACAATCTAGATGACACTAGTACATACTTTCTGACATGTGTTAGTTTTTTCATTCCTAGTTAATCTTACCCCTTCACTTCCATGCACATATTCATACAATCAGACAAGCTTCATTAAGAAGTATTCCATACCTCCCCTTTCTCTTAGTTTTCATGAAGAGATGCTGCCAGTATAAGAGGGAAATTAATGGCTTCCCAATCAAAGGTAAAGTTGTTTAAATGCTTAGGCGTTTTCTTTCAGTCTTCAGCTCCCAGGATATATCACACATACAAAGATACAGCCTCACCTCAAAAAGCTGCCAACACAATTATCAGATCTGTCAGCTGCAATGGAAACAGTTTGGTTCTTACCGTCTTTAAACTATTTAATGCAAAATGCTGTGGCTGCTGTTGTTTGCTGGTAAGTTCTGCACTTTGATTCATCACACTTAGAAACAATTCAATCAAAATTCACTAGAATTTTATTCAGAGTTCTTCACTCTATCCTGAATGCACTTTTTTGGCTGGAACTTTGGCTAGAACTCTTTTGTAGCTCAACTTTATCATTTGCCATCTAAATTTTTATTGAGACAAAACTGGGGGGCAAGTCACTGGCTCAGCTCACTTTCACCTGTAAGTTCATTTCCTCTGGAAAAGATCTTTCCTTCTGTGGCTTCTCAACCCCTTTTGAAATATTGCTTGGCTCTCATAAAGTTCTGCAAGAAATTAAACAAATAATCCTTGATCTGGATATACAGGATAATAAATGAAATTCCCTCCAACTATTTCAAGAACCTTTATAAACCATCTTCTGCCATACATAATGTGACACTTAATTCCCTACTTCAATGTTAATTTAATAATATCCCTTGTGTAGAGTGCTTCTGTATTTGCTCACAGGCTGCTGTTGAGACAATAGTATGTTTTACTTTACTGCCCCTTTTACTATGCTTGGTGTTCAAGCTTATTGCTCTATTTCTTATCAGCTCCAAAGGTCGGTCAGATGGAAGCTGTTTGCTTCCCACTTGCAAACATTTTATCAAAGATCTCTAGGAATCTACTGAAGGACTTCTTGATCACTATTGCCATTAGAAAGTTTTGGATCTGTTCCTTATAAGCAGCACTAAACTATCATGACTCAAGTTCTGCCCCTTTGTGCAGAGTATGAGGGGCAAAAATCTTCAGTCCTGCAGATGGTTCTGTCTATAGCATGTCTGCTCAGAAGTAAGCCCCTCTGGTAGATCAGATCCAATATACAATAGGAAGCCAGTCTCCAACTATTTATTCAGGCTATTCTTTATTCTGAGAATTTTGACATTTGCTATCATTCCTTAAAATATTAGTAGCTACCATTTCTTGTTAAGTCTAACCAAAACCCAAAATATAATATAGAATGATTGTACATAATGGAGTGCTTTTTCTTGTAAGTTCCTAAATCAGGAAATGGGGAACTGCTGAGTAGAAAACTGTTGAGCAGATATGTCAGACCCAGTGCTATAGTTCCTCCTGCATCAGAAGTTCCATACATTCTAGTGGCCTATGCCAATTGTGTAATTAATGCCACACGATAACCATTTTTAATAGCTAGTACCTTGCCCACCTCCTCAAATTATAAAGCTTACAGTATAAATTCTGTCAGATTGCACCATTTTTTGGAGTCCACTTTGTGCATCATCTCTTCAAAGGATTTTCCACACACTGGCAAGTTCTGTAACATGAGGGATTCATTGCAGATGAACTGCTGTTGCGCATCTAGGAAAAACAGAAAATTTCTGGTCAAGTCAGCAAAGAAACATGACTATGGTCTACTTTGGAAAACCAAGAAGATTTTCAGAAACATTCATCAAAATAAGGTGTTCCAATAAAAATGGACTATTTAACTACTTTATATCTCAGATCATAGACATGTCATTGGCTAGATGCTGTGCAGCTCTAAAGCTCTTGCCTAAAAGATGTAGCGCTCCTAGAAATTTGGAAATGTTTGCTTCCAATTATTTTGTTAATATTATTTTTAATATTTTTTTTTTAAATCACTACCAAGTCAGCTCATTACTTTAGGAGCATACATACATTTATGTATCATTTGGCTTCTTCACAAAATCATCAGATTTTATTATGCTAAATTTCAAAGTGTGGTTGACGCAAATAAATTTGGATTTGTCATACAGGGTCAATGGGTATTCAATACCAAATAAAGCAAAGTTTTTGTCAAATTAAACACAACTTTTAGTTATTACATGGAGAGATCCATATTTTCTTGCAAAATATGGAAATAGTTTACCACTGCTATCCTCTGGGATTTTTTTTTTTTTTCCAACTTCCCACTCTAGCCTAAAGCCCATAGTCTACAGCTCAAGGAATGGCTGATAGTCTCCATCCAAGTACTAACCAGGTCTGACCCTGCTTAGTTTTTTCTAAATCAAGCTGGACCAACTAGGTTCTATCATCTGTTGTGACAATAAATAAAAAAGTAAATGAAAACTGTAGCAAATTGTAACTTCATCTGTACATTGATGGGGACTGAGCTACTGGTGATTAACCAAGAAAGAGGGGTTGGGTTGTGATGGATAGTATCCAGTGCTCCTTTTTTCTTTCCCTTTTTGCTGTAGTGGCTTCCTATTTTCTAATAGGAATGAATGGTAGTGTCCAGGGGACTGAGATGGAATTTGCTGAAAGGTATTTGCTTCATTGTCTATAACAAAAGCATCTGCTTGGCTAGGTTGAGAGAGATCTTCAAAAGGGCTACTATCGTCACTTCAGACCTTCATTTATTTATTTACACCTCAAGGACATATAAGATCTCCATAAAGGAAATGGGATCACTATTCACTTGAAATATTGCTGACAAATGCATTTTTCCTTATAGAGATATCAATTTCTTAAGCTAAATACTCATAGGAAAATAAAACAGTTACACCAAGTTGTAAAATTGTGTTGATTTCTCCTGCAGAGTCATTCTTTCTCCAAACAGAAAAAGTCACACATGAGGTAGGCCTTGTAAATATTTAAATTTCATCTGCAGAAGCATCATGTTTTCTATCTTCCATTATAATCAGTATGCAAGGAATTACACTTTTAATAAAGGTATCAGAAACCAATCTTTTAAAGGCTGCCCTTTTTAAAGAGATACAGTGAAAAAGAATAATACAAATAGAAAATATCTAGTTTCTTACCTGCTAATCCAATTGTTGTTAGGCTATTAGCTGGAAAAAACAAAGGAGTACCTATTAGGGTGCTATTATTCCAAAGCAATTACTGCAAAAGACATTAATCTAATGATAATCATATGACATCATCTTGAATTTAAACCATACAGATTCTAAGGGGAACTAAGTGGAACCAACTGGCTTCAACCCATAAAACATCTACAGCATCAAACCAGCAAAGTGACTTCCAAGAACATGATACCCCTCACCCAACACCAAATACCCTAAACCAAAATGGAATTGCTGCCAATCAGAAAATAATAAAGGATGTCCTCCATAGAGCCATAGAACTTAGTCTATCAGGGCTCCTATTCCCATGAACTTAATGGGTGTCCATCCACTTATGCAGAGAGAAGAGTACTCAGAATGATGCTGATTACACATCAGATGGTTTAAGTGTGATTGAGATGCATGTCTGCCTTTAGAGTCAGAGCTGTGAAAAGTCCCTTGACACATTTGAAAACCAGCACAGTTTATCAAATCACCACAAGCTCCCTTCAAACCTGTATCCTCTCAGATGGCTGGATTTATTATTCAGAGGAAAAGACTTCACATTTACTAAATACAAAGGAACCATATATCACTTCAGCTTAGTGTATTTTATGGTATTTTCTTGCTGCATTAAAAAACTTCCTTCAAAATATAATGGAGAATGACTGAGTAATTAAGACAACAAAACCACATTTAAATAGGAAATCAGCTGACGTGTACCTGGGTTCATTAGGATTTTGGAACTATAAGATAACAATTATTCTAGCCAAGGATTTAAATGCTCAAATTCTAGACAATTTCTGCACAGGAAGTGGATTTGCTTGAAATGGAAAAAGATAGCAAGTTTGGAGAAAAGACCTTCCAAAAGCCTTTGCCAGCCAAAAGAGCAGAAGGGCCAATGGATTAATGGATTAAGGCAACTTCATAGCTTTATAACTAGCTATTAGATAACAAATATCTAACAAGTAAGGAAAAGCATGGGAAGAAGAGCAAATTAATATTTATACCAACTTAGCTGGACTGTTATTTAATTTTTCTAACGTGTATTATATTGGTTTATTCAATTTTTCATTCAGTATGCTCGTTTCTGTTGTAGACTATGTTGGGACTTTATGAAATATACATTGATGAAGATTCTCAGGCATCCAGGTGAAATTATCTGGATGAGTCATGGCAACTGGACTTTTCTTTTTTGTTTGATATGTTTCACTGCTTGTCCAAGCAGCTTCTTCAGTCTAGAAAGTTGGTTGGGGGGACACCAAAACACAGGAATGTGGTATTTTCCAAATATCCAATTTTATCTTCTCTAACATACCAGCCATGTATGGAATGACAAGATTCTTCCATTGACTCTGAGTTTTAGCTCTGTCTGCCATTTTTTTTTGTTGTTGTTGTTGTTGTTGATCTAGAAGTGGATTTAATAAAGGCCCAATTTGGATACCCACAGGCCTTAAGAGCTGTCCTCAGGTGTCTGTTTTCTTTCTTTTTGGCATCTATGGAGGTGAGGATGGTTTCTGCCCTGTGGTGTAATGTCCTGATGACTCCTAGTTTGTGCTGCAGTGGATGGTGGGAGTCAAACTGCAGGTATTGGTCTGTGTGTGTGGGACCCACTGCAGCACAAACTAGGAGTCATCAGGGACATTACACCACATACCTGTGTTTTTCAAACCCACTAACGCACTGAGACAGAGGCTGGTACACCCTACAGATCGAACTCCAAAACATAAAAAGAGCAATATGCAATCCAGCACAGTGAGGAGTGTTCAGAGCTCTGCATTGGAGAAACCAAACAGCCTTTACACAAGTGGATGGCCCAGCACAGGAGGAGCAACAATGCAGGACCAGAGTCAGCAGTTTACTTTCATCTAAAGGAAAAGGGACACTCATTTGAGGACAATAAATGTTCACATTTTGGACAGAGAAGATAGGTGGTTTGAGAGAGGAGTGAAGGAATCCATTTATGCCAAAGTGGAAAATCCTTCCCTCAATAGAGGTGGAGGCCTCAGACATCACTCTCCTATTGTCCCTTCAATGAGTCCATCATGTCAATGAGAAACTGGAAGACATTTATGGTGTCCCCCCCAACCAACATTCTAGACTGAAGAAGCTGCTTGGACAAGCAGTGAAACGTATCAAACCAAAAAGAAAAGAAGTCCAGTTGCTGTGACTCGACCTCCAGATTTATGAAATATAATACCAATTAAGGTATAAATATTATCAACCCAGGGAGTTAATAAAATTATTTCCAAATTTATGACACTACAGGAAGTTTCTGTAATACATTGTCATAGGTCGATGTAATATTAAAGTCAAAGCAAACTCTTCTTAACAACTAATGATAGGAATCATTAATCAAGGTAATGTTGAAATTCCCCTCTATTTTTATGGACATGGATTTCTATTTTTCTACTGATAGCACTCTGAACTCTATTTTAAGATTACAGCACCCCAAAGCCTAGTGCTAATTTCTTCTGTCCTCCAACAAATCTGGAACAATGACAATGCCTTTAATCTCTGAAAATTACATCCAATAATATTCCTGGAGACTTAATTCAGAGCAGACTTTTCCAACCTGGTGCTCTCCTGATGCACTGGCCTGAACTTTCATCACTCCAAGCAAGCTTGGCCAATAAGAGAAGGGCTCATGGTTTCTTCTGATAAGTATACATAAAGCAAAGAAAAATATAAAACATTCTTTTTTAAAGTAAAGTGTATGTGTGCATATTTCCTTTTTCACATTAGAGTTTAATTACTCCTAGATATGCTTTCCACTGCCATACATACATAATTTTCTACGGCATGTTGTTTTTACTTTTTATAATGGGATAAATTTTATAATATTTATTAAGAAAGTAGACAGGAGTAATCTACTGAACTGATTGTACTGAAATTTCCTTAACTGGTGTGTATTAATTGCATATTACAGGATTTTTAAAAGAAAATAATTTGTTTCCATTTTTGGTTAGCTTTTCCATAGTACTTGCTTGGATTTTGTGATTATTAAATGTACATACAAAACAATTGTCCAAAGGTGAATGAAGCTATCACTTGTAAAAATCAGGCAGATGTTAATTGCAGTCAGCATCATGGTACTGGCCTTCACAAAAAAAACTGCACCAGAGAAGGAGAAGAGCTAGCAAGGCAGTGGCTCTCCAGGGTTTCAGATAGCAAAGATGAACCCAGGCATTTCTTCATGCAAATCACGTTCTCTCAATTATCGAGCTATAGCTCTTCCCTTGAGAAAAGACTATTGATACCTGCCAAACACATTTTGCAATAGTTATGTGATGGAGCACCCTAGAGCTGGGATGAGTTCAGTCCTCTGGGAAAGACCTTCTGTCTAGAACACATTGTTGTAATACTGAAAATGAAATCTTCTGACTTTTTCTTCCAATAGAGGTGAATATGTGTAGCTCAGGGTTCAACTGTGGAGTCTTTGGGGTTCTCTGAGCTTGGTTCTTTTCTTGCAAACATTTCATTACCCGGCTAGGTAACATCTTCAGTGCTAAAATGGGATGGGGTTTGCTCTCTATTTATGTGCTGTGGCCTGCCTTGCCAGTGCTGGTGGGGGTGGGGTTTTTGTTTTGCTCCACTGGTAGTTCTTTGATTAGCCTGTTTACTGCTTGATTGTGTGCCTGGTGGTAACCTGTGCTTATCTGGGTGAGGATTGCTGGTGATTGATTGCTGGTGATTGATTGCTGGTGAGGCGATCTTCTGATCTTTTGTCTCTTTTGATCTTCTGGTCTTTTGTCTTTTTCGAATAGTATGTAGTTGCTCTTAATCTCTATGTGTCTGTTAATTGCTGCCTTGTCTGAATGAGCTAAGAGAACCCCAAGGACTCCACAGTGACTTTTTCTTAATTCTTATTTTAAGTGGTAATAGTGACTACCTATACCTTTAGATCTATTAAAAATGTTCTGTTAGCACCTTGTGACACTATTATAAATTGAAGTCACACTGAAAAGTTTTGATTTATTAGACAATTCTATATAGTATCCTAAATTAAAACCCGGGAATAGAGTGGTTCTACTAAATCCAACTAAATTGAGTATAGCTAGAAGTTAAAATGCTGGGTAGTTCAGTAGATACCTAGTTGCTGACCTATGGTAACAGAAGTAGTTCATGTTTTATCATTAAATTGCCACTTAGATAAATGGAACTCTATGTTCAGAGTTGGTACACATGCTCTCTCTCTTTCTCTCTATCTCTCACACACGCACACACACACACTCCCATAAGTACTTCTAGCAATGGATTTAGGTTTTTGCATATTCTGTCTCAAATATTCTAAAAATACTTTGTCTTTACACATCAATTTCTCATTCCAACTCCATCTGTGCCTCCAAATATTTGTCCTTCAGTTTATGTGTTCTTATAGTCTTTAAAACATTCCTTTCTCTTCTAGCTACTTAAATGAAAAGAACTCAATTTTAAGGCCAGCTTGATACATTGTGTATAACTGCAACTCCACAATTTAAATTGTAATATTTAAAGTTCACAGACAATGAGAGCGAGATCGTACAAATGCTACTATTAGCAGATCGGTACTGCAGCTAATGAAACTGCCATTTTGATTGCTCATGAAGCAGAATTGCTTAGTATTGACATGACAGCACTATTCTGAGTAGTCTGAATTTGTTGGAGCATGTAGAGAATTTCTACCTTGTAATTATGAACATGAATTTTTAAAATTAGATTTATATCCCATCTTTCTGCTCCAGCAAATAAGTAATAAGGCTAAATTGCTCTCCAGATTCTGACGCATCAATACTTTATGTCATTCCTGTGGTTAATGCTATCATCCAAAGACCCACACTTATAAATGCACTTACATGACACGTTAAAGAGGCAATGGTTCCATTTATGTGTGTGATTGACTGGGTTCATCCATCACACTGAACAACAGTTTATTGAATAAGACAAGATGGCCTGATCCGCACATAATTCTAAGATACAACAGCTAAGTCCTGCCCTCCCCCCACATGGCTTGGTGGAATGTACGTTTAATAGATCATCTTTTAAGAGACATAACATTACCAACTATATTGATCTCCTTTTAACACGCAATAGGAGTTGGTTTCAGTTTAAAACAGTAAAACTAAAAGCTGATACAAGGAAATTCAAAGATGGGAAATTCAACCAGTGGGCAGAGTCTAGGTATCAGGCTGGGGTAGAAAGAGGGGAAGCTAGATACAAAGGATTTCCGGGGGGCAGGGTTAGGTGAGGACAGGAAGAACCCAGAGACAACACAACATGATACAGTAATGTGTATATAGCTTCATATATGAAGCACAGCAGGTATCAAGCAAAATCTAAACTCAAAGAGTCAACCTCTCTCCTCACCAAAATTGCAAAAATTTTAAGATCTCAAAAATCGCATTTGACCTTACACACGAATGCCAAAATCATACAAGATTTCACACACCACCACCAAAATCACAGGAGAACTCACCAAAATCTTCCAAACTCTCACAAGGTCTTATATAACAAGGTTATATAGTTTGTGGGGATGCCCAAGTTATCAATCAAAATGGCATGATGGAATCCCAGCCTCACAGTCATTAGTAGGAGGGGGGGAATGACTTATATACTTGCATTATATGTTGGGAAACAAGTACTTAAGAGCAAGATCTGAATCATAACATTGTTGCATGTGTTGCCATTTTGACATAGTCTCAGTTTGCCATGGATACCTACACCCAGGCCAGAAATCTTAAGTTTAGCAGTTTAGGGACAGGAAAAGATGGTATTGGGAGCAGAACAGCAAGCACAGTCTTGGTCCCTTTGCCAAGCATTGGATGTACATGTGGAGAAGACTAATTGAAACTCCTTACAGAAAAAGGCTATCATACAGAAGACGAGGCAGGCTTGACTTATTCTGCATTGTTCCACACAGCAGGATTACAGCTAATAGGAGAAAATGTCAAGGAATCCAATTTTGGCTAAACATTAGAAGAAACTTTCAAATAGTATAAACTACTGGAGAGTGAAACAGATTGCCCTGGATAGGGGTAGATTTTCCTTCTGTGATGTTGTTTCATAGGTTGGATAGCCACTTCTTAGTGATGCTCTACTTGCTTCCTACACAGCACTGAGTGAGGGATTAGGTCAAGTGATCCCCTTATTCCACTTCTATTGTTCTATTTACAGAATGCATCATCATCTCTCCAGATACACATATGCATACGCTAGAGCAGCAGTGGGAATCTCCAGCTTGTGAGTCAGATATGACCAGTCACTGTGACTCCCATCAGTTCATAGAATGATTTGAAGGAGAGATTCCCAAAACCTTCTCTGACCAAAAATCAGGAGGCTGCAATTGGAGTACCTGTCTTCTATATGCAGTTTCCCTGCAGAATCACCTCCAAGTACTTCCATCATGAACTGTGGCTTGCTTCATTTTGTTTGGAGCCCTTGGCAGATGCCAACAAACCTGACATGACCATTGGGTCAAATTTGATCAATCCACAGAATTCCTTGCCCTCCATCCATGGATCATTTTCCCTAATACCCAAGCATAGTGAGAATGTGTGCTGTGCACTTATTTGCAGAAAAATTCCACAGAAATAAAATAAAAATTAATGTTTCCTCCTCCATCCTATCCTTCTGTTTGTGTGCTATAAATACTATTTTGCCCTTTGTAATCAGAGCAACCTGGCTGGGCAGGAGGAAGGATGAAAGAGCATAGCCTTTGGAACCCAGCTGGTGTTTTATAGCTAATCTTTGAAAAGAGTGAAGGGAGAACTAAGGTTGAAAGAGAAAACTAATGTCCCATGTGGTGAATTAGCTCTCTGGAAAGTACAAAAGAAGCAGAGGATTAAAGATATGAACTTTCTAGAAATGTTGATGCTATGGAGAATAGAAGAGTTTTTTTTAAAGGAGGTAGGAGCAGCAGAACATGACTTCTGGAATTCCTTCCAATTCCATTACCAGCTGTGGTCATAGGAGGCACGTGTATTTTCTTCGGTATAAAAAAATCATGTGTTACATCTATATGTGGGCATGTTTCTGGTCTCCCCTCATGTTGCATCAGTGTGCGTTTGAGTGTTTGTGTATACCGGACAGCACAGGGAAAGCTGAACGCACATTGTCGTGGGCCACAAAATGGAGCAGGTGGCAATATTCCAAGATGCTGCCACTGCCTCTCCCATGGAGATGCAGCAAGAGAGTTCTTTCTGGAGTGTTTTTCTCTGAAGCTCTAAGCTGCACTTGACCCATTTGCAGATTCAGTTGTTCCTCCCCACACACACCAAATTTGGGGCAGTTCAGTTTTTGGAAAGCTATCCTGCTAACAACGGACAGGTTCCTGAGTCCCTCTGCATAATTTCTTTCCAACATTGTTAGGTTGCAAACTACTAAAACAAGAGAAATGTAAAAAATGAAAATCTATGCAATAGCTATTTTTATACTGATATTTCCTGATTTAAATTCACTTTGCTATTTTAATATTGATTCTATTTTATTGATTATGTGCCATCACGTCAGTGTCAACTCTTTAGTGATTACACAGATAAGATTTTCTCCAAGAGGACCTCTCCCCAATCTGGTCCTTTTGTCTTCGAACAATGCACCCATTACTGCTGTAATTGAGTCCATCCACCTTGCTGTTTGTTGTACTCTTCTTCTCTTTCCTCCCACCTGTCCCAACATTACAGACTTCCCCAGAGTGCTAGGTCTTTGGATAATGTGTCTGAAGTAGGATAATTTGAGCCTGACCATTTGTGCTTTAAGTGAGAACTCTATTGATGGTCCATTTGTTTTGTTTTCTTGGCTATCCATTGTATTCTCAAGTCTTCTCCAGCACCAAAATTCAAAAGGGTAAATGCTCTATCTTGATTTTTCAAAGTCCAATTTTTACTTCCTTTGAAAGTCACAGGGAAAACCACTTTGCTATTTTAATATTGACTTTTTGATTGATTCTGTGCCATCAAGTCAGTGTCAACTCTTAGCAACTGTCAGATTCACCCGGCACAGCCCGGCAAAGGCACCACTCAACTTCGCCTAAGTCAATTTTGCCACCCAGGCGTGAGCTGAGAAAAAGGGGAAGTGAAACCACAAGCCAACGCTCTGCTGATTGGCAACAGGTGGCGGCGCTTAACTCAAAACTGCAAGCAGATACTTTGTATCAGCGCGGTTTCCCCTCGGGCGCTGCAAACAAAGGAAAGCGCAGAGGCTCAGAAGCGAAGCAATCAACGAATGAGAGAACTCCCAGCTTTGCGCAAATAGGCAAACCCAACAAAGGCAACAACAGCACAACCCATAGCCTGCAATCAGAAAGACAAAAGCACTGGATTGAACTTGCCATTTGGGCGAGGGGGGATTACTGTGAGTAATCTGTAACTAAGCAACGGGTAAAAGCGCGGGAATGGGGAAGCTATAAAATACCATGTAAGCTATGCCAAGCCAACCCTGGCTTTGTCTGTACTTACTTACTACACTTGAGTAAACTTCTTTGCTGAACACATGTGTCACAAGAGTTTCTCTGAGACAAACGGGGTAAACCTTACAGCAACCACATAGATTTTCTCCAGGAAAATCTGCCCCTAACCTGGTCCTTTTGGTCTTCCAGTGGTGCACCCATTGCCACTGTAATTGAGCCGTGCTGTTGGTTGTACTCTTCTTCGTTTTCTTCCATCTTTCCCAACATTACACACTTCTCCAGAGATTGGTCATTTCATAATGCACCAATCTCAGGAACTCCTCAGTCATTATGTGCGTGTTTGAGAATGTGCAGTTCATTCACACAACACAAAACTAGGTTAGTTACAAATGTAGCAGGTGCATTTGCACAATGTGCTAATCCTGAATAATTTTAAACTTGATTAATTTTCTGTGCCTTAGTGTGTTGTATCATCCCAAGCCATCTTACATGTTGAATGCTTTTTGCAATTACTGTATTTTGCAAACCTAGAAAAATTGGCTAATTCAGCAATCAAATGAAACATGTTGTTGGAACACAACCAATATATGTAAAATATTTTTTAAAAAATGTAATTCATGCAGAGGAGATAAATATGAACAAGCAAACAGGTTAGGACAGTGGGAATTAAGTTTGTTTCTCCTGACACAAGATGGCCTCTTTTCAGATCAGAACTTACATACTTATTTACAGTAAAAAAAAAAAAATCCTGAAGGTGAAATATTCAATATGTATTTTATATATTACATTGTTTGGCCCTTTAGTGCTGGTTTTGCTCTCACAGTTGTCAGAGGTACATGACAGAAAGCTGGATTTACCAAATAATTAATTTATTTTTTATAAGAACTTTATTAAGTTGTAAAAAGCATAAAGATAAAAGCAAACAAGAATAATCAAAGAGAGAAATAGAGAAGAGAGTTAGAAATAAAGAAAGAATACAAAAGTGATGAAAAGGAAAGAAAGGAAAAATTACAAAAAGAATGATTTCCGACTTCTTATACAGCAGATATAGCTAAATCATATAGACCTCTTACTCTAAAACTACATCTTAACATACATACTATGCATAACTTATTATTTTAACTAATCATCAAATCCATAAATCATAATTTCATTTTTTTCTGTCTCTTGCAAAAAGTCCAGAAGGGGCTTCCAATTGGCATTAAAGTTAGTCAATGTTTTTTCTCTAAGCAAAGCTGTCAATTTTGCCATGTCAGCTAACTCCATCATCTTCACGACCCATTCTTCCATTGTGGGTAATGTCAAGTCTTTCCACCTTTGAGCATATAAACATCTTTTTTTTTTTTTTTTTTTTTTTTTATCTGCTTAACAGTCATTACTGACCCTGCAGTGACCGCCCCCTAGCGGTTTTCAAGGCAATTGCATCTTTCTAGTTTCGGAATTAGACTTTGCCAGAGCCTAATTCCTAGAGCGTCAGCCCAGCTGGCAGCACAGGAGGCGGGATTTCCGTTGCTTCGCGCCCCTTTTTCGGACGAGCGCGGTTTCGCGCTTTTTACCGGCAACTGTCCCGTCTCTCTGTTGAGCCGCTGCCAGCATTTTTCCTCCCGCCGGAGTGAGAGTCCTCATTTATCTACTCACGTATGTTTTCGATCTGCTGAGTTGGCAGAAGCTGCGGGTATAGAAACAAGAGCTCACCTTGTTAACGCGAGGCTGGACTCGAACCGCTGAAGCTTTCAGCCATTTCTGGCCGGCACTTTCAGCGTCATTAAGCCGCTGCGCCACCGCGTCCCATAAACATCTAGCTGCCATTATAAAAACAAAGGTCCATGAGCTTTTTCCCATTGTTTATCCATCAGTCCCAAAAGGAAAGTCTCTGGTTTTAACTGTATATAAACCTTCAAGATCTTCTGATTTAACCAAACTATTCATTTAGATATAAGGCAAGAGAAAGTATCAACACTGATTTATGCATGCACACATTCCTGATCTTTGAAAAATTGCCTGGGAAGAAATTCCCTACTGCTTCATACATCATAAAATGTGTGTCTTATGTTCCAGTAATAAAAAGAAAACAGAGAACAACTCTATTAATTTTTAAAAGCATACAGAGACAATTATTTTAATATAATAAAAGAAAACAATCCACTCATTTATTTAAACAGACCCATATAATTGCATCCTGTTTAGAAGGTTTTATTTTGTCCAACTAATACTCCATGACATTATTTGACTTTTGAAAACAAATCAGCCTATTGTGAGAAAAAGTGGGAGAACAATCCTAATGTGATATGGTAAGGCAAAAGAAACAAAACAAATGAAATTCAGACTGGAATAATTAACATGTGACAAAACAAGGATGTGGGGTATAAACAGAAGCCTTCATTAATGTATTGCAATGAACAATATAATGGCACAAATATATGAGTAATAGGAAATATATCATCCAAGAAACAATGAGAAAAATAAAATGGAACAGTAAAGAAAATAAATCTTTTTTTATAAAAGCTTTATTAAATTTTAAATACAGAAAGATAAAAACTAACAAGAACTAATAATCAAGAAAAAGAATAGAAGAAAATAAAAGAGAGAAAGGAGAACAGAAGTGCAGAAAGATAAAGAAACAAAAAGAAAAGAAACAAATACAAAGAATGACTTTTGATTTCTTTTACAGCAGTTGTAAGTAAAACTTACATTAAACTCTTACTCTAGGATTAGAACTTAACATAGATTTTTTTCTATAATTTATTAATTTTACTAATCATCAAATCCATACATCATAATTTCATTTTTTTTTTCTGTTTCCCACAAAAAGTCCAAATGGGGCTTCCAATTAGCATTAAAAATTAATCTTTTCTCTAATCAAAGCTGTCAATTTCGCTATCTTGGCTAGCTCCATCAATTTTACATCCATTCTTCCACTGTAGGTAATATCGAGTTTGTCCACCTTTGAGCATATAAAAGTTATCCTATATAAAAACAAAGATCTGTGAGATTTTTCCAATTGTTTATCCATCAGCCCCAAAAGAAATGTCTCTGGTTTTGATTGTAAATTAATCTTCAAAATCTTCTGAATTAATATATATATTTGAGCCCACAATTGTTTAGCTTTATTATATGTCCATCAAAGATGATAAAAAGTCCCTTCTTGTAAAATGGTAAAATGACCCTTCTTCTTGTTCAGATTTCCAACATATATTTGAAGTCCCTTTGTACATTTTTGACAATCTTTCCAGTGACAGATATCATTGATACATCAGTTTATAAAAATTCTTTTAAGATTATAATATAACGTAAATTCCACCCCTTTCATCCACATATATTCCATTGTTCCATTTGTATATTACAGTCGTGTGAAAAAGAAAGTACACCTTCTTTGAGTTCTATGGTTTTACGTATCACGACATAATAAAAGTCATCTGGTCCTTAGCAGTTCTCAAAAGTAGGTAAATACAACCTCAGATGAACAACAACACATGACATATTATACCATGTCATCATTTATTTTACAAAAAGAAAGCCAAAATGGAGAAGCCATGTGTGAAAAACTAAGTACACCCTTACTGCTTCCATAGGTATGAAGAGGCTAAGCAGCAGCCAGGTGCTGCTAATCAAATGCCCTTGATCAATTGATCATCAGCAAGTGGGACTACCTCTAGAAAAGCCGAAGCTTTAGGAGTTTGCTGGTCTCAATCATTGAGGTGTGTGTTAACACAATGCCAAAGAGTAAAGGCATCAGCAGTGATCTTAGAGAAGCAATTGTTGCTGCCCATCAATCTGGGAAGGGTTATAAGGCCATTTCCAAACCATTTAAAGTCCATCATTCTACAGTGAGGAAGCTTATTCACAAGTGGAAAACATTCAAGACAATTACCAATCTTCCCAGGAGTGGACATCCCAGCAAATTCACCCCAAGGTCAGACCATGCAATGCTCAGAGAAATTGCAAAAAATCCAAAAGTTACATCTCAGAATCTACAGGCCTCAATTAGCGTGTTAAATGTTAAAGTTCATGACAGTATAATTAGAAAAAGACTGAACAAGTATGGTTTGTTTGGAAGGGTTGCCAGGAGAAAGCCTCTTCTCTCTAAAAAGAACATGGCAACATGGCTTAGGTTTGCAAAGTTGCATATGAACAAATCACAAGACTTCTGGAACACTGTCCTTTGGACAGACAAGACCAAAGTTGGCCATAATGCACAGTGCCACATTTGACGAAAACCAAACGCAGCATATCAACACAAACATCTCATACAAACGTCAAACATTGTGGTGGAGGGGTAATGATTTGGGCTTGTTTTGCAACCACAGGACCTGGGAACCTTGCAGTCATTGAGTCAACCATGAACTCCTCTGAATACCAAAGTATTCTAGAGTCAAATGTGAGGCCATCTGTCCGACAGCTAAAGCTTGGCTGACATAGGGTCATGCAACAGAACAATGATCCCAAGCACACCAGCAAATCTACAACAGAATGGCTGAAAAAGAAAAGAATCAAGGTGTGCAATGACCCAGTCAAAGTCCAGACCTCAACCCTATTGAAATGCTGTGGTGGGACCTCAAGAGAGCTGTGCATAAACAAATGCCCACAAACCTCAATGAACCGAAGCAATGTGGTAAAGAAGAGGGGGCCAAAATTCCTCCACAACGATGTGAGACAATGATAAAGTCATACAGAAAACGATTACTTCAAGTTATTGCGGCTAAAGGTGGTTCTACAAGCTATTGAATCATAAGGTGCACTTAGTTTTTCACACATGGCTTCTCCATTTTGGCTTTCTTTTTGTAAAATAAATGATGACATGGTATAATATGTCATGTGTTGTTGTTCATCTGAGGTTGTATTTACCTACTTTTGAGAACTGCTAAGGACCAGATGATTTTTATTATGTCCTGATACGTAAAACCATAGAACTCAAAGAGGGTGTACTTTCTTTTTCACACGACTGTGTATCCAAAAATTTTTAGCCCATTTTATCATACAATTTTAACTTGTTCATGTTCTGTTTCAAATCTCAACAAATACTTATACATTTTAGCAATTAAGATGTACATAACTCAATTTCAAATACAGTTTTATCACATTCAAAACTATATCTGTCTACTGATTGTACATGTGAAAACCACTGACACATATATCCTTCTGATATTAAGTCTTCTCTTGATTTTATTTTAAACTAAACAACTCGTGGCCCATTGGATCATCGTTTCAGAGATATTTCCTTACCTAAACAGAGAAACAGAATGACCAAGCTCTATTCAGTTGTTTCTGGCTGTTCATGACCCAAGGGACATCATTTCACCAGGACTGTCTGTCAGGAACTGCTTCTTTGACTTCTTGTAAACTCAAGCGTCTCACTAGTGATACTATCTAACTAACTTGTTTCTTTTCAAGGACTTTTTCAATTGCCTTTGATTTGAAATGGGCAATCTGAAGTTCCTGAACCCTTTTTTGCAGACTCCAGAAAAACTTCCAGCCACACCACTGAAAATCAGAAGCAAATGTTCATCCATTTTTGAAGTGGGAAACCACAAAAACTGCAATATAAGACCTAAAATAAGCTTAATACAGTTTTCAGAAGTGAAGAAGATCAGGGGAAAAGTGGGATAGAGGGACAGAAAATCCAAGACTTGACATCCTCCTTTGAATTTTTTTGCATGGAATTTAGCAACTCCCAAGCCTAATGCTAACTACTTGTCAGGTTCAGCCCAAGAACAGCAATGAGGCAATCCGGTACAGTTCAGTTCCTTTATTAGCTCACACCTAATAGACAAAATCCCGCTGAACTAAACCTATGCTAAACAACTAGTGGCTATAACCCGTGAGACTCTAGGGAGGGGCCAGCCTCATCCTCTTCGTCTTCCCACACTCTTGCTGAGGGCTGAGGAGGCGCTTGCCCTGGAATGTCTCTCCCCCCTCCTGACAACCTTGAAGTTCCATCCCAGAATCTTCTCCGCTCATGCCATCCATTACATCACTTCAAGGTGAATGAATAATAAACTATGCTTACTGATTTAAAAAAAACAACTGCAACTCATTTTGCAATCTGGCAAAGGTAGAAGCAATCCATGTTTTTTTCCCCTGGATCCTTGGACCTTAGGAAAAAAGGCAGATAGCAAGAGTCAGCCTAGATCTGTGATAAAGGGATCTGTCATTGGATCTTCCACAGGAAATTTTTTCCCCTTAGCAGTCATGTAGAATTGCAAATCTAATTGAGGAAGCAAAATAAATTTTCCTCTCATGCCATTTCTCTGAATAAATTATCCCACAAACTGGCATTAGTTTTGGCTGTGAAAGTTAAGGGGAAAGAGAAAGACAGATGCTTACACAGTTCTTTGAAGTGAAAACAAAAGCAGACGGACCTTGCATGTTGTGTTTTATTGGACTCCAAGTTGTGCAGTTTTAAAGAATAACATTATTCTTACGTATATATGTCTAAATACATCTAAAACCAAGGAGAATTTCTGCCAATGTGCTCATTTAAATCTCATATTTCCATCTCTCCTGCTTGAAAAAAGAATTGTTTATCCAATTCTAGGATAGTTCAAGGCATTTGGACTCCATTAAATATACTATTATTGACATGGGGGATATATGTTAGCCTATTACAGCATCCAAGATAGTTTAGCACATAATGCCATTGCCCTTTCTCCTTAGACTGCATGTAAAGACAGGACCTTACATAGGTCTTACCTCTCCCTCAAAGATCATTCCAGTTTTATTGGCTGAAATCACTATGATAGTACCAGGTTTAGAGCTATACTAGTAGGTTGGCTGTGCAATTCCTGGTAGCTTGAAGCAGCAAAGACAGAAAGATGCTAAAAGCACTTTATTTGGTGGCTGGAATTTATATGGCAGCAGACTCAACTTAGTGCTGCTTCCTGCTGGAACAGATTATGTTATAATGTTTTCACTTTTATCTATTTACAGAGCTCACAAGAGCACAACTCTTGAGTACCACTCCAAATCCACAGTGAAGATGGTGACATACCATGTACAACACTCCCAATAACACTATTATCTGTGATAAGTGATGATGTCATTAGTGGTACATCATGGCTACTTTTCCATGTTGCTGCAGTGCTCAGGAAAGTGCCAGGAGCCTTAGCAGTTCTTTCTTCACCTTCTACTGGCCTCATGAATTCAGTGCTCCCAGATCCTCCAGTTAGCTGTGAATAAATTGGCAAATCTAGTCCTTCAGAGAAGTGGAAAATTAAGTGTACCCTTGTGGTTTGATTTGTGTTGCTAATTTCTTGTTGAGTTCTTGTTCCTTATTAATTTGAGTAAATGTTGTTGTGTGCCCATCATGTTGTGAGTGTGTATGTAAGGGGGGGGGGGGGGAGAAATCAAGGTGAAAGCTGACATCAGTATGTTGAAATTACAGATCTAGATTTTCCTGGCTGGAGGCTTCAAGTCCTGTATAAGGAGGCAAATTAGATTCTGGATCTGGATCTGGTTGCTAACCTAAGGGATACATTTCTATTAGACAAAGCTCCAGAGCTTGGTTTGTCATTTCATGTCCAATCTTTTTCAGTTAATTACTTCTTTCCAATTATCCTCCTTTACTGTATAATGTGTGTGTGTGTGTGTGCGCGCATGTGCATGTGTGTACATACACATATAGACCTCTTGGCACGATTCAGCCAATTTAAGCATACTAAGCCTTCAAACCATCAGGATTTAAATGCCAACCTGTCATTTAATTGCATGGTATAATAACATTATTAAATATATATTAATATCACATTTCTCATATTATTTGTTCAAAAATTATTTTTAAATCCAAACAGGGCATCCATACATATAAAAACTCACTCTGCATGTTTTTTAGCTGCTTTGATTGGAGCTCACAAGTTCTCCCCAATAAAGAAATATTTCTACTGCAAATTGCTACTGCAAAACAGCTGGCAGTATTTAGTTTGACAGTAGTTGTTTCAAACTTGCTAGTCTGGTCTACACTAAAGCTGTTTAATATACAATTGCCACTAAACATTTAGAATGAAAATATTCAAAGCATCGAACATCCACAACTTACTATATCTGGAACAATACAAAACAGCTGCTATTTCTGTTGTATTACAAATGTGATGTATTATCTATTTGACAGAAGCACTATAGACAATAACTGTTTCTCCAGAAATACTGCAGGCTGAGATTTAAAAGTTTTGCCATAATAGACTGTCATTTTCTTTGGCTTCAAGAACGGAACATAATACTGACTGCAGAGTCAAGAGGATTTGGTATTCTAGTAAGAATTTCAAATTTGAGGGAGGAGGGGAAGATGTTAAAAAGCTTCCCCCCCCCCCCCATTTTTGTAGGGAAAGGGGAATGTTCTCTATGATTTTGCAATTCGCTGAGTGAACCTGAAGTTTGAACTCTGCTAATTTGTCTCTAGGGTCTCTAAGCATATCCTTTTCACGTCAGGCATCATGATTTTCAGAGCTTTGGTTTTCACAATTATTTTCCTAGTACTAAAGAGTCTCTAAAATAAATATAAGGTATAGGTTGGTTAAATCAAGCACAATGCATCTAGTATCAAAATAAAATATTCATACAAATAGGCTACATTGCCTAAAAGAAATTAAGTCAGGTTTGTTATGCTCAAGAAAGCAACTGATGTATTTGTCATTTAATTAGCATAATGAATAAGCATACAGACTGCTCTATTCTAATTTTCATAAATATAAAAATAACTACAAATTTACCACATATGTTATGCTATTATGAAAACATAAGTAACTATTCAAATAAGCTTTGGTGGCACAGCCTGCTGAATCATCGAGCAACCCAAATGGTTGCTTTGGCTAGAAATGGGAAGGGGAGCAAATATCACAGCTTCTCACAACAATGTTTTCTTTCTGGGTTAGCTTGTCTCAGTTTATGGCTCTATGGGCGTCTAAGCAAGTAGCAGCACTTGGCTGAACATATCTGGTCTTGGAATCTAAGGGGGATTGGGCTTTGAATGGGAGATGAGTCAGGAAGAGGGCATAGCAAACTGCATGAATGTGTTCATGAAGTCACTAGCAATCAAGTACAACTCAAAGGAGATTAAATTAATCTGAACTAAAAGGGATCAAGTGTGCCCTTATTACTGTTCACTTGAAAGGGTGAAAAATACATAACGTCAAATTGGTGTAGAAGCCCAGGAATAAAACTCTATTTCTGCCTTTATAACTATCCCTGGGAGAAGAAGAATACTGTGGCATAGAGGGAAAGGGTTAATTCTTTTAACCTTTTCCTTCTACATTCTTCAGTTGAAGATCCCCAACACCACCAGTTACTAGACTATTTGAAGTAACAAAAGGGTGTTTGATTGACATGTCCATTTGAGGCTACTCTGCAAAGCACCTGGTACTTCCTGAAGGCTCAACTTTGCTAAATTGTGTTGAAGCAGCCACTTTGGGGGACTTTGACAGCCCCCACCCCCCATGTGTAGGCAAAGAAATCATTTCCAGCAGCACTTCTGATGAAGTAAACAGGTGGCCAGAATGAAGGGGCCTGTTTCACTGCTTCAGCAGAAAGTGCTGAAGTTGAGAAGGGGGGTGGGGGGGGGTTGAATTTCATTACTCCTTAGATCCAACTTGAGACAACTTCATGAAATGAAGGGATGATGTCAGGGTTTTTGAATCCTAATTTATTGCATCTGTACTCAGAAGTTAATATATATGTAGGGCACATGTTAACATCTATTCTGTCACCAATTGCAAAGAAAGAAAGAAAGAAAGAAAGAAGAGAGAGAGAGAGAGAGAGAGAGAGAGAGAGAGAGAGAGAAAGAAAGAAAGAAAGAAAGAAAGAAAGATTTATTTATTTATTTATTTATTTATTTATTTGTTTATTTATTTATTTGAATTTATAAGCCGCCCAATTCCAATATGAAGGCACTATTTATATTATCATAGTATATCAGGAATTTACATTGTATGGTTTGTGTTTAGTTGTATAATTGAAGAATGATTTTCTAGAAAAATACCACAGATCTTTTTCTTAACAGAAACATATGGAGGAATGCAGAGCAGATATGCCATAAGGAAAGATGTGGAAAGATTCACTGGGAAAAAGTGAGTTTTGGAGCAAAATAGGGTTACGGTGTCACTAGTCAACTTGTTGGTTGGTATAGCTTGCTGACATTTTCTCGCCTCCCATCAACTGCGCATCCTACCAAGCCAGATATCAGTAATCACACGTTAAGTTCTCTCAAGACTGACTCTGCCTCAGGAGACAATCCTCTTCCTTTTCCTCACTGGAATTCCACTTCCACGCCTTTTTCACCAAAAACAAAAACAAACACCCTGAAGGTGGGTGGCTGAGCCAGTTGCTTCAAGGCATTCCAAGGGTCTTAAAATTATCCTCCTTCCTGTCAGGCTTTCCAGCTTGAGTAGCAGAAGTCACCCAGACCCTCAACAGAGCAGAGTTAGAAAAGACTGTCATTGCATACCACAAAAAAATCCCCACTTTTAAGCGGCTGATTGGCCTTTGTCAGCACAAGAGTGCAATTCCTCCTTCTATCCTCTGCAGTTTATATCTGGCACTTCTCCTCCTGCCCTTTCCCCTGACTTAATGGACACCTTGCTTTCAGCTTCTCAGGCTTTTTGCTGAATGCCAGTTGGTTACTGGCATAACTGGCATTCCTGCTGTGAGATACTGTAGTTCTCTGACCTCCTGAGGTGTTATTGCTGATGAAAAAGATCAGAGGTAGATGAAGCCGGTCCACTGACATCATAGCTACACAGTGCACCAAGCCAGGAAACACAAGACAGAAGCAAAGTCAGCACACAAGAGAGATTTTCTCAGAAAAGGTAAAGACAACTTCTTGGAGAACTATTGTTTTCAATGGTTAGTTTCTTTCTTTTCTTTTCTTTTCGATTTTTTATTCCACCTTTATTATTTTTATAAATAACTCAAGCTGGCAAACATACTAATACTCCTTCCTTCTTCTATTTTTCCCCACAACAACAACCCTGTGAGGTGAGTTGGGCTGAGAGAGTGTACTGGTCCAAAGTCACCCAGCCAGCTTTCATGCCTAAGCCAGGACTAGAACTCACAATCTTCTGCTTTCTAGCCTGGTGACTTACCCACTAAACCAAACTGTCTCGCACAACACTCAAGGCTAAAATGTGGTTGGTTAGTCTGTGGTTCAGTTCCTTTGTGCATTAATTCATTAAATTATGGCCCAGTTAAGTATGAGTTAGTGTGGTCCTGAAATGGTGTCTCCTTGGACAAACAAGGACAAGTACAGCCAGCTGGTGGGGGGGGGGGGGAGGTGCTATGACTTAAAGGTGATTAAGACAGAAGATGGGGAAACAAACCCAGCTGTGTTGGAGCCAGGGATTCAAGGGCTTTGGTTAGAAGTGATTTTGAGGAGTCACCCCTTCAAGGTGCCTTCTGCAGGGCTGCCAGATCCAGGATGCAAAACTCCAGGTGACCACTAGATGGCAGCAAAACTATTTGCCTGTATCTCTCTGTTGCTATCTAGTGGTCATCTGTTGACACTTCAAAATAGCTAAGGAAAGGTAGTAAGCAAAGGGCAAAAGAGACAGGAAAATTTGCCCCCCTAAATGCTGAGTTCCAGAGAATAGCAAGAGAAGACAAGCAGCTATATCTAAATGCAAAGAAACTGTGAGTAAGAAGCAAAAGGAAAGTACAAGTGATTTATTTAAGAACATTACGGAAATCCAGGGAAACCTCTAAGTAAAGACTGGCATGATAAAAGACAAAGAAACAAAAAACTACTGGAAGAAAAGATCCCAAAACTGATTATATGCATGAAGGTCTGTTCACCAGCTAGAGCCAGATGTTTGGGAAAGTAAAGTTAAATGTGCCCTAAAAAGTATTGTTAACAACAAAGGTGCAAGAGCTGATGAAAGACCAATGAATTATTTTATATTTTATAAGATGATGCGGTTAACATGCTACATGCAGTTTATAAGGAAGTAAGGGAAACTTAACAGTAGCCAAGAGAAAGATCAATTTATATTCTGTACCAAAAAAAAAAAAAAAAGCGGTACTAAAGAATGCTCAAACTACTGAATAAATGCACTTATCTCACATGTGACTAAGATAATATATAAGATTCTCAATAATACATGGAACGAGAACTGCCAGATATGCAAGCTGGATTCAGAAGAGGCAGAGGCAGCCCAGATCACTTTTCATGCCCTTTGGTGGAAACGGCAAGGAAGTTCGAAAAAAGACCTTTTTTTTACATGAAAAATCATTTTGATATTTTTATCACAACTTGTTTATATTTTTGAAGATCAGAACCAGCATTTTGGATTATATCCAGAAACAAACTTGGAGTCAGTAAAGAACTTTGTGGATAAGTATAATACACTCAACAACCTGGTTGCTCTGTTCTGAACTACAGTAGGTGAAATTTCCAGAGGCTGTTGAAAGAGATGTTTTACAGGTTACATTACAACTGTCCAGCCTGGATGTCACTACAACAAGGTCATTCCTTTCCAGAATGTCCACAGGTTAGATTGGAAGAAGACTTCCTCAGCATAAATTTACCTTTAGAATTGTGAAGCAGTGCTGAACCCATAATCTTTTCTGCAGCTACAAATCTCTTCTAGCTGTTGGTAGCCAAAAATGAAATTCACTACAACTGTTCCTTATCTCTCCAGTCTGAGCAGCATCAATATTGTTTTCAGTTGCTTCACATAAATAGTTCCTAATCAGATCCAAACATCTTTTGATCAAATCACCACTTGATTATTATAGATTGTCATTCATTTCGATATTTTGTGATAGTCTGTTGCCACAAGCAAGAATATTTTTTAAAATATACAGTATGAAGGTAATGGAAGTAATATTTTCTGTAATGTTTACAACTGCTACATCCATAATGAAAGTAAAAAAAAAGTCCATCTAGGTTATTTTAAAAGTGTGTGTTCGTCTTTTTCTCAGTTGAAAAGCTTATTTTATTTCTTAATGCTTTGGATCAGTTTCAATTAAGGATCAGTGGAGATGCTTTGGATCAGTTTCAATTAAGAATGCCAACACATGTACTTTTACTGTATAAATATCCTTTTGAGACTCACATCAGAGCAATATGCTTCTAAAAGCCTTTTCATTTTTGTTAAAAAATATTAATATCATCTGGAAGATACAGCTTTTGATTCTGACTGTAGTGTGTTTCTTTCTGTGCTGGATCAAACTGCTGAAGTAGGCAAGTCAAAGATATTTATCCTTTTGCCAAGGTGTAAGCATATAAATCATAGATCTCTCCAGTCTGAGCAGCATCAATATTTGTTTTCATCTGCTTCATATAAATAGTTCCTAATCAGATCCAAACATCCTTTGATCAAATCACCACTTGATTATGATAGAAATATTTGGGGGAAGATGATAAAAATGAATATGCTAGGTTAGAAACACTACACATTCTATTAACATGATATAGCACAACTGACTGAATCTAATTCACTTCTTCCCATAGCACCTATTGGGATAGAGTGAGTGTAAGTCAATCAAAACTTTGCATGTTTTTTCTTATTTATTTAAATAAGTATTTGTGAACCTTCTAACCTCAGAGAACCTGGGCAGTTTACAATTCCCAATCAACCAAGAGAATAATATTTTTTCCTTGACCCATTAACTGCTGACCACAATAATACTAACCACCACCAATTAGCAAGGATGGTTAGAGAAATGTGTGCTGACAATGGCCAGCTCTACATAAAATCTTTATTGCTATTACTCTGGGATTAGAGGAGACTAATGTGTCATGTCTGTCTTTGATGAATCCTTAATGGCAATAATTTGATATCTCTTCAGGATAAGGATTTAGAGGATAATACTTGTATTTAAAGCTTCTTTCACAACGGAGAGGGAAATTCACCCAGTGAATTTGAATTTTGAATACTACAAACTACTACAAATTTTGAATACTACAAAAACTTGCCATTTCGAAGGGTCTTAATATTTCAAAAACAGTAAAAAAACAATAACGAGGATGATGATTTGCTGGAATCTGCTCCTCCTCTAGGTCCAAGAGAACAGAGGCAACTGAGATTTCTGGATCAGAACTTCACATGCAGCATAATTAGGCAACAATCAAGGAAATGTCTTGTTCTGAACATTTATGCCTGTCTTCTAACCTCTTTGAGTATTGCTTGCAAATAAGTCATAACTATTAGCCATCCCTGAGTATTTCATGTATCTCTCTCTAGATTACAGATTTGTGTACCAAGATTCTACGATTAACTCATCAGCTCCTTTTGTCTACCTATTTGAATGAGACATCAGCCACTGACTTAAGAAAGATCCAGATACAAACTACAAACTATACTATCTGTAAGGCTACTCACCTCAGATTTTCTAACTAAAATATTTTTTTCTTTGCATTAGACCGCCTACACTGTTTACTTAAGAGTGACTGATAGGAATAGGACAGACTGCTATTAAAACATATTGACAACTAAGACAGATAGATGAATGAGTTTAAAGAGACTACTAGAATTCCTTAGGTGAGATGTGAGTTCAAGTTGGTGAACATTTATTTATGCAGTTAAATGCCTCTGCTTGATTTCATTTACTGTAACTAACAGATCTAACAAAAGCTTTTTAGTATCTCCTGTAATGAAACCATAACTATTAGCTAACACAAGGAAGAATTCACTACTAGTTGACTCAGATAGTCGTACTTATTTGGCTTGATGTTAAATGCATATATATAAATCATGAGCTATATCTATCCCATGAACCTACCTTTTCTCATGAAGTGATGCACATACAGGTAGTCCTTGCTTAATGATCACAATTGGGATCAGCAACTCCATTGCTAAGTGATGCAGTCATTAAGCAAGACATCACATGACCGCAACTTGCAATTTTACTGCCAGCTTTTCCATTGACACTGCTTGTCAGAAGCTGGCTATGAAGGGCATAAATGGTAATTATGTGACTGTGGAACACTGTGGTGGTCGTAAATGCCCACCAGTTGCAAAGCACCCAAATCTTGATCCATAGGGATGCTGCAATGGTTGTAAGTGTGAGAACCAGTCGTAAAGTTATCTTTTCAGTGCTGTCATAACTTCAGTCACAAAACAGGGCAGTTGTTAAGTGAGGACTACCTGTATAAGGCTTGAGGTGAAAGAACGCACATCTACTATATGTCAACATGACTCAGTTTTTCCATATACTATTTTCATCCTTTATCTTGGGAAATTCTTGGGAGCTGCTGTTGGAAAATTGTTCTCATGGGGGTTCTACCCAAAAGTTTCTGAGTGGGGACTCAACTTATAGTACTAGAGAAGGCTAGATGGACTTATTTATGCCATAATGTCTAGGAAATTATTCTGCTGAACTTGACTCACGCACCTGCCATATTCAGCCCAAAGAAATTGGGAAATAACCACATAGCATTAGTTAATAGCGGAAGCAATGGAAGGTTCAGAACATGTCCTTCCTATTCTTATTATCATTGAATCCTAGAGTAAATCCACAATAAGTACCAGCAGAGAGATGGAATAAGTATACTTAATACTATTAACATCACTGCTTTCCCACTTTTCCATCTTGGTGTAGCCAAATATTCTCTGACTATTATCTGATTGAATGACACAGTGAAATAGATGTTGGACAGATAAGACTAAAATTATGGAAAGAAATTTTAGTCTTTCTACTCTGCATTATCTTTTATCTCCATGCACCAAAAATTCACTTCAGACCCCTGTTACAGGTATTGGAAAAGGAAAATAAAAACAGGATAATTTAGTTAGGTACTCCATAGAAAGTCTTTTAATACTCAAGAGCTATTTTGGTAGAGGCACTCTGCCTTTCATCTTTTCATTGTGGCTGTCTCTGCTACAGTCAATTTTATTTTCACCTCAACTTTTTATCTGAGTTCTTTAATTTTTATTAAGGCATCAGAAAAGGGTATAAAAAGAATCTGTGATCTACTAGCACTAACAAAAAATAATTGCACTGAGTCCTATTCACAGGAGGAACTGTTGAAAAGAAAGGCAAACATTAAAGAGCTTGCTAAAAATTATAGCAGATGAATGAAGAATACACAGGGTTCCAAACAACCCCACTGAAATTTTTAGGTTGACCCAGGATGTCTCCAGAAGGTAGCTAGTAGTAAGAACTACTGCAAAGAATTCTGGGGATGTGCCATTAGGGCAAGATACCAGACACTCACTCATTATAAGGGAACACATAAAGATGTCCTATATCATTGGTCCATCCAAGATTCTTGTCAGTGTTTGCTAGTGACTCTCTAAAAGTTTCAGACAAGACATTACTGAAGATGCCAGAGACAGAAATGCATCATTTTATGTGAAAGCCAAGAGCTGTGTTATGGCTACTACAGAAATTTATGGAGGAGCAGTCTATTGACAGTAATTAGCCATGCCATCTTAATACAACCTCCATCTGTAAAAAATGCCATTTGAAGACAACTGAGAAGGGGAAGGCCGTTATGCACAGACAATAGAACAATCTTCATACTTTTACTCTTCAGCTTGTGTGTGTATGCATTAAAAACTCCCCATGCCTCCTGTCAAGTGAAAAGAAGATGGAGGAGAGGTTAAGAAGTAACTTGCAAAACAAACTCTGATTCTTAGATTGCAGCTTCTTGGTTATATTCTGAAAACATAAACCTTAAGAATAAGCAACATGAAATTTAGTTTTGCATATTCTTTGATCCTCAACTATGAATAATTAACTTTGAAAATAGCCTGATTGCAATCAAAACAATGGCTAATGTCACATTCACATTATAGAAGTAACAAATCAAATATAAGTTACCTAGGGAAGCTGTGCTACTTACCACCTCATCCTAAGCATACAAACTTGGATACATCGTCTGGGTGGGTTTACATATTGCATTAAGCCCTAGTGTCCTTAACCAAAGCTTCCTAATAAACTACAATTGTCTCAGTTCACATTTTGTTACACCATGGTTTACAAACTTGGGCTAGAATCATGTAGTATTTTCAACTAAGACCAAACACAACACAAGTAATGCGCAAAGTTTAGTGCACTGTATTAATCTATCCACTAATGTTTAGATTATATATTCTACATGGGACTTCTTCTAAAGAGCATTTGGAAATAGCTGTCTTCCAAGCACCCTGCAACTTTCATGTTATAACAACTTCACTGGCTTCCAACCTATTTTAGAACACAATTCAAGTTGCTGATTAAGATACTGTATGAGATATAAAACCTGAACCACTGGGGACCAGCTTACTTGAAAGACTGCCTTCTCCCATGTCAACCTGCTCTTTAAGATCCTCAAGAGAACCCTGTTTTCTGAAGTACATCTGGCAGGGACTCAAAAGTGGCATCTCCACTCTTAAGGAAAGCTGTTTAACTTCTTCTCTAGAAACTATCTACAAACAAGAAAAGACCTTTTTAATTAGATAAGGCTTTGATCTTATTCATTACAGATAAGGTTTTGCTGTTATTCATTAACTGATGTACATTAGCCACTACTTTACTCATTTGTTTTAATCTACTCTTTGTTTATATTGTATTTGTGTACTGTGATTGCTGTACCATATTTCTGACACATTCTTTGTGTGGAAAAGCAGAATATTCTTAACAGTAGTAGAAATAATAACAAATACATAAAAATTGTGGTCTTAATCAAAGAATCAAATCAAAGAACTCCTGGGATGTGCCAGACATCTCCTTTCTAAGAAATGGACTTGGGTGCTTTCAAAAAGGAACAATAATTAACATTATTCTTGTCCATTTATATAGTTGAACAGCAGGTGCTATCATTAAGGCAATTTTTTAAAGTATAAGGGAAGGCATTAGTTTAGTGTTGGGCTTGCAAATGGCCCCAGAAAAAAGAAAAAACAAGACAGCCAATGAAGATGACAATCAGTTCTTTCCATGGAAGAGCTAAGCATACCCCATGGTCCAGAGATTTAGCAGCAGAATTGGAGGAAATTCCACCCTTTTGGCAACTATAGCAGCAAACCAAATTTTTCACTAATGAACTTAGTACATCAGAAATATGGATTCTTGTGGATACTTTATATCTTCCTAATCCTTTTTCTTTGTTGGTTTGTTTGTTTTTGTGCCTTCAAGTCAGTGTTGACTCCTGGCAACTACCTGGACAAGTCCCTGAGGTTTATTGACAAGATTTCGGAAGTGGTCTCCATTGCCTCCTTCCTAGGGCTGAGAGAGAGTGACTGGTCCAAGGTCAGGCAGCTGGCTTTGTGTCCAAGGCGGGACTAGAACTCACAGTCTCCCAGTTTCTAGCCTGATGCCTTAACCAATACACCAAACTGGCTCTTCCTAACCCATTGTTGCCACTAAAAAGATTGGCAGCCAATAAGGTAAGATGAATCCATTAAGGTGCGGCTATCATTTCTGATTCTTGTTCAGTGTTTTATGACAACTATCAATCTTTTATTTCTTTTGTTAAAGAAACTATAACATCTTTAAATTAAACTGGTATAGCAATAAGAGGAAAAACTAGTGACTACCTTTATCTGACATACCCAAATGAATATCAGTATATTCAATGGGATGATGGTAATTGGGTGGGAGAAAAGTTTGAAAAGCAAGCAATAACAGCCTGAAAGAAGGGCTTATAGGGTTGAAATCTTTCAACTGCTAAATATATGTCACGCATAGAAAAAATATATACGGTACAAGTTACCAGTCAATGCAGTTCTCCCAATAGCCTAAGAAAGAAGGAGGATTGTGTTAGGATTTCTTTGGGGATTTTTCCAACAGCTAGCAGCCATCAGTTTGAAGACTGCATTTTTTCTTGATAATATTAAAAGGTAGCAAATTAAAAAATAAGGAAGGCTCTGCCCACAGGTTCACAGATATAATAGATACAGTAGATAAAATGGAAAAGGGGGAAAGGAATACATAGGGCAAAGGAAAAGATGCATTAGACCAGCAACTCCACCTTCTCTTGCTCGCATTCTTCTTGGGAGGCAGAACGTGCAGCCACCCTTGGATTCCTGGTCAGCAGCAGAAGCCAGACTGTCTTTTCTTTCAGCTCTGTCACTGCAGAGTGGCAAACATGAAGCTTCTTCATAATGTAGTAACATTCTTTTCTAATCACAGATAAGAGTTTGTATTTAGGTAATGTGAGAACTGAACACACAGCCAGAGATTAATGCTTGCATCCAATAGAGTGGCTTCATTTTTCAAAGCACATTAGAACATTTTTTCAGTTCAGACAAAGAGAGAGATCACATAAAACAGCTCTGTCCAACTGGTGCCAGACTGCAGGGAGGGGGGTGCTTATAAAAGATGCAGTCCGACACATCTGAGAGCCACCGGGTTGGGTAAAACTGCAGGAAAGCATATGACAGAGTGATGATGAAGCCTTGGGTTTAAACTTTCATTTTCATATTCATTTTAATTTTCCCTTGCAATTATATATAAATGCTTTGCTTACTTTCACTCTTTCTTAGGTTTATCTCTTTCCCCCCTACTTCTCAGTGACAACAAATATCCATGCAGCACTGAGCTTCATAAGGTCAGAAGCTCTATATTTCCTTCCAAAATGCAGTAAGATTATTTTAAAATGATGTAATTATTCTGAAAATGCACAGGCCTCTAAAATTAAAGTATTGTTCTGAGAGACTACTTTACGCTAAACTAGTTTATTGGATTCAGGGGTGGGTGACAGATTTAATTACAAAGAAAAAGAGATAGGGATTTCTCCCCCACGCCAATACACAGACATTTTCCCCTCTCTTGTTTTTCAAATCAGCTCTCTTTTTCATTTACAAGAACATTTTCCCCTTAAAAAAAACCTCCATCCCTATCACCCTAATCAAAATAAGGCCTGCTTACTTATTTGGGGAAATTAATTCCTCCAGTTCATTTTGGGTTTGAGTATTGGCAATGATGGTACTGCTGCTTGCTAGATACAAGTGCACATATGCTTTTTCTCTTTTAAAAAGAGGCTTGCCTTTCAGGCTAATCTCCATCCCCACACTGTTGAAGCTAATTAGGTACAGTCTTCAAACCATATCCCCCCATGTTTGAACAAGTCATGATTTTGAGATTAAGACCAATTTGTCAAAGGGAAGACAGTGCCAAGGTTTACTGGTCAAGGAAGGGACGATACTGTTTTTGGTGCCATGCCTGCTCCCCTTGAAGCAGCAGTGATGCTACCAGCTGGCATCATGGTGGATGAGGCTGAGAAAGGGTCCAGCATTTAGGGAGGAAACCATCCACCCTGCACAGATGGAGGAGGCAGAGCTGAGGATGCTTTAGGTAATCAGTCCCCTTTTGTCCAGTAGCAACCCAGGGGCTAAGATGAGGCTCAGGGGGAGAAGGAGCTACCTGCTCCTAAATCTGAGTTCATAGCATAGTTCACCAGTAGTGGTGACCCAGATATACCAGCTTGACATGGCTCACACAACTGATGAGGGGACTGCTGTCATCAACTGTGTGACTGAGAGCTGGATATCTGGGCAACCAAGTGGGCCTAATAATTGAATGGCAACCACTCAGGTACAGTTTATTGGCATCAGCTGCATTGCTCACAAAACCACACGTGACTGTGTGGAATAATCTTGGCCTGTAGAGGCTCAGCACCAATATCAGCCCAACAAGCACCAAATTACTACCAGAGTTTTCACAGATAAGTGCCGTAAGATATTTGACTATTTCTACCAGAGTGTGAAAGGGAGGCAGATGGTAAACCAGCACCAAGTCAAGCTCCAATTAGCCTAACACCTGATACTTCAGGATGTCCCCATCTGTGGAACTGCATTTCCCATTGTTTAAGTGGCTTTTGGAATAACATGTATTGAGCATTACATGTGAAGATACTTAGCCAAACTACTTCTCCAACCCCCTCCCTGGAGTGTAGACTTGCCATTCGTTTTGCAATGAAATTCTCAAGTACAGAGAAAGATGTATTGACCCTGGTTCTGCTCTCAGTTCTTTTCTTAGAAAAATCCTTGGGTAAACTCCAGAAGAATTTGGGCTTCAAGGATGGGAAAACCTTGGCAGCCCAACTTCACATGCAGTGGCTGAAATCCCTGGACAAGAAAGCATTTCTATTTGCCAGACTATAAGACACAACGGTAAAAGGGATGATTGTCCATGCTGATGATCTGCCCCAGATGACTGTCCATGCTGATGATTTAGATGGAGGACAGAAGATGGCAATGCAGCCAGGAAGAAGGAACTGGGCCATTTAGCATCCACTAACAGCAGCAGTAGCCAGGGCCCTGATTTTGGCACAGGATTTCTTTGGCAGGCTCAAGCACACCAATCTCAATTTAGGCACAGTATTTGGTGCTTTGCCAGGGAGAAGAAAGGTTGTCAGTTGGCTCAGTCAACTGACAACCAAGGAAGGCGAAGGTAAGACTATCAGATCTGGGCTGCTAGTCTTCTGCCTGTCTTTCCTACATAGTG
This sequence comes from Liasis olivaceus, assembly GCA_030867105.1. Classification (NCBI taxonomy): domain Eukaryota; kingdom Metazoa; phylum Chordata; class Lepidosauria; order Squamata; family Pythonidae; genus Liasis; species Liasis olivaceus. The sequence continues at coordinate 56,816,437 of CM061351.1, read as the reverse complement.
TTTACCAAAAGACCCAGTAGCCCAAGAAGAAAAAACAGGAGTCATCTACAACATACAGTGTAAGGACTGTAACAAACACTATGTAGGACAGACAGGCAGAAGACTAGCAGAGCACATCCAGGAGCACCAATTAGCAGTCAGAAGACATGATGAAAATTCCTTAATCTCACAACACATGGACAGACTTAACCATAGTTTTAACTGGGAAACCCTCAGCATTTTAGACCAAGCTAAATCCAAAAATGCAAGAGAATTCTTGGAAGCTTGGTATTCAGACAAGGCAGCAATTAACAGACACATAGAGATGAACAGCATATACATACTACTCAAAAGAGACAAAAGACCAGAAGATCACCACACCAGCAATCCTCACCCAGATAAGCAAAGGTCACCACCAGGCACACAATCAAGCAGTAAACATAGGCTAATCAAGGAACTACCAAAGGAGCAAAACAAACCCCCCACCCCACCAGCACTGGCAAGGCAGGCCACAGTATATAAATAGAGAGCAAACCTCATCCCATTCTAGCACTGAAGATGTTACCTAGCCGGGTAATGAAACATTTGCAAGAAAAGAACCAAGCTCAGAGAACCCCAAGGACTCCACAGTTCAACCCTGAGCTACACATATTCGCCTCCATTATGAGATTTAATATTTTAACTTTTTTATGGCATAGAACTTTGGTAAAATAAATAAATAAGCAGACAAACTTCTGGAATGTAATGTTTTGTTGCAAGTTTGAAACAAAACACATGTTCCATTTCTGCACACATCTACTTTTGAGTAAGCAATGCATATGCTTTGTGAAGATGCTCTCATTTCCAAAGCACAAGCTAGATAAAAGTAGAACTAGACAAAAAGCCCATAAAAGTTGAATACTTGAGCCTCTAATTCTTAAATTTCTGCAAGCTTTAATGTCATTTTACCCTGCATTTTAGGCATTAGTCATTTCATTTTGATCTTTTACGTTATTTTGTTATATTCTTCTATGATAATCCCCTGCAGAAACAAACATCTGTCTCTATCTCTGTCTGTCTATAGAACTTAGATATGCTTATAGACCTCTCCTCAAGAGGACATAATACTTTATGAAACCTTCCAACAGAAATTCACTGATTCCCCAATTCCAAATCTATACCACTGATCAAACCTAGTGATATTTATAAACTTTCTTTATGTAAGCACTTAAAAAGAACTATTTCTGACTATTTCTGGCAATTTAAGGAATTACCTCATTCTGTTCAGTTATAGACTTTTTCACTATATGGCCTCTCTATGCTTATCTAACCCCTCTTCCAGTAAACAAAATTAGTTTTATCATTCATATAACAGAATACATGGTAGTTTCTGTGATATATCTTTGCTTATATAAATTACCAAATCATATCACATATGTCCTTTTAATATGAAAGTACCTATTCTAATGATTACTTCTAGGGAGGGGACAGCTCAAATGTAGATGGAAATAACCCCTGTGATTTGATGGCTCTTCAGTGTAAAGCTTAATAGACATGCACACCATATAATTACTCAAGTGGTGAGGAAAATTGATCCACAGCTGCTAAAGACACTTTCATCTATTCTTATTCTGAAAACAGTTTTCGGGGTGAATCTGGTGAGTCATGACATAGTTAAATCCTGATGTTAAATTAAGAAAACAAACCATGACAGATTACATTCTAAAAAAGATGCAAGTATGGATATTAAAGAGAAGTGAAAGAAAGTAAGGAAAATTCTTTTCCATAACAGGCTTCTATTATATATTCCATAATGTGTACTTCTTCTTCTGGGTTCAGATAAATACCAATCTTTTGTCTCTGTCTCTTTCTCTCTCTCACACACACATATATAAAAGTTCATATATGTAAAAACTGATATAAAACTAAGAGACCTACAAACAAGAAGAAAAAGAGAGAAAAGAGAAAGAAAGAAATATAAAAGATGACTTCCCCCTCCCTCCAACCAAGTATATGCATTAACAGTAATTTAACACCTTCTCTAATATTACTTACAAACACCAATCTTTATTACGAAGCAAGTATTACCATACCCATTTCCAACTAGCCAGTGAACTCCCTGAGAAGGCAACAACTTTCCTGGTTGTTTTTTGGTCAAGTCTCACTATTTTCTGCTGATACTTGATCTGTCTGTATTTAACAGGTCAAGATTAACAACTGAAAAGCCCCGGGCAGAATGTGCAAATGAGCTACTGTTAATCCTAGATCACCATTAGCTTATCAATACAGTCTACACCCTTCTAAATTCATTTGTTTAATTGATACATTTTCTAGAATGTTTAGGAATCTTGTGGCTAAACCCAAGTAATTGCTGAAGAATCACCAAACCGTGGAGTCCTTGGGGTTCTCTGAGCTTGGTTCTTTTCTTACAAATGTTTCATTACCTGAAACGTTTGCAAGAAAAGAACCAAGCTCAGAGAACCCAATGACTCCACAGTTCAACCCTGAGCTACACATATTCGCCTCTGTTGGAATCACCAAACCCTTCTTTAGCTCCAACAAAAATCTAATGGAAGCCTAGTGAAAGGCTGGGGGAAAAAAAAAACAAATTTGCCTAAGTCCCTGAATATATATTTATCTATCGGCTTTGTAAGGTCGCCTAATCCCCAAATGACTCAATATATAGCAAAAGTAGGATATGAACATTAAAATACAAGCATATTTCTTCAAATCTATAGTTATCTCTTTCACTCCCTTTTCCCATTCCCCAAATTCAATTTCTCTCACTCTGTTCATCTCATCTGTCATTTCTTATAGGAACCAACCCTGAAACTTTCACACATGCACCTATAACATTCCTTTCCTCTTCCACTGAACCATCTTATCATTCTCCTAAATCCTGCTTTATCCTCCTTTATACTAGGCTGTCTCCCCGCCTTCCCCATCAAAATTCCTGTTTCTTTGCCACCACCTCCAACCCCACATTCACTACTTCGTGTCATCCACAGTCTTCCCTGCTTGCCTGACTACTATACGCAAACCTCCCTATGTCCCAGAGTGGCATTAGCATCTGATCCCTTCTTTGAGTTTTCTAGGTGGCTGAGTGTACTTCAGAGCAAAGCAGTGTCTTCCCCCCACCTGCCATTTTTATCTCCTAAGAATTTTTCTACAGAATAAAGATGGCAAGTGGCAGAAGGCCAGCTCTTCATTTTGAATGTTTCCACTAAAGCTACCTGATATAAATAAATAAAATGAAATTTTAAAAAACAGGTATCAGCAACCCGCTTCAGGACTGCAGGGAGGAAATGTTCACCAGCGCAGTGATGCATATATGCACCATGATGCTTATCTCACTCTACACTCAAGATAGCCACGCATTCATTCATTAAAATGGCTCACATTCCAGCCACCAACAATTAGCCAGGCTCTACTGCTTTGTGACATTTTAACTAGTCTTGATTACCATATTGTAGGCAGCTTCCTATGACTTTAGATCTTTAATTGCCATTTCTTCATCAAACATTATTTTTTTAAAAAAAAAGAAAGTTGATGATTATGTTCTTATGTACATTCTTAAACTTACTACAAAAGTATGCCAGCATCTGTAAGTTTAAATTCATCTTTCTTTTTTATTATGTTCGAGGCTTGCCTTGTTAAACATCTGCTATATGGCAGGGGAGCCCATTCCATGATAGTTACATCATTGCCAAGTCTTTAGGTAAAAATAAGTATCTCCCACTACAACTAACTAATAATGGGGGAGGGAGAAGATAAGAAGAGGGGAAGACCCTGGACTGAGCAAAGCCTCCTTTCCCAGGAAATTATTATTGCTTTTGGAACAGATGTTTGCTTTCACAAGGAAAAGGGGGAAGGAGAAAGAGTTTTAAGAAAATCCCTTCCCTCAAACTCAAAATATGTCTTTTTGAACAAAATATTTATACTGGCTTCCATCAGTAATTATGAAATGAAATGTTATCATTTCTCTCTCACACACACAATGTTCTAACACAGATACTACTGGGGTCAGGTAATGGCTGGATTTCCGACCCATCTTTCTAAGCCAGTCAATATGTAACATTTTAGATATGGCTTTACTGTAACATGCATTTATATCAGTTACACCTAAAAATAATGTGCTACATATGTCCTTCATGTGACGAAGTGGACTGAAATCTTATGTGCTAACAAAATTGCTGCAGAAGATACTGTTTCTCCAGAAATGTTTCATACAGGTACATTTGCTAGGAAGCTATAGTGAGTTCCAACTCCCTGCTGAGTGCACGCAGTGGGGCAAAATGAAGTTTGTCCTTCTTCTACACAACACTTGAAATGGTCCTGCTGGATACTTTGCTGGGCAAGGGTTGGCAATCTGTGGTCCTAGAGCTGCATAAGACCCCAAATCCCCCTTCTGCAGCCCTTGGAACACACCCAACCACAACTGTTAAAAACTGACCGCAGAATTTACTGCCATTTTAAGAAACACATTCAAAAGGCAGTATAAACCCTAAAATAATCACATTACATTTAAAAGGAGCCAAGCAAACCAAAACAATCTGAGCACAGAAACATGTACAATGAGGCCAAATCCACTTTGCAGCATTCAGGCCCCCAAAGAATATAAAGTGTAGTCCTTGGTCATCAAAGGTGGCTCAGTCCTGGTTTGGGAAAACTCATGAGATCTACTGATTGTTCTTCACTGGAGGCCACAATCAGTTATGATATGAAGGACATCCATGAAGTAGATGGTCCTCCTCAAAGTCTTCAAAACCCAAATGAGCAAAATTGCACTGAGCATATCAACCCATAAGCATCCAGCCTTTTGAGAATGTGGGCTTGTGTCCCTGTATAAATACTGCCAATAGGGGTTTCAAGCAAGATGCTACAAGATTGAGATGGTTGCCTCCCTCAAAATCTGATTATTTTCTGCTCCTAGAATATTATCAAACTTTTAGCTTATATTACTGATTTGCTGTTTCAGATAGAATCAGTCTATAGAGAAGAGAATGAGTTCTCTGACAAACTCCTGCTTGTTTGTTTTTTCTCCCCCAGAGGACTTAATGCAAAGCAAACCATGCCATTCAAACGTACCTTGAGCATACTACTCACGAGCATGGCCAAATGTCCCTTTCAAGCGTTTCCCTGACAATGTAGTAGATATACCCGGAGAACCGCAGCACCGGGTACTTACCCCATAGCGCAAAGAGGAAAAGTTGGACCAACCGCAGGGCACGACGATCCATCCCGAACCTTTCGGCAGCACGAGGCAACGCAGCCGGCCGTCTGAGCCAAAAGCAGCGCGCATGAGGCCCTTCGCAAGCAGCCTCGGTCGGATCTTTTATTCGGCGCTCTCGCCAGCGGGGAACGGACCTTTCACTCCACTGTATGAAGTCTTGAGCGGGAACTTGGGCTGCCAAGCGTCTCGCTCGCACAAAATCCAACCCTTCTGCTCCTCCCCCTTCCTCCCCTGACATGTAAGCAGCCGCCGCCACCGACGCTCAGCTTGAAGTGCCATCGCTTCTCGCGTCCCTCCGCCCCAGCCTGGTTCGTCTCGGGGAGGGGAGGAGGAGGAGGAGGAGGAGCGGATACCCTCGGACGCTCCGCGGGAAGATAGCGCAGCCAGATGCTACGGCGAGCACTGCCAGGACGGGAGCCGGGGTCTCCTCATAGAGCCAGAGCCTGCGAAGAGGCCAGCCGGAGGAATGCAAGGACCGGTTGCGGCCGCTTCCTTTTCGCCGCCCTCCGGCCAAACTCGCCGCTCTTCTATCCCTTTTTCCCTTCGGTCCGCTTCTTTCGTTCCCCTTGATCAATGGAACCCTATTTCATTTAATCCACTTTACCCTCATCTCTCTTGAATGAACAGTGGTGCATTCCCCATACCTAGCTTTTAGATAACTCCAGGAGCTCAGAGGCGAGATAAACTTTTGCCAGGGTAGCTTAGCTGAAGCAGGCGGCCGAGAGACTTTTGATGGCATCACAATTTATCATAATGGGTGCCTTTCAGCGCACGGGGTAAATGAGCTGGCACGGAGCTCACACAGACAATTTTATAACAGCTGGCTGGGTACAAGTTGACAGCACCAATTAATCATAACAAAATCCTGTAGCATATAAAAGGAAATAGGGAGATTTTTATAACTCTTTTTAACTTTTCATCATTTTCCATCATGAATAATCAGGCCTTGAAAACAGAAGCCCAGATATTCTCTGCTCAACCTCAATGTCTGTCTGTGGGTCTTATGTGCATGTGTACGTGTGTGAACAATCTTGCATTTTCACATGTGAAAGCATATTCAATAGCTGAGTTTCCAGGCTTTTTTGTTTTGTTTTTCCTAAGAAAACCCACTGTAGGACACAGTGGGGATAATGTATTGATTTCTTTGAAATAATATGAGGAGAAATTATCTACTTCTTAAATAAAGAACCAGGAAGTTTAGATAAATGATCCAAGCTATGCTTGGAGGGCTAAATCCTTACTCCGTAGCACCAATAACTTGGAGTGAACAACAGCAGCCCAGAATACTGCTAAAGCCAGTTATAGTCATCAGTATTACTTTGTGGTTTCACACTACTATACATTTAAGAACTGAGCAAGCCTCGCCACTACCATGACATACTGTGCTGGTCACTGGTATTCATTCTTCCTTGCTCTGTGTTGGCCTCAAAACCAAGGGAAAGGGGAAAGTCTGGATCAAGGTTAATCTTAAGAAATTTAATTCTAATAAAACTGAAGGTTAGTTTTTTGTGTTTAATGCACCGAGGAAGGATCGGCTAAAAATAATTGCCTGCCTCTGAACTCTCTTTTGAATTCTGGGATGAGGCAAAACTGCTGCAGAGCCTGCTTCACTGAAAAGGGAGCATTTATCAACAGGATAGTCCTTTTTCATGATCCTTCATTGCATGATGGATGTAGCCTTTGTTCTGGATGGGTTTGATTTGGGCCTCTGAGGATGTATTCGGTAGCAGAGGTAGGCTATTTGCTGGAAAAGAGAAAGAGTATCCTTTTGGGGGCTATTCAGTCAAAGAAATTATGCAGTTAATGATTATCCCTGGGAAAGGAGGAAAGAGCAAGTCTTACTATTTTTTGCCAGGCAACAGGCTACTGAACTGCCCACCATCCATGCATGATGTCCATGGACATATGGTAAATAAGTATTAGGGTAGAGCAGGCCTGCACAACTTGTAGAGAGGAAAGGGCCACATTGATAAATTAAAAATAATAGCAAGCCACACAGGAATACCTGGCATGCCAGTCAGCTGGGCAGTGGCTAGCAGAGAGGCAGCAGTGTTGGAGCTAGTGGCCATGAGGCTTGGAGATGTTGGAGGTACTCTGCAGTGCATCTTTCAGGAGGTGATGAATTGATTGACGTTTTAAAAAATGCCAGTGGGCCACACAAGACTGGTTGGCGAGCCAAATGTGGCCCACTGGCCATAAGCTAGCCAGGCCTGGGTTAAAGGCCAGTAAGTTAGTGTTTGTTAAATTTATTTCCTTGATTTCCTCAGGAACTAAGGTTGCCTTACATGGGTGTATCCCTTCATTTTATCCCTCCAACAATAATCCTCCAAGATCAGGGGGCTGAGAGAAAGCTACTGGCCCAGAGTTATCCAGTCAGTCTCCACAGCTGAGGACAGACTTGAACATGGTTCTTACAGTCAATATCTTTCAATATTGTTCAATATCTTTACCACTACACCTTCCTTGCTCTTTTAAGTAGCCTGGGTTGGCTATTACATGAGCTTATCTGGCTTTTGTCATTGTGATAATTTTATGTTATGAGTAACTTATTAGTGTTTTCCAGAGTGTCTTCATTTTCAAAACTATGGGGAACTTCATTTTGAGGACAAGTGTTCTTTTTTTTTTTTTAAGCATATCTCTACTACTCGGGACTGGTTAATTCTGTTGTAAACAAAGCTCATTAACAAGATGGAAGTAACCTCTAAATAATTCTGGATTAGCTATATAGCTCAAAATGTCTCTGTAAACAGGCCAGATTTTACTGTACTCTGTAAAGAGGCCCAGAATCTCATTAAAAGGTGAAATATGCTCCATTTCCGGGGAATTACTCAAATCAGGAATCCAAATATTATGTCATATTGTTTTGTGTCTTTTCTAAAAGGAATTCTAAATGTGGTTTAAATTTCAAGCAGCCCAAATGTTGCTATCTAAGGTATAAATTTCATGCTTGTTTGATTTGGCATCTTCATTTTCCTGTTTCTTCCTATCCTCCTCTCCAGCCACTTTCCCAATAATATTTTCCTGGGATTTATAAATTAACACATCCTTTCTGTTGTGCCAAGTTTTAAAGCAGCCTTTTTCTATGAAGGAGGAGGAGGAGGAAGAGCATCATGCACCCACCTCAAAAAGTACATATAATTTCATTTCAATTTGTATATGCTAATATGTTGATATAATTTTAGAATTAATCACTATAATTTAAATCATGATAGAATACATCTCAGCAGAGAAGAAATTAGTAATCAAGTACTCTGCACCTGCGTAATTTACTGCCAGTGAGCTTTGCTAGCCAAGCAAAGGTCCATGCTCTCCTTTTCATTAATTGTTCTTTATTTTTTAAATCACACTTGGACTGGAGAGCTCTTCAAATAAATGTCTTGTGCTTTGTAAAATAGGACACAGGACTACTCTAGCTACAACTGCATGGATGTTAAGCTATCCCTGAATATTTAGGCTATTTCATTATATTGTACTAAGTTCTGAATCCTCTGGGATTAGTAAAGTGAATATAAAACTCCTTGCTATTTAACATTTCTATAGCTAAATTTCAGGAAGAAAATTTTAATAACAGAGCTTAAACAATAAATATTTGGATAACAGCCCCCCAATCCATCCCCCACCATACCACAAATCTGATTACAAAGAACTGGGAGTGCATTTTAAAACAGGAAACACATCTATGCAAACTTCTTAAAAAGAATGTACTACATGATGCCCTCACATTTTATGGAAGGGTGGAGCTTGAGAGATGTGACTGCACATAACAACTGATTGCATGTAGGCAGGATGGTTTGTACCACATCTAACAGATTAAGCTAAAAGTTGTTCTTCCTGAGGAAGACAAGAACCCACTTCAGTTCTGTCCATATACGTGCATACCCATCACACTATTCTCTTTCAAGATAAGCAGTGTTATGCAAAATGCTGAAAAGCTCAGAAATAATATGCCAAAGAAAAGGCATGAGAAAAAGAAAAGAAAATCTATCTAAATCTAGTTTACAAGAACACCATGCACTTTGCTTCTCTCTTTCTGTTTCTGTTCTTCTCGGTACTCTCCAGAAATATAATCCTGCATTCAAGAAGTTGATAACAGAAGCAGACTCGACACTGCAAGTTCAGTTTCTTCATTGCAGGCAAGACAAGAGAGTTTTAAGGCTGGGCAACCACCTCTTGTGGATGGTTTTAATTGTTTTCTTGCACACTGCAGAGGGCTGGTCTGTAGTATAAGGAGCCCTTGTGCGGAATTTATGTTAGTGCCCCCCCCACAAAAACCATTTTTTAAAAAAATATTCAAAATATTGCATCTCCTCTTTTTATATAATCATGCCGTACAGTTTTTTTTTTTCTTTTAAGTTGCAAATGGCATTCCTCCTCATGTGGCACCCTTGTGGGGTGCACAATTTACACACCAGGTTGCAGTGGTCCTGGATGGATTATATGATTCTACAAGGTCATATATACACTGAAGATCTATGATCTGCCGAATAAAGGAATCCAGCCCTATATATTTGCCATCCCCTATGCCTTTTCCTCCCTTCTATTTTCCAGTCAAAGGACTTTGGGCCATTCCTTCTTCTGCCTTAATTGGAATATCTATTCATTGCTTACATGCCTGGGCTGAATCTTTGCTGCCTGTCTCATCAGTTTCAGCCCTTAACACTTTCTGTAAATAAAGATTGCTATACAAGTAGTCCTTGATTAACAATGGTAATTGGGACCAGGAACTCTGTTGCTAAGCAACCCAGCCATAAAGTGCAACATCACATGACCGTGCCAACTTACAGCAGTTCTGGCAGTTCTAATTGCAGTTGTTAGGTGCAGTGTCACACAATCACCATTTGTGATCTCCTGCTGCCTTTCCCATTGACTTTGCTTATTGAAAGCCAGCAGTGAAGGTTGCAAATGGTGATCACATGACCGTGGGACACTGTGACCACCATAATTGTGCACCGATTGCCAAGCACACAAATCACGATCACATGACCGCAGGGATGCTGTGACAGCTACAACTTCAAGGACCAGCTGTAAGTCTCCTCGTTCAGCACCATGCTAACTTCAAACAGTTGCTGAATGAATGCTTGCTAACAGAGGACTATCTGTACATATGTCTTCATCTAAATTGCAGTTATAATATTATGAGAGTTTTAATTTTCTGATTTTCAGTTTTATTACTCCATATATGTTTTAATTTCTTTACAGAATACAAGTAACCATGTAAAAAAAATTGGGGCATAAAAGGGTTTGTTGTGAGCCTTCTTATACTATGGCAGTGACTTGTTTCCAGTTTTAACAATAGTTCTATTGAATTTCCTTTATTGATGATTGTACAACATAACTGGAAGATACTGGGATGGAAGCATAATTTGACACTTCTATACATCACAAATAATCCCAGTTTGAAAAGTGCAGATAGATCCTTTTCTTGGAAGTCATGAGTTATTTGGGTATTAATACTTTTCGACCAGCTTATTGCCAGTCATATTTTTAAACCATATGAGTTATTGTAAGAGGCATTTGGATTATGTCAGTCCTTCTAGGCAGTCCAGGCAGGAAACCAAAACTAAGAGTATTAATACTACCTTTATTGTAAGGCTACAGTAACAGAATCCTGCAAGTCTGAAAGCACTTCCCCCCTCTCTTGCCTTTATTTTCTGGAGAACTAGGAAGGGTCTCTTCTGAGACGCTTTCTCTACCCCCCTTTCTCCTGTGGACTCGGATTTCTCTTAGACCGTTGTCTAGGCTGTGGCTTTTCCTCTTGTCTCCCAAGGTTATTCTCACAGCCCATTACAGATTACTTATAACTGCAAAATGGCAATATATTAAAACTTTTTTTGATTTTGCCATTTGGTCCAGATACATCAGCAGCATGTAAGCTTCAGAATTACTGTCTGTATTGGTATGTGCTTTGGATAATCATGATTCTAAGTCTATTGTGTGCTTTTATGAACAATTAAGTATTGTAAAGGTGGATACTAGTTTAGACTTGAATGTCATTTGAATTGATTTGTTGAGTTGTCATAAAATATTCATTGTGGGCTGTTAATGGACTGATGTGTTTTGTCATGTTATTTTACATTAATGTATTCTAAATGACCCTCAGTTTGTGTAATCTATGGTTATACTATTTATTTGTCTGTTTGCAAAAACTCACAAAGTTGGAAAAAATATTGGGTTTTGTCCTTTTTTAATTTCAGTCTTTTGCTGTTCTTTCTTTGTATGTTAAAGATAAAAATAAAAGTAATCACACGTGATTCCTTACAAAGATACATGTTGGTCAGTGTAAACATGAATTGTCTCGATTCTTGCTTTTGAAGATTTTCTTTCTCTCTCTCCCTCTGCCCTCTCTCCTTCTGATTGTTTTGAGAGACATCCTCACATTATTCCTCCATTAACTGCAGTGTGTAAGAGAAAGATTTAGAAAGCCATAGATTGCTGTAAAAAGCACCCAGGTTTACTGTGAAAAACCGCTAGTAGGTATTAGATTGTTATAGAAGAAATGAATCTAAATAGTTAAGTTTTTTTTTTTTTTTTGTCTGCGCTCAGTCATTACTCACCCTGCAGTGACTGCCTGGACGAATCCTTGCAGTTTTCAAGGCAATTGTTTTTCGGAAGTGGTTTGCCAGAGCCTCCTTCCTAGAGCAGAGCCCAGCTGGCGAGCGCAGGAGGCGGGATTTCCGTTGCTTCGTGCCCTTTTCGGGCGAGCGCGGTTTTGCGCTTACCGGCAACTGGTCCCGTCTCTCTGTGCAAGGCGCTGCCAGCATTTTTCTTCCCACCGGAGTGAGAGTCCCCATTTATCTACTCACGTGAGTTTTCGACCTGTTGGGTTGACAGGAGCTGGGGAGGAAACAGGAGCTCACCCTGTTAGTTAAGTTACACATATTTAAAGATTTTGATCATATATACTTTTTTTCTATTGACTTTTAATTTTATTGGAAGCTTATTTCAAAAGTCCCAGAATTATCTTGCTGACATTTATAATATGCTTCCTTTATAACTTAGTCAAGATAAAAAGATGTAAGACACTGTACATCTTATTCATTTAGACCTGGAAAGTATGAGGGATTCAAACAAAAAGTTGGCAGTAACATACACTCTTACTTAAAATAGTAACACATAAGGAGTACTACTTACTTGAAATAGTAACATATTTAAGCATACTATTTACTTAAAATAGTAACACATAAGGAAGAGAGGAGAGGCAGAGATTTTAAAAAGGCTTAAAAAGCAATGCTTATTCAAATGAAAAGAACAGGTATTTAATGGTGTTCAAGTGATCTACACATGACTCGTGTAAGTAGTTATAGGACAGGGCTGTATACAAATATGAAGAGGAAGAATTTCTTTATGAAATCCATTTTGAGATAGAGAAAAAAAAATCTGTTCTGCTATTGTATTTTGAAGCTTCAACCAAGCTAATACCAAAGTTTTCCTCATATTTTCTTTGGTATGGAAAGATTTTATTTCTTTTTAAGTATAGTATGAACTTTTTATCTACTGGACCATACAGCCAAGATGTGCCCTGGTCAAAAAGCAGGAAGGAGATTGAAGCTTTTCATGGCAAGCTACAACTGCAATGGAAAACAGCAGTCTACATTTCAGGAAATCTACAGTTTGGGGGGGGGGGGGTATGCAAATCCTATGAGACACGGCACGGCCAAGTTGACAGCATTGAGCCCTGCAATTTCCCCTTCTGTCCATTTTAAAGCAGTCAGTTATCTCTTTTTTTTCCTCTGAACATCTTGCAGCACAGGTCTAGAAGACTACACTAAACTCATTTATGAGTAACCTGGGTACAGACTTGACTATATTACATATTACATATTTTTAATGTCCATTCCATATTCAGTTTTAGAGCCATAACTAGCTAGTTTCCTAATCCTCTCTGCTCTGTTCGACAATACCTAAGCTTGATTTTTCCCACTTGTATAAATAGCTTGTACATTCTTTTTTTCATGGAAGCACAGTCTTGACCTTCCATGTAGATATCAGGATCTTTAAACTTTTCTTCTTCGGTTGCTTTTCAAGAAAATTCCCTATCATTAAGGAAGGGGGGGAAGGAACCTCTACTTATTGCAAATAACTCTCACCCTCTTTTCTCTAATTTGTGGTGGGAAATTGGGTTCCACTGATTCAGACTTCTCTTTTAGCACTGAGACTTACTCCCCTTTCCCAAACTCAGAGCACAATGCAACCTTTAAAAAGGTGATTTCCAGTATTTTTATTTTGTTAAATGCAAATTGCTTTTCATTTAATTTTGTCCAAAGGAAAAGTGTTGGAGGGAAAGTGTGTGTGTATATAAGTGTTCTTGAAAGCAGGAATCTATCCCAAACAAGGATTAGTGAAGCAGGTAATTCTTTGAGACTTCAGAAGCATTTTCATCTTGAAAAGTCAAAGGGAGTATTCAGGACCTTTCAGTTTCTACACAGAGTAAAACTTTTCTGTCTCTATTTCTGAAATTTCTTAGTTTGGTTTTCTAATCTTTCCTTCAGTTACTCAGGAGACTCAACCTTTTTCTCTCCTTTATGGAACCTCTTCACATATATACTTCAATCTGGACCTCATAGCCCTGTTGGAGGCAAAGTGTTTGCAAATGTGTATGAGCATTCCTGAGAGCAGGAATCTAACCTGAAGAATGAATAATGAAGCCTAGCTAACTACATCTTGCCAGGAAGAAAGTCAGAGAGCAAAAGTCTGTGTATTCATGCCAGGGAACAAAGGCAGAAGGAAGTGACCCTGAGATTAGCTATGTCATAGACAAAAGAGCAGTCAAGAGCAAAAGATAAATAGGGGACACAAAGTAAATCCTTGATTCTCCATCTATACTCCCAGATGCTTGTGGACAGTATGTTGCAAGGTGCTAAAGCATCAGAGCTTCTGAAATTGAACTTTGAATGGGGGTGGGTAGAGAAAAGAAATTGTGGGTAGAAAAGGCAACTCACTAAATATCATTCAACTTCTCAGGATGAAAGTCCTCACACAGTGCATCAATTGTGCTTTTCCTTCTTCACCTCCAATATATTGCATCCCAATCTTGCCCTTTTTAATAGATTTTGTTTTTCTTTTTGCAGTTGGAAAAATGGTGGGAAAATAATGGGAGTACAAATGGTAGACAAGATCATCTGAATGCCCCATAAAATTTCATAATGACACATTGGCTGTTACGCAATAAAAGACTCACTGGGAAATTCCATTGGGTCAGTTTTAGGGCCTTTCCCCCAGCTATTAAATTAAAGTGCTACTCATCCATCCTTCAATCAGCAAAAGGACATTTCACATGGGCATGAAATTTGCTGCCCCCATTACCAATCCCTCATTTAGCCTCCCCTGCTTCTGTATTGATTTACTACTGAATGATGCTGTCTTGACTTAGCAAGTATTGTTAAAATTGTTGCACCATCTCCTTTCACCTATAAGTGAGACCTATAACCACTAGAGCAATTGGCTTTAGACAGAAGATGGGGGAAGATCTTCAGAAACCTTCCTTGTGCCATTTTTCTCTGGCCTATTTTTAGCTAAATGAGTCTCTGTGTTTAAGCCGTGAGGGAATTTCCTGTCTCTCTCTCTCTCCTCCCCCTCTCTCTGCTATAGACTATATCACAGTCTTCCTTCTCTTCAAGATGTAACTTAGACAATAACTATTTTCATGTTTTCCTGAATAAATCTTGCTTTTACTTCAAATACAATGAATGTCTATTAGCATTTGCTGATGGCTGAGCTAAGTCTATACTCTTCGTCCAGGACAACTATATTTCTTTTGATTATTCGTGTTTTGTAATAGGATGTCCTGCTACTTTATTACTCAATGTTCTTTCAGCACTTTGCTTATGTTCAGGAGCATATTCTCTGGCAAGGCCTCCTGCTGAATTCAAATCTCCAACTTTTGCAGCATGTGATAAGCAAAGAGACTGGTTGATTCCTTCAGCTTGTGTCCCCCCTATTCAGCACATCACTAGCAGGCAGGAAAAACATCTGTCAATCGTGGCACTGCAGCAGGAATGGCATAGATGGAACAGGACTGTAGCAACTTTCTGAGCCCTCCTCTAATACTCCATTCTGTCATAACTGAGTTGAACATAGTTTTAAAAAACAGTTTTGAATTACAAAGGGAGCTGAATCACAAGCAGAAATTTTACTTAGGGTTTATTTCACTTTTCCTTATAAAGGTAACAAATGCCAGTTTCCAGATTTCTACATGCTCTGTTCAGGAGACAAAAAGGAAATGGATATTATGTTATCCAGGCCTATTTCAGGCCATGACAAGTAGGTTTTCTTTTTCTTTTTTCTTTTAATGTTTCAAATTCTGCTATATCACACTCTTTAGGGAGACAACAACAAATTGTTGCAGATGAGGTTGACAACGGAGGAAGCTTTCCTGCATCAGCCCTAAATGGCCAATAACCACCTCTCTAATTCCATCCACTACTGATTGCCTGATTTAACATTCAGTGGAATCATTAGCAACTGTGACAACTTTGGGATAATCAAAAGAAATATAGTTGTCCTGGATGAAGTTATTGGATGCTGCTAATTTAAGGAAGAAAATGCTATTTTAATATAAGTACAACTAAAGATGATTCACAGGCTTAGAACACGGCACAAACAAGATGTTGCTGGGGAATGTTTGTAACATGGTTAGTTGTGAGTGGGGAAAGGTAATCAGAGACCTTCTCTCACGCGATATAGAGGCATATAGAGGTGGCCTTGAAGAAAATATATGGCAACCATTAATAAAACATGAGCTTAGCCCAGGAAAACATGGGAAAGATTTACCCTGTCCTTCTTTGGTATAAAAGGAAGGGAAGAGGAAATGCTGTTAGGCTTTCAAGATTCAGTTATTATATAGAGTTCTTGTGATGTCTGTTTCCTGACATGGTATACCTCAAAGGGCTGACATACAGGTGAAACTTTTGCCTTTAAATCAGGGTGACCAATAAACAGTCTCCTACTACTCATGTGACACTGATAAGCAGCTGAAAATTGTGTTGCTGAATACCAGGTGTGGATGAGAAGGAATTTCTCACACCAATGGTAGGAATCATGGAGATCTGACTGAATGATTATCAAATGATTATTTATCTAGTTATGTCCAGCTTTCTAAACTGGCTGAGGTTGTCTCAGAAAATGTTGGAGATTCTCAGGCTGCTGCTTAGGGGGCGTTCAATGTCTGTATTGACACCTTGTCAGGGAAAGCTAAGAAATTTATCAAATGTACATATTGAGATAAATAATCTTTAGACTTGTTTTTTTCTGCTCAGTGAGAGAGAATTGGAGGTGGAGGAACCTCCTAGCATTTTCTCCCTGTTGAAGCTCTGATCAATATTTGGTACAGGAAAAAGTTGACCTCTGCATAGAACAAAATTAACTTTGTGAAAGTCAGGAACTTGATACCGGAGAAAATAACTCTATTTAGTAGTAAAATACTCAAGTCTGGAGCTCATATTAAGGCCTGCTCAGGGAGGTTATGGTGCAAAAATATCTTATTTTTCCTCATCAGATGCATCTGCACAAAGCTGACCAATGGAACTATTTCAGTGAAGTTTATCCTTCCCTTTATCTACTTCTCTCTCTCTCTCTCTCCCCCCCTCCCTCCATGTATTAGTTCACAATTTTTAGTCATTCCGTGAATCAGAGTTTTCTCCAGCTAGAAGACACATTTTAATTATATTAATTTATATAGGTGTCCACATGTTGCAAGGAATGTGATGGTGATGCAGTAATGTTGTTGAAGGAGGAGAGGATTACTCAGCCCATTTCTTGTGGGAAAGCTTAGAGGCTTTCTCAGAATATATTTGTTTTTATTATTCATCCAACAGTGGAGTTTGTTTTAATGAAAACAGAGGAGAAAACATGTTATGAAATGTGTCATTTTGGCACCACATTTCAGCACTGGAAAACCTGGAAGGCCGCAGGAGCTGTAAAAATTAGACTGGGCCCATCTGGAATCCATGGAGCCCATTTTGGACACTTTTCTCAGTCCTTGAAGCCTGTTTGCTTCATTGTTTCCCCAGGGTGCCTGTATAGAATCAAAATTTTAATATCAGATTTGGTCCAGAAATCCTAGGTTAGATGGAGAAGCATACACATTTTTCAAACCATACCACAAAGAATTTTTCACCAGCAATCTACACTTCAAGGATGTGGATAGGACACTGAATGACTCTCTCACCCCATATCAGTTTAGATGCTTATTAAGGCCATTCTTGCCAGTCCTCTGCTATATTCCAACAATTCCTGAGAAATATCTAACTGGAGTAAGGAAAAAGCAGGTTTGGTAGTTTTGCATAGATTTTGGAACTCCCTAGAAAAAAGGGAAGAGGCCTGAATCACTTCTTTATTAATATTTGTTGGATCTGCAAAAGATATTCCTTTTTAGGAAAGCATTTAATATATACATTTATTGTGCTTTTACATTTCTCTTTTTCATACATAATTTTTTTAATTACTGGTTTATCGTTTGTTGTGGCTCTTACCATATTTTAATGTTTAGTATTTCTGTTGTAAGTTGAAAGGTTTAAGCTCTTTTGGGGAATACGTATCTTTTTTTCCCCCCAGTATGTATTTATTGGATACAGCAGATCTTTAAGTGCTTGAGAGATTGACTGTAAGCAGCAGGACAACATACGCACGGGTCTTTTGTTAATTTTTTTGTTTTCAGTATATTCTTCAATTCTGAGAAAATCATGATTTAATGAGCCATTTTTTTTTACTCAGATGCAAAACTGTGTTGCTTTGTTTTCATCCTGTTTTTCTTCTTCTCTGTTTATGAGCATGCCAGGTGTGTAGCTGGTACTTTTAGCAATCAGCAGTATGTTGCACATCTGGACTTAAGCTAGCAGACAATAATAAATCTCTGCATAATCTAGATCAATCATTGAGGATGGATCAGGAAAAGGATCAATAAAAGTTTCAATTTTCTGCTGCCACATCTTTGCAATTATTTTGTAAAAAGTAAACCTCAGTCAAATATTGTTATTGCCACATGCCAAAGTGAGGAGGTGATAAGCAAAACATTTTCAGCTACATGGACACTCACATTTCTGCTTTGCTGATAATTATTTAATAGGCACCCCTGTTTGTGGCAGAAATGGCAATATGTGGCCTTGGTTTGATTTCAATAGTTTCTTGTAAGCAATCAGGTCTGCTCTTTGGCAAGAGCAGATCTACAGTATTCCTGTCTCAACAGCCTGCTACAGAAGAGGAAGAAAGAAAAAAACAAGTCAACAGAAAGTATGCAAATGTCAGAGAAAATGTCTAGCTACAATGTCTTTTGAGTACTGACCTGTAACAAGTTATAAAGCACCCACAATAGATTACTGCTATGGGTAATATGGGATTTTAACAGAAAAAAGCCGGATACAGTGGTACCTCGGGTTGCGAACGCCCCTCCTTACGAATTTTTCAAGATACAACCAGCTCTGGCCCCAAAAATTTACCTCGACATGAGAACTCCACCTCGAGCTATGAACCGGATCCGCGGCCATTTGCCCTGCTGCCACGTGGTCGCGGCTTCCTGTGGGCGAGATCGCGGTAGCAAGGAGACGTTCGGCGAGGCTTGTGGTCTGTTTTGGGGGAAATTTGCCTCATGGTGCGACCAAATTCGGAGGGTGGAACGGATTAACCGTATTTACATTGAACCTTATGGGAAAATTTACCTCGCGTTGCGACCAACTCAAGTTGCAATCAGAGTCACGGAACGGATTAAGTTCGTAACCCGAGGTACCACTGTAGCTCCTGTTTTGTGGATCAATGACAGATACAGGTCTTTGGCTTGCTTTACTCAACAACTGAAGGATATTTGGGGCATTAAGGTAGCTGGAGCTGAGCACAAAGTATTATTGTCTGTGGAAGATATTTAATGACATTCATAATTATCAGTTTTCCTTACCAAAATTTATAAATATAGTACAAGAATTTGGTAAATTATCTCATTATTAAATTAATTTGAATCAGTTTGATATACTTTCTATAGGATCAAAATCAAAATGGGTAAAGAATGGGATTGGTTCTGAACTTCAGTATGTCAGAAGTATAATATTTTGGATGGATCATAGGACACACATGTTTTGGGACTGTTCCATCGTGGTCCTGTTTTAGTTTAATATTCTTTTCATATGATATTGGGAAGAGAAATAAGGTTGAAATATGTCCATGTGACACTGAACTATATCTCCCAAACTTAGAATTTTTTACCCATGAAGAACTTATCATGCATGGGGTGTTGCCAAAAAACAAAACAAAACCCACTGAAACTATTTTACTTCAGTGGAAAGAATCTACTACACCAGATCTAAAGTCTGAGACTGATCCTATGTGTTCACTCTCCAACTATGGTCTAGCTTTTTGTTGAAATATTGGAAAGATTCACCAATATTATTCTCTGGGTGGCCAAGATTTAATCTACTGTTCAAAAACCGAGTTATTTTCTTATATATGTATTTAATTATGTCAGATGAACTCATACTTACTTGGTCCAATATGAGATCATCTTAATTTTGATCTTTAACCAGCAAATTTCTTTCATTACTGAATTCATGTGGGGGTGGTGGGGGTGTTTTTGTTGTTGTTTTTTTCAAAAATATTTTTCTGTGTTATGCTTTTTCTTCTTCTTTTTTTTCCCCATACGTTAAAGGAATAGAAGTTTTCAAAAAAGAAAATAGGTATTGGACAGCATACAGATTAAGTGAAGTGTACTTAGTTCCTGTTGAAATGAGTATTTATAACTGATTTGTCCCACCGATCTTAGTAGGATGTATATTTGACTAGCTGTCAGAATCCAATGAAACCACTATATTTTACTGCATGAATACTATTCAACTGGAAAAATAATAAATATTCACTGACAAGCTGAGTATTAACAAGAGAAAAAAGAAACAAGACTGCCACCTTGTGTGGACTTCTGTTTAATTCATTTAAGGAGTCAACTGATGCTTAAATACTTAATTCAGTTACTTAAAACTTGCTGATTTAAGGCCAGAACATTGACTCAGTTTCTACAACAGGAGATTGGAAGCTAACACTGATGCCCTAAGAGATATAAGCCATGATCTTAGCAACATTGAGCAACATAACAGACAAGGCTTAGATGCTTTGTAAAGACCTATAGGGGCAAGAGAAAGTGGGAGTATTTTATTGGTCTTAGTCACCCATCTTTCTAATATTAATTTAAGCCAAAAGATCAAGGTGAAACATGGGTGGCTGCAATGTAAGGTGCAAACAAATGTGGACATTGAATAGCATGACTGGGTATGTCAACTGAGGCCTCCAACCAATTAGCTTCCAGTTTCCTGGAGATGTGCACCTGTTGTGAGCCAGTATAAGACCACATTATTTTTGAACCTTAACCGACAGATTTCTTTTACTACTGAATTTCCCTGATTGCTTTTAAGGGAATTTATCATTACTGTGCAGGGTTTGAATCTGCATTCTTACACATCAACCTATTTAATAATTAAGATTATCTTGTGTTAACTATAATTTCATTTAAAAGTGCAAGCTTCAGATTTCTTTTTAGATGTATCTCACAAACAAATGCAGGTAGCTGTGTTTTCTAATTAAATATTGCTATTTCTAAAACTATAGCAATATAGAACTTTAGATGGGAATAATTAAAAGTCACAATTCAGAAAGCCAGCTTTTAAAATACTTTGAAGTCTTTCGTGTGCTGAAATTTTTAAAAGGGAGAGTCTAGTGCAGGTTTTATTGGAACCCATTTCCAGCTGCAGTTTATAACAAAGGCTGCAGATGATAGATGGAAGTTGCAATTTTATTCTGATTTAACTAAGCGGTAAGTCCCTTTAAACAAAATACATTATTCAGCATTACAGAACACTTAGATTCTCTGCATTCCACATCTGGCCTTGAACATATTATTGACAAATTCTTTATAAATCATGTTTTCCTCTCATTAGTTCTGTCTGTTGTCTCTCCAGTGGCAGTACCTCAAGGCTAAAAACAGTGAGCTCCACCCATCCTGCAGAGGGAGCTATTGTTTTCTTTTCCGTTCCCCCACAACAGATTACTCCCAACCCATATAGTAATATCTCATCTGATTAATAACCAAAAGATAAAGACCCCCTTGAGTGGTTCTCAGTCCCTTGTGACTACATTGACACATCCATGTAGTTATCTTGGCAGCAATGTAGAAGTGGTTTGCCATCACCCTATCGGATTTTTTGTTAGTCTAGCCTACAACCCTGGTATTTCTTATTGGGTTTCCATCTAAGTACTAATAATTCATTACAAATAATTCACCTAGTTGTTTAAAATTAGTGAAAGTTTTAACACAACCTTGGTACAGGAACTGCAAACTATATTACCCTCAATAATTAATCTTGGGCAATTTGACTTTATAAAAGCATGACAAGCTTCAGGTAATACTAGATTGTTAATTGTTATTTTAGAAATACAAGTAGAAAAACCTGAATCAGCAGCAGTGGCTTTATTAGATGCTGAAACACTCTCAGATTCATTACAAATGAAATTAGCTCTTCACTCATTAAGAAGCTTCTTTGAACTCATTAACATGTTCTTTATCTCCTTTTATGTATAACTTGGGTTTGGAATCATTAGCCTGTTTGATTTGGAAATCAAATGATAAATTGGGTACAAAGGTGTCAGGAACATAAAATGTTATATACAGATAATATTTGGGATCTTATTAATAACCGTCAAAGTTCTCTACCTAAATTTGTGGACGTCATAAAAAGTTTGGTAAATTACCAGGTTATTCAATCAACTGAAATAAGCCCAAAATATTTCCAATGGGATCTAATTTATCTATGGAAGTTTATAAAAAAAAAAAAAAAAAGCTTTGTTTATTGTGTGAATTATTAAACACCTTGTAACAGTTATTCCTAGGAAAATATCATTTGTTGATTTAAATATTTCGACCTATTTACCTGAGATAGATAATATATGCAATAAACATTTTTGTTCCCTTGGAAGAGGGTTATTTTTTTAATTTAGTATGTATATACCAAAATCACCACACACACAAACATCCCTATACATTTATTATTTTGTATCTTGTGTCTTGTAAGTTTTTCTTTTCTTCTTTCTTTTTTGTGAATTATAGCAATAAAAATGGAAAATTTTAAAAATATATATCAATTTTCAGTGTCATATACTTTGCTGTATTTGCAGCTCACTTTGATTTGAAACTCAATGCAGCCATCATTATGCAAATTATTGCCCCTGAAGAGTCTTTTTTAATAAGCGTTTGCAACATTAATCTTATTTTTCCTCTTCCCTATAATTAAAGAAGCAATACTCTGCTCTTCAATCTACTGGGGAATGGGATGGGACCTTTCTTCTCCTTTAATCATAGACCATCTTCCATACTTCAGGTAACCTATAGCCAATAAGCAGCATGTGGCTCCTGAATTATACTTCTGCATCCCACAGAAGCACCTAAACATTGTCCTTTAGGCTTATCACACCAACTGCATTGGCAACAATTCTGAAAATAAAATAAAATAAAATAAATAAAATAATAAATGTAAGAGCCAAGGGGCACCATTGTTGGGCTGTGCTTGGGGTACCAGTTGGCTTTAATCTGGCCCTGAATTTGAAGAGTTCCACTTTAAGGAAACTGTGGTGTAAAGGTAACTAACCCACACATCACAATCATGGTCTTAGACCACATAAATTAATTTAGGCAATTTTTTAAATTAATGTATAAATTTTCTACATCTCTCTCTCTCAGCCCAGCTCACCTCACAGGGTTGTTGTTGTGGGGAAAAGAGGAGGAGGAAAGGAGTATTAGGTATGTTTGCTGCCTTGAGTTATTCATAAAAAATAACACACACACACACACACACACACACACACACACACATATATATATATATATATATATATATAAAGCCTCTGTATCCTTAACATTGTGCGCTATATCAGCAAAGTCAATAAAATCCAAACCTGACTTCCAAAGCTTCAACAGTGATTCAGAATCAGAGTGTATGCAAAAGTAGGTTAGTGATATACAGTTTCCATTGATTTGAAGGCTGCATGAGGCTTTGTAGCATGTCAAAGGCTACACTATGAAAGTTTATGGAGCCTGGGCCCAGGTGGGGAGGGAGTCTCAAGAGCTTTAAGGGAAAAAAAAAAGATACCTTAAGCATCTGCAAAGGTTTATGGCAATTGCTTTGACTTTAAACCCCCAATGCAAACAAATATACAGTACCTCCAATGTGTAGCTTCACCCACTCAGCAGTGGTTTTGGGGCATAAGGGAGATGCTGTCAGGTCAATTATGGTCCATATCCCACACTTCTAGCTCTTCTGAGTTAGACAGATACTGTACTTTGTCCCTAACTTTACCAGATAAGGAGAACATCAAAGGTATATCATTTTATGACTGATGATTCACAGTGAATAGTTTCTCAGAATTCACAGTTCTCCTATGTGGGGGTAGGAGGGAGGTTGAAGGAAAGTAGCAAGGAAGTTCAAGACAAATGGATCTGAATTGATTTTTGCAGTTAGTACCCTTTTTAAAATCACTGTTATAATTACAACTAGGTTTACTAAGAAGGAAGTTCCTGTAAGGTAAATTGAGGGTCAATAGTGCAAAAATTCACATCCAAACATTATCACTTAATGGTACATGGTTAAAAAAAAGTGATGATTTTATGCAGCCAATTTTGCCAAGTCTTGTTTAAGTCCGAGCAACTTGCTCACTTTTGTCAATTTGCTTTAAAAAATATTCAGAGGTGTGAGAAATAGTGCTAGTGAAAGGTTATTACCTTGTTTCTTGTTTGGGGAAGTGAGAGAATAAAACTTTTTGACCTCTGTTAACAGGTAGCTTGAGCACTATTTGTTTAAAGAAAGCACTGTACTTTACCTAAAAGAGTGATAGCAGATTATCTTCACAGTACTTTATTTTTTGCATTCTGGCCAAAACCCAGGAATAAAAAGTCACATAGGACTAATCAGCCTCTTTGTTGGCAGTAAAAGTTTTTTTTAAAAAACCCTACCAAAAATTAGGCATACACAGAAAGTATCAAGACAAAGGAAAGGGTTTATAAAAAAAATATTTATTTTTGGGGTACAGATGGCACAGCCCACACCCATGGGATGTGGGGAGAAACATAAAATAAATTGTTACGGGGCACTGGAAATCTTTTAGAAATGTTAAAATTTTCCATGCCAAACTGAACAATACTGTATTGAAGAATTCTACTACACACAAAATTAACACAGTGTTTCTGTATTTTAACGACTGTTTTAATATTTGGGGTTCTCCCACCCAGGACCATCAGCTCCATAAAATATGCATTTATGTATATGAGTATGTTGCCTGGTGTTGCATACAAAAGGCAAGAAACTTGGAGCCCTAATCAATAGTAATCAGAAAAGGCTTACCCTTCTTAGAGTTACATATGAAGACATTAAAAATATATTTTTTTCCTAAATCAGACTGAGTGATGCAGCAAGCAATGGAGGAGCAGTATATAAATCCAATATGAATCAGGAGTCTTTACAGGTATATAGCTCCACCTATGTCAGGAATGCTGAGGTGAGGAAGAACCCACCAACTTGAGGATCTTCTCTTTCCAAAACTTTGCACAATTCATGCATGTACAAGTACTTGAACTATTACATGAACCTTCAGCTGGGGCTCATTCCAGTTTAAAAAGTCATTTTATAAATATACTTCAATAGTCCTCTTGTTATCAGACTTGCACTGTTCACAAACAGCAGACTCTGAATATCAGGCTTTCTAGTGTACTGTGGCATGGATTTCCAAGTAACTCATTTGGAAATGAAAATCAACAACGTTGTACTGTAAAAGATGTTTTCAACCATTGATCCATGAAAAAGCATTGTCCTTTCTCATCTCCCCAATCAGTAAAATTTTTGATTGTTCATTCAGCTGCAGAAGCTACTTTCATTTAGAAAAGCAAATAATAAATTTTACAATTATTATTAAATTAAATAACAATTTTCTGATGCTTACATGTAATGGTTAGGTTCTAAAAATAACTTTTGTATTTATTCTCAAAAGCTTAAAACAGGTCATTTGGAATTAAATGGATTTAGTTTCAAATTAATTTTCAAGGGAACAGTTCCACTTTGGGTTCATTTTCTTGGCTGCACATATAGCCTGAGCTTACCTTTTGTCAATGGAAGCATTTTTTAAATTTAAATTGTATTGTGAGAGGATTTGTAATTACATTTTTAAACTATACATAATGTAATGTGCCATACACAATTTGGCAAATGCTGAAATACTTTTGTTATAATCAAAATTATACCTACTGATAAGAGTTCTCATCAGTATATACCAATTAATATACCGTACAGTTTCAAAATGGTTTTTTTTTTTGTAAAATTTCTTAAATGCTTCCAGTAAAACTAAGGTGAAATAGTACTTAGAATTTTTTTTTTTTTAAAGTCCATGGGCTAACAAATTTGTTGCCGCTTACTTTTTCATGGTAAATCATTATTTGTAAATAATCATTTACTAACATATCAACAGAGAGTATTTAAAAACAGTTTTATTTGTAGAAAAAGACAGAAACCTGAATCTTTGACTTTATACAGCAAAACTACCTTTCCATCATGGTAGAATATTTGATGCAATCAGTAATGTAAGCAACAATACTTCTTGCATTCCATAATTGTTATGAAATCTATTAAAGAACTGAAGTTCTGCCTTGCAAAGATTTTACAATTACCTAATTTCGTAACTTTCAAAAGAGCATGAAGTAGAAAAAGTGAATTTAATTTTACTGTGAAATATTTTCATAGACTAGCCATGACTGAGGAACTGATAACCTGAATGTCCAATTTATGGGCAAAATCTTTTTTTTTTCTATAGCCAAGAAGCCATGGCTGCACATTCATTGCATTACAATGGCCTCAGTTCTAAAAGCCATAAATACAAAATGCAGCCATAGTGTATGCACAATAAATACAGAACAGTATGAACCATTATTTACTCTGAAACATATACCAAAAATCAAAATATACTGTCAACATTATTTCTGAGATGCAAAGGTTTTTCCTACTATCAAATGTAACATAGCAGTTTTGGCTCATCCTATGATCTACAGGATAAGGAGTTGCTCATATGCAGTGGTGGACAGAAAAAATTAAGACCAAGTATGATTGATGTAAAGGGATATCGTGAGTAGAGAAAAGCAAATCGCTTAAGGTAGTCAGGCTACGATACTTAGACATTTAAGAAAAGATCCAAAGATAGCTTCAAATGTACAATCACTTATAGAATACACATCGTAATAGCATTCTTCCACCAGAAGAACAAGCACCTTTAGCAGATGAAATTATTCCTTCTCCTGCAGCCCTTTATATAAATTATTCCACAGAGTTAAATCTGCAGAGAACAGCTGTATTGCACAAGAATAAGTCTACTCATGTAATATTGGGTTACGCCAATGGAACAATAGGTATAAGAAGATGTAAAAATAACAGAGTCCTATTCTACAGACATGGCTCTCTTAAGGAAAGACCTGAAATAACATGTTTGTCACAGAAGACTGATCTAGAGACCATAGTAACATTCAACTTATAGAGTAGAGCTTAGACATTTTCTGAAAAATACTGAAATAGAAATGCTAGCTAAATGCCAAAGGGCTATGAGATTGCACTTGCCAGGGTATGAAGTAACAACCCAAATTACTGCCTAAATTACTCTCCTCTTTTTAAAAATAACATTATGCCAAATAAATTGTCAACTAGTTCAGGATTATGATTAATATTCCTCCTAAATTACTCTTCCCTTTTTAAAAATAACATGCCAAATAAATTGTCAACTAGTTCAGGATTATGATTAATATTCCTCCAAAGATGGTATCAATTGAGTTTACTAGGAGAGGCCCAAGAATATTGACACAAGTTCTACTGCATGTCTACAGTATTTATGTTCTCTTCATACTCTACTGGCATTGGCAAGCTTGTGTTGGAAAACTGTGTGTTTGTCCTAGATTTTCTTTCTCAAAACATGTTCAGATCTTTGTAAATGCTTTCAAATAAAAAGATTACTCTCTCATTAAAAAAATGGAAGTGCTTAAGTTTTGTTTTTTACAATAATGAAAACAAAAATTAGAAATTTCAAATCTTAGGTGTACATACTTCATCAGTGCTTAATATCTTGGGTGATTTTTCCTTCTCAAAATAATTATGATTGGGTAAAAGAAAATGACAGCTGTCTTCATGTTTTCTGATGTTTGGAACATTAGAAATAAAATACTGCAAAACAAAATTGTTCAGACAGAAGAAGTCATATATAGGAAAAGACTGAAACATCTATTTTTACTTTAAATAAGGCAATCTTGTCATGGAAGTAGGGCTTATTTGATTGTAGTGAGCTTTTTCCAAAAAAAGTCTTCCAAAAGCTAAAAAAGTATTGGCAGGGAAGCATCCAGAATATGTCAACTATACATGTTTCCAAACTATTAAAAAAAAATGAGTGTTAGATGCCTAAACAATGAGAATATTCTCCCAACTTCACAAGGTGTGCATTTCTCAATTTTAGTTGATCATACTGACATATTTAGTTAATCATACCAGTTCAAAAAGGAGACCTGGAATCCACACTTAAAAGTCAGGTATTTTCTTATATAAGGGACGCGGTGGCGCAGCGGCTTAATGACGCTGAAAGTTGCCGGCCAGAAATGGCTGACGCTTTGGCGGTTCGAGTCCAGCCTTCGCGTTAACAGGGTGAGCTCCTGTTTCCCACCCCAGCTCCTGTCAACCCAACAGGTCGAAAACTCACGTGAGTAGATAAATGGGTACTCTCACTCCGGTGGGAGGAAAAATGCTGGCAGCGCCTTGCACAGAGAGACGGGACCAGTTGCCTGCCGGTAAGCGCGAAACCGCGCTCGCCCGAAAAGAGCACGAAGCAACGGAAACCCCGCCTCCTGCGCTTGCCAGCTGGGCTCTGCTCTAGGAAGGAGGCTCTGGCAAACCACTTCCGAAAAACAATTGCCTTGAAAACTGCAAGGATTCGTCCAGGCAGTCACTGCAGGGTGAGTAATGACTGAGCGCAGACAAAAAAAAAAAAAAATTCTTATATAATGCTGGAATATTTATATACTGCTATTTCCCATACAATTCTTAAGTGTATTATGATGGTGCAAGAGAAATTAAAAACAGGAAAAGCTCTAAAATAATAGACAAAAGATTTACCTACTCACCTATTTTTTCCCCTTATTTCCCCAGATGTCCTCTTTTCATTAATGGGCATAATGATATTCATGTATTTATAAGATACTTCAAGCTAAAATAAATGTGAACAGATTTTGCAACACATCTTGGAAAAAATGTCTTGCCTAAGCCAGTTTAGATTTATGCTGAGGTAGAACTTCTTACTGAGTTTCTTTCCATTCATTACTGAAAGCTGCCCAATGACTTATAAGCATTTTTGCTTGATAAAGGTAAATTTAACAGCAAATGCATAACCGTAGGAGAATGAAACCTTTCCTTTCACTTTTTAGCACCTTTAACAGTTTGTAGTGTTTTCTTTTTTCTTTTTATTGAGGAAATATTTTCTAGTCCATGCTCCATTTAGGCCTGTGGCATCTATTGCAGTATCAATAAGATCATCTGGTATCAGCCACTTCAGAAATATCAGAAAAAGAAAGCTGAGCATAGCTAGAAGAGCAAAAATGCAACCAGTCACTGGGCCACAATGAGTGATAAGTCTGTCCAGTCGTTTGCCCATTGGCAATACAGTTTCACTTGCCACTCTATTGTACACCTGAGGGAAGAAAAATACACATATTAGGTTTGCCTGCAATATGTAGATTGCATTAACTCCAAAGACATCCGTTCTTAATACTGAATATATTGTAAATGTAATACAAAAATACACCTGGGTATATCTTTTGGTATATCCAAAGGAGTCAGTTAGAAGAACTCTTTTTGGCAGAAGGTTCCCTTATATTTCAGAAGTTTTCCCACAATAATCTCCTGATTCCCAAAATTTGCTATTCAAGCAATTTCATGTACTTCCTATCCATAATTTGGTTGGATTTGGATGTAATCCTAACTGGATTATGATTACAAATTTGTGATTATTAAACTGTAATCACAGAAGAGAACCTACAGTTACAAATGAACTTGGACAATGAATTAATCAGATGATGGTAACTCTCCCATCAAGTCTTTGGACCTACAGCCAGATAATAGGAACAACCTATAATGGGGAATAACTTTTGCGGCAGTGGCATCCACTGTTCATGGTTTTGTGTCACACCTTTGGCTCCCAAAGATTATTTTTCCAAAGCAAAGGGTTGTGGAAGTGTCAGGTTCAGCCCAAGAACTACAATGAGGTCATCCAGTACAGTTCAGATACTTTATTAGCTTGTACCTAATAGACAGAATCTCGCCAGACTAAACTTATCTACAGCTACTATAGAATATACTCCGCAAGACTCTAGGGAGAGGCCAGCCTCCCCCTCCTCGTTTTCCCATAGTCTTATTGCGGGCTGAGGAGGTGTTTGCCCTGGAATGTCTCTTCCCCTTCCTGACAACCTTGAAGCTCCATTCCAGAATCTTTCCCGCTCATGCTGTCCATCACAGGAAGAAACTTCTCCTACCATGTGCAGTAGCTCCGAATAGGCCACCAGGCATCTTTTAAAAGAAACAAGATATACTGGACAGCTAGCCCATAGAAATGAGGCTGGAATATCAGGTGGGTATGAAGGGATCAGCAAACTGCTGTTGGCAGCAATTTACCATGTGAACTAGTGCAGCCCTCATAGGTAAGTGCCTTGCCCATACTTATTCTGGCATGCCAAATGCCCTATATGTAAGATACTAGCTGGCTACAGGTTAAGGGCATAAAGGTATCAATATAATTTTATTTCCACAATGAGATAAACTATTAGAAGACTTGAAGATGTTCTCAGATGAATGTATTTTAATGACTGCTGCCATTATACTATCAAAATAATGATTTTTGGAAAATAATTATGTAATCAAAAGTATTCTATAAACTAAGCAATATATTTATAAAGCTATTCCCCTCCCACTTTGAAGAGTTTCCAAACAAGGAAGTTCACCTACTTTTTCAGTTCTTTTTGCAACATTTCTCCAAGTATAGAATGTTCTAACTTTGTCATGCATAAATTCTGGAGACAGCAATGATCCTGACTTCAGTTGGCTAATAGCTTTTTCCAATCCACTACAGAGAGATTTCACTGAAGGTTCACACAAGATTATAAAATCATCTGGAAGCACCTCAGGAATCCCACCAACCCTTGTACTCACCACCTGCAACAACAGAGAAATTATTATGCTTTGCTAGACAATTATAAATATTTCAAAAATATAAATACTAATGCTATATAATAGTTCATGTTTCACTTAAACAAAAAAATGAAGGTCTGCTCTTTTTCTGGATACTATACAAGTTTTTTTTACTATACTCACAAAACCATTATTTCACTTCTATACCTTTCTTCCTCATTAAAGTAGGCATTGAATAATGGAATTAGTGCACACTGAGAAATTAAACATTAAAATTCTGAACTATTTCCCATCTATAGCCCACGCTATTTCAGTATTTTGTTTGTAGGGATCTTTGTCTATACAATTCTGTCCAGTATTATTTTGTTAAAATACTTCACATTACTATTGTTCTGACTATATCACATTCATTCTTAGCCTGGTATATTCTCTTTTGATTGCTAAGCTTATCATTGCTCTTATCTCTTCACTCTTATTTTGTAAAATATTCACTACCTTCAGTCATTCAAAAGTCCCTTGCCTCCAAAAATGTTTTATGATGGGCACCTGCATTAAATAAGTCTGTGTAGATTGTCCTGCCACTCCAAAATAGGAAAACCATGACCGTTCCTTCAAATAGAGCCAGTTTGGTGTAATGATTAAGGCACTAGGCTAGAAACTGGGAGACTGTGAGTTCCAGACCCGCCTTAGGTACAAAGCCAGCTGGGTGATCTTCGGCCAGTCACTCTCTTAAAGCCCTAGGAAGCAGGCAATGGCAAACCACTTCTGAAAAACCTTGCCAAGAAAAGTGGAGGGACTAGCCCAGGCAGTTGCCAGGAGTCAACACTGATTCAAAGATACACATACACTTTCCTTCAAATGGGAAAGGATATAACCATTATGTGTTCCCATATTATTTTTTTTATAATTTTTATTGAAAGTTTTAACAATAATAAGAACTAATACAAACTAAAAGAGAACAAAAGAGAAGAGAAAGGGAGAAATAAAAGAAAAAGCTAAGAGTACAAAAACAAAAAAATAGAAGAAAAGTAGAAAAAAAATATAAAGAAGTGGCTTCCGATCTTCTTCACAGCAGTTATAAGTACAATTATATTTTAATCTGTCTCTAAAGTTACATCATGATTCTCTTCTTTCTATAATCTATCCTGTCTAATCATCAAAGCCATAAATCACAAGTTTATTTTTTTAATTTTTATGCAAAAATTCCAAAAGGGGTTTCCAGTCACCAATAAATATACATACTGTCTTTTCTGTAATCAAACAAGTCAATTTAGTCATTTCGGCAAGTTCTGTCGACTTCACCAACCATTCTTCTATTGTAGGTATTGCCAAATCTTTCCATCTTTGTGTATACAATAATCTTGCTGCAGTTATCATATATAAAAACAGTGTTCCATGGCTCTTTTCTAAATGTTTATCCATCAGTCCCAGGAGGAAAAGTTCTGGTTTCAATTGAATGTTAATCTTTAAAATCCTCTAAATCACTGTATGTATTTGAGCCCAAAATTTTCTAGCTTTTTCACATGTTCACCAAGCATGATAAAATGACCCCTCTTGTTATTCACATTTCCAAATATAAATTTGAAGTACTTTTATAGATTTTAGATAATTTTTCTGGTGTCATATAATAGTACATCATTTTATAAAAATTCTCTTTAAGATTATAACAAAATGTAAATGTCAATCCTTTCAACCACATATTTTCCCATTGTTCCATTTGTACATTATACAGGTAGTCCTTGACTTACGATGACAATTGGGACTGGAATTTCCATTGCTTAGCAATGTGCCATAAAGCGCAACTGCATTCCTTAGCGACTGCAATCCCTGCAGCCTAAGTTGCCATCGTTAAGCGAGGATTGTTAAATGAGGCAACTTCCTGCCGGCTTCCCACAACCAAAGTCAGTGGGGAAGCCAGCAGGAAGTTGCAAGTCCCAGGCCAGCAGATCAGGAATGAGGGTGGGTGCAGGGATGCAGGGAGGGTGTATGAGGGTGCAAGGGGGTGAGCAAGATTTTGGATGTTGTGTTTATTATTGTAGTTTTTAATATTACATCCTTAAGAAAATGGTCCATTTGATCTCTTTGAATAAGGAAAGGTTTTACCTGTAAACCACAACTGGCAGCTTCCACAATTGCCATACAAAATGCTTCTGTGAGAGAGGTGTTAAGAAAAATATGTCCTTGAACCAAGACATTTCTAACTTCCTGATGTTCTAAGGCTCCTAGAAGACGGACTCTATATACAGTTAAGGGAAACAGGTAAAAAAAGGGTAATGTTGATAAAAGTATTTTTATCAATGGACAAAATCATAGTCCAAGATAAACAGTTGCAATTATTCCTGAATTCCGTAGAACTGGATTATAAATAAGCTACTTATGTTATCAATAACAATGAATTTTCAAAGTCTTTAATTTTAGTTGGATTACACAAAGTGCAAAACAAGTTACATAATGCTTTACAAAGGTTTACACATTCAGTCACATTTTATAAGGAATGCAGCTCATTAAATCAATTTTTAATTCTTTCAACTCTTGTCCTCAGAGAAGCCTAAAGTGCTAAACATTGGTTCAGCTTTGCTGCAAGTGTTCAATAGTCAAGTATAGAGAAACAAAGTGATTTGCAAGTGAGTTCTAAGATTATCCAAAGATTATCTACATATGGCACTGCAGCTCTCTTGATATTTTCACCAATAACTTTTCATATATTTCTAAGTGATAAATATTAGAAAGGACGATCAAGAGAAATATCTTTCAAGCTTTATCATTTAAAATAATTTCTGTTAATGCTTTATAGTTGCTATTTCTGAGTTATTCATAAAGTTATTTCAGTATTAGAGCTGTATCCATATGCATTTCCATATTGGAAAATATTTAAGAGATGCCCTCCTGAACATGGAGATAAGGAAGAATATATAATGATCTAAGAAAAAAAAAACTTGGCATGATATATATAAAGGAAATAATATATTTCCAAGCTATGAAATCACAGAAAGGAATGCAGAGGGACACTGAATGCAGCTGGTATAAACTAGATTTAGCCATAACTTATTTTCTTTTCTCATGCCTTAAGTTTTTTTACTTACTACTTCTTACACATTTTCTGCCCTTTTCAAATGGAATAACATGATAGATACGCATGTATAAACAAAACAATATTATCCATTACATAAATCATCATCCTACTCCTTTAATTAATATAGCTATATTAAAATAAAATACAAGATACATACCTCTCATGTAGCTGATATCTTTCCCGTACTTCTTCTAATACAATTCTTTTTGGTCCTTCTCCTCCAACTAAGAAATGTAAATCAGGGTACTTCTGACATAGCTCAGGAATTATACCACTAAGTAAATCTATACCTAAAGGCAAAACATTTAGATTCAGTTTTATATAAAGATTATTAAACAGTCATCTTTCATATGAAGCTTTCCACCACTGAAGTTAGTATTTCAGAATTTCAAAAAGAAAGTACAATTATTAAAGTGATAGATTCCTTAATGATTTATTAAACCCAGATTATATTAATATCACATAGTTGTAAATGACCTTCAAAGACAGAATTCCAAAAGATCTTATATACTGCTGAGGGACCTCTGTGGAGTTTCATTTTTTTCAGAATCTATTACACACTAGTCTTTCTGTATAAACTACCTATATAGCCTATTCTTAGGCAGCAGTTAGTCTTATAAAAAGTAATCTACTTCTTATTTTCTGTATCACTCTTCATCATTTCATTTTGATCAGAATATACACCCTGAAGCTCTAGAGCAGTGTTCCTCAAACTTGGCAATTTTAAGACATGTGGACTAAAACTCCCAGAATTCCCCAGCCAGCCATGCTAGCTAGGGAATTCTGGGAGTTGAAGTCCACATGTCTTAAAATTGCCAAGTTTGAGGAACACTGCTCTAGAGCAACAGTCAGCAACTCTTTCAGGTAGAAGTATCACCATGCATTATATTAAAAAAAATAATAGTGTTTTATCATTTAACCATTAAAATACCCCAAATCTCAAGAGATGTCATGCAAGAGATCATTTTAATTTTGGAAGTCAGTGGTCACCTTTTAACTGTGTGGGATGTCATGTTGCCAATCCCAGTCCAGCACGATGTGCAACCTTATATGCATTGTCCAGAGCCCTCCTGAACACTGTCACTAAACTGTAATTTTTAATGCAATAGGGAGGAAAATTTAATATACAAAGAATAACCATTAACTGCATTTAATTAATTTAATATAATTTTAATTAAATTTTTATTACATTCAATCAAATTGGATTCTGACCTAGCCCTACCTGTTTTTTTGGAAAGTAACCCCTTGCACATCAAAGACCAAGTGTTGCACTTAGTGCAAAAAAATATGTTCACCCTAATTTAGAGTGTACCTTCCTCCAGAGCACTCAGCTATATACATCTGTCTCCTTCACCTATTTTAGTCTCATAGTCACAAACTTGCAGGAAAGGTTAACCTGAGAAAAGCATTGGTGCAAGATTATCTAGTGAGCTGTATTACTCAGTGAAGATTTGAATTTTCTCAGTCCTAATCTAAAATCTCCAAAGACTATGTTAATTTAAAAGATTTACTCATTCAAAACTTGGTTGTACCTACCCCAAAAAATATGCCTGCTAGAAATCTTTGACTAAAACAACCTTTTTTAAAAAAATGTTCTTTGTTCAACATCCATTTCTTATTATGTTTTTGGTCTGAGCATCCTTTTGTCCTAGAAATTTACATTATTATTTCTAAGAATTTCTAAATAGATTAGAAACCAGCCTCACGCTTCATATTTTACAGCTATCACTGCAGATTTACAATTCAGCAAGATGCTGCCAGTATTTCTTATGATTCTCCATTCAAGGCCTTTGCTTACAATTTATGGGTATACAGTATATGACCATGCAAAGTCACACCATCTCTCTCTCCTCCCTCCCTCATGTCAGTTGCAATTCATATAGTTTATAGATTCAATACATGTCACTCTGCATATTAATCCAGAATTATGTGACATCTGCCAAGGGTCTAAAATCCAGTTCAGACAAGACAGAAACCTTTCAAGGCTTAAAATCAGCTGCCATGCAAAATATTTAATTATATTTAAAATGCAAAACCAGTAAAAGTGATTTCTGATCCACACACATTTCAAAGAAGAAACATTTAAATCCATCTTACCCTTCCAACCTCATTACCTTTTCTATATACAAGCCTGCTAACCACAACAACAGTTATTGTGTTGTTGTCACGTCTAGATGCATCTGGAGTGAAGTCAGTAGGATCAACAGCATTAGGGATGACAGAAACTATTTCTGGATTAAGTGCTGCTCTTAATACAGTATTCTCTTTGCTTGTGTAAGAAACACATATTATGTGGTTTGTATCACATAGGGTTATGGTCAAGAGTTTATTTGTAAGCACTGAACTGACATCAGCAAATCCAAAAAGTGAATGGTCTGTAAAAACTGTCCGTAGCTGCATTGTCTTAGCATGGAACAGTGCATCATGAGCCATAGAAGAAAATGAACTATGTGCATGGACAATGGTGATTCTTTCTCGTATAAATATATACCTGAGCAGAGGCAGACTGTGGAAAAGAGTAGTGGCTGTAGATTGGTTGTACATTACTCTTAACGGTAAATAGTAGACTTTCAGTCCATTGGTGAGGTATCGAATGCCTTTGCGATCTTCATAAGCATGGGTGACTACAATAACTTTGTGTCCTCTTTCAATTAGGCATTGTGACAACTGGTAAATATGGCTTTCCACTCCCCCCATGTTTGGGTAAAAAAAATCAGACACCATACATATTCTATGAGCTTGTCTGGCACATGCTGGAGACTTATGAGAATTCACAGTTGAAATGATGGAAGAGAGAAGCTGTTCTTGATTTCCTTCTCTTCTATATGCCATATTAGTCAATCGTTAGCCCATGTAAACACCACTCACTTTGAAAAGGAAATTCCTAGGAGATGTAGAAAAAAATATACATTAGGGCACCATACATCATAGAAATATCACTATCCTGTGATAACTCACAGGAATTATTTTAAAAGTAGCAACATTTTACAATGCAATCCTACACATAATTACACAATCAAGCACATGGTCATGTCTGTAAGTATGGTTGGGACTGCAGCAATAGCTTGGAACGCAGTTACTTGTGGAATAATTTTATCTGCTACTGAGAGTCACATCCCTATGAACTAAGTTATAATTTCAGTCATGATCTAGCATTCATAACTAAAATGAAGCTTTAGCAGCACTATATTCAATGTGGGTTATTCAAAACATGGTCACCCAAATTGTAGGAAGGCCCCTGGATTTCACACCTATGACAAACTGAGTCACAAAAGTCAACCACCTTTTAGCCTAGAATGTTGGGCAAGATCAGTCATGTGGTTAGTGTACAGTTCACTGTGCTGTGTAAATCCCCAAAAGTGGGTTAATCAAATAGACCCCTGTTCCGTTTACCATGGGTACAAGTAGTTTATGGATGGCTCCACAGAACACTGGCACCATTAAACAACCGCGCAATCCCGGTTTCGTCAGCGTCAGCGAAACGATCCCTCTCTCCGACAAGGAAAGCACCCCCTTAAGTTCACCTGTCCCAATCAGAAAGGGATTGAAAAAGCGCATACCGTTCTTCCCCGCAATGGAGCCCTTTTCACGAGAAAATGCAAAATGAAACTCCTGGAGATGCAAACCACTCCTATGGCGACAGCCCCAATCTTTGG
The DNA here is from genome assembly GCA_030867105.1 of Liasis olivaceus. NCBI lineage: Eukaryota > Metazoa > Chordata > Lepidosauria > Squamata > Pythonidae > Liasis > Liasis olivaceus. Next base: position 56,779,303 of record CM061351.1, on the reverse strand, counting down.
TCAGTCACTCACTTACAATTAAATCCTCACATTCCTAAACCCAATCAAAGTCCACGGACGACACAATTCCGGAGTCATTAAAGGCGGGAACCTTGGAGCCGGCCGCCTTTTCCGCCTCTGAGTAAGAGCCGCACCAACCGCCTCCCCCTTCAATTTGCCCTTAGCAAGTCTTCACAGCACGCGCAAAAAGTAACCAGTCATAATCTTCTGATGGATCACGTGGTGCAATGAAAGCCAATCTGGGTGCTTGGGATGATTTTAGGAAGTAATCTTTGACATGTAATTGTCACCACTGGCTGCCTGCAATTTTTCTTACACATCAAAGGAACTTTCTTTTCTTATTGGTTGTGTTGTATTCCAGCATACAGTAAATATTTCAAACAGGTTGTCCCTCCTCATCCTTCCTGGCTCTTTTCCTATCAAGCTGCAACCTGAAACGTTTTATTCAACCAGACTTCCCCTTTCTTCGTGTTTCAGGGGTCACATCTATGGTATTAACCCTTAATTAGGCTGAGAAACTATTCCCTTTTCCCCCAGCAGAGGTTTCCCTTTGGGCAATACGATCTGATTGGTTGGTTTTCTCTTGCCTTTTTAGCAGCATCCCGATGCGGCATCTTGTAGAAAGGATGGCTTGACTTGAATAGCCCCTTTCCCCGGCCTAATCAACAGAAGAAAAAGAAATGTAAAGGCTGACAGCGGAGGAGTCTTAAAAGCTTATCTGCGTGAGAATCAGGCAGGAACAAAAAGGTAATAAAAAAAAAGGTGTATCCTCAGAAAGTTCTAAGTCCAGACTGACAATGTGTCCCTGATAACATATGCAGATTACTCTGTGTATCATGGAAAATTGTATTTAGCCATTTTTTAACTTTGTGTCAGCTCCATACTGAACTTAAAAATAAATATAGGAATGTTATTCTCTGCTTTGAGATGAAAGGAATTACAAAATTGGTTTGTTTATGGTTATTACCTTTTATTGTTGGTAAAGTGGAGTGCTTTTGTTTGGACCTCTGGCATATGATACTTTGTGGGTTATATTTCTTTTTTATAAATTGTGTTATTTTGTCATTTTCTGCTTTTAAACTTCTGTTCCTCTCCCAGACTCCTAGTAGTGAGATGGGCAGCCATATAAGTTGCTTAAATAAAGTACAGACCTTACTTAAAAAAATAAATTGAAAAATGCAATACCAAAGAGACACTGCAATGTTCCCTCCCCCTGTCCCAAATGATTATGACATCAGAGATCAATTAGTCCACAGTCTGCAATTTTTATGCTTCTATTTATTTCCAGTTTTTCAGTTTTCTGAACGTACACCAGTGCCAGGTTCCCAAACTAGGGTTCCCATATCTGGGCTGCAAACATTCACCTCATATCTGGGCTGCAAACTAAGTGGCAACAGAGGTTAGAGTTTTCTCTCTGTCTTTGCTGTCATACAGTACAGTACATGTAGTCATCCTGATTCTGGCAGGCTAGGTAAGGTAGCCCTCTTCAGACTTATGAGGTTCTTAAGGTTCATCTTTGTTCCTCAAGCTACTAGGATTGTACTCACTCACATTTTATCTTTTTTCCTTTCTTGGTAATTTTACAGACTACAACAATTTTACCTGAACACAACACACCTTTTAAAAACAAAGAAATTGATGCCTTTGTGTAGAATGGAGATAAAAGCAGTGACAAACTCTTTTTCCATTTCTAGGGACTGGGAGAGGAAGCAAAAGGGAGTAACATCTGGGCTGATGCTGGATTTGTATGAAGGAAGGATTTATATTGTTAAATAAGAATTTGAGGTTTTGAAAATCTCCCTGCTTACAAGAAGAGACTCCTATGTTTTGAAAAGAGGAACAAAGGAGATGGGTGTCAGGCTGCACCCAAACCAGTACTGGAACTTGGAGGCAGAGATTTAAGGACATCGCTTTTGATAAGATGGCTTTATTACAGATACTAGAAATTCCATTAGTACAAAGAAAGCTGGCAACTGGCAACTGTAATACTATATAGACAGATATAGTCTTACCTCTTTCCTGCCCATGCATCATCACGGGCTAAGAGCCATTAATTGGGGATGGGGGTGGCATCTCTGTAGTGTAACTGATTTCAGAATCTATGCTTATGACTTCACCCAAATTATCTGCCATACCAGGAGCAAACAGCAGAATTCTTGACTTCAGACTACAGAAGTTGGGCAGGGGGAGGTACAAAAAAACCTTCCAAAATATAGTGAATAGTAATCAGCCTATACCAACCCTTTCTCAGTTGGCTAAATTGAGGGGAAGACTTGTTCAAAAATATGACACAGTCTCCATCTCAGGAGCAAGGTATTTTGGAGCTTTAGTTTTCCCTTGGCTGGAGCTCAGCCATAATGGATATACACAATATATATTATAAGGGCAAAGTATAAAAGGAATTGTAACATTTCTTTCCAAAAGAAATCTCTAAAGAGTGTCCAATCTATCTTCTTTCCAGATCTCCCTCAAGACACTTGCCCAGTTGACTAACTTTTATAAACATGATGCTAAATCCTCCAAACATATTCTTCAGCTCATTATTACCTTAAAGAACCTTCTTGATAGTTTGAATTGCTTTTCAGAATTCTTAGGCTTTTTCTTTACCCCTCTCATACTTCCTTTAGTCACAGATTTCAACTGAATCAGACCATAAAGCCATTTGATCAAACCAAATATTCATTTAGTTTCAAAACCTAGATTTCAGTACTGTTTCTTTCCTAAGGAATATGTTTCTCTGCTAAAAATATAGTAAGTAGAGCACTAATAGTAATATTTCAGGGAGTAGGAATGTATAATAATCAATGGAAAAATATTTTTCAGTGCTCTTTATCTTGAGCAATCTATTTCCCTAGAGTCCAATTCAAGCATGCCCTTTATCACATTATTTCACACATTGCATCACTAGAACATCATTCATACATGAATGGAATGTTCTTTCCCTGTTCCTAGATTTTCAAATTCATTTAATTCCTTGAATAAGGGATAATCTTAGATATAACCCAGAATTCTTTCCTGCCCAGGTAGATGTTATTCAGTTTCTTGCCTGCCTTTTTTTTTTGAAAGCAGCAGTACTGGCCAGATGATAGTAATTATTTAAAGTATTCAAATTCTTATGATAGTTGTAAAACTGAAGGTGTTCCAGGTTATGTGCTGTCAGCCCTTCAGTGTAAGCTTAGTCAAGAACAGAACCATGTAGGAATTCCAGGAATGTTATTTTATTGTTGTAGAATAAATTAACAGAAAAGCCTGTTCTCTTTTTTAATCACAACAAGGTCAAGGTGGGTCTGTTCTGAGTCTCAGTTTAGGCTTTCTAATTTCCCAGGACTGAGTAACTATTTTGCTTCTCCCATATCCTTCTCAAGGCCAGAGCTAAATTCCTCTACATATGCAGACTGTCTTTCCTCTCTCCATTAAATCTCTCTCTAAGGTCTTAAAACTAGATAAAGATGAGGGTATCTTTGAACATATGGAGATTGTAGTTTCTTTTCCACTCAGCAATGCCCAGCATATTTTATCTCCAAATATTCAAGGAGTGTCCCTGACTGTGTGCAGAAGTGTGTTACATTAGAAATGCCAAGTATTAAGCAGTTGTTCCTTTATGCCCATTATCAGGAGTCTATAATACAAGATTCTCCTTTGTAGCTTTTTATGTAGCTTCTTTATCTAACTGTTCCCCTTGGGCTTTCTCCTTCTGTTATCCCTGATACCTAGCACTTATTTCTGCCATTTCAGTATTCTGACCAAGCAGGGATCCAAGGAAAAGAGAATTTTACAAGCATCCAGCCAGACTGTTCAGAAGGCTCCCACAACTCTGTTCTATGCTCTTACCAGCACACTAATGATACACTTCTAAGATGAAATATTAGGCTCACATCTTCACCCAAATTACTAATTATTTTTTTTCTAATACTTGATGTAGGGAATAGGATGTATATAATGTACAATGTAGAACAATAACTGAATTACATTAGTTTCTTCTGTGGGATGAAAGCTGTGTTAGTCTATGGTGGCAAAAAATCAGGAATCTGGTAGCACCTTTTCCAACTAACAAATGTTATTAAAAGGCATAAGCTTTAATGAGCTACAGTTTACTTCATGAGATGCATAAAATGGCTAGGATGATATAGGATTTAAACTGGGGTAAGGTGGGGGAGGGAAAGATGGGGGGAAGGAGACAAAGATAGGTTGGCTATGCAGATGCAGCTTACATGTGAGAGAGATTACAAGTACTTTTTTAAAAAAATCTGTTCAATTGTGTCTGATTCTTGGCGACTATCTGGAAAAGTCTCTGCAGTTTTCTTGGCAAGGTTTTTCAGAAGTGGTTTGCCATTGCCTCCTTCATAGGGATGAGAGAAAGTGACTGGTCCAAGGTCACCCAGCTGATTTTGTGCCTAAGGCGGTACTAGAACTCATGGTCTCCCGGTTTCTATCCTGATGCCTTAACTACTACACCAATTGTAACATGTTAAAAACCCATTGTGTTTGTTGAGACCTTCTAAGATTGCCTAAAACCTTTTGAGTTCAACAATTTCTCCTTAGATGATGCTGTGAAAATCCTATTTTTCTAAAGCAGTCACTCTGAGGTCTGCTATGGAGCTTCCTAGGACACTGAGATACTCTGATATTATTTGTCCTTGTTGTTCTGATTGTCAAACTTGTGTCCATTAGTTCTTTCCCATAAAGCTTGTTCCATTTGTCCTATGTAGAATCTAGAGCGCATTGCTGGCAGGTTATGGTATATAGTACAGTATAACATTACATTTCCAAATGGCTATTTGAAATCAGTGAAATCCATTCAACAACATCCTACTTAACTGTGTCCCATTAACAGCAACCTATACTCATACAAATGCTGGATTCACACATTGAGCTAAACTATAGGGTAATTTGCTTGGTTCAACATTTCACAGATGAAATAGTAATGTATTTGTGCAACAGTAAGCAACTGTAAATACATAAGCAGCTTATCTCACCAAAAAATCGCTGTTGAGGGCTGAATTTGCATGCAGTATATTAGGCTGAGGACAACTTGTTGGCATCCAGAATTGCTCACTTAAAATGTGTTTTCACTCTTGTTCCTTCCTCCCCTCCCCCACCCTTCTAAAAGAGTTGCATACTTTTTGGCATGTGAATTATCTTTATTCATGATTGTACTTCCTAATTGTGTTGAATTATCTGTTTTTATGATTTTGTGGATATTGCGCTGAGACTACATTACAGTTGCTTTGATCTTTGCCTGCTCCCTTCCTTCTCTCTTCTCTAGAAAGACTAGAATAAGCTGGGATCAGCACCTCACTCTGCTGCCCAGAGGGATTCTGCAGGCAAGCATATGAAAAGAGGAAGGCAGTTGTTTCGTACCCTGAATATTCTCTCCAAGAAAACTCTGCAGATGTAGCAGCTACAAGAGAAAGGGGAGGGGTAGGGGAGGCTCCAGTTGTAGGAACAGGCCCTCCCTGCCAAGCCGTCACTGCCGGCAGCCGCCCTTCCTGGCTTTGCAAAGAAAACAGCCCATCCGGTCTTTTTCAGCAGCTGCCCTGCAGGCACAAAGAAAGAAGCCTGGAATCTCCCCTTTTCTCTTTCTTTTGTCTCATGGAATACGCCAGCTCACCAGCTTTGGGGCTGTACTGCTGCTCCGCGGAAGACGTCTGTCGAGCTGGACTGGGCTGGGCTAATCAAGGCGGCTGCCAACAGCACCATTGTTGATATACAGCCAGGGCCTTTTGCCTCCAATCCATCCAAAGCAACGTCAGTGACAATAGCATAGTCAACCTCAAGGTTGTGCTGCCACCACCTGAGCTTCCAGGCCATGTTTCCACAGCCCCTCGTGCCTCTAGTGACAAGGGGCAAAGAGATGGGGGTGCCTTCTGCGTGTCGGACCACATTATCTGCCAAGACCCGCTCACGTGGTTCCAGTGGCACTATGCTGCTGCCTTCCATGTTGATGTTTGGTGTAATTGTGGCATCTAGTGGCCTACTCCTCATGATTGAGAAGGGGATTTTGGCTGAAGTGAAGCCTCCACCCCTCCACCCCTCTAACAGAGAGCTTTTCTGGAGAAGAACTGGCAGTAGGAGAACAGCAGGAGATGTGGATTACCAAGTGCTGCAGGACATCCGAAATAGGACAATCCGTACCATGTGCAGACAAAAAAACATGCCTCGCACCATTTGGGATCTGTCAGCAGGCCAGAGGAGGACAGCGCTCAAACACATCCTGGTTAGTGACAAACACCGCTTTTTATACTGTTATGTACCCAAAGTGGCTTGCTCCAACTGGAAACGAATTCTGAAAGTTTTAGATGGTGCGTTGGAGAACGTAGATGTTAAACTTAAAATGGATCACAAAAGGGATTTAGTTTTCCTAAATGACATGAAGCCAGATGAGATACGTTACCGACTAAACCACTATTTCAAATTTATATTTGTTAGAGACCCAATGGAAAGACTTTTGTCTGCTTACAGGAATAAATTTGGTGAGATTAAAGAATACCAGTTAAAATATGGTGTGGAAATAGTCAAAAGATATAGGAAAAACCCTGGAAAAAGCATGGGTGATGATGTCACCTTTTCTGAATTTCTCCAGTATCTTATAGATGAAGAGACAGAAAAAATGAACGAACATTGGATGCCAATTTACAATTTGTGTCAACCCTGTGCTATAAAGTATGATTTCATTGGATCCTATGGCAGACTGGAAGAAGATGCCAATTTTGTTCTTGAAAGGGTACAAGCACCATCTTTTATACGTTTCCCAGAAAGACAAGCATGGTACAAGCCTGTAATTCCTGAAACTCTGCATTATTACATGTGTAATACTCCAAGAGAACTTATAAAAGAGCTATTACCAAAATATATTCTGGATTTCTCTTTATTTGCATATTCCCTTCCAAATGTTACTAGTGAGTTTTGCAGACAATGAACTGTTTCTACAATGAAACAAACTCTATCCTATGCAGTTTTTCTAATTTTATAGTTTCCTTTTAATACTTTTGATATATAATTATTTACTATATATGCTATCTTTACATGAAAATAGCTTTAATTTTTATACTATATATATACATGCCGCTGAATTAAGCACAATATGTTTACTTGAACAGTGTTATTTTTGTATATTTTAGGAACAAGGCATTTTTGTAGTTACCAGAATAGCAACTGCAGGACAGTAAAGTTTGGGGAAGATTGTAAAACAGCAGGAGGAACAGAAATCAATACTGTAGCAACAATAAGGCTTGTGCAGAGGGCTCAGAAGAACATGCATGGTGTCTCTCTCATCAGTATGAATGTGAGGGCAGCAGTTTGGTACAATGTTGTATTAAAATACAGTGACATGGGATTTTTAAGTTGTTTAATATCTATTAAGGTAGGTAGCAGCCCTATATTATTTGAAAGTAAGTCACATTGTTTGTTAGACATGCTTCTGGATAACAAGCAGAAGTTCAGGATTTAAATCGAATACAATTTATTTTATATATTGGTTTAATATATTCACCAAAGCTTATGTGAGCACTGAAATATGGGGAAGGCCATTAATATAGCTGGTCTACGTGATCAGCAAAACAATCTGATTACCTAAAATTCAGAGTATTGTTTTCACATTGTTTTGAGGTAATAAACAGGAAGGGTGTAGGTATGAGTTGGTGTGTAGAATTCAAATAATTTATAGCTATATCTACTTTAGGTTCCCATAACAGACTTTGTATTTTTCTTACTGCAATAGTTTTGTAGGCCTCCATGATATATTTTTATTTCCTCCATGAATATATATGTGGATGTGCTTTATTTGTGAAATAAAATAGATTTTGTAATCTTTCCGCAAAATTTACTTCTAATATACCTGTTATAATTTTCTTAGCTTAATTTTTCAGGTCATGTGTTAAATTTTGATTATCTACCTGCATACTAGATAGTATATGGCATCTCATCGTCATGGCTTCATTCATTAGAAAGAATGAAGCAATCTACCTCTGCAGCGCATGAGGGCTGCAGACTGGACAGAGTTCTGTGTATCACATAAATGGCCATTGCCACAGAAACAAGACTGCTGTTGGATATAGTAGAGGATACTGTACCAAATAAGATTCAACACTTTGTGGATGGAATGGAGGAGGATTGCCATCTTTTGCCTCAAGCAAGAAAAAGTCTAGGACCAACAAACCCAATAGCTTTAATTTTCAGGTGTTTGTACATTCTTTCCATTTTAATAAATGTGTATGTAATTATTTACTTGGATATTGTGTTTTATCTTTTACTATGCATTTCCTAAATGAAAAAGATAAAAACACACCACCATTATAATTTGAAAGGATTTCTTTTACAGTGTTTTGTGTGGGAGTTCCAGCTGTAAGGCTTTATGGAACCCTTGACTTAATTTCACAAATGCTCAGGAAATCATCAGTTCAGACTGATGGGCTAACCTGTTCCTCTCTTGGTAGCCCAGTATCCAGGGTGAAAAGGGATAACAAATATAAAGGAAGCGGTGACCCACTTTTGGCTCTTGTCTCACTTCAAATTATCTCCAGGAGAATGAACCATAAAAGGAAAAAAGTTGCCACCCAATATTTTTATCTTTGTTCAACTAGTTTCTTTAGATACTGTGATAGAAATTAAATTGGCTACCTGGTGAGGTGGGTGGAGAATGTGCCTACTTAATTGAACCATTGGTGGTTGACCAGCACAGGACTAAAAATATACGCCCACCCATATCTTAAGTCCCTGGGGAGAAGAGGTTTCAACTGCCGCCCATGCACAACTGATAAAAGCTGTCAATACCGTGAAACAATTTAAAAGTGATAAAACCCAAGACATTTTTTGAGACTGCATGGTTCAATCCATTCTACATGGCATAGGGCCTGGTTAAGTAACTGCCTGTCTCCCATAACATCTGCCTGGTCGATTCGATCCTCCAGGGTTGGTATGCTCTAGGTTCCTTCAATTAAACAATGTCATCTCTCAGGACCCTGGAAACACACCTTCTCTGTAGCAGTGCCTGCCCTCTGGAATGAGGTTCCCCCCGAGATCCAGATGGCCCCCACTCTGCAGTTATTTAGAAGAGCTGTTAAGACAGTGAGGGAGTGAGATCCTTCATTTTAACCTGCTTGCCATTTTTTTTTTTTATGTTTTAATGTAATTTGATTATTGTGAGCTGCCCAGACTCGTTGAGAGTCAAGCGGCATACAAGTGTAATAAATAATAATTCCATCATATCATATTTTCTTGAGGCTATTAGTCACATTGGCTGTATACTAGCATTAGGATCATAAGTAGCATGCCTGAATACCAATTGTGTGACATGATCTGAATACCAATTGTGTGACATCTGACATGATCAGATGTGCTCTGTGCTCATATTCTGCTCCCAGCTTCTGTAGGCATCAGTTTAGCCACTGCGAACTACATAGACTTTAGGCCTAATAAAGCAGGTACTTCTTGTAATCTTAATATGCAGCCCACATGTTAACTAGCACTTGAGGATGAGCATGTGAAATACATACCTTTGCTGTAGCGTTTAGAAATGCTGACTCAAGAATGAAGCTTTCTAGGTGCAGCTTGGCCCATACTCTCTTAGCCAAATCTAATTGGATTATTGGGGGGATTAAGGAGCACTGAGGAATAAAAATATTGTCCATTAATTTAAGCCCTTTGGAGCTGAGATGGGGAGACATTTAGTCTTTTTAAAATCTAATGTTCACACATAAAGAAAAGCTAAAGGAAATCAGTTCTTTGCCTGACGGTATGGGGAAAACAGTACAAAGGTAGGCTTAGCAATATTTCCTCAGTCTTTCTTGCCTTCAGTTTTGAGATCTGAACAAGCTAAATTTAAATCCTGATGCAGTCCCAGACAAGTCTGAAGTCTGCAAGTAGGTCTGTAGGGAGGAGAAAGGATTTGTAGCTGCTTCATACAAGAGGAGCAACATAAGCAGAGAGTAAAACATAATGGAAAGAGAAAAGCACAAATAAACAAGGCTATTCTCTTATATACACTGGATAAATAAAAAAAGAAAATAAGGTGACACCCTTGAATTACCACCAGTAGTAACTTGATTTTTAGAGAACATCTTGAACTTGAAAGTGGTAACCATGAAAAATATTAAAAACCTTTACAATAAGACTTTCTTCAAAACATTATTTAAAAATACAGAGATTACTTTCTAATATTGTTTGCAAATAAAGTCCTAGCTTACCTCAAGAATATACTTGTGTGGACATATGCAATGCAGTCAACACATATCTGGCAGAATTTTTCCAGATACCACAATGATAAATATTGCTATCAGTGATACTACAAATTGTCCAGTCTGCACATTTCACAAGGCCAACAAAGGGTACATCCAGATAATTTGCCTGGTTTTGTGTTTCCCTATTTCCCAAGATATTTTAATTATCAGAGCAAGAAAAAACAAAGAAACAATATTATGGCTTTAGTTTTTTGTAGAAATAATGCAGTTGAATGCATTAACTAGCACCCATTCTCTAAAATGGGTATTTTATTTATGCTCTTGGAAACATTAATTTATGCTCCAATTACCTGGGAATTTACAGTGAGTTATATACCACATAGAGAAAACATGCTTGAAATAAGTAGAAAAAACAAACAAACTATATTGCCTCCAAAAGACAATACTGAGATAAAAATAATATATTTGGCCTGGATATTGTGAGATATTATGTGGAGGATGGGAAAGTAATGAGAGAGAGACTAGACATAAATAGTCAAGAAATAGAAGAGTAGTCTCTTGGTATCTTATCTTCTAAATCACAACTCAGCCCAGTTGGGAAGAAACCTAGGAAGAAGCATTTCAAATTATTCAGAGAGACTCCACCTTAATGGACCGACTATAAGTGAAGGTTGGTAATCCACTTGCAATTTTCAAGATTTTGTATTTTCCTCAACAGTAGCATTCAGGATACCATACTGAAGTCTGTATAGTTCTTGCTCTGTTGATCTTGCCCAGCTGTGTGGGGCTTCACAAATATGTAAACTTCCCAGTAACCAAGTACTAAGATAAGGTATACTAAATTATCAATCACAATGTTCAAATTTAATGGGAACCTAAAAAAGTGGGGGGGGGGGCACATTAAGGGCTATTCATAATCTCTGGTAAAAAAGAGAATTCTGTGGACCCTGTATCCAAATTCCATCTCAGAAGACATTTTTTATACTCCATATAGAAAAAAGCAAGCAAGAAAGATCTATCTCTTTTCTAATTATAAAGCAAGAAAATAGCTTCTCCTTCCCCATTTCTAACACTGTAAATCATGTTGAGCCATCTGTCTGGCTTCTGAGATTTCAGCAAGCTTTATCCCACACCTTGTCTTCAGTCAGAAAAGCTAAACATGTATGTATGTTTGTGTGTGTATATGTATGCATGTGTATCAGAAATATTAATTTTGCACCAAACATCATAGTTCTTGCAGAATTATTGCACACCAAAACTCTTAGATAGCTCAAAAGGAACATATAAAAGAAACACTGACAGTAGTTTCTACATATTGCTTCATGGACACTTGACTAAGAACAAATGCAGTACATAAAACATATAAAGTTCCAGTCTGAAAGACTTCAGTTAGCCCATTACTGTTTTGAATCAAATCATCTCATTATATTGAAGAATGAAAAAAGTATCTATTTATATACCATTTATAGCAAAGGAAGATGGATATAATCATAGATCATAAAATATCTGTTTCTCAGATAATCTGGGTATATTTTACACTGCTTATACATATACAATGTATAAGGAACATAAATGCACAGGCCGTTTGCCATAGTTGCACTGTATACTAAAAACTAATATATTTTTCTACTATAGATACAAAGAAATCTAGTATAAAAATGTTTTCAAAATGTCATTCCAATGATTATTATTTCTTCAATTTTTTTAGCCTGTAACATAAAACAATGTGAACTGAAGATGTTAATTCTATGCAAAACAGGAATTATCAGATACTTTTGAAAACAGGTCTCTATGTGTCTTTGTCACAAAATATTTCAGAATCTTAAAACTAAAAACTGTTTTGCAACGAGCATCCAGCAAGTTTGTGTGCTGATATAAAAGTTCAGAGGTACAACACGTTTGATTCCAAAATGAATCCTCTTATCTTATTTTAAATTGAAAATAAAACAAAAGTAAATGTGATTATCTGAGGCAGTCTTTTGGATAGAAGCTTTTACTTCAAAACCTGTCAACAATATCCAAAATCCCATTAAAACATCTGGGCAACAAAATAATGTTTGTTACTTGCTTAATAAGAAAAAAAATTAATATTTTAAGATAATACTAGTGTTACTGTATACACATAAACATAGTCTGATTATTACAATAAAAGTCCTACACAATTAAAAGTATTTGCTCTAAGAGACACAAGTTCCAAATACTATGTCCCAAGCACATGTGTATGTGTGTGTATCAAACACTATTTTCCACATTAAAAGAATAAGTGAAGCATTTCCAATCAACACTTTCTCACTATTAGTTATATTTTTAATTCTTGTTCCCAAGAATATATCAACAAGGATGAGGCATTAATAGCCATAATCCCTGTTCATGTGTTTACTCAGGGGAAAATCCCACTGAGTTCAATAAGAGTTATTCTTCTGGTAGCACTGTTGGACTTTTAAGCAGACTAGAGAAAGTTGGGATAAGAATAGTGGAATAATCTACAAGCTTGCACCACTATCTTGAGTTTATTTATTTCAGCTCATCTATGGTTCTTATTTCTTCCAAATCAAAGGAATGAACACAGAAAGCACTACTGAAATGGACAAACTATGCATTAGTATCTCCCCACTACTCCTTCTCCTGGAATGCAAATCAGCTTTAAACATTTCTTCCCCTTCCCACTTCACTTTCCTAAAGCTAGCAAAAACTTCAAAGTTTTTGAAGTTGTTTGAAGAAGTTACTTTTCTCCACTTCTATCTTTAACATTTTTAACTGCTTCCCTCTTAATATTAATTTTAGCACATTAACACTACTTTCAAAACTCTTTTTAAAAACTAAATATTAAAATTTTATTGTCAAAATAAAGTGGTAATCTACAGCCCTCACCAGTAGCCAGGATCATACACAGGAAAGAGTCTACAACCACCAGCCTACCAGTTAAAAGTAGTGAGAGGGGACAAATGTTAAACTCAAATGTTTATGAAGGACGGGAGCCTGCACCCTTACCTCTTTAGATGCTTCTGGAAATCTTTACAAATTGCTTGTTTTCCCTTCAACTGAAATACTGATGTCAACTTTTAGTATAGATCTTTTAATACGAACAACATCAATACCATTTATATGATGGTATTATGCTAAAATAAAGGAAAATGGTGATGATAGTATAGCTTCCCGAAGTATCACCATGTATACACCAAAACTTGTTTCTTAAAAAAGTTGGAAGAACAACACTAAGCATCATGTACATCTGCAAAGAAGCCAGACTGTCTGCAATGTGGAAGAAGTGCAGTTAAACATCCCAAGGTCCACAATGCAGGACTAACTCAAGATGTTTCATAAAGAAAATTAAAAAAAAAAAGAAGACAAATAATCCCAAACTATTCTGGAATAAATTATTAGCATGAAGGTAACTAAAAGTGTTGATCAATTTTCATCTAACTTAATCGAATACAAAGCAGTGCAAAACAGAAGTGAATTGCTTTTTTTACTTTGATAGTGCTGTAATGCAAATGTTTTGCAAAAGTAAAAAAATTTCATGACAGAATATTCATACATCAGTCTATCATACTGTGCAACAGATAACATAATGCTTAATGATAAACATCATTAATTCAAAACCCTGGCTTTTTGAACTAAAGTACAGAAGGCTTTTCTGGTACCAATTATCAAAAGGTGTCTTTGTCAAAGTCACAGTAGCTTCTTTATTTTTTGCCATGGTCTTTCTCTGATTCCAGAAGTGCAGATTGAATTCCTAATTTCTTAAGCTCTTCCACTAGGTCTCCACTTTGATGCATCTGGAGTAGTATGTCACAGCCTCCCACGAATTCACCATTGAGGTAGACTTGAGGAATAGTAGGCCAGTTGGAATAATTTTTAATGCCTGAATCAAAAAATAAAAGGAAGTTAAATAAAACATTCCCAAACATGTTAAACAACATAGAACGGGATTTCTGGAAGTCTGGACAAAAGGACAATCATCAGAGAATATTGATGATGCACTAGCTATCTTGCCTGTCTTTGTAGTCATACACCTGTATTACTCTTGTCTCTCCTATTCCTTTCCTGATGCAGAAAACTACCTTTTGCTACTTTGTAAAGCATTAGTTGCTCTGACAGCACTGCAGACTGTAACTGAAACCAAGCTGAGGCTTCTAGATGTGAAGCTGATGACACCCACTGGAGCTATAAAATTTATCACCATGTACTAATTAAAAAATGTTGCAAAGCAAGTGGTTTCAGGTTAGGATGGAAGCAGCATGGGAAAATGAAGAAATGTGAGAATATAGGAGCTGAAACTAGTATATATATAACAAAGCATTTAGGAGGCAAAATAGTGGGAAAATTTAGTTTTAGAGCCTATTAGTTTATGTAGGAAAACAAAGAGAAAAAATCTCCATGTGCAGCATAAAAAAATCTCCACTTTTTTTCTATCATTGGTTTTTGTTTTTTTGCTACAATTTACATAACTGCACAAGGCAGATTTTAGTACAGCATTTTTCATTAGTTATACTGAAAGATGGTAATGGTTAAACCAGCTAGACAGCAAATTACAATCTGAATAAAGGTTTCCCCATTCCAACCAGATACTTAAGAACTGGATTGCACACTAACAATCATTTTGTTTTTAGGGCTTTTTGTTTAAGATACAAGCTCAAGAATTCTAAGACTAGGAGTGGCATATGGAAAACCTAGGTTTTAAAAAAATAATATGCAAGTGGGGAGGTTAATAAAATGTTATACTGTATTCTCTTTCCAAAAGGAATATTCTTATTTCAGATTCCACAGACTATTTCTTTCATGCAGGGCAATCTACTACGCTTCTTCCTTGTATTTTCTCTCTCCCCCATTTTTTAAAAATAGTTTTATACACCTCAAATACCAATACCCATCTACCCTATTTACTGGTGCTATAAATCTATCAACATTCACTAACTGATTCTGGTTTTAGAAACAATTTGTGACTTTAAATTAAAATTCCAGCAGAGATCCTTTGTCAAAGAACTGCAGAACTACATAAAGAATCATGTGATGTGTGAAAAATATTTTATAAAGATCTATTATATCTTAAAATTAAGCCTAAATATTTTTACATTAAATATTTTGTCACTATGCTCTACTGATGCCTTCAATTCTATCTGCCAATCCACTTTTATTCAAACTCTTATCTCTTTCTAACAGATCCTGGGGAGTTCAGAGTGTGGTGTAACTTGTTACACATATACGACAGGCATAATTTTTCTCACTTCACAAAGCACAGAAAGTCAAGAAGAACAGTTATGGCACTTTAAGCAGAAACCTGGACTAATTCTCATTTACCCTAATTCTTTTTTTTAAATAAAAAAATTAATGTTCCCAAATTCCAGCATAAACTAAGGTTAGCAACTGGATATTTTGCAAACAAGGGGGGGGGGTGAGGGAGGAGAGGGGGAAATAAGCAAGGAGAAATCTGTATGGATACACATATGCAAAAACATAAGAAAATATACTTAAGTTAACACAGACAGACTGGAAGTCAGGTGTCCTTTTATCAATTTAAGCCTGAATCTTATAAATGAACCTGTCTTCATACTTCCATGAAAATGCAAAAAATGCCTCAAAACACTTGCAAATTTGGATCTCATTTAGAGTTTCTTGAACTACAAAACTTATTTCTAACAAACTTACAGGACTGAAGATTAATTTCACATGATAAACTTAATGATTGCTTATGAGTAACAGCTATAGTTTTTGGAAAGAAGTATTAGTTTTCCATAATAAACTTGCCTAAGGGACACATACAAGAACACAAGATATTTCTCCCCTTTTGGAGAAGAAGGAAAACATTTAATAATTTTTCTAATTAATTTTCCATATCTTCACTTTCATCCATTAACACTATTCCCGTATCTAGATTCTTAATGAGTAGTTTATAGGGTTAATCATTAGCACAAGTATATGCACTGATAACTGGAAACACAGAACTATTAATAATTGTTTACTGTATTTGCATAGGACTCTTAACTGTTTCACAAAAATACAAATACTAAAACATCTACTCTCCAATAAAATCCAAAAATAAAAACACAAACCAACAAATCTAAAAATATAATCTAAGTAGCACAATCTAAAAAAATACAGGTGTCAGGTCCCAAACACCCTCTGGAACAGCTCCGTCTTCAACTGTTTCTGAAAGGCAAGTAAACTTGGGGCTAGTCTAACTTCCAACAGGAGGCCAATCCAGAGGACTATTACAGAAAACGAGTGACTCAGTGTTTTCCCCCTCCTCAAAGTAAGGAACCACAGCTGTTTTTCCCAGCAAGCTCAGGCCAATTCAAATGGGCAAATGTGGTCTTCAAAGTAGCTTGGTGCCAAACCATAAGAACCTTATAAGTTAACACAGTACTTTAAATTGGGCCTGGCAGCTTATAGGAAGCCAATGTAATGGTATGTACAATGTACTGTACAGATATAATGTGCTCCAGCTAGTGAAGGAGGATTCTCAAGTTGCAGACCTACCCCTTCACGGATAGTGCCTCCACATCAAGTCACCATTAGAATTGTCTGAGCACCCTGATGGACAAAGAATTATCTGTCTTGCTAGGCTTCAGTATTCCCTCCCCTGCAGACCCTCACAGCATCCAGAAACCAGGAAAAGACCATAACAACCTGACCAGTATGGTGGCTATGTGCCAGTACAATATGAGATGGCACTTGTTCTAACCTGCTTAATCCTGAATACAAAAAGCTATTCTGAGTAGGCAGACAATCTACTTGAGAGACCAAAATTGGTCACAACATGCACCTTATGCATTATTATTTAGTAAATGGAACTGCATGAATGGTATCACCATTTTGTTTTTGTGATTCCCTTTTCTGAATGAAAAAGAGGGTCAAATTAGACAGAAAGGAGAACAGGATTTTATATCTAAATATCTGTGCTTCAAATGGAATTTAAAGAGGTGCAGCACTTTTTTCCTTGTATGTGATAAAACCACTCATGCTTAAATACCAGTTTCAAGATAAGAAGCAGAACATATTTTTTTACATGTAGTCAAGCAGAGAAAAAAAAGTTACATAGGCTTTATTAAAGTCGAATGAGTACGGTATGTTTAAAAAGTGAATTAATGTGATTTTATATAGCATTAGTATGAGCACACAGTATGCCCTAGGACTACCACTGTGGGTTCAAATTCTAGTTCAGCTAGAGTGTTCAGCAGTAGTGCCATTTTATTTGCAACCAATTAAAAGTTCCAATGAATTCAATACAGTAGATCTTTTTGCCATATAAAAATAATGCATGCTGCATTATTTCCAGACAGCCTTCTTTTCCACTTTGAAAGCAAAGAGGTGCATTAGAGACTGCTTTCTGAGGCATTCACTCACAATTTCCCTTTGATAACAGACAAAATTATTGTTTTGAGCAGGCAGCAAACTCTCAAGACCACAGGCTGCCAGAAAGCTGCATATGTCAAGCCTAAGCACCAAAAATCTGGAGGACCACTAGATGGTAGTAGCAACGTCTCTGCCATTACCTAGCAGTTGTCCGTATTTTTCTGCTCAGATAGGCCTAACCCTGACGAAGGCAAGCAAATGGAGGGGTACATATAAGCATGTTCCTCTTATGCAAAGGCAGGCGGGCAAGTGAACAGTGGTCATTACTGCCACTGTTCCCCCCCCCCCCCCCCAAAACTAGTGTGTCTTGCAATGGAAATGTGTCTGGGGTTTATAATTCTTGGTTCGGCCAGCAAGAATAGGTGATGCCTGTCCAGTCATCAAGTAAGTCCAACCTGTTTCATAAGATCATTGAGGGGGGAAAAAATGGGAGCGGAAGGAAAAAAACATTCGGATTGCTTTGGAGGAAAAGAAAAGTTACGTGTATGGCCTAAAAACTCCAGAAAAGATAAACGAAACGCGGTGCGTAATACACGGGGGCCTAAAAAAGGGCTGGAAACGGCTGAGGGCATCCGGAGCCCTGCGAGGCCCAGCCATTGGAAGAGGGGAAGGGTGAGCAAGGCGACGCCTACCTTGCCGGAGGTCGGGGTCCTGAAGGACGTCGTAGGCGCGATAATCATTAACGCCATGAAGGCGCAGGATCTGCACCACCGCGTTGCTGAAGCCGCACTGGGGCTGGGCCGGGCTGCCCTTCATGAACACCACTATGGGGTGTGCGCGCACCAGCCGTTCCACCGCCTCCTTCGACCCACCGCCCTCGCCACCGGAGCTCGACTCCGCCTGACTCAGCGGCCGCACAAAATACCCCCAGGGCCGTGAGAGTCCCGCCAACCGCAAGGCTGCGGGCAGCCGGCAAAGTGACCCACTCATGACCGCCACAACCGCCGTCCCCGCTCGACTTCGCAGAGCCGTCTTCCTTTGCAGCGACCTCCCTCGCTTGGGGCCGCCCAGAGGCACTCCTTTCTGATTGGCGCATATGGTTCCGCCCGCTCGCAACTTAGCTCTGCGAACGGTAGAAGCTGCTATCAATCACTTTCAAGATATCAGAAGCTGCTGGGAAAGGTTGCCTGGACCTTCGGCCTGCGCGGCGGACCAATCCAGCGGAACCGAATTGCATCTCTGAATTGCGATTAGCTAAACTCGCAAGCCAACTACGGCGCGCCGGCTCGGGCCTTTAAATGTCTTTGCTGCAGAAGCAGCGTTGCGCTTTTTGGGGTTGGAGGCACGGCCGCGTGGGGCTTTATTGGCTCGTCGAGAGCAAGGAAGGAGATGGAGAGAGTTACGATCTTCAAATGTGAAGCTGAGAGAGCATTTTTTTGAAATTCTATACGAAGGAAGAATGATAAGAGGGCACCTTCCTTTGCATGCCGGGCAGATAGGATCTTGAACTAACAGAAAGGTAGCGTGGGTTAAGTTGAATCGTAATTGTCATCGGTATAAGATCTTCAGGAGATAATACAGAACAATGCAGTCGTATATGACACTGTAACTCTGCGTTGCTCTGCTGCAGTGCTGGGGAGCTTACCTGGAGTGGAAGCAAGATTTAGACGGAGGGTCGAGGGTTAGCTGATTGGTCGTTTAACTGCAGTCCGGCTCCCAACCCGAAATCCTCTCCTGGTTTCTGTAGGTGGCTTATCTGCTGCTTATAGCCAAATTCCAGCTTCTATGAAAGTACTAGATTATATTAAGTTAGAGCAGCAGGCCTATATATTTCTTCTGCTATGGAGCTGTAATTATTTTTCAGTCCACCGGAGGAGGGCACGGGGTGCAAACTCGGCTCCTTACATACTTGTGTAAAACGTGGTTACACAAGTACAAAAGGGGCAGAGTTGATGTCCCATTTTTGCAGTGTGCATTTTATCATACATATTAAATCATCGTTAGGCCAGGCTTGCAGTTTAAATGCTGTTTTTGTTTACGGTGTGTATCCATATGTGCTTCCTGTAATTTAAGATTGTTATCGAGTTTTACACTGCAGGATGATGAACAGAGATGCTTCTGCATGATACAACTGCAGCTGCCTGAAAATTGCTATCATATCTCCTCAATCATCTTATCTCAAGGCTAAACATACCCAGTTCTCTCATTGTTCCCTCAGTCTCCTGATTATCTTTCCTGCCCAGAAAAGAATGGAATGAATCGGAGCATTTATAAGCAAGTATTCTAATTAATGTCCACTTCTGTTGACATTGGTCAAGTGACATCTACAGAAAGCAAACCTATACATTTATGGCCCACACAGCTTCTCGCCTACAAGGAAGCTAGCATTAGACAATTATGTTTGGCATGAGAGGGAATCTAGAGGGTTGCATGTTGTGTGTTCAGGATTCATAATATCTGAATTATTGGGATTATTAAATTCCTGTGATTTGAGAATGCTTATATTAATGTAACCTAAAATTGTATTTACCTTTTTTCATGGTCATGTTATATACCAGCTTATGTTCAACAATAAAAAAAAAAACATTTTAGGTGAATTATTACCAAGCTTGTTATCTGTCATTTCTGTTTCTTTGATTTCGTTTTCCTAAGTGAAGAACTTAGCATTTGTCTTGGTCAAATTTTCTTCTGTTACTTTTGCTTATAAATGATAATCAAGGTACAAAGTGAAATATATGGTATGCATGAGACAAATTGTAATTCAAGGTATGGTTTCTCAGTACAAGCTGAAATAAAATGGAGTTTTGTGCTTCTCAGGTATATTCAGTAGTACCAAGTTTGAATTAATTCTGAAGTTTCCAGTCTTTTAAACACAGCAAATAATCCCTATTTCTTGATATTCTACATTTTTGTTGATTAAATTCCTGAACTTACATATATTCAAATTATCTTTTTCATTTATGGCAACACACATTTTTCAATGTTGAATTTAAAAAAGCAGGATCCATTAGTATGATGAGCATCTCCAACATTACAGCGAACTCAGACATTGTTACACTATCAGTAAAAGATGGTCTCATGAATTATTTATACTGCCATAAGTGGAATGAAAAAAATGGGAGAATTAAATTCTGTGTTCTAAAGTAAAATACAGGTACTTGCTATCCTTGTTAATACTGATGAAAATATCGTAGTTTAAGTTGATTCAGTCAGGATCTTTTTCTGTCATAAGTGATAAAATAGAATTAATCTGAAAAAATAGGTATTTATGATCCATACTACTGTAATATTTAAAGGGCAACACCATTTCACGGGTGGTACTCATCTCTATAACTATTGCTGCTGGGTGTGTGTGTAAAGAGAACTTACAGTCATAGCTTGATATTGAAAACCAGCACCACAGCAGGGTTTTTCTGTAAATGATGTTTGCCCAAATTCTAAAAAGTTAGCCATGCTAGTGACTTATAGGAAAAACAATGGATTATTGTGACACATTCAAGATTAATGCCGTATACAGTCTGAAGTTTTGTAGGCAAGGGCCTACAATTCAATCAGCAGTATAAGAACTTGTGAAAATTAATTTGTTGGTCCTCTTCAAGCCTGCAGCCTTGAAACTGCCCTTAGTTGGCTTGTACTCTGGGCATAATGGGTTTGCAAAGAGTATATGATTGAGGAAGCCGAGGCAGGACTGTAAAAAAAAGCAGCAGCAGCTCCATGTGCAATGTTCCTCTGACATACTTTACACTGTTACCACGGAGATGATGATTGGCCTTGTATCATTATCCATCTGTCAGCAGTAAGAGTAAATTTGCAGTGTGATATTGTTCAGCAAATGAAGAGTTTCTGCTGAACACATAAAACTGCTACATTTGTTTAAATGTAAAAAACCAAGTAATGCATCTCTGTTATGTTCCAAACATTAAAAAAGGCTAACTATTGCCTTTGGTGTGTTTCTGTTTTCAGACTGCAAGCTATAATTGAAGATTGTATCTCAAGAACTTGCTTAATATTTAAGTATGTGGCCTTATACCGGTAGATCTTGTTTTTTTTAACTTTGAAATTCTAACAACACGGCAAGGTGGGGGGCAGATGGTGGAAGTATTAAGAAAGATATATTCTATTATGTATCTTAAATCATTTTCTCCCAAGTGGATGCTGTGCTCAGAATTGAATTACCCATCTTGTACTGTTGTCCAGTAGATTTACTTCTGAAACTATTGACTTATATTACTGCTGCATACAATATGTACCAGAACTTGAAAGAGCTGTAATAACAATATTTCCCATAAAAACTACTAGCTAGATCCTAATGATTTAACTGGATTTAATTTTAGATGCTATTGTAATTAGTACCTTAAATGCCTTAACGGTCATATATCTTCTGGTTTAAATTTTATTGTTCATCTTTTGCATGGAATGTAAAATTTGAAAATTGAACAAAACATAAACATGCAATATAGACATATTCATACATGTCTATATTGCATGTTTATGATGTTTTGTTCAATGAGTTTGTTGCTCAAAATGATCTGTGGTTGTCTTAGATATTGAAAGGTAGGCTCAGAAATTTTGGACAGACCATGCAAAACATGTCTCATTTCATTGCATTAAAGGCAGTTGTGTCACTGCTGAAATAAAACAAATCTAATACAAGACTGTATTCTTGTCTCTTTGGTAATGATTGTGGTTAACGTTGATAGATGCCCTAATACAGTAAGATGTACATGAAGACATTGGTGGACCTTAATTCAGATCATGTGCTCTAAACTAGTGTTTGCATACTGGTTGTCTTTTCCATTTCTGGAGTAGCTCTTTTTTAAATTTACTCTTTTAATATTAATATTAAAGCAGGAATAATCTTATTTTCCAAAACCTAAAAGTTTCCTAGTTACAAATTCTGTAGCATTCCCTTGAGCATGTGAATGAATGCATAATTTTATCTTCAGTTTTTGATTTTCAAGCAAGCTACATACTGATATTTAAGGGACATATTTGTGGAAGAAGGAGAATATGAAAACTGACCTGTATTAACAACCACAACAGAAATGACTTTTTTTTTCTGGTTCCATTGTTGTACAACAGCTTATGCCCAGTCCCATATATTTAAATGAATTAGACACATAGACAATGAAGGCCAAAAAATAAAGGATAAAGAAACTTTCTGCATCTGCAATTTTTCATTTCTAATTTTTTAAATGCCTGCATTCCATGTGATATGAATACCTTAGTTTCTTCGCATGCATAATGATTTTATATTATATATGTCTGGAAGCTTTTAGAGGTGTTTTTTTTTAAGTGTTGGTATCTGCACAAAGGGACAAATCAATGGTTGCTGTTAAGCTAAACTAGAAGCTAGGATTTCTCTTTACTTGTTGGTATATTTTAATTATATAAAAGGAATAAATTGTCCAGACCACCAAAACAATACCTGCATTTACATGTCACCTGATTCACACATAGAACTAAGCCCTTATTAACTTAACCTTGGTTTGAATAAACCACAATTTATTGAAATCACAAAACACACAAAATCAAAGTATACTGTGAGTCAGCAAAATGTGTGTTATCAAATCAATGTATTTTATTTTTATTTCTCATGGTTTGAAAATAAAGCATTCATCTCCAAAGCAATACCAAGCAGAATACAAATAGCACCTAAATTTAGGAAATTAGATTATTTTTCTTAGGAAAATTTAGAATAGTACATTGAAATGTAAGCTGTACTCTTACACAAAGTGGGAGGAAATCCACAGAAGTAGGAATGTGGCAGAACTAGTAATAAAAAGAATGTGTTAAACATGGGGAGAGTTTTTGCTCATTTTTATCTGTCTATTCCTGCAGGTAGTAGGATCAGAAATGACTGGAAAGAGACAGTATTTCATTTGTTCTGAAGCTTACCTGGTTAACACACTGTGCCAAGCCAGTTGACTGGACTGTAGAACACACTAAACATAAGCAAGTTTTATATCCATAACTGTAAATAAAACAGAAAAAAACCAAGCAATTATAAAATATAAGACTAAGCCCAACACATACAGATACGAAAAACAAAATAAATCAACTTAGGGACATCCTTTTACAAATCTGTATAAATGAACACAATAATTCAACAGCAGTAAGGTATCTTAGTATCAGTTAGGAAACTTAGATATCAGTCCAGAGACTCTCCAGTGTTTAAGAATATGAGTAATAAATCTTAAAAACACTGCATGCCAGAGAGCATAAAGAAAAACTTATTTAGTGACTTTATAACACTTATTCCACAGAAGCAGCTTGTATAGTATATTCTAGAAACAACAAATTCATAAAGTGGAGAATGACTGGATCTTGAAAAAGCATAGTGGAATATGGATTTGATTACGTTGCTCAAATAACCAGCAACTCCTTTGTTCATATATTAAGGACCTCAGTTAAAACTGGAAATAAAAGTAAATTAAGCCAAAAAGAAGAAAGCCACATTGTAATCTGTTTGTTGTGATATATGAAACCATTGAATATTGAAGTCTTTGTAGCTGCAAAATCTGTGTACATAATTGTTGTGCTACTTAAGGACACCTTTACATTGTGTGCTATTTTCAGATACTACCTAGAAAATATGGTGATTGAACATTATTCCAACATCAGATCTGTAAAGATTACTTTTGCATAAAAACATTATGCCTGTAAATGTCATTTTGTGTCAGTGGGGTGTGTGTGTGTGAGAGAGAGAGAGAGAGAGAATGGAAAATAGTTCCAAAATTCTTGCATCAGCTTCTCTAAAATTGGTTGGACTTCACTTAGTTGGACTTCTGTGCTTACACATTTCTTCCTCCTGTTAAGAACTACAGGGAAGTACTGAATAGAGAATCGGGTGTCCAAAGGGAAAACCGTTTTGGGAGTCAGTTTTGTATAGACTGTAAATTAGTTAATTCAAAATTTATTTTGTGTACTGTATGTTGTATAATAGGCTGTGTAAGGGAGTCCTCTGCAGAGTGTTGGCGCAACCAAAGCCCCTCCTTTAAGCACTGAGGCAACCGCTTCCTTGCTACAATGATTATGAATGTTTTCTCAGGTAGCCTGTGCACGCATAACCACATCACTTAATCGGCAGTCCAACAGAATGTTGTCTGTGTGAGGACATACATATGCAGACAACTTGGGAAGCCTTCAAAGCTGCAGCTCCAATTTGACTCAACCTTTTGAAGAGGGACATGCTGCTCACACCAGCCACCTTTGAATGTGTAGTACAGCTCAACTGGACACTTATGTATCTTTAAAAGAAAAAATGAGATTCAACTAATTGCTGGAAATGTGGTTCTCAACACTAATGTTATGACGTGGTAACTCCTTTTTGGCGAGAAAGTATCTTGCATACTTCATTTTGGGAAACTCATTTGTTTTGAATTATATATTTATGAATTACATATTTGGAAACTAGGAAGAAAAAGGAAATGGACATTGGTTGTATGTTCTTAAAGTTATAAGAATGTTATTATAGGGGTGAAGGATACTGTTCTCTATCAACTCGACAAGTCAGAAGAACTTACCTCTTCTTCCACATTTAAACAATCATTCCATCTCTGGGGGACTTGACTGGAGAACTACTAAGAAATCTGTTCTTCTTGTATTTTTCTGAATGTTTAATTTTATATGGACAGAAAATATAAAACGATTGACAATATAGTGCTGGATGATAGGCCCCCTCAGGTCAGATGGCACTCAACATGCTATTGAAGAAGAGCTGAGGATCTTTCAAGTACTAATGATGTTTATGATGTGGTTAGATTAAAGCCTTTGGGACATCTAGTTACTGAAGGAAAAAGAAGAACAGGACAACCAGAGCAAGGTGGATGGACTCAGTTGCAGTGGCAATGAATACACTGCTGGGAGACTTGAAAGAACAGGTTAGAGATAGATCATTTTGGAGAAAATCTATCTATGTGGTCACTAGGAGTCAAAAACAACTTGATGGCACATCATCATCAGGGATCCAGTCCAAGCAAAAAGCTGCAATATTCTCTCAGAAGGGATGTGAGTAGAGAACATATGTGTTGTTTGAGCTATTTTTGAGATAAGGTTCAACACGGACTGCCACTTGCTGTTCACCACTGTTTGTTTTTTCAAAAACAAAAAAGTGTCAGCCAGCTAGCTATTGTGAAGTGGGTCAGGATACTGCTCCAAAAAGCATTTAAGTGGTAAATAGCAGCTAGCAATGCCAACAAGAAACAACTTGCCCATGGCTACCCTCAAACCTAGTATAGTAAACATGCTGTTATTTAAAGACTAGGTTCATATATGACCTGTAGTTTGTTTCACTATTGCTCACTGAATAAACTACAACTGGCTAGGGTTGCACAACGTAGTCATAAAACATGGTCTACAAACCTCAGTGACTAGGTTCACATAATATGATAAACCACAACTAAATGTACTGTGTTACAGCTTGCCATGATATGTAAGCCTAACCTGTGATTCTAAAAAGTGAAGGAGCTTACATTCCTATCCTTATTCTGATGCTAACCTCTTTTTCCTCCTGTCTCATCACTGGCTGAATTCACACAACATACTAAAGCATATTGTGTTTGGATTTTATTTCAGCATGTGATATAAATGATAACATTGTGATTTATAAACCATAGTTTAGAGAATAATGTAGCCTATGAATATAAACAAGTCACAATTTAGTGCAATACTAACCTCACTTGTTTAACGACTGTTTGTTCACAAAACCATAATCAGTTTACTTTATATACCCTGATAACCCATAAAACACAATGGTTAGCTTCACATAGAATTAAGATTTGTTTGGTTTGTATGAATGCAGCCAAATGTAGTTTATTCAATAAACCATGGCTAAGTTTTAAGATGCTATGCTAGTTTTTTTTTCTCTGCATGTGAAACGTTATCTACCGTATTTTTCCGACAATAAGACGCCCCCATGTACAAGACGACCCCCATTTTTCCAACCCAAAATTAAGAAATCAATATTTTAAAGATAGTGCAGAACACATTTTTATTTAGTAATTAGTTAACATTGACCTGCTACACTCGGTGGGAGGAGGTCCAAACCGTCTCTCTGCAGCTCTGTTTCCAGGCTCTTTTGCATAACTGATTCCATTCAAGCACGAGTGAAACTGCGGATAGCTTCTCTCTGCAAACAGCCTTCTCTAATTGGTTTGTTCAGCATCAGTGACGTCAGTTACATCAGGCTCCTGATTGGAGGAAGTCTGTTTGGGAGACAAGCTACAGTGGTACCTCAAGATACGAATCTGATCGCAAGTCGAATTGGTCGCATTCTGAAGCAAATTTCCCCATAAGGTTCAATGTAAATAGGGCTAATCCGCCCTCCGAATTTGGTCGCATCCTGAAGCACATGTCCCAGGTGCAGGGGAGAAAAAGGAAGTGCTAATCAAATCTGAGAAAGGCTCCCTGCGCACAGCCGGGAGCGGGAGCTTCCCCACCTCCTCTTAATTCCGCTCTTTCCTTTGTGCATAGCCCTTGGCGCGCCCGACAAAAGCACAGTGAAAGCAATGGGGGGAAAGGCTTATGTGGCGCGCGCGCGCACGCACACCCCACTCATTCCCCCTCTTTCCTTCCGCGCACGCACGCACACCCCACTCATTCCTCCCCCTTTCCTTCCGCGCGCGCACACCCCACTCATTCCCCCTCTTTCCTTCCGCGCACGCACGCACACCCTACACTCATTCCTCCCCTCTTTCCTTCCGCGCGCGCACGCACACCCTACACTCATTCCTCCCCTTTCCTTCTGCAAGCGCACGCACACCCCACTCATTCCTCCCCCTTTCCTTCCGCGCGCACACGCACATCCTACACTCATTCCTCCCCTTTCCTTCCGCAAGCGCACGCACACCCCACTCATTCCTCCCCTTTCCTTCCGCAAGCGCACGCACACCCCACTCATTCCTCCCCTTTCCTTCCGCAAGCGCACGCACACCCCACTCATTCCTCCCCTCTTTCCTTCCGCAAGCGCACGCACACCCCACTCATTCCTCCCCTTTCCTTCCGCGCACGCACGCACACCCCACTCATTCCTCCCCTCTTTCCTTCCGCGCACGCACGCACACCCCACTCATTCCTCCCCCTCTTTCCTTCCGCGCGCGCACGCACACCCCACTCATTCCTCCCCCTCTTTCCTTCCGCGCGCGCACGCACACCCCACTCATTCCTCCCCTTTCCTTCTGCAAGCGCACGCACACCCCACTCATTCCTCCCCTCTCCTTCTGCAAGCGCACGCACACCCCACTCATTCCTCCCCTCTTTCCTTCTGCAAGCGCACGCACACCCCACTCATTCCTCCCCTCTTTCCTTCTGCAAGCGCACGCACACCCCACTCATTCCTCCCCTCTTTCCTTCCGCAAGCGCACGCACACCCCACTCATTCCTCCCCTCTTTCCTTCCGCAAGCGCACGCACACCCCACTCATTCCTCCCCTTTCCTTCCGCAAGCGCACGCACACCCCACTCATTCCTCCCCTCTTTCCTTCTGCAAGCGCACGCACACCCCACTCATTCCTCCCCGCTCTTTCCTTCGCAGTGAAAGCAATATCAGTGAAAGGAATGGGGAGGAAAGGCTTATGTAGCGCGCGCACAGCGGAGCGGGAGCTTCCCCACCCCCGTGCTGCTGCTTCTTAATTCCGCGCTCTTTCCTCTGTGCATAGCCCAAGCACACTGAAAGCAATGGGGGGGAAGGCTTATGTCGCGCGCACGCACAGCCGGAAGCGGGAGCTTCCCCCCCCCCACTGATTCCTCCGCGCTCTTTCCTTTCTCCATAGCGACAAAAGCACAGTGAAAGCAATATCAGCGCGCACGCACAGCCGGAGCGGGAGCTTCCCCCCCCCAGCGCACTCAGATTTCATTAGCACTTCCTCTTTCTGCATTGCTTTCCTTGGGCTTTTGTCCTCCTGCTCAGATTTCATTAGCACTTCCTCTTGGAAGCTGCGACCACGTGGCAGCAGGGCAAATGGCCGCGGATCCGGTTCGTAGCTTGAGGCGGAGTTCGCATGTTGAGGTAAATTTTTGCGGCCGGAGCTGGTCCTATCTTGAAATTTTCGTAAGATGGGGCGTTGGTATCTTGAGGTACCACTGTATTTCACTCGTGATTGGAGGCTTGCAATAGGAGGAAGCCCATTCGCAGAGACAAGGTATGGGCAGTTTTGCCACCGCGCGGTTCTCTCCTCGGCTGACTCCCTTGAATAAGACGCCCTTCAATTTTTAGGGTAAGGATTTTAGAAAAAAGTATCGTCTTATAGTCGGAAAAATACGGTAGTTATTTTTTTTCCTCTGTATGCGTTTTCTCTAGTTTATCTGTGTATTTTCTATATATCTGGGTTTTCTTGTTTTTGTGTGTGTGTGAGAGAAAGAATATTATTTTACATGGAGATATTGCCAATATTTTATTTAAATAACTTCTTTGTTCAGAAGTTACTACACAAAGTTAACTATGCCTTTGAAAACTGTTAATTGTATCTTTGTGGAAAGAAACAATAATAATTTTAATTTAAAACTGGGAGTGAGACGAAATTGTAGTTTCTAAGATATGCTCACACAGAGCTCAGTCTAGGCTATAAGCAAAGAGCATTTGGAGGTGCTGACTGAATCTGAAGATCTGATGCTGAGAAGAGGATTTTATTGTTGGATTGTTTTAGCTGTTTCCACCTATGATTAATGTATAGAATATGAGAAATCCTAATGAATCTTTAAGAAGCTAAACTAGTATCTCTTAAAATTTCTGACATCTTTGGGAGGAACTGAAAGGTGCAGTAAAATAACATCAAAATAACATGAAAAGGATAAAGTACACACAGTAAATTGCATAGGGCTAACCTTGTGGTCTGTCACAGAGATCACTGTACTAGCATGTGCAAAACTTCCCATTCTGGGAAAAGAATTATTTCAGAGGTGTCTGGAATATGCCATTTATTTTCTATTACAACCTGGCCCAGAGGTTTTCTAGAATTGGAAAATAACCAGACCATCTCCAGAGCAGTAGGCTTGAAGTTCTGTTGTGACTGTCAGTGTTCTCCATACATTTAAGTGTTAACATAATTGTTTACAGAATATTATATGCATTTCACTTCTACCTGATCTCATTGTTTTTATATATTTCTGTTATGTGTGTTTACATGAATATATACTTAGTAAGCTGAGGATAATGCTACACAAAACTGACTTAATGGTAATCCTAGTGTAATACAATGCATAGACATTTTTCCAGAAGGAAACTCTGAAACAAGCATTCTTCTACATGCATTGGTGGTTCAGTGGTAGAATTCTCGCCTGCCACGCGGGAGGCCCGGGTTCGATTCCCGGCCAATGCAACTCCATTTTTGGTGGGAGGACTGCAATTTATACTATTTTTTCTTCACTAAGTTTACATTCCAGAAATCAACAAAACTTGTATTACCTAAATTAGGACAAAAGCTCAAAAATAACTCTTTGCAATCATATAAGCAATGTTTTTCAAATAAGTCTGTAACATGAAGACGAAAGTAAAAAAAACTTGAATGCACTGAAGGACTATGAAGCTTTACATTTTAAAGCACTCACTGGATTGCTAAACAAAACCTTTGGAGATGCCGGGGATTGAACCCGGGACCTCACACATGCGAAGCGCGCGCTCTACCACTGAGCTACATCCCCCAGCTGACTGTGCCTGGTCAGTGAGGTTTATGCATTCCACACATTACAGTACTTTATAGACTTCAGAATTACTGTATAATTGTACTACACATTTGCCACATGAAAGAGCAAAAAAGTGAGCCTATCCATGTGACATGCCAGGACAGTAATGTGAGAAAGAGTACACTACACAAAAATTCTTAATGAAGCTTTCCTTACCTTTTGAATCTTGCATTTTCCAAAGCTCCTCCCCACCTTTTCTTTGTCTGATAGAAGAGCAGGACAATAATTTTTTCCCTGATGTTTTCCTGACACAATCTATTTCTTTATGAAAGACATTTACTTCTGTGCCTATCTTATTTAAAACTGACACACATCCATAACACCAAAAAGCAAAGCAAAAACTGATTAAAGAAAATTAAATTCCCTCTTTCTTTAAAAAGCTATTTCTACTTGCCTGATCCCCAAGAATGTTTTCAACACAGTAACTAAGCATTAACCCAGCCATTTTGCTTCTTCTGACAAACATCACTTCTCTCAACATTCCACATAACACCCACCACCTTGTTACGATTTTTCCATCCATTTTCCAGTTTTTAGTAAACATTCTACCAAGGCATATGAATTATCCTTGTTCTAGTTTTCCAGCATTTTTTCCAGTTGCTCACGCCATTCTTACTTTTTTTGGGGGGGGGGGGTGCCTTCAAGTCAGTTTTTGACTCCTGGCAACTGCCTGGACTAGTCCCTGCAGTTTTCCTGGCAAGGTTCCCCCCCCACCCCGTAAGTGGTTTGCCCTTACCTCCTTCCCCAAGGCTGAGGGAGAGTGACTGGCCCAAAGTCACCCAGCTGGTTTTGTGCCCAAGGCGGGCCTACAATTCACAGTCTCCCAGTTTCTAGCCTGATGCCTTAACCACTACACCAAAATGGCACCATTCTTCCTGCCACACACAATTACCTTGTTTTTTCATAAATTAAATTTTAGATATGTTCTCATCACATTATACAATCTATTGTTTACTGCAAATCATTGAGATTCATAGCCTAGAAGATGGCATAGTCTGCACACCAAATACATATATATTTGTTATCTCTCACCAACTTAATATACGCAAGTATTCCTTATACATTTATCCACAAACATCCAAGGAGAGAAGCACAAATCCTAGTCTCATTCCCTTCTTAATGCTGAATCGTTTACCAAGTATTCCACTTATTCTCCTGCATCCTTTACTTACATCATACACTACATTCAACAATCAAGTCCCAATGCCATATTTATACAAAAATCCTGTAATTGAAGTCTATTCACTTTAACATACTTTCAATTTAGTCTCACAAGGATTTTTGTTGAAGAGCAAAAATCCTGTCTGCATACCCCCTTGGCTCAACATAAACTACACTGCACTTCCCAGATTTTGTTACTTATTTTCTCTTGTAGCCTTTCAGTCAGAATTCTGACACCTTCCCAGAATTAAAATATTCTTGATTTTTATACATTCAGTCTACCACATAAACAGCTATGAATGTAATGTGCACACTTATACCATAGGTGACAGAGCAATAACATTACTACCCATTTTTTTTCTTTCTTTTCTTTAATTGGACCAAGAGTATGATATCAAATATTTAAATCTTATTTATCAATTTAAATGCTGTAATATGTTCCTTTGTCACAAATATATACTCAACACGGAGTTACACCTACAGCATGGTATTGTTACAAACATGCAAAGAGGAAAAACACCTTGCTGCACAAGGAAATTAGCTTTTTTTAAAGAAAAATAATATTGGATAAGGCATTGCTATAAGGAAAGGCTGAGAGCAGCAAAGTCCAGAAGTTTTTTAGTAGGACTACTTGAGCAAATAAAGGATCAAACACAACATTTACACAGCTATTTAAGAGTATAGGTAGTCCTCGACTTACGACCATTCATTGAACAACTGTTCAAAGCTACAACAGTGCTGAAAAAAGTGACTTATGACCGGTCCTTGCAGTTACGACCATTGCAGCGTCCCCATGGCCCTGTGATCAAAATTTGGGCACTTGGCAACTGGCATGTATTTACAACGGTTGCAGCATCCCAGGGTCACATGATTGCCATTTGCAACCTTTCCAGGGAGCTTCCGACAAGTGAAGTCAATGGGGGAAGCTGGATTTACTTAACCGCAGCAAAAATAGTTGTAAAACTGGGCATAACTCACTTAACGACTGCATTGCTTAGCAACAGAAGTTGTGATCCCAATTGTGGTCATAAGTTGAGGACTACCTGTGCTCAGCACTTTTTTTTCAACTATGTCTTGGAAGTATGTAATATGGGCTTTCTGTCACACAACCTTATCATATTCATCATCATAACAGCTGTACTGAAAAAGAGCAACTGAGGTAGGATTGTTTTCAACCCACAATTTCTCTTCTTCGTTTAATTCATTTTTCTTTTGAAAACAAGTAATTTGTCAGAAAATTAATTTTTGAAACAGTGGTGCATATTCTAATATGTTCTCCTGATGCTATTCTCCCTTATCATGTCCCTGCTAGCCCTTTCCAGACAACTTCTCTGACATTTCAGGTGACTACAGCTTTGGAACCTTAGAGAGGAAAATGTGTCTTGTTCTTGCAGGAGCCACTGAGACACCTTTTATTAGGAAGAACACTGAAAGCTTTGAGAGGGGCTGATAATGGGCAGGGGAAAAAATGGCGGGGGAGGGAGAAAGCACCAATGTGACTTTCAGTTTACCTGATTTTATTCAAAGCATAGCATTCGCTTCTGTACATATAGGCATAGGGTACAATGTATTTGTGCAAAATGGTGTATGTGGTAGCTATGTCTCTCTCTTGGAGCCTGATGCATTACCACCTTTCATCAAAATTAACCACACAGATGGACTGCCATGAGAAAATGCACTTATACCTGTTGCAGCTGTAGTTTGATTAGTCAGGCTTTGCTTTCTTCCTTTTCTCTAGACACCACCAAGAACACAAGCAGGATTGTTGCTTTCAATAAGGCCTTTAGCAACAGCAACCCAGTGAGATGGCTTTAGGCCAGTATCATGGGACTCCTTATCTTGGAAGATTTTTGCTCTACCACATAGCATTTACTCTTTTGAGTTTTGGATGGTTTCATTTTACACTCTGCGCTGGTCTATGCTGAATGATCATTTGTATGAGGGTCAGCCAGTCCATTATAACAACAATGCCCAGGTATCAATTGCTCCTCCACCCAAAAGTAGGAGGCTCTCAACCTATTACACTGCACAGAAAGGAGAAAGCCCAGAAAATTAATCTTGGTTCTAGTATAAATACAGCTTCCATTTAGTTAACAGCTTTTCTTGCCCTTGCCATAAACTTATCAAAGACCTGGGTCCCTTGCAAGGCTTCTTGTTCTAGTACCAGTCAGGAGAAGCCTGGCAATCTGTTTCGTTTCGTTTAGGATGTAGTGCCAGCTCTTATCTTTTTCATAATATTTAAGTAAGACTATAAACATGCTTAATCTGTATTTCCACAAGTGGCTGCCTCTGGCTGACCTTGGCTGATCTAGAAAGCTAAGCAGGCTTGGATCTACTTAGTACCTGGAGAGCTTCTATATCAGGTCAGTGCTATAGACCACACTGGAAACCTAATAATGATAATAAATAAAATACACACACACCCAACACCATTCTGGAAGAAGGAAATGACAAACCACTTTAGCATATGTCTGTATTATCACTAGGTGAGCTTGATAAAACAACTTTAATCTGGCAATGTTGATCAAGGGCCAATTCAATGGACTGAGGGCCAATACAGTGAACCCAGTTTACTATAAACATGGCAGGTGTCCATGTGAGTGATATTCAATTCCTTGATGCTTGCAGAGCCATTTTTATAACTAAGAAGTTCATATGTTCTCTGCAGCACAGATGACCTTTTACCAATTTGATCTGGTACTCAACTCCTCCACATACATATAGACTGACTTTAGCAATCAGTGCCTTGATATCACTCATTTAGATCAGCATACTGCACATGGGAGGGGCTGCCTTCGATGTAGTCATTTCAGTGAGTACAAAATACAGCAGCTGAAATACTAAATGGAACTGGTTATCATTCTAATATTGCATTATTTTGCCTCACTAGCAGTTTATTTCTAAGTCCAACTCAATGTGCTTAAGTAAATTCATTCCTTGGCTAGAGGCCATATGATGGAGCATTTCTATCCATGTATTCCCATGAAGTTCTCAGGGTGCTGATAGACCATGAGAGCATTTATTTTCAGTGGTGGTCCTCCACTTAAAGAATACTCTTTTCTAAGGAGTCTGCTTACTGCTTACTGTATTCTCCTTCTGGCACTAGGCAAACCCATTTTATCCCCCAAACATGTTTTGTTTTTCTTTTTAATTCTGTTATCCCAAGTTTTTGAGATCCCAAGGCAACTAACAATATTTAAACAAGCAAGACTGAATAAAGTCAGGGCATAAAAACTCAAGTAAATGCTACAAATGATGTAACAGATAAAGCAGTATTTTAAAGAGGTAACTTGCTATTTAAAGATAAATTTAGTGTAAGACATATTCCAAATACATGTATCTTTACAAGCAGTTTCCATTAATACTGGGTTCCTTTGGTAGGTTTTGCTGTTGCAAGAGGATACTAAATGGCAGGTTGAACACTTACAACAAGTGAAAATTCAAGAGTAGGAACAATGCCAGTAAACTGGTTTTTCAACACATCTGGCCAGAAAACATCCTATGTAATCTATTAAACTGTGATTCACACAGAACAACTTTTGGGGAGCTGTTTGTGTCTCATAAAATTGAGGTGATGTGCTCAGCAACAGGTGAACCAGTCCATATTCTAATGTCATTTCCCTTCATTACAGCACTGCATTGTTTTTCAAAAACTTTTTCAGGTAAGTTTGTAAGAATGAACATCCATTTTGGGGAGCTAGCCCTACAAGATACTGTACTGTACAGAAAAAAAAAATCTGTTTTCATTCCTGAGTAATATTGTTGCCCGGAAAATATAACCTTCCTGCATGGCAGTTATTCAAACCCCTATCCTTTCCATTTCCTCGAGGTTTGTATCTGCACCAAAAGACAAAGGCCTCAATCCTGAAAATTCCAGTATTCTTTCCATCCAAAATTCTGCAATAAGCCTGCGGAATAATAAAAGCTGGTAGTTACACGACTGTATTCTGCTAAGTCTAATAACGTTAACACGTTTCTTCTTTTAGCAAGGCTACGTCAAGGCCTAGTGACAAGGTATTTAACTAGGGCGCTACACCTTAGCACTAACCCCTTCGCTCCCCCTCTAGGGCTCAAATGACGTGGACCAGCCTAAGCGGCTCCCGCCCACCCCCCCAGCTTGCCCAGTTCTTCTCAGTCAGACCAATCCCACAGCGAGAAGTGGCTTACCCGCCGGTCTAACCGAACCCACTCCCCCCTCGCCCTCCCCCTTTCCTTTGTCCGCATTCCTCTTGCTCCGCCCAAGGACTTGTTTGCCTTTCCAAACGAGTGGCAAGTCGTGATTGGTAGTTTCTAGGGGAGCCAATCCGTGAGCGGCACCTCAGAGGAGTTTTATAGTTTTAAAAAAATCCGCACAAGCTGCGCGCACGCTGACACACCCCGCTGGGCTTTCCCTCGTGTGTATCGCCACACCTTCTTGCAAACAGAGAAGATTCGCTGGGGGGATGCAGGCGCGGGCACGTTCGCTTTACAGAAATCGCCCCCCCCCCGATGAAAGTCAGTTCTTAAAACACAACTTTCATTCTTTCCAACACAAGTCGCTCTTGGATTGGTTGACTACTCAGGAGTCTCGCTGCTTTCCTAGCCAATCACGGTGCACGACTTCCTGTAAATTCGCCTTCTGGGAAGGAAAGGCTTTCTTAAGGGAAGAGCGAGGAGGAGAGGAGGCGGCGGCGAGAAGAATTGGATGCGAAGAAGGGGGTGACATTGATGTTGCAATGAACGTCAAAAGAGTGTGCCTGCTAACGCTTCTTCTAGCGCTGGCGCAGCTTGCTGTATTAGCCAGGTGCCAAGAGGAGGAAGAAGGGGGAGGTAAGCCTTTATCTCTCGGGAAACCCCCCCCTGCTCTCTCTCTTTCGATGAAGATTCTCAGTCATCCAGGTGGAATTGTCTGGAGGTTGAGTCATGGCAACTGGACCTCTTTTCTTTTGGTTTGATACGTTTCGCTGCTTGCCCAAGCAGCTTCTTCAGCAGACAAGCAGCGAAACGTATCAAACCAAGAGAAAAGAAGTCCAGTTGCCACGACTCAACCTCCTGCTCTCTCTAGTCTGAGAATCGCTTGGCTGAGTTACTCCATCTTCCTGAGGTGAGAAAGCTCAAGGGGATGATGGAAGTGGCTCCTTCCCCTTCAGGACACGTGGAAGGCATTTTGGGTTGGGAAGGTGCTGGTGGACAGACTAGAAACGGAAGATCGCGAGGAAAGCAGAAGAGACTAAATAAAGAGGTGTGGAAGGGACCCCAAATGCCTGGCGGACTTTTCGAATTGATGGTATTTAACATCCATATGTGTTTGTTGAGAAGGATTTCCTCCTTCAAAGTTGCAGACATACTTTGATTCTGCAGGTATATTGTTTAGTCGTTATGCTGCTTTTCGGATGCCTACATTGGCATAATTTCCAAAAGAGAATAATACATTTGTGTGAATGCTCAGGGTGCTCTGCTATAAACTTGGAAGATGCTGCTTTCAAAACTGGGGAGAAGGAACGCCAGTTGATTTACCAATTATAAGTAAATAGAATGCTCTTGTTCAAAAGCAGTGTTTCTCTGAATACTGGGCAACAACAGGGCAAAGCTGTGACTTTCTTGATAGCATGTAGGAAATATCTAACTGCCACTGGGAAAAATGTTGAACTTTCAAAATGACTTAAGAATTTTGGAATCACCTTGTTAGCTAATGACTTTACTATGTGTATGGAGACCTTACTTTGCCCCCATAACTCTTTTTGGGGTACGCACATGAAAAAATCACCAAGTGCTGTTTTGAATACAGAAAGCACATATTTTTCATGTAAAAGATCTCAGTTTCAGTCATTGACATCCAGCAGGCAGTAAAATCAGTTAAAGGCTCCTGTCTGCAATCCTGCTGCCAGATAGTCATTACTGAGCGATAACTCTCTCTCTCTCTCTCTCTCTCTCCAGAGAGAGAGAAGTTGACAGAACAACGACAGAATGCACTGTATAGGCTGTGGAAACAAAATTTTCTCCTGTACAGTTAGCAAGTTTATGCTAGGATGTGTCAGTTGTTTGTTGTGGCATACATATTAGATCTCTTGGGATGGTGTGTTTATATTTTTTTAAATTGTGTTGATTTAAACACGTATAATTAAATCTGCCTAACCCTGTAATTAGTTCACCTTACACAGGCAAGTTGGCATCAGAGATAGAATTTGTACTGATCTAAAGTAGTAAACATTTCTTTTTCAGCTAATTCATTCCAACATTCTGTTTAATTTCACTCTGTTAAAGGAGGCAGAATGAATCTCTTTGTTGTGATTTATGAAATATTGTTTAAGGACTTCTGGAAAACATGCCACTTGTATAAGTATCTGTCAAGATAGGTTATGGCTAGTGTAGGTTGGAGTTCTTTTCCTTTTACATATTAATCAATGAAAGGTAGAATTTAGGAATGTAGTACATGGTTTTGAATTTGAAGAGGTTATTTAAGCCTGAAAAAGGCTGTTTTGACTATTCTGGAAGTGTTTCAAATTAGTTTACTCTGTTGAGCTCATAATGCTTCCAGAATGGCTGTGCATTCTTAGTGGTTTACAAGCTTGAATTTGGGAATCTTTGGGTAGGAAAGTTGTTCAAATGTCATTATCTGAAGAGTGAACTGTCTAACATATCTGCTAGTGAAATATTTCATCAATAATTTAGCAATGTAGTGCCTTCCTAATGTGTTGATCTACAGTTCCTTCACGCCTCAACTCTTAATACTAATTGTGGAAGTTATTGGTTAAAACATGTAAGGATGGCAGATTCCCTACTTTAGATAGTGAACAACATTTTTCATGTGCAATTTGTTGCATGGTGACACTGATTTCATACTTTCCTCCACCAGCACACATTTACATTTATCATTTATTTCTTAATAGAACTCATATAAAAATGCATAACCTGCCAAATGTTAGACAAAATTAAGGCTTTCCAGATCCTTGATAAGTTCCAAGCCAACAACCACCAGGAGATACTATATCTCCTCAGGAGGATTTAGGGGGTCAGAAGCTGTGCAAGACTGTATGAAGAGCACCACTGTATAATTGAAGTTTTGAAAGAGAAGTATGGTTGGGGGAACAGAAGTGGGGGAGAGAGTGTGATATCATTTGGGTGGTCTCTTGTGGTCCATTCTAAACATTTGGGCTTTGCTGAAATAGGGCTGTAACAGCACATTTCATGTGCTTTGCAATGCAGAGCTTACAGGATTAGAAAACAGTATTCCTTTTAATTAGATTCTGTTGCCAGTGAGGAAACTGATGATGATGATGACGACGACGATGATGAAGATGATGATTCAGAAGTAAAAGAAGAAAATGGTGTTTTGGTGTTGAATGATGCAAACTTTGATAGTTTTGTTGAAGGCAAAGATACTGTACTTCTGGAGTTTTATGCCCCCTGGTAAGCACGATGCTTTCACGTTTCCATTTCTATCTTTGAAACTGATTCTGGTTTATTGTTGTTCAAAATACAACGGCTTACATGTGGATGGATGAAAGCTGTTGCAGCTGAGCAATGCCTGTATTTTAAATACTGTTGCACTGGATATCATTAGGCCTCTGGGTATGTTTCAGAGTGTGAGCTTTGGTATTTAAAATCCTAAGTGGCTTGAGTCCTAAGTTTTTGGAGAACTGCCTTGTCTAACTAGAACCAGCCCATCCAGTCCATTCTTCTCAGAATTGTTACGAATTCCCAGCTTATGAGAGGTGAGGTCAATGGAGGCTCCTATCCTATGAAAGAACCTCCCTCTGGAAGCCAGACTGGCAACATGTTAGTTTTTGTTTTTATATTTTTATTGTCTGGGTCTTTTGATTCTGTTGATCTATAAAAATAAGAAATAAATGCATAAAACTGTAGCATTATTTAGGTGAACAATTTGACTCATGTGTGAGCCCACAAGGTTGAAGTGTACCAGTGATCCAGCAAGTAATTTTTCAAATAGTTTCCCTCTATCAGCAACCTTATTCATTCCTTCAATATGATCAGAGTGCTACTTAGCTAAGCACTGTCTTGAGATAAAATTGCCTCTGTCCTTAATCTAAAGTTTCTTAGTTTCTCTGTAGAAACAGAGTAATAAAATAAACTTCTGTCCAACTTCACTTTCTCGTTTTCTTTAGGTGTGGGCATTGTAAACAGTTTGCTCCAGAATATGAAAAAATAGCCAAAACACTAAAAGAAAATGATCCACCCATCTCTGTTGCCAAAATAGATGCTACAGCAGCCTCTGCTGTGTCAGGTCGATTTGATGTTAGTGGTTACCCAACCATCAAAATTCTGAAGAAAGGGCAGCCAGTGGATTATGATGGCTCAAGAACAGAAGCAGGTAGGTAGTTTTTTTTTATTTATACATTAAAAAAGTGCTTTAACATAAAAGTAAAAAAAAATAACAAAAAGAAAAAGTTAATATATCGTAACAGTAAACAGTTACAATTCTATATAGAAGCAGGTAGGTAGTGACTTTTTTTCTTTGACCTACATTACACATGAATTGGAAATAGGAAATTGTGCCACTTATTTACGCACAGCTTACAGTTTATTCCAAATGCATGAGACCTCCTTGAGTGATTTCTTAAAAAAAAAATACAGGAAGGCAGTGTGGTTATTTTATTTGTTACAAGAGTACATTTGCTGAAAGATGCACTAGGAATCTGAACATTTTCTTTCTGTGCTTCTGGGAATCATGCAAAGACATACTTTAGCGTCCTCAGAGGAAGATATACAAACTGTATTTGCACTAGGAAAATCTTTATTGCCTTTTGGGCAAAACCTGGAAAGAGGATGCACCAGATACTTGCTACATCAATATGCATACAAAGGATTCCTATAGTGTAGCTTATGTTTGCTGAAGATTGTCTATTATAGTGCCAGCCCATGTAATCACTTACTTGTTGATTAATTTTACAAGCAGTTCTGGGAAGAGTACCTTATTTTTTCCACACAATTCTATTGTTTTGAAAATCTAGAATGAGATGTTGGTTCAGAATAAGGACTTATTTGCATGCTTTCTTTCATATAGTGTGGTGCTTTGTATTTGAACGGAGTCTGAGCCAGTTTTCCAATCCTCTCAAGAAGATGGCTGAAAGGATAATACCATGCCCAAATGATATTTCTTATGGTTTGATTTCTGCTTGGTATAAGCCAGTTCTCCAATGTGTTATCACATTTAGCGTGAGTCAAAAACTGAATACAGAATAGCCCCATAGATACAGATTCGATTCTCAGTGTCAGTATTGCCTTCGCTGAAGTGATTTCCCCAGCTACAGCATTTTACTTACATGTAAAGGAGTGGTTAACATATTAGTCTCTAATAATAAGAAATTATTTATATGAAAAATGCTATAGTGGTGAAGGCAGAAATCTGGCCTGATTAAAGTGCCCAAGACCCTTCTATTTCGGAGCAAGATGCATTTCCAAATTCTCTGTAATGTACAGTTGTCCTTCTGTGATAATTACACTTGATGCACATTTTGCTAGTTAAAAATAAAAATGAGTCTCTTCATATTGTGTGTTTAGAAATTGTGGCTAAAGTAAAGGAAGTTTCACAACCTGATTGGATCCCTCCACCTGAAGCTACATTAGTTTTGACAAAAGAGAACTTTGATGAAACAGTGAATGAAGCAGACATAATTCTGGTTGAATTCTATGCTCCATGGTAAGAAGAAACATTGTATTTTATCATAGATATCATGACTTTCTTTTCCTCCTTTGGCAGGACACCATAAGCTGACACTGTTGGATTGTGGCACTTTTTTCTAGAAAGTTTGATCTTTCAAAATAGGTATCCTTTTCATGTATTTCACTGCTTCCGTGTTTGCAGTTCATTGATATTTAAAAATCCTGCGGTTTTTTAAAACGTCTGACTTATACATTGAATAACTTAAAAACAGCTAATATTTCAAAACAGAGTTGTGCAAAATTATCCCCTTTTTATAGCTATCTTCCTGTAGGCTGGATTTGGATATTGAGAGTTAATTATTTTAGCTAGTTAGATCTTGATGCAAATTTGAACTTCCATGACACATGTGTGCTTTTGAATTACTTTTTAAAATTGAAAAATAGGTATGATTCTATCCTCTTTAAGCCATGTCACGTTTACCATAGGGTTCAAGTATATCGCATTCCTCCCTGAAAAGCATTATGTTATGATCTGAATTTTGGAGTTGAAAAGCAGCCCATTGAGGATAAATTCATATTTTTTGTATCAGCTGCACATCCAAGGCACTTACTTGAGGATGCTACTCTTAAATCTGCTGCATATCCAACGCACTTACTTGAAAAAATGCACACCTAGCATTCATCCTTGACCCAGGGGTATAGCCTGTAGAAATGTATGGTCACTTACATTTCATCAGATGCCATGTGTAAAAAAAATTTGCGTTGATGTTTTACTAGCTATGTTGCTGGCTTCTTCAGGGCAGATGTGAAACTGAACATGCCAATAGGTATCATTTCCATAAATACTGTACATATTCATTGAAGCAGAATGCCCATAACCAATTGCTAACTGCTGTATAGATGATAATTTGTAACACTGTTACATCAAAATTTGTGTTTAAATAATGTTTACCTAAAAAAATAACCTCAACAGTAACATTTTTCCCTTTAAAAATGGACCAATTTTTTTTTCTCTTTCATCTGAAATATTTTTTTCCTTTCATTTTGCTTAAAAAATCCACAGACCAATTTTGAGACCTTTTAACTCTGAATTTCTCACTCTTTAACCTCTTTCTGCCTTCCTTCTGATATAGGTGTGGACATTGCAAAAGATTAGCTCCAGAATATGAGAAAGCAGCTAAGGAGCTTAGCAAGCGTATTCCTCCTATTCCCCTAGCAAAAGTTGATGCTATTGCAGAAACAGATCTTGCAAAGAGATTTGATGTGTCTGGATACCCTTCTCTGAAGATCTTCCGCAAGGGCAAACCTTTTGACTACAATGGGCCAAGAGAAAAATATGGTATGGCAAACTGTCTTCTGTTTGAAGCAACCTGAAGATTTGTTCCTATTTCCATTCAATAGTTGGGGAGCTGAGACTTAAAGAGAGCTGACTTCATGAAGCCAAAATATGGAATGAATATCTATATAGAGAGAGACCAAGCTTTCTAGGGTCAGCTTGGTTCCCAAAAGAAAAAAAAAAAGGCATTACTTCAAAATTCCTTTCTTTTACATACCCTTTATTTTTTA
Organism: Liasis olivaceus; assembly: GCA_030867105.1. Classification (NCBI taxonomy): domain Eukaryota; kingdom Metazoa; phylum Chordata; class Lepidosauria; order Squamata; family Pythonidae; genus Liasis; species Liasis olivaceus. Next base: position 56,736,819 of record CM061351.1, on the reverse strand, counting down.
AAATAATAGTTTTTAGAAGAACAAGCATAATTTTTAGTTGATGGAAGCTGCTGGCTGCATACTTTGTAAGATTAGCAATCTTCCTTTTTTCAACTCTAAGATGATACTAAATGGATGCTTTTTCAGACAATAACAAGAAACTATTTTTGTTAACAGGAATTGTTGATTACATGATAGAACAAGCTGGCCCTCCATCCAAACAAATACAGGCCATTAAACAGGTACAAGAATTTCTGAAAGATGGAGATGATGTTGTTATTATTGGTGTTTTTAAAGAAAGCCAGGACCCAGCTTATCAACTTTATCAAGATGCAGGTACATTTCCCTTTTATTATGAGGTTGTAAACATTGCTCAGTATTGGCACATGGAAAGTACTTTGTAAAGCTTTCTGAGAATGCAGAGTAATGGAAAAATATCCTTCAAATTTTAGATAGAGAAATGAAATAATACCACACCATCTTCATCTCTTATAATTGCAGTGCCATGTTAATTCTCAAAAGGTGGTTTACCTCAGCTGATAACCTCCTCTTACTTGCTTTACTAAAGTGGAGCAATATAATCTCCTTGTCTCTTTCAGAGGGAAAAATAATATATATATTGAAGTAAAATAAGATAAAGGAGAAGGCAAGAAAGAATACACAGAACTAAGTGTGGAATTTAAACAGGTTAATTTGCTATTATCTGGCAGCTGATAGAGTTTCTGTTTTGATAGTAAAGAGGCTCTGCAGAGAGTGGGAAATCTGAGGAATTATCCTAATTAAAACATTATATAGATGATGTCATAATGTGGAACTTCAGCCCTACAATGGTCATCCTGACTTAGAACATAAACTAAAACTAGGGTGAATACAAAAGAGTTTTATTGTTGCAGTTCTTTGTATAGTTATATTTTAATAAACTCTGGGAAATAGCAATACTGTGTGAAGTATTCATATTTTTCAAACTTCAGAATGTCCCAATTTTTCTTTAGAATTTTTCCCCTAATTCTTTGGGTTTTTGTTTCAGCTAACAGCTTGAGAGAAGAATATAAGTTCTACCATACGTTTAGCAGTGAAATATCAAACTTCCTAAAAGTAGATCCTGGGAAATTGGTGATGATGCAGCCTGAAAAATTTCAATCAAAATATGAGCATACAATGTATGTTTTGGATATAAAAGTGAGTAGCTATGTCAAGTCCATATTAGGTACAGATCAGTGTAATTCTTTTGACTGAGTTATTTGCATATTTATTTATTCTTAAATTTATATGCCGCCCATCTCCCCCAGAGGGTAACTCTGGGTGGCTCACAATTAAAAACCAAGACAATAAAAACAATAAAAATATAAATACTCCCCAATTAAAACACAAATAAAAGCAATATAATTTCCTGATTTATGATGCTCCAGATTACTTTTTAGAACTATAGAAGTATTTATTTGAAAAACTGATTCAGGCTCCAAATAATGCAATTACTTTTGCTGTTTCATGTTGGGTTTTCTTGTATTCTGAACTTGCCACACTGGATGCAAACATCTAATGGGATTTCATAGTCATGATCCTAAGCTTAAGTGAAGTTATACTGTGTGTGTGTGTGTGTGCGCGCGCGCGCATGCATATAAACATACCCTGAAGTTCACAAATCATGAAATGCCTACAATCCAGAATAGTTAAAGTGGTCAATACAAAGGATAGAATCTTTTATGGCTAGTAATCCCCAATTTTCATTAGATTCCTTAGTAGGCTTTCAAAAAAGGTTGAAGGCCCACTTATCTTCAGTAGCTTTTTCTTGAACTGCACTTCTGGCTAATTTTGGTTCTTATAACTGATGTTTGCATTTATTTTTTCTCTCTCCTCTTCTGTTATGGACATTAACTTGGGAGGGTTCCATCCTTGCTGGTGTCCCCAAAATATAATTTTAAATAAATAAACGAGCCAACAGCATTCTTTCATACTTCTTTTTGCCCCTTTTCCCAATTTTCCCCTTGCTATTTCCATTCTGTAAAAGAATTAGATGTTTTAAAAAGTTTAACTATATGTGTGTGGGGGTAGGGGTATAACCTCTTTCCAGTTGCATTTCTTCTACAAGAAATTGGTTTTTAAAAGCTTCATAGATAACAATGAATGTTTTTAAAGGCTTATTACTGCAGAGTAATCCAGAGTCAAGGAAAGGTTTCAGTGAACCATATGGAGAGAAATTTGGGGCTAAATCTTGATTGAAGATTCTTCACTTAGTATTTCTTTTCATTTGGCTTTTGTGAATGAATAAACCTCAATAACCTCATAGAATATAAGATTCTTCAGTTCTTTGTTAGGGTTTGTGTATGAATATTCTTCATAATGAAACCTCTCATAAGCATTACATCCTCTAGACTTAGTTTTTGTTGTTGTAAACAGGAATCTATGGATGTTGCTGAAGTGAAAAAACATGTGATGAAACATGCCCTACCTCTTGTTGGTCATCGCAAGACTGCTAATGATGCCAAGAGATATGCTAAGAAGCCCTTAGTAGTTGTTTATTATATGGTAGACTTCGGCTTTGACTATCGTGTTGGTAGGTATATCTAATAAAGTAATTTTCTTAAAAATCTAGTACAACTTAATTTATAAATCTCTAAATGGTACGTTTGCTGTTTCCCAGCTACCCAGTATTGGCGAAATAAAGTTTTAGAGGTGGCTAAGGACTTTCCAGAATACACTTTTGCAATTGCTGATGAAGAAGACTACTCTTCAGAGATAAAAGATTTGGGACTGATTGACAGTGGAGAAGATGTTAATGCTGCTATTTTTGATGAAGCTGGTAAAAAATATGCCATGGAACCAGAAGAATTTGACTCTGATGCACTTAGGGAATTTGTTTTGTCTTTTAAAAAAGGTAAATGGTCTTTCCTGGATTTAGGTGTGTGGTTAGTTCATAGGCTGTTATTTTCTCTAGCATAACATAAAAAAACACAGACATAGCACTATATGGAGATAGTAAAGACTGGATTTGTGAATCACACTAACTCATGGTGTGGTTTGTTTGATTAATTAATGTGTTTGAACCTAGCCATTGCAGCATGTTCAGGAAGCGCTAGCTGTGTATGATGAGTAAGCTTCAGATAGGTGAAATTTTGTTCCAGCCTTTCTTAGCCCAGTGTCTCCATTGTTGGGATAACAGGAATTGAAGTTCAACTTGAATGAAGTGCAACAGCTTGGGGGAAATCCTTTGTAAAATGTAGTTCCACACTTTGCATTCTTGATGAAATTTTGTTAGCAGAAACAGCATATTATATTGTAACCATCCAAAATATCACAACATAGTGAGAAAGCTTTTAAGTTCTTCAGCAATCTACATCTGGCTGAAAGTTAAGCAGAAATTGGGGTGGGGGAAGGATAATATATTGTGGGTTTTTTCCCCCTTCAGTTATGCATCAAAAGGCTATAGATGCCAATGCTCTGAAAGACGTTTCCCACCAAAGTGAAAGGATTCCCTTAAGTTTTGCCTTCACTTCTGAGTCAAATTCTAGTGATGTCACTGAACTTTTTATGATCCTCTGTGGTAAATGAAAAGTATTCTCTGATGATCAGGAAAGGGTGTTTTGTGTTTTGATTTAAAGAACAAATAAAAACACTAGCACGGAGCAGCTAATTTGGGGATTCTAATTTTACAAGTTGCAATATAGTGGATATGGTCTTGGTATAACTGTGTTCTTCTGCTTCCTTTGTAGGTAAACTAAAGCCCATTGTGAAATCCCAGCCAGTACCAAAAAATAACAAAGGTCCAGTGAAGATTGTAGTTGGTAAAACCTTTGAATCCATAGTAATGGATCCAAATTCTGATGTTCTTATAGAGTTCTACGCTCCCTGGTGTGGGCATTGCAAGAAACTAGAACCCATCTATATGGAATTGGGTAAAAAATACAAGAATCAGAAAAATCTGATAATTGCTAAAATGGATGCAACTGCTAATGATGTCACAAATGACAATTACAAAGTAGAAGGTTTCCCCACCATCTATTTTGCTCCCAGCAACAAGAAGAAGAATCCAATTAAATTTGAAACTGGGGAAAGAGATTTGGAGAACTTGAGTAAATTTGTTGAAGAACATGCCACCAAATTAAGCAGAACAAAAGATGAACTTTAAGTAGAACAATTTTCAGATTTAAGAAAAAGTCAGTGCAAACTTACTGAAAGAATGGGAGGAGCAGTGCAGCATCTGGAGAAAAGGGTATTTGGGGTAGCAAAACATTGCAGTATGAGATTTTTGTATTACAAAGCAATTCTGAACACTGTACTTTTTGATGTGAATTTTTATTAGTTTAATGGTTTTGATCCAAGAAAAATACATTATTTTTTTGTGACTAATGATCTTGATTCTTTTTTCTCTACGTGAAAACACAGCTTTAACCTTTATTGAAGAAATCAATAAGGCTAATTCTATCTGATTTCTTAATGGAGAGAAGGTAATATGGACATAAAAAGAAACTTTCTGGTGCATGACCAAACACTTGGCAATATATGAACTGATTCTTCCTGGTCTTATACTTTCTGTGTCTGTGCAGAACAGAATAATAATTCTAGATGGCAATAGTTTCTGTGCTTTATTTTAGCAAGTGACCACTAAGCAACCTACATTCATATCTCTTGTGAGATTTATTTTTAACAGCTGTTACAAGTTAAAACTGATTCCAAGATTATAAAATGTCTGTTCCTTAGTTATTGCTTAATCCCAGTAAAGGACCATTACCATTATACTTATCAGATATTCGAGGTGAAACTCAGCATGGCAGACTTCCAAAAGGAAGAATTTAAAGTATGGAAAACTAGTGCACCTTTTTTTTCTTCATAACCAAATTACTCAATTGTATATTCCTAGGCTAGTTTTTCACTTTCATAAATCTAAATATTAGCTTCCTGTGAAAGGAGTTAATCTGGATATTTGTTGAACTCTGCTGTTAGCAATTAAGTCCTACATTTTGTGATCATAAGTTCTGTGATGGCCCATTAAGTGACAGTAGCAAATGTATTCTTGTAATCTTCATGTAAAAATAAGTAGCCTGATGACATCTCTGACAGTCCCTTGGCATTGGCCATACTAGCTGGATTTGGTAAGAATTGAAGACAAGACAATCTGGAGGACACCAAGCTGCATGTCTGTACCTTGTGTGATGAAGATGCTTGAACAAAACGATTCTTATGCTGCACTGAACATAGATACACATCACATACAAGGAAAGTGTACTTCAAGTATGCTTGAAGTAAGATTCTTGATTGTAGGCTAAAGAACAGTATCAGCAGGTATGATTCCTCAGCTTTCAGTTTGGGTATATTCTCTCAGTAGGGAAGTCCTGGTGCTGTCTCCACACTGGCAGGTGATAGCACATAGCCAGTCTTGGCCGATCTATAATGCTAAGGTTAGCCCTAAGTACTTCTTAGATGTGGGGGCAGCCTGAGAATTCTAGGGCTATTGGTTGGACTGGGAAGTGAAAAAAAGAATCCCTGAAGGAAGCAATAGCAAGCCATATCCATAAAGCAGCCAAGAACACTACATGGACATAGGTATTAGGAATCAAGCTCAACTTGGGATATTTACCATGCTTTAGTGCTAGCTATAGAATTTTGGAAATCCTTACCACTTCCAGATAGGCAGAAGAGACACAAACTGAATTTTCTCATAGTTTGCATCTGTTTGGACACATAACAAAGCAGTCTGTTGTGCATCCCATGTTCCTAATATGTTTGATTATTTTTAGGCCTGTTTTTGTGAAAATTTACTCTGAATGCCAGGGCCTAATAAATCTTGATTGTTTCTTCCTGTGCAACATATACTGTAGTATCTTAATTTTTTTCCTCTTAGTTTGGTTGAAATTCATAACCTGCATTAGACATTGTCATCAAAAGATATTCTAGTAGTATCCATGAATACTACTTATTAGTTTTGTCTAACTATATAACTAAAAGAATTGCCAAAAAAAAGTTTTTTATTCACTATTGCAGCCTATTAAAGTAGTTTCCTTCAATTATTCTTTGGGGCACAGGGTGTTGACATGTTCTTTGCATTAATCAGGCTTCTTTTCACCTTTGATATATACTGTGAACTATTTAAAAATACTCATAATATTTTTAAATCGATCCACAATACATTGCTCAACTTTAGGATATATGTACATAAATATTGTGAGCCATAGTAAATATAGTTTCAGATTTTCATCTATCACAATTTGGCATACATATGGTTACTTTAAAAAGGCACATTAACATTAATATACTGTTTTATAATTAAGCATAAAACTATACAGATGTAAAAGGAAGCCAAGCTCTCTGTAATTGGCAGTCCCCACCTGGGCAATCCACAAGTGTGCCAATAAATGTTCCAGAGTCACTATAAGTGAGATGGGTGGCTATACAAATACAATAAATAAATAAATGCCTGCTATTACAAAAAGAAAAAAATTGGAACAGGATGACTGCCTGATTGAAAACATGCAGCAACCATGTTGCTATTGGTGTTCTGTGGTTTTCCAAACAATAAAGCTATTGGCACTGGGGGGAAAGACTTTTCATGTTTCAATGATCCCAAAGAGATTCAACTGCACTTGCCTCCTTATTGGTCTTGATCGAGTGTTGGAGATCCGGGGGGGGGGGGGGGGGAGGCTAGATCAATATATATATATGTATACATATATGTATATTTATGATGCTGTGCCCCATCATCTGCACCTAATTCTCTTGATGCAGGAATCAGTACAAATATGCTTCCTCCCAGTACAGGCAGCACAGCAGATGGCATTATGTTAATCTAATGTACATATTAAGCAGAATGAAATTGACTGATTCCTCTTAAATTTGGGTAAGCTTTCAAGTGATAACTTCCAAAAAATTAATTTATTCTTTATGTGACACTTATTTAGAGCCCTAACCAAAAATTGCTTATTTGTTAGTGTGGTTTCTATTTTCCTATTATCCCTCCTTAAACTCCCTAAAATAACTGCCAAATTACTTTTTAATACTATTTTATGTACATAATTCTAAGTAGCTGCTTAGGACCTCTATACAAATACCGTTCTGAAACAAAGATTTAAAATCAACAGAAAATGCAGGGGTCTGAGGACAGCTGCCCTCCATTATTTCCTGCTCAACTACTGTATGTTAATCAGAAATAGTATCAGCATAAAGGACAATCCTTTTAACTGACTTACATACTGCAGTATATCATGCGTACAGAAAACCTTATACAGAAAAGTATAAGGTGATATCTGCACTCAGTTATCTGACATATCGAGTCTAAGTAAAGTAACATCCAGCTATAAATTATTTTTTCTTTCTGGAATAATACAGCTGATTTTTCTGTAGCTGAAGCAAGCTAAGCCACTCAAAGGCAGCCAAATCTTAGAGAAAAGCATTTGCAACTGCATTATCAGAGCATCAAACATATTTTAATAGTGTGACAAATCAAAAGACTAGTCAAGGTCAGTAGTGGGAAGGGGGGAAAGAGAGAACAAGGAGATCAATCTGTTACTGACGGTGAACAATCAATTGAAATTGAAATAATCCACTACTTTCGGACCAGTCGGGAAGTAATGTCACCTTACTTTCTATTTATGGGTCTTTCAATTCCTCTTTTTCCAGATATAGTGAAATTGTACTGCATTTGATCCCTTTTAAAAAGTGATACAGTAGATATGTCTAAATGTAATTTGTCAACCAAAAAATAATGCAAATGTTCTTTAAACCATACATACGTTTGCATATGAATCCTGTATCTCGTACCCTTATGCATGATGGGAAACCAATATGCAAAATATAGCCGTGAGATAACTCTAGCGCGGGCAGAGCAAAGAACAGCTGTAGAGGATTTGTGAATGCTGCAGTTCTATAGGCTTGTTACACCTGCTACACATATGTGTAAGTTGATATAAATAAATGAGCTGCTACCACAACAGGAGAAGATCCTTGTTACAACAGTTTAACCAATGGATAATATTGGCTGCTTTGCTGACAAAGCACAGTTCAAACTGCAGTTTCTTTGGTATATAGTTACAGTATACAATTCATCCCATTTCATTCACCAGTTGTCTGCTGTGAGGACTCAACAGACCTCAGGAAATCCTTTCAAAGACAGTAACATGGGAGGTAAACCATTCTTTTGTTCTTAGCTGATGTATTTTGGTATTCTGTAAGTCTCTGAAAGCAGGTTCAGGCTTTGAGGGGATGATTGGATGTAGATTCAGTCAAATCATTCCTTTGAATCAAATCTAATCAATTTCAAAGCATCAGATTATCTTTTGAAGTGTTTTAGAGATTCAAAGTGAATTTCGGGATTCAATGATTTTGTGGAGGCTCTAACACCATTGCAGTTTTCTTTCCATTGAAAAACATGAGGCTAAGTGATATGATGACTATCTTTAATAAATGTAAGTAGCAAGCCAGTTTTTTAAACTGCACATACTGCCTGTCTGAACAGTTGGGGAGTCCTGTTCTGAAAGAGAAACTCAGACTGATTGTTCATCTTTTAAAATTCAGTCTGCCCTTTCCTTATGGTTCTCTACCTTTCTTCAAGTCCATAACTTTTACTGTATTCTCCTTCCTGAATGTTTGGTCTTTTTATCTGACCCATAGTCTAGTCTCTGTATAGCATTTGTCTTTGGCTATCTCAGCCCCCTCTTTCATTCTCTTTCATTTTCCCCACTTTCTGTTGAAAATAGCAAACAAAACAAAACTTTGTCTCTTTTCTTCCTGATAGTTGTTGGTCTCTGTCTTGACATGTAAGTGAATGTCTTCATTGGATAAGTTATTCAATGTGCTTGCTGATAGACTACTGCATCTAATGCATGGTATATCTTTGTACAGTATATTATAGATACTCTGTGATCATACACATACCTGAAGATTTCTTTTTATAAAATAAAACAACAGATAAGCAGCCTATAACATATTATTCACAGAATAACCTTGTTAACAAACCAAACCAACAGAAAACCCAAGTAGTCAGAGGATAGTGGATATTTTGGACTTTAATAAAACTTTTTTTAAAAAAAGTTTTTAATTTTTTATTTTTAGGAAACTTTTTGCATTAGTTCTGCCCAACTTTTTAATAGTCTGTTTGCTGGACACCTTGGAGGTCACTGGGCTGTCTTTTCTCATGTCCATTATTAAGAGGTGTGTGTCAAGATGTATTGCAATGGACCCCTCAAAGATACCTGGCTAAAATGAGACAGGTCTATCCTCTATAAAGTGCCAACCATCCCTGCCATTTTCATCCAATTCCGCCAAAACAGTGATATAGTTGAAGGCATTTTAGTCCTTCCCATCGTAGTTTATGGTTAAATCTTTTATTGAATCAAATCTCAATTTAGTTCAAATCAGATGATGCCACCTTCAAAATCTGGATTTGAACTGGATTTTGGCTGATTCACACCCCCCAGAAAAACGTGACTGAAGGAACTTTGGGATGCTATTATCACTGGAATTTGGTAGTACACTCTAAACCACAAAATGAAATAAAATTAAATAACAACAACCCTGGAGTTTATGTTCTTTCAGTTATGATCTTTGTGTCTGAATGTACCTTGGGGGTACAGAATAAATGCCTTGCCATGATGACGATGATGTTCAGTTGCAGGACGGGGTTTGACTAACCTGGTTCACACATTTCCCTAATCACATAATGCTAATCCCTAAAATATTTACAAGCCACAGCAATGGGCTTCGTACTTCGTGCTGACTCAAAGGCTCAGCATAATGTATAAACGCATTAAACTATTTCTAACAATCAGTAAACTGTCATTCACATATCATGCTAACTTGGGCACACCATATCTGGATTGCTAATTGTCAGACAACTGCTAGAGTTAGTTGTCTCTGTCTCTATGCTGTCCTCTAGTAGTCATCTGGATTTTTGCAAGCCAGATTTAGTATATTTTAATAAGCCAAAATATGGTCTTTCCTTGGCGACAGGATTGCATACCGCCAAGGAAAGTCAGAGAAATGAAGGTTGTCATAGAAAATTCAGAAGTACAGAGCCCAATACTAAGAATCACCATGTTTATTGCAACAATTGGGTGCCTGCATTACAAGAAAACAATGGAAAAGCAAATATTTTTATAGAAGTTGAGGGCTACAAGGTGGGAATGGATCTGTTAGGGATCTGATTGGCTGGTACCTTTTTGGGGGAAGCTAGGCAAGTCCTTGTCTGTGTACCTGGGGTTATTTCTACTGTTAGGCAAAGCAGCCCTTTTCAGGAGGGCAGCAATGCTGGGAAAGCCAGTTGTTAAAGGAGATGGAATGCTGAGGTCACCAGGCTGACTGAGGAAGGAAGGTTGGGGCTTCTCAGCTTGTTACTAGGATGCATCTCCCTTGTTAGGGCTGCACTGTGAGCTGGTGAGGAGGCTGTGGTATGATTTAGATGAGATTGCTGGGGGCTTTGTCTGGGACAGGGAGGGTCTAATAGGATTCGGTAAAGAGAGGAGAAAGGTCTGACCCTGGTCTTTTCTAAAGGACAGGAAAGAAAGGGTGCAGCCTCCATTTTGTTTGTTATATTTATTTTCTCCACTAAGCAGTAGAGTAAATAAGCAAATGTAAATGAAATAAACAAAATTTTGTCCCATTACTTTTAGAGTGGCTTTGTTATTATTTCAGTGGGATGGAGGACTGAATCTTCCATTTCTAAACATGAACAAAAGTACTTTATTATTTATAGTAATAATATTTTCCCTGAGTTCAGTGTACATAATATATGTATAAAAATAATAACATTATTATAGTTAAAATTGTACACTTAAAAATCATTTTTGTTGGGGATGGTACTCAAATCAGTGATGCAGAAAGAGCTAATGTGGCAGCTAATGAGGGGGCTGTGTGTTCTAAACTCCAGAGTCCAGAATAGAAGGGGTATTGTCCATTTAAAATATACCTGTTAAGAACTATGGTGATTTAATCCATGAGTGCATTTTGAGTTTAGGATAAATTTGATTTTAAAAAGGAGAACTGAAGATGAAGTACAAAATTAAAAGACTAGTCAAGTGAAGCAGTGGGAGTGGAGAAAGAACAAAGAAACCTGTAACTGACTGTGATCAATTAATTATAAGCACCACTGCAATCGGACCAGCCGAAATGGTTTGAGCCTCAAATTGTATATATAGTCGTTATGAACAGATATATTTAGGTCATGCTTATGCGTTGTTATGTTAATTAAGTGCTTTCCAGGTTATAATACTTCTTTTATTTGTTGTGTGATGGCTCCTCGTTGTTATAAAAATAAAAAAGGGTCCTGCTTCTAAGAATTCTGATACCAGAGACAACGAGAAAGAAGTGCCTTCTGGGTAAATTCTATGCAAATGAAATACTGCCTTCAGCAAATAGAAAAATACGAATAGACTGAGGCGGTCGACTTCCGACTTTATATTCCTTGGGTTTATGATAAGTTGTGACAAATTTTGCTAAGATCATTTGCCAACATTCTGCAAAACAAAACCGTGGTTAAGCCCTTAAGAGATAGATATCAGTAGAATGCGCGCAATTTCTGGTAGGTGAGTTAGGTACAAGATAAATGTTTGTTAACGTTTGGAAGAAATAAGGCAGAAACTGGATGAAGCAGCAGCAAATATACACACGTCTTCCTCCTTTGCTTTTCTGACCTTGCTTTACCAGTACTGTATATTCCTTGATGCTTTGCAGCTGACGTGCAGTAGGAGAGTTCATAACATTTGTATCCATCAAAGCGAAAACACAATAAAGGTTTCATTTGAAAACCGCTTTATAAATCTTGCTCTTTGGTACTTTTCTCCAGGAGCGCAATTCCCGTTTAGGAGGGTTAATATTAGTTAAAATGTCTATTGCTTTTTGTCTCGAGTTGAGAGTACCGTATATCAGTTTTCTCTAAAATAAATTCAGGAAGAATATTTTCTCAGAACTAAATAAAACAGAACTTTTCTTCCTCACCGAACTATTAATCATAGCAGAGTATCTTTGTTGTCTTAAATGTTTCTTACAATAAGGTTCCTGTGTCTTTAAAAGCTATGTTTTTTTTTCTTTTTAGCGTTTTTCCATTTGGTTGGGACAGAAATTGACCCACCGGCTTGTCGCCAAAGCCCGACATGGTGGGCTGAGAGAGAGTGACTGACCCAGAGTCACCCAGGCGGCTTTCATGCCTAAGGGAGGATTAGAACTCAGCCTGCTGGTTCTAGCCTGGAGCGTTAACCACCAGACTGGCTCTCATTTATTTAAATAAATAATTTTTTATTTTAAAAAATTACATAAAAATGTAAACACTTTGAAAGCTATGTGACTGGTTGAAATTCACCAGATGAAGCTTTGGAGCATGCAGTTTTCCCCCTTACTGGGTCACCACCACCTGAATTTCTGCCATGCTTCCTTCAATACCACAGGAACTGTCATGATAAGGATTGTAAATCTACTGGTGTGATTTTCACTTGACAATAAGATGGTTTGTGTTCAACCTATTTGGAGGATTGCTTTCTATGTGAATCTGCTTATTTTTATCATCAGAGGCTGTTATATGTATCCCTCTGCTTTCAGGAATGATTGAAATCAAGCTGAAAAGAGATGAATTGAAATGTAACTAGGATTAGATATAATATTGAGTTCTGCTAGAAATATGATTTCATTTTGATCCAGCAGCTGGGCTGACGCTCTAGGAATTAGGCTCTGGCAAAGTCTAATTCCGAAACTAGAAAGATGCAATTGCCTTGAAAACCGCTAGGGGGCGGTCACTGCAGGGTCAGTAATGACTGTTAAGCAGATTAAAAAAAAAAAAATACCACAGAGCAAAACTAGTCTCACTAGTTAGGATAATAGTCTGAAGCATGGTCAAAATAACAGTATTGATTTATATAGGCCTTTGTGATTGCTGCAACTGCCAATCAAAGATGGCAACAGCGGGCACCCTAAGAGAAGGATTTGGGAAATGCAGGTGGAACAGCAGCCTTGAGGGAGGAAGGCTCAGGGTTCAAGCCTCAGAACAGCTCCCCCTGTTAGGGAAACAGGTTAAGGAATAATTTTGGGATGATTGGCAGAATAGAGATAATATGTAGAAATAAGTGAACCTGTTTCAAAACCTCTCTTTAAGTTATTTAATAAAACACAATGTGTTCCTTTGTTCTTATATTAACCAAGTATCTGTGCTATCCTATCTCTTTCCTATGTTTCACCCAGTTACATTACCTTAGAGGCCTAAAGAATTTCTAAACCCTTAAAGGGGTCAGTCCTGGAAGCAGAACATTGTCATCAATGTGAGAAAAGCAAAGTACAGTTCTATTTTCAAGAATTTTTATCATGATAATCACTTTTGGAAAATAGACAGCATTAGTAGTAATCAGGAAAAATGGATAAGACTGCCTCACTCAAATTTTCATAGTATCAAAGTGTCTATAAGGGACAAATGGAGATTGGCAGCATTTTTGTATGATAAACACATATTTGTATTTTGGAAGACATTAACATTTAAGTAGAAGTTTAATACATTACTTTAATCAGAACTACTTTTGTATTGACTGTATTCAATTCCTCTACTCTTCATGTGCGATTGATATTCTCCCAGGCACAGTAACAGAGAACAAAACCCTCCCATATTTCACAGTGGGATTTCTCCCTGCCTTTGTGACTTTGGGTGTCAGAACTTTATTTACTGTAAACTGCCTAGTGTCCAGCTGGATTGAGGCAGAGTATAAATTTCATAAATATGTAAATAAATAAATGGGTCACAATATTTGTTCCAAGTTAATAACCATTCAGCCATGTTCTTCTCCAATTTCCAAATTCCTGGATCACTCGAAGGGCAGCCTCACATACATCACATAGCAACAATCCAAAATGAATGAATTGGAAGCATGGATGATTGCAACTATGGTCTCTCTGCCTTCAGGTAACTTACCACACTAAATTAGAAAAAGGCACTTCAAACATTACTTTTGTGAAGTAGCAGGAATGGAGGCCAGGAGATGCTGCTTTTCAGTTGCTGCCCTAGTCTTGTGGAATTGAGCCTTGCTCCACTCCTACAGTTCTGGAAACTTTGAAGAAGGATCTTTCCTTCTTCAGTAGCTGATGAATAGTTTGTTACTCCAATCAATACTTTACCTTGAATGTAATGAAATTGGTTAAATTGTTTTTTATTGTGAACTTTTCTTTTTGTACGATTTTATTTTATTTACTTTTCATCATTGTTTTAATGAATTTTCTATTTTTGATTAGTAATGCGTTGTTTTAAAACTTATTTATACTTATAGTGGACATTTAAACAGTTGTGGATATTTTTTGTGGATTGTTTTGTAAACTGCTGTGAATCTACATTGATTCAGCAATACATGAGTAGAATAAATAAGTAATAACCTACAAAAGTTACTTGTACCTTGTTGCTTTTAATGACAATGGTGCATCAATGAGCATGGCAGTGTATGAATCTGGTCATTGGCGGCAGTATGCTTCCCTCCAAAAAAAAAAAAAAAAAAGGCTTCAGCATGTCTGGGTCAATAAACCACCCATTAACTGTATTGCCATCCATGGCATAAATATAGTGAAGAGAGGCACTCTTTGCCCTTCATCTTTAACAAACCCGATTGCATGGGATAAGGCTGTCCAATCTGCATTGCAAAACTACTAGATGGAAGGAGAGTTAGATGTTTCTGTATTGCTTTGCTGTCTTGTCTTGTGATTATCCAAATTTTTGCAGCCCAGACTTGGTAGCTTAAATACAAGGTCTCAGAAGTTGCTATAGCAGGAAAGTATTGAGGGAGAGAGAGAAGAATTGCCACCTCTCCTGCTCCCAATCCCAAATCTTCACAGTCCTAACTAGATAGCAGAAAGCAAATGGTTAATCACGGGGAAGGGATCCATTGGGTGACTGAGGAGTTGGGGAAAGAGCTTTGTGGAGCTCAGGCGAGTGGGAAAGAAATGGCAGTGTGACCCTCTTTCCTTTCACCCACTGCCCTCAGTTGCCAAGACTGGAGAGTGGGATTAAGCATGTCAACTCTATCACTGTTGATTGCTTGGAGTTGGAATCTGCCCACACTGAGAGGTCAGAATGTAAAGGAAAGTTTCCACCATTGTTCTACATATGAATCAGACAAACACATACTTCACATAATTGGTTTGACCCAAATGTGTAGGTTAGTTCCAGGTCAGATTGCAAGGAAAAACTAGAGGTCAAGGTAAGTAGATTTAGAAAAACTGGTTCTTTAGGGGGTGTGGGGAACCAAAAGACCAGTCAAGGTTAGCAGTGGGGTGGAACTTAGAAGGGTTAGTGAAACTAACAGTAATAATTTCTGGTAACCCACTACTTTCGGACCAGCCAGAAAAAAAGGCTTGCTCAGTTTCTATATATAGTTCTCAAGATGTGGTTTTCTTAAGTTAGGATGATTAATTTTTAACAAACAAATCAGAAGGAAAATTGGTATGTGATTCATAGTGTATATCAGAAACTAGATTAGATGACTGGATTAGCTTGTATTTTATAGCAAAATCAAGAAATAACATATTTTTATTTCAGAAATTGCATGATGGGAAATGTAAGTAACTTAATGAAAAGCAGTTTCTCTTCTCTTGTGTGTTCAGAAAAAAATTATCCAGCTTATAAAATGAAATAAGGATAAAGTTATGGCAATCTGTAATTATTTGAGGGATTTATTTTTCCAAACTATAGAAATTGTCTCTGTACTTTCACACTTCGAGAGAGGGGATGATTCTCTGTTGCTAATGCACATAATGCCAAAGAGTTTATGTTGAAATTACAGCAGATGGCAGTAATGCGTAAAGAAAATCCTACCTGTATCTATTCTGGATTGCTCTTCATATTAAGTTGAACAAAGAGATCTAGAAATAACTGTGGTGTATGATTTTGTAAGGTGTATGCAGTATTTCACCTGAGTAAAACAACTGATTTTTAAAAGTAGCACACAACTTCCATATCATCTGAAATATCACTTTAGATTTTTTAAACACATAAAAGGATTGATACCACCAAGTCTAGCTTGACTTTTGAGGGCTACATGGAAGTAATTAAGTATTTTTGCTGTTGCTGTTTCCAGCATGTTTTTCAGCTCCCTGTCTAGTCTATAGCCCTGGGGTTCTCCCATCCTAGAAATCTCCAAACCCAAAAGCTTCTGAGCCCAAACAAGGTCAGATGTAAGTTGTCATCTGCTGAGTTTTGTACATTTTTGCCACTCTTAAAAATCCCTTGGTACATGAATATCTTCCTGTCTTTAACTGTAAGCTAAAGGCCAACTTTGGGTTCTTGTATTTCTGACGCTTAACAGATTATAAGAGGTATCGTGCCACAGTATTACACAGATTTGAAAGGCTGTAGTTTTTTCTCTCAATTTTTTTTTTAGATTTTTATCCTACCTTTTTTTTTCAACTACAACTCAAGGCAGCAAACATACCAATACTCCTTCCTCCTCCTATTTTCCCCAGAACAACAACCCTGTGAGGTGAGTTGGGCTGAGAGAGCGTGACTGGCCAAAAGTCACCCAACCAGTTCTTCAAGCCTAAAGTGGGACTAGAACTCAGTCTCCTGCTTTCTAGGCCAACACCTTAACCACTACGCCAAACCGGCTCTCTTATACAACTTGGCACAAAAGCCATAAAGGTGAAAGGCTTTAAGCATTTTAATGGTCACCTTGCGTAAAGATGGAAGGAAAAAATATTTTATATTTCTTACTGTTTGAAAACAGTGCTCCATGGAACTGAGATTTTTTAGGAAGACTGGTATGGTAAGGTCAATAACGCAAACTGCCCTTGGAAGAAAAAAAAAAAACAGGTTGACAGAGCTGTACTATTCACTGCTTCAAAATATAGATTGATTACTATCATTAATTTTCCTTTATACAAAGCCATATGAGAGTTTCAGACGTGTCCTAACATGTACACTTTGTTCACACACTGAAATTCAAGAAATCATGAATGAACTTGGAATGCATCATAACACATGCCAGAATATACAAAAGGGTTCTTCAGTAGACAAGTCAAAATGGAATGGATTAACTAAAAATTGGAAAACTATTGACCCAAATAATTCAATAGTTCCAACATTTCCTACCCTGGTGCAAGATGTGTTTTTTCTGAATGGTTGATAATAACTTTTACACCTCATAAAACTTAGATTGTAAAGAGGGCAAATTGGTAGCAGCTTACATTTGCTTTGAAATAGATGGCAATTACTTATGGCTCTTGCTCTATTTTTAGTTATGCAAAAAGTGTTGGTAAGGTTGCAGGATCATTTCTTTGGGCACATGTCAGATTTCTTATTCTGAGATTAATTATTAGAACACAACTGATCTGACAAATTTCATATTAATGCTTCTGATAACATTGCAGATACTGAAATAATGTGCCTAGAATTGTGGCTCTTATTCTGTCATCCAGACTTCTTCAATAACTATTTTCTGTTATTATTACTGTTTGTTGTAAAGCAAAAGTTTCATTTACTAGAAGTATTAACACATATTTAATCAAATATGACATAAATGTTGTTCTCAGCTGAAGTGATTATGCATGGATTTGGATAGTATACAGATCAGGAGACAGGAGAAGTTTGTTCTAAATCAAGAAACCCCTTCACATCTATATACTACTAAAGCTCTCGTGTCTGTTTGTAACCTTCAATTGAATGAAAGGGTACATCATAGGGCAACAATTTTTGAACCAAGGTACCTCAAATGGGCTAACTTACAGAATGCATCCAAAATCCAGGATCCATTACTCCCCTGGGATTTGGGAAAGTTGTGGCCACTTAAGTGCTGCTGTGCTCAGCCGTGGTCATGTGACCATCATTTCCAATTCTCCCTGCCAGCTTACCACAAGGAAAGTTAATGGGGAAGCTGGCAGGGAAGGTCATACCCTCTAGGACCTTCCCTGGCCTTCCTGCACTCCCACACTTGCACACATACACCCACCAGTGCCCTCCTTCCCAGGCCTCCCTGCACTCGCACATACCCTGCGCCATCTTTCCCTGGCCTTCCTGTGCTCCCACACACACACCAGCACCCTCCTTTCCAGGCCTCCCTGCGCTTGCACACATGCACACACCATGCATCCCGCAACCTCTTTCCCCGCATGCACTGCAGTACCACCCCCACCAAATTGTGTGCAGTCATCCTTCAACCCCCTGTGGCACGTCTGCGCTCTTTACCTGGGACTTTCTCCGCTTCCCCCCCTGCAGCACCCCTGCAGCAGAGGTATCTGCACATCACACCAAGCCAAACTCAAGGGCAGAATACAAATAGGATTTGCAACACAAGTGAGTGTGTGCATCAGAGAGAAAGGGAATGGCATTTAATGGCACATACCACATATTTATAACAATGATTAAGAAAACAGAAATATTAAAACTGGAAAATTAATGGCTTAGCCTTCATGTTTTTCAGTTGCTCTACTGTAAACAGTAACTGTTTTTTCAGTCAGAGGAGCTAAAAAAGGCAAAAATCAAGCCATTTTTCTTTAAAGAGGGGTATGTGGATTAAATTCCATGAATTCTATAAAAATTAGCATGGATGGTAAAAATGGTTTAAACAAACAAGATAAATATTCAGCAGTAAATTTCACTGAATTTGATGGAATTTATGGAAAAGGGGTTACAGGTTTATTAGATCATACAGACAGGGTTTATAGGAACAGTTTGTATGAATTCTAGCAGTTTATTTCTGCTATTCAGGATTTAAATTTTAAGTATAAAGAATATAGTTTTCAAATAGGTCACTAATACTGTACCCAAAATCCTACATTCCAGTCTGCAAATTTAATATATTTTTTCTTCATTGAACTGGTTATTATATAAGCTTCTAATATTTTATATAAGACACTCAACAACTCTCTCTTTTGGAGGAATAAAGCAGGATTTTTTTTTTAGAAAAGTTCCAATTCTACAGTAGAATTTAATTAGAAACATTAGACAAATTACTACTTTAAGCTTTCTGTTTTTTTTAATGTACACATTTAATTTTAATGCAAATGAATAAAACAAGTAACATTTTAAAAAACAACTTAACATACATAGGTCTATCTGTCTGTGGGTTCACGCTTGCTATTTCAGTCTCTTCTTTTCACTTCAATATTATATTTAAAGTTTTTCCTGGTCAAATATTCTGGATTGTGAGGCCTTGATGAATTCAGTTCATATACCCATAGCACTTTGTACCTCTTTATGTACAGTAGAAGAGAAAATCAGATGTGCAGAAAAGACAAATCAAAAGCTAGATGTGAAATACTTTGGATATAATCCAAGAAAGTAGGAGAGGGGACAGTTATAATCAAAGCTGCAATACTATATCAAGTTTAAAATTGAATCGTCATTTAGTTTATAAAGTTCAAATCCATTTTTTCATCAAAAAAAATCCAAAGTGCAAAAACAAAAATGCTAATAATTTAGGCATGCTCTTTATAATGATAAATGAGTAATTAAAAGCATTAAGGCCACTAATTTTCATGATAACTCTGTTTAGAAGGAAATATCTCTGACATGATGACCCAATGGGCTGCTGCAATCAGCCGCAGTTACGTGATCATCATTTACAATGCTTCCTGTCAGCTTCCTACAAGGAAAGTCAATGGGGAAGCTGGCAGGAAATCATAAGTTGCTCACACTCTCACTGCATTTTTGCCCTTAGTAATTCTGTTTCTCTGTTTAGGTAAGGAAATATCTCTGAAACAATGACCCAATGGGTCATGGATTGTCTGGTAGCAATCTAAATGCTAGGAAAAGGGTGTTGGCTTAGATAAAAGATTTATTTTTATGCACATTTTTTCCTGGAAGGCATTCCATCATTCCACCCTACTCACAGTTTGATGTAATACAGTTCAGACATAAGTTTACTCTCCCAAGAAGAACTAGGCTATAGAGTACAAAGAATTAAAGAAATCATCAAATCTATGGACTGCCAATGAAACAAGGCTATTACTGCAGCAACCTTTTAGAAAATGAATAAAAGAAAGTCCATCTTCTTCAAAATCAACCTGTTTCACTGCCAAAGGACTTTCTTTCTATATACAGATTTTTTTTTTAAATAACATGAGAATGTTGTAGAAGTTGTAACTTCTGGAGAAATCTCTGGTCTATTATTTATGTAGCAGTTTTTAAAATATTTTAAATAACAATTGTATAACTTATTTCCTCACAGGACTTCATTTCCAAACCCCCATCATTGTTTATGCTGCTGCCTGTGGGATCCAATCTAGTTTGCTGATACATTCCTTAAACTGTAGTACAAAATTTATGACATCTAATTACATTGGTGATTATGCTGCCCAACACCCATTGGCCACTTGAGGCTGCTGTGGGCATGACCCCTTCTCTCCATTCACTGGCATTCTTCACCCTCCATTGTCATTTTAACTTGGACTAGACTAGATACCTGAGTCTCAGATACATCTGCTGGCAATGTCTAACCAGACATTCTGTGGCTTCCTTATACACACGGTTTAAATGACATTCTAGAAGAGCAGTAGACCTTTGTAAGCAAAACCACTAGACTTATATCTAACAGTGTTATTCTTCTGCTACACAGATCAATTTAAGCCAGGAAAGAAAGTGATTCCTGCTAGCTTTGTGTTGCTGGTTCTGTCCAAAATAAGTGATTAATGCAATAAGCATTACTGCTTCTTGGCTTCTTCTGATGAGGATTTTCACATGGCGATACTCTTTGCTATATTTATTACTTTGGGGTCTGTGATGCTATTTTGCCTATTCCTGCATCAATTTGTGTGTTCCATGAGCTACTCCTGAATGCTGTTAACTGTGACCACTCACAGCCACAGTGCCATTCCCTTGCAGCAGATTGATTTGGTACCTATGTGAAATGGAATGAAATTGACAAGAGTTCTGTCTGTTTCCCATTTTAGGTCATGTGATAAGTCACAGAAGGGAGGGGCAGCACATAGCTGAAAGGAGATTGCCTGATAGGATTGGCAATCCTTCTCTTACCAGTGACCGATTACTCAAACTATTTCTGGAAAGAGTGCTAAACCAATGTCTCAAAGTAGCTTGGCTAGCAGGTTGGGGAAACAGGAGTATATAATGAAAGGGGAGGGAGAACACCCAATGTGCAAGAACAGCTCTATCTTGCTTTATCCTTCATCTGTTCTCCTTTCTTAGGTCCGTTTTGGACATGGGTTTCATACCCTTCCAGAAGAGTGGTAGACCCATGTACTGAATTAGTGACAGGTCACCTGATGGAAAACTTTCACACTGGTGACCTCTCACTTGGGCAACTTGAAAGAAGGCTAAAACGTCCATCCCAGACACTCAGCCACAAGCACTCTAGCCTGTCCCACCATATTTTGATAGTGACGGCAGTTGTTTTTCCAGCCAGCAGATGATGGTTGATAGGAGGGGAGACCCAGCTAGGGGGAATCTATCAGTCTCTACTTTTAAATTGTCCCATATTAAAACTGTAAGGACAACACCAGTTACCAGCCTCATCAGTAAGGCAGAAAACAGTTCAGCCATGGAGGCAACACAATTTATATTGCAAAGACAATTGTTATCCTCCTTGCAAAGACAACACAGGTAGTCCTCGACTTACAACCATTCATTCAGCGACTGTTTGAAGTTATGACGGTGCTGAACAAATGGTGGTTACGACTGGTCCTCAGAGTTTCAGCCATCCCAGCAACCCCGTGGTCACTTACAACTGGTTGCCAAGCACCCCGTGATCACTATTTTCAACCAGAAAGTCAGTGGGGAAGCCGGCAGGGAAGGTTGCAAGTCATTGGGGTAAGTCTCCCCCACCCACGCACCCTCTCCAGCACCTCTGTGTTTGTGCTGCACCAGCCACGCATGGACTGCCATGCACCTAACCTGTGTGGCACCTCTTGTGCACCGCTGCACACCCTCCCTTACCTGCATGACGCCTCTTGTGTACTGCCATGCACCCTCCCTGACCCATGCTGCACTCCCATGAACCCCCTCACTCTCTCCCCCACCCAGCAGCAGCCATTTACCTGCCTCCTAAAAATTTCGCCCCTCCTAAATTACTGGAACTGATCTTCCAATGAAGTTAAATGATGGGCAACCCATAACAGATAAAAGAACACAACCCTTCATAAGCTATAAAGTTGAAAATCAGATTTAAAAATTGCAAAATAGAATGTAGCTATCAGTCCGATTAATGTAAAATGGCCAATATGATTTTTCTATTATACTTGTGTAATATATAAAAAGTACAATTATGCCCAGATCCTTTAACCATTCTTCATAGAGAACATACCTGGCCTGCAAACATCTGGACAAGTAGATGGCAGCAAAGAGAGTTTTGTGTGTGTCTGCTGCCATTAGTTGTCTCCTGGGTGTTTGCAGCAGGTTATATATGTTGGCCCTATTCCTAGAGCTTGGAATTTTTTTAGAAAGGGATACAAGTCACATTGATAAATGTTTGTTTGTTTCTTTAAATGTGATATTAGGTTCCAAACTGAGTGCTTCATATAGGATATTTTCTCCCAGACTGTCCCATTTTTCTTGAAAACAGGATATATTTTAACTTGAGTAACTGAGGTTGTGTACAAAGATATCTGGTCCTGGTCCTGGTCCAGATTTAGGGCCTGGAAAAAGCAAATACATAGTTGTTCAGTCAAAGGTTTAATTCCATAGGAGTAACAGTCAAAAAGATACATGGAAGAATAATCAGTCAGCTTGAAAGGCAAGGATAAATCACTCTGAGTCCTATTGAGGGAAAGGGGAAATGAGTGAGAGTCTGGGTCTAAGCAGCACAGTGGATTCTCTAGGAAGATCGGTTTAGCAATCAGGGTGTGAGGGAACTTGGTTACTTGGCCTCCAGACAAAAAGCTTGATGTTGGAAGCCATAACTATCCTTACCCTTGTTCAGCAGAGGCTCATTAAGCCAGTTCTGGCTGGAAGGACATCCAGACTATTGAATTATTCTGCCCTAACTAATTGTTGTCTTTTAAAAAATGACAGGACATGTTGTGACCCTACATTTATACTGTGATTTTATTTCTTGGTTCTGGTGTTTTCTTACTCAGTATAGTAATATATACTGTTGTTCTTGTTTACTGTTTTCTATTTGTTTTACACACAGAAATATCACGTGTAAAATATGTGATATTTTAATATGCTAGTACACATAGATCACATGTTGCCTAGAGTCACATGGACAGCTGAGACAACTTATAAAAATATATAAATTTTCCATACAAATGGAAAAACCTGGTCTTTTTCCAAGATCATCTGGGTACAGTATATTGAGCTACTGTTCAGAATATCTTTTCCCAAGGAACAACATGGCCCTCCACATTCTGATATTAAACTCAGCAACATATTGAAGAGTGTAGATCAGTGACCTGGGCAAAATATCTCAGGCTATTGAAGTCTAACTCTGGTCCTGTCTTGGTTTATTTGGTGCAGAGGGCTTGATGGGCTTATCCAATCTGAAAAATCCCCAAGGAGTCTTTCTTAGATGAGGCCATGACAGATGACAATCTACTTAAAGTGATTCATGTACTTTTGTTAAATGACAAACTCCTAATGATTTGCATTTTTCTACAAATACCCATCAGTCTTGAGCAGTGGAAATACTTCAAAGAACTGTTCTTCATCAGTTTTTACTAATCTACTTTCAATTTGATTTCACCAAAGTAGAAACCGAGAACTGCTTCTGACCATTTTTCCCATTTCTGCTTTTACTAGAATGAAACAACGCCCACCCACGCTTGGTGTAAAATCCTGACTGTTGCTTTTTCTTTGCAATGTTGCTACAGTCGTGAGTGATTTACAATGAGAAATGTCTGGATTAATTTCTGCAAAACTACACTTTCCTGCCCCCATTTCACCTTCCCAAAGTTCCTTTACAGAAGAAAAACTGTTGGCAGTTTATAGCATATGTTTGCAAATAATATGCGGCTTCAAGCTTAAAATGCAAATATGGATGGTTCTGGTCTCAGAGATCCACAAGATACTTGTTAAAAAACTGAAATGAACAGCAGCAGATTAAAGTCAGACTCCTGTGGAATATGAACTTTCAAAGCTGATCTAGATATTCTGTGTATGTCATAATGCATGGAAGGCTTTTTACTTACTGTTTGATTTAAATTTTAAACATATAGCCTCATTTGAAATAAATAGTCCATTCCAACTAAGTTAATATCTACCAACTTTTTAAACAATGAGTTTGCTACGACAAATTGCTTTAGTAGTAGCTGACAGATATTACTTCATAATCTTCAGTTCTGAAATAACGGTGTCTTCAGGTCATATTCATCATCTACAGAAATGATGTATGTTTTTCCTTGCTTTTGTACTTCAGAAAAGAGATACATTTTAACAATGGAAACTCATGATTTGGCTGAGGAATAAAAATACAAAATAGCAAAAATGAAATGAAGGCATGTTGGGCATGTAACATTTAACCTCCGTCCCCCACAACTATTTGAGTTGTCCTGATTTTAAATTTTAAAAAGTGAAAGTAATCTGCAGATATATGCTCTTCACTTAAATAAGAGCTCTACTTATGGGGCTATTTTAACAATTACTTCAGTAATCTGTAATAGACACAAACTGAGTATGATCATTGGTGTAGCTTTCAATTTTACAACACAATGTATGACCAAAAGCAATTACTAGTTTTGCACGTAGATTGCTGTTGTGTCTCTAGAAACTGGGCCAATATCATGTAAGACGGCAACAACTTCCTTATTTTCATTGACCTCATTTACAGTTACATCACAGATTTGCTGATAAATATTCCATTAAAAACTAATGTCATAAAACTATCTAGCGAGGAAAGTCCTCTGTTCCACTCACAAGGTCAAAACCTTTTAATTTTCAAAAGGTAATTTGGCTAGCCTACGTGCTTGGGAAGATTTTCCTGCTATTAAAACTATATTTTAATGCTTATGTTATACTTTTACTATTTTGTTTGGCACTTGTAAAATATTGTATGCTGCCGCTGAAAACATACCGAAGGAAAGGAGAATTAAAGTGTTACAAACTGTTTATACCAATACTTATTTCCTTTTTCAATCAAATCAAAACCTTTATTACAGCCCTTAGGCCAGAGAACACTACCTACAATAAAAATACATAAACCTCTAATTAATAAAACTAAAAAATAGACATAAAATACAATAAAATTACATAAAATAAATTAATGAAGTAGCAATAATACAGATAACAGTGGCAATCACCAAAATTTGTACTATTTTTCAATTGTATGCAGGATGGATGGCACAAAACTGGGCAACCCGAAAAGATATGTCAGAGTCCTGGTCAGATTGAAGAAGTGAGAGATAAGCCTTGTGCTCTCTACCAGGGTAATTCTTTAAAATGGGATAGATATATGTCTTCCAAGATTCCCTGTAAAGAGAGCAACGAAGGAGCATCTGGCTTAGGAATTCCACAGAGCCACCTCCACATGGGCATAAGCACTGCTGAAAATGAATTACTATATACCATCTCCACAGGACTGCAGCGGGGA
This sequence comes from Liasis olivaceus, assembly GCA_030867105.1. NCBI lineage: Eukaryota > Metazoa > Chordata > Lepidosauria > Squamata > Pythonidae > Liasis > Liasis olivaceus. The sequence goes on along the minus strand of CM061351.1, from coordinate 56,711,422 downwards.
GTGCATCCAACCTAGCCAAGGTGAAGGCCCAATTAAATTTCAGAACTAGAATTGAGAAGAGATAAGATGATGGCACATGCTCATCTGGGAAAAATCCATGAATTGTGGGGGTTAGATACTAGGCTTAGACTGGTTTGAAAATGAATATCCTGGATACATTGCTTAAGATGACTCCTGGCATTTTCAAATCCTAAAGGGCAGAAGCTTTCTAAAGAAAGACCTAAAGACTGAAGTTTGCTACGAGTTTTGTTAGCCAGGATGATTTAAAATGGTCTCTGGGAACCACCTGAGCCAGACCCACAGGGAAAAAAAATCAATTTTAGCCAGAAATTAAGGAGATAGAATCAGACTCTGGCACCCACAGAAAAGAAACCTGTCTCTATACACACCCTTTCCAAATAACTAATTATCTGAAATTGGAACTGTGGTGGAAACTCTGAGCCTATAGGATGAAAGATGGAAGATCTCAGTGATCTCTATCAGAGGTCCTTTAGATTTTACACAACCAGACCCCACCTTTTGGCTTCAGCATAGCTGCTGGGTGGTTCCTGCTTCCCCATCTTTCATCCAAGGGGATGCCTTTACCTGGCAGTCTCCCCTTTAACATGGTTTTTGAGGCATACTGTATAGGGATCTCATTGTTTATATTCTTATGGCAAATAACAGAAAAATAAAGGAGATAAAAATGAAGTAAGTTCTATAATGCCACTTCCTAGGCCTGGAGCGTGAGATGTGTGACTAGGGAAATTAGCTCCCTCTCCTTTGAAGACAGATCAGTCTTGAAACAATAAATATAATTACTTTTAAAAATTAAAAAGTGTAATAATCCTTTCATTGCTTTAAGTATAAATGTATAAGAAAAAATAATCAAGACTGGGGTAAATAAATTTATAGCACTACTAAAATTACAGATAGTGTCTAAAAGAACCTTCCCAAGAGTATTGCAAAGGAGAATTGAAAATTTCTGAGCAGACTGTAAGATGGTATTGGTCTGCTCTTTACTGCTTTTGTTTGAAACCATTTTGATGTAAAGAGGTTCCACTTTGCATAATCCACCCAAGAACTGAGCATGTACAGAGGACATTATTTGTCAGACACAAGTAAATAACCTTAAATACACACAGAACAAAAGAAGAATCTTAGCACAATACTAACTAGACATTTACTTATGCCTACCCAAATAACCATTCCTTGATCAGAAGTTCCTTTCTGATTCAATTTTATTTGTACTTGCTTTTTTCTTTTCTGAAAATCCCAAACTTAAAATCTGACGCTATGGGGAAATGCTAAAGCCCACTGATTTCCAGACTTTACCCAGCAATTTCTTGCTCTTTTCCTGCCAGAGTTCTGCCTCCAGTCTTTATCTTTCCCTACAGCCTCCTTGCCTTGGCTCTGAAACAGCCTATTTATCTTTTACAGAGGACTTATCCACACAGCAGGAGCTCCATCCTGGTACTAGCTTGCTTATGAGGCTAGCTGAAGTTGGATCCGGGTGATTCAGCATAAAAGTTGTGCCTTCCATCAGAAAACTGAACAAATCCTCCTACACAAGCATTCTGTGTTGCATGGCAAAATCTTCAGAGGGTTGGCGACCTTCTGGGCTTCAATGGGTCTGCTACAGGACTGCCCCTTTCCATTTGGACAAGAGGCTCTATGCTCCAGGGGCATTTCTGCTGTGGCTGCTAAGGAGTCCAGAACCTTAGCCAACAACCAACCTGTTCTTTTTCCAGCTCAGAGGAATATCAACCTCAGGGGATATCTTTTGTTGCAGGTATTGCCAAATCTTTCCATCTTTGTGCATACAATAATCTCACTGCAGTTATCATATATAAAAACAGTGTTCCATGGCTCTTTTTTAACTGTTTATCCATCAATCCCAGGAGAAAAAGTTCTGGTTTCCACTGAATATTAATCTTTAAAATCTTCTGAAACACTATATGTATTTGAGCCCAACATTTTCTAGCTTCCACATCCACCAAGTGTAAAAAAATGACTCTTCCTGTTCACGTTTCCAACATAAATTTGAAGTACCTTTGTACATTCTAGATCATTTTTCTGGTTCATATATCAAAGTACATAATTTTATTAAAGTTCTCTTTAAAATTATAACATAATGTAAATTTCAATCCTTTCAACCACATGTTTTCCCATTTTCCATCTGTATATTATAACCAAAGTTTTTAGCCCACTTTATCATACATTCTTTGACCTGTTCTTCTGTTTCAAATTTCAATAAAAGTTTACACATTTTAGCAATTACATATTCATCATCTCTACACAATTCCATTTCAAATTCTGTCTTACATTGTTCAATACCATGAATTCTTTTGTCTACTTTGAATCTTTCTGATAACTGTAAATAGGAAGACCATTGACAACTATGTCCCTCTGCCATCAGCTGTTCTCTTGATTTTATTTTATATTCCCCCTGGTAAAATTCTAGTATCTCACAATATGTTAACCATTTATCTTTGCCTGTTGTTTCTCATTTATAAAATGGTTCTTGTGCTGAGAACCATAAAGATGTTTTTTGACACAGCCTGGGTTTGTATCTATTCCATATTCTCAATATAGTACAGTAGAGTCTCGCTTATCCGACATAAACGGGCTGGCATAACGTCGGATAAGCGAAAATGTCGGATAACACACAGTAATGATTGAGTGCGGTAAAAAAAAACAAAAACAAACCGATCCGCATACAATAACAAACTGCACTGAGCAACCACTAGGAAAGGCGAGACGTGACCGACACGTGAGTCATAGGCTAGACGCGCGTGCCTGCTGCGCCTGTTGCAATCGATTTTTGCGTTGCGGCGCCGCACCGTCAGGAGCAACAAGAAAGAGTACATTCACGCTCACAAACAAGCAGCACACTTTTCTTGTCGCCGATTTATGTGTGTTGTGTTTTTTTTAGGGGCGTCAGATAAGACGAAATGTCGGATAAGCGAAGGTCGGTTAAACGAGACTCTACTGTACATCTAATATAATGATTTTTGAAATCTACATTAAGCTTGACTTTATCGTACCACAAATATCCATGCTACCCAAATCTCAGGTCATGTCCTAAGTCTAAAAGTCTTTTATTTCTCAGCAACACCTATTCTTTCATCGAAACCAAACAACAAGCTGCAAAATACAGTTTCAGATCAGGTAAACACAATCCTCCTCTTTCCTTTGCATCTTTTAACACCTTAGCACAGAGAGCATTTTGTTAATGGCTTGTTCTTCAGACTTGCTGTCTAAGGCAAGATCAAAGTTTTCAACAGAGTTTCTATAAGAGAGGGCACCCCTTTTCCAGTTTCAGTAGCAAAGCAATGATGGGAATGCCAAAGTGAAAAAGAGTAATTTAAAAATAGAAGAGAAGCAAAAGAGAAGAGAAAAAAACACAACATTTAAAAGCAAATAGAAACTGAAAGAACACTATGTCTCAAGTTATGAGGGTTAATTTTATCAGAAAAGAACAGGTCTTCCATCCATTGTAGAAATGGTAACTTCACAATAAATCCAGTGTTCTTTTTTCTTAGGGAAAGAGGCCATTGTGTAATTGGGACTTCCTAGTTAACACTTAATAGCAATTACTCTGAGTGGGAAGCCTTGCTGTCCCAAATCACTCATACAGAAGCACTTACAGTATCTGAAGGAAAATGCCAAAAAGCATATACTTAGTTGCTTTACAAGTATCACTCAAAAGAGCGAATATGGTGAGAACAACTGAAAAGGCTGTTCTAGAACAGATCAGGATTGTCCACTTGGATGGTAAGTTTGGTCTCTTCAAGCTCATAAACTAATTATCACAGATGTATCTGCTCAACTACCACATGTACAACTGTAATTAACTTGAATATGGATGATGAATTCTCTTAGATTGAAGATCTGTTCTTGGAGTGGTCAAAATTCCTTGCCCAATATGCACAGAAAGTTTGAGTACAAGGCATTTGGCTCATTTGGGAGCAGTAACAATTCTCTTTCTTGATATTTCTCCTGCAAAACCCTTGTTATTAGAAAAAATGGAGGGAATGCATGAGGGAACTGCATGTGGCCAGTTGGTAAATAATGTTTCTCCTGTTTCTGCCTCTCCCCCCAACATCAAATGGATTTTCTTCATGTTAGAGTTGACTGGTGAAGCAAACAATCTGTCACTGGTGTCTGTTCCCCAAGCACTGTCTTTTTGAAGACTTAGGACTATAAATCTGCTCTTTTCAGTTGTCACCCCCACCTAATTCATCCAGTCAGCTTTGGACCTGTAGATCTCTTAAAATGTATATTGTTGACCAGAAGAAGGTGAGACACTGTATACTTGAGAACCATATTGGCTTCCCTCATGAGAGATCCATTGTTATTTCTATCTTCCCCTCTGTAAAGAAAAGGATGTGCTTTCTGTAAAAGGGTAACAGATGGCTGTTTTAACTTGAACCCTAGATCCATATTATGAGGAGTTCTCATGGAGTCCTATTGGATTTCTGGTATTGGTCTGAATTATAGTAATAAAAAGAATAGAATACCTGTTTGCTAGTTCTTTTATCCATTTTCTTGGAAGTGAAGGAAAATACTTTTTCATTTGTTTAATTTCTACTAGAAACTCATCCAGAGTTTGCTGGATGTCCATGCTACTTCACTTTAAAAAGACTGAAGAGAAATTACCATTTGACTAGGAATCAAATTTCAATTATTATAACACAGGTGGCAACTCCGGAGATCATAGTTCTAGTCAAAAAATGTACCCACAGTAGGATCTGTCACTTTCAAAAGTCTAACACCCTGAGTCTAACTTCCTTTTTGAGGATCATAGTTAAAAGCTCTTTTGACCATAGCATGGAGACCTTGGCAGAAAGAGATGGGACTCCTGAAAGTCTGATTGCTAAAACAAAGCCTTATGTGATCTCCTTAGGAACCTCACTTTTCCTGCAATCAAGATGTCAGGTAGCATTGTTTCCATCCTAGGACACCACAGCCTTTATAATTCAGAGTTTAAACTTGGAAGGGATTTTTTAAAAAAAAACAAATCCAAGACCAACTGTGAGAGAACAGCATAACATTTGGAGTATGAAGACACTAACTAAACAAAATCAGGAGAACCCAATTTGTTGAGTAAAACCTCAGTAAATAACACTTTACATATTTGGGATGTAACATTCTTTCTAGCCTGGAGGGTGGAAAGAAGATAGCTTGGAGTAGTTTAAATTTGGGCAGAGTTAGAGGGGTGAGACCATTTTTAGAAGGAGTCAGGAAAATTGGAAGCAGCAGCCTTGAGAACCATAGGAAATTTATTTCTTTCTTATAGGGTTATGGTTACTTCTTCCTTTGGGAGTTGGATTATTTACATATTTGTAAGAAAGTTATTAAAGATAACAAAAGAGTCTAGTACTTTCTTACCACAAAGAAACGGCAATTAGCTCTTTCCAGCCAAGGCATTTATTGTAGAACCATCATCCACTTGAAAACTTCCCATATTTCCCACATTTCTTTTGTCTTTTTCCATATTAGAAATATCCATTAGGAGGAAAATGTAGAATAACTGCGCAGTGCAAGACTGACACTGCTAGGAATCTTGAATCTGATGATGATGATGATGATGATAGGAATTGATTAAAATAGTCATAACAAGCTCTGGCCAAGAACTAGCCAGCAGCTATTGCAAATGCACCCACTTACCGGCAGACAGAATTACATGGAATGTTATATAAATAATCCACCCTCTTATCTAGATTTTGTTTTTGGGAGTTAAACGTGTCAAGAAATACCTTTCCTTTTATGTTATTTGTGATATTTTTAGAGCACAGTAGGGAGTTGCTATTTTAACATCCTTAATAATTATATGCATGTTTGCATTTGCTTTCTCTGTTGCACAATCCCAATGGCACAAGGCCTTTATCTATACCACTGTTTCTCAAACTTTGCAACTTTAAGAAGTGTGGACTTTGGACTTCTGGGGAGGCATGGTGAGCTAAACACGTATCTGGGAGAGAGGAGACGATGATCACAGCAAAGACTGAAGAACCAGCGAGTAGACTGGTTCTTTGGGACTTCTCTGGACAAGGAGAGGATGGGAGATCACCCACATGTGCTCTGGACAGCTGCTCCTCACAAGGAGACTGCAGGACAGTGGTTTCCCACAGGTTTGAGCACCAGGAGGTGAAGAGATCAGTCATCAAGCTCACAACCATGAGGGAGCCTTTTAAAGGACACTAAGTTTGCTAATCTTGCTTTCTAATCACTTTCAGAAATTGCTTATCTACCCATTTTAAGACTATTAGAGATCTTCAGAACAACTAGTTTGAAAAGCCACCTGGTGAGTCTATCTTCATTTCTAACAAAAGAAAAATTAAGTTTAAGAATTTAAAGAATTTGAAATAAACAGCAAAAAGCTAAATAAGAGTTTGCACTAAGAAAGTTATAAATGAATTAAGGGTCCAGACAAATCTGGAACATTGAAACTTTTACTATAAGATTTTGAAACTAACTACCGTATTTTCCCGTTAATAAGACGCCCCCATGTATAAGACCCCCACTTTTCCAACCCAAAATTAAGAAATCAATATTTTAAAGATAAAGCAGAACACATTTTTATTTAGTAATTAGGTAACATTTACATGGTACGCTCAGTGGGAGGAGGTCCAAACTGTCTGTCTGCAGCTCTATTTCCATGTTCTTTTGCATAACTGATTACATTCAGTTTGAATTTTGCAGAGTAAGACATTCGCTTATTTATTTTTTTATTTTCCGACATCTTTATGGGCTCAGAATGCTCTGACATTACCTGTCCCTGTTGCATCTGCGCACTGCCTACATGGTCTCCACCTCCAACAGGATGTGTTCTAATTGGTTTGTTCAGCATCAGCTGATGTCAGTTCCATAAGGCTTGAGACTGGAGGAAGTCTGTTTGCAGAGACAAGCTATTGGCAGTTTCACTCATGATTGGAGGCTCGTGATTGGAGGAAGCCTGTTTGCAGAGACAAAGTATGGGCAGTTTCACAACCGCGTGGTTCTCTCCTCAGCTTACTTCCTTGTAGAAGACGCCTTCAATTTTTAGTGTAACGATTTTAGAAAAAAGTATCGTCTTATAGATGGAAAAATACGGTATATAAAATAAACAGCTTTTCATGGGAACCAAAATAATTTTGTCTACTGAGAGTCATAACAGAGATTAGAGACTTTATGATTTAAATTGGATACTAGAGGGGACTAAAGATTCCAGACAAAAAGAAAAAAAAGTGCTCTTGGTTTGGATCAATATTGGGATTTACAAAATGACACAAAACACTATAACTTTTGAAATATTAAAGGAGATTTGAAGAATGGGGCCAGAAATTAGTAGTCACAATATCAACAATATCAACAATGTCTGCTTCTATGGATAGACTATGTTCAAAAGATAATGAAGGAATGACAGATGTGAAACAAATCTTGCTTGATGCAGAAATAGTAGAATCAGAAATATTGGATAAAAAAAGAATATGGATTATAAGACAGAGAAGGCATTTAAAGGGGAAATACAAGTGACAGGCCAAGAGAATGACCTGGATAAGGATTCTTTACTGGATACATAAAAGAAGTTGGGTGAAGTTTCAAAAATTAAAAGGGAAATACAAATGATAAACCAAGAGAAAGACCTGGATAATGTATTTTTATTGGATTTACAAAAGAGGCTTCTTAAAGCCTCGAAGAAGCCTTTGCAATGGGACAAAGAAGAATTGAAGAGAGATCAAATCCTATTACAATATTTGAATGAATTACAGATTAAGATTTTCAGAAGTAAAAGGAGGAATATAAAGTTGGTTTATTTGATCAAGGTTAAAATAAGACATGTTTTTATAAAGTTCTGGCAATCCTTTATGGACTTTTTGCTGACACCAAGATTGAAAAGTTGATGTCTTATAGATTTGCTTATAGATAAAGGGATGGGTTATAGGAAGAAGAGATATTTGTAACCTTATAGGAGGTGAAGAGCTACCAAACTTGTTTATACTTGTTGTGATAAAGATTGGAAGTCACTTCTTTATATATTTCTTTTCTTTATCTCACTCTTTTCTTTTTTTCTTTTACTTTTTCCTTCTTTGCACTTTTAACTCTTTTTCCTTTCATTTCTTTCTCTGAGTTTAGTTTGTATTAGTTTTTATTATTGTAATTAAAACCTTCAATAAAAATTACACACACACACTCGTATGTATGTATGTATGTATGATGTGTGGACTTCAACTCCCAGAATTCTCCAGCAAGCCATGCCAAAGTTGCCAAGTTTGAAAAATACTGATCTGTACTAACTGATCCAATTTTAACTTTCTTTTTTCTTTTCATAAATAGCAGCTTCCCAAGACAACCATAGGTATGTTTTAACTTGTATTCATCATCTGATTTCAGTGCTTAATTGAAATGTTTTGGATTTCAGTTATTATTCATAACTTCATTACATTTTCGTATTTTTTAAATACAGTGTAACTGAAACAACTTTTCAGCAGTTATTCTGGGAAGCTTGTTAGGAAAACACAACAGCTGACTGAATGCTGTCCTTTGTAGCTCATTCCCCCCCCCTCTCTCTTTTTTTTTTTTTGTTTACTTGGCATTTCTAGCACTTAGTTGGCTAGATGCCAATCAAAACTACTTAAAGGTGCTTTCCTAATAAAGAAGTTTCATTCTTCAAAGGTAACTGTCATCATATAGTTAAGATTTTATTCCTCCTCTGTAGGTAAAATAGGAAATCCCACTACATCTTTATTTTCAGGTTTGGGATTATGATGGAAAACCTGATGGCTATCTGTTGGTGGTGCTGTAGCCCTCAATTAAACAAACAAACACAAATATCTCACCCAAAATTGCTAATGGGAGTATTTCTGTAGTTAAACCTGAAGGGTTTTTGTATGATGTTGGATCTGATTATCAAGCCATCAGGCACTACATTCCCTCTAGAGTATTGCAGGCTAAAAACATACCACCACAAAGCAGATCATCTGGCCACTATAACATCATGCAAACTGTGTCAAGCTTTCACAGTCCCATGATTTTAAACTTTCCTCCAAACGTTTCCCCATTCCTTCCCATAAAAGAGAAGGAATTTAACATTAGTGTTGGTCAACCATTATGAAGACAGAGCCTTGTAAGTATGGAATATGAATACTGTAATAATTGCGAAATGCAGCCCAAACTCAGAAAGTGGCTTAATTGACAAAAGAATCCCGCAAAGTATCACTCCCTGGACTCACAGATATTTTAACTGAAATTGGTAACTGAGGCATCTCTCAGCAGGTGAGGGAATTCGGTAATCAGGGAGAAGAAAACAGAGTGCAGATTCTTTTAGCAGGAACACAGCCATCCTCCTCCTGTCCATATATGTTGGCCTTTTGGATATCCGAGCACACCACAAATTCAGTTCTGAAAACTACTTTTATGAGTCTGGTTGGGGTAATATTGTAATGCATGAAAATACCTTTATATTTGTAAGCATACTTTTCAAGTATGGAATAAGTGGTTTGCATTTTAGACTAGAACTGCAATAGAACTAATTACAGTACTCTGAAGCTGTCTAGGTGATTTTGATCTGATGGCAACACTCACCTTAGCTTAATTCACAAGGATATAGGAGAATACAGGGAGTGTTAGAGAAGACTTGCACACATTGTCCTCAGCTGCTTGGAGTAAGGGTAGGACATAATTAAATATCTTTAATTATATGGCCAACTATATTATAACAAGCCCACACAGTTTGTGATTCACCAACCATATGAATATAACTAACCATCCACATATAGCTGTACATCTGGTGATTAATAAATCAGGTTATGTTGCCTGTGATGACAAAATGAGCCTGGGACATCTCCTGGCTGATAGCCCATAGTAGATGGCTGGTAAGCAATGTTCAGTTTGATGAGGTGCAAATTACACAAAGCCCTGTTTTAAACTTACAGTAACTCTTACTCTATATTGAACAAGAAAAAAGATAATTTCCAAACATATTTATACTTGGATGTTATAAGTCCTGCGCCACCCATCAAGCTATGTATCGTCCTACCACGTGTTTTTCTCTTCTCTCCCCAGCAGTTGAAAAACCTGGGCATTTAGTCTGTACCTGATTTGTTGCCAAGTAGGGCTGATGTTATACAACATGTGAACTTTCTATTATATACAAAATACTATTTTATTGATTTTTACATTACTTTTTATACAATCATTTTCTTCTTTAGTGGCTCATATATGTTAACCAAGAAAGGCATGAATTGCCCTCACTCCCACTCTCTAATGGTAAGGAACAAAGAGTGAAGGGAGACCAGTCTTCCAAGGGAGGGGTGCTTTTTAAATTAGGCAACGGGAGGTTCCAATGTACATCTCCCATTTCCCTAATGTATTCCTTTGCTGCCATTGATCTTCCTGCCAGCTCACCTCCCAATCTTTATTTATTATTTTAAAATCACATTTAACTGCTATCAATCATGGATTCCTGACAATTTACAATAATTATTATTCCAGTGTCTTCCCACTATTGCTATCAGTCCTCCCACTGGCCCTTCAAACCCCCTTCCCTTCCATCTTTTTACTACAATTGCCAATCTTCCTGCCAACCCACCCAATATCTTTAATTTTATGTTTTACAATGATTATAAAATGGTATGTTTTATTTAGCCCAGAATAAAAGATGAGATGTAACTTAGGAAAAAATTTAATAACTAAAGCAAACCAACCTGGCTAGAAACACCCCTGCTTCAAGGCCTGTAAGAAAAGTTGAGCAATATGTTGGCATGTACAGGTAGTCCTTGACTTATGATGGCAATTGGGACTGGAATTACTACCACTAAGTGATGCAGTCGTAAAGCGTGACAGCATCGCTTAGCGATGGCAATCCCTGCAGTCCTAGTTGCCATTGTTAACTGAATCCCACAATCATTAGGCAAGGAACTTCCTGCTGGCTTCCTACAACCAAAGTTAGAAGGGAAGCTAGCAGGAAGTTGGAAGTAGGTGGCTACTGCTGGGGGGGGGGTAGCGTGAGGGGGTGCGTGGGGGTGTGTGGGAGGATTGGGGTAGGTGCATGACAGGCACTGCATGGGTCAGGGAGAGTGCGTGGGGGTGCAGCATGGGTCGAGAGGCACAGCTGGGGGGCGCAAGTGGCTGGCGTGGCACAAAAACAGAAGGGCTGGAGGAGGGTGTGTGGGTGAGGGAGACTTACCCCAGCAGCCTTCCCTGATGGCTTCCCCATTGACTTTCTAGGGAAGTTGTCAGGGAATGTTGCAAATGGCGATCACGTGATTGTGGGGTGCTTGGCAAACGGTCATAAGTGCAAATGGGTTGCCAAGCACCCAGAGCGTGATCACATGACTGCAGGGGTGCTGGGACAGCCAGAACTCTGAGGACTGGCTGTAACCATCATTTGTTCAGCGCTGTCGTAACTTCAAATGGTCACTGAATGAATGGTCATAGGTTGAGGACTACTTGTATATGTAGTTTAGGCTGAGCTGATCTTCCCTAGCTAGAATAGCAAATTGTTGTTTTGGTATGGTGCCCAATGGATGGGGCAAAAAGTGTCCTTGTAAATGGATTTAAAGTGCTGCCCTTTCATCTGTCCCAGAATAATAGTTGATATATGCTGAGGGTTCTATTTTATAGGAATAGAATCTCTGTGCAGGGTCTCCATATTTGTCTGAAATAAAGGGCCTGGTTGGTCTCCTTTGTCATGTGATATATTATCCCTTAATAAATGGATAAGGGCAGAGCATGTTGCCCTTTCACTTCTCCACACCCAAGGCAACGGATAGGATTATACATGATGGTTATATCTTTCTGATATCCAAAATTAAATTTCCATGCATCATCATCTACCTGTGTTTCCTGCAAGGCCATAAGAGTTAATTTTAACTTTGAGTTAATAAAAGTACATGAAAACATCACCCGATAGGAAACAGTATGCACATAATTGTCTTTATAGATTTTCTGTACACATATATTTTCTACCTATGTTTGCAGTGTAGTCAAGTAGTTTGCTGTCATGGTCATGACAAATCTTTGATTAATCGCTAAGGCATCATTGATCAGCCAGTAGATTATAGTATTCACTGTGATGTTTGAGAACTGGATTTTCAGCCGTATTATTCAAATGAATGTATTTGCCGTATGAAGGCATATCTTTCAGTTATTCATTGAACTTGGTGATGAAAGATCTGTTTCAAAAAAGCTTGTAGATTTGCATGACAGTACTGCATTTTGAAATGAATTGAGGCAGACCAGCCTACCATTCTGTCTTAATTCTGTTAGAATTGAACAGGAGGAGGTAGAGGATGAAGTTTTTGATGAAACAGGGTGGTCGCAGTGGTTCTGCAGAACAATTGGCAGTACCAGAAAGTAGCAGATATTATAACAGAATGAGAACCAAATTCACATGATAGTAATATAACCCAACAAGCTTATGCTGTATTCTTATAAAATATGGGGAATGGGAGGGAATTATTTAAATCATAACATTGACAAGTGAAGTGTGGTGTGGAAATTTTTCCAGAAGGGAATGGCATAGAAGTCACTTTGGGGCACTTATATATAGCTATTATTTCTTCTTCAAAATCTCTTACCAAGCAGTTTCAAGCTAACTCATGATTGGCTTGATTCATCTGTCCTCAGAATGCAGTGAAGGAGGAGGGAACACATCTCCAGCTGATCAGTAGGATAGTACAAAAAATGTCATGTTGTCAGTATCCCCGTTAGAGCTAGTCCTGGAGTAACTAAATCCCTTCAGCTGTACTCAACACAAAAAAAGGAAATAAAATACATTGCTAATGTCCCCACTCCATGTTTTTAGTACATGCTGTGTGACTCTGATGGTTTGTAAATCTCTTTCTCTGTCTCTCTCTCTCTCTGAGTGGTCGCTTCCCGCTGCCAAACTGCCATTCCTCTGTTAAAAGCTCATGTGAATTGTGAAGGTGAAATGATAGCGACTGGCAGTTTTATCAACATTGGATGGGGTGGGCAGACAAGTTATAAGAAAAGCATGCAGAAAAGAACCAGGGACAGGATGATAAATCCTGGCAGGGGGAGTGGGGATGGGGGAGTGAAATGGCTGCCCTGAGTCAGAAGCCAGTAGGCAGAGTAAAGCTAGAGTTCCTAACAATTAGAAAAAACACTGCCCACAAGTTCTGCAGAGCCACAGAGATTCAAAGGAAAAACTAGATGTACTGTGGTTTCAAGCATCTAAGAGCAGAACCAGAAATAAATTCAATACCCCCCTAAATTATAGGGTTGAAAGGGACCTGGGGGGTCTTCTAGTCCAACCCCCTGCACATTGCAGGACTCCTCATACCATCCTAGACAAATAGCTGTCTATTCTTTCCTTGAAAATCTCCAGTGATGGGACCCTCATGACTTCAGGAGCCTGGCTATTCCACTGCTTAATAGCTCTCATTAACCGGAAATTATAACTTCTTTCTTCAAGTCTCTTCTAGCCATTGGTTAGACCCTTGAGTGCTATTAAGAATAAATCCACACCCTCTGCCTTATGAGATCCCTACATGTTTTAGAACACTGCTATGATGTCTTCCCTTAGCCTTCTTTTCTCTAGGCTAAACGTACCAAGTTCCTTCAACTGCTTTTTGTAGAATTTAACCTCCAAGCCTCTCGCTATCTTTGTCACTCTTCTCTGAACTTTTTGTAATGTGGCAACCAGAACTGGACATAGTATTCCACGTGCAGTGTGACCAGTGCAGCATGGAGCAATACTACCATTTCCTGTAAACTTGACATTATACCTCTATAGATGTAGCCCAAAACTTCATTGGCTTTTTTTGGCAGCTGTGGTACACTGCTGGCTCATGCTTAATCTGTGGTCTATCAAGACTTCCAGATCCTTCTTGCAAATATTATTGCTAAGCCAGGTACCACCTATCTTGTACCTGTGTATCTGGTTTTTCTTGCCTAAATGCAGAACCTTACATTTCTCATCAGTGAACAACATTTTATTGGATAGGGACCAATGTTCAAGTCTATCAAGGTCCTTTTGAATCTTGAGCCTGTCTTCTGGGGTGTTAGCAATCCCCCCCCCCCCCAGGTTTGTGTTATGTGCAAATTTTATGAGCATTCCTTCTATTCTCTCATCTAAGCCACTCATGATGTTGAAGAGTACTGGGCCCAGGACAGAACCCTGAGGTACCCCACTACATACCCCCCTCCATGTGGACATAAACCTATTAAGGACCACATATTGACTATGGTTGTTCAGCCAACTGCAAATCTATCTGGTAGTAGGACCAACCATCCCACATTTCCCCAGTTTATCAAGAAGGAGGCTATTGTCTACTTCATCAAATGCCTTACTAATGTCTAAGTATACTACATCCACACATTCCATTGGTCTACTGCCTGATTATCTTTTCTAGGATTTTCCCAGGTATTGATGGGTCAGTAGTTAACTGGATCAAATTTTTTTTCTCCTGTCTAAATATTGGAGTAACATTGTCTCCAGTCTTCTGGCACTTTCCTTGTGCTTGAGGATTTCTCAAAGATTTCAGGCAGTGGCTCTGAGATGACATCTGCCAGTTCCTTTAACACCCTGGGATATAATTCGTCCAGCCCAGGAGACTTAAATTTCTTCAGAGCAACAAAGTATTCTCTCACCGTTACCTACTTTGATCTGCATTTCTCTTCTTCTCCCTATGATGCAGGTTCTAAAAAGTTGGATCACTTTTTCCTTTTGTGAAAAGGCAGATGCAAGTAGAAATTAAGTAATTCAGCCTTATTGCCTCTCACCATCTTGCTGCCATCTGCAGTAGGCCAACTATTCCTTAACATTCCTCTTGTTCCACACATACCCAAAGAACCCTTGGCATTCATAGCTAACCTGAGCTCATGCTGAGCCTTAACCCTCCTGATACATTGTTGCTGCTTCAGGCTATTTCCTGATATTCTGCCTTGTTATTTAGCCTTATTTCCATTTTTTTAAAACTTGCCTTTTTTGTTTCTCAGTTTGTTGGAGACATCTTGGTGCAACCACACCAGTCTCATCAGGTGTCTCCCCTTTCCTCTTTGGTACTGTTTTGTCTAGACCTTAATTATCTCATTTTTCAGAATTCCCCAACTCTTCTTCAGGATTTCCACCTATGGAATACAGGTAGCCCTTAAATTATGACCATTCGTTCAGCGACTGTTCAAAATTATAACGGTGCTAAACAAGGGGACTTATGACCAGTCTGCAAAGTTGTGGCCATTGCAGTGTCCTTGCAGTCACATCATTGCAATCTGGGTGCTTGGGAGCCTGGCTCACAGTTATGATGTCACAGAGAGCTGCGGTCAACGTGATTGCCATTTGTGACCTTCCCTGCTGGCTTCCCACAAGCAAAGTCAATGGGGAAGCCAGCAGGGAAGGTCACAAGTTGCTCCCGTAAGTTGCTCCCACCTCTCTTTCTCCTGAGGAGCCTCACTATGGAGTACAAGATCCCAGGGATCTCATGGTCCTTAGCATCCCCCTCCCACAGTACCCTGCCTGCGCTGTGTAGCGTGTGCATGCCCATAGCACCCCCTGCCTGCCTGCAGCCCCTGCCAGCAGTCCCCGCTGGCCTGCCTGCACGCCTCTGCAGCCATCACTGGCCCGCCCACACTCCCCTGTGGCCCTTGCCTGCCCGCAGCCCCCTCCAGCCTGCCTGTGCTCCCGAGTGCCCACCTGCGGCCCCTGCCAGCCCACCTGCACTCCCTAGCACCCGCCCACGCTCCCTAGCACCCACCTGCGGCACCCCCTCCCAATGCTCCTTACCTGGGACTCCTACCTGTTCCCGCTTAACAACCTGCACAGTCCTGGAGTTATGATGGCAAGTGGGACTGCTGGGATTGCCATTGCTAAGTGATGCTGTCATGTGACATTGCACTTTATGACCGCATGACTTAGTGATGGCAATCCAGTCCCAATTGCCATCATAACCCAAGGATTCCCTGTACTTCCTACTTTTTCCCATAGCTTGTTGAAGTCAGCTCTTTTGAAATCTAGAACACTACTCTGGCTACCTTCAGTTCTCCCTGCCTGCAATATGGAATTTTAGCATTACATAGTCACTCTCTCACAATGTTCCTATTGTTTCTACTTCTCTGACCACTTCTTCCCTGTTAGTAAGTATTAAGTCCAATATCACTGATCCTCTAGTTTCCTTCTCCACCTTTTGGACAATGAAGTTGTCTGCAAGGCACGTCAAGAATCTGTTTTTATTTCTGCTTACCACAGAGTTTGATTCCCAGTTGATGTCAGGGTAGTTGAAACATCCCATTATCATGATGGTGTATTTCCTGGATACCTTGGCAATTTGTTTTACGAAGATTTCATCTATATCTTCTGCTTGGTTGGGTGGCTTGTAGTACACACCTGTAACAATGTCATTTTTGTTCCTTTTCCCCTCAATATTCACCCAGACACATTCAGCAGGGTTTTCATCCTTGGCATCATGAATTTTCCCCAGACCACCAGTATTATGAAATCAGACAGGTCTAGAATTCATCCCACAGTGATACAAAGCTCTTATGTGAAAGTGCCCTTTCTTCCCAATTGTGATTTCTAAACTAAATGTTTTCTTCAGTTGGACTTTGGTCTTCAAGACCACTCAAGTTAATGTATTTTTAGATTTTGCTTTGGAAAATTCTAGTCATTATGGATTTGTATGGCTTAATTAAGTGTCCTTTAAGATTGTATTAATGTAATTTTACATTTAATGAAAAATAATTCATCTTGAGTGGGACTTACACATAAATGTTTAGAACTGTAGTTCCTGTCATAAATTACATATTTCATTGATTTAAATACTTTGATAATGCTGTAGTGGTTTAAATGTTGGTTAGGAACTGAGGAGGTCTAAATTAAAATTCTAATTCAACCATGACACTCAGCATTCTGTTTCAATACCTAATTTGTCTTTATAGTATTACAGAAGTGTGAAGATTAAATGGCAAAACTATGTCTTGAATTCCTTAGAGAATAGGTTATATACAAAGATCATAGATAATAATCTGATTGTCAGCCTCCAGAAATGATGAGGACCACACAAGTGTATGGTGTGTTTAACAAGTGAGATGCTCATGCATAAAAATGATCATAGAAAAACAAACAGCCCAGTAGTGTGTTCACATAATTAGGCCATTTCATTCACTCTGCTGAATTACTTATCTGTACTTGCTGGGCTTCATTCTGAGCTTTCAGGAAAAACTGGGATAAATGTTAGACAAATTAATAGGGATATGAATGTGCAAAGATTCAGGAATAAGCTTTGTTTTCAAATATGCTAAAATGAAAAACCAAATGTTAAATGACCTATGTATAAATAAGTGAATACGGTTTTACATATGCAGTGTTTGACAAACACATGGTAGATTTTACTTCTAATGTGAAACCTGTGATTGGAATTGTTTTGTTTTACAATCCCAGTCCTGACTGGCTCCTAGCACGGCACAACAAAGACAAAAGAAAAGTGGAAATTAAATATAGTTAAAAATAATATAATCAAAACCATTAATAATATCTTTCTTTCCTAGATTAGTGAATATATACTATTGTGACTCTAGAACATAATGTATTGCTTATGCTAAATAATTGGAGGGACGGCTTTTAACTATTTCTTTAGTGGATCGTGGTCACTGTTCTAGGTGCAAAATATTTGTTCTTGTTGCACTTAAGGCAAAACTTATTTGCATAGTATACTGTGATGAATTCACTTGGAGTTACTTTTATGAATACATACAGTGGTTACATAAAAACTATAGTTGGAAATATGCCCCTTCAAGCAATGGACTCATCATTGTGCATATGATTTCTTCCCGCAAAAGCTGAGTTAAAAAAAACAAAAACAACTGACTGTATTGATTGGTTAGTATCTCTAGCTTCATGAATCTCTCCCTCCTCCACCTCAAATCTCCAGACCAATTTTGCAATTTGAGTTCAAAAAACAATCCGGCATCAGAAAATAGAACTTTTGTAAAGGTGACAAATCTTTAATTAAAATATTAAAATTAATGGCAAGCAGAACAGAAAGATGACCGGTCTATAAATAAGCATTCAAATTACTACTATGGAAATTAGTTGCACTACAAATGCAAAAAGAAATCTAACTGCAAAAAGAAGAGCCTGCTGCAACTTGCTGATGATACGTAGCTATACATCTCCATCCCTGGTGAAGTAAGTGATGCTGTGGCCACCCTTTCGTGGTGCCTGGAGGCTGTAAGGGTCTGGATGGGAACAACAGGCTTTGGCTGAACCCTGGTAAGACGGAGTGGCTGTGGGTTAATGGCTTCTCTGTTTCTGGGATTTTGTCATCTTTGGTGCTGGATGGGGTGGCACTACCCAAGACAGACCCAGTGCGTAATCTGGGGGTCCTCCTAGAGTCACGGCTCCTGCTTGAAGAGCAGGTGGCAGCCGTGGCAAGGAGGGCCTTTGCACAACTTCAGGTTGTGCATCAGTTACGCCCTTTCCTGGATCGGGATGCCCTTCGAACAGTCACTCACGCCCTTGTTATCTCCCAGATAGACTACTGCAATGCGCTCTACATGGGGCTACCCTTGAAGAGTATCCGGAAGCTACAGCTGGTCCAGAATGCACCCGTGCGGGCTATTGTTGGTGCCTCAAGGAGGGCCCATATAACGCCTCTGCTCCGTGAGCTGCATTGGGTGCCAGTTTGCTTCCAGGTCCAATTCAAGGTGTTGGTTATCACCTTTAAAGCCCTTCATGGCATGGGACCAGATTATCTAAGGGACCGCCTCTCCCCTATGACTTCAACCCATCCCACCCGATCACACAGAGAGGGCATGCTTCGGACCCCCTCAGTGAAAGAACTTCGACTGGCGGGGTCCAGAAGGCGGGCCTTCTCTGTGGTAGCCCCTACTCTTTGGAACATCCTGCCCCCGGAGGTGTGATTAGCCCCCACACTCCTGGCCTTCCGTAAGTCTTTGAAGACCTGGTTCTGCCACCTGGCCTGGGGTGGGGTGAGAATACAAGCATGGGGATGGCTAGCCCCATAGAGGCCTCTGCCTTCAACCTCAGGTTTTTCATCCTCTTGGTCTCTCCTTCTTCTTTTTAGTAATGTTTTAATTTAAAGTTTTATGTGTTTATTTATTTTATGTTCTAATGTTTGTTGTGAATCGCCCAGAGTTCCCCCACTGGGGAGAGATGGGCGGTTGAAAAATTTAATAAATAAAATAAATATATAAATAATCTTGGTTTTTCCCATATAACTGCCTTAAATGGCCACTACCTCTGTGGCCAATATATTCTACAAGACCCCTTATAACACACTGCCATTCTAGTGTTCTTGCTAATCGTACCTTAGCTGCAAAATGATTTCTTTTGCTTTGTTGAGCTAAAAACTTAAGTGATATAGTGGAAAGACAGGAGAAAAAGCTCCAAATTTATGCTAACAGGATGCTCTGCAGATCTGTTATTCTCCTGGTGTGGCATACATTAATTATGAACAAATTATGTTAAATTCTCATTAGAATGACCTATTTACCATTATTTGAATAGTAGCATGCACACTCTCAAAATTCTCTCTTTAAAATACAAATGAAGAAAACTAGTATTTCCAAATGGCTGCTATAATTTTGTTGAATATTTTGTTTAAATATCATTGCTTTGTCAAGAACTATCACTGTTTTTAAATGCCATTTATGAGTTCCAAATGTTATGCTGGGACTTGATATCTTTGAAGCGTGGCATCAAGCTGATGCGACTGAAATCAAGGCATTGCTCCAAGTTGGTGGAGCTGTAATTAAAAATAAATTAAGCATTCTTCACATTGATAAAAGTATGATAAACTAAATGGTTTGCTGCTTTCTAATGGTCAACCAGATTCTTGTATTCCAGATCTGGTAGCCTTAAGCAAAGGGGGAAATCAACCTGGCTGTTTCCAATGCCTAGAAAAAGAAGAGATGCAGTGAGCTTATTTGGTCCTACTTGACCAAAAACATCCAACAGATAATTTGAGTAGGGACTACATGGACAAGGGGAAAGATGATTCTAGCCTCAAACTATAAGAGATCAGACTAGCCTGAACTGAATATAAAAGTCCATTTCCTGTCTTATGGTTTTATACCTTCTGCCTTTTTGTATTGATGTGAGCTGTTTCAGACCTTACTTTGCCAAGCAGGTGAAATATGCAGTAAATAATATAGGAGTATTCCAAATTGGCCCATAAGGTGGATCCTCCACTTGAGTAAAGGTTGGACTGGCTGGGAGGTTGATCACAAAATATTTACTTGTAGGACTGCCATGTTAATCTATGGTAGCCAAAAATGAGGAATCTAGTAGCACCTTTTCACACTAACAAAGATACTATTTGAACACCAGAACATCTAAGGATGACTTTAACCTGCCTCAGTATAGGTTGGGGAAAAGATGTGAGCAATTTCATGAGGACATGGCACAAAAAACTGATTGCCAGGGCATGTCTATGCTATGATTAGATGCAAGTGGTGAAAAGCCCTAAGATATGCTTTGGAGATTCCCTTAGTATGCTCATTGTTGAAAAAAGGAAAATAGCTCAGTCTTTTAAATGTGGTAGTTCAGGCCTTCACAGTAGTGGCCCCATTTTTTTTTTCTATCCCTTTACTTGTGTCTGATTCTCAGAGGCTGCCTGGACAAGTCCCTGCAGTTTTCTTGGCAAGGTTTTTCAGAACTGGTTTGCCACTGCCTCCTTCCTGGGGCTGAGAGAAAATGATTGGCCCAAGGTCACCTAGCCGGCTTTATGCATAAGGCAGGACTAGAACTCATGGTCTCCTGGTTTCTGGCCTGATGCTTCACTTGCAGCAGTTGCACACTGCAATACACCTCTTTCAAATGCTTTCTGCTGACCTATTGCATGCACATACTTTTTTTTTTAATGTGGAAAATCAAATGCAATTGTACTTGCAATATGGCAATGATTGATTAGTTCTAGGAGATGCTTATCTGGAAGTGCCCTTTTCTACTATAGCCATGAAGTCTTGGATTAACTTTGAAACCCAACATAATAGCAATTTTATTATAATAGTTGTTTGTTTTAACTAGATGTTTTGTTTGTAATTGGGAGTTGAGCAACCTAGAACATCATCAAATGAATAAAAATGATGTAATGATATGCATATTAATTGATTTTAACTTGTATTCTGTTGTTTTGTACACTTGTATCTTTATTATTACAGTATCATCTGTGCCCTTAGGACATAACAAGATGTGAGCAAAATATTAAAGTTCTTCCCCTAAGGAGTTTACAGTCAGCACTATAGAAAAAAAAATAGTTTCAGTTATTCTTCTGAACACAAGAATTGCATTCATATAACACACTGAACCACAAACCACAGTAAGCTGCATGAATCTAGTATGTGTAATTATTATTCAGTTCTGCAAACAGACAATTGGGTTAAGTCCATGACTGACTATTGATTATGTACCATCAAATTTGTGTCACAACCACATATATAGACTTTCTCCATAATGATCTGTCCCAGACCTGGTCTTTCATGTTTTCCAACAATGCACACATCATCCCTATAATTGAGTCCATCCACTTTGCTACTGGTTGTCCTCTTCTCTTTCCTTCCAACTTACTCAGCATCATAGACTTCTCAAGAGGTTTTTTTTTTTTTTGTCTGCGCTCAGTCATTACTGACCCTGCAATGACTGCCTGGACGAATCCTTGCAGTTTTCAAGGCAATTGTTGTTCGGAAGTGGTTTGCCAGAGCCTCCTTCCTAGAGCAGAGCCCAGCTGGTGAGCACAGGAGGCGGGATTTCCGTTGCTTCGCGCCCTTTTCGGGCGAGCGCGGTTTCGCACTTACTGGCAACTGGTCCTGTCTCTCTGTGCAAGGCGCTGCCAGCATTTTTCCTCCCACCGGAGTGAGAGTACCCATTTATCTACTCACGTGAGTTTTCGACCTGTTGGGTTGACAGGAGCTGGGGGGGGGGAGAACAGGAGCTCACCCTGTTAATGCGAAGGCTGGACTCGAACTGCCGAAGCATCAGCCATTTCTGGCCGGCAACTTTCAGCGTCATTAAGCCGCTGCGCCACCGCGTCCCCACTCTCAAGAGTTAGGTCTATGCATAATGTGTCCAAAATGTGATAATTTGAGCCTGCTCATTCATGCCTTGAATAAAAACTCTGAATTGATTTGTTCTATGATCCATTTGTTAAGTTTTCTTGGTTATCTTAGGTTAATTTCATTGAGAATTAAATATTCTTAAACAATTTTTGTAACATTAAGAGTACTTCAGTGCCAAAAGGAAAACAAGACTGAGACCAATAGCATTCTTCATTGCCACCACAAAAAATCTCTTTCCACAGTGGGAAAAAAAAAAGGTTAGGTTAAATTAGGTTAGGTTAGATATTCTCAGGAGTGTTCTCCAGCACCAAACTTCAAAAGTGTGAATGCACTTTCTCTCCTACTTTTTCGAAGTCCAACTTTCATTTCCATAGTATGTCACAGAGAAAACCATTGCTTGCACAATTCTGATCTTTGAAAGTATAGACACATTACAGCTTCTATTTTCTAAGATTCATTGCTACTTTACCAAGGGCTAGTCTGCAGGATATTTCTTGACTGCTGGTTCCTTTACTGTTGACAGTAAAAACAGAACCTACCCACCACTTCAATATCTTCATTGTTAATTCTAAGGTTGGGTGCTATACCTATTGCCTTTAATTTGGTCATCTGTATATTTAATCTTAGTCCCATTTTTCACTTGACTTTAGTGGTTAATTCCATACATCATGGGTAAATTAACTAAGGATTTGTATGTCCTGCAAACAAAACCTGTGGGAATTTCTTCTGAATAAAGATACTGAAGATCAACTGTACTACCACCGACCGGCCAAAATTAAGTACCGTGACTACAATTATCTCCCCAAGCGTGGGAAGTGGGGAGAGGGAAGTGAACACTACAATGCAACGTTACTTGTTTGAAAAGAAAAAAAAATGTGGCTCATGCTTATATGTGTCACGCTTTATATCCGCTTGAAGCTTAAGTTTCTAAAGCGCGGGAGGTATATGATTGTAAGTTCAAGATAACTGTCGTCTTTGTCGACGTTATTGTGTGATATGATTTGCAGTTGAATTTGAAAACAAAAGCGCCATTCCCTTATTAGTATTTCTTTGTTTAACGTATGTATCGGACATCCTCTGATGTACATAACTCGTGTTCTAAACCAGGGAAATATCTTGGGCAAACTCGCTCCTCAACAGCGATTTGCCCACGTCCACTTCGTAATCCGAGCAAACGGCTTCTCCCAGGGTGGGTGGCGCCTACGATAGGCGACGGCGGGAGACGGGCGGACAGCCCGGTCTCGAGGCGTGTGTTTCTGTTCCACGGCTGGCGCGCTCAGACACTTGCGCGCGCGCAAAAAAGCCCTCCAGCTGTTGAAACCGTTAACGGCAGCCCGCCTTAAAAAGCTGATTGAGCGAGTGCTCCGCTGGGGCACTTATCCCCAACGTTCGGACAAGACTTGGATTTTCTTTTTCCGATCCCACCTCAGGAGAAGGAACTTTCCACGCTTCAGCCACGTATTTCCATAGAGGAAACGGGAACAGAGCTTGGCGGTAAAGAGGGACATTAAGATTTTGAAATAAGGGAAGGGGAAAACTCCCCGTCTCTTCTAGGCAGCGCGAGAACAAAGAACTTCCCTCTCTCTCCCTTTCCCGCCCCGCACGTGGGGGGAGAAGCGAATTCCCCACCCCTCGATTGCTCCTGACACCGCCTCCTTTCGCCGCCGATTGGTAGAAGCCTATCCCCGCTGGGCGGAGAGGGGGAGAAACTATCCAATCCGGACGACGGCAGGTTCTCTCCAATGAGAGCGGTGGCCATTGGGCCGCCGCCGGGTTTGGCGCTCTGTTGTCCGAAGCTGAGGACAAGAAGACGGGGAAGAACAGTGAAGTGAACCCGACGCACGGACAGAAAGTGAAAGGCAGCGCGGTGGGCGGGAAGCCACCGGCGGCGGAGTAGGTGCTGCTACCAGGGAGCGGGCTAGCGAGGAAACGGGCGGCGGGCAGAGGAAAAGAAAGACACACCCGCTCAGGGGCTCTTTGTCGTGCTTGGGGGCGGGGGATGGGGCTCACGCAAGTTAAGGTGGGGGTTGTCTATAGGGCGAGGGGGGCGGGGCTTCCTACGAAGGGCAGCCTGGGAGTGGTGTCTCTAAGCGCCCCTCCTCCAGTTAAATAGGACTTGAATTAGAAGGGGGTACTAGTAGGGTAAGCGAGGCTATGAAGATATGGCAAGTCTTCGGAGAAATTAGGATAAATGGGGGGATGGCTGTGGGAGGGCGTATGGGAATCATATTGAGGTTAGAACGGGATAGAAGTGAACCTATGAGAAAGGGAAGGTGTTTCTTTGGGAAGCTGAGATTGCTCAGAATTGATGGAATTGTCATTTTCCTTCATTCAGCACATAACACATCACTAAAAATTCATAAATGCTGGGTGCCATGGATAGTACGTGGCTATTTAGGCAATCGGTATCCAGTATGACACTTGTTATAAAAGAATTTTAAAGAATTGTGAGAGAGGGTGAGGTTGAATCTCCTGTCGTAGGGCCAGTTTCCTTCATGAGAATTGAGGCACCGGTGTTCTATAAGAATGTTTTCAAATGGAAGCCAAGAGGTGCAAACACTTGGGATGTGAGGAGAACAAATGCTGAATGAAAATTATCCTTTGTTCGAACTGGTGCTTTCTGATCCTCCTAAGTGTTTAGAGATCTGCAGACACAATAATGTGACTGAACAGGCAGATGGTTGAAGAGTTGGAAGCTCATCTGCAGAAGGAAGGGACAGAACAGGTTATCTTTTTAGAAATGGAATGTATTCCTGTCCTTCCCTGCTCAAATTCAACAAGACTCTCTTCACTGCATTCTATTTTGGGCTGCAGTAATTGTTTGAAAGAGAGATCACTTCGTAAATTACTGAGAATTCAAAATTGTTTAATTGAAACACATACTAGAAGTCTCACTTAATGGTAACAAAGGAAAATGACTTCCAAAAGGAGGTTCTAGACATGAGAGCTTTAAGCCTTCTGACTCTTAATGTGTTACTTGTTCTGTATAATCTGGGTGTGGAATGGAAGATGAGTTGCCAGTGAGGAAGTTTCAGTGTTGTAATTTCCAAAATGTAAAAATGCCAGCTGTGATTCTTGATATACCTATTTAGAAATAAATATTCTTGAACTGAAGAGATTGACTTCTGAATAGGGATGACTAAGTCTCTCATGGGACAGTACTGGTACAAACCATTAATAAAATACTGATATTTTTTCAGTTCATTCACTGCTTTAAATATCAGTATCTAAACTGGCTAATATTCAGATACTTAAATTGTATAAGCAGACTGAAATCCGTCAAACAGTGATTATCCTGAACAATTTTATCCCATAATGGATTTTCACTAAGAATATTTTATCAGTGGAAGTATTCTTCATTTCAGATAATCCCTGGACATGTCTCAGTATGTACTGTCTTGGAAATAACATTCTATACTGTAATAGCCTCATTTAAGAAGTGTCACTTGAAGTTTTGTAAATATTTGCATTTTTATAAAATTGTTTCTTTTGAATTGAACAGCTCAACTAATCAATAGCATCTCTTTAATTGATCTAAAAACTTCCAGTTGATTTATATGACCACCAGCAGCTTTGCACACTATGAAAATGATACTGCTGTATTGCTCACTGTAGCATATAACTTACAAAGATTTATCTTAAGAAAAAAAATTGTTATTGTACTTTGCAGTATTCTTTTTTTTTTGGTAGCTATAATAGGATGCAATTTTGAAATAATTAGTATTATGAACAAAATGAGCAAGAATTTTAAAAGAAAATACTGTTTTTAACTGGCTAAAAGCCACATTGTGTAGGTAAATGTCCAACTGCATCAATGATATTGAAAAAAGCCTACTTAAACCTATATTTCCTGATACTGTTAGTTACAGTGAAGAAATTAATGAGAGAATTTCTGGCCCACTGTGTATTTCATGTACAGATTATTTGAAAATGTAAATAGTACTTTGTAATAAAATACCAACCTCTTTACTGTAGTATCCCTTCACATTAGCAGCAATTCTGTAGATATTGTCTTTTGGAGTGGGATGGCTATAATCTAATAAATAATAGTATTTCTTCTATCACACTTATTGGTCCACTCTTACTGCTTTGTACAGACATACATGTGAATTGTCAGTCATTACTGATACATTGTAATCAGAATTAAGTAAGATACTTCCTCAAGGATTTTGAACACTATTAGTGCATGAAAGGGCTGTGCCACATGCATCAGGATTTTTCAGACTTGTGATTTGATTTTTTTTTTACTTTATTTATCTTTCACATTTTTATCCCACTACATTAAAAACACTCTTGGCAAGCATAAAAGATACTTTATCATAAATAAATAAACCCAAAGTGGAGAAC
This sequence comes from Liasis olivaceus, assembly GCA_030867105.1. Classification (NCBI taxonomy): domain Eukaryota; kingdom Metazoa; phylum Chordata; class Lepidosauria; order Squamata; family Pythonidae; genus Liasis; species Liasis olivaceus. The sequence goes on along the minus strand of CM061351.1, from coordinate 56,685,073 downwards.
CAGCAATCTCTAAAGATTGCTGAGCTACACTACCAGCATCCTTTTTCACTGGACATTCTGCCTGAAGCTGCTGAAGTTGTAGTTCAGCAAGTCCAGGAGAGCCACAGTGGATTGAAATAAAATGGGTTAAATAGTTTTGGTTTGCAAATCTGCTATAGTTCTTTCTAATTATGTTTGCTTCCACCTATCAGAGCAATTGAAATGGAGGAAAATATTAATTTTTAGCCTTCCTGAGTGATAAATATTGTCACTGACAAAGTAGAACAGTATGGGTTTAAAAACAATTTGTTATCTGCCTAAATTTAATATCCAGCAATTGCAATGATATGGCTAGGCGCATTAGAGATATCAGAGAGATCTGAAAAGGGAGGGGGCAGTCAAGAAGGAACAAATGACCAAAGCAGAATCACACTGTCATAATGCAAGAATTTGTATTTTTGATGAGGTTCTGGAGAGACTAAATGAAAAATAAGGTTCTCTAGAATTCAGCCAGGAGCATTCATAACAATTTTTCTGAGGAAAAATAGTCACATCCCAGTCATTTAACACTGATTTATTTGTCTAGAACATTAACTGACCAAGTAATTGTGAAATTCAGGTTTAATTTTGCACATTGGAGTACTTAAATTTTTATACTGGAATAAGTGGAGAAACTGAGGCATACATTTTTGTGCAGTTCTAATAGTTTTAATACATAGATTTGCATAAATAAATTACAATAAGCAGAAGTTTTTTATTGCCAACTTTCTATTGCTAGAGCTGTGCCAGTTGACCAGAGGCTCTGAGAATTTTTTTTTTTAAAGTAGCAGGTTCTGCGGTCTGAAACCTAAATGACTGCATGTACCTTTTAGGTAATGGGATATGAACAACAGTATGTTGGCTTGCTGCAAGAAAGTTGCTTCGTTAGAGAATCCAGCTTGCTTAGACTAGAAAGAGCATGCTCAGGGTGAAAATGGGCTTTGGTTGTGCTTCTGGTAAACTGGTCAAAATGAAGCAAGACTCACTAGTATATCAAGGTACACTGCATGTTAAAAGGGTATGACTAAGGTTGGCAATCTAGTCTGCCTATCATGGAGAAGAATGCAGCTTGCAATATAAGAGAATAAATGTAAAATATAATAAATTAATGAATTAAAAGAAAAAAGATGTGTTATGAGCGTGTAAAACTAAGAGAAAAGGGAAGGATGTTATGGATCTAAATGAAAGTGTCCTGATTTTTTCAAGTGGGATTGATGAATATGGAAGTGAAGGGGTAGGTTTAATAATGGAAAAAAGAATTAAGTTATATGTCAGAAAGTATGAATTGGTGTCACCTGGAGTTTTCTGGCTGTGTATGAAAATAGAAATTTATACAAAATAAAGAACAAAAGACAACATATGAATCATTGTATGGATGTGGTGGAAGCAAGGATGATTGGCAAGGATAGGAGGATATGGAGAAGTATAGTAAATAGTGTTGGTGTAAGTTAAATTTAGGCATATTCCCTTTTCGGTTTTTTGTTTTTGTTTTTCTCTGTTGTATCTTTATTTCTGAGCTTTGCATAATACTGATTACCCTGAAAGAGAACAAAATTATAGGTTTGTCATATGTATATAACTGTGAATGTAGGGGCAAGTAGTTCATTCACCAGGCAAATAATTTGTATTAAAAAAGAACAGAATCCTCGCAAGAATTATAAGAAAATTAGTGTGTGTGTGCTTAACAAATATATTAGATTTGAAAACCACAGAAGGTATGTTAATTCTTTCATAACATAGTTGAAGAACTGTTTTCTGTGTATTATATTGTCATGTAATGTCCCTTTATTCGTAGCAGTCATTTCCTAGCCATTTTGGGGCAATGGATTGATGCTTCAGTAAGTTGTCTAGAAAATTATAGGTCTCTTGAGTCACGCCGTCAAATGGCTTCATTTTTGCATTGGTGATCATTAACAGGAAAATGGTATTCTAGTAAGAAAAAATGGCCTTCTCCTGGCCCTTTAATGGAGGTCTCATCAGCAGCACTCAACAGCATACACTTGATTAACTTGAAAAGGTGCCTTAAACAATAGTGAAGACAAAAGTCATAGCCTGCAATGCATATGGCATATTTTGTGCTCTTGCCTAAAAGCGATCAGGCATATATTTGCAGGCTTGTAGAGATACTTGAAAAAGTCAAAAGACTGGAGTAGCAAATAGCCACACTTAAGAGACGGAGATTTATTGTATAAAGAAGGAACTGCCATAGGAGTTGAAAAGGAGGAACACCTCTGCATAAGTAAGAGAATCACACAAAGAATCAAGTCCAGTGGACAAGAAGCAAGTGGCATAGAGGATTTCTGCATTATTGGAACTTTAGAAATGCTTTAAGGACCTTTGCAGATGAGATAGGATTTGAGCCTTTAAGAGAACAGCAGTGTAGTACAGGAAAGAGGACTATATCATTGGAGGGTATTGAGGGTGCTGCCGTGCTTCTAAAGAGAGCAAAGAGTGACTATTATGAGAAACCAAAAAAAATTTGGGCTGACTGGACCCATTGTGAAGCAAGGGCAGGGGCCAGGTATGCAACAAACCCATTTTCAAGACTTAAAAATCTGCTGACAAATATTCTTTCCTACATGAAGACAACCGATACTGCAAAGAAGATCTAGGAAGGAGAGTCATGGATATCTTGTCACCCAGCTTTCCAGCTTATAGAAGAGTACTAGAAGGGAGAGAATAATTACAAGTGAATGACTGTGGAAATGGTGTTGGTGGAGATATTTGCTTTCTGGGACCATGGTCTTAATTATCTGGATCATAGACTGCAGGGATGAGATGGCTTTAAGGCAAAACTGTGCCTAAACTATGGTGAACTTGATGAGAAGGGCTTTAAACTGCATTCTGTGGGATTAGAGATAGATATCTTGAAGGAAAGACCTCAGATAAGGGCTTATATGCTGTAGAAGGAAGTGGAAATTTAATAATGGGGTCTCAGCTTGAGTCACATTGTAGGATGGCTAATTTTTTTGGATGCCGACAATTAGCCAAAAAGAAAGAATAATAAGAAAAATATTACTGGTGTCTACTATCACTCCAACCTCCCTAAACAAGGAGAACATATTGGTGATGCCTTTCAAAAGCATATTACAGGTAGTCCTCTCTTAATGACCACAATTGGGACCGGTATCTTGATCATTGAGCGAAGTGGTCATTAAGCAAGATGTTCACATGACTGCTTCACTCAACGACCGCAATCTGGGCACTCCTGGTTGCAATCATTAAGCAATCTCCTGGGTTGTTAAGCAGACAGGGCGAAAGAGCTGCCTGTTGAAGGATTTCAGCTTTGCGCGGAGCTGAAATCCTCCCGGCAGGCAGCCCTTTCACTCTCAAATGTTCCTGCAGCCCACTGAAGGGTTTCACCTCCCTTCCATACACGGAGGGGAAATCCTTTGTGGGGTTGCAGGAATGGAACTGAAATCTTCAGGATTTGAGCTCTGTTCCTGCAGCCCGCCAAGGGGTTTTCCCTCCCCTCCATCCACGTTTTATGATGTGGAGTGCTTTACGGGCCATAAAGCACCCTTTCCGAGGCCATTGTAACTTTGAATGTTTGTTAAATAACTGGTCGTAAGTCGAGGACTACCTGTACAGGTTTTTGAAAGAGGTATGAATCATGTAGTGACACATGTTGGGAGTTCCATTCTAAGAAGCATGGCCCTTCCAGGCAATTCCTAAGTTGCCTTGATGATGACTTTCTCCTTAAGAGAATGATGGGACAAGAGGATCAACCAACTTTGACCTGATACTAACCAATACTGAGAGTAGAGTCGAGGTGGAAATAGCGGGATTATCAGGGGAAAGTGACTATGTGATGCTGGAGATCTTTAGGGAAAACTGCAATGGAATATAGTTGAACAAGTACCTTATACTTAAACAGCAATTTTAATAAACTAAAAAAAAGTTCCTGTCTAAACAGTTTATTGTAAGACCTTACATGAAGTGGTAATGATATGAAGTCGGCATCGATTTATCAAGAATAAGTCTTGCCAGACTAACTTTATCTCAGGTAATTTCCTGAGTAGATTGCAATAATGCTGTAATCATGATGTATCTTGATTTCTGCAAATCTTTTGATAAAAAACCCACAGCATACCGATTAGCAAACTACATGAGTTAGATGGCATGACAATTAAATGGGTAAAAGTTGAAAACTCAATGTTCATTGGTGTTTCCTCATCAGACTGGAATGAAATATACTAGAAATCCTATAAAACTAAAATATGGACTTTATCTAGAAAGAAACCCAAATTTTGATATACAGATAGTTCTTGCTTAACAACGGTAATTGGACTGGCAACTCCATCGCTAAGTGATGTGGTTGTAAAGTGTGATATCATGTGACCATGCCAACTTAACAATGGCAGTTACAGTTGCTGTCATTAAGTGAATCCTTAACAGTTGTAAGCATGATGTCAAGTGATCGCCATTTGCAACCCCCTACCAGCTTTCCCATTGACTTTGCTTGTCAGAAGCCAGCAGTGAAGGTCTCAAATGGCAAGCATGTGACCGCGGGACACTGCAACCATTGTAATTGTGAGTCAGTTGCCAAGTGCCCGAGTTGTGATCACGTGACTATGGGGACACTGCGATGGCTGTAACTACGAGGACTGGTCATAAGTCTCCTTGTTCAGCTCCACTGTAACTCTGAATGGTTGCTGAACAAGTGATTGTTAAGCAAGGACTACCTGTAGTACAAATCTGGGTATTGAACTATGTTGAAATCAGGAATGGTTTCCAGTTTTTATTAAATTCTGTGTCAGATTTACTTTTGAGATACAAAGTTAATTCTAGACATCAAAGTATACTCCCTTACTGTAACTTAGTTAACCATTCTTATGTAGAAGGGATCAAACTTTCCAATAAAAGGCATATAGTATCCTTGCAGTAGTTAGCATATATGGAGCTAATTTGGTGTGCCTTGTGGGAATATATGATTTTGTAAAGTTTAGTAAAAGTATTGTAGATTGAAGTGGGAATTCAACTTTTTAAGATTTTTTCATTCTGGTATGAATTAATTTTCAAAATTATTGAGCTTTACAGCATTGCTACCAAATATCAAAGAATGATCCAACCTGATCATTGCAGTTCCAGCAATTTTTAGAAAATGAACTATCCCTTTTCACAACCAGGACTGCGGAATATATCAATGATAAAATCTGCAAATTTTCTCCAAATATAAATTTTGGTGTAAATTCTTCCATTTAAATTCCCATTGTTGGATATTTATTATTGCATCTAAATTCTGTATCCATTTAATCATGCAGTTTTTGACTTACTCCAGTTCTGAGTCATACTTCCTCATCAATTTATAAGGCCCAGCAGATGCTCCAAAGTACGTATTGTAATATTTTCAAATTCATTCAAATCTCTATGTGTTCCATTTGTTTCTGTAACTCTTTTAATATTATGCTACTTATTTGAAGATATTGAAACCAGTCAAGTGAACTAAGCCGTTGTGAAATAAGAATCTCCAAAGATCTTACCTTATTAATAATCAGATCTAATCTAAATGAATTATCTCTCCACTGAACTTATGACTTGTGAATCTTTCAGATCATTCAGAAATGTATTTGTTTTTGCATGGCTTTCTTTCCGTTTGATGCCAGAGAGATAAACAAACCTGTCATAAATGCTCTGCTAGCATTCCATAATGTAGATTAAAAAAAAAGAAACAGTTACATTGGTTCAGTTAGGAAGTCAAAAAGTTGCTGTGATAAAAGGTTGTGTTGCAATTGTTTGTGAAATGAAAGCCCATAGTGAGTACTCATTACCATGCTTTAAGCAATGCACAGTGATTGAATTTTTTACTGTCAAAGGAGGCCCTGCAATTAAAATTCACCTTTGAAAGCAGATTGTTTATGGTGATGCCTGTTTTGAAGTGAGTACTGTGCATTGTTGAACCAAAAAAATGTTAAGATGGTGAACCAGGAAGAGCTGATTTGTGTGATCAAGATTGAAGTGGATGGCTTATGACAGCAGCTTGATGTCATAAGAGAAAGATTGATGAACCAATTAAGGACAATCAGCAGATCACTCAAAGGGACATTGCTTGCCAAGTTTGGCATTTCACAGGAACAATTGTGAAGTTGGATTTCACAGTCTTACTTATTTGTCGTACAGTCCAGATTGGCAGCATGCATCTTTCACTTTTTTTCCAAAGTTGAAGGAATACCTTTATGGGCATCTATTTGACTCAGATGAAGCGGTACAAAGGACTATCAGGACCTGGTTGAAGAGACAGAGTGTTAAGTTCTTTTGTGACAGCTTTAAAAAGCTTGCTCATTGATGGCAGAATTGTATAGTAAATGGTGGAGAAGTAAATAGAGGTAAGAAAAGAGCTTATCTCAAGGATTATTTTCCTGTTTCATTTATTAAAACATCCTTGTATAAACTAAAGTTATGGAGGTAGAGGCATACTTTTCATTCAACCCTCATAGTACTTGTTAAAAATATTTAAAAGGAATTGGAAATGTAAACCTTGGGGATGTGATTGCACTTTCAAATAACTGAAAGGCTGTCACATAGAGGAAGATCATTATTGTTTTAGAGTACAGACACAGAGTAATGGATTCAGTTACAGGAAGTAAGTTTCCAATTGAATGTTAGAAAAAACTAGAACAATTTGCAAGAGAGATATTTAATTGAAAGCATTCAAACAGAATCTAGATAGCCATCTATGCTTTAATTTCGATTCCTGAACTTTGCAAGAAATTAGACTCAGTGCTTGAATGGATCCATCTGATTCTGATTGTATGTTTTAAATACCTTTATGTTACAAAAAAAAAAAAAAGTATTTTGTGTATTGTATTCATGAGCCTTGTGGCAGGTGTCAATTCACTAAGAGTTATCGAGATTCACATTACTGCATTGCCTGTACTTCAAATTTATCAGTGCAGCATGCCAGTTTTGAAAGTGTTTTCCCCACTGTTCTCACACAGGTCCCCAGTTTGAATAGGTACAATGTAATGGATATTGCCCTAAGTCTTTAAAACAGGTGTATGCAATACTTTTAAACTGAACTCTGAACTGGGTTGTTGATGCTTATCCCCAATTTTAGTAGACCCAGGTAAACAGCAGGAACTATTAAGCCCCTTGTGGACTGCTATCCCTGGCTGGTGAATTACAATTTATATCTAGCAGTCACAAATTGTGCATATATATTGTAAAGCCTGCTTCAGAGAAAGTTTACTGTAGTATTGTTGAGCTGAAAAAAGTATTGTGCAGTGACAGTTGATTTTAGCCTTATATTGACTGTAGTATTCCCGATTCAGATTTGTATATATTTTTAACTTTTAGCTAAACATATTAAACCAAGTTAATATAGTAGCAATAAAGGTACTTTTTTTCTAAATAACAATCCTTTTATGTAATAACTGAAAATTAATGAATCTATGGTATATAGGCATGCAGGAACCAAAGTGCAACCATGTTCCAATTTCATTTTTGTTCTCCAAATGCAGTGATTGATGATAGCCTCCAAGACTGAGTTTCTGTCTGTCAGAAGCAAGAGATGGCTATCAGGACCTGGCCCTCTTGAAGCAAAAGAGTAACAGCTTAATTAGCTGTTATAATAAGTGGCACATTAGAATAAAATGTGTAGTCCCCTAAGAATAGGGGACAAATTAATTCACATTTTAAGTCAAACTTAACGAGTCATATTTTTCAGTCTTATATTTTAAGCAGAATGTATTCACAGGTATATGCACTTTTTCTGAATTTTGTGAATCAGTTTTCAGCTTGAAACATTCCGACTGTGTGTGTGTGTGTGTGTGTGTTTATTCATATATATATATGAAATCTGTGCACAAAAATGTGCATATAAATAGAATGATGCATTAGATTATATTATTTGCATAAAATATATATTGGAGAAAGTGCATATGAAGTACATATGTTAGGAGAAATATACACAAATGTATGAAATTTTTTTTTACAGCTTTTTATCATACATTCCAAACTGATATGGAACCATTTTTTTTTAAAAAAAAAAACCGCAAAAATATGACACACAGTACAGTACGAAGAGAGAGAAAGCTAACCTTGCTCGACGTGACTCCCGGCGTGGAGGACAGGAAGGCGGGTGGGGAGGTGGTTACTGCTTGGAGGGAGAGTCCCCCTCCCTACAGGAAGCTGCGACCACGTGTCATGGGAGGGAAAATGGCCGCGGATCCTGTTTGTCACCCGATCCAGCATTCGCGAATGGAGGCAAATTTTTGCGGCTGGAGCTGTTCGTGAACCGAATTGTTCGTGAACAAATGCATTCGTGAACCGAGGTACCACTGTGTGCTCCTGCACTCTGAAGATGCCGGTCACAGATGCTGGCGAAATGTTAGGAAACAGAACTTCCAGAACATGGCCACACAGCCCAGAAGATCCACACCAGCCTTCGTATGCCGGCCGTGAAAGCCTTCGACAATACAAATAATAGTTTATTTGACCTAGCATCTGATTACCCAACATTGTTAGTTGGCCCTTAATCTGTTCAAACAATTGAGAGCTTAATGGGAGTAGTACAGTGAACCCCCCCCCCACTTTTTAAAAGAAATCATAATGTGAGGCATCTGCGGGGGTGTATGTGTGTGTGTGACAAAATGTGCATTACAACACAAATCAGATTACTTATATGTGTATGACTTGGGATGCAAGTACAAAAGGCCAAGGTTTGTGTTACGACACACATTCTGTAATTTTTGTATATCGCAGTTTATACCAGATAACTATGCAATAAGTTACTGTTTTTTCTATTGAGTGCCAGTTCAATGTAATTATCAAAAGGTAAGCTGATACAGCTATATCACATTTCATATGCAATGCTTCTTTTCGTGACTTAGTTGAACGTGGTAGTGATGAACCATCCACTAATTACAGAAAGCCATCATTAATATGTGTATAATTTTAGGTATTGTAGTTCATTTGATAATACACTGAAAAGAGGAAAAGTTTTTCTATATAGCTTAAGAACTATAGAGCCCTCATTTACCACCATTTTCCATAAAAGATGTAAGAAAAGCTGACATGAGAGTATCCTAATTCTTCCTTTTTTTGTTGTACAGAATTCTTTACCTAGTCACTAGATTTTTTAACACCTTTGTATTCTTCCTATCAAAGCATTTTATTTTCTTAAAAATAGCATATTCTATTTCTACTTATGAAAGCTGATAGATTCTTATTTACCAAATACCTAACTTGTACACTAAAAATTTATTTATTGTATGAATAAGAATTTATAAGCTTTTATTCTTAATCATAACTGTGCAGGATGAGTTTTGAAAAAAAAGCTTGAGAGAAATTCAGCTCTTTGTGAAGAATGAATGTTGCTGTTGTTACTGTTATTTCAATTTATATAGTTGCCCATCTCATATTTGTGACCCTGGGTGGCTTACATAAACATAAACAGTACCAAAAAATAAAAAAATAAAATATCCATGTAGACAATACAAACATTAAAAACAATTAAACAATTAAAGGCATACAATTCAATCATTTGGAGAGCATAGCCATTCAAGAACAGTACAGCCATTTTATGGGCTCCACACCACTCTCTGATCCCCAGGCCAGATGGCAAAGTCAGGTCTTCAGGCCCTTCCAGAAGGCCATCAAGGTCGGGGCCAGCCTGATCTGGGAGGGAATGATGTTCCATAGGGCAGGTGCAGCAGCAGAAAAGACCCTCCTCCTGGGTCCCACCAGATGACATTCTCTAGTAGACAGAACCCACAACAAGCCTCTTCTACTGGACCTGATGGGACAGGTAGATATCACTTGGGAGAGGCGGTCCCTCAAATAACTTGGTCCCATGCCATGTAGGGCTTTATAGGTTATCACCAGAACCTTGAATTGACCCTGGAAGCTAATTGGTAACCAGTGAAGTTCACGGAGCAGAGGCGTAACGTGTGCAGATCTAGGTCCGTGCATAACTGCTGCGCTGCTGCATTTTGCACCAATTGAAACTTCCAAATACTCTTCAAGGGCATCCCCGTGTAGAGCGCATTACAGTAATCCATACAAGAGGTGACCAGGGCATGAGTGACTGAGTGTAGAGCTTCCTGATTCAGGAATGGGCACAACTGGTGCAACAGCTTAAAGCTGTGCAAAGGCCTCCTAGCCATGACTGCCTCCTGCTCTTTCAGCAGGAGACGTGAGTCCAAAAGAAGCCCCAGATTGCACACTGGGTTTTTTTGGGGAATGGTAACTCCATCCAGAACCAAAGATGGTAAACTCCTAGATCCAGGTGGCTCCCAAACCCAAACCCGCATAATATGTTAACATATTGTTTATTTGCTTGCTTGTTTATAAAAAGTTAATCCATCTTGTGACTATTTTTGAATAGTTCAAAGTGGAAATATTTAATAATTAACTTAATTAAGGATTTTTAAAAAGATTGATTCAGTGAAAGCTTTTAAGAACATACACTAAAACTATAAACCTTTAAATGCCTGTAGTCACAGAACAAGTATATTATCCATTTATTTATTAATTATTTATTAGACTTTTACCCCTCCTTTATTTTTGGTCAATTCAAGGTGACATATCTAATGTTCCCACATCCTATTTTCCCACAACAACCCAGCTGGCTTTCATGCCTAAGGGAGAACTAGAACTCACTGTCTTCTGGTTTCTAGACAGCACCTTAGCCACTACAATAAATGGATAATCTTACATTGGCACTGGAAGTTTACCAGGCAGTCATTCCTTCCAAGAGTGTTGTTTGTATTAAACATTCATATTGTCAAAAAAGACATCGTATGTTCCAGATCCTGTTCAAGAAAATACTATCCATAACTGTGCCTTGGATGTAATTTTTAAAACTTACTGTATTCCTACATTTATTTTATGGAATGGGTTTAATGCTAAAATTGATACATCAATAAAAAGGCACCAAACTACTTACTACGCTTGAATAAGTTAAATGATATAAGCCATTTAAAAAAAAAAAACTAGTGTATGTTTATATTATACAGGTAGTCCTTGTTTAGCAACCAGAATTGGGACCGACAACTCAGTTGTTAAATGAAGCAGTTGCTAAGTGAAACTGCAAGTGTGCTTATGACTTTACTTCAGCTTTTCTTTGCTTTACAGACCTGCAAAGGTTATAAATGCAAGGATTGGTTGCAAAGTTACTTTTTCATCACCATTGTAACTGTGAACCATCTCTGTCTAAGGACTACCTGTAGAAATGTTCCAATCCTTCCCCATTATCACAGTCATATGAATATAACAAAAGTTTATGTATTCATTTTTTAATTAAGATCTTTTAATCAGTATGTGGCTATAGTTTATTAAATATATAAATCACCCTGCATCTATATATATCATTTTAAAAGGAAAAATATATTACCATTTTGCAAAAAGCATACTCTATTCCAGTGACCTGAATGATTAACTGTTTTTTAATCAACATCTGTATAAAAGGGAACATTTTGATTTTACAGTTAAAAAAATCAAGACAAATAGTTCCAATTGGGCTTCACTTTTCAGTATAATTTGTTACTAAATTAAAAAAAAAATTGTAGGCAGTACTATTCACATATCCCCCACTTTATGGATAATATGACTGAATTTACAATATGAAATGGTTATTTGTGGATATTCTTTGTTGTATTTCTGGCAAACAGCATCTAAATAGCAACTGGAATATTAGCAGTATTGTACAGGTGACAGTCCAATCAAGGGATTTTCCTGAAATTCTTGTGGAACTTAGTTGTGTTTTCTTTGGGTGTTCCTTATTCTGTTTCAGTGCAATAGTATGGAAGACTTATGCCTACCATCCTTTGCCTTCATTCAGCCGCCCACCTTAAGAAACAGTAGCCAAAGCTGGATGCTCAAGAGCCATCAGACTTTATCGCAAGAGGACCAAGGACCAGTGCTGGTTAAACTATCCTTTTGTCTCATTCCAGCAATCCCTTTTTTGCTACATGCATATCCTATGATAATTTCCAGATGAATCCAAGCTTGCATAGTCCACTGCTAGGAAACGGTATGCTGTTGGCTTTGTTGGTAGTGCTGCCCAGTACAACTGCAGCTACCTCATCTGCCTTATCCATTAATGCTGTTGAGCAACATACGCAGGGCAACAACTTGGTCCTTAGTCTCTACTTTCATGAGATATCCCAAGAGATGAATCTGATGAAGTGAGTTTAGCTCATGAAAAATTATGCCTTTTAATACAATAGGTTAGCCTGAAAAGGTCATACCAGACTGCTGATTTGAAATATCATAATTTTAATTCTTGACCTTGCCAGAGACTTATTTTGGCAGAAGACTCTTGAAACAAGTACTGTCTTATTTATTTAGAAATTTTCTGTGGCCACCCATCTTAAGTACTTAACTCTGGGCAGCTAATGATAGCTTATAAAAAACAGTAGAGTATGCTCAATGAGTACTACTCATCATCCTGGGGACAGCTCTGTTTATTTTAATTATGGATAGCCCCAGCCACAGTAGGAAAATGGAACATTGGATTTATCATAACACCTTTTAATAATCTGGACAACTTCCATTTAGAAAAGGTGAAGGGTTTTTTTGAATGAGGAATCTATTATACTTATTTATCTTGCATCTAACCCCTCTCATACCTTTTTTCTGTCCTACACTTTGGTGCCCTTAATAATAATGCTTGTCAGCCTCTAAACTGGTAAAGAGATTGCTCTCTGCTGCCAGCCAGAGGTTACAAAATTATTGATCCTAGCTGCCAAAGTTGTGGGAAGAGCCCCAATCCTGGGTACAGGTCAGCTGCTGTAAGCTATTACATAATACACATTTACATATTATTCTCCCTTGGAGTAACAGCAAAAATAGTAAGGAAAGAAACATGAAGGTTAATAGAATGGGTAGATATGCACTGGGAAAAGAGAACAGAAGTGGATGGAAATGAGAGAGACATGGAAAAAGTAATTGCAAAGAAAGGAAAGAGGTTCTGTTATGGCATTACAAAAAGAGATAAGTCAGAGCAGCAACAAACCTTCAAAGGTATCTTTCCCATCCCTCCACTTTGCAGCAGAAGTGATTCTAAAGCCATTTGTACTTCATACTTTGTGATGAAAAGCAATTATATACAGGTTTTAAAAAATGAAACAATATGGAGTGTATCTTGCATTTTGTTTTTATAATTTTGTTGGTTGTTATCAATGTCTCATGTAACTAATGTGATAGAACAGGGAAGGTTCTATTAACACTTGAAACTGATGTTTATCAGCATGTCAGATATTTTATTTCTGTAGCTTCAAGTAAACTTGACTCTGATACTTCACCCTGATAGTGGATTGATGCAATTTCTATTCATAGAGGATCTATGTATTGTACTTCAACAATATTTTTATACTTCATAGTGACTACACTGAAAAAAACATACCTTAGTCAATGTTTTAATGTCTGTAATTCACCTCCCTTTGCTGTAAAGGAAGAAAACTTGTACACATTTCTAGCTAACATAGGACTTTAAGGTAATTCACAAGACATCATCACAGTAAAAAAAAATAAATCTTGAAATGATTTCTAAATGTGAAATTCAAATAAAAATAGCTGGAGGCCTTATTAATCAGGTAATACTCATCTCTAGAGAATGAGAATTTATGTTCATGGCTGCTAATGACAGCTGCTTTTACTCCCCCCCCCCCCCATAACTATGGCTATAACTATATTTATGGTTAATGAGATGTTTGAATTATTTGTCATGACCAGAAGCTTCAGCTTTTTTACTAACATTCTACCCACATTTAATGATAGCAAGCTTAATGGCAGCTTTTTCTCATAGCAGGAATGTAAATGACTCACCTGTTGATAGTATTGGAAATTACAAATAGCAGCTATCATAAGCTGTCTGCTACTAATATAGCTTCTTGAATCCAGTATCATTAGAATGGAGTAACTGTTGGTGGGGAAGGGGATATGAACAATATTATATGATTTGAACTTCCAAGGAGGAAAAGAATGCTGGCAGCTGTAGACAGATTATGTCCATATCACCTAATTTACAAAGGAGTTTCTTCTTATTTATATAAACATTCTTAGTTACATAATCGATGGCATATATGTACATCAGCCACTGAAAGCTGATTGTGTTTGATCTTACATCCACATTTTATTATTTTCAGGGATAACTATGGGGCAGACCGGAAAGAAATCTGAGAAAGGACCAATTTGTTGGAGGAAGCGTGTAAAATCAGAATATATGAGGCTTAGACAGCTCAAGAGGTTCAGACGGGCAGATGAAGTAAAGGTAACTAATTTCTAATTTGAATGATACAAACTAAAGATTATTTTTTTGCTTTTTGCTACTTTTGTAGCTAAACATTGCCTATTGATTGATAAACGCTGATTCTGAAGGAAAGCCGCAATGACAGATTCAGTAATGAGATAAGGCTGTCTTAGCAATTGTTCCTGGTATGGGCTATTTAGCTGTTTTCCATTTGATATTTTTGTCTCTTTTAGAAAAACTCCAATATTGTTACTAGCAAGATAATGCACGTATATCCAAAGTGCATAATTTTAATCTTTCTGAACATACAGTTTGGACTTTTACAGCAGAATGGCTATAATCCAAAATGCCCAGTAATGTGATTTTCTACTTTAGGTAGAAACAGCCATATCATGTTGCAAAGTCCTATTGAAACTCTCTTTAGTTTCTGAATTGGCTAGCTATGTGTGAGAAGGCTGTTGTTGGAGAAAACATAAGCTTAAACAGTTTTTTGAGTGTGTAGAATTAGTACAGTTCTTGGGATCCTATTTCAAATGGTACTACTTGTAAGCATGGAGTAAGTTAAAAACACAGTGTCTTGCCAAATATAGTTGTGCAAAAATTCAGTTTGGAGATTCATTCGGAAGGCAAGTCAGTTAAATCTCCCAGTAGAATTGCTTTCCAAATCATGTAAAATTGATTGCTTTTAAGTCTATTCAGGGATTCAGTTTGGTGACACAAATTGAATTAATTATCAAATGACATGTGATCTACACAGGTTTATATGCAGAATATAATAACCATACAATAGTTTTAAATACATTCTGAAAATTGTAATTAAAACAGTTGCCTGAAAAAAGTACAGATCAGGGAGTGTAGTAGAATGATTTATCTTTTTAAATTGTTGATTTAACTTCATCCTATAGGAATAATATTTTTCACTAATAAATATTTTGTATAAACTCAATTTTCTTCATTTATAGCGGGCAGGATTAAAAGCACTTCTGCATGTACACAGTAGCTTTCAGGACCTTTCCTCTGAACAGCTTCTTTCCCCCATTCCCAACTAGTTAAAACGGGTCTGAGACTGGCAACATAAACTAAGAAAGATGCTGGTAAAAGATGTTAGCTTGTAAGATAGCATTTCATTTCATTTCTGTCCCATCATAAGTAACATGGATTCCTATCAGCTTATATTCATACATTATCTTAAGATAAACACAAGGGTTGTGCAAAATATCTACCCCCACACCCTTCAGTCACATTGCAAGTCTCTGATTTTGGTGCCTATAGCATTGGCATTCTGGTGTATGGTTATGAATCTTTTGATTAAATGTATATACTAATATAATTTATAGACTGGTTGATCTCTTGTTTTGTCTGAAGCAGTTAGATTCTATGTTTAATTAGCTGTTTTTGAGATATTTGAATGTTGTTACATATTAATCTTAAATGTTTTGATGAACAAAGGAAACTACAAAATGAAGGAAAAGAGTATATTGTCTGCCACACTCAGAATCACTTTGTGAGAAGTTATAGCTACCTATCCTCCAGCAATCCTTAATAAGATTGGTATTTCCTACTTTAAATAGAAGAAATGGTGATCTTGAAAAGGAAGGCTAGGATTGGGGGCAGTTAATGTCAATGTCTCCCACATCACTGAGATTCTGGGCAATATTTTTTTCTCCTCAATTAGCAGCAGAGAAATCACAATCTGTTTCCCACTGGATAGCTGCAAGAGTGAAAGACAGTGTATTTTTAAAACTAAATTCTATGACTGTATATAAATATATGAAACCTATAGCAGATATGCTTCTGTGAAAATACTAATCTTTGATAGTGAGATGGGCATTATTTTAGAAGTCCAGATAATTCAAGAAATATGTGTGGGTATAGTCTCTGTTTCTAACATTTATTTCCAGAGCATGTTTAATTGTAATCGTCAGAAGATACAAGAAAGAACAGAAATCTTAAATCAAGAATGGAAACAACGCCGGATACAACCTGTACACATCATGACTTCTGTGAGCTCATTGCGTGGGACCAGGGAGGTTGGTTAACCTGTGTTGTAGAAATCCAGTTACAAAGTTGTCAACACGTCTTTGTTTTACTGGAAGAAAATTGGTTTGCCTTTTTTTTTTTTTTTTTGTGCAAAATGATAACACATGACATTCTGTGCTTATACATTGTCCTTGGGAATGCCATTGTCCTTAGGAACACCATTCTCTTGAATCAGGCAACTAATTTAAATAAATTTGTATGGAAGAAAGGGGTTATTCATTTTAGAAAATGTATATGGCTACTTATTTATGAACTTTAGGTTGATAACAAGTCAGCAAAAACTAATATAATAAAACCTTTATAAACCAAGCAAAATGCAGAATTAAAATGATCATAATACAATAATCAAGGTACTGTATAACAAACTTACCATACAAACCACATTTATATTGGACTAATGTAACATCCTGACCCAGCACCAGGGAGAAAAGTCAGGTCTTCATAGCTTTCCCAAAGGCCAGAAGGATCAGGACCCTCCAGATCTTGGGGGAAGACCATTCCATAGGGCAGGCACTGTGACAGAGAAGTCATGACTTCTTGGTCCTGCAAGATGACATTATTTAACAGAAGGGTCCTGGAGTTTACTTGCCTTATCCAATTTGATGGGACATGCAGACATCCTCAGAGATAAATGGTCTGGCAAGTAATCTGGCTTATACCAGGCAGGACTTGAATTGTACCCAAAGACATACTGGGAGCCAGTGCAGCTTGTGCAACAGTGATGCAACCTGAATGAACCTCAGTATGTCCAAGAACTGCATGTTCCACTGTGTTCTGGATCAGACAAAACTTCAAGGGCAGCCCTGAACAGAGCATATTGCAGTAATCCAATTGGGAAGTGAGGAAGGAATGAGTGACAGCGAGCCTCCCAGTCCAGGAATGGGCACAACTGGCCCATAAAACAGATTTATGCAAAAGTCCCTCTACATATGGCTGCCAACTGCTCTTCAATCAAGAGTTGTGAGTCCAGGAGGACTCTCAGATTGTGCTCTTTGTGGGGTGTGTGTGTGTGTGTGTGTGTGTGCTATCCCCACGGAGAGTTAAAGGTAAAAAATCTCCAGATCCAGGGGGTCCAAAAACTCAAAGCTACTCATTCTTGCTAGGGTGAGTCACAGCCTGTTCTTCCTCATCCAGACCCTCATAAGCACCTGGCACTGGCTAAGCACCTTGATGGCATCACTTGTCTGGCCCGGATGGAGATGTATAATTGATCAGCAGCAGCATACTGATAACACTTCACCCTGTGCCGACAAATGAACTCCCCCAGAGGTTTCATATAGATTAGGAAATTAAGAATGTACAGTGAGAGATGTTAGCCCTGCTGAGTAGTACAGACAAGTACAACTAGGAGTACTAGCTCTATCGTTATTGTAAGGTTATATTCACAGAATCTTGCAAGACTGAAAGTATTTCTCCCCTCCTGTCCTTTTGGTCTCTGGAAAACTAGGGAGAGTCCCTCCTGAAACGCTTCCCACATACCCCTCCTCTCCTTCTGTGGACTGAAATATCTTTTACACGCTGGTTATGCAGTCTGCAGCTGTCCTTCCTGTCTCTCAAGGCCATTCTCACTTATCATTATATAGCTGAACCCTGAGGTACCTTGCATAAGAGGAACCTAGGGCTAGATCTTTCTCCCTCCCCCAAACACTGACTGAAACCAACTCTAAAGAAAACCACCCAGAACAGTGCCCCCCCCACTCCTAACCCCCTAAGCTGATCCAGAAGGATACCATGATCAGTGGTATTGAAAGCCCACCAAGAGATCCAGGGAGACAAGGATGGATGTACCACTCATCTTGTGCTCTCCAGAGGTCATCCACAAGTGCAACCAATGCTGTCTTGAGGCTATAACCTGGCCTGAATCCCAAACTGAAAAGGATCCAAATAATCTGCTTCTTCAAGGACCCTTTGAAGCTGTGCGCTTATCACCTTTTCAACGACCTTCTCTAAAAAAAGAGAAGGTTAGAGACTGAATGAAACATTTCACTGTTGAATCCAAATATGACTTATTGAGGAGATGACAGACCACTGCCTCCTTCAAGGCAGGTGGAACCACCCTGTCCTGGAAAGAAGCATTCATGACTACTTGGACTAACTATATGCCACCTGCTAGGAGGCCTTGGCCAACAAGGAGGGTCATGGATCTAAAACACAGGCAGCAGAACTCACTGCATCAAGGACCATGTCCGCTTCCTCTGACAGATGCCTAGAGAAGTCCTCACAGCGGTCCAGAAAGAGCTCCCCACCTCCTCCCATATCAAGAAGGGATCTGGTCACCCAAAACAGGGCTATCTGCAGATGCAGTAAGAGTGGCAAAGTAAGCCTGCTTCACCATTCTTATTGCGGCAAGAAAGGTTATTACCTGTGCTTGGTCAAATTTGTTCTTTGTCTTCCTCCAGTAGCATTTTAGGTATCTCTTGTGTTGTTTCATCTCCTGGAGTTTCTCGGAAGACCAGAGAGAGCTGTATGATCCATGATCACACAGAGACTGCACCAACACCATCCAGTCTAAGGCCATCATTGCCCACTCATTCCAAATTGTGACTAAGACCTCAGATGAATTGTGCTCCAGAGCTTTGGGAACAATCCCAAGTTCCCTGTGGGGCCCCACTAGGTCCATCAGTCACACAGAGCAGACCAATCAAATAGGCTCTTCCTCCTTACAGTGGGGGGCAACTGCAGAGAATTCTAGAGCTAAGAGAGCATGATCTGTCCATGGCAAGAGACTGATGTTAACATCCCCCAACCCTGGATCATGTCACCACTGCCCTGAGACAAAAAGATCCAGTGTTAATAGATTTCGTTTCAGCTGTCTTCTTTGTTGTATTACTGTTATCTATCTCTTAGCTAGAAAAAAAAATTAAGTTTCATGTAAAACTGGTAAAGACAAAGCTTCAACTTTTTTTGCTTTGACATATAGAATTGACTTCTGGGAGTCCTAGGCCTTGATTCCTTTACTGTACAAACTTGGCAGTTTTTTTTCTTGGTAATTGTGATAAGGCAATTGGCTTTTTACTCTCTTCTCCATGGTATGAGAAGGAACCTTAACGAAGTCCTCCTTTTATAAACCTTTTCTGCTACCTTGGTGTATAGCAAAAAGAAAAAGAAAAGAAAGGAAAAAAAAAGGCTGAAGTAGACAGAAGGGAGGAGAAATCTTTGGAAGAACTTTCTTGATGAAAACTTTTTCTGTGTCCTAGTTTACACAGATTTAGCCGGCCCTTTGTCACATCAAAACATGGCTCTTCTTTAAAACAACTTGATATATATGAAATTCTTACTCACTATGGCATCTCTTCCACAAAAGACAGATTGCTTTAAATAGCATATACAATTCAATTAAACTCTAGATTACATGAATATTTATCATCCCTGACTTCTTAGAAGATGATTAACATCCACCATTTTATATATGCTGAAAGAATTTATATAGCTGTTTCATATATATGAAAAACACATTAGAGGTTCTCCACTGGAGTGAAAGCAATAGTTCTGTTTGAGCATACTTACATCTGTTAATGTTTCTTAGTGAAGAAGACTGTTCAAATTATCATTTGAAAACATTAATTTTCTGTTTAAATCAGTTTTTGCTACTGCTATATCTAGTTTGAAAACAATTTACTACTAGTTGTATAACTTATCTTTTCTCTTAGTGTTCTGTCAGCAGTGACTTAGACTTCCCAAAACAAGTTATCCCTCTCAAAACTCTGAATGCTGTTGCCTCAGTACCCATAATGTATTCTTGGTCACCCCTTCAACAAAATTTTATGGTAAGTGACTATGACCCTAAATGTAAAATTAAAATCAGCAGATCAATACACTTTGTAGAATACAGCCACTGGATTATATTAAACATGAGTGTCAGATTTACAGTATGTTGTAAATTCTCCTTTCGTATGTGCCATTAATGAATATAAATGCTTAGCAGTTTTAATTGTGTACTCTACAGGTAATCCTTGCTTAATGACCATTTGTTCAGTGACTGTTTGAAATTACAATGGCACTGAACAAATGGTAGTTATAGCTGGTCTTCGAAGTTACAGCCAGTGCAGTGTCCCTGTGGTCACGTGATTAAAATTCAGGCGCTTGGCAGCCTGCCTGCATTTATGACTGCAGCATGCGCTTCAACTCCCCTCACCCACCGTCTTGCCCCATTTCTGCCCTTTTGACTGCACTGTACTCCGCCACTGCCTCCTACCCCTGATGCCCCAGCTGACCTGCCATCTTCCTTCCTCCTGCTCCTGACAGGAGGCCTTGTAAAGGGCCAGCAGCTGCATTGGCTAGGCACACCTCGTCAGTAGCAGCAGGAAGAAGACAGTAAGGTCAGCTGTGGCTGGCAGGGGGCAGCAGGGGTAGGCAGCTGTGGCACAGTGCAAGGGCGGTCAAAGGCAGAGATGGGGAGATAGGCTGGTAGGGGGAGTTGAAGTGGAGGTGAGTACAGCAGGGCAGGAGAAGCGTGAGATCCTCGCCTAACAGCAGCGCAGTCTTCACCTAATGACCACAACTGGGACTACTGGAACTGCTGTCGCTAAGCAGTGTGGTCACGTGATGTTTCACTTAATGACTGCCTTGTTTAGCAATGGAAATTCCGGTCCCAATTAGGGTAATTAAGCAAGGACTACTTGTAGTTAATACCTAATTCATTTTATCCTAATGTGAAAATACAATTTTTGCAAAAAGGATTTGAATGATTTACTAGACAATTTTCAGTAGGAAAATATAGGCATGTTATGTTGTTTACAAATGAATTATTCTGGGAATTTTTTAAAAATGTGGAAATACTTATAAAATTGGAATCACAATTTCAAGAAATAAGAATTGTAGAAATTATGAACAACTGTGCGTTGTATCAGATTCAAAGCTTTCCCTTTTCCATTTCACATCCTAAAAAAGTATGCTAACCCTGGACTGATGGGAAAATGTGAGCCCAAGAGGATTTAGACTTGTTTGTTCCTTGTCACAGCTTCTACTTTTCCTTCCCTTCCCTATGTCTGTAGGATAGCTTCATCTATCTCAATTATTTTAGTGTGGAAGTTCAAGTATCTTTGCCATATGCATTGCATATTTTATTTTTATCTATAAACTGTCCACTGAATTGATCTTTATTCCCTGCTCTAACTTTAACCAATAAATAATCAGTATTTAGCTTGAGTACTTGGATTTTTCACTGCCACATATAAAGTTGATTTATAAATCTATGCTGTCTCCATAATGGATGCTTTTTTTAAAATTTAGGCCAAATACACACACTGAATGCATCCCTCTCTCTACATCTTTGGACTTTTTATATAAGATTAGTA
The DNA here is from genome assembly GCA_030867105.1 of Liasis olivaceus. Taxonomy (NCBI): domain Eukaryota; kingdom Metazoa; phylum Chordata; class Lepidosauria; order Squamata; family Pythonidae; genus Liasis; species Liasis olivaceus. The sequence goes on along the minus strand of CM061351.1, from coordinate 56,663,524 downwards.
ATACAAAAATCACAGTCACCAAAAGCCTTTAACAATGCCAGTGAAGTATTAATATTTTTAATAACAAATATTTTTAGAACATCTGTTAGTATAATTCCTTAATATCATTACTTTTGTTACTATTTTTAATTAATATGATTGTTCACTTAAGTACTCTCTCTTTTATCTGTCTAGTCACATTCAACTTTCAAAGACTTTTTTAGGTTCTCTCCATTCTTTCTTAAGTTTTATAATTTCACTTAATGTTTCTAGGTTTAAACCAGTATCTTGCTTGATGTGTCCATTCAGCACCTTCCTTGCCATCCTCGTTTTCTAGCACCTCCAAACATTCCTAGCGTAATTGGCTTTTCTAAGAAATTTGATGTCATGACATGATGTGACTAAAATAAGATAGCCTTAATTTGGTAATCTTAGCTTTCAGTAATATTTCTGGCTTGATGCAGTGTAAAATCTCCTTGTTCATTATTTTTGCTATCCAAGGTATGCACAGGAGCTGTCTCCAAACCCATAATTCAAAAAAACCTTAATTTTCTTTCACCTGCTTTTATCATTGTTCAACTTTCACAAATTTAGGCAGCTATAAGAAAAAAAAAATACTAATCTTCTCCATGCTAGTCATTGTACTGCACCCAAATAATATTCTACATTTAATTTCAGGTCCAGTGTCTCATGTTTGGTCAATTTTGGAACTGAAGAAAATAAAGTCCTGGACTAATTCAGTTTTTGTTGCTGATTTTTATCTTGCTGACAGCATTTTCAGTTGTTGTCATTACTTTAGTCTTGATATTTAAATGCAATCCAGCCTTTTCCCTTTCTGCTTTGACTTTTGGTATAAGTTGTTTTACAGCCTCTTCATTTTCTGACAGTAGAGTGGTGTCATCTGTATATCCTAGATGGTTAATATTTCTGCCACCAATCTATTCCAATTTCTGATTCATCTAGGATTTGTCTTAGGATTGTCAACATTACTTCTATATATAAGATTCATCAAAACTGCCTCGATATATAAATTAAATAGAAGTGGTGATAGAATACAGCTCTCCTGCATACCTGTTCTACTCTTGAACCAGTCCATGTTTCTAGTTTTCCTGATAGTGGCTTCTTAGTTGTAAAGTGATTTTATTAAATTATTTAGATGTTGGGGAATGCCCATTTCTTTCAGGTTTTTCCATAATTTTTCATGTTCAGTGCAAACAAAGGCTTTGCTAAAATCAATGAAGCATAAATATCTATTCTTTTGAATTCGATGTGCTTGTTCCATGATCCATTGAACATTTGCAATGTGGTCTTAAGTGCCTCTTTCTTTTACAAAACCAGCATGTACCATGAGCTTTCTTTCCATGACTCTTTCCATGACTGGGTTCAGTTGATATGGTATGAATTTCAACAACATTTTGCTAGCATGTCATATCAGAGCTATTGTGCAGTAGTTAAGCAGATTTGTGATTAAGATGAACCCTGACCTTTTCCAGTAATTTGACCACTTACTGGTGTCCAATTTTTTGACATAGTTTTGTAATTACTACTATTTGTGTTGATTTAAGCAATTCTGATGGAATGCTATTGATTCTAGGGCTTTTTTTTTCTTGGCAGTTGTTTCAGTGTCTGTATTACTTTGTCTTCCAATGTATATGGCTCTGCTTCAGATTTTGGTTACATGGTTGAAGAACATTATTGTATTGTATACAATTCTTCAGTGCATACCTTTATTTTTTATTTGCTTCTGTTCATTCAGTTCCTTCCCATCCTTGCTGTTTTTTTTTTTGTATGTGGAGTGAATGGTGTCTGAGATTTTTAGGACAAAAGTATCTGTCCTTTTTGGTTTCTTTCCTTCATTTATTTGCAATGATGATTGTAGTTATTCTTTTCTCTTTTCTAACTTTACAGTGAAATTCCACATTCAGCCACCTCACTTCATCTTTGTTGCCCATAGGTTTAGCTTTCCTTCTCTGTTCAGCAATTTGGATGGGGTCTTCAGACAACTATTGGCTTGTTTTCAGTGGTTCTTTTGTATCTTTATTGAAGATGTTTTTCATTTTTTCCTGTAGTTCATCTGGTTACTTTTCTATGAAGTTAAGTAATTTGAATCTGTTACTTACTTCAACTGCTTATAGAGATGAAATTTTGTTGAGATATTTCCTGGTTGCTGTGTTCTTTTTGGTGTTGCAGAATTTGAAATTGAAATGGACTTTGGCCATCACTACTTGACTACATGTAGTTGATGATCTGAGCCAGAGTCTGCATCGGGTAAAGTTTTAACAGAGATAGCTGTGTTTTCCACAAGAAAACACACTTTGCTGCACAAGTTATAATCAATTTGATTGTTATACAGTCCTTTTGGAGATGTCCATGTGTACAAGTGGTGTTTGGATTGAATAAACTGTATATGGTGATACTCATCTGATTTTCTTGATAGAACTGTACAAGTGGTCACCTGCTTCATTTTTTTTTCCTTAAATCAAATCTGCCAATTTCTGTTTCTCTTTTGTCTCCAGTTTTGCCACTGAAATCTCCCATGAGGTATATACTATATCTCTTTTCAGTGTTTGTTGTAAGGCTTCTTAAATAGCACAGAACTGTTCTAGTTCTTTGGATACATCTGTTGTTAGTGCATAAATTTAGAAAATTGTGACATTCACAGGTTTACCTTAGATTCAAATAGCCATTATTCTGTAATTTAATGCTCAAAAGCTTTCAATTGATTAGGCGATTTTTTTGTTTGTTATTAATGCTATTCATTCCTTCTGCTGTTATTTCTGGAATAGGATATTGCAAACTTGTCTGATTGAAAGCAGCCATTTCCAGTCCAGTTGATCTCACTAATGCCAATAAATCTATTTGGGCCTTGTAATTTCTTTCTTGATGATAGCCAGCTTCCCATTATTACATTTCAAATGTTCCACATGCCAGTCTTGTTTATTTTCTTCCAAGAGGGTTTCGCTTTCTGCATCATATTTCCTAGACTACATGTAGCATGTCATTGCACTTCTGCAGCGTATCTGATACCTTCTAGCCTGGGGGTTCCACTTTCCATTACATCTTTGAGCTTTTCTTTGAGGATATTTCCATAAAGAGTTGATGATGATATTGGAATAGGTCACCAGGTCTTTCTCTAGCTTTCCCCATTTATTCAAGCTTGGGACTGGTACATAGATGTGTTGCCATCTGTATGGTTGTGTTAATATAAATACTATTGATATAAAACTTAAGTATTATATAGATTGTGATATAATTATGTGACTATATAGCTGATCCAGCTACAAAAATGATTAATCATAGGGAAGGTTCAAATTTACTAGTACTTCTCATAAGTCCACAGGTGCGTACTTACACTCACATGGAAATGTCATTATGTGAATTGCTGCTTCTCTAGATTGTATATGTGACCAATGTAATTTACATGATTATGCCATCATGGAATTATTTTCATTGTAACACAGAATGGTTCAAATACACAGATTGTGTATATCTCTCCAAGAGCATTGTCTGGCTGCACTTTTCATAGCAGTTATCTATCTCTGTTAGCATTGATGAGGCATTGTGTGAACTAGATCATTGTTTATTTTATAAAATATATTGCAATGAAAGGTATGTTCACAGCAGAATAATTTCTAAAACAACTTTTAAGAAAAAGATGTTAACTTCTTCCAAGGTATTGGGCACAATTCCGATAGTTCCAGAAGCTGTTACCAAAAAAGTAACTGTTAATGTGATAGAAGAGGAGAACTATGCATACATGAAAGTAAATATATTAACTACATTTATTTAAAGGAAAGTAAATGAAATCCCATGTAATCTTTTTTCCTGGCCCTGAATTAATTTTTTGGAGTCTGGTCTCCAGCAAATCACTCAAATGTTAACTGCAACCTGCAGCCCAGGAAACATTGTGCATCCCTAAGATTCTTCAGCCTCAGCTATTGGATAGAATTAGAGGAGAAGTCAGATGGCACTGAATCTAACTTAACCCTGGTCTATTGTTTGATAAACCATCACACCAAATCTTAAGTTCTTTAATCTTACATGACCTGTCACCCATTTTTTAAGAGCTACATAGGGGATTATGTTGAATCTTTTTGTTTTAATGTAGCAGCCTTTCTGAGAGAGGAAGAGAGAGAGAGAAAGATCCTTGAGAATATGACAGCTGCTGTGCTACTAAGAAATATGGATTAGTATGTTGCATTATGTTGTTGTCAATGATAGTTTGTAAGGCAGAATATCATTTTGATTTTTTGTGTATGATTTATTTGCTGTTTACTTATCCTGCTTTTCAGACAACAGTTGTCTCTCAGAGCAGCTGAAATGTTAAAGAGAGAAAAACCATGCCATCAAGCAATTTAAAAACATACAAATAAAAGAAATTGAGTGTAAAGGTTAGGGTGGAGGAGGAAAATTAGTTCTGAAGTCCAAAGTATTTATATCTAATACTGATCAAGTTGATATTCTTTTCTTGGCATTTTGGTTTAAAAACAATTTTTCACTCTTGTTCTCTGATTAATCAGAAAGCCACAGTACACTGCCATTTATCTGTCCAGCCCCTGGTAACTGATCTTCGTTCAATCTGTGATGCAATTTTTCTGCAAACCAACTAAGATATTAATGACATTGTAGGTTGTCCTGTTATTTGACTTTGTGGTGCTATGTAACGGATGGAAATATCTATGGCTTTTTACCTTTGTTCATAGAAGCAAAATGTTTTACTTTGTCATATTTCTATTTTGTTTTAGGTAGAGGATGAGACAGTTTTACATAACATTCCTTATATGGGTGATGAAGTACTTGATCAGGATGGAACATTTATTGAAGAACTAATCAAAAACTATGATGGAAAAGTACACGGAGATAGAGGTAAGTTATGATGTGCCATTTTGTAAAACATTTGCTTCAGGTAGTTGATATGGTCTGTCTGTTAAATATAATATCATGCATTTCTGAGAAGGCATTCATTGCATCAAATAATGTGATTTCCATTCTTTTGATTCTATTTTTGTATCGTCTCTTTACAGATGGATAGTTTCACCTGCACAATACAGGAAATCTGCTTGGTTATACTGATGCTGCTTTTTGACACGGAGCTTTAATGCAATGTTATGTGTGTTCATTGTACTAAATATTATGTTCATAACTATTATTCATATAAGCCTTAAGTTTCCTTAATAAGTAAAGGATTTTTAGGCTGTTGCCTAAGCCTGAATCTTGCATAGATCTTTCAATTCTTACTTGACAATAAAATAAAACAATAAAATAAATTAAACAATAGAATAAATAAATAGAATTGAAAAGTAGTAACTAAAATTAAAAAATTTCTGATGAGAATTACCCTGTTTTCTTCACTAATGCATTTATTTCTACATGGATAGACATAGTTTTGCATGTTGTAAGCTCCATGGCACTTACTCTCATTTAAGTGCTTATTTTGCTTCAGACTTAAAAAATTGCTTTGACTTTTTCTGTGCGGTAGACTAGATTTCCTTAGCTATACATAGCTACATAATAAATACGTGCCTCACTAGGTGTTTGCTTATGCTTAATTTTCAGAGTGTGGATTTATCAATGATGAAATATTTGTGGAGCTAGTCAATGCACTTGGTCAGTACAGTGATGATGATGACGATGATGATGATGATGACGATGATGATGACAATCTTGATGGGAGAAATGACAAACAGAAAACTCGGGAGACCAACAGAATGGGTATGTTAAAGAGATCTTTGTAGTATGCTGGCCTGACTAAACAAGGAAAGTCTGATAATCAGAATACATACTTTCAGTTATGTAATGTCTTGAGAAATATGTGTTTTTTTAAAAAAAAATTATCTAAAGCTGAATGCCAACAAGCATCACCTTTTGATTATTATAACATTGAGCAATGATTATGGTTTGTAAAATTGAATTAATGTTTGTAAAACATTAATCATGCACAACACAGTATTATGGTTATCATCATTTTAAAGGTACTTAAAGATAGACAGGCCAGTACAGGGGGGATCGTGGCTGATCTCAGAAAGCTAAGCAGGGCCAGCGTGTTTAACACTTGGATGGGAGATTCCCAGGGTATGTCAGAGCTAGTCTAGTAAATTGAAAAAAACATCTCAGAAGAAGGCAATGATAAGCCACGTGCTTATTTTTGCCAAGAAAGGTACATATATATCAGCAGAAGTCATTATGTCTCCATGAATGGAATACCTACTTGAGTATGTTCCCTGATGCATGTGTGTAGCCAGTACAAGCTGGAATAATGGGGGAGTTGATACTCTCATAGCCAGTGAAAGAACAACAAAATAGCAAGTCTGACTGTTAGAAAAAGAAAGGAGAGGTGGAAACAGTCCAAAAGAAGGGGGCTTAGCAATCTCAATGCAATTATTTGTCTAGTAGTAATCATTGAAAATTTACTCTGTGTACATGCTCCCACCTCCTGGTTAAATAAAATAATGCTAACTTTGTATTACTGCACCTATATTTCTATGATTATTGGATGCAGCATGTTGAAACTTTCTAAAAATAATAAAAAGTGTTATCTGTGGAGAAGCCTGTTACATAGGGTAGGCAAGAGAAGGTGGTGCAAAAGGGTTTGAGTATTGTCTCTATCTAGCAAGTCAGCAAGTTGGAATTCCTGTAGACCACAACCACTTTACCTCTCCATCTAGTATATTGCACCATATGGTAAAACAGCAGACATTGCTGGGAGAGATGGAGTCATTGTTTTCTCTCAGCCAGCCTTTGTGTTACATCCCACATCAGCATTTTAATCCAGGGTTAAATCCTGGGTAACAGATGCTTTACCAGCAACATTTACCACTGAAGAGCAAGAACTTTAGTTTGGATAGAGGATATCCAACTTGCTTGGTTAGACTATAACTAAAAAGCCCATTCTCTTTCCCTGCAGTATTCGGTTACAGCTTTCCTTCATATCAGCTTTGCTGGTTATTATTTCTCTGTTGATTCTTAGGGCATTTTCAGTTTCCCACTCTCCTCAATGCATCTCTTAGCAAATACCAATTAACCAGCAGCTTCTTCCTTGTAGCTTCTTTGTTCTGGATGTTTAAAGGAAAGTGTAGCATTCTAAAACATCCTTCTCTAATTTCTAGGATAGGGAAAAACTAACACTAATTTAAATTGCTTAATAAGAATGAATTAATACCAATCTCTGAAACTCATCAAAAGAAGCTTTCTTTGACCTGAAAAAATTCTGGGGTTATTGTGTTGTTTTTACTCATTACTTGACCACCAGGAGGCAGTGTACAACTGGGTTTATCTTTATTGGGACTCATCATGCACATGCAGCTGTTACAATTAGTATAGATTTTATGTGGTTCAAAACTCTACTGGGGATTAAATTCATAGTGCTTTATGAAGTGCACCTAGTTTTATAAGTTATAATCGCCTTGGTAGTCAAGGTTGGTGGGAAAGGAGATATATGAACTATCAATTTCTGTGGTTTTTACACATTACACAACCTGGTGGTCAAGTAATGTGTAAAAACCATAGGAATATATACTGAAATAGTCTCCCCGCTGGCCTGCTGGAACCTCCAGTACAAGGGCATGGCATAATAACTGCTCTGTTTCTCTAACTTGAGAGTTCAAGTAAGGAAGTTGTATACCCTTCATAGATGTATACCCTTCATAAATTGGGGTTATTGTAGGGCTTTATCCTCAGAAACCTCTTGCTTTCCTGCCTATTTCATATTTTATCTATTTGCTAAATTTATATACCAAATTAATCTCCAAGTTTTTTCAGGGGTTAACAACAGAAAAGCAAACAATACAATAATAATTTAAATGAAAAAAGCAGCAACCAGCAAAAGAAAGATGGTGACATCCCAATCATTCCTCCAGAAAAGGTCTGTTTTCATCAACTTCAGGAAGGCTATGACAGAAGGGGTTTATCTAGCTTCCAGGAAGAGGCTACTCTAGAGTAGAAGTTTTCATACTTTTTCAAGGCTGTGGAAACTGTTTAAAACAACATTCTGGAACTCTAATCAAGAGGTAAAACTCTAGTGTGTTTACCTCTAATCAAGAGGTAGAGCTCTAGTGACAGAAAATACAGGTGAAACTCGAAAAATTAGAATATCGTGCAAATGTTCATTTATGTCAGTATGGCAACTCAAAAGGTGAAACCAATATATGAGATAGATGCATTACATGCAAAGCGAGATATGTCAAGCCTTACTTTGGTATAATTGTGATGATTCTGGCATACAGCTTATGAAAACCCCAAATTCACAATCTCAGAAAATTAGAATATTACATGACATCAATAACACAAGGATTGGAAATAGAACAATATCGGACCTCTGCAAAGTATAAGCATGCATATGTACTCAGTACTTGGTTTGGGCCCCTTTTGCAGCAATGACTGCCGCAGTGCGGTGTGGCATAGATGCTATCAGCCTGTGGCACTGCTGAGGTGTTATGGAAGACCAGGATGCTTCAATAGCGGCCTTCAGCTCCGCTGCATTGTTCGGTCTCATGTCCCTCATCTTTCTCTTGGCAATGCCCCATAGATTCTCTATGGGGTTCAATGCCCCATAGATTCTCTATGGGATTCTCTATGGGGACCTCTATCAGGTCAGGCGAGTTTGCTGGCCAATCAAGCACAGTAATCCCACGGTCATTGAACCAGGTTTTGGTACTTTTGGCAGTGTGGGCAGGTGCCAAGTCCTGCTGGAAAATGAAGTCAGCATCCCCATAAAGCTCATCTGCGGAAGGAAGCATGAAGTGCTCCAAAATCTCCTGGTAGATGGCTGCGTTGACCCTGGACTTAATGAAGCACAGTGGACCAACACCAGCAGATGACATGGCTCCCCAAATCAACACAGACTGTGGAAACTTCACACTGGACTTCAAGCATTGTGCATTGTGTGCCTCTCCATTCTTCCTCCAGACTCTGGGTCCTGGGTTCCCAAATGAGATGCAAAAGTTGCTCTCATCAGAAAAGAGGACTTTGGACCACTGGGCAACAGACCAGTTCTTTTTGTCTGTAGCCCAGGTAAGACGCTTCTGACGTTGTTTGTTGTTCAGGAGCGGCTTGACAAGAGGAATATGACATTTGAAGCCCATGTCCAGGATCCATCTGTGTGTGGTGGCTCTTGATGCACTAACTCCAGCCTCAGTCCACTCCTTGTGAAAGTCCCCAACACTTTTGAATGGCCTTTTCCTGACAATCCTCTCCAGGCTGCGGTCATCCCTGCTGCTTGTGCACCTTTTTCTCCCACACTTTTCCCTTCCACATAACCTTCTATTGATGTGCTTTGATACAGCACTTTGGGAACATCCAACTTCTTTTGCGATTACCTTTTGGGGCTTTCCCTCCTTATGGAGGGTGTCAATGATGGTTTTCTGCACAACTGTCAGGTCAGCAGTCTTTCCCATGCTTGTGATTCCTACTGAACCAGCCTGAGAGACCATTTAAAGGCTCAGGAACCCTTTGTAGGTGTTATGGATTCATTAGCTGATTAGAGTGGGACACTTTGAGCCTAGAATATTGAACCTTTTCACACTATTCTAATTTTCTGAGATTGTGAATTTGGGGTTTTCATAAGCTGTATGCCATAATCATCACAATTATACCAAAGTAAGGTTTGACATATCTCGCTTTGCATGTAATGCGTCTATCTCATATATTGGTTTCACCTTTTGAGTTGCCATACTGACATAAATGAACGTTTGCACGATATTCTAATTTTTTGAGTTTCACCTGTAGATTAAACTCAAGCAATTTTTTTTTTGTTTTGTTTTAACCTTATGCTCTCAAGGAATCCCATCAAGTTCTCATGGAACTCTAGGGTTCCACAGAACACAGTTTAAAAAACCCTGTTCTAGAGTATTGATGCCATTACAAAAAAAAAAAAAGCATTATCTCTTGCCCTTAGCCTCTCTCATCTCATGAAAATGGGGCACCACCAACAGTTTTTTGTGGCACAGAAATAGTGGGTGGGTTAATTCTGGTTGGAGAAGACAATCATACAGATAGATACCTAGGAAATAAACCAAAAAAGTAAAAAGCATCAAATTGCTTTTGTTCAAATCTATTGGCAGCCAATGCAGGTCCTGCAATACAGGTGTAATATGCTAATGGTAACAAGTGTCAACCAGCAGGTGAGCAACTGCATTCTGAACTAATTGCATTTTCTGAATAGTCTTCAAAGGCAGCCCATGCAGGGTGCACTGCAGTAATCCAAGTAAGTTGCCATTGCAAGATTCTTCTCCTAAAGTTATGGCTACAGTTGGTGCATCAACTTAAGCTGGGCAAAGGCCCTCCTGGTCATGGCTTCCACCTGCCTATCGTACAGTAGCCAGGAGGACCTCCAAGTCACAGCCTGTTCCTTCAAGGATAGTGTCTCCTAGATCTCTCTAAGAACTATGCTCAGCAAACAGAAACTCCGTCTTGCTTGGGTTCAACCTTAGCTTGTTTCATCCCATTCAAATTCCATCAGCCTCTTGTCACTGTCAGAACACTTCAGCAACAGCTCCATTAGACCCAAGGTACAATTCAGTATCATCTGCATATTAGACATGCCTCATCCTGAACTGATGGATAACCTCTCCCAGTGACCTCCTCCAGATGGTAAAAATTAGGATGAGAGGACCAAGCCTTGTGGCATCCCACAAGGGAGTGGTCACAAAGCCGACCTCTCTTCCTTATGACCACCAACTGGAATTGCCTACTAAGGAATAATCCAAAGCCCTTGGAGGTGATCCAGAATGATATCATAGTCAGTGCTATCAAATGCCACTGAAAGGTGTAAAAGGACCAGGATGTGTACACTATCTTTGACCAGGTCATGACAGAAATATGCAACCAGTGTTTCTTCATCCAATACCAAGAGATGAAACCTGACTGAAAGGGATCTGCTTCTAGAGCACTCTGCAACTAAATTCCCATACCCACTCAGAGGACACTGGAGATTAGGCAATAGTTGTCAAGAGCAGCCAGACGTCCAAAGGGAGAGTTGGTTCTTGAGGATGGGATGCACCAAAGCCTCCTTCAAGATTGCTGGCATCTCCCGCTCCCAAAAGAAGATACTGACCACCTCCCATATCCATCCATTCGCACACCTATATCAACCCAACAGGGAACAATCTTGTCAGGTCACCTCCTGATGCCAGAGGTCAACCAGGTAAACAACAGAACTGTCTTCTGGGTGGCTGGGAAATTCCTAAAGCACTTTCTTTCAACCTTCCAGATTCATCAGATGGCAGGGATAGATCATTCTAATAGGTCCCCCACCCAGTGGAGGTCCCAAATAACAATCTCAATGGGACCAGGAGATGTTCGGACTTCAGGAAAGGCTATACATAATGCTCACCATATTCAGATCACAGCATAAATGATAGATATTTGAGAAATAGAAACAAGGTCCAGTGTATGGCCATCTGCCATAGGTTATTTTGGATAAGTCCAGAGGTTATTTGGGATAAGTCCATTGTTGCTGTGAAGACCACAAACTCCATCACCTTATCCAACTCAGACAACACGACACGGAGATTGAAGTCATTAAACACCAGAAAGATAAGGAAACCAATCCTTTGGTGAATGAGTTCAGGAAGGGGTTGAGCTGCATAATAGTTTGAATGGTATACCAGAAGAATATCCAGATTATCTCTATGGCACAAATTAGCATTCACTTACTTGTCTCTGGACCCTGGACAAATACAGACATTATTATCTTAAATCTGCAGCAATCTGGTCATTATCTGAATAGTTTCAAATATTTGGTGTGTACAGTATTCTACTATGCCAGATAGAACCTAAGTTACACTCTCATGGCTGCTAAGCAGAATTTGGCTAGTGAGCATATAAAGATGGTCTGTCAGTTTTCCAGAAAGAATAAACTATATACCTCATCTTCTGTACCTGATTTTTTCAGAAGAGGCATGACTAAAGTGGCTCATATGTCCCCATAGAAATTGCAATATGGAAAGATGTGACTGATTGTTCTCTTTTACATGACAACTACAAGGCAGAAACATTCAGAATATTGTAATCAGTAACAGCTGAAGATAGTATGTCAAGACTGGCTAGAGAAACTGCTCTGTGATGTGATGTTGGTGTTTATTAGACTGGAAATGGTCACCTGGTCTGGTACTCCAAGGGTACCTCACAATTTAAGTTAGCTTGAGCCCATACTAATCACCTGCAGTCATTCTGTATCCAGAATCCTTTGTTTAACAACTTTTTCATCATGCTCATCTGCAATTGCAGAGCATCTCAGGAAAGACCATGAAGATCCAGTTTATCTCTAACACCTGTCTTCCATGAAGAGCAGAAACTCTTATTAAGGCAGCCAGGCCTGTTACTAAAATTCCAGATCCGGGCCTTAGCTCTCAACTCCCAATCCTTGTAACTCCCAGTTCCCATCTTAGAGTTACATTAGAAACACATTTGAAGACTTGCAAAATTGGTCTCAAACATTTTGATTGCTGATCAGCTGAAACAAAGTTGGAGCAGGGACCCATTATATTGCTACTTTTGCCTCAATATCAGTGCAGCAGGGATGAATTGCCCTCATATGATATTTAGAGGTTAAAATAGCTGTAGCACCTCTCTGTACCATGTGTGATACATAGGCATTTCTCATCCAGATGACTGGAGCATTTTCCCTAAGTAATTTAAAAAAATGACCTGGCCAATTGCTATTAATAGTCCAATTACATTTTTTCACTCTTTTTTTCACCCTTTATTATAGTTTGGTGGATCCTGTGACTACAGTCATTCAACAAGTTCTAAAAATTCCATCATTATACAGTGAACAACTACCACAAAGCAAAACAACAACAACAAAATCTTTGTTTTCTGTTCTTCACAGTACTGCACAAGAACATTTAATGCTTTTAACCCTATAGTCAAACATGATAGAATGACCATTATCACTGCCATACAAAAGTACCCAAATGTGCCTGTCAATTAGTTTAGGGGGATTGGAACTATTTTTTTTTAAATTAAGATCTCATACAATTTTATTTCTATAGAACATAAATAATAATGGGGCAAGGAGACATCCTTTTTTTTTATTCCCTATGTTATAGAAATTGGATCAGGTAATTTGCCATGGGAAGCCCATCTAACTCTCATGTTCTCATGCTCTCATACTATGAAGTTTATATGTTGATAGCAAGAATCTTTTGTCTGAGGTAGTGGCCATCAGCTTCTTCCATAGAAAATCTCTGAAGATTGAATCAAAGGCCAATTTTAGATCTTCAAAGGCTACATGAAATAGAATTTTAAAGTCATGGATGTATTTCTCCAGCAAGTGATGTAAATACCATTGCTTGATCCACAAGCAATTGCCTTGCCTAAACCCTACCTGCTCCTCTACTAAAGTATTATCTTCTATACAGTCATAGAGTTTGTAATACAAGTGTTTGACACATGTTTTGCTTACTATTCACATGACTGATTGGGCAATAATTTGTACAATCTTTCTTTTGACCTGTCTTATAGATTAAGACTGTGATGGGCTGATAACACAGAACAGCCTCAAAGAGCAGGGTGTCTGGTCCCAGCTAAGCTGTCCCTTAGGATCATGCCCCCCACTTCTGGCTTTGGTGTTGAGCTTGCTGCAGAGCCTGGATGAGCAAATTTTGGTAATATATGCCAAGCTTTCCTGTTCATCCACTAATGGTTGAATATTAAAAATGAATCTTCTGTTTACCATTAGCTTATTGAGACTAAAGTCACTAGGCATCCAGTCACTTAGGATCCAGGACTGAGGCAGCCGAGCCAGAAACAAAGATAAACACAACATTTCAGTTCTCTCTTCTGTAATGGCCACCTGGTGCTCCACACAATAGCTCATTTGAGCCATCATAGCTGGATTCATCCTGCATCCACCCCCATTATTGTGGTCACAATTTATGTTGGTCTGGTTACTCTCCCAAAATCGGCTCTCAACCACTACACTATACTTCTGTATCAACAATCATATGAATCATATTTTAGGTGGCTGGCAATTTGACAAGCCACTCTAGCTAGCCATCCACATACCCCATTCACCATCCAAATTCCTGAATTTTTTTCACATATTGAAATTCCAGACAATGTAACCAGCAGTTACTGGACAGCACTTCCCTTCTGAAATAGTAGTTACAGTGACCCCAAAACAAGACTTTCTCCCTTCGCTGGGACTTCCCAAGTAACTCCACAAGGAGCCCAAGGCTTTGAAAGCCAGGTCTCCATAGTCTCCATCTGTTAACTGCTGGGCTCCTCAGCCCAACAGTACTGTCACTTTATAACAACATCCTGCTTGTGCCATGTGGCACCTACTACTGCTCTTCCTGGATTCCCAGGTAGAGAAGGTGCTGTCAGCTTCTGACCCTGACTCCCCTCTTACTCTCTGTTGGATCCAGTAGCATGGTCATATTCCACTTTTGCCCATTCAATGCTGAATTCCTCTGGCAATTAAATAACCCTTTCTTTTGCCAGCCATGGCAACATCACAGTTTCTTGGAGTCAGTTCTTGTAGCAGAGCACCCTGTTGAATAGCCAAGCCCTCTACAAGGCTCCATTCTCCCAATTTTAGTGCTAATTAGTCGCTCTAGTGACAGTGGTGGATCATTGCAGCTTGGAGAAACATCACAGCTCATATAACCTCTACAGGGTCCAGTCCATCAACATAGTGACCACAGCCTGAAGCACACACAGAAGGAAAAGAAACCTCCACAAAACCTTATCTTCCTGTGGAATGGTAAAACTCCAATAATCAGATCTTGTAGTCCTTCTCAATCTCTTCCGTTCTTCCAATTACTTAAAAAATTGAACTGCCTTAATATTGAAGTGAGCTGAAGTCTTATTGCCACAGTTCTGGCTAAATAAGTTTTTTTTAGTCTCTTCTGAGCCTGTCTCAGATTGCATTTAACTGCCAATTTCTTTTTCTTTTTTCTTTTCCCTTTTTCCCTTTTGTCTTTTCAATTAGAGCAGCACACACACGTACAAAATTCCAAATGCAAAAGATAAAAGCAATTAAAATTCAAATAATAAGATAATTTCCTTTTAGACATCTAGCTAAAGAAGTGCATCTTTACTTTCTCTTTGTTTCTATATAGAGAAAGAGAGCCATCCACCTCGGAAGTTTCCTTCTGATAAGATATTTGAAGCTATTTCTTCAATGTTTCCTGATAAGGGTACAGCAGAAGAATTGAAAGAAAAGTAAGATGATATTTATTAAGTTATATAAAACATTTATAAAAGTTATATGAAACATTTCTGGAGAAATGATGTTGTAGACATGACAGTCATAGCAAATTGTAGGATGGGGAGAAGCTTAATAAAACTTTTTAAATGAGATTGTTAAATTTGTAAATTTAGATTAGTGTTCCAAGTTGTCTGCGCCTATTGACATTGATCAGATGTTTGAAGAGGATACTATTTGACTTTGTGAAAGGGGTTACATTTTGGATTTTTTTTTTTGTCTTTTTGTAAGCTCAAGAGCCAATTTAGTGTGGTGATTAAAGTGTTAGATTAAGACTTCAGATCTACTCTTAGCTATTGAAACTCACTGGGTGACTTAAGTCACTCTCTCTTAAGCTAATGTACCTCATAGGATTGCTGTTGGAATAAAATGGAGATCCCCATGACCTATAAATCCAAGAAATACATAATAAATGCTGTCTTATTTCATTGAGAAAGAGCCTTCAAGGAGAATTGACAGCTTAAGCTTCAAACGAAGCTTGCTTTTAATTTAAAAGCAGACCCTTGCTTTTGAATTTTTAAAATGTTTTAATGTTTTTAAAGCTTAAAGTCATTAGGTAGTGAAATTAAAAACGAGAAAGTAATCTTGAAATTAAATTAAATTATATTCATATACTTGTTTTAGGAAAAAATGCAACAAATTCCTGCAAATGACAGTTTAAATCAATTTAAAATTCCATTGTCACTGTCCTGTTATCAGTAGAAAATCCTCATAGCCAATGCTGACATATTATCAAGATAACATTTCCCTTTTTAGTATAACATCACAAATTGATGAAAGTGTACTTTGACAATGTGCTATAAAAAGTTATTGGTTTTAGCTAGATTAGAATGTTTAAAATGTGGATTCTTGCTAATGTCAGTATACATTACTTAATTGAGATGGTATGCTCTGCATTTCCTAAAAGTACCATGAAACCCACTTTTTAATCACATAAAATGGCAGTAGTATTTACTTTTTCTGTAGATACAAAGAACTTACTGAA
This sequence comes from Liasis olivaceus, assembly GCA_030867105.1. Classification (NCBI taxonomy): domain Eukaryota; kingdom Metazoa; phylum Chordata; class Lepidosauria; order Squamata; family Pythonidae; genus Liasis; species Liasis olivaceus. Next base: position 56,647,349 of record CM061351.1, on the reverse strand, counting down.
CAACAGCTTCCAGGAGCTCTTCCTCCTGAGTGCACACCAAACATAGATGGACCAAATGCCAAATCTGTTCAGAGGGAGCAGAGTCTACACTCCTTTCATACTCTTTTTTGTAGACGGTGTTTCAAATACGATTGCTTCTTACATCGTAAGTGCAAAAACAGTTTTAAATATCTTTATTAGCAGGAAAAAAGTTGAAATATTCCATTCTGGCCAGTTTATACCTGGTTCGTGCATGAGCAACTAGAGAGTCTATATAAGGGTTTTTGTTTTTTTAATTTCATGCTCTTTCTTCTTTGTTCTGTATGGCCAATAGAATGATTTTATTGGTGTTTAGTTTCATTTTTCAACCGTCCCATTTTTGCTATGTCTGAAACATACATATGAGAACTTAGACCTTTTGCTGAAATCAATTTCTATCCTTGGTTATGGGGTAAGGCATTTTGGTACGTTGTGGAAGCCTAACTCTATATGTAATGTAATGTAATGTACTGTCTTACCTGGGAAGTTATATGAAGTGGAATTTTTCAATGTGCTAGTTAATTGATACACTTTGACTAAGAAAGCTTTATTTTTTTGTGTGCTTCTTGTAAGTAAAAAGGTCAGCAAAAGAGTGCATAATGAGGAATCAAAGACCATACATCTGAAGGATACCAGGTTGAGGAAGTTTAAACAAAAGCAAAGTTAACTCAGAGGAACCAGCAAATTGTGTAGTTGATTAGCTGTGTCTTGTTCATCACAGCTGCCAGTGTATCTTTAGCAACTTGGAATTGGCGTAAAAAGGCAGAATTGAATGTCGTCTATATGACACTGTTTTTCAAATTACAAGATTTCTTAATGCACATAGAAGTTAAAAGACTAGTTCTCCAGCAGTATTTTTTTTTCAAATTTGCCTTCCAGAAAGGATAAAAATAATCTGAAAACTATGCCACTATTCCAGAAAGGCAGTCTAGAAAGATAATAGTGTTGATGTTCAAATCTTAATATCACCTCCAAACTAGTTTAGCTGATTTCTCAGTTAATAATCATGAAGCATAGCTTCTGTTCACAAAAAGACAGACATCCAATGCTGTCCTAAAGTGTATGGGAATTTTTGTGCAAAGATTAGGTCACTGCAGGTTAAATTGTTATACAATGAAATACAGTAAAGTCATACTGGAGGCATTTGTACCTGAAATTTGCAGCCATCCCATTTCAATATTGCTTAGTGGCTCTGTCATGAGTATTGGTGGTTTATTACATTAAGACAGTTTCTGCTGCTTAGAGGAAGATTTGTTTAAGTGAAAGCCTATTATTATTATACTTCAAAGATGCTCTTAGATAAACTTACCAGATTAATTTTACTTCTTTTAAAATTCTCCGTAGCATTCCATGCAACTCCGAACACTTACAAACGGAAAAATACAGAAACTGCAATAGATAATAAGCCTTGTGGGCCACACTGTTATCAACATCTGGTAAGATTATTATATTTCCTTGGCTTCATTTTTTTTAACCTCTTTGAACTGAAGGAAAAATAGATATATTCATAAAATTGCTATTCCAAGGAAAAAAAGTTCAGTGAAACTAGTGGTTAGTTGAATGCCAAAATGATGTGTAACATACTATAATATGTACACTTTTATCCAGAACTGCACAACTTGAGGCCGCAGGACTACATGTGGTCTCCCAATGCTTTGAGTGTGAGCTCAAAGCACTTACAAAAATTGTCAGTATTGTAATTTCTAATGTGAGAAGGAGAATTTTGTAAACTACACAGGAAATCATTAACTGTACTTGATGTATAATTTTGATTCTATTTAAATGTAGTTAAATTAACTCGAATTAGGTTTGTGTTTTGGCTGGCTGGGCTGCTCCTCCCCGCAGTCATCCCAGAATCTTTCCTCTTTTTCTTTCCTCAGCTGCCACTGCTGATATCCTACCAGCCAGCCAGCTTCCTCCAAATTTCCACAAGCCGCCTTTCCTTGCTTCCCTGTAGTCCTTGTCAGTACCCAAAACAGCTCCATTTTGTTATATGCACAGACCGAAATACCAAAAATAGGAGTGTTTGGACCATTCAAGTTTAGATGTTCCATGCATGGAACTGTTAATGGATGGAACATTTTGCATATCCATACTGAAAAGCTACCTCTTGTCCTAAATAGTAAACTTGAGTATTGTCTGTTAGGCTTAGCTCTATAGTTTGTTTGTTTCAGCTGATGCTGGGACTAAACAAACTGGCAGCATTCCTGATTATTATGTGCTGTCATTGCTGCTCTTTGTAGGCTCATTTGCTAATTCTGTGTTAAAAGTTGAGTGCTAGTTTTTAAAATTGTAAATTCAAGCTATTTTACTGTAATTTGCTCCTCTTCTTTTTTTTGCAGTTTGGTCTAATAAAAGATTTGAGTGAATATTGAAATTACAAATAAAAAAACTTGGATAAAGTAGTGCATAACAGTCTAATATCTACTGTAAGCTTTCTGTAGGATTTTTTTTTATATTTCAGAAGTCTGCAAATGTGTTGGAAATATACATAAAGCTAGTCAAGCCTAGTAACTTTTCAGTATCTCACTTCAGTTTTTCATTTGATCAGCAGAAGTCATTTTTCTGCTTTGTTAAATCCCAAAGGCCATAATACATTAAACCTTCTCCAAGACAATAAAGATTTCTACAGAGTGTAAATTAAATTCTCGCTTGGTGATCCTTTCTAATTATCACCTTTCTTCAGGGTGATCTGTATGCCTCATGGGCCCACTTTGGTTAAAGCTGTCTACTTGTATATTTTATGTGCATACTCCCAAAGCTACTTTGTTCCTCACCGAGAAGAAAAGAATAGCAACCTTATCTTTTCACAGACATCATGTCAGGCAGTAGAAGTATGAGGCAGTTTTCATACTTCTCTGTCAAAGCAATCCTAATGTAGTGATATGGATATTTCCTCTTTGAGCTATTAAACATTATTATGTATTGATGCCAGAGAATCTCATCTCTTTAGAAGGCTGTTGTGCTTTATTTTTTCTATTAAGTAAAGTCACCTAGTAGCCTTTAGAAGAAAACATTGTACAGGAAATCTTTGCTGAAAATAACCTAATCTACCAAATCATATTGAAAAGGAAATACTCTACTGTTCCAGTTGGTTGTTAAAATAGAGAAAAGTTAAGTTACTCTATGTTGACATTTGAGAGGTACTACTGTAAAAAAAAATTATATACATTTAGATGCCTACTTCAGAGATTTCAAGTGGTTTACAACATGGTTAAAAACATAAAACAAGTAATCAAAATGTAATAAAGATCATATCCAACTCAATACCAAACAAAATAAAGTCTGGTCATCGTAAAATCATATAAATAAAAATTTAAAAACCAACCTCCCAATGGTGTTTGGAACAGAACCGGCCTGACAGCTTTGTGGAATACCAATAGGGTATTTGTCTGTAGTTGGCTTGGCTGCTCTTAGAAAAACACCTACTGTACCTCAAAATTTTGTGTCATGATAAATGAACAAATAATAAGTATTGCAGAGAATTCCCTGCCATTGTTTATAAGGTTGGCTTATATACTGAAGTTTTGTTTTCAAGGAAAATAACTCAGATTCTGACTAGAGAGAAATTGAAGCTGGATTTGCTGAAATTAAAGTCAAATGAAGAAAATAATTTTTGATCACATAGACTTCTTACTCAAAAAAATAAAGGCAAAAAGTCCTGTTGGAATTTAGCTAGACAAATTATTAATTTAATTTGTATTTATTAAATTATTTCACTATCTTTAGATATAGCAGTAATGGAACAGAAAGGGATCAAAGAAGTAGAATTACAGGTGAAACTCGAAAAATTAGAATATCGTGTAAATGTTCATTTATGTCAGTATGGCAACTCAAAAGGTGAAACCAATATATGAGATAGACGCATTACATGCAAAGCGAGATATGTCAAGCCTTACTTTGGTATAATTGTGATGATTATGGCGTACAGCTTATGAAAACCCCAAATTCACAATCTCAGAAAATTAGAATATTGCATGACATCAATAACACAAGGATTGGAAATAGAACAATATCGGATCTCTGCAAAGTATAAGCATGCATATGTACTCAGTACTTGGTTTGGGCCCCTTTTGCAGCAATGACTGCCGCAATGCGGCGTGGCATGGATGCTATCAGCCTGTGGCACTGCTGAGGTGTTATGGAAGACCAGGATACTTCAATAGCGGCCTTCAGCTCCACTGCATTGTTCGGTCTCATGTCCCTCATCTTTCTCTTGGCAATGCCCCATAGATTCTCTATGGGGTTCAGGTCAGGCGAGTTTGCTGGCCAATCAAGCACAGTAATCCCATGGTCATTGAACCAGGTTTTGGTACTTTTGGCAGTGTGAGCAGGTGCCAAGTCCTGCTGGAAAATGAAGTCAGCATCCCCATAAAGCTCATCTGCGGAAGGAAGCATGAAGTGCTCCAAAATCTCCTGGTAGACGGCTGCATTGACCCTGGACTTAATGAAGCACAGTGGACCAACACCAGCAGATGACATGGCTCCCCAAATCAACACAGACTGTGGAAACTTCACACTGGACTTCAAGCATCGTGCATTGTGTGCCTCTCCATTCTTCCTCCAGACTCTGGGTCCTGGGTTCCCAAATGAGATGCAAAAGTTGCTCTCATCAGAAAAGAGGACTTTGGACCACTGGCAACAGACCAGTTCTTTTTTTCTGTAGCCCAGGTAAGACGCTTCTGACGTTGTTTGTTGTTCAGGAGCGGCTTGATGAGGAATACGACATTTGAAGCCCATGTCCAGGATCCGTCTGTGTGTGGTGGCTCTTGATGCACTAACTCCAGCCTCAGTCCATTCCTTGTGAAAGTCCCCAACACTTTTGAATGGCCTTTTCTGACAATCCTCTCCAGGCTGCGGTCATCCCTGCTGCTTGTGCACCTTTTTCTCCCACACTTTTCCCTTCCACATAACCTTCTATTGATGTGCTTTGATACAGCACTTTGGGAACATCCAACTTCTTTTGCAATTACTTTTTGGGGCTTTCCCTCCTTATGGAGGGTGTCAATGATGGTTTTCTGCACAACTGTCAGGTCAGCAGTCTTTCCCATGCTTGTGATTCCTACTGAACCAGCCTGAGAGACCATTTCAAGGCTCAGGAACCCTTTGCAGGTGTTATGGATTCATTAGCTGATTAGAGTGGGACACTTTGAGCCTAGAATATTGAACCTTTTCACACTATTCTAATTTTCTGAGATTGTGAATTTGGGGTTTTCATAAGCTGTACGCCATAATCATCACAATTATACCAAAGTAAGGTTTGACATATCTCACTTTGCATGTAATGCGTCTATCTCATATATTGGTTTCACCTTTTGAGTTGCCATACTGACATAAATGAACGTTTGCACGATATCCTAATTTTTCGAGTTTCACGTGTATATGCCCAAGAGAGATTTAAATTTAAATTACTTGAAATGTAACAATTTTGGAGTAAAGATACAAAGAATTTAAAAAATGTCTTGAATGGAGATTTTCTTAGAAGTGGCAAAAAGCAATATCTCTCAGTCCATTGGGTTATGTCTAGTATAGTTCTTTAAATCCAGCCATCAGTTGCTCAACATTTTATAGTGATGCAGTTAGGCCCTTATTCTAATTTTGGTCTTTTTGAAAATGTAGTCAGGATTTTTGACATCTTAATTTATAAACACCTAGATCTATTCCCAGTGTAGCCTTGAGATCAGAGACAGGTCTCCTCAGAATTATTTGCTTGACTAAGGCATAACTTGGTCACAGGTTGGATACTTCCCATAATAATAACTGATAACCATTGATCTAAATGGTAGGAAAACAGAGTAAGAAATTACCTATTCCTTGAGTATCTGTTACTGTCTGATCTTGAAATGCCATAGAAGTTATGAAACAGTGGATTGAGGACACAGAATTTTAAAATGAACTAAGTCAAACCATCAGGATTTACTGACCCTTAAGAGATTCCCAGAGACATTTTCCTTTAAACTGTGTAAGCTTGTTCATTTATTCTAAATATCGATGGGCGTTTTCTGGAACATGATTTAATGCCCTTCCCTTGGCAGTTTTAGAGGGTAGATATAATATCCTATGTCCTTCTGAAACAGGAGGTTGAATCAATCAAACATGGTTTTTGCCACTGCAAGTTGTACTCTGATCCTTAGTCAGAGTAGATGATCCTCTGATTCACCTTTAATTAAAAATCTGCCAAGCCATGCAGACACATTTTATATTAGTTTTTTTTTCTAGCTGATAGTCTGCAACATGACATGTATAATCCTTAATTTTTCTTTCTAGCAATAAAAATACATCAGACTACTGAATTGTCAAAGGAATTGGATAGGAGTAAATCAGAGTGTTTTAAGTTTTAGTTATGATTACATTATATTCACTTTTATGATTTGCATTCTCACTTGTAGTCTGATTTAACACCATAGTAATTTACCACTAGTACAAGATCTAGCCAATGTTTTTGAATCCCATTTTTAGCTAGGATCTATCCTGTATGCACTTCCTCTATCCTGCAAATGTTTCTGTGCATGCTAGGAAGGAGCCAAAGAGTTTGCAGCTGCTTTGACTGCTGAGAGAATAAAAACACCGCCAAAGCGCCCAGGTGGTCGCCGAAGGGGAAGGCTTCCAAATAATACCAGCAGGCCCAGCACGCCAACCATAAATGTGCTGGAATCAAAGGATACAGACAGTGACAGAGAAGCTGGAACTGAAACTGGAGGTGAAAATAATGATAAGGAAGAGGAAGAGAAAAAAGATGAGACTTCAAGCTCCTCTGGTGAGATAATTGTAGAATGTTGCTGGCTTTGTAAAAATTGTTTATGCTGGGACTGGAAATATTGGATTATACTCCATTTGTTTTATTGAAGGGCCATAGTTTTGTATAAAGTTTCTGCTTTTGAACATATGAAATTAATTTTTTATTATAATAATTACCTGAGTTACCTTGCTTTGGATTCTACAGTACAGTCATCCCGTACTGTGCACTCTCCAGAATTCACAACTAATTTGAATTACTGAGAATCCTGTAGGGAATAAGAATTAAATTCAGAATTTAATTAATGATAATTTCAGAATATATAACATTTTTCTGGGTTTGCATATGTTTTATGGATGCATGCATATCCATCCTGACTGATCAAAAGTGCTTTCTGTGAAACTGGCGTGTGCATGTGTAATTGTTTTTAAAAATATATAAAATTATTATTATATAAGAGGTTAATGTGGTAATCAGAGCCACTAAGGTTTCAGAACAATTACGAGTAGGCATCCAGCAACAGGATTAACTTTTCTAATGTCTGGGAAGGTAGAATTTCCCTTTTCTACTGTGTATCTTTCTCTTCCTTTGTTCATGGTAGTTATGAAAAGAAACTATTTTCTAAAGAAAAAGTAGACTAGCAAATCTAACTCAAGGTCTATGTTCTGAGAAACGGAATGCAGTCTACTCTGGCTAATAATGAAAACTTCTTTAAAGTACAACAGTAGTAATGTTAATGTAATAATGTTTATTCATGCTAAGAAAGCCATGTTGCTGTTCTCAGTTGACCCTACACATGTTAGCTCTAACTGGCAAAAATGACTTTTCTGGCATTTAGGCTTCATCAAAAGGATGAGCAAAGCAAGAATCTTTCAGACCTCATATATGTCAGCTCTAGGTTCTTCTGGCAATTATTTCCTCTTCAGAAATGTGTGTTGAACAGCAGAACTGGACCTGCTTTAAATCTCTAGTTGTCATTAGGACTAGGAGGCCGTGTTACTTGGTGGCAATACTGAGATGGCCTTACTGATGCTGGGACGTGTCCTGTAGAATAATTTCCCTCTGAAGTTATTTAGATAGCTTCTCAAAACATGTTTTATTAGGCTTTGCAGTTCTTCACTTTTAAAGACAAAAAGTGTATTGGAATGTACAGGGATATAAATTGGGTCCTTATTTGCAGTTCCCTAATGCAGCTGTGCTTTTCTCCAAGATTGTATACTTGATCCTGAAAAAGTATGTATTTAGTTTAAGAATTTGCAGGAGCTATGTTAATGTTCCCTCATCTTTTGAGAATTTTTTTCCTTTGAATCCAAAGTGCTGCCCCTATTATTTATTAATTTATTGTCTGTTAGAATTACCCAACCGTTCTTCCAAATGCTCCAGGTTTTTATGATGTAATTTCCCAGCCACTGTCCTTCTAATATTGGTTATTTTAATGGATTGTTTTTATTTTGTAATAACATTTGTATAATTATTTTCAATTCATTTGGGGTTTTTATATTTTTAAGAAATAAAATAAATAGCCAGATTTTTCTTCAGACATACTGGGGAGTGGGACCGTCTGGCATTTTATCCCTGTTTTCCCTTTTTCCAACTCAAATTAGACTTATTATAGCTTCTGATTATCACAGGGCAGTACATTCCAGAGATGAAACCTTGCATTTTTCAAATTGCTGATTAGAGATGTTCAATGCCTCTGACAATCACATGCCAATGCCTCTCCAAGAACAAGACTTTTGTTATTTTTAATTAAACATTTTAGCAGCTTTTCCAGTTGCTCCAGTTTTTCACCTAGGTTGCTAGCAATCAAACAAAATAAAACGGACCTTCTGGATCTCAGCCTCATTTTGGCTAAAGAGAACCAATCTAGTAAATAAATGGAACATTGAACAATTACTATGTAAGATACTTCTGATTTAATGTGATGGAAATATCCAATCAATTATACAGTACTGTGCAAAAGTTTTAGGCAGGTGTGAAAAAATGCTGTAAGGTAAGAATGTGTTCAAAAATATATATTGTAATTGTTTATGTTTATCAATTTACAAAATGCAAAGTGAGCAAACAGAAGAAAAACCCAAATCAATATTTGATGTGACTACCCTTTGGCTTCAAACCAGCATCAATTCTTACACTTGCACACTTGCACAAAGTCAGGGATCTTGTAGGATTAGAGTCAGGTGTATGATTAACCAATTATACCAAGCAGGTGCTCATGATCATCAATTTCATATGTAGGTTGAAACATAGTCATTAACTGAAACAGAAACAGCTGAGTAGGAGGCTTAAAACTGGGTGAGGAACTGCCAGACTCTGCTACTAAGGTGAGATTGTGGAAGACAGTTTCATGTGACAGGTCATACAGCATGGCAAGACTGAGCACAGCAACAAGACACAAGGTAGTTCTACTGCATCAGCAAGGTCTCTCTCAGGCAAAAATTCCAAAGCACACTGGGGTTTCGGGATGTGCTGTTCAAGCTCTTTTGAAGAAGCACAAAGAAACGGACAACGTTGAGGACTGTAGATGCAGTGGTCGTCTAAGGAAACTTAATGCAGCAGATGGAAGATGCATCATGCTTACTTCCCTTCGACATTGGAAGATGTCCAGCAGTGCTATCAGCACAGAACTGGTGGAAACCAGTGGGACCCAGGTACACCCATCTACTGTCTGGAGAAGTCTGGCCAGAAGTGGTCTTCATGGAAGAATTGTGGCCAAAAAGCCATACCTCTGATGTGGAAACAAGGCTAAGCGACTCAACTATGCATGAAAACATAGGAACTGGGGTGCAGAAAAATGGCAGCAGATGCTCTGGACTGATGAGTCAAAATTTGAAACCTTTGTAGCAGGAGGCAGTTTGTTCACTGAAGGGCTGGAGAGCAGTACAAGGATGAGTGTCTGCAGGCAACAGTGAAGCATGGTGGAGGTTCCTTGCAAGTTTGGGACTGCATTTCTGCAAATGGAGTTGGAGATTTGGTCAGGATCAATGGTGTCCTCAATGCTGAGAAATACAGGCAGGTACTTATCCATCGTGCCATACCATCAGGGAGGCCCCAAATTTATTCTCTAGCAGGACAATGACCAAGCATACAGCCAATGTCATTAAGGACTATCTTAGCATAAAGAAGAACACGGAGTCCTGGAAGTGATGGTTTGGCCCCCACAGAGCCCTGATCAACATCATGGAGTCTGTCTGGGATTACATGAAGAGACAGAAGGATTTGAGGCAGCCTACATCCACAGGAGATCTGTGGTTAGTTCTCCAAGATGTTTGGAACAACCTACCTGCCGAGTTCCTTCAAAAACTGTGTGCAAGCGTACCTAGAAGAATTGATGCTGTTTTGAAGGCAAAGGATGGTCACACCAAATATTGATTTGATTTGGATTTTTCTTCTGTTGGCTCACTTTGCATTTTGTCAATTGACAAACATAAACAATTACAATATATATTTTTGAAAGCATTCTTCCTTTACAGCATTTTTTCACACCTGCCTAAAACTTTTGCATGGTACTATATATGTGTGACATTTTTTTCCTTTGTGCTCCAGCATGTGCTAGACTCTTCAGCTGTACCTTAGATAAAACTCTGAGGAATGCTTTTCTTGACAGTTGGAATTAATCCATTGTTTGATATATTTATTTCATCAAATTAAAATCAATCATTACAGTACATACCCATTTGATACCTCAAGGAGTATCAAAGATGCTCAAACACTAATTTTCCAACTTCTTGCTGGAGCATGCTGTAAGCACTCATGTACCATGTAAAATCAGTTACTTCTGTACTATAAAATGAGTTGGCATACATCCTCCCCCCCCCCCCCCGCCAGGATGTTATCTTGTTTTCTTTCTGTGCCAGGAGTAAATGAATGCTTGAGTCAAATACAGGAATACCTTAGAATTTCCTGCCTTTTGAGGATATGATTAGCAACTTTTTTATTGATTACTCCTCTGGATATGCCATTAATTGATTTTTTAAAAATATTTTTATTGAAATTTTTTTAAAAACAGCAATAAAAAACAATACAAAAACTCAGAAAGGAAAAGAAAAGTAAGGAAAGAATAGAAAGTGCGAGAGAAAAGGAAAGAAAGAGAAAAAAATAAGAAAAAGAAAAATATTTAAAGAAATGACTTCTGATCTTCATCACAAGTACAAACAAACTTAGTAATTCTTCACCCCTTATAAGATTACATACAAGTATCTCTTCCCAAAACTCATCCCTTGTCCATACACAAATCCATAAGTCATTTATATTTCAGTCCTGGTGTCAGCAAAAAGTCATAAAGACTTCCCAGAATTTTATAGAAACATGTCTTATTTTAACCTTGGTCGAACAAATCAGCTTTGTACTCCTTCCTTTTTCTTCTAGCAATCTTGATCTTTAATTTAGATGCTGTCATAGGATTTGATCCCTCTTCAGTTTTTCTTTTTCCCATCTCAAAGACTTCTTCGAGGTTTCAGCAAACCTCTTTTGTAAATCCAGTAAGGAGTCATGATCCAGGTCATTCTCTTGGCTTATCATTTGTGTTTCTACTTTAATTGTCATCTCTGTCTTATAATACAGTTTTTTTTTAATTTTCCAGTATTTTTGCATCAGATGAGGTTTATTTCAGCTCTATCTAGTAGATCTTCCAAAGTATTCTCTTTCACATCTGTCATTTCTTCTCTAACATCTTTTGGATATAGTCTATCCGTAGAAGCAGACATCATTGCTGACATTCTGGCTGCTTGTTTCTGTCCCCATTCTTCAAATACCTCCTGAAGTATTTCAAGTGTCATACTATGTCTGGTCCCTTAATTCATTTATAAGTTTCTTGAATTAAAGTCTTAGTTAGCTTTTTGCTGTTTATTTCATTTTTGTTTTTAAATTCTTAACCTTATAGTTAATTTCTTTTATTCTGGAATGAAGGTAACTCACCATGTGGCTTTGCAAACTTGTCACTTGAAGATCTTTATTAGCCTTAAGATAGTTAAATAGGTAATTTCAGAAAGTGATTAGAAAATGAGGTTAGTGAACCCAGTTTTCTTTAAAAGGCTGTGCCGCAGTTGAGAGTGTGATGGTTTCTCTTTGTCTCTGTCAGGTTTAGCCCAGGAAACTCCAGGAGACAATACAGATTCAATCCAGCAAGGTTTACTTGGCTTCACCCTAATTACAGAATCTTCTCAGACTGAGAGCAGTTCTCAGGGTCAAACTACAAACATCACTAGCATTCCTCAGGGAGGGGCCAGTCTCATCCTCTTATCTCTTCTTCGCTCTTCTGGGGATGAGAGTCCATGTTTCACACCCCTGCTCCACACTCCCACAGTCTCCTGGCATTCAAACCCTCAGGAAACTACTGTCCTGTGATCTCCTTGCAAGGAGCAGCCATCTGGAGAACAAGTGGGCAATCTCTCGTCCTCTCTTTATCTGGAGAGGTTCTGTGGGACTGATCTACCCGTTGGTCCTTCATTTGTGACCACGATATAGTCTCCGCTCATTCAGGGACGTGCTAGCTCACCATTGCTCACCCGGAAGTTCTGGATGTGTCATTACAGGTAGTCCTCGAGTTATGATGACAATTGGGATCAGAATTTTCATTGCTAAGTGATGTAGTCGTAAGCGACCACATTGCTTAGCAATAGCAATCCCTGCAGTCCTAGTTGCTGTTGTCAACTGAATCTCATGGTCGTTAGGCAAGGCAATTTCCTGCCAGCTTCCCACAACCAAAGTCAGTAGGGAAAGAAATTGCAAGTCCGAGGCCAGCAGGCAACTAAGTGGCTGCTGTAGGGTGGGGGAGGGGGTGAGGGGATGAAGTGCAGGTTGGGAAGAGTGTGCAGGGGTGCAGTGCAGGTTGGGAAGGAGGTGCGGGGCTTCGTGAGAGGCGCCACATGGGTCAGGAAGAGTGCGCAGGGGTGCAGTGCGGGTTGGGAAGGGGGTGCGGGGCTTCGTGAGAGGCGCCACATGGGTCAGGAAGAGTGCGCAGGGGTGCATGAGGTGCCACCCAGGTCAGGAAGGGTGCACGGGGGTTTGGTATGGGGGTTGGGAAGGATGTGCAGGGGTTGGGAAGGATGTGCGTGGGTTGGGAAGGATGTGCAGGGGTTTGGTATGGGTTGGGAAGGTTGCATGGGGGTGTGGGTTGGGGAGGGCACATGGGGGTGCAGAGCAGGTCAGGAAGGGCATGCTGGCATGTGGCACTGGTCGGGGAGGGCATGCGGGGATTCAGCACAGGTCAGGAAGGGTGCACAGGGATGTGCAAGAGGTGTCGTGTGGGTGGGGGAGGGTGTGTGGGAGTGTGGCATGGGTTGGGAAGGGTGTATGGGTATGTGCGAGTGGCTGGTGTGGTGCGAGTGCAGAAGGGCTGGAGAGGGCGCATGGGTTGGAGAGATCTACCCCAGTGACTTGCAACCTTCCCTGCCGGCTTCCCCATTGATTTTCTGGGGAAGCCGGCAGGGAAGGTTGCAAATGGTGATCATGTGATCACGGGGTGCTTGGCAACCGGTCATAAGTGCAAATGGGTTGTCAAGTGTCCACATCACAACCACATGACCGTGGGGGCACTGCAATGGCTGTAACTTCGGGGGCTGGTAATAAGTCCCTTCATTCAGCACCATGGTAACTTTGAACAGTTGCTGAATGAATGGTTGTAAGTCAAGGACTACCTGTAATCGAAATTAAAAAATAACTTGTTTTAGAAATTTGAGGGGTCAAAGTCAAGTCTGATAACATCATACAGTGCTATGTTACCAGAACTAGTAATCTGAAGTCCTCCTTATGTTTTGAACTACAGCTCCCACAGTCTCTTGACTCTGGTCAAGCCTGCTTGCTTGTGTACACATTACCTACCCCTGCTATATTTAAAATGGTATCTCATTGAATGTAGGAGGCTTGATTTTTTTCTGCTTGGTCATCGCTGCTATTTCTGAGACTTGATACTCTTTGCTTTTGATATTGCAGAAGCAAATTCTAGGTGTCAAACACCAATCAAGATGAAGCCAAATATAGAGCCTCCAGAAAATGTTGAATGGAGTGGTGCTGAAGCTTCTATGTTCAGGGTTCTCATTGGTACCTATTATGACAATTTCTGTGCAATAGCCAGGTTAATTGGGACCAAAACATGCAGGCAGGTAAGCATGAAATGATGAGAATGTTTTCAAAAATACTAGTGAAACAGTATAAACATTCATTTTTTATTAATTTCAAATGTATTAGATTTTATGGAGAGCGCTAATACATCAAATTCTACTCAATAAAACATTGCAGTGAAACTTAGAGGATATTTAATCTCTTTACAGGTATATGAGTTTAGAGTAAAGGAATCTAGTATTATTGCTCCAGCACCTGCTGAAGATGTTGATACTCCTCCAAGGAAGAAAAAGAGGAAACACAGGTAATATCAGCCATCCCACAACATATTTAAAGTGGGAAAGAAGAATTTTAAAATAAAATTAATCAAATGAATGTCACAAGCAAAGATGTACGGAAAGTCTAAACTATTTATTTTTTGTTAAATAAATGAAATAGTGTGTTCTGTAATCTTATCAGAAAATTTTCAATATCTGAATGGAAGAATGGATCACAAAGCAGTGTACAAATTCAAATGCAATTACAATTTGCTGAAACTTAGTCCTGCAGATAAGGATTGTATTGAGATATAAAAAATTCTGCTTTAGATTTTCCTGTAATAACCAACTTTTTAAAATTCAAAATAAATATAAATAATGTTTTTTTTCCTAAAATAATTCCACTGCCAAAATGTGCCCCAACTGAAAAATTTTGGTAATATGGAGGAAAGGGCGAGGGGGGGGGGGGAGAAAGGAGCTCTGTCTAATTTGTTGACATCATTATGTCATCAGCCCACCGCTTGTGATTCCTGGTGATGTAAAATAATAGGAAACTCCTGTCCCAGTTGTTATTTCATTTATATCCTGCCCTTCTGTCCAGAGATCATTGAAGGTGGCTAACCAAAAATAAAGCTGCATAAAAACTGTTAAAATCACTATTAAACTCCACCAATCAACTGAACTGCATGTTTGTTAAGAGAAATGAATAGGGAATCTTTATAATGCCATAAAAATTAGTGGGTATGAGAAAACATTCATTTGCTGACTTCTCAATTCCCTGATTGCCAAGATTGGATCATTTCTCTTCCCTGTCTTCCAGGATGCTTACCATTAGCAGGACACAAAAGCATGCAGTCAGTGCACAAGCAGACTCAACAAACCACCTGTATATTAGCAGTGAATTTACAGTCCCACAGTATTCCCACAGTTGTATGTAAGGCATATTTGCACACAATGCACCTTATTGGCTTTCTTTAGTGAACCCACCCATGTAAAATCTAATTTCCCTGTACCAAAGAATTCTTAAAAAATGGTTAAATCTTTTTTTTTTTTTTTTTTGAGCGGATGGGCAGTAGTGTGAAGCTGTGAGCATTTCTGTCTAGCCACTGTTCTGGTCGGAGCCTTGTCTCCATCCAAGCAGTGTGTGTTATGAATAATCTGCAGCCTCAGAGCAGCGCGTTCTGTTTGACCCATATGGGTTGGTGATTGGGTCCTAGCAACAAATTGCTGTGTTGGGCTGTGAGAACTGGGCTAATAATAGGGGGCATGCCAGGGTATTGGCTACTTCCATTGCAATTCAGATGATGCAAGGATTAGTAGAAACACCCAGATGGGCTTCATGGGATTGCCATTCAATACGAACAACTCTCAGATGTTGCTTAAGGACTGGAGAGTCTCCCAGATGCTGCACAGATCTTCTTTGTTTGATTAGCATCTCTTAGGTGACAGGAACTAGAGAATCATCCCAGTAGGATTCACTCATGTGAACTAGTAACCAGCAAATGTGACCCAGGTTATTTAGGATGTTAGGAATAGGATTCAACCTTTCTTGTCAACTATATCTGGACAGTAAGCAGGCTAGTGTTAGTGGTCTGGAAATGAGGTAAGATGGCTAGCACTCCTCTTTCATTGGTAATTGCATAAGTCCAACAAGGTTAGTTTCTTTTAAGTAAGAAGAGTTGCTGCCCCATGTTAGCATGGGGTGTCTCATACTCTGGAGAACACACTCTTGCTTGGGATACTGGTTGATGGACAAGAGATGGTGCAAGTGTTGTTCGCTATAGCCAGAGTTTAGCATTGGTTTCTCCAAACTGGAATGGCACATCATGTGACATTCTGGCTCTCTTGGATAGCCCAAAGCAGAGAGTTCTACATTATTTGTCATGCCAACAGACAGAACTTCTCTTAAGCTTGGGAATGCACTAAGCGTGGTACCCCAAGAGGAGCTTAGAATTCTGTGGGCAGCCAAGAAGAAACCTGTGCTTCAGAAGGTGGAGGGGCCTTGGTAGAGGTGGTGGTTGGGAGGATCCTTAAAACCAAAGTTCTGATAAAAAAGGACAAGAAATGCTCTTCTCTGTGTGTATGGTGGGCGTATGTATGTATGTATGTAGCATATAGCACACTAGTGTTATCTGCTAATACCTGGATACACTTAAATGCAATAATTAATTCACCTAACTAAGGAAAGAGGCTCTTGCCGGGGGGTGGGGGTGGGTGCCTAGTTAAACTTCAGGAGCTGAATTGAAAAACAGGTAGATCAGGAAAAATTCCCTTGTTCTTCTAACCATTAACCCTACTTTACTGTTTTAAAACTAAGATTGAAACTCCACTCTGAAAGCAGCACACATAAACTAAAATGGGATGGGGTTTGTGTGGAATTGGCTCAGAGGCAGCCAGCCACCTCCAGAAACGTCAATGTATTCAGTCCAGGTACCAATTCTCTTGCAGCAATCCTAATCCTTTTTTCTTGGCCCTTCACCAATGGCATTTAGTTCCAAAATGGCTCTTCACTCAGCCATGTGCTTTGCTTATGGATCTCTCTGCTGTTCATGTTTCCATAATCACTACACTTCATCACAGCGAGTTCCAGTTGGTATACTGGCCAAGATGAGATTAAAAAAAAAGATGCAAAACAACTGTTTAATGACGTTGTTGGGAAAAGAACAGAACACTCACAACAGCCCCACATGAAACAGCCATGTTTAGTTCTGAGTACAAAAATAAAATGATATGTTTTTGTTTTGTTCTCAAAACACACTCCCAAAACATAGGTTTCAAGGTTGGAACAGAGATAATTCACACTTACATTGTATGACGTGTCCCTACAGAAAATTACAGTTTATCTTTAAACATGTCAGAGCAAAATTATTATTTCTGGTATGATAATTAGTATCTTTTTTAATGATGCAGTTTTAAGTGACATTTTGACATTGCTTGTTTTGTTTCTGAAAGTGATACAAAATGCTAAAATTTCTTTTCTAAGGTACAGCTTGAGTTATGTGCATTTTCCCAGTGAAAATCTATTAAGTATATTGTATATTCTTTTTACAGATTGTGGGCTGCTCACTGCAGGAAGATACAGCTGAAGAAAGGTTAGCATCTTTAAACTCAACTTATGTCCTGAAATTCTGTTGTTGTTGTTTTTTTAAATAAGAACATCCAAACAAATTATCCAATCTGGCAAATTTTATAAGCTAGTGTTTCCAGTATGCACATGAAGACACTTTGCCCCAGTTTAGTTTAACTCAGAGGGCTACCCCTTGATTTGCATGTCCTAAGTGGGAGGAATAGAAACTACTCTGGCTCTCTGCTTAGTATAGTATTTTCCCAGTTCTAGGAATATAGCAGGGAAGTGGGAAGGCTTTGGGTTTGATCTACTTCCAGAACACATAACTACCCTCTTCGCCAGAATTTGTATAGTCGACAAACAGTGATGATGTCCCTTTATATTTCCTGCATGGAGGAGATGTCCAAAAGTACCTCATTTTCCATATTGCTCCTTTGGCCCAGTGCAGGGAAAGGCAGGAGTAATAAAAGATTCTGTTGAAGTGCATTGAATTTAGGTTATTTCTCTTATCCTTTCCCTATGTTCTTGAATATATGTAGGGATATGCAGATGGTTTTTTGGGTGAAAGGGATGAGGATCTCCTTTTATACTCCAGAAGGTTTATCAGTTTTTTTGTCCTTAAAAATGCCTAAATTATTTGTTGTTCAGATGGGTCATCTAATCATGTTTACAACTACCAGCCATGTGATCACCCACGCCAGCCTTGTGACAACTCATGTCCATGTGTGATTGCACAGAATTTCTGTGAGAAGTTCTGTCAGTGCAGTTCAGAATGTGAGTATTGGAGAAATTTTATTTTTTAATATCATTTGAACAAGAAGTTGTCTTTTTTCTTCTTTTTTGTCTCTTGGTCAGATTGCAGGAGGAGGAAGAGAAGGGTTTCACAATTTGCCTTTTTGCTGCTATTGTGAAGTTTTCTCCCAATGGCAGAAAATGGTAGAAGGTTCAAGATAGGGTGGTTCCTAATTGAGAATATAGTAGGGACAAATTGCCAAAGCCCTTTCACCTTATTCCATACTCCCTGTCTAGGTAGCTGTATTCTTTCCTTTGGTTCTGGGTTGGAGCTGTTACTTTTTTTTTTAAAGAAACCAACAGCCCTGTAATCTGAAACCACATGATATTAAGTTTAGCCCTTTCAGAGAAAAGTGACAGAGCAGGTAGCCATTCAGACTTAAAGACTGAATTTTTTAAACAGTCAGGTTGGTTGTTTTCTTGTTTAAATTGTAAATAAAACTCATTTAAAATATGCAGTTATTGTGACAGTCATAGCAGCCATTAACAGCTATTCCCTGTGCAATAGTTTTTTTCCATAATTGCTGTTCCTTTGGAGCTTGTGTTTCTTCATGAAGATCAGTAATAACGAATAAGATCCCAGAAGGGAACGTTGCCTAATATTTTTGGAATTCTTTTAGAGAAGGTATTTATAGGGAAATGTACATGTTCTAAGGTGCAGCTCCCAATTCATAGAAGGCGGAGAGATTCACAGTTTCAGGCCTTGGATCATATCCAGTTCCAGAAAGACTTGACTGGCTTCTGAAAGTTGCCTCTGAACTGTAATTTTGGTGAAGGATATTTTTTTTTAATATAAGGGAGTGATAATATTAAATGTATATAATTAAAATTGAATTCAATTTAAAGCACATTTCATTTTTGTTATGACCCTACCCACTTCTTTGTTTTGCTTCCTATACTTTCCACTTTGGGGAGTTAGTTCCCAAACCACATGCCATTCAAAAGCCACTTGTGGCCCTTAACCTTCCAAAAGTTAACCTTCCCAGCTACATGTCCCCAAATCTTCTGCCACATATAGGGTTTCCTCAACAAATGTAGGATTTATGGAGGGTTGAAAGTTCAAAGGGGATTGTCTTAAAGCTTTACTGATAACACTGCAGTTTGAATAGCCAATATTTTTTTAAAATAACACATATCTAAAATATATGAGCTGCTTATACTTGCTGTTACTATGCTACTACCTGAACTGCTCCCAGGAGTTACATCCAGTTATACAACACCATTTGAAACCCTTTGGGTTTCTGCTTTACCTTGGTGACTGCATTTGCATTGCCCAGCACTTTAACCTGCACAAAGTCCTGGGCAATCCTGCAATCTGTAACAGGAGTTAAATAAGTTGATTCAGCTTTCATTTTTCTGTTTAAAGGCCAAAATAGGTTTCCTGGGTGCCGTTGTAAAGCACAATGCAATACAAAGCAGTGTCCTTGCTACTTAGCTGTACGTGAGTGTGATCCAGATCTTTGTTTGACATGTGGAGCAGCTGATCATTGGGACAGCAAAAATGTGTCTTGCAAGAACTGCAGCATTCAACGAGGATCCAAAAAGGTGGTTCATCTTTTTATGAACAGATGGCACATTTTATCTTTGTTCATGCCAGACAGCTCTGCAAAATGTATAGAGCATGGCTGCCTAGAGCATTCTTCACCAAGAAAGTGGAAGATGGTTTCTACGTAACCTGCTCCCTGATTTATATACTTAGTTTATTTGGGAATCATCTGAGGGTGTTCTTGTTGGGCTGGTGATCAAATTAGGTTTGTAAACCATTCTGTTTTTATTACCTCATGTTTGCAATGACAGGATGTGTGAAACTGCATATTCAGAACTTGTATATCGCTTCTCAATAGACAGTTTACACACACTATTGGAAGTGAAGTTATCAAATGCTTGTATATTGATGCTTATGTGATCAGCCATCTGTAACACTGCTGTGACAGAGAAACCACCTGCTCTATGCTAGGGTTGGCACATAATCATATTAGATTTATGTTAGACTGCCCCATGAAATTTGTTGTTTAGTGATCATGCAGAGTTTATCTTAGCAGGCAAAAAATGTGCACATCTAAGGTTGCTACTTTCATTTTAACAGAAATTAAGCAACATAGAATAAATTCAGTGGTGAAAAACAGGAGGTTCTGGAATATCAGTTGCTTCTGGAAGGTCTTACCTTGTTTAGTTTATGTAAAAAAATGAAACGTGTAACTGTGGTAATGTGCAATATATTCATATTTGTTATATCTATAAGTACAGTGGAATTTTATGAAAATGCCACAGATGAGTTTTTATGTCATAATTAAAAACTTGCTGTGGGAGTTTTCATGGCACAGTTCTGTGCAAACTAGTGCTATAATTTCTTGTTCAGGTCCTATTCATGTCGATTGACTTGTACAGAACCTCCTTGTAGATGATATAATAACAGTGACACAAAACGAATAAGCTGTGAGTGAAATGTTGCTCCTGTACTAGGTATAACTTTAACTGACACTTACATGTCTCATTTGATATCTTTGCAGTTTTGAAATATTTGCATTCATACAGTATTATGTAGCTATCAACTTTTAAAGTGAAGGAAGTTCTGGAGGTTTTACAGCTGGTGCAAACATTTCAAAAGATTCATTGAAAAATTGGGGAGGGGTGGAGAATACTCTGGTGTGGATTCAATGGAAGATCACAGAAGCAACCTTTGTGTTTCAAAACTGTATTTTCTGAGCATGCTGCTGTGAATGTCTATGAATCTGCATGCCAGTACTTCACTATTTATCTGAGCAGTCACTTAAACAAAAAACCCTTTATTGTTAGTTGGTCAATTACTTGGCTTGTTTTTCTGTCCCTTTTAATATTGCATAGTATGTATTTTGTTAGAATTAAGTATCTTTTCAGCTTTATTGGCTTGTTTAAGGCACTTGCTTTTTCATTCTGCTAGCATTTGCTGCTAGCACCTTCTGATGTGGCAGGCTGGGGGATTTTCATTAAGGATCCAGTGCAGAAAAATGAATTCATCTCAGAATATTGTGGTGAGGTAAGAACAACTGTTTTGTATAGTTAGTATTCTTATAGTATTGTATTCCATTTTGAGTGAAGTGCTTTGTTTACACCAAAATTGTTGAGAATTGCTTTTCTAAACAGCTACATCTTTTTCAAATGTATATCCTTTTTATAAGTAAGTAATGTGGGAGAGATAATAGGTCCAGATAAACACCCATATGGAAAGACCACATGCCTTGGTTTATATTGGAGTTTAGAAGTGTGTTGCATACATGGAGAGAAGGGGAATTGGACGGCATTTTAAGGAAAAATATGCTGCCTTCCAATCCACAGAAGCTAAATATCCCTAGCTTTGAAAGTGATATGGGTGTAGTAATTTGGAAGAATGTTGCTAATAATCAGTAGTTTTAGGAATTAGACCAGCAACAAAAGTTTGGGAGCGTTTCAACTCTGCTTTTTTCTCTCAGACACAAAAACAGAGGTCCACAAGGATGACACAAATAGAGAAGCAGGAATAGACACACAGAGGGAGATACCTCTTCTTGCCCTCCCCTCACTATTCAAGTGATGATAAAAATAACTTTATTGACTTGGAGTAAAACCCCTTCTGCAGAGAAATTACTGGAAGCCCCTTTCTCCGCATAACCTTATCCAGATTATTAGAGAAGGTAGGACTCTACCCCTTCCTATTGATTTTGGTAGGATTCCCCTCCACCCCCTCACATTTCAAGTTAATTGAACATCTTGCTCAATTGACTTGGGTAGATGGGAACTTCCCTTCTGAAAATCAGTGAGGATAGGAGTCCAACTTCTTCCAGCAGCTTTTCCAGTAGAATACTCCTCTCCCCCATCCAAATATATAGAAATATTGCTTAATTCACTTGCTAACCGGAAACATAGTATGATAGTAATGCGTACTATCTTAATCTACATATATCTAATTCTTAATCTACATATATCTTAGGCCCTGTTATTGTAAACGGATGCAATATGCTGCAGTGGAAATTCCAATCCTTAATTTTTATTTTAATTAAAATGAGAAGGTAGCATGCTGCACTGTGAAGTGTAATGTGCAGTATCATATTTATTTGCAAGAAAGCCTTTGGTTCTCATTGGCATTAAGAAAAAATAAAAATGGTGAGGTAATTCCAGACCACTGTTTTGAGGACCTCCTGGCTGGGGTGGGGGGGAGAGACTAAGCTGAGGTTGTAAGGAAGCATACTGGAATGGAGGAGGGACTGGAGGCAGGAACAACTTCAACCAGTTTGTTTTCTAATAAATAACCTTTTGTAATTTGCCATATTTAAGGCAGCCTTTTGAAGAGAATAACCACAACATGCTCTCAAAATTCAAAGGTGCCTCTTGGGCCATATAAAATAAAGAATGCTTTCCTTATATTTTGTTAGACAGTGAGGATAAAATTAGTACTGTATATGAAAGACTCATGCCATCTACCTAAGGTAAGGCATTGGAAAAAGTACAGTGTCTGAAAGGTAGATTCAACACCAGTGGGCAAGCCACCCAAGACCAAATGTTAGCAGTTCTCAAACTGTGGGTCCATCTTCCCAGGATCCCAAGCAATTTACAGACGTTGTGGGGGTGTTTTTTCCCTTAAAATTGATCAGATAAATCAGGAACACTATCAACAGTTGCTTGTTTTTTGCCTGGGCAAACAAAGGGCACTTTGCACCCTCTTTGGTAGAGGTATGGCCAAACTCATGCATCTATCCCTTTGTCAAAACCATCCACTATTTAAAGCATTGAGACTGGCAAATGGTTTCTTGTTGACTAGTGATTTTGGCGTGGTGTATAGTACTATATCTGCAATATCTGTGGAAATGTAACATGTTATTGCATGTTATCAGAGCCAACTTTTAAATATTATTTTCAGATTATTTCTCAGGATGAAGCAGACAGAAGAGGGAAAGTCTATGATAAATACATGTGCAGCTTTCTGTTCAATTTGAATAATGGTATGTGTATTGTCGTCCTTAGCCTGCCTCTATTTTATTCACATTTCTTATCTCAAATATTGGTCACAATGTTTTTTCCAGCCACCTCATCAGAATTGCGAAGACTAAGTTTGAAATGTTTAATTTAATGTTTGTTTGTTTATTTATTTATTAAATGCCTATGCCACCCATTTCCCCCAGAGGGGTTAATGTTCTTGATGGAAGTAACAAATTATTTTAATGTTCAGTTTTATCAAGAATTGAAGACGTAATACACAATTGTGAAAAACGCATTCTTTTATAGGTGGTGTGATCAGCAAAGATATTCAGCACTTTATGAAAACTGGACAAGTGTTAATTGACAAAAATACCCAAAATGTTTGAAAGGAAGCATTTATACATTATGTAAGATATGTGATGGGATACAAATAAAATACGTACATGTCATGAGTTATTATAATGCAGGGGAAGTTTATAAGCCAAATCAGTAATTAAAGCATTATAATTCAAGTGGCAGATGGCTGCAAAGCTTTTCTTGCAGAATAAGAGAGCATTTTTGTAAGAATATTACTATATTTCCTACACTTCAGTCAGTTGTGAATTTGTCTATTGTTTTTCTTTAGATTTTGTGGTTGATGCAACACGGAAGGGTAACAAAATAAGATTTGCAAACCATTCGGTCAATCCCAACTGCTATGCAAAAGGTGAATATTTATACAGTAGGAATATAATGAACTATTTATTCTCATATACTTTTAAGCAGAAGATATCTGTAAAGCCTTTCCTCAACTTCACTTTTTCTTTACAGTCATGATGGTTAATGGAGATCACAGGATAGGCATATTTGCTAAGAGAGCCATTCAGACTGGTGAAGAGCTGTTTTTTGATTACAGGTAGGGATAATGCTAAAACCTAAGTCAGGGGTAACAATACATTTCAGTATTTATGTCATGAGAATACTTTTACTAGCTATTATCAATAACTGATTGCGAAAGTATGGATAATCAGGATTATTACATTGTAAGCATCATAAATTGTTGGATGTAGGGATAACTGATTTCATTTCTATAGTGCCTTTTTGTGCAGAAGAATTCTTGGGGTGACTGGAAACCCCTTATGGACTTTTTGTGTAAAAAACAACTTATTTATGGTTTTGATCATTAGACAGGATAGATTATAGAAAAAAAGAGTGTCACAATGTAACCTTAGAGAGGTTAAGCTACAGTTGTACTTTTAACTGCTATAAAGATTGGAAGTCACTTCTTCATAACTTTATATCTTTTTCTTTTCTTTTTTCTTTTTCTATTCCTTTTTGCACTTTTTGCCATTTATTTTTTCTCTTCTCTCTTTCTATTTTAGTTTATATTATTATTGCTGTTAAAATTTTCAATTAAATAATATTAAAAAAATAATTTTGGGGGCACTTTGTTTTAAAAAACAATCAAATGCAAATAATTTTCTTTTTTGTTCTAGATACAGTCAGGCTGATGCCCTCAAGTATGTAGGCATTGAAAGAGAAATGGAAATCCCTTGATACCAGCTACCTCGCCTATAAAACAGCTGCCTTATCTTCAGGAGTTTCTAGTACTGTGGGCAATTTTATTTTTAAAAAACTGAATTGATGCAATTTGGAATGCAAAATTTGCAAAGTACTGTACCTGTAATTTATAGTGACAGATTTTAAAAATCAACTTTTTATTGCCTTTTCACCAGCTGCAACATGTTTTGTACCATTGAACTTTTGCAATAATGCAGTGTGGTACACTTTTTGAACCTTGAATAAAGGATACTTGAACTTTGAAATCATTTTGTTTGTTACCATCTTTAAGCAAAGGCTTGGCTGAATTTATAGATGTAAAATATTTGAAAGTATATTTTTTAGGTGAGAAATCTGCTACAAAAAATTTAACAAATCTTGAATCAAAAATACCTGTGAAAAATTTAATACTTTATTTACTGATCCCATAAAAATCATCTTACCACAAGAGCAGTTCTTAGTGTTTGTCTCAGTTGCACGCTCACCAAATTTTTGCAGCGAAGCTATCCACACATGATGTAACAAGGTGGTTTGTTTTGCAGCTGGCTTATCACAGAGCCTGACGCTTGATTTGGGTTGAGAGAGTGACTGATCCAAGGTTACCTAGCTGGTTTCTGTGCCTAGCGGAAAACTAGAACCTGGGTTTTCCTGCTCCTAGTTCAACATCTTAACCACTATACATACTGGCTCTTTACAACAAGAGCAGTACGTTGTTAAATTAAACTTATTGTCACTCTTTCATCCTAATGAACTTACGCATTCAGATTCTTCTTGATTTTATCTAATTGTATAAGAAATCATCCTAGCAGTTTTGCAATGAGCTATGAGAAGGAGGTCTGTGAATATAGCATGAGGGCTCAGAGGTGTATAATACAACTCACCATGACTGCTGCTCCTCTCCCCCCACTCTTCAACATGCTACAGAGAAACACAGCAGCTAAATTTCTTGTAATTAATGGCAGCAAAAACTATGCTCAGAACAGGGAGTGGGTGGGAAATGTATATGGATGCTTATGTAAGCCAAAAACTCCTAATGAGTAATCACTTCGGCCTGCAGTATTTCCACAATTTTAGTTGTTAAATATGGGCTCACACAATTTCCTGTCACTAAGAGCACTATGGAGCAATAAAAGATCAGTATAGCTGAAGTATTCTTACATGCTGCATACTTAATTTTTCCTTCCCACTGCACTTAGTATCAAAGGAAAAGGTTCAAGACTGATTTGAGCTTTGTAAAGTTTTGCTTGGTGGTACTAGAGATAATACTGAAAGCAAAACAGTACCCAGTTCATCTGGCTTTCGTAATCATTGTTCCTTTTATTTACATTTAAGAAAGATAAATTCATGTAACTTAACAATAAAACCAAATGCAACTTGTACAGAAATTTTAAATTTTTTATTTATCGCACATTAAAAAATGAAACACACTATACAAATGATTTTTCATAGCAGATTACACATGTGCCCAAATCAGATTCTCTCAAAGTGCTGCCAACTTGTATAAGTGCTGCCTGGGGCAACAGCTTTTCTTTGTATAGCCAATGTATTGATTTAAATGCAGTAGCATGCAACCTCCAGTGGAGAAGGTTTCAGATTCCATTCTGTTCTTAAATTAGATTAAATGGCATTGGTGTCCATATTTACAAACTTGAAATGTATCAATCCTGAGCAGGTCTGATGTAATTCCAGGACTGGCAGATGGTAGTCCTGGTCTTAATTATAAAAATGGAGGTCCAGACGGCAGCAGACCAACAAGTTCCATTCTTTTTCAAACTTGTTACTATTTAAGGGTGACACAGACAGCTGCTAAAAACTGTTAAGCCAAATAACTGTAGGTGTCCTTTTCACCATCCACACGCTCCAAGTATTCCTTCTCTATTAGAATATCAATGCACTTCTGTAAACAGAAAGAAAAACAATTATTTGGTCATGTTTTCAACCACTTTCATTCTGTGGAACTGTCTAACAAGCTTTAACAATGATTTAACTATTAAAGACACATGAAACAAGTAACAAAACTTTTCTTAACCTGACGTAAAGAAAAATTTGACACAGGGAGTTATAGGGAGAGAAGCTGGAAGAAATGGCAACTGCATAGTCCTGTTAGTATTAAAAATCTTAAAGAAGACCAAGAGATTAATAAAGTACACATTGCATCTACCAAAATAAAGGCTTGATTTTATCACCTACTAAGAACAGTAGGGGGGTTTCAAAAGAAATTAAAGTACAAACATGGACTAAAGAAAATAAATAGCTACAATTCTGTAAGGTTTAAACATTTTTATTAAAACTCTTCAAATTGTTCCTGGCTTTCTCTGAATAGCTTAATTTATTGTGATTCTACATATTTTCCAATATACAAAAAGAGAAGTTTTCCTGTTAAGCAGCCTTTTTGCAAATGAGTACATCAGCATTTGCCAAGCTAAGAAGGACTTCCACCTTCCAGCCACCACTAAATAGCTCTTTAGACAAACCTTTATTACTGGAACTCGTGGTTTGAATCTTGATGATAGCTGGGTAAGCACTTCTCCAAGCAACTGCTGATGCTTAAGGACTTTCCTCATCTTCATAATCCTTACAATAGCAGCCTAACAAGCACATAAATAAATAAATAAATAAATAAATAAATAAATAAATAAATAAATAAATAAATAAATAAATAAATAAATAAATAAATAAATAAATAAATAAATAAATAAATGTTAGTTAGCTAGCTAGTTTTAGAGTTAGAGCCCAAGTCTCAATCAACAAATACTACTGAAGACTTAGAATCACTGAAGATGTACAGAGGTGATCGTTATTTCAAAGATGGATGAATGCTATATTATAATGTTATAATATATGAATATTAGCAGAGTTCAGTGTTAACATACATATCTGTATATAGACAGTCCCATCCATCCATCCATCCATCCATCCATCCATCCAATTTATAAGCTCCTTCAATTGTCCAAGCAACTCTACATGATGTACAACATACTAAAACAATACAGCAAACAGAACACAGTAATAACAATAAAAAAACTAATAGATGTATGTCAGGAAAGGGAACCTCAGAACCAAGGAATAAAACCCCATAATTGGTGCAGGGTCACAAAGTGACCAGCCCCAGGGCCTGCTGAAAGAGCTGCATGTTAAAAGACTTTTCTACACAGTAATGGACAGGGCCATGTGGACCTTTGGGGAGAGATACCATCTCACAGGGCCACAGAGAAGGCATATCTCCAAGTTTCTACAAGATAATTTGAATGATGGGAGCTGGAACATGATCTAATAGGACAGGCAGATGTAACCGGAGAGATGGGTCCCACAGATAACCAGGCCCTAAGGCCATAAAGGCTTGACAGATGATAACAGAACCTTGAATTCTACCTAGAGTGCAGCTCAGAGAGCAAAGGTGTTACCTGGGTGACTCCAGCTGTGCTTGTTACCACTCATACCATCATATTGTGGAACAGCTATACCTTCTGAATGGTCCTCAAGAAAAATTCCATGTACAGCTCGTTGTAACAGTTCAACCACAAGGAGATTAAGGCATGAGTAGGGCCTCTCAGGCCAATAAATGATAAATGCTGTTTGAGCAAGAGCTGTAAGTCTAGGAAGACCCCACAATTATGCACAAATCCATCTGGGGAAGCATAACTCAATCAAAAACTAAAGTTGGAACAGAAGACCCATGAATCCACATTCAGTCTTCTAGGGTTGAGTCTGAACCTTTTCCTCTCCATTCAGATCTTAATAGCCTCTAAGCACTGAGAGAGAAATTTGACAGCTTCATTTGGTCAGTCAGGGGTCATGATATTCAACTGATTATCATTATACCTGACACCACATCAGCAATGACCCCATCCAGTGGTCTCATTAAATAAGAGGAGGAAGAGTGTCAAACCCTATAAAGGATCCCTACAAAGGAGTCTCAGGCTTAATCTCATCCTCACTAACATCAACTGGAAATGACCTCAGAGAAAGGAGAACCACTGCATCATAGTGTCCCCTACCCCAATCCTGAAGAAGGTTTCAGAAGGATATCATGAACAATTGCCACCAAGAGACCAAACAGGCAAGAATTACACCATCCCTTTCCTGGTCCCACCAAAGTTTGTCAATAGGCACAATCAATTCTATCCTGCACTGTACCCAGGCTTGAAACCTGACTGAAAATTGTCCAAATAATTTATTTCCTCCAGGGTGCTCTGAAGCTGTACCATATTCTCTACAACCTTTCCACAAAACAGAAGATTGGAGACCAGTTGAAAATTATTCAGCAGTGGCTTGAGGCAGAAAGCACCATTGCCTCCTTCAAGACAGATGGGACAACTCCCTCACTGAAGGATGAACTCACTACCACTTGGATCCACCCACGTGTTATTTCCTGGGCAGTTTTAGCCAACCAGGAGGGACATGAATCTAATAGACAGGTGGCCACACAGTGACCACCACAAACCCTGTCCACTTCCTCAAGACTCATAGACTCAAACTCCCCTAAGACAACAGGGCAAAACCCCACTAACCAAGTTGGCTGGACCTGCCCAGAAGGAGTGCAACTCAGAATGCAACAACTTTATCCATAGGATGCTGAGAATCCTATTAACACAGCCCTTCAGATGTACAGGTAGTCCTCATTTAACAATGGCAATTGGGACCAGAATTTCCATCACTAAGTGACACAATCGTAAAGCACAATGTCACATGACCGCACTGCTTGGCAATGGAAATCCCGGCACTTCCAGTCGCTGTCATTAAGTGAATCCCACAACATTGTTAAACATGTCACATTTGACTATGCTTGTAGGAAGTCAGCACAGAATGTTGTAAATGATGATCATATGACTGCAGGGATGCTGCAACCATCATAAGTACAAGGACCAGTCATACGTGCCACCCATTCAGTGCTGTTGTAAGTTTGAATGGTCACTGAATGAGTGGTTGTTAAGCTAGTACCACCTGTATATAATCTTGGCCAGTTCACTAGGAACAAATCTCAGGCAGCACTGATGAGGAGAGATCTAGAAGATTTCAAGAACTAGCTAAGTAGACCATGCCATACCAATAATCCAAATATCATATGCATATTCAGCTTATTTTCATGAAGATAATTGGCATTAAATTATTCCCAAAATAACAATCCTGTGCACAGAGCATATTTAGAAACCTCAGCTATTTAGTACAGGACTGGGAAATGGGGATTTCAACCTGTAAGAACCTTTACCACAGTGCCAGCAATAAAAACTTACTAATAACAGCATTTACTACTGTGGAAAAGTTTCCACTTAACAGCACTATTACATAAACTGCCAGCCACAGAGAAATCCATGAGAGTTCCTGAGCACCTGGATCAGTAGTTTCCTATCTTCCTCTATATTCTTGTGTGTTGTTTCCTGTTCCTGCTTCTGCTCAGTCTTCATTGGCACATTTATATTCACTCGCAATTTTTTGCTGCCAAGAAAATGTTAGGCAAATAATTAGCTTTACAAGACACAAATGAAGAACTACAGAAAGTGAAAAAAACTTATGGTGAAACATTGTGAAAGGCAGCATAATTAATCTAAACAAGGCAGGAATCTTTTTTGTTGTTGTTGTTGAGTGCTGCACTGGGCAATCCATAGGTATGCCTTTTCTTTTCTCATTTCCCAAAAGGCTTAAAGTACAAACAGGGTATCTTAAAACTGGGCTGTGACCTATCCTTTGTCTAAACTCCCACTCTTTCCTAAGCACCTGGTAAAAACACAAGATAAACATACTAGTCAATGGAGCCTTAAAGACAGCCTATATTTCAACTCCACTTTTCTTAAATTCAGTCTGTGCTTAGATTCGGTCTGTGCTGCCTCCATCAAGACCAGTTTCACTCCAACAATTTCAACTGAAGCAAACATCTTCAATAAGTATATGTACTGGTAGCAATCTTTATGGTTACTGGTTAATCAAAAAACTATTTTAATAATGCCAATTACATACACACACAAATAGTCATAACCATTGAAATAACTTAAAAATACTGCCTTCAGATGTTAATTCCAAAAAGTAGTATTTACATACAGTATGATATTAAGCCATCTAAATTTATTTTTAAAAGTGGCTTCATTCCATTCATATATATTAGGTATGTGCCACTGAGTTGGCCTTGACTCTAATTTAGAGCCTACCTCCAGACCCTCAATTAAAAGCGTCTATCTTCTTTCTTGGTGTCCAAGCTTTCACAGCCACAAATTACCACTGTGTGTGTATGTGTGTGTGTGTGTGTGTGTGCATTTTAATTATTTTGATGTTTGTCATAAAAATGACCTTATCCTTCACAATCTGATCCAAGCTTGGGATCACCTTCCTCTAAAATCAACTTTTACAGAGCTGATAGAGAAGAATTTTTACTTCTTCAGCACATTATCCATCTTCATGAACAGAGAAACCAAAAGCTTCACTTCTTGGCTCTCAGCAGTAACTTTACTAAGTATGTAGGTTGACATTTCAACATTTTTCCATTTTTACTGTGATAATTTCTTCTGTCTTCTTTACTTTTGGTTAACAAAGAGGCTGTGTCTCTCAAACTGTTAGTGTTTTAAGTTCCAATAATTTTTTTCCCAATCCTGCTATTCTTATAATATACAGGTGAAACTCGAAAAATTAGAATATCGTGCAAATGTTCATTTATGTCAGTATGGCAACTCAAAAGGTGAAACCAATATATGAGATAGATGCATTACATGCAAAGCGAGATATGTCAAGCCTTACTTTGGTATAATTGTGATGATTATGGCGTACAGCTTATGAAAACCCCAAATTCACAATCTCAGAAAATTAGAATATTACATGACATCAATAACACAAGGATTGGAAATAGAACAATATCGGACCTCTGCAAAGTATAAGCATGCATATGTACTCAGTACTTGGTTTGGGCCCCTTTTGCAGCAATGACTGCCGCAATGCGGCGTGGCATGGATGCTATCAGCCTGTGGCACTGCTGAGGTGTTATGGAAGGCCAGGATGCTTCAATAGCAGCCTTCAGCTCCGCTGCATTGTTCAGTCTCATGTCCCTCATCTTTCTCTTGGCAATGCTCCATAGATTCTCTATGGGGTTCAGGTCAGGCGAGTTTGCTGGCCAATCAAGCACAGTAATCCCATGGTCACTGAACCAGGTTTTGGTACTTTTGGCAGTGTGGGCAGGTACCAAGTCCTGCTGGAAAATGAAGTCAGCATCCCCATAAAGCTCATCTGCGGAAGGAAGCATGAAGTGCTCCAAAATCTCCTGGTAGACGGCTGCGTTGACCCTGGACTTAATGAAGTACAGTGGACCAACACCAGCAGATGACATGGCTCCCCAAATCAACACAGACTGTGGAAACTTCACACTGGACTTCAAGCATCGTGCATTGTGTGCCTCTCCATTCTTCCTCCAGACTCTGGGTCCTGGGTTCCCAAATGAGATGCAAAAGTTGCTCTCATCAGAAAAGTGGACTTTGGACCACTGGGCAACAGACCAGTTCTTTTTTTCTGTAGCCCAGGTAAGACGCTTCTGATGTTGTTTGTTGTTCAGGAGCGGCTTGACAAGAGGAATACGACATTTGAAGCCCACGTCCAGGATCCGTCTGTGTGTGGTGGCTCTTGATGCACTAACTCCAGCCTCAGTCCATTCCTTGTGAAAGTCCCCAACACTTTTGAATGGCCTTTTCCTGACAATCCTCTCCAGGCTGCGGTCATCCCTGCTGCTTGTGCACCTTTTTCTCCCACACTTTTCCCTTCCACATAACCTTCTATTGATGTGCTTTGATACAGCACTTTGGGAACATCCAACTTCTTTTGCAATTACCTTTTGGGGCTTTCCCTCCTTATGGAGGGTGTCAATGATGGTTTTCTGCACAACTGTCAGGTCAGCAGTCTTTCCCATGCTTGTGATTCCTACTGAACCAGCCTGAGAGACCATTTCAAGGCTCAGGAACCCTTTGCAGGTGTTATGGATTCATTAGCTGATTAGAGTGGGACACTTTGAGCCTAGAATATTGAACCTTTTCACACTATTCTAATTTTCTGAGATTGTGAATTTGGGGTTTTCATAAGCTGTACACCATAATCATCACAATTATACCAAAGTAAGGCTTACCATATCTCACTTTGCATGTAATGCATCTATCTCATATATCGGTTTCACCTTTTGAGTTGCCATACTGACATAAATGAACATTTGCACAATATTCTAATTTTTCGAGTTTCACCTGTATTCAGTGTATAAATTAAATAACTATTCAGGTAGTCCTCAACTTAAAACCATTCATTTAACAACTGTTTGAAGTTACAACAGCACTGAAAAAGACTTACGACTAGTCCTCACACTTATGACTGTCATAGTGTCCCCACGGTCACATAATCAAAATTCGGGCACTTGGCAACCAGCCTGTATTTACGATAGTTGCAGCATTCTGGGGTCACATGATCGCCATTTGCAACCTTTCCAGAGGGCTTCCAACAAGCAACATCAATGGGGGAAGCGGGATTTGCTTAGCGACATGATTTGCTTAACGACCCCGGCAAAAAAGGTCATAAAACTGTGTGCAACTCACTTAACAATCGCATTGCTTAGCAATGGAAGTTCCATCCCAATTGTGGTTGTAAGCTGAGGACTACCTGTATGGACAATATATATCTCATGCTCTTCCCTTTCTTGAACCACTCTTTCTCCTAACTCAGTTCTTACAGTTGTTTCAAAGATTACTCAGAAGAACAATCAAATATTCCTGCATACCAATTAGCCTTAACATATTCTAAACAATCTAAATGGCCTTGCTATCTTCAACACAGAAAAGGTATACACCTGCTGTCCTCATTTATATCTTTTCTCTTAGCTAACTGATCTCCTGTCCCTTTATTCTTTCTGAAACCTGCCTCTTCATCTGGCATTCCTCTGTCCATGTATGGCTCTAGTCTTTGAAATATCTGAAGCAAAAAGTTTTGTGAAGAATTATTGCAATGGTTCAGTAATTTGCACATTTCCTTGCATGTCACTCAATCTTTTGCAATCTTTGTTCCATATTTATTCATATAAAGCAGTTAGCATGAACTGATTCTTCTCTTGAAGTTTAAACAGTCCAATGGGTATTTCAAGTTCATCTGATGCTGGCAGCTCCCATTCTAACTTCAAATTTCAATATGTGTCCAAGAAGTTAATTACTCTAATCCATACATTATTTTACAATTTATACAATAAAATATCTAGTCATTTCATTTATCAATGAACTGAGTAACCTGAGAGATCATAAAACTATCAAGTCTCAAATGACTGCCTATGAATTAATAACCATGCTATTGTGTAACAGTAACTTGTATATCTTGCTATAAATAACTGCTGTTTATCAAAAAAAGTGTGAAAAAACAGAAAGTTAGTAAAGTTTATTAAAACCAAATCAAAATTTGTACCATACAAAATTTTGAGGGAAGTATTTTAGTTTATTTATGGGTATTTTTAATTCTCTTGTGCAGTATTTGTGAAAACCCTAACTTGCATGGAACTTCATTTTTGGAGCAGAATCTTGTGACCAATGTCTACTGATAGAAATCACAGGGGAACATTCAGAGGTTTTTCTTACATCTTTTTGTTATGAAGCTTATTCATTACAAAAGGATATTCCACATTCTGAAAATATTGCAGTTAAACAAATGTGTTTCAATTTATACCTTGGGATTTATGGTTGTTCAGGCAATGTAAGATTTAGCTGCTTTGGAAACATGACCTGGATTCTAGTCTTGATTTACAGGTGAAGAACAGTACTGCAAGTTATTATTAAATTTTACGAAAGCCAAGATCTAGATCTAATTCTAGTCAATTGTCCATTCATTTACAGCGTGAATAAAACTGGTCCAGACTTGCGAGTCTTTGGCTGGAACAGTACTCTGACAGAAATGCAAATGTGTTATAGCAATCCTTAACAAATATAAACCTTTTCAGATAATATTTACTCTACTATCCTAAGAAAAACAATTATGACTAGGTATTTCTATTCAACTATCATTCTTACTTTTTGTAGCCAAGGTACAATTTTATTAAAGTGTCTGGCTTCAATTCCACTTCATCAACATTTGCGTTTTCATCTTCCAAAACCTATGAAAAAACAAAAAAAGCAATGTGAGAACATATTAACAAATTATTTCTCCACCCTCCCAAAACAAAAGCACTCACCAATAATTTTGACTTTAACAAAATCTGAAGTACTTGTGCCAAAATATCCTAAAAATCAGAAAAGTAAAGAAAATGAATTAATTAATGCCATACCTAATTCATTATATAGTTACAAGTTCTGCAGCTGATAGGGAAGAACATATGCAATCAATGCATTTAGTTTAATAGTTTTTATAATTTATAACACCATGCACAAACTGCATTTAACCCGGAATAAAAACTCAGCAGATTAAGTGAAATGTAACATTAAGAGAAGTGAAACTGTGCTAAATGTTACTTAATTTTGCTTTTCCTAGACATGAGAAAAATCAAGGAATTTATGGAAGATACTAAAATTCTACTCCTATCACTGGAAATCCACCTATAGTCCTTTATGGTTTTACTGGATACTAGTCAAAATTAATGTTTTTAAACTAATCTTCAATCATAAAGGCTCAAAACCTGTTTCACAATTAAAACTGAAAATGCTAAATTTTGTGCTCATTAAAATTCTAGACATAAAGAAGAAATAAAAGGATGTAATAAATGGAACAATAAAGATTCCTCAATAATTAAAACTAAAGTAACATGATATGAAGATTTACCATTTTTATCTGAGTACTGTCTGTCAGCTGCTGAACCGTGTAGGCATCTTCTGTGTTATACTGCAGCAGGATTGCCATCTGAAATGTAGATGCCTTAAAAAAGCAGGAAACAACTATTTTATATGAATGAATATCCAAAATCACATGAAGAAGTTTATCTGCTTTATACACAAAGTAAACAGAATGGTATAAAACCTTATTTTTGGGGCCAAACAATTCTTTCAGTATAGAACCTTATCTTTTGGGCCATTTCATACAAGCTGAAAAATATCTATTGATCAGATTTTCAATAATAAACAAATCCTGCAGTTAATGCCCAATGAATGCTTTCAGATCACATACCAAGAAAAAGCAAAAACCAAGAGTCTGAAAAGATCTACAATAAGTATAAGTGCTAAATATATACATATAAACTAACCGTTCAAGGGACTTTATCTATATGGCTTATTTAAACAATTTAAACAGACATATCTATGTATTATTAATATTCAATTAATATTAGTATATATGATTAATAATATATTTTGTGTGCTTGTTTAAATAGTATATAAGTATATTAGAGAAGGCAAACAACATACATGAAGAGAGGAGACATAGAAATTTTAGAATGTTAATATGTCACATAGAAATGTGTATATATGAAAGTTATAACATTTGTCCCATGCATTATGCCTTCTCCTCCCCCAGTTTTCTAAAGGATTTTTAAAAGAGAGAATTTCTAGCATAATTGCCATATGCAAGATATAGTTCCAGAAAATAATACATTTCTTAAACTTCTACTTGTAGAGCCTTTCTACCAAAACACAGTGCACCTTACCTGTAGTGTATATCGGTTTTTGAAGCAGTTGGTAACTAGTTCCCCTTTGGATAGCTGATATAACCATGTTAATTTTCTTCCACTGTGACGACTTGCATAGAAAGCAGTAAATCTCTGATAACTGCGCTCCAGCTGTATTTCAAAACAAACCAAAACAACTCATATTCACATTTCCAGTCTTAAGTGCATTTTAATTTTTTGGTTTTAATACTTTTACTCTAAATAGATGCTATTTTATCTCTTGGTTGTGAGCTGCCCAGAGTTTGATACAAGATGGGTGGCTGTATAAATGTTTCAAACAAACAAATACGTTCTACCAATATAGTTTTAAAATCAAGTTAGATTATATCCCATTAGAAAATGCCTTCACAGGTAAGGTAACTGGCTAGTTCTTCCTGTTCAACCTTTATTACAATGAGTATGAACTATGTGGTCATTTTCTTGCAAAGTAGTCCTTGCAATAAATTTACTTAGGATAATTCTACAGAGGGCTGTATTAAGTATTTTGCAACAGAACAGAACAGAAACTTTATTGATTTAGTCATCTGACGATATCAAAAGTATAAAACCAATACAAGTATACAAGTAAATACAAATAGAACAGTAGAACAAATGCATAAGAAGTCATCATCCCTACAGTAACCCCAATCTGATTTAAATAGTCAGTCCTCTTTAAAATTGCCTTTGATATAAAGAGTGCAGTGTTACTAGTGACATGCAGGTTCATCCCCTGAAAAGGGTAAGACAATTTCTCCTGGGTAGCCTGGTATTTTTTAGTTTTTAAATAGGAATCTAAGTAAACAGTTCTTTCTGTTGAATATAATTTCCAATCAAACAGGATATGTGCAATGTGTTCAACAGCTGGTGCACCACAGATACAGAGTCTTTCTTCAAGTGGAACTCCATGGAACCTCCCATATCTTATCATGGAGTCTAGCTGTTTAAAACAAGCTCTTGAAAAAGCTCTTCTAAGATGTTTGGGGCATATAAGCTGTTATTAAGTATTTTGTATTACTGTACTATTCTGTACTATAGGAAAACAGTGGTATAGGAGATCAGGAATACAGGGCGCACAGTGATGGGTTCTTTCTAGCCTATTAAACAAAAATAATTTGGGAAAATATTTTGATAAGTTTAATGTGATCTCTACTGTACTGCAACTATGCAATATTTCAAAATATTGAAATATATTACCATACTTCTCCACAATATGAAGGGTGGAGGTATGTTTGCATCTGCCTATTTCATGGCTGTTCTGCAAACTTTCACATGTTCACAACTTTTGCATAAAAGGCTTACCATAACAAAAGATTTGTGCTAATGAAGACAGACTAAAAGCACATTTCTTGTTCCCATTATTGCAAAGATTCATACCTTTCATTTATTTAAAATATTTTGAAACAATTCTTTATTCTGATGGATGCCAGGGCAGAATACAGAAAGCATAAAAACTAATATATGCTACAAGTACAATACAAAAGAAAATTACAAAGCAAATTAGACACATTAAGAATCAGAGCAATCTAAGGTTAAAGCAAGTTAAAATGCTTAGGAAAGTAAGCTTTAAACTTGTGAAACTAAAGCTTCTACAAGAAGGACTTTTTCTGACTTTTTCTAGCCTGAGGGGTCCCCACTTTTAAAACATGTTATTTTTGCCTCCAAAAACTATAGGGAATGTGCCCAGTGATACAATACTATTAAGGGGGAGAATAGAAAGAAATGAATTATTTCTGGCCAATTTCTTATCCTGGGGGGAACTTGGAAGTTTGTTTGTTTATTTAAGTAATAACAAGAATATTAAGAGCACCTTGGATTTCTTTCAGATATTTGGGTCTTAAACTGTTTATGACTTGAAAGAACCAGCATCCAAAAGCAAATAGGTAAGTACCGTAGTGTTTTTTGAAATCTGATAGAATATGGGCTCGTTTAGTTGTATCAGTAAAAATTATGGCAGCTACTTCCTACACAGATTGAAGCTTCTGCTGGAGTGTATAAATGTTTTGACTCTGAATCATTTTGAATCTGAAACATGCTTCAAAGCAGCAGTTTCCAATACAAAATTGGCTGCCCTGGCAGTTTGGAAAAAAATTGAGCTTGGAATGGAACTGTTTCCAACTTGAAACATTACTGAAATGCCTGAAAAAAACTGCAAACTCCTATTTCAGAATTATTTTCAAGAACAGCAGTGCATACAACATAGTACAGAAATGCAACTGAGAAGATGCTAGCCCATGAATAACCAGAGCCAAACCATCCTTGTAAAGTATTACTGCTGCTGGACATTCAGCCAAGCTTATCAAAAGATTTCAAGGCCAGTGAATCTGCCTGAACACAAATTGGCAATGCTAGTCTAAGAGAACACTCAAGCTGAGTACGTATTCTTTTAAGGAGAGAGCATGCTGTCTACAATGAATTGTAGACTTAATTCCTGAACATGAAAATAGCACATTCTGACATAGTTTTTTTCATTCACTGACAGTCATACAATCCATTATTGATTCTAGCAGAGTCCAGTGCTGCACAGTATTACCTGACACAGATGACATGAAGACAGTCTGTCACCAGCAAATTATATGAATAATAATGTTAAACCCAACATGAAAATGAGTGTTTTATCCTCAAAATGCCTAGCAATTGTGATGGAAGGCCTTAAGGGCTCCCCAGTTCTACAGCAGCCACATGATTATCATGGAAGCTATAGTGTTTATTTATCAGATTCATACACCAATAAGGCAGATTTTATTATATAAAATCCAATATCAAAAGTACAATCAGATTCATAAATAACCATTACAATCAACAACTAAAATCAACAGAAAAAAAGACTGCGCCCCACCTTGTTCCTTATTTTCCAAAGGCTCAGCAGAAGACCACCACCTTGACGACCTTTCAGAAACTTAATAAGGGAAGGAGACAAACTGTCCACAAGGCTAGGACAACTGCAGAGAAGGCTTATTTTTGGACTCATAATTCGCTAGCCTCTTTTGGGAGGGAGACCTTCAGCATACTGCTTGTTCACATGTACAGGCAGATTCTATTTGGAGATATTGGTTCTATAGCTTCTAGGACTGATCCATATATTGCTTTACAGGTCATAGCCACTACCAGCAATATGCTTGAGACCACACAATCGGCTTAGACAGAGTGGTAAGTACATCAAGAGAATGCCCAAACTATCTCCCTGATTAAATATCAGATAAAGAACACACAAAACCAATAGCCAACACGGCTGGTCTCCTGTGAAAGATATGTTTGTTATAGATGATAACAGTACAGGTAGAAAGAGATGGGTAAGACCAACTCCTAAACCACCTAGCTGAATAACCATCTTATTGTGGACTGATTTGCCATTAGACAAGCAGCACTAAACTGCAGAGCAATCTAAAATATAGAGATTAGAGAAAATCCAGAAGAGTGATAGCTCTCAGGTGTCTCTCTGTGCTTCCTCTCAATTGTCTAATCCAAACTCCTGGGCTTACATGGCCTATATACATAGGATCAAAATAATAATATGTAATTTGTTTTAGAGTTGCAACAAAAGAACTATTGCAACTATAAAACTC
Organism: Liasis olivaceus; assembly: GCA_030867105.1. Lineage (NCBI taxonomy): Eukaryota > Metazoa > Chordata > Lepidosauria > Squamata > Pythonidae > Liasis > Liasis olivaceus. The sequence goes on along the minus strand of CM061351.1, from coordinate 56,607,817 downwards.
ATGAAATGAAACCTTGATTAAAACTCAAAATAAATATTCATGCCACCTTAGAAAAAAAAACAGTCCTCTCTCTCAAAAAAGAGTATAATATATATTATGCTGACATCCACTGACAAAATTAATAAATCCATCATTTAAAGTAACAATTTATAGACCATTAGTATTAGCTTAGAAACTAAGATGGTCTCACCTCTGATGGGAGAGCAAATGCACAAGACATTTGAAAGGGCCAAGATCCAGAGCTTAGTACTTGTATGCTGAAATCCACTGGTATAAAAAAATGAACAATTAAATCAGTCAGTCATTTTATTTCGGTCATTGACCAGCAAAACAGATCAAATGAACAATTAATTAGTTAGGTAAAGATGTTCTGTTTTGTACAAATAAAAATAAATAAATAAATAAGGAGACTCCTTTGTTTTCAGAGATGCAAGAAAAGATACTGGAGAAAATCACACAGGAATTATTTCAAACATAAGAGTAACTGAAGTATTTTTAAATTGCAGATGTCATCCAATCAATTCAACTAATAACAAATATTATTAACTGCACAATTCCATGCCAAATGCATCCTATATTTGATTTAATTAAATATGTTTCAGCTTTGCAGGATCTTATTTGTCTTTAATTCAGCCAGGTGATAACTCCCAGCTACATTTGCAGATCGCTAAACTAAGCTAAGCTAAGCTAAACTAAGCAGAATCAGCCCTCATTGGTACTTGCATGGGGAAACCTAGGAATTCCAGAGCTACTGGCAAAACTGAGAAATTGAAAAACAAAAACAAAAAAACAGAAGTTGTCACTTCTTGACAATTGCTAAGAAAATTGAATAGGTATGTCTATATAATTTCTAGGAGTTGAGCCTGACTTGATGGAGTCATTACCTTTTTTATTGGTATTTGCTAGAGATATGAGATCGCCTAACTGGAGACCAGGTGTGAAACCATTTAGAATTAATAGACTTTTAAGCTAAAATTCTATCATGAGTACCAGAACAGTCTTGCACACAAAAGTCCCCCCCACCCCTTCTTACTCTCAGCAGTATAATTACAGATAAGTCAGTTTCTAAAAATGGAAGTTGGTAACTCTTACAATTCAAGGCAAATCACCTAAAGTTCTACCAGTAGTTCTAAATTATAAGCAGTCCTGACATATAGGACAAATGTTTACTGTACTTTTTGACCCTTTTCACTGCTTGTTATATAAACTGGTCTCCTTAAATCCTTGCTAGTTATGGCCAATTTTTAACAATATTTTTTTTTACAGGTTCCATACCCAACTTGGTCCTTTCCCATTCCTTTTTTGGAGAATTACCTTACTGAGAGACAGAATCCTAAACCCATTTACATAATTTATGTCCAAACTCCACTGATTTGAAAAGAATAGGAAGAGAAGACTTCCTTCATTGATATACTATTCACTTTCACCACACTATGAGAAATGTATTATTAATCTACAAGTTTTAAAACAGACACATTTTAACATTGCTTACAATCCAATGGCTCCGAATTGGATAGGTGCTTTTTGAACTGCTCATTCAAGTCTTTGCTTACACCAATATCTTGGAACATCCTTTGAAGTTTGGATGTATACTCAAAGCCACAAGCTTGCTGTAATGAGTCACAGAACAATTATAAAGTTATACATTTTAGAAAAAATAATGCACACACTATAAAGAGATCTAGTCTACAAGTCCTCCAATACAATATAACCAGTATAGTAAAAAAACAAAAAACAAAAGAACAAAAAAAAACATTATGTCAGAGACTCAGTATGACCAAAACAAACTGGCAATTTAATTACTTTTAGCGTCTGAGTCCAAAAATCTTCCAGCTTTGGTCTGCACACTAAAAGCCAATGTAAATTCATCATTTATTTTCTACTATGGTACTTTTCAATGATAGATTAAAGTAACATGGTTAGAAATTTTTAATAATGGAATTTTTATTGTTACTAGTCTGTACTGTTTTTTGTGTTTTAAAGTTGTAAACAGTTGTTTTTTAAAGTGGAAAAGAAACTTAACAATCTCTGTAAATTAAACAGATTATACATTGTGCTATAAAAGATAAATTACAGCTGCGGCCTGTAATTCCTTACAATATAGCGACCACTTTAAATTACCAGAAGTGATTGGGCTATTTAAAACAATACTTGTATGGAGAAATTACAACAAAAGCTCCATAAAATGATTATTTTAAATCGCCTGATCACTTGTGGTAATTTAAAGTGGTCACTAAAAAGGAAAAAAGTATATTAAATGGTTGTTGTCTATCCTTCATCTGGGTTACAGTGGTACCTCAAGATACGAATTTAATCCGTTCCGTGACTCTGATCGCAAGTCGAATTGGTCGCATCCTGAAGCACGTTTTCCCATAGGGTTCAATGTAAATACGGTTAATCCGTTCCACCCTCTGAATTTGGTCGCATCCTGAAGCAAATTTCCCCATAAGGTTCAATGTAAATACGGCTAATCCGCCCTCGGAATTTGGTCACATCCTGAAGCACATGTCCCCATAAGGTTCAATGTGTCAGCCGGCGTTGCACGGCTAGGAAATTCCCCAGGCGCGCTTTAGTCAGCCCTAGCGCAGAAAAAGGAAGTGCTAATGACATCTGAGAAAGGCTCCCGCGCGCACAGCCGGGAGTGGGAGCTTCCCCCCCACCCCCCGTGCTGATTCCTCTTAATTCCGCGCTCTTTCTTTTGTGCATAGCCCTTGGCGTGTGTGCGACAAAAGCACAGTGAAAGCAATGGGGGGGAAGGCATATGTAGCGCGCACAGCGGAGCGGGAGCTTCCCTACCCCCGTGCTGATTCCTCTTAATTCCGCACTCTTTCCTTTGTGCATAGCCCTTGGCGTGTGTGCGACAAAAGCACAGTGAAAGCAATGGGGGGGAAGGCATATGTAGCGCGCACAGCGGAGCGGGAGCTTCCCTACCCCCGTGCTGATTCCTCTTAATTCCGCACTCTTTCCTTTGTGTATAGCCCTTGGCGTGTGCGCGACAAAAGCACAGTGAAAGCAATGGGGGGGAAGGCTTATGTAGCGCGCACAGCGGAGCGGGAGCTTCCCCACCCCCACGCTGATTCCTCTTAATTCCGCACTCTTTCCTTTGTGCATAGCCCTTGGCGTGTGTGCGACAAAAGCACAGTGAAAGCAATGGGGGGGGAGGCATATGTAGCGCGCACAGCGGAGCGGGAGCTTCCCCACCCCCGCGCTGATTCCTCTTAATTCCGCGCTCTTTCCTTTGTGCATAGCCCTTGGTGCGCTCGACAAAAGCACAGTGAAAGCAATGGGGGGGGGAAAGGCTTATGTAGCGCGCACAGCGGAGCGGGAGCTTCCCCCCCCACTGATTCCTCCGCGCTCTTTCCTTTCTCCATAGGGACAAAAGCACAGTGAAAGCAATATCAGCGCGCTGGGGGGAAAGGCTTATGTCGCGCGCGCGCACAGCCAGGAGCAGGAGCTTCCCCCGCCCCCGCGCGCTCAGATTTCATTAGCACTTCCTCTTTCTGCATTGCTTTCCTTGGGCTTTTGTCCTCGCGCTCAGATTTCATTAGCACTTCCTCTTGGAAGCCGCGACCACGTGGCAGCAGGGCAAATGGCCGCGGATCCGGTTCGTAGCTTGAGGCGGAGTTCGCATGTTGAGGTAAATTTTTGCGGCCAGAGCTGGTCGCATCTCGAAATTTTCGTAAGGTGGGGCGTTCATATCTTGAGGTACCACTGTACTTTCATGAGCAAGTAAACATTTACACTTTGTAAATTTGGGAGGCCACAGCCCACACTTTGAAAACAGAAGGTTCTAGGATCAATGCTCAAAAACAATCTCAAGGAGTAAGGTTTTGCTTAAGAGATTTTTGAGAACTGATGAGTCACAAACTGATCTGGACTAATATTCATGCTCCATATACAGCTGCTCTGAATAGTCCCCAACTACAAAAAACAAACAAACAAAAACCGAGACTCTCAAATTCTGGTGTTGCAACCATTTTGTTTGTTATGTGAACAAATAACTGTATTTCTGTAGTGTGCAAAACTGTCCAGCTTTCGAACACGACAACATTAAAATGTAAAATAAAAAACATTTATACCAAGACAAAGTTATTTAGCTTAGAAATGCTTGAAAATAAATATTTATTACAGGCAATAGTGAACCATTTGGACAACCAGTTCCTGGGATTGGGAGATGGACTAAACATGGGAAAACTATTCTATAATAAACAATGGAAAATGCATCTTAAAACATAATATTTAGTTATCATGTTTTCAATCAATACCTACATGTTTATATAGCTTATCACAGTATCATTATACAGTGAGGTTCTGGCAAATATTTGCAATAAAATAAAGAAAAGAAAAACTCACCTTCAGTTTGGAGATCATACTTGCTTCAGCATCATCACTAGCACTGTTCTGGTGTACCAGCCTCTTTGCCAGCATTTTGGCATAGAATTTTTGAAACACATCTTTGTCTTCAATGTATTTGAAGACCACCATCTAGAAAAAGCATGGATTTTTAGTATTTATTCTCAGAACTGAAGATTTTTACAGCCAACTTCATATTTACCTCAACAAAAGATAGTTATTTTTATACCAAAGATATTTTAAACAATGTAAAAACAGACTGTATGCTTCAAATAATTAAAAACTGAGAGCAACGTGGATTTCTAGCAATGCATAACTATTACATATAAATAAGTGCTTTAATTATAAAAACAAGAAGGGGTCATGGCAAATGTTTATAAAGGCCCTTCAGAACTGAAAAGTTATCCTATTTAGTCTATCTTCAATTATCACTGAAAATCAATTTCCAAAAATTAAACATGAAACTTACCACTTGGTTAAGTGTGTCTTCAAGCTCAGCTTCCTCTGGATTCTTTGAGCTGCAGTCAAAAGTGCATTAATATTGTTATAGTTCAGCATGCTATTTGTAATCCTTCTTCGCTTTCCAATATAAAATTGGAGTATAGAGAGCTTGGTTACAGGAATGGAATGAATATATATGTATTTAGTAGTATATATAGTTAGTAGTAATCAATCAATCAATCAATATTTTATTACGGTCACAGACCAGAATTTACTTAGCAGTATATATACTTAGCTTATATACATTAGTAGCAAATAAGCTGTATGTGGCTGTGCACTATATATATAGAATAAAATGAATTTGACAAAAAAAGATATTACACATGTCTATTACAAAAACTATAAACTGATTTCAACAGATGGAAAGTTTTGCATCTCCAAAAAAATCTACAGAAACTGTACAGCAAAAAGAAAATACAAAATATTTTTTAATCTTTACTCCTCTAGAGTGCTTGCTCATGAGCAGCTAATTGGAAGAATAAGTTATATATTAGAAGGCATTCATTTTCGCCTTTACGCATCTATAATACTCTATATCCATATTTTATTTTACTTATTTAGAACCTGTATACAGCCACCCAATTCAAACAACCTGACTCTGAACAGTGTACAAAATCATTAACATCAGGATTAAAATATATCTCATCAATTGGGAACTCTACTCATCCTGTATATCGGGGGGGGGGGGGTAGGGGAATCATTCTAAAGGACAGGGGCTGCCAAAAAAAGGCTTGTGTCCTGGATCCCACAAGCTGACAGTGGTTCAGGGAAGGGACTTGGAGTGTGCTCTCTCTCTCTTGGAATGTGTGAGATGGGCAGATCACTCTGGGAGAAGACATTCCTGCTAACAACTCAGTCCTATGTCATAAAGGGCTTTAGAAGTAACCAGCATTTCAGTTGTACCTGGAAGCCTAAAGAGATCCAGTGCAATGGAGGTGTTGCATGGATATAACAAGGAACACTCAAAACTACTCACAATGGTATATCCTGGGACACTAGAAGTTTCCAGATGGTCTTCAAGGCCAGCCCCACATATAGCACATTGCAATAATCCAATTGGGAGGTAACCAAGGCATGAGTGACTGAGAGCAGTAATCCAGAAAAAGGTGCAACTGGTGCATAAGATGAAGTTGTAAAAAGGCTGCCACCTACTTTTCAAGCAGGAGCTACGACTGACCCCCGCCCCCCAAACTGTGCATAGTATCTAAGCAGGGAAGTACAATCCTGTCCAGAATTAAAGATGAAATTTCCCCAGTTTTAAGAACCATGGAGCCCAAACTCCACACCAACTCAGTCTTGGTAGGGTTGAGCCAAAGCCTGTTCTTCGCCATCTAAACCTCCACAATCTCTAGACACTGGGACAGAACCATGACAACTTCACTTGGGTAGACAGGGTCAGAGATATGCAACTGAGTTTCATTTGCATACTGATGATACTGCACCCCATGCCAATGGATGATCTCCCCCAGTGGCTTCATGCAGATGGTAAAAGATATAACCTAAACTGCATAGTTTCGTGTTTCACAGTGAAAGTTTTCCATATACCCTTAATTTCCTCTGCTGCTATCCTTATTTACTATGAAAGTTTGTATTATCTATTCCAAATACTGCAACAGATTTTTAAAATATTCTACATAGTGCCTTGCCCTATTATTTTAAAGTATGGGCAGGCAACTTGATATCTACAAGGCTGTCACTAGTTTTTTTGTTCAAAGAAAGGTAAGAAACTAATATGCTGAAGCCCAAAGCAAGCTGTCATCTCTCAAGAAAACCTCTAGATCCCCAGAGAAGCATTACAATATAAAACCAGTACAAGTCAATGTTTTGTTTGAAAGTATGCCTGCCTGTCGTGGAAAAAAAAAAAGCTAAACAAGAGTGATGGGGAGCTTTCAGTTTGCTAGAAATGGAGGAGCATCCTCACTCATGCCTTCTGTAAATGAGTGTTTTGTGACTGATCACATCAACTATGACAGCCATTCTGTGAATAAACAAGTCCAATGTTCTCAGAAATTGAACCTGTGGTCACCAGCCAAAATGGTTTCTTACTCTTGATCTAAAACCAGACAAAGTCACCACAATCCTTTGATTCTTAATACATTGGGCCCAAACCAAATAATATAAAAAAATTCTATTACAATTTCACAATGGCATATCTCCACATAACAGCAAATAACATTCCATTGGATTATTTATTTATACAGTTTTACTGTACCTGCTTTTCATTTAAAAAATAATCCAGCTCAAGCCAGTTAGAATATTATCACACTAAACACAACAGTATAATACAACAAAACCCCTAGTTGAACAAGCTTTCAGTTGTTGGCACTGAAAGCTAACAACTGCCGCAGAACTAGGCAGGAATTCCTAGTTCTCAGTATTAGTGCCTATAGTGAAACATCCTTTCTCAATTTACAGCACAGAGAATCTCTGGCAAATGCCCGTGGCTGGGCAAGTAAATAAGGAAGAATGTAGTACATCAGGACTCAGATTCTATGCCATACTACCAACACAAGAATATTAAATTTGGCTAAATAGCATGCTGGCAGCCTGTGCAATCCCTTCAAAACTTAGCCTGTGGGATTTTACAATAGTTTCAGCTTCCAGGGCAACTTTAAAAAAACAACCATAGGCAACAAAAGCTTCTTCTACCTTGAATGGCAGTATTAAACAGGATGACAGAAACACAACCTTTTGAGAATTAATTATACCTATGGAAGACTTATTTTTCAGCTACAGGCAACATTTAAATGTGTGTGATATATCAGCGATATGGGAATTGAACTAGGAAATTAGAGGAACCAACTTTCTCCCAGAATATGTACCTTTTCTTTAGCAGAGAATCACAATATCGTGCCAACAACTCTGGAGATTTACTAGACGACTGGGCCATTTTTGTCACTGCATTATTATTTATGAAGCGACCACAAGCCTGTGAAACACATAAGTGAAATGTTCAGACACTTTCAAAATCAGTCAGTTGCTAGTTATAACTATGGTACTTAAACATATTACCTTGTCTAGAGCTGCAACAAAGCCAGCGTCATTGTTGAAAGCAGACATGACTAGTGCATTGTATTTCTTATGAACATCCAACACTGTTTGTACATACATTTTTGGATCCTAAAAATTAAAAAAAAAAGCAATGACAAATTCTCCCAACTTCTGTCAACTGCATGCTTTGGGGCAATCTTTTCATGTTCAGCTATTTAAAAAGACTTGGAAAGGAAAGCTTGACTGCATTTAACATCAATAGAAGAGAACTTTACATTTTACATTTTAAAATTTAAAATTTAACATTTTAGATAATCACATTACCTTTACTCAAACCCAGTACTAGTGTATTTCTTTTTTAAAAAAGCTTCTGATTATATAACCACCAAGGTAAGCTGTTCTTACCAGGATGAAAACACACACTCCTTCAACAAAATCTTGTCCATTTTATTACAGGTAGTCCTCGCTTGATGACCGTTCGTTTAATGACATTTTGTAGTTATGACGGCCTCAAAAAGGGTGCTTTACGGCCTGTAAAACACTTCTGGCCATTGTAAAATGTTGCACCCCTCACCCCGCAGTCATGTGGCCACATTTTGGGCACTTGGCAACCGGCTCGCATTTACGACCGGTTGCCAAGCACCCCATGATCATGTGATTGCCATTTGTAATCTTCTCTGCTGGCTTCCCCATTGGAAGCCAGCAGGGAAAATTGCAAACAGAGGGGATGTGGCAGTGTGCAGGAACGGAGCTCAAATCCTGAAGACCATTGAGAGAGGGGAGGGGAAAGAGGATGGCGCGAAAGAGCTGTCTGCAAAAGAGCTGCCTGCTGAGAAAGGGGAGGGCAAAGAGGACAGAGTGAAAGAGCTGTCTGCTGAAGGATTTCAGCTCTACACGGAGCTGAAATCCTTCAGTAGACAGCTCTTTTGCTCCATCCACTTAACGACCCAGGAGATTGCTTAACGACCGCAACCGGGAGTGCCTGGATTGCGGTCACTGAGCAAGGCAGTCACATGGGCATCTCACTTAATGACCATTTCGCTCAACGATTGAGATTCCAGTCCCAATTGTGGTCATTAGGCGAAGACTACCTGTATATCAAAACAAATGAAATCAGTTTTTCCATTTCTTTCTAATAATTTATGTAGCAGTTCTTGAAGTGTCATCTGGGGACCCCCTGAGACCTTTTCAGGGGGTCTGCAAAGTCGAATAAATACATATTTTAAAATTTCTCAATTTTCTAATAATTAGAATATAATTAAATTTTAATAATAATTAAAATTTCTAATACAGTAATAATGATAGATGTAACCCACATAAACCTCTCTGGGGTCCTCAATTGTTTTTAAGAATGTAAAGGGGTCCTGAGACCAAAATGTTTGAGAACCACTGATTTATTACACACCAATGCACAGAAGAGGTGTATTTATGCAAGTTAGAAGGAATCATTTGGGCAACCTCAACCCAGTGCATGAATCCAAATTCAAGCAATAAGATGAATGACTCTCCAGTTCACCCTTGAACACATTCAGCAAAGGGGAGCCTGTCTCCCTAGATAACTGGCTCCATTGTCAAACTGCTTAATTGTTAGAAAATTTTTCCTTAAAGGCAATTCAGATCTGCCTTCTTGGAATTAAGATCATTATTATTTGTGCTGTCTCTGAATAATCAAGAACACTTTGTGACCTTCTTTTGTGTGATAATGTTCAAGTTATTACAAAAATGCTATTATACCCCCTTTGTTTTTTCCCTCAACTGTAATATACAGGTAGTCCTCGGTTAATGACCACTTGTTCAGTGACCATTTGAAGTTATGATGGTGCTGAATGAGTGATATTTACGACCGGTCCTCAAAGCTCCAGCCATCCCAGCACCCCCATGGTTACATGATTGCAATATGGGCGCCTGGCAACCAGCTCATACTTATGACAGTTGCAGCAGCCCATGGTCATGTGATTGCCATTTGCGGCCTTCCCTGCCCGCTTCCTACAAGCAAAGCCAATGGGGAAGCCAGCAGGGAAGGTTGCAAGTCACTTGGGTAAGTCTCCTGCGCCCAGCACTAGCCATCCCAAGCCTTGCTATGCTTGTGCACGCCAGGCCCTTGGGTGCCTTCCCCCGCCCAGAAGCAGCCACTTACCTTCCTGCTGGCCTGCTTTCAAATCACCTGGGACTTGCAACTTCCTGCCGGCTTCCCCACTGACTTTGGCTGTTGGAAGCCAGCAGGAAGTTGTGAGAAGGTCCTCTTTTAATGACCTGCAAACCTTGCTTAACAATGGCAATGGGGATTGCCAGGATTGCCATCAGTAAGCAATGTGGTCACATAATGTCATGCTTTATGACTGCATCACCTAGCAATGGAAATTCTTCTCCCAATTACTGTTGTTAACCAAGGACTACCTGTTTGCAGTTCCCTCAGTTGCACCTAGTAGAACTTGACTTCCAGCCTCCTAATCATTTTTGCTACAACTGCTCCAATCTGTTTTGAACTGTTCTTAAAACACAGTGCCTAGAAATATCACCAGTTCATTATAAATTTCAGCATTTTCCCCCAGGCCTTGCAATTACTATTTTTATTGCTATTACTTCCTGAACTATTCCCAAGTGATTGAAACTCAGTACTTCTTTCACAGGGAGTAATTTTAAAGGAAACTTATATGTGTAATCTCTAAATGTGGGGCTTCTCCTTGTTTTCTACCTACACAGCAGTAGCTTCATTGTGGCCTGCATGGACCCATTCAGAAAGTACCATCACTGGCAGTTAGCGTCCAATTATCAGATAAGGCTGGTCTGTATTCAATATGTTTGGCAAAGGTCATGGAATAGAGTCCCATCCCTGTGCCACAGTTTTTCAATAAAATTGATAAGCTTATATTATTTTAAGATTTTCCATTATTTTCCATTTAAGTCTCCAGGTGAAAAAAAGAAAGCAGCTTAAATGCTGGAATAAAGTATGCTCTTGAAGCAATCAAGTATATACTTTTCAAATCCAAACATGCAGTAATTTTACATTCCATCCCTCAAAGACTATAACAATTTCAATTGTCTTGCCTCTATAAATTAATGCAGTTGAAAGCTCCTTTCAGGTTCTTTTGAAAGCAGATGTCTTGAATCATACAAAGAACAGCATAAAATTACTGAAGTATTTTGAACATGCTTATTCAAATGTTCACACGAACAGATTTTTTATAGCAAGGCTTGATTGTCTGACAGAAGACTGTAAGCAGCAACATAGTACACCCAATTTAGAATGAGTAATGCTTCATTCTTGCCTGTTACGTGTGCAGTCCTAAAATCTTGACATCATAATGGATATTCATGCCCTCTAAATAAAATCTAGTTACTATCCTTTTTGAAATTTGGTGAAAACGCCTTCAGATTCAATTAATGAATATGATATGAATTTAAGACATGTGCTCAATCCAATACTCACATTTAATGCAGCTTCTCCACATTTTTCAATGGCAGCTAGACCCTGATTATGAATGTGAGTTTCCAAAAGTTTTTTCAGTTCTCCGAGGCCATCCTGAATTCGAGACACAAGGTTATACATGCGTCCCAAATCTGGAAAAAAAAGGAAGCAAGAAGTATTTTAATTTGTTTTAATATGTTTATGTCACCATCTCAGTTTTTCACCAAAGAACTAAACAGGAAGAGACTAAGATCTGAAAATACACTAAAATAGTCTTAAATCTAGAACAATGCACCCAGCCTCAAATGCCAGGTTAAAGATCTTCATTTAAATATTAAATTGCATTTTATAATCTATAATGACATAAAAATAAAAGATAACATAAAGGTATAAAGCTTGTTTTAAAAAACTTGCAATTTGATGATAAAGCACCTGAGGAGTAATAATCAGTGTTAATGATGACTTTAAATTACTTTAAATTCTGGCAAATTAATGAAAATGTATACTGACAAACCAAGGTACTTTTTTATTTGATATTGTCCAGCTGCAATCAGTTAACTCTTGGTGGGTTACAATTAGTAATTTGTAATGAAACATTCACAGCATAGTGGATGTTTAATGGATACTCACAGTACAACAGCTGTCCATTTGCAATATATCTTGTAGGGAACCAAAAGCCAACTAAGTTTCAAAAGCATCTAACATAGCTATAAGCAGATAAATGAAATCCAAAAGGTTTCTTTCAGCCTTTTAATTATAAGTATTAGATTTCCTTGATGTTGTATAAAAATGAAATAGTATTCAATAGAAACAAAAATAGGCACTAAATATCAATAGTCTTTTTCAGACAAACATAAATGGAAAAAATCAGGAAAAAAAGGTAGAGGAAGCAGAAAGAGCATTATTTCTGGAATTCTTCCCAGTCCCTTAAAATAGTATTCTAGGTCACATGACCTGGAAGGAAGCCAAAAGGAGGCTAAGAATGAAGCAGCTGGCAAAATTCTTAACTGCTGCCCAATTGTCTCTCCCACAGGGATGCACTAGATATTATATTTCTCTGCAGCTGGATCCAGACCATTTTCAAACAGAAATTTTCTTTTGTTGGTTTCTACCCCAATGGAAAATGTGGTCTTTTACATAATTTGTTTTCAAAATTCCATCAGTTGGAAAGAATTTTCGAAAGGTAAAGACTCCTTGAGGTCAATCTCGACTCCTGCTGACTTTATGGACCTGTCCACATAGTTTTCTTGGCAGCAAGATATAGTTCTCTGCTGCTTTCTACTTGGATATTTTCTCAACTTCTTAGTCTAACTTATAGCCATGGAATTCCTCGGTGGTCTCCCATTTAAATATTAAGCAAATCTGAGTATGCCTAATTTTTCAAACCAGTCAAAGTTCGTTATGTGCTGCCATGTAAAAAAGTAGGATTCCACAAAAAGCCTATTTATGAAAGAAACCATCCTTGCTTCTTCGCACATAATTGCAATGCACTTGGTGAATATGCTGGGCATTGTGGTCAGGGCAAATATGTCCACTTGATACTGAAACAGGAGGAAGTGTATAGGAAAATTAAAATGAGGGTAATATGAAATAAGCATTTTGGAGACTAGAATCACATATTAATTGCTGCAGTGGAAGAAGAATTGAATGTTGGCAACTATCACCACATAAAACTTTCACAGGATACTACAAGTCTGTATGACTCAGATCAAAGAAAGACTTCAGTACTCTCAAGTACTAAACAGAAGTCAGGGAACTGGTCTGGCATTAGGATGTAATCACACCTTCAAACTCTACTAAAAGATGTATTTGAAGTGGTATAAGGCATTGAAACAAAGGAGGAAGAAAATGGAATTCTATAATGTAAACTTATTTGACGAGAGCCAACACCCATTAACTGGAAATGATGTATTAGCAGTTGTGGAGGAAGCTTAATACTTAAATCTTAATACTTCTTTGAAAACTGCTGGAGAGGCATGAGGAGGAATGAATAAGGCCAAGCAACAATATTGCTGGGGCAGGTCTAGTGGGAAAAAAGCGAATCTTCCAAACAATCTGGGGGAAGAATTGAAATGTGAACTGCTCCAGGGAATACTGTCAGAATGAATATGTTTTGCCTGGATTTATAGCTAAACAAAGGAGAGGAGAGGTCTGAAGAAATTCCATAGGCCAAGTTGTATTTTCCACCCATTGGATGTGATTGAAAATGCTACTACAAAGCCCACACACCCTAAAATCTTAAATTCTCAATATGACTTCATGATTCACTATGAACCCAATGAATGAAATTATTCTGTCTCCTGAGGCAACCACTCCTCTCATAGACCTGAATATATGCTTTCTTTTGTAATTTGGGGAAGTAACACCTTTCATAAGGAATGAGTTTCTTGCCTTTGGGTATGCAGTCACAACTTATTACCTTTTTAAAAAAACTGTTAATCCCAGAGCATAATGCCAGGGCAAACACAGAACACAAATACCATCCAAGCAAGTCTGACTGTTGGCCCTCTTTACTGCTGTAAATGAGAACTACTGCTATAGATAAGATAGCCTGACAACTATCAAACTGTACTAGAACAGTCAGTATATGGAACAATACTGTTAATAGTAAATTTGGAATATTTGAAAAACTAGATATTCAAACAGTGGGTGTTCTGCTTGATCAAAACAAAGGGAACTTGATCTCCTACTAATAGGAGGGGAAGACAATTGTGTCAGTACACAGTGATTCCAAACATATTCCAGGAGGATAGTTCAATCAAAAGATTATGTATACGTGTGTGTGTATGTAAAAACATGTTTATATTGTTCTCTTGCAAGGCTCAGGGCAATATACAATGTAACAATAAACTGTTAAAACTATCAACACCCATAAAACCAATTTAAAATTAATACTTCATTAAAAATAGTATAGTTTCTTCAATATTCATGCCAAGCATCGTATCGACTTATATAGTGCTTTATAAGTAATAGCCAGCAGTTAGAATTGGGCCCAGAATCTTACTGAGAACCAATGCAAGGATTTCAAGAGAGGTAGTATTCTTGAATAGTGGGTTTCATTTGTTAGCAAACTGGCCACTATATTTTTTACCAGCTGCAGTTCTGGGTTGTCTTCAGAGCCCCACCGAGAGCACACTTTAGTAGTCCAACTACATTATAATAATTATATGAATTACTATTGCCAAGTCCCTTACTATTGATAAAAGCCACTTGGTCACAACCTCCATTTGCTGTTCACAGGAACTGTGAGTTCGAGAGGACCCCCAAGTCACAAGATCTATTCCTTCAGGGCATTAAATCCAAGCCGATCCACTTGCAGGAATATAGAGATTGAAATTCACCACCAGCCCAAAGATAATGTCAAGAAGATTGGGTTAGAGATGCTGCTAGGTAGCAGGGCAGGTGGTACACTGACAAGACCCCTTAGCTTATCCCCAGCACCCAACTTCATCTAACAGACTTCACAATTAGCCGTTTGTAGAATGGGGTGTGTGGCCATCATCAAGGTTTCCTGGATCATGGCTGCCACCCCTTTACCTTAGTAATGATGTTAAGAATGTGCATCATCTGAAATCTGTCTGGCCACCTTCCAGAAAGGGGTCAACCAGGTCTCAGTAATACAAGCCAACTCCATTCTCTTCTAACAATTAGATCATAGAAAGCAAGGTTATATTACAGGTTGACCTGGCCTTAAGTAATGCCAGTTTAGGGTGAAGGCTCCCAACAATCCACTGCCATTCCTGTAAAAGCTTACCCACAATCTCCTAGACCCTTCAGGCCACCCCCCCCCCAATCCACCCAATATCTAAACCCCAATGGTCCCCCAGACCGCTCCCTTTACTAGTTTCCCTGGAGTATAATTTCCAGGGGTGGCGTCTCTTCTACCAACTTCTGAAGCATCTTCTTCAGATTAGCTGGGTATATAGCTGAAGCTACTCCCACCAAATGATGCACAAGCTCTCCTGACCCAGCCCCTCAAAAGAGCAGGCACTCTTCTGATTCTGGTTTGTTGCCCTGCTGTTCCAAGAAGGTGCTACAATCCACATAGTATGTCCTCTTGTCTTTCCTCCTTCTGAACTAATGATAACTGTGACTCCACTGCCTGCCAATCTCTTTGGCAACTGCCTCAAACTAAAAATAATTCTTTCCAAGCCAGATTCCCAAAAAGTTTTCTTTAGTAAGACTGAGATTAAAAGGAAGGGTTACAAGAATTTCAGCAACTGAATTTCCCATTTAGAAGGAATTTATCTCCTAATACTTTAGAGCAAAGCCTTTTTTAGTTTCTTTCTAATTGCCTTACTATAATCTGGCAATGATACTGGAAAAGCTTGTAGGTGGCTGTTCACATAAACTGTCTCCTGAAACATTATCAGTCACTGCCCCACAATCCAGTCTGCTTTGTTTCTCACTGTCCTGTAATGGTAGTCCCTCTCTCTTCCTTCTTCACCTGTGCTACTTCCTGCATCCATAGTGGTGGTGATAACAACAAATTGTTGCTCTTATTTTCTCTGCAGCTGTAGTACACAGCAGTGCTATTTCCACAGTATTTGCCAATTCCAACACTATCCAAATATCTTCCCCATCAGCTCAACCATCTTCTTCCCTTTCCTCTCCCTGAACCTTGCTAACTTCTCCAAACTTCCACCATTTCTGTTCACCAAGTTTTTCCTACCTCTAACACTAACAAAGGTAGAAAAAATTCAGTAGTGATTAGAAAGACAGAGAGAAAATCAAAATAAATAAGTTCAGACAAGGTGAAAGAATGTAACCTAATATAGTGCATGCCTTACAATGTTGCTGTTATGTTGGTACATGAAAAATTGGGTGAATTTATCAGACTAGCATTACAAACCTTGGGTGGGAGGGAGGCTTCAGAATGGTAATTTGCACAAGATACATATATTGTACAAAGAACACTGTGATTAAAATTTTAAAGATTAGTAATAAGCGGTACTTTGGGATAAAGTTTTTATTACTAAGGTTTTCAGTAGCTTACCAATTCTAGTCATAACTTGAAAACATACTTTAGCTAGAAAAATGGAATTAATGTACTATTCCAATAGAAAGGAATATTTTAAAGAGAGAAACTGCTCCTGTAAATTAGTTCACTATATAACTTTGTTTAAAACTGCACAGGAATAAACATTTCATCGTTCTGAAGTAACTTATTGCCTGAGAGTCTGATCCAGGTGATTATCTTTAAAAATCATAGTGAACTGGTGAAGTACCAGATGAATGAAAGAGGACCTCAAAGGAGAAAAAGGAGAATCCATTGATTACATGAATCATCCTGATATTGATAAGTTGAAAAACTCAAAGGTAAATCATAAAATGATTGATTTGTAAGCAGCCTGAAACAATGCACAATTATACAGGCATTAAGCTAAATACACGGAAGACTTTATATGGGGTACAGTCTCACCCCCAAGTCTTTCTGCCACTGTACATTCAACTGGAAGTAGGCTTTTTTGTGTAATCCAGACTGTGAATAAAACACAGTCCCAGAACACTCAGAGCTATGCTGCCTTTCAAGGAAATGTAAATACAGTTCCCCTTTAACTCTCCAGGTGAAGGTATAATAGACAAAGAAATTCTGATTAAACGAACAACACATAAAACAGTATAATGTTCATGTCTAATGTATTTTACTTGAGTTATTGTGGAGGTTACTGTACAGAGCAGGGAGGGAAGCTGGACTTGACTGTTCCATAATTTTGCCTTGTTAAAATTCTGTGCATTGCAATTGTTTAGAAATATTTATAATCTAGTGTTTATGCCTGTGGCATCCAAAATGTGTTTCTATTATAGCCTGAAATTAAATGTATCTCTTAAGCAAAAATAGCATATGGAACATATTTAATTAAATACATCATATCACTTATTGAGTATATTTTATCACTGACCACAGCAGTCTACGAAACTACACAGCACCACACTTGGTTAGTATTTGAATGGGAGGCCACTAGGAAATCACAGAGTTATAGATTAAACTAGAACATTTTTTTTAAAAAAAGCAGATGATGATGAGAAACCATTTCCATATCATGCCATGAATGTAAGTCACCTGGAAACAAGCTCAACCTAGACTTCATGTTTTATCAAAAATAACTGTCTACCAGTTAAACATGGGAAAGCTTACCTTCATTTTTGTCAGCATCCAGTAGGTTCTGAAATTCTGTATGAAAGATCTCTAAGTGTTTTTCAATTAGTACTTGTTCACATTTCCGTGCTAGTTCATCTTGCGTGCTCTCATGTAGGTACACCTGAACCCTACGCTGTTCTTCCAGGAGACGAGCTTCTGCCTGTAAATTAATACATTTTTATGTAAAAGTGACCTTTAAACTCCAAAAGTGACACCATTTTAAAGTGCAACTCTTGTTTAAAAAAAAAAAGCCATGCCATAAATAATTACAACTGCTGCATGGAGCAGTTGCCACAAATTTCAGTTTCAAGCTAGCTCTTTATATAAAATAGATGTATAAGTGCACTTGGATGGAAAGAGGGTATTTTGCAGTCCACAGAACCTCCAGAATTGGCCAACCTTTTTGGGGGGAAGGGGGAATTGAGGTGTTTTAAGAGGTAAAGAGGGTAGCTTCAGAGTTGAACGGGTTTGGGCACCCATTTCACCTTTAAAATGTCTGAAAATCCCCCAAGTCATTTTTTTTTCCTCCTTGGGGAGATCTAAGGAATGAAATAAGTGCCATATACTATCACTAGAATTTAGAATTATGACAAATAATCTGGAGGATAAATCATTAAAACACAGAAACACCATAAATACTTGAAGAGTAATTATGTCATTTCTCTGTAATTTTGTTTTACCATTTTTATCCAGAATCAAATTTATCATTTGGAAGGAAGCAAGGGAGGAATTGACAATTGTTTAATTTATTTTAGTATTTTCTGATTTACACTTATTTCTGAGATTTTAAAACTATGTCAAATATTTAAGATTCCATGTTTTCTGACTGTAATTTTTCATTCTTGAAATAGCTGCAATGTGTTTCAGATGGTTTCCTTTGACTTCTATTGTTGGTAAATTTTTATAAATAAAGGAACAGAAAGAATTCTTTAATTCCTCAATATTGTATCTAAAACCTATGGCTTTAGTTAAATGAGGCCAAGGAAAACACACATATACTCACTACTCATCTTTAGCTTTGTAGGAACTGAAGCTAGTTCCTACTTGCAGTTCAGCATCTATTAAGTAAAACAGTTCCCTTAAATTCCTACTTCAAATACAGTACTTTTAGATCCCGAAACTTGCAATATAACCATATTACCTTTTTCATGTATTCTGTAACTGGATTCTGTTGCAAAAATTCAGTGCTCTCTCTTGTATAGAATCTTTCTGTGTCAGCAAGAAACTGAGATTCAAAAGACTCTTTATATACAGTCAATGTAGGCCCCTTAGCAAAAGTATCATCTTCATTCAGTCCCAGCTCCACTAAAAGCATACAGACAAAAAAAAAAAAAAGGGCCACAAAATTATTTTTCAGGGTAAATTTGACAAAATAGCAGAATTTCATTTAGCACATATACTGAAATTTTAATTGCCACCATTTTATTATTACCTCATTTAAAAGTGTTCCACTTTAACAAAACTAACATAGGATAGAAAAGGAGAACTTACATGCAGGCTATGAATTCTAATAAAGCCTTTTTATATATTTCCTTAACATGCAAAATTATATCTTTTTTAAAAAAGGAGTTAAAGTCAAAACCATTGCAGAA
This sequence comes from Liasis olivaceus, assembly GCA_030867105.1. Lineage (NCBI taxonomy): Eukaryota > Metazoa > Chordata > Lepidosauria > Squamata > Pythonidae > Liasis > Liasis olivaceus. The sequence goes on along the minus strand of CM061351.1, from coordinate 56,588,829 downwards.
GAGGTTGCAAGAAGATATTAACATCTCTCATCCCGAAACCAAAATATAAGTGTGACTTCTATTTCAAGAACTGCAGTCCACTACCATATACATCTACATAGAAATAAGTTCCAGACATAATCAAGGGGGTTTATTCATAATAGGAGTGCTTCATCAAAGGAATTATTAGAATTAAGTAAATTTAATTGGGGTTATCTTTGGAGTTTTCTAAAATCCTTTTCTTTTTTTTCTGGAAGCAAGTCTATTTTTTCAAAATAAGTTTTACCCGTTATACAGGATCTAGATCTACACAGGTATCATTTAACAAAAGAAGATATAAGAGGAACATGTGAAAAGTGCTATTGGTCAACTCAAACCTTTGAAAATATTATGTGACCCTCACTCTACAGCAGGAACTTTTCCACAAGCCTTAGACCAGAGGTAGGAAGTTCTGATCCTCAATTCTCATTTACCTCTTTTTCTTTTCCTTAGTGTTTGTTGTTTATTTTTCTAACTGTTCAATATCAACAAAATACAAAGTGTTTACTTTTCCAGCAGTTCTTACACTGAGAATGTGTTAATACAGAATAGTAAGCCATAAAATATTTGCACATTACAGCAAGCCAAAAACAAATCACACACTGGCCTTTGTTATGTGCAACTAAATCTGAGATATAGGTTAAATTAACATTAGACAGACAGCTAGGCCCAGCTGCACCACACATTAATCTTGGTACAAACATGGACCATACTGAAAAGAGCTCAGAAGCACATGAAAAGTATGACATAATGGTAACACTACAACATGCCTTTTCCACCAACATGGTGAAGTTCTCAACAAATCACTTGGATCACTCTCAAGTTAAACAGAAATATTTATTTATTTATCAAACTTATCCCCGCCCATCTCCCCCCAATGGGGGACTCTGGGCGGCTTACAACAGATTAAAACAATAAATAAATACATAGTTAAAATTTATAAAAAAGCACATTTACACAGGGTAGAAGGAAGAGGAAAAATCCATGAGGCTTATCCTTATCTTATCCTTATCTTTTGACTGCTGTATTTATAAATTGATAAACAAATAATATGTTTGTTTAAATTACTGGCCAGCTGTATCTTCCATTTAATTTGTCATGGTTCTGAAATCAAGACAGAAAAAAACATAATTCTTCCCACTTGTTTGAGGGAAGAAGAATCAGAAACTGCATATTTCAGTTCAGAAACTTGATGAGCTGAAATGTCTTGTTATTGATTCAGATGAAACAAGGTTTACTCAGCTTGAGAACTCTGATAAATAATTTGCAACAGATGTGACATATGTTTGAAAGTAAACTAAGATGTTAATGATCAAGTGATCTGTCTATGCAGGATCTTTATCACAAGAGCAATTACTTACACTGCTAAGAAAGATCACACAAGTTTTCATGGAAAAATATATAGATGAGATTTTATCACTGCAATTTAAGAAAAAACTTGAAATTGAAACTGCTTATTATGTGGATTTCTATTTCTCATTGGCTCAAAAACCTACCCTACATTTGTTATGGAAAATGGGGATACTTGAATGGAAAGCGAAGGACGTGATTTTTTCACATCTTCTTGCATAGATGGTTCATAAGCAGAAGCCGCTCAATGAAGCCTATTTAGTACACCGAAAAAACATGTGTTTTAATGAAGTGTTATTCTGTTTACATCCTCACCAACACCATGATTTATTCATTCCTTTTCAATATAAAACCAATGGGGTCTGATAAGTCTAAAATAACATCTTCTGTAATATTTGAAAGTTATGTTCTGAGAGGAAGTATTAAGCGGATTTTGAGACAAAAATATTTTTATATGCACACATTCTTTTGAACTACATAACTAGTACATGGAAATTGACAGCTGGACAATGGAAGTGGATTCTCTGTGCCCTTATTATTGCCAAGAGATTAGTTCTTTAACTTTGGAAAAACAAATTTATGGCTCCAATTACCCAATGGATTGATGTTACTCATGATTTATAATTAAGTTGCCTATAGAATTAGATTATGAAAGGACAATTACAATGAAATATGGTCAATGAGACAACTATGTAAAATTGCATACATATATATCTATATATGCCTAAGAAACCATATTTATTTATGTTGTCATTGCATTGTTCTTTTTCTTTGTTTTTCTGTTCTATTAAATATAGGGGGAAAAGCCCATTTTGTAGCAACACAAAAAGGGTTTTTGTTCTTTTTCCAGCATTGTTTCTTTACCCCTAAATATTGGAATGAAAAAGTTTTATGACCCAGTTGCTGTTGAGAAGGTTGCTGTCGGATCATCTGAATTAAAGATATTGTATAGCAGCCTTTTACATTTTTTCTACTTTTAGAGAGCTGACTTGAATTTGGGATGGTGTTCCTGTACTGTAATTTCAGTAAACTTTATGTGAGAATCCTAGTGGACTTTTAGTTTCTTTTACTTCTTCTTGTTCCTTTCTTTTTGGGCTCCCCCCCATTTTTTGTCCCCCCCCTTTTACATACAGTTTTTTTCCCCCCTTAAGTTTTATTTTGTCAGCCCAAACCATTTCCCCTTTTCCTTGTACAGAAATATTGGTGTTTGAGCATGCATATTATTTGAATTTCAGTCCATCATTACATCTCCGTTAACTTTGTGGAATATATGAGGCCTTTGAGTCCCTTCAAGAGAAGGTAGATTCTTACCAAATGATGCAACCTAATATCTAAAGTTGCATTTTCCTAAAATATATTCTTCTACTGCAGAATGACATATCTAGATAATGGAATTATCAACATACAGAACTTGAAATTCAAAATCTGGTAGAAATGGAGTAGTTTTGACTTAAAAATTATTTTTTAAATATTGATGATTAATAATTTTAATAAACATACTATATTTATTATTACAATTCTGCTAAAGATTTCCCAGATTTACTACACAGATTTCTATTTTTTTTTTTTACTTTGGCTCTGGATATTTTAATCCGTTACTGGATCAAATACTACCACACCCATATCTAATTCTCATACATGGAAAATATGGCAAGCTATATGTCAGAATTTAATTTCATGGCTATGATGATTTTTAAATCCTTTGCAACAATAATTTTTTCCCACTTCCACATCAGACTTGTTCCCAATTAGATTACTTTTTGATATCTGGATCCTTAGCTGAATGGTTTAATAAATGTAATTACTACAGATATATCAGATGAAAGCCCAAACACATTATCAATTACAAGAAAGTGCAGTTCCATTTTTAAAAAATTATCTTTATTAAAACACATTTAACAAGAAGTTGTTTTCTTATAAATAGATATTCTGCATATTTATTGGTCATCTGGGATGCTTTTAAGGCATATATGCTTGATCATATTGCTGTTTATGATTTATGGAAAAATTAAAAAGTGAAACAAGAATATTTGTGAAAAAACTAAAAAAACTTTGAGCATATATGCAAAACCACCAGTACCAAGAATTATATAAAGTTACTACAGTGCTAAAGAAGAACTTAATTTATTTTATGTACTTGAAACAAAATATCCATTGAATTGTACACAGCAGTGATACTGGGAGCAAGTTGAACAACCTGCTAGATTACTAGCCTCCTCGGTGAAACTAACTAAGGGTGTCCAGGTTTACACTACATGATTCTGACAATGAAACAAACTGTTTTAAATTGAGTCAGAATCATACAGATCATTAATAAAAAGGAGAACATTTCAGGTACAGGTGGCTGGCATTGAACACAAACAGTTATTACATGTTAGAGATACTTTTGAGACTGATTAAAGGGGTGCTGATTACCAACATAGTAAAAAGATGGAAACAATTCCTACTTCACAGAAGTCTCATTCCTTAGATTAGTTATTTCCAGACCAGACAGCTAAAAGGGATATCTTACATAATACAGCCCTGATATACCATAGATAATCATGTATTTTCAGTACCAAATGTATTGGTATTAGGCAACAGACTATTAATTTATCAGGTTGTTTAATTAACTGGAATAAGCCTCATATACTACCTATAGACTCCAATTTGTAATAATTTACGTTTCAATTGTTGCTTGAATACTTTTAGCTCCCTGGGAGTTTGTTTGTTTGTTTGTTTATTAAATTTGTATGCTGCCCATCTCCCCCAACAGAATGGAAAACTTTTTAACTAAATAATTTTTCTTCACTTGTGGATATAAATATATCATTTTTTTAAAAAGTCAGATAAAAATTGATATAAATAAGCAGTCAAAAATCCCACTTAGTTTACGAAAAAGATAAATGCTGTAAACCTAAGTATATTTAAAAAGAGATATACTTACTTAGGCATGCTATGCTAATAACTTTGTTACATTAATTATACTGACAAGGTTTTTTTTTAATGAGAAGAACCAATCCTGAATTTTTTTTAACTTAAATTATGTCTACTATATGATAATAGAAGTCTTAATTTTCCTTCCAGCTTTATCATTTGGCATATATATTAATTTCAATTTCTCTATGGAACACGAGACTTCAAGTAAAAAAAAAAGGTACAATGAGGATCCACTTAGAAAGTAATCTTAAACCATGTGAATTATTGCAAGAGAAATTTAGATGTTCAAAATTTGTGAAATGGTTATATATTAAGACATCTCTTGATTTCACAGCCTGGTCCAGCTGTATTAACAGCATCTGAAACTCCTGAATTATTAATACAGGAATGTGTTTTGGATGATACAAGGCCTATAGAATAAAGACATGAAATATCTCATAGTAACAGATCAATGGCTAAATTTTAAAAAATATTATGTGTTATATGATCTCTTGAGACTAATTTAATGAACTATTTTTCCCCAATTACTAGATATCTCAGAAAATATTTAAAAAGGGCTGCATATCAACCTTGTTATGCTTTAAGTATGAAATGGATGTTGGGACACTTACTCATATGAAATGAGCCCACAATTGCTCTGTTTTGGTTCAATATCCATAAATGTGTTAATATGGTGTCATAAAGAATACAGTTTAAAAATAGGAATTAACTTTGAATTACATACCCAAAACTTGGAACTCATCAGCACATGAGTTATGACTTTATCAACCATGGGGACCAGCAGTAAAAGATTAATTATTTTTGTTGGAAAAACAGATTGACTTTTAATTATGGATCATTGATATATATTTGGTTTTTGTTTATAAAGTAGCTCTCTTAAGATGTAATGCAAGGACCAAAATCAATAGAGTCAAGCTTTAATCATGTGTTTAAAGATTAGGGTGAATGATTTCCCATGTGTAACAGTATGCTTTAATTGTTCCTTTATTGTTTCTATATTACTTTTATGTGTTTTTTTTTCTTTTTCCCTTTTTTGTGCATTAAAACAGTAATAAAATGTAAAATGCTTCTGAATCCACAGAAAAGGGAAAGTAGAGTAGAAACATTCCCCAACTTCTACTTTTAACAGGCTTAGGAAGCTCCTAAATGAGCCTAGAAAATATGGGAAAACGATACAAATTTTACGCATTTTAAATTCATTCTCATAGAATCAAGAGGGAACCATATACAAACCAGGCTTTAAGCTTTACAATAATGGCGTGAAAAAAAACAAAAAAAACACTAAAAATCATTAATATTAATTTTACCATAAGATTGCACAACTCCACTGATCAGTCTTGTATTGATGGTTTCACCATTTCTTTCTTTTTCAATCAGCTTCAACACAGCATTTGTTACCTTTGAACATATGAATTAGGCAAACATACAAATTAACCACTTGAATAATATATGGGATCCTTACACAGAAAGCAGGACACGTGAAATCCCTGGGCTGCATGCAATTCCTAAACCCCTTAGATGTGATCCCTAGATCCTCCCCGAAAGTTGCACTAAAATATTATGTTTAATAAATTAGAAGAAAATTAATACATTAATGTAATAATTTTACATTAAATACAGGTGAAACTCGAAAAATTAGAATATCGTGCAAATGTTCATTTATGTCAGTATGGCAACTCAAAAGGTGAAACCAATATATGAGATAGACGCATTACATGCAAAGCGAGATATGTCAAGCCTTACTTTGGTATAATTGTGATGATTCTGGCGTACAGCTTATGAAAACCCCAAATTCACAATCTCAGAAAATTAGAATATTACATGACATCAATAACACAAGGATTGGAAATAGAACAATATTGGACCTCTGCAAAGTATAAGCATGCATATGTACTCAGTACTTGGTTTGGGCCCCTTTTGCAGCAATGACTGCCGCAATGCGGCGTGGCATGGATGCTATCAGCCTGTGGCACTGCTGAGGTGTTATGGAAGACCAGGATGCTTCAATAGCAGCCTTCAGCTCCGCTGCATTGTTCGGTCTCATGTCCCTCATCTTTCTCTTGGCAATGCCCCATAGATTCTCTATGGGGTTCAGGTCAGGCGAGTTTGCTGGCCAATCAAGCACAGTAATCCCATGGTCATTGAACCAGGTTTTGGTACTCTTGGCAGTGTGGGCAGGTGCCAAGTCCTGCTGGAAAATGAAGTCAGCATCCCCATAAAGCTCGTCTGCGGAAGGAAGCATGAAGTGCTCCAAAATCTCCTGGTAGACGTCTTCATTGACCCTGGACTTAATGAAGCACAATGGACCAACACCAGCAGATGACATGGCTCCCCAAATCAACACAGACTGTGGAAACTTCACACTGGACTTCAAGCATCGTGCATTGTGTGCCTCTCCATTCTTCCTCCAGACTCTGGGTCCTGGGTTCCCAAATGAGATGCAAAAGTTGCTCTCATCAGAAAAGAGGACTTTGGACCACTGGGCAACAGACCAGTTCTTTTTTTCTGTAGCCCAGGTAAGACGCTTCTGACGTTGTTTGTTGTTCAGGAGCGGCTTGACAAGAGGAATACGACATTTGAAGCCCATGTCCAGGATCCGTCTGTGTGTGGTGGCTCTTGATGCACTAACTCCAGCCTCAGTCCACTCCTTGTGAAAGTCCCCAACACTTTTGAATGGCCTTTTCCTGACAATCCTCTCCAGGCTGCGGTCATCCCTGCTGCTTGTGCACCTTTTTCTCCCACACTTTTCCCTTCCACATAACCTTCTATTGATGTGCTTCGATACAGCACTTTGGGAACATCCAACTTCTTTTGCAATTACCTTTTGGGGCTTTCCCTCCTTATGGAGGGTGTCAATGATGGTTTTCTGCACAACTGTCAGGTCAGCAGTCTTTCCCATGCTTGTGATTCCTACTGAACCAGCCTGAGAGACCATTTCAAGGCTCAGGAACCCTTTGCAGGTGTTATGGATTCATTAGCTGATTAGAGTGGGACACTTTGAGCCTAGAATATTGAACCTTTTCACACTATTCTAACTTTCTGAGATTGTGAATTTGGGGTTTTCATAAGCTGTACACCATAATCATCACAATTATACCAAAGTAAGGCTTGACATATCTCGCTTTGCATGTAATGCATCTATCTCATATATCGGTTTCACCTTTTGAGTTGCCATACTGACATAAATGAACATTTGCACGATATTCTAATTTTTCGAGTTTCACCTGTACATGGAAGAATAATTTGAACTCTATTTAATTATTTAAATTTAAAGTAAATAAATCAAATTTACTTTAGTCCTCGTCCTCTATTCTCAAAGTCCCATACAGATTTTAAGACCTCTATTAATGTTACATTAATGAGCCAATTTAAATGTTTTGATTAACCGTGGCCTATTATGACAGGAATGAGCTGCAAAAGACTTCAGGGTAACACATTCCACTCCTCATGAGCTTAGCATTTTTCATTTCAGTTTTTTTTTTTTAAATTACTGGGGTTCAACATGAAAGTTTAACTGTTAAATATTACATCCGTATGATTTGTTAAACATAGTAGAGAAATACAACTGGATATTAACAATATATTGATCATACTGTACTCCAAAGCATCAAATGACTTGATGAAAAGGATAGGGAAGAGAGCGACCCCTTTGGCACTCCAAACTGCAGTGCCCTAGGGCTTGACTGGGGCTTGACTCCATATCTATCAACTAGAATTGCCTACTCAGGAAGGAGAAGAAATACTGTAAAATAGTGTCTCCAACCCCCAATCCTTGCAGGGCTCTAAAGAAGGGCACTATGGTCAATGTTATTGAAGAACAAAAAACAATTCAGCCAGACTAGCACCCTGATTAAGCTCCACAACAGGTCAACAAGGAGAGCAAACTATTCAATTTTCAACCCATGCCCAGGTCTAAGTCCTGACTGAAAAAAGCTACTGTCTCATTACCTTCTTATCAACCTTCCCTAAAAAGGGAAGGCTGGAGGCTTAGCAGTTTAAAATAGTCCCTTATGAAGAAGATACACAATGCCTTCTTCAAAGACATTAGAAATCCCCCCTCCCAGAATGAAGCATTCACAATAGTTCAGATCCAGCCTCCCAGCCCCTCCAAACTGTACATACAGCCAGATAGGGAAGGCCTAGCTCAGGGGTCAGCAAACTACGGTGCACAGGGCAAATCTGGCCCTCCACCTGTTTTGGTATGGCCTGCAAGCTAAGAATGGACAGGTGGGCAGACAACAGACCCCCAGAGCCAAGCCTCAGCCATGCTTCCAAGTTGAGCAGGGCCAACAGTGGAGCATCATGGTTGGCAGCTTATGAGTGGCCTCCTTGCCAGCGCTGTCCAATAGCTGCCATGCTCCTTGGCCTACAGACCTGTCAACTGCACCCACAGAAGCACGTCAGGACTGCTGGAGTCTCCAACCTTGCTTGGGCTGCCACTGCTTCACTGCTCCCACCACACCAGGTGAGCCACTCTACTGGGGACTGAGAGGGCTGGAGGGAGGGCACAGCAGTGGCAGCTCTTCCCATGCAGCCCCTGCTTGGCCCACAAAGCTTAAATATTTATAATTTGGCCCTTTACAGAAAAGTTTTGCTGATCCCTGGCCTAGCTTATTCCATCAAAGAGGCTATCCACTTCTTCAAGTTCCACAGGATCAAGCCCCTCACAGATAATGCTGCAGGACATTGCTCTCAGCACTTCACACTATTGAGCCAGGTGCTAGCTTGGAGTGAATGGGGATTTTATCTGAAAATCCCTAACATTTCATTGTATTTGAGTATCACTATTTACAGCCCATTCTTATCTAAAAGGGTCTGAATTACCTTTAAAAAAGTTGTTGTACAGCATTTCAATGAATGCATTAAGGAACGAGAAGTTTCCCTTGCACATTTATGACGCTGGCCCAAATTTAGGCTCATACTCATGTTCAGAGAGATTCACCCATCTTCTATCAACAATGTACAGGGCATCTCTTCTGGCATTTCACCTCCTAGAGCTCCTCAGGCTACCAAGGAGTCACCAGGACTGATATAAAGAGAGAAGCTGTTCAGGAGTGATCCTCCTAAGGTCCTAGTGCCTCACTATTTTAGAGATTGGTTTGGGTCTGAAGTGAACTGCTCTCCAAATTGCTAGGAAACTCTCTAAGCAACCTCTGGAAACCAAGTGGCTCCATCAGATGCCTGGGGAAAGCCATTCAAACTGGCCCCCAGTAGCATTCCATACTGTAGCAGATTTCTAAAAACTAACAAGTATATTCTGTACACCCAAGGGCAACAGATAATATTACCAGATATGTGCCTCTCTCATGTTAGTCCCTATGATCTATTTAACTTTTTCACTATTTCAGCTCTAGATTCTGTGACTTTCTATTTTTGGTCTAGGTTAATTTATTTAGCAGCTACTAATTCTCTATTCCAACACTTATTATTCAGATGTATTTTTAAAGTACAGTTAAAATTATTTATGAATAATTTACTGTATTAAATCATAGGCAATAAATGTACAATGAAATCTAATTACCTATCTCAATTAGAATAATCTATTTTTCATCACATTACCAATCACCAAATTCTCAAATTTAGTTTTAAATTAGAATCTAATTAATGAAAAGTTACAGCTCAGGAATACAATGATATAATAAACTAATTCTTATCCTATGCATAACTTTTCTAGACAGACTGGTTTTTGGATAAATTATTAAAATCACTTTGTCATAGTCCCTCCCTCCTACTATTGATTTTGATACATTAATATAAACATTACAAGCGAATATATCCATCAATAGAAATATTACCTGCTTATTTAGTGGCCTGAACAAGCAGTCTCGCCAGGTCACCAGTGCAAGCTAGGATTTAAAAGAGGAAATATCAAAAATACTTACTCCTGCATCTATAGTGATCTACAATATTGCAAGTTTTCAAAAGTTCCTTCCTTCAAGAAACATTTTCAAATTAGCGTCCATTAAGGAATACCGCCATACTATCATAGGACACCAGCAAACAGAGGATAGCGTTCATGAAAGCCACTAGTTAGGAGGTCAGAATCTCATTATTGTTCTATATGAAAATACTGCTGATATGAACCAGAACATAAGAGGGCAAGCTTCAGCCTTAATTTTTTTTTTTATACAGGTCCATTTGTGTAAACTCAAGTACAAAATCAGGGTTTTTATACATAAAATTTAGACAAATTTAAGCAGACAGTCGTGGCATTGTTTACTCTTCAGTACAGTATTTAATATTAAGAAAATATAACATTAAGTGTAATTTTATCTCTTCCAAATAATATTTGAGAAAGTAATCATACCATTACAGGACTACAGTCAATGTCAAATATGAGTATGGCTTCTGCTAAATTAGGACTTTTCTGTGCAGTATGTAGGGTGTATACTGGGTAAAATACAAAAGTATTTTTGTAAAGTATAAGGGTATGAAAAAGATTTATAGGGGCCAGGAATCAGAAATTCCTAGAAAGAATGTTGATAAATAAAATGTTGCAGGGTTCTACCAGTGGTGGCAGTTCTTTAGATGGAAAGATGATACATCAAACTGAAACAACTAAATTACTGCATTTTATCAAAGGCTATAAAAATTAACTCTCCAAACAAAGTTGCTTTAAAACATAAAGCAAAATTGTGAAATAAGAAATGATTTTACAGGAAATTAATATGAAAAATCTATGTTGTAAAAGCTAGATTATTTGCAAGGCCTACATGTAAAATGAAAGGAAGTGGCAAAACAGCACTTTAAGAAAGTAAATTTCTCCACAGCCTCCTAATTATGTCAGAAACACCTTTCTGAGTGATTCCATTAGAAAATGCAGAAGACAAGTAAGAGGCTCAGCATTTCAATCCCCTATGATGCAAAATGAGAAATAGGTGCGAACTGCTGGCATATAGAGTTGGAAGAAATGTATTCTCTCTTTCCACTTACTTATTTATTAAATTTATATGCTGCCCATCTCCCCCAGAGGGTGACTCTGGGCAGCTCACAATTAAGATCAAACATAAAAACAGTAAAAATATAAATATCCATATTAAATTAGCTAAAAAAATAATACTATATAAAAAGACTATGTACATAAAAAGGCTATAAAATTTGGGGGGGGGGCAGAATCAATTACCCCACCAGCCAATTCCAACAATGCGAGCCCCCATCAGGCTCTCAGGCCATCTGGCATAGCCAAAATTTCACTCTTCCTGAAGGCTATGAGAGTGGGGGCACACCATAGCTTAGATGGTAAGCTGTTCCACAGGGCAGGGGCCATGGCAGCAAAAGCCCTCTTCCTAGACCCCACCAGCTGAAATTCCTTGACTGGTGGGGTCCGCAACATGCCCCTTCTGCCGGGCCAAGTGGGGTGGGCTGATATAACTGGGGCAAGACAGCTCCTCAGATAACCTGGTCCTGTGCCATGAAGGGCATTAAAGGTAATAACCAACACCTTGCATTGGATTTGGAAGCAAACCGGCAACCAATGTAGCTCACGTAACAAAGGTGTTATATGTGCCCCCCTGGGGTCATTCAAAACTGTCTGTGCTGCTGCATTTTGTGCTAGCTGTAGCTTCCAGATACTCTTCAAGGATAGCCCCATGTAGAGCGCATTGCAGTAATCCAACTGGGAGGTGACCAGGGCATGAGTGACCATGTGGAGGGCCTCCCGATCCAGAAAGGGGTGTAACTGAAGCACAACATGAAGTTGTGCAAAGGCCCTCCTAGCCATGACTGCCACCTGCTCTTCGAACAGGAGTCATGAGTCCAGGAGGACCCCCATATTACGCACCGGGTCTGTCTGGGGTAGTGCAACCCCATCAAGAACCAAGAATGATAAGCTCCTAGATCTTGAGGCTCCCTGTACCCACAGCCACTCTGTCTTACCAGGGTTTAGTTGAAGCCTGTTGTCCCCCATCCAGGCCCCTACAGCCTCCAGGCACCGCGAAAGGGTAGCCACAGCATCACTTGGGTCACCTGGGATGGAGATATATAGTTGAGTATCATCAGCATACTGATGATACCTCATCCCATGGTGCCGGATGATCTCACCCAATGGTTTCATGTAGATGTTAAATAGGAGTGGCAAGAGCACTGAACCCTGAGGCACCCCACAAAGTAGAGGGCTGTGGGTTGGACCTCTCACTCCCTATCAGCATCGATCTGGATCGGCCTTGGAGGAAGGAGATGTACAAGCATAGAACTGTGTCTCCCAGCCCCAATTCCTGCAGCTGACCCAAAAGGATACCATGGTCGATGGTACTGAAAGCCGCCGAGAGGTCAAGAAGAGCAAGGATGGATGCACTACCCCCATCCCACTCTTGCCAGAGATCATCTAAAAGCATATTATACATATACTGCTTTATCAGGCTTTAGTGGGACCCGGCCCTCAAATAATACCATGGAGTGCTACCTCTCCCCTCCTTGGTACTGGAATGTTCCACGGCATGCACATTGATCAGATACAACAGAATACCAATTAAGATATCCAAATTTTAAAATTCTGCCAGTGTAGAAATACTTCAAGAGAGTAACAAGTCAAGCAATTTTTTTATAATTTGGTGAAGGAGAGAAAGCTGGCAAACTGATCTTTTCACACCCTCTACATGCAGAAGAGTTTATTTTGGGTTGTATATAGGCAGGAGGAAAACTTAAGAGAAAGTAAAAAGACACATGCTTCAAGAAAGAAAGAACAAATATTTTATCACCCCCTTTTAAACAAAACTGCCAAATTTTTCCAGTGAACATAACCACCCTTTATGAAAACTTACTGAATAAATTTCATATATTCCCTTCCGGCCTTCATCACATTCACGACGAACCCAGTGTCGATTGAGGTAGGCACAAATCCCATTCAGCACTTTGCTTGAAAACCGATAATCCTCCCATTGTTGAGTGTAGAATTTCAACACGCTCTCATCCATCAAGTCTTCACCATCCTGAAAGAAACAATTCACCAATAGAAGGGACTTAATGCTAAATACAAGCAGTATTTGTTCTTTAGTGTGTCCCTGGCTTCAAGAGCAAAGTAATGCATAACTGATCCTTCATTTGCGTGTATAGTGGCTTGCTGGATGGGCCTCTGTCCCTTCCTTGTCGGTTACTTTGTGTCAAAGAAGAAGCACATTATATCACCAACTTGACATATAAAGAACATAACCATATTTCCTTTCTGTAATCAATTTTGTAGACTTCAACTGTCTTTCCTTTTTACACCGTTGGCTGAAATCTTCCTTCATACAAGACACCGAGAAATGTTTCTACAACATGCCAGTGACATTTCAAAACTTACTTTTCAACTTTATTATTTAGCATTGTACTGTTCCTAGAAGTAATACCTAAAGGTTGATAGAAAAATAACATTCTATATTCCACTTTTTATGATGTTTCCCAAATACTTTTTTTAAGAGTTGGGATATTAAACATAGTTCGCTGAAAACTGGTCCAATGGGAGTTAACAGACCATGATTTCGGAAAATGTTTGGTGTGGAGGTCAAGCTAATGCTTCATATACATTTTGAACCAATCTCTGGATTAAACTATCATTGGAAGACCTGAAAGAGCAGGTTAAGGATAAATTGTCATGGAGAACTGTGTGGTTGCTAGAAGTTGAAAATGACTTGATGGCACATTATCAATCAATCAATCAATCAATCAATCTGGATTAAACTGGGTTTCTAAGAAGCATACTTCAGAGGATGACATTTTAAAGATTGCCATCTAAGCAAAAATGGCAAAAGGCCTCTTCTGTATTTTAATTTAAATATACCAGCAGTAGAAATCTGACGTCTTTGCATATTCCCTCCTCCCCTCTAAGGTGGAACCATTGAAAAGGAGATGGATTGATAAAAGCAGGAACATATTCTTTCAAAGTCTCCCAAACTGAAGTGCTGGAAATAATTTATAACATGGTTTAAATTCAAGCATACAACAAAATCCAGAATCTGATATTGGGTTTAATAATCCTCCCTATCATTCACATTTGGAGAAAATGAGAATTCTGATTAGCTTAAATTAGGAAACATAGCTTCCTGTTTCTTCTCCTTTTTTCAACTCAAAATAAAGCCTGGAAGAAAGATGTATGAGTCCAAAATATTAGTGTGTTAATGCACAGAGCACTACATTATAATGTAATTATATATCTCAAAAGGGTCAGGCTATACAGCAAACAGCTTTCTCCCTTGAGAACCAGTGGACAAGGCAGTATTATATAAAATGGCCTAACTCTTAAACTAGCGCAGAATTGCGCAAAACAATATTCTAGATAAGAGTAGTTAGGGCAGCAGAACTCTGCTCACCAAACCTACCTCTTCTACCGCCATTAAGTAATAAAAATAAAATGGGGCAAGTTTCAGTATTACATTCAGAGAAGCTCCCCACTTCCCCATCACCATTATCCTATTGTCAATTTATATGATCAAGGATTTTAAACATTTGCCAATAAACATAAATATGAACCGCCCAGAGTCGCTCATTGAGTGAGATGGGTGGTGACTAAATTTGAAATGTATATGTATATGTATATGTATATGTATATGTATATGTATATGTATATGTATATAAATAAATAAATAAATAAAATGTTAAATGTTATCAAGAAGTCAGTCATTCTTCAAATTAAATTTACAACCTGGTGCTATTTATGTACTCACAATCATCATTCTTCCTGAAGCACCAGGGACATAAAAAGGTAGAAGCCAAACATTGCCAATGATCTTGGTCTTGGATTTCTTTTGCCAATTCTTCTATATTCATATACAAAATGATTATATATAGATATAGGTTTCATATGAAGTTCCACTCTAAGTTCATGCCTAATCTTCAGGGCAAGTTAATGTGAAAATAAGAACGCCTGGTGTCTTTTATTACTTTTTTTATTACAGTTGTTTTAGGGAGAAGCAGCTATCTTTTTCAGAAAACTGATTCCTTCCCAAAGCCTAGAAAGCCTTATATCTCAATAAAGAACTGTTTACCTAGAATTTGCTGATCAGCTGGAATTACCATAGTAATTCGACCCCAAACAGCCCAGTGAGCCCAAACAGCAGGATAGCATAAAGGAAACAGTACATTTTAAAACAAAAAATGGGTCAAGCACAGGCAAGGCATACTGACTGTAATGGTGAACATGTGACTGAGAGAAATTACAAAGGTCATAAATGTGGGTATCAGTCACAAAGTTACTTTTTCATTACCACTGTAACTGCAAATGGTGAATTAGATTTAGACAGGTGTGTATAGGAGAGATACTTTTTCAGATACAGTGTCTTCAAAATATTTAGGACTTCATCAGTTAAATACCATGAATTAAATTTGGTATTACATTAGCTTCCAAACACTTTGCAAAATTAGCTTTACATGGACTATACATCACTTATTTAAACAGCCTTTCTGACTTCGTTATTATTTCTATTGCTTGCTCCCTTGACTATTTTGCTGAAGTACACTTTAGAAGTGCATTAGACAGATAAAAGAAATATTCTGACAATCTCAAACTTGTGATTTATAGAGTTGGGTGGCAGGTAAGTTTAATTATCATCATCATCTATGCTGATTTTAAAACAGAAGTTAGAGTTATTTCCATTTTTATTTTTCCAAATGATACAGTTATTGTCTTACCTTAAGGAGATTTGTCAAGTAATTCTTCAGAAATTCTTTAAGTCGTTTGTACAATTCCAAGCCAACAAACTGAGCTCCTCCAGGTGTTTGGCCTTTTTTAGATTTAGAAGTGGGTACACCAGCTCCTCGTGCTTGATTAGATTGATGTACACTAGTGCAGTAGTTATAAACATGACTGATAGAAGAGTTAAGGAATACTACATATTACAATTAAGCAGTAAATTAATACTTAATGCATACCTTCATAGTATATACAGTCCCACTACTAAATAACTGAAATTAGACCAACAAAGCAGTGATTACTAATTTATGTCCCACCGATTTTCAATGAGCTGCTTTGGATTCAACAAATGATATCTATAGTTCTTACAATATTCCTTGTAAAAGTTATTATTAGTACTCTTATCCCTCTAAAGCAAATGATGAGGATGAACAATGACCTAGATGAGAGTTCATAACTTAAGCATAAACCTGGAATTCCTGATTCACAAGTTACAGTACAGCCAATTTAGATTAGTTATTTGAGAGATGTTTCTTAACAATTAAGTTAGACAGATGATACTGGAAAAAGCTTATTATTTTATGGGAAACTAACAGAATTAATATCTGCCAAGGATGTTTCTGTCTTGCAGTGGCAGAACTTTCTAGTTCTACTCTTTGTATGGCTACCAATAAGCAAGATCTCTATATAATATACAAATAACAAAACAGGATGGAGATATACAGTACTGCGCAAAAGTTTTAGGCAGGTGTGAAAAAATGCTATAAAGTAAGAATGCTTTCAAAAATATATATTGTAATTGTTTATGTTTATCAATTTACAAAATGCAAAGTGAGCAAACAGAAGAGAAACCTAAATCAAATCAATATTTGGTGTGACTACCCTTTGGCTTCAAACCAGCATCAATTCTTATACTTGCACACTTGCACAAAGTCAGGGATCTTGTAGGATTAGAGTCAGGTGTATGATTAACCAATTATACCAAGCAGGTGCTCATGATCATCAATTTCATATGTAGGTTGAAACATAGTCATTAACTGAAACAGAAACAGCTGAGTAGGAGGCTTAAAACTGGGTGAGGAACTGCCAAACTCTGCTACTAAGGTGAGATTGTGGAAGACAGTTTCATGTCACAGGTCATACACCATGGCAAGACTGAGCACAGCAACAAGACACAAGGTAGTACTACTGCATCAGCAAGGTCTCTCTCAGGCAAAAATTCCAAAGCAGACTAGGGTTTCAGGATGTGCCGTTCAAGCTCTTTTGAAGAAGCAAAGAAATGGGCCACGCTGAGGACCGTAGATGCAGTGGTCGTCCAAGGAACCTTAATGCAGCAGATGGAAGATGCATCATGCTTACTTCCCTTTGACATTGGAAGATGTCGAGCAGTACCATCAGCACAGAACTGGTGGAAACCAGTGGGACCCAGGTACATCCATCTACTATCCGGAGAAGTCTGGCCAGAAGTGGTCTTCATGGAAGAATTGTGGCCAAAAAGCCATACCTCTGATGTGGAAACAAGGCTAAGCGACTCAACTATGCATGAAAACATAGGAACTGGGGTGCAGAAAAATGGCAGCAGGTGCTCTGGACTGATGAGTCAAAATCTGAAACCTTTGTAGCAGGAGGCAGTTTGTCGCCAAAGGGCTGGAGAGCGGTACAAGGATGAGTGTCTGCAGGCAGCAGTGAAGCATGGTGGAGGTTCCTTGCAAGTTTGAGGCTGCATTTCTGCAAATGGAGTTGGAGATTTGGTCAGGATCAATGGTGCCCTCAATGCTGAGAAATACAGGCAGATACTTATCCATCATGCCATACCATTAGGGAGGCGTGTGATTGGCTTCAAATTTATTCTGCAGCAGGACAATGATCCCAAACATACAGCCAATGTCATTAAGAACTATCTTAGCATAAAGAAGAACACGGAGTCCTGGAAGTGATGGTTTGGCCCCCACAGAGCCCTGATCTCAACATCGAGTCTGCCTGGGATTACATGAAGAGACAGAAGGATCTGAGGCAGCCTACATCCACAGGAAATCTGTGGTTAGTTCTCCAAGATGTTTGGAACAACCTACCTGCTGAGTTCCTTCAAAAACTGTGTGTGAGCGTACCTAGAAGAATTAATGCTGTTTTGAAGGCAAAGGGTGGTCACACCAAATATTGATTTGATTTGGGTTTTTCTTCTGTTCGCTCACTTTGCATTTTGTAAATTGACAAACATAAACAATTACAATATATATTTTTGAAAGCATTCTTACTTTACAGCATTTTTCACACCTGCCTAAAACTTTGGCACAGTACTATATATCCAATTCATTTTTCTTTTATAGAGAAAACAATATAAGAAATCATACATATTTACCATTTTACCAGTGAGGACTTTGGGTAATTGAAATAGATCTTTGTAGTCTTGTTCTAGAGACAAACAAGTTGCTTAAATGTCCAGAGATGTCTATATGTCTTTAAAGCATGTTGCAGATTTTTTTAAAAATCAAGATACTCCTAGGATTCAATGACAAACAGGCTTTAATTCCTGTTCTCAGCAGATTTTGAATTTGTCTGTCAGGTTCTTCTTCTGTCTGGCTACAAGCTTGCCTACCTATCCATTATTACTGGAGGAACAGAAAAAGCAAAATGGGAGCCAATGCAAATTCAGGGCATAGAGAATGTATGGGCACTTAACATTTGGGGAGGCAGTGGGTTAGAGCTACATGTAGCCAATGGACTCAGGTTACCCACTCCTGACACATAAGTACTGCTAAGGTACAGAACTGGTTTGCTTTTTAGTTCTGCTTATGTAACCACCCTGCATGGTATAAATATCAAAGAGAAACATGGATGAGAGAACTTTCCAGTAAAGTTTACAGCCATGTAGTTTTCCTCTATGTCTAAAGAAAGCCATTGTTTGGTCAACAAGCGTCTTATCTTGAGCCAGTGAACTGGTTGCATGGATTTCTGAATTGTGGCCATGATCAGGACAGCTTAAAAGAACATTGTTGATCTTGAACACTAGCTACTGTTTTCTTCCTTCTTCAATTTTTACCATTTTGAAGTTTCACTGAAGTTCCAATCCCATTCAAATGCAAACTGGGTGGGAAGAAAAAATACTGGAAGCTTTCCCAGTATGAAACAAAAAAAAAAAAAATGGTCACTTCCTAAAATAACAATTTAAGACATACATTCAAGAACTATACCATATATTTCAATGTAATCTATCAGAATACTGTTTTCTTTTTCTTCAATGTATAACATGTACACCTCTGTTTACAGTCTTCTGCCATCTGTTCTACTTCTACCTATGTTGCAGTTATTCAAAATAATATACAAAATGTCCAGCACTGAATGGGCAATTCTGTAATGAAATACACTGCAGCCAAGCCAGAAATTTGTAGTATGTAAAACGTCCCATTTTATAACAATCAAATATTTGTGTGAACAAAGTGCCATTCAGTGAGCTTCATCTCTGAGACAATATGCAGCCAACCTAAATATAGCATTAATTAATTATGAACTGAGAGCAAGTAGTTAAGGTGCTGGAGAAGAAGTGAAGAAAACTGTTGTAGTCCTAGCTTAGACAGAGAAGCTAGATGGCGGACTCTGCACCAGTCACTTTCTCTTAGCCACAGGAAAAATGCAATGGCAAATCATTTCTGAAAATGTTTCCTAAGAAAGCTTCATGAACTTGCCAGAGGTCAGGACTGAGTCAAAGGCACAAATAAATAAAGATAATATTTTAGTAATCTACATACTTCGACTTATGACCACAATCGGGATGGGAACTTCCAGCGCTAAGCAATGCAGTCGTTAAGTGAGTTGTGCCTGGTTTTATGACCTTTTTTGCCATGGTCATTAAGTGAATCACTGTGGTCGTTAAGTGACTTTGGCTTCCCCCATTTACTTTGCTTGTCAGAAGCTCTCTGGGAAGGTTGCAAATGGCGATCACGTGATCCCAGGATGCTGCAACAGTCGTAAATACATGCTGGTTGACAAGCAGCCAAATTTTGGTCACATGACCGTGGGAACGCTGCGACAGACGTAAGCGCAAGGACTAGTCACAAGTTACTTTTTGCAGTGCTTTTGTAACTTTGAACAGTCATTAAACGAATGGTCATAAGTTGAGGACTACCTGTATGATATTCCTCTAAGCCTGTAATTGCAATCTTGAAGTAAGCTTCCTGAACTCAGTAGGAGTTATCTCTAAGTAGAAATACATAAAACAAAGATGAAAAATACAGTTCATAGAAATTTTGCAAATGTACAATACAAATCTAATACAGGTAATTTCTGTCCCAAAACTAAAATATGAAGGAAGTTCAGATTTACATACGACTAATCTTAAAAGTATATGATAATTAAATAAACCGTATTTATTCTGTCACTTTATTCCACTTAACACACTCACAGTTGCAATTAATAGTCTATTAATAGTACTGCACCACTAATTCGCAAAAGAAATTTTGTGAGTTTTATAGTTGAAAAAAGAGAAGGGGTTGGATTTATCATTGATGTAATTTAAATATGATTGCCCCAGGTGGTCAAAGTGCTTTAAGATGATAGTCTTCAACTATCTGCTCTTCAGAAGTCCTCAAATTTAACAGCATTGTGACCTCCTAAACTGATAAAGCTACGTGATCTGTCATCCCACGTGGATAAAACTAAAGATTTCACCAGGTTAGGTTGGATTGGGCAAGAAATAATTATACTACTTATTTTTAATACTTATTTTAATTTGTATATCAAATAAAATAATAGAAACTTGCAACTTAAATTCAAAAACATATTTTTTAATGGGAAGGAAAAGCTTGCTTAGTTTTGCATATGTTTTACGTAAGTTTTGCAAAAGCTTAGTTTTGGAAAGCTGGGTTTTATTGTTAAGAAGCCATTCTCATAAACATTTAACATTTATTTTAGACTGATATTTTCCGTTTATGACTGTAAAAAATTATGATTTTGTTGCTGGCTTGTCCAAGCAGAGTAGAAGCAAGTTTGAGCAAGAACCAGCTTTGGGAATGCAAACCATCACTGATATCTCAGTGATGTTCCACCTTAAAGATAGGTTGCTCCATACATCCAAAAGAGAACTGAAATACTCCCCTAAAGGTATAAAAGTACCACCAAGCTAGAGACTTTGAATTTTAGATTTCCCCAAACCAATACAGTTGATTTTTTAGTCCTTGAATCTGAAACTGCTGAATGCTGATCCTCATCCTGATTTTATTTATATCTCCCAATACAAAATAGAAGTAGCCACTTCACCGCATACAGCCAGAAAACGGCAATGGGCACAAATAGAGCACTCACTATAGTAAAGCTGATATGCAGCAATTTGTTTTGGGGAGCAGTTTCAAGAATAAGGGTATGAAATAGATGCCTTAGTAGCTCTAAGGTTTAAGAGCTTAGAGGTTTTTGGTTCTACTCTCTCTTGCATTGGGGGGGGGGGGAGTATCTCTAGAAATCACAAAATGGAGGCTACATGCAGTCCCTGATCCATATTCTTTGCACCCCTCCTTTAGCCAGTCCCCAAACAAAATGCCAGCTGAAACTGTTACCATTTGCTCTGTGGTATCCAAGCTTTAACTTCCCAACACCTCATATATTTATCAACAGAATCAGCACCCTGATCAACAAAGCTCTCCAAGTTCCTTTTTAAGGATCCACAAGTAGTAGATGCTTCCCAACCAGCAGAAAACCTAGTTTATCTGCCACATGATTATGGGTACATCTGCTGCTACTCAACTGCTTTAGAAGAGTCTAACATCTAAGCCAATACAACTCCAATTTCTCCATATATGAACAGCTGGAGGCCTACAAAGAACCTCCCACCTCCAGCTAGTCTTATAAAGTGCAATGGTATGTGGAAATGACCTTGGGAGACAGGAGGAATTGCCACAGATTAGATAACCATTATGCAAAAGCCTACAGAGGGAAAGAAAAGGGATGTGGAAAGCATTTTAGAAGGGACCCTCCCTTGTTTTCTGGAAAGTAAAAGTAAAGGAGGGGAGAAATGCTTTCAGACTTGTAAGATTTTGTTACTGTAACCTAACAATAAAGGTAGTGTTAGTGCTCATGGTTTGTGCTTCTTGTCTGGACTATCTCGAAGGGCTGACATAAACTCAATTTAGCAATTATATTATAAATTGCTGAACTGCAGTTCCAAACTACCCCCACTAGACTGGCAAAAGATGAGTGATCCTGAGGACTGTAGCTTAGCACCATCAGATGGATCACAGTCTGTCCAATGCAGACAGTGTTTCAAACGGAAGCTTCAGGTTTCAAAGAGAACACATTTTATCCTTGCTCCTACCCCCACTCCAAGCCTCTGGTCAAATTTCCCAATGTTTTGTAACGAGAGGCAAAAGTGGATTGCAAATCCTCTGGAAAAGCATATCACTCCCATCCCCCCCCCATCTTTCAACAGGAACTCCAACCAGGGTTGTTACAGCTCACCCCTGTCTATGTAGCTGCAAACAGTATCTTCACAGAATTCACCTCACAAGAACCTGACTGGCTCCTCTTAAAGAAAACATGCACTGGAGTTACAGCAACATCAATCCCTATTCATCTCTACTTTAGAAACTGTGCAATGGCAGCTTCCAGGAGATATCCTGTTCACCAATGGAAGGTTGCAAACATGATGACGACAACAATGGTATAGCTGATGCAAAATCTTGGGGTTGCTTATTTACAAAGTTGCAGTTGAAAGTTAATATTGAAAGCCAGTACACACATTAAAGTGCGACAACAAATAATTCAGGAAGAAAATTTATACTTAATTACAATTCTAAAATATTTATGAGTCTCACATTTAAATGTATTGCTCAAACCACTGAACCAAATGGTTCAAGTAAGATTAATCATCTTTACCGTTTCTTTGTACATATAATATAAATCTTGGATTTCATGCATTCAAAATCAGACTCTAGTAATGCATTTTTAACAAGTTTATATCCTAAAGTTGCCATTGCTTCAATTATGAAACAGAGTAAGAACACATTGACACAATCATTAAAAGCCACTTATTTAGAAGTACTTGTTAGGATACGTGTAGAGTTCCATATATCTGGACTTTGCCATACTTTGCCTTGTATAAACTTGTTGAATGCCAGCTCTTAGGTCATCCCATATCTGGTCAAGACCAATTTGTTTAAGTCCATGAGGGTTCTGACTCCTATTTGATGACATTTTGAATTTCCTGTGAAGTCTTCCAGTGTAGCAGCAAGAAATTTAGTTAATCCTCCATCAGAGGCAGAAATAAATCAACATTACAAATTCTATCACAGTCACTCAGAAGAAAATGCTTTTTTCATATGAAGGCTGTTATTGTCTTACAATAAACTCTGTAGGGGAGGAGAAAAAGAAAACAGGGAAGTTTATTCAACTGCATACTTAAATTTAGTAATAGCTAAAACAAACAATTGTAAAACTGTAACATCATACATGAATCAGCCATGAGACCCTTACAAAAAGTTTCCTTAGTAACAGACTATTTGGGGGAATTGGTTTTTGTTAAAGACAAATCCGAAGGAGATTATATATATTACACACACACACACACACACACACACACACACACACATATAAACTGGGGGGAGGGAAGAGGAGGATAGTACTTCTTTTGGGCAAGAGACACATGAAAGGAGACGGAAGAAAAAGGTGCTGTCCAGCCAACCCAAACAACATGTGCCAAGTTGAATGACAAGTGCAATGCTGCTCAATGGCTTGTGAGGGAGATGGGGAGGATAGCAAATGAAGGAGCTAAAAGCAGCATCCAAGGGTCCTGGTGGTAAATAACAAGACACAAGAAGTAACATTTCAAAAGTGGTATAGAAGAGGTAAAGAGCACACACTGAGCACATACAAAGGGACCACTCAGATTGGAATCTCTTCTCTCATCTGTCCACTTTGAAGACAAAGAAGGCAGGTAGAGGGATAGAACGCATAGTCTTTCTCCCATCAGGACAGTGAGCAAGGCCACATGAGTATAAAAAAAAAACTAAAATAAAACACTGATGTAGAAACAAGAACTTGTCTGGCATTTGGGGGGGTACGGAGAAGACAGAGTGAGCGTAAATTTGTTCCACTGTACCTAAAGTCTATTAAATGAGGGTCTGTTAAATCAAGGTTTCACTGTATTGTTACTGTGCTACGAAGAGTCATGTTACTAAATTACAGTTTTTTAAAAAAAGAAACTGCAGTATTTTAAAATATAACCTTCTTTCTCAAGATGCCACTGTTTGCAGGGAAGTCAGAATGCAATATAAAGCAAAAGATGTGGTAATCAGATTAAACTGTAATTATTTTATATAAAATTAGGGCTGTGGGGCCTTTCGAATCCAAGGGAAAAAGATTCTTCAAATTGTCTGGGGTTGCTCACACACTATCTGTTGACAAGTCAGTTGTATCCTTTCAATGGATTCTGTGACACATTTGGTTTAAGGAGCTGCTGATGAATTCTGCATGCACATACAAGTATGCTTCAAAATGCCCTTTAAATAGGCCCTTCATATCTAAAACCCTGTGGACCATTTTGTAATACAGAATCCTAGCACTAATATATGAATCCACAGCAGTGAGTTGGCTGGCTTTAAGCCATTTTCATCTATCTGATTTGAAAGCATTTGTGGATTATAATTTAAGGGTTCAACAACAATGTATAATTCATAACATCTAACAAACCATGTTAACAGTACTGACTTATTCTAAGCAAGAGAGGTGAGTAATCAACATAGATTTTTACCATAGGTAACAGGGTAAGATTTTGGTCTTGGCTACCATCAGAAGAACTAAACATTTTCATAATAGCCTGTTAATTCATGGCTAACATGTAAAGGCAAGGAAGAAAAAGCAGAGAATAAAAGTCTAGAAGTTTTCCAAGTTGGTATTACAAACATCCAAAATCTATTTATATAAAATAAAATATCCTGAATATCATTTCTTGGGGTGCTCGAAACAGATTTCCTTCCTGTTGCTAATGCCTTCTTATTTAGTAATATGGGAATACTTACAATTTGCAGCTAATTTAGTAACTAATAATTTTCTACTGGGTTCACTGGGCTATATTCATGCTAGAGCTAAATGCGCTCAGTTGGCATCTGATTTTCACTATCTGTTAAGTAAGGTTGGGAAACTAAGGAGAAAAGAATGAACATCCTAAAAAATGATGGCACAGTGTTGTGCTGGTTCAGCTCCTTTCTCCAAGGCCGAATCCAATCGATGTTGATAGGGAGCGAAAGGTCCAGCCCCTACTTTGTGGGGTGCCTCAGGGGTTGGTGCTTTCACTACTCCTATTTAACATCTACATGAAACCATTGGGTGAGATCATCCAGCACCATGGGATAAGGTAACATCAGTATTCTGATGATACCCAATTATACATCTCCATCCCAGGTGTCTTAAGTGACGCTGTGACTGCCCTCTCGCAGTGGCTGGAGGCTGTGGGGGCCTGGATGGGGGACAACAGGCTTCGACTGAACCCTGGTAAGACAGAGTGGCTGTGGATACAGGGAGCCTCAAGATCTAGGAGTTTGTCATCTTTGGTTCTTGACGGGGTCGCACTAACACAGACAGACCCGGTGCGTAATCTGGGGGTCCTCCTGGACTCACAACTCCTGCTCGAAGAGCAGGTGGCAGTCATGGCTAGGAGGGCCTTTGCACGACTTCATGTTGTGTGGCAGTTACGCCCCTTCCTGGATCAGGAGGCCCTCCGCACGGTCACTCATGCCCTGGTCACCTCTGGGTTGGACTACTGGAACGCGCTCTACATGGGGCTACCCTTGAAGAGTATCCGGAAGCTACAGCTGGTGCAGAATGCAGTGGCACGGACAGTTCTCAATGCCCCTAGGAGGGCACATATAACACCACTGTTGCGTGAGCTGCATTGGTTGCCAGTTTGTTTCCGGGTCCAATTCAAGGTGTTGGTCATCATCTTTAATGCCCTTCATGGCACAGGACCAGATTGTCTGAGGAACTGCCTCGCCCCAGTTATTTCAGCCCACCCCACTCGGTCCAGCAGAAGGGGCAGGTTGCAGATCCCACCGGTCAAGGAATTTCAATTGGTGGGGTCTAGGCAGAGAGCCTTTTCTGCTGTAGCTCCCGCCCTATGGAACATCTTGCCTCCTGAGGTCCAGTGTGCCCCCTCCCTCATGGCCTTCAGAAAAAGGGTTAAATCCTGGCTTTGCCAAAAGGCCTGGGGGCCAGATGGGGGCTCGCATCTGTGGAGATGGCTGGTGGGGTGATGGGTTTGCCCCCCCCTCCAGCATCTTGAAGGTTTTAGGCTAGAATTTATAGGGGGGCTTTAGGACATTTTTAATGCATGTTTCTATTTTAATTATTTATGGATTTTAGCCATTGTTGGAGGGATTGGTGTTTTTTCTTTTTTTGTTATTGTGAGCCGCCCAGAGTCACCCATTGGGGGAGATGGGCGGCATACAAGTTTAATAGATAGATAGATAGATAGATAGATAGATAGACAGACAGACAGACAGACAGACAGACAGACAGACAGACAGACAGATGCAGCTAATTGTCTGGAACATTTATGACCACTGCACTCTGCAAAGTTTTGTTATAGAACCTTCATGCTCCCAAACATTTATTGAAGATTCCATATTTAAATTTTATATTAAACACATACAGTGGTACCTCAAGATACGAATTTAATCCGTTCCGTGACTCTGATCGCATGTCGAATTGGTCGCATTCTGAAGCACGTTTTCCCATAGGATTGAATGTAAATACGGTTAATCCGTTCCACCCTCTGAATTTGGTCGCATTCTGAAGCACGTTTTCCCATACGGTTCAATGTAAATAGGGCTAATCCGCCCTCCGAATTTGGTCGCATCCTGAAGCACATGTCCCAGGCGCAGCGGAGAAAAAGGAAGTGCTAATCAAATCTTTCCTTTGTGCATAGCCCTTGGCGCGCCCGACAAAAGCACAGTGAAAGCAATGGGGGGAAAGGCTTATGTGGCGTGTGCGCGCACGCACACCCCACTCATTCCTCCCCTCTTTCCTTCCGCGCACGCACGCACACCCCACTCATTCCTCCCCTCTTTCCTTCCGCGCGCGCACGCACACCCCACACTCATTCCTCCCCTCTTTCCTTCTGCAAGCGCATGCACACCCTACACTCATTCCTCCCCTTTCCTTCCGCACGCGCGCGCACACCCCTCATTCCTCCCCGCTCTTTCCTTCCCCGCACGCACGCACACCCCACTCATTCCTCCCCTTTCCTTCTGCAAGCGCACGCACACCCCTCATTCCTCCCCGCTCTTTCCTTCCCCGCACGCACGCACACCCCACTCATTCCTCCCCTTTCCTTCGCAGTGAAAGCAATATCAGGCGCTGGGGGGCTTCCCCACGCACCCACCCACCCCCGTGCTGATTCCTCGCCAAAGGAAAGAGCAAATTTCCCCATAAGGTTCAATGTAAACACAGTTCTGAAAATACAGTATGCATTTTATTTTTAAACCACAAAAACACGAAAAAAAACACAGTATGAAGAGGGAGAATGGGGTGGGGAGGCAGTTATTGTTTGGAGGGAGAGTCCCCCTCCAAAGGGACATCTCCTTCAGGGGTTTCCTCTCTTCTTTGCCTCTTAGCTGCAGGCTCAGTTCTGGGGGAAAACCTGTCTAAAGTCAGTTGTTTTTTCCTGCGCTGCATAACCCTCCGGAAATGAGAGAACACGTCGTTCATCATGTTCAACGCTCTGGTTGTCACAGTTCTGTTGGGGTGGTGCTTCTCAAGGAAATCCTGGCACTCATTCCATTTCGCCATGATGGATTGTATCACTTCACTGCTCACCTCCTCCCCGTCCTCCTCTTCCTCAGTGGAATGCTCCTGGCCAAGCGCTTTCTGCTGCTCACTCTGGAGCTCAGCAAGTTCTTCTGTGGTCAGCTCCTCCTCATGGTCCTCAACAAGCTCCTCTATGTCTGCATCGTCGACAACCAGACCCATGCTCTTGCCCATGGACACAATCTCCTCCACTACCTCTGCATCTGACCCTTCACGGTCACGTTCAGCGACACATTCTGGACACAGCAAAAGGGCCAATCTGTCCTTCGTGGGCTTGTGCCCTGGCAGTGCCTTTTCCTCCTGCGTGATGTAGGTTCTGTTTGGCATCTTCTTCCAGAAGAGCCCCGTCTCGTCGCAGTTGAACACTTGCTGAGCGATGTATCCTTCCACCTTCATGAAGTCCTCAAATTCTTCCTTGTAGGCTTCTGCAGCAGCCTTGTCAGAACTGGAAGCCTCTCCATGTCTTGCCACATTGTGGATGCCACTTCTCCTGCAGAATTTCTCAAACCAGCCTCTGCTGGCTTTAAATTCCTCACTTGCTGCGCTGGTAGAGGGTTTTTTTTGCAGTAAATCACTGTGCAGCTTCCTGGCTTTTTCACAGATGATAGCTTCACTCACGCTATCACCTGCCAGCTGTTTCTCATTCAGCCACACTAACAACAGCTTTTCCACCTCTTCCAGCGCTTGTGTCCTCTTCCTCGTTAAGGTCGTTACTCCTTTTGCCACATCAGCTTCTCTGATGGCATCTTTATTCTTCAAAATAGTCGAGATGGTCGACTTCGCCATCTTGTACTCCGAGGCCAGATCAGTCACACGAACACCACGATCGTGCTTTTCTATAATCTCCTTCTTCAGTTCGATCGTCACTTTCTTCTTCAAAGCCTTATTCTTGCCATGCCCGCTCTGCATTTTCTTTGGAGCCATGCTGACAAGCACACCAAAAACCTTCCAAACGCCGCAAAACACACCACAAGCCTCACCGAACGCCTCCTTGCTACCGCGATCTCGCCCACAGGAAGCCGCGACCACGTGGCAGCAGGGCAAATGGCCGCGGATCCGGTTCGTATCTTGAGGTGGAGTTCGCATATTGAGGTAAATTTTTGCGGCCAGAGCTGGTCGTATCTTGAAATTTTCGTAAGATGGGGCGTTCGTATATTGAGGTACCACTGTACATGGATCAATAAAAATTATCAACAACTCTCTCCCCACCCTGTACAAAGTTTACCTTGTTTTGACAAGAATATTTTAAACAAAAATGTATTCAAATTATATAAGGACACCATGTCTTATATATTCAGATTGATGATGTACACATTACATAAGACTTATAGACATATTATATTAAATCCACTGTAGATGCTAAATGCACTTCTGTAAGTCCAAATTGTGCTTTGTTTATTCAAGCATGTATTAAAGGCATATTATTTTTACTGTAAAATACTGTCAATGAATTTTTAGTATGTTTCTATATAAAGCTTTGAGACCAACATTAAACACTGGAATATTACCAAGATCTACGTCAAACTGAGAGATTAAACAGTGTTGCAAACTTAATTTGCATGTTTTTAGCTAAACATATAGTTTATTTACACACAAAAGACCCAAGCACAAATCTTTCAGTAAAATAAAGCAAATATTTATAAAGCAGTATTTGATAGTGATAAGAGATTCTGTATATTCTTCAGAACTATCCATAATCCTGAAGTAGTGTGATCTACAATGTGATAAGAACATCCAAGGTCTATTAATAGATGAAAAGAATCTGGATAAACAAACAACTTGACAAAACAGTTGTAATGTATCATGTTTTATTGAGCCATCATTCCTGTCTTTAACAGAAAAAGTATGTCAAACCTTCTGCTAATATTAAGGGGGTAAGTTGAATGTTCCAATCACCGAGATGATAATCAGATATAAGTTTGAGGGGCTCCCCCCTCCAAAAAGCCCACATTCATTGCCACCATCAGTCTGGTCTTCATGGCTTGTAGAAATGGATCATGATCTTACCAAGAGAGATCTCTGTGGACCATAGAAATGGTGTCTGTTTCAATATTGCTGTCTATTGTATGGCTCATCTGTATCAATAAAGTTGCTACTTTATGAATAAAAAAAAAGGACTAAACTTTATTTGCCTCAAAAAAATGCAAAGCTGTATGTCCGTGTGTAAGTACCCCACCAAATCAGTGTATTTCTAGAATGCCAGAAATAAAAGAAACTTGGTCCCTTAACAAAAAGACAAAAAAACAAAACAAAAAACAGAAGTATGGGGAACTGCCACAGCTAGCATTTTAGCATGAGAAACCTTCACAATATATTCTTTAACATATTCTGTAATTTCACTTCCTCTTCCTCTATGATTATCACAAACATCAAGGGGCAAGATATATTTGATCCTTTGCTAACAAAGGAAGAGATATATCCAGTCTTATATTTATAACTTTGCTATAACTGTAGCAAAGATGTTGGTAGATAGATGTAAACAATTTAAATACACTGATCTGGGTAAAAACACATATTCTACGAAAGCATATGGTCAAATGACTAATCTATAAAGTATACTACTACAAAAGCATGTTCACCAAAGAAATCATTCAATATGGCTAATTCTCATGTAAGTCTACTCAAATTTGTTCAGGCTGAATATAAAAAACTAGAAGAATCAATTTTCAGAAAACAATCATAATTCAGCTTCACAGTATAATTAGTATGTTATAATCACTTAAGAGAAACAACTACCATATAAGTGCCAGACTTCAGACCCTTCGACATTCAAAGAATCTATTTAAGCATGCAAATAGTAGTTGGATTTATTATTAATTTATGGTCTCATCACTGAAAGAAGAACCTAACAGGAAATGATTAATTCTACCTCTTCTAGTTAGAAGACAGGATTAAATTTCTTCTTGTCCCACGAAGTCACACGCATTGCAAGTGTGATTTAATTCTTTTACTGAATATTTCATTGTAACAATAAAAATTTGCCACTTGCAAAACTGTATGGGAATGGAAAAACAATTACCATAATGCAGAAGAATGATCTACAACTTGTCCCTTGGCTACTTGGTTTCTCTCTTAACCTTTCTGTTGTTTCCTGTTTCTTTCTTTTGTATCACCATTGAAACATCCACTATATCAACTAATAGTTCTGGTGGTGAATTGAGGCCAGCATGATCTCAGGCTCCAAACCTGGAAGAATGGTGCTCAGCAGATGCTTCCATTCAATTACGAAGCACATAGTAGCCAGGAAGGACATACTATCAAGCTTTGAGACAGGATAGGTAGAAGTTTTGAGTGGTACCATGGATGATCGTCACTCATCTCCAGTAGGACAAAAACCATGTTTTCTGTGCCCAAGTAAGACTACTGGTATCATCCATGCCTTCAGAAGGCTTATCCTGCATATTACCTACAGAGCAGCCCTTTTAGCCACAGTAAATTTTTAGGGGATCAATTCCTGCTCCTCCATTGTTTAGAATAGGGATAGCTACTTCATCAGTCTGTTACTTGCTATCACAAACAATTTGACAAAGGGATCTTGTTGAGATCTCATGGAAAATCCCTGAATATAGGACACATTCTCTCTGTAATAAGCACTGGCAACTCAACGAATGTGCTGTGATTAGCCCTAATTATTGAAATAGACTTTTGATGTAATGTTGTCTGTTTGTACCAGTAAGGGATGCCAGCTTGATAATTACCTGCATTTACCTGTCTCAAAAGTTGGTTCCCCACTATTTTGAGCTGATGCTTGTGACATCTAATTCCTAATTGGTTCTATAAGGTCATTCCCCCATGTCAAGTTTGCTGGTGCCCATGCATGCTAAAATTGAATTATCTTGTCCGGCACTGTTCTGTGCAAGTGACTTCTGCTGGTGAATTGGTCTGACATGGGAGAAGCAGCTGTTGAATTTATTCATTTATTAAATTTATATACTCCTGCACTGTATATCACAACAGTCATGAAACACAAAAATAAAACATCTGTAACAAATTAAAGTTAAAATTAAGTTAAATAAAAATTAAAATCACAACACAATCCTGACAATGGCAGAATTCACCACAAAGTATTCTGTATTACAGGTAGCGCTCGCTTAATGATTGTTACTTTAACGATGGTTGAAAGTTACAATGGCCTTGGAAAAAGTGCTTTATTACCTGTACTTGCATTTACGACCGTCGCAAACCATCACACCACCCTCCACAATCATGTGATCACAATTTGCGACCTTTTTATGATGGTCATTAAGTGAATCACCATGGTCATTAAGCAAATTCTGGCAAAAAAATCCACTGTGGAAGCTGGATT
Organism: Liasis olivaceus; assembly: GCA_030867105.1. NCBI lineage: Eukaryota > Metazoa > Chordata > Lepidosauria > Squamata > Pythonidae > Liasis > Liasis olivaceus. Next base: position 56,556,844 of record CM061351.1, on the reverse strand, counting down.
CACTTAACGACCACATGATTTGTTTAATGACCATGTTTTGCTTAATGACTGTCGTAAAAATGGTTGTAAAATCGGGTCTGATCATGTGGTGACTCTCTTAATGACTGGCCTGCTTTTCTGGTCCCTGTTGTGGTTGTTAAGCCAGGATTACCTGTAACTTAGTTTTAAATAGCTTCCAGAAGAGTTTTATCAACAGAGCCGCTCTTTCTTTCAGGAGAAAGGTCACTCCAAAAGATCAGGGACATCAGTACTAACTTGAAGTAAAAATGGGCCATGGAACCAGCTCCAGTTGTGTAATTATCATGCCTTATAATCTTGCCAGATTTGCTGTCTTTTGAAGGTTCAGGGTACACTTCTAAGGAAGAAACAGTTCCCTTTCCTCCATGTTGATGGAATCCCTTTGGTGCAGGATTTGTTTGGACTATGTAAGCATATTCTTGATTAAACATTCCATGAAGCTATGTTTCTGAGAAAAGTGCAGCATTAGTTGCAGGCTGTTCACTGTTTTCTTTATTAGGGATGTTTTAATAAGCAGATTGTCCAAACAGATGCAACTGCAAATAGCCCATGTTCTCAGATGGCTCAGCAGAGCCACTATCACTTTGGAAAAGACTCTGGGTGCTGAACAATTGGTTGTTCTAGTAGGAGCGACCAAATACAGAACATCTTTCATCTGACTGGAATGTACCAGTAGGCTTCTGATTCATCTACCAAGAATAGAAAGTATTCTTGTCTTATTGAAAGGGAAAGGATGTACACCTACACAAGAATTATTATATTTTTGGAAAGAGGAATGATGAGGTAAAATATTGGTCCTGGGGGTGGGGTGCACGTCTGTTTTATTTTATAATTTTAATTACTAAATTCATATGTAAAAGTAATAGAAGTTGGAAACAAGTTTGTATGTACGTGTATGTGTTTACGGAATAAAATTAAAAAAGAAAGTATCAGTTTCACCTTTTGAGTTGCCATACTGACATAAATGAACATTTGCACAATATTCTAATTTTTCGAGTTTCACCTGTACTACGTCCTTCAATTCACTGTCTAAAATCCAACCAAATTTATGAAACCATAAATGGGTTTATAGTCAGTGACTGAGCTGAATGTGGATCTTTTAAATAATTTTCCAATTATATTTTCTGTTTACAGGAAAATGTGACATTATACAGGATTGCCTCTATTAGGTTAGTTATCATTGGGGCCTTGTTTTTCAGGACTGCCTCTTTCAATTAATATTCCACTGCAAAGAATCACTTGTAAAGAATCAGTGCCTAAATTTGTTGTTTTAATGTTTCTCCCATTGCTTTTATATTTTTAGACTTTAGGCCTGCAGGCTGGAACTATGATGCTTTTTACTTTTTGTAGAGCCCCTAAAAAACATTAGTACTTCATAAATAAATAATCAAACCAAATTGCTATTTAAAACATCTGTACTACAGAAATGAACAAAACAGATGAGACTGCAAATGATAATAAAGAAAATAGCAGGAATTGCAAATCCATGGCATTTAAATGAACAGCAGCTGGGTGTTGAGCTGAATGCTAGTCCTAATGCAATGGTGAGAGATTAACTTGGACATGATTTGATAAACTGGGCCTGGAAATACCAGTGGTCAGAAAATGTATATATATTATACAGTGGTGCTTAAAAGTTTGTACACTCTTTTGCATTTCCAATATTCCTGCATAAATATGACCTAAAACATTATCTGTTCTCCACACAAGTCCTAAAACTAGATAAAGAGAACCCAATTAAACAAATGACTCAAAAACATTATACTTGTTCATTTATTTATTGAGGAAAATGATCCAAAACTACATATTTGTGTGTGGCAAAAGTATGTGAACCTCTAAAATTATCAGTTCAATTGAAGGGTAAATTAGAGTTGGGTGTTTCAATGAATGGGATGATAATCAGGTGTTAGTGTGAGAGGCCCTGCCTTATTTAAACAGAATTCTGGGTATTCACTATCAAAATCTGATCTTCAGTATGTGCAAGTATGCCATGGCTCGAACAAAGGAGATTTCTGAAGACCTCTGAAAAACAGCTGTTGATGCTCACCAGGCTGGAAGTTACAAAACTATTTCCAAAGAGTCTGGATACTACCAGTCCACTGTCAGGCAGACTATGTATAAATGAAGGCAATTCAATACCATTGTTACCCTCCCTGGGAGTGGCTGACCAACCAAGATCACACCAAGAGCAAGGCGTGTAATACTTCATGAGGTCTCAACCCCAGGGTAATGTCTAAGGATCTAAAGGTCTCTCTTGCATTGGCAAATGTCACTGTTCATAAGACCACCATCAGCAGAACACTGAACAACAATGGTATGCATGGCAGGTTGCAAGGAGAAAGCTATTACTCTCCAAAAAGAACATTGCTGCCCATCTACAGTTTGTGAAAGACAGCCTGGATAATCCAGAAAGCTATTGGAAGAATGATCTGTGGATGGATGAGACCAAAATAGAACTTTTGAGCTTCAATGAAAAGCATGATGTTTGGCAAAAGGCATAAGAACCTTATCCCATCTGTGAAACATGGTAGTAGCAGTATCATGGTTTGGGACTGCTTTGCTGCTTCTGGACCAGGATGGCTTGCCATCATTGATGGAACTATGAATTCTGAATTGTACCAGCAAATTCTACAGGGAAATATCAGGGAATCTGTCCATGAACCAACACTCATGAGAAAGTGGGTCTTGCAGCAAGACAATAATCAAAAACATGCAAGTCGTACAACCAAATAATGGTTAAAACAAAAGAAAGTTAATATTTTGGAATGGCCAAGTCAAAGTCCCGACCTTAATCCTAGACAAATGTTGTGGAAGGACCTGAAGTGGGCAGTTCACATAAGGAAGCCCTGAGCTGACACTGTTCTGTAAGGAAGAATGGGCTACAATTCATCCAAGTCGATGTGTAGGACTGATCAACAGTTATCGGAAATGTTTATTTGCAGTTATTGGTGCCCGGACTTGGGGGCACACCAGTTACTGAAAGCAAAGGATCACATACGTTTGCCACACAAAAATATGTAGCTTTCAATAATTTTCCTCAATAAATACAGGTAGTCCTCGCTTAACGACCATTGTTCAGCGACCATTCAAAGCTATGAAAGTGCTGAATGAATGGTATTTACAATCAGTCTTCAAAGTTACTGCTGTTTCAGCGCCCCCGTGGTCACGTGATCAAAATTCAGGCACTTGGCAGCCTGCCTACATTTACAACTGGAAGGTGCACTTCAACTCCCCCCACCTGCCTATCTCCCCCCCTCTCTACCCTTTTAGCCACTCTGCCCTCCACTGCCCTACCGTCCTGCACTCTGTCCTGCACCCCTGCTGCCCCTACCACTGTCTTCTTCCTCTTGCTGCTGACAAGGCAAGCCTGGCCCTTTGCAAGGCAGCTGCTGGCCACGCAAGGCCTTCCTGAGGCTGCATGGTGAGCCACGCACAGCCAGCATTGCCTCATAAAGGGCAAGCTGGGTGTGCCTCATCAGCAGTGGGAAGAAGATGGTGAAGGTCAGCTGGGCATGGTGGGGGCAGCAGAGTGCAGGGGCGATAGAGTGCAGGATGGCCAGAAGGGCAGAAATAGGGGAAGACAGGCAGGTGGGGGGAGTTGAAGCGGAAGCGAGTGCAGCAGGGCAGGAGAAGCATGAGGTCCTGGCCTAACAACACAACTGGAACCACTGTTGCTAAGCAGTGCAGTCCTGTGATGTTTCGCCTAACTGCTTTGCTTAGCGATGGAAATTCCAGTCCCAGTTAGGGTTGTTAAGCGAGGACTACCTGTAAATGAACAAGTATAATGTTTTGGTCTCATTTGTTTAATTGGGTTCTCTTTATTCAGTTTTAGAACTTGTATGAACAGATCACGTTTTAGGTCATATTTGTGCAGAAATATTGAAAATTCAAAAGGATTCTTTTACTTTCTATAGCTAGGCAGACAGATAATTCTGATGACTATTTTTAGCACATCTTGTTTACTAAGAGAGATTACACAAATTGGTCAACTGCATGTTTGAAGACATATATTAACATACAAATGTATCTTCTTTCAGGCTACTACTTCTGGAGCAAGATGTAATGAAGTAATGGCTCTAAAGCAGTAACTTACAAGACTAAGTTGTAAATAGCAACCACGTGCAGAAAGTATGAATTACATGTAGGTTCCTTGAAAAGTCTGAGGCAAATACAATAAACTCTCCCTGGACTGGGTCCAGTATACACACAACCAGTCAACATAAAGCCTTCTTACTATTTAAAGCCCCCATAGGTCGCAATCCCATTAATTAATAAATGTCTTTTAGTTCATAGGGACTCAGTTTCTGAATATCTAAATATAAGATTTTCCTACAAAAACATCAAAATACTAATTTTTGACAAATCACATTTGTGAGCACCAATCTTGCATCCTCCTTCCAAACTTTTCTGATCAAATATGCATGTATTTTATTACAAAGCCATATTTATTCATACTGTTATTCCACCCACTTTTTGAGACTCAAGGCAGATAAAGTGAGGCTTCCAGGTTGCCAAGAGACTGAAATGCAGCTTTATGAAACACATCACAACTTATCCTTCTGTGAAAGAAGCTGAAAGGAGCATTTTAACATACACATTAGGCTAGTTTCAGACAGTGTTATGTGCAAGGCCATCAAATAAAACCTATGCATGTGGGAAGGTAAGCCTTGGCTCCCTACACCGAAGCCTATTCCAAGAGCAACACAGTGGCTAAAACAAGCCACATCCTACAACACTGAAATATCAAATGCCTTCCAACTTCTATAAATAACATGAAGACACACAGACTGCTTATTACCAACTTGCATAGTATTTCAATATGCAACTATTTTGTGGCTTACAACAATCATTTACAAATGCAGAGATTCAGAAATCATATTATGCTAATTTTGTTTAGTAAATAGAATGCTTGTTTATAACAAAAGCTAAACTGCTGTATATGTCAACTAATCCCAAATGTTTCTGGGCAGTTTTTAAAAATATAACTTTTTACATCATAGAATAAGCACTAAAAAAAAACTTTATAAAAAATAGATTTCAGTCCCCTCCTAAACTTTTACAGGAAAATTAGGACTGCCAATGTTAAACACCCCCGTGGTATGACCTACAAAGAGATGAAGACTTCCAAGCAAAGAACACTATCCTGCAGCTAACTTGGATCTAGGCTTTGCAAAGCTTGAATTGGACTCAGAAGCCAACTGGTAACTAGTGTAGCTTTTTCAACATGGCAGCTCCGAAACGAATTATCTGTGTTGCTGCATTCTGGTTCAACTACAATTTCTGGACCATCCCACAAACAGTTCATTGCAATAATCCAATCCTGAGGTAATCAGCACATGTTACCAGTGCCAGATAGCATCAACATATTGCTGGTAGCCCTTTCTAACTGAATCTATATATAGTCCTTCCCAGTGGATAACATGTAAACAAGATGAAACTTTACATGATCACTCCTCCAAGATAATATCCAATGGTATTTTCCAATATCACCCACATAAGTAAGAGCAGAACCAGCATAAGTAGTGCCTCCAACTCATAGCTCCCTGAAGTGGTCCAAAGGGCTGTCATATTCAACATATGAAAGATATAAGAATATCAGGAAAAGCACAATGTTCTTGATTTAAATGTCTTTTTTCGTTGTTTAACTCATTGTTATGAATAGCCCACCTTGGTGGTAGATTAGCCAACTATAGCTGATCTGAAAAAGCTAAGCAGGGTTGGACCTGTTTAATATCTGCATAGGAGACCACCAGAAAATATCAGGGTTCAAGACTTGAGTTGGAGTTCTAAAAACCATCCTAAAAGATGGTTGCAATGGCACAACTTCTACACTGTTTTCAAATTAACTACATTGATGTGCCCATGAAATTACTAGAAGTCAAGCTCAACTGAAGGAAGATGTTACTTCTTTTGCCTCATACTGAACAAATATGAAGAACAGAAACTGTACTATTCATATTTATAACCTTATTCAACCTGATAATACAGTTTACTAGTGAGCCATCCAATACCTGCTTTGACAACCATTAGTTTACTTCTGCTAGGTTTTCTCACATATTAAAGCACCATTAATATGCTGAATTCTACCAAAACCACAATGCAATGGTTATACACATACACAGAGCTGAAAGCAGCTTATGAGCCCCACAAAATATGCTCTAACAATTAGAAAACAAGTGCTTTGTAAGTGTTCCATGCATTCTTAAGCACTTATTTTGAAAGATATGCAGACTAAGAGGTACACTGAATTCATGTGATGTTTTAAAGTTTGATGCAATTACAGTGGTACCTCGGTTCACAAACGCTTCTGTTCACGAACAATTTGGTTCACGAACAGCTCCAGTCTCAAAATTTTGCCTCCGTTTGCAACTTGCGGATCGGGTTACGAACAGGATCCACGGCCATTTTCCCTCCCATGACACGTGGTCGCGGCTTCCTGTAGGGAGGGGGACTCTCCCTCCAAGCAGTAACCGCCTCCCCACCCGCCTTCCTGTCTTCCACGCCAGAAGTCGGTCGAGCAAGGTTAGCTTTCTCTCTCTTTGTACTGTACTTTGTGTCATATTTTTGCGGTTTTAAAACAAACAAACATATGGTTCAGAACGGATTAACCGTAATTACATTGAACCTTATGGGAAAATTTGATTCGGTTCACGACCAATTCGGTTCGCGACCAGAGTCGCGGAACGAATTAAGTTCGTGAACCGAGGTACCACTGTATTTCTGTCAACAGGTTGGTGCTAACCAAACAAGAAGTTTGGTTAAGGAACAAAGTTAAGGAAACAACCTTAACTTGGTATTTTAAAGTGTTTGGTGATTTCTCTAAGAATAAAAAAAAAGTTTCGTATGTCACTGCGCTAATTACAAAACAAGCAACAGAAGTACAATGAAACCTCATTTTAATGGACTAATTTGTGGGGGAAGAGGGTCTGTTCTTAGTGAATGTCTGCCACACTGGAAAATACTTACCCACAGAAATTTGGTCATTTATACAATGACCAAGTTACACAAATGTTGCAAGTTATGTCATTTGTATAAATTTATGTCATTTGCATAATCTTGTACAGAGCTTCAGGGCAGTATACAGTGTGTTTTCTCCTCCTATTTTTGCCCACAACAACTCTGTCAGGTGGGTTGGGCTATGAAAGAGTGACTAGTTCAAAGTCACTTGCATTAATTACTACCAAAAACTGCTCCATTCCATGCAGAGTCAAGGTTTCACTGTACAGTGCATGTGCTTTCCTGCAGGAAAATATGACCTAAGAAATAAAACTTATCCTGTTAACATCTGATATTTTCTACTTTAAGATGCAACATATTTAGACCTCACAAATGCATGTTGTATTCTAGGACTTATTATAGTTTGCACCTAAGACATAATACAACTGTTTTAGCATAAAAGTGGTGCTTTGAGGACAAGCTTGTTATCTCACATCCATATTCCTTTTTTTAAAATACTGTTTGCTTCTATCTGCAAGTTCTTATACCTGTCCTATCTTCACTGATTCTATTGAATTCTGGTGTTTTCTTGCTGGCTATGTGATATCATCAGAAAATGCTGTAATCAGTGTGATTACACATCACATATAACACCATGTAATATCAAAAGATAAAGCAAGGATTAGAAGAGCAGGTTGGACCCAAGTTGGAAAGCTTAAAAATCAATGAATTTAATGTATCCAAGTTAGTCATGACTAATTCTTCAGTTTGATTTCAGACAAATTCATATACATCTATAAAAATTAGTTTAGTTCTCTAAAATAAACCAGAAATCATAAACCAAGTTCATGGTGTGAATCACTGGAATCAATAATTATAATGCTATTACATTTAGCATGCTCATAAGTAGGAATTTGTCAACAGGATCCAACAGAGTCATATTTGACTATAGATTCAACTGGAATATATTCCACAATTTAAGAAAGAGTCAACCAAGTTAAGAAAGAGACCAGCACAGCTTTAGCATTCAGGAACTCATAAAATTTAAGACTAAAAATTAAAAGCCTATCCTAAGGAAGAGTGCAGGAAAAAAAAAAGCAGAAAAAGTGCAACATGACCAATGCAAATTATAATTATTATTAAGTATAGAGCACCAACTTCCCCAGTACCAACTTATAGTATCTAACCAGCATCATCCAACCATCATTGTGCCAGTAAGAAGGACAGACTTTATACTTCTTCAATGAGGACCTGGTATAGTAAACTTGCCAGTGAAGCAGTTGGAAATAACGAAGCAGTGAAAGAGATGCTCAAGCAGTATATCTCTTAAGGCAGTGATGGCAAACCTATGACAATCGTGTCAAAGTGACATGCCACAACATTTTGGGTGACACGCCAGCATTCACCAACACCCAACAACAACTATTCTTCCTGTATGAGTTACTAAAGATGCTGAATTTGTTTTACTCGTATTTCATTTTTGTAATTATTTGATGTTTCTTTATATAATACATAGCACCACACGATTGGACTGTATTTTTTAAAATAAATGAATATGTAAAGAATTGTTTCTCTTTTGTTTGGGGGGGGGGGGGTAAGACATACCAGCACAGTCAAGTTAGGCATTTTCCGAATTTTTGACACGCCGAGCCCAAAAGGTTCACCATCACTGTCTTAAGGCTTTGCTGTCCTTTGGAATGAAAGGAGTACAAGTGTATCAGAGTACATGGGAACACTCATGTAGCATATATTGCCAACTCTTTAAAGCAGCCTCATCTTTACTTTGAATTGCTTAACTTCCTATGCAGCGCAATCCTAGGAAAAGATGTGTTTGATTTCAGGAGCTACTGACAAATGCTACATATATCATCCTGCACACTCCAAATACCCTTTTCCTTTCAATGTGAAGCACTGCAGAGTCCTACTGTATTTTCTACAGCAGTAATAAATCAACAGGTCCTGATGGCATCCACCTGAGATTTTTAAAAGAACTCAAATGTGAAATTACTGACTACCTAGCAAAAACACTGCAAATAAATATGTACATAACTTGTTCTTCAAATAGGGCTTAATGCCAGATTATTGGAAGACAGCTAATGTAACACCACTTTTAAAAAGGGATCACAAGGAGATCTGGGAATGTTTAAGCCAGTTACTTTAACTTCTATTTCTCACAAATTGGTGTTAACGGTAGTAAAATCAAATATAACTCAGTATACAGGTAGTCCTTGACTTATGACAATAGGGACCAGAAAATTTGTTGTTAAGCAGTGCGGTTGTTAAGTGAGGCATCATGTGACTGCACCCAATTTCACAATATTTTTGCGGTGGTCATTGAGTGAATCACCATGGTCGTTAAGTGAATCATGTAGTCATTAAGTGAATCATGCAGTTCCCCATTGATTTTGTTTGATGGGAGCTGGCTGGGAAGGTTGGAAATGGCAATCATGTGACCCTAGGGCAGCTGTCATAAACTCATGCTGGTTGCCAAGCGCCTGAATTCTGATCACGTGACCATGGGGGAGCTGTGACAGTCGTAAGTATGAGGACTGGTTGTAAGTCACATTTTCAGTGTGTCGTGACTTACAACCATTTGTTTAGCAACTGTTTGAAGTCAAGAACTACCTGTATAGACTAGCATGCCTTGTTATCAGAATGATTATGAAAAAATAAAACCTGCCTCATCAATCTTCTAAAGAAGATTGAAGGTGTCAACAGGCATATGGGTAGAGGCTACATTGTATAATCTGAACTTTCAAATGGCCTTTGATAAGGTTTCTCACCAAAGGCTATTCAGTAAACTTACCAGTCAAAGAATAAGAGGACCTGTCCTTTTACAGATTGCTAACTGATTAAAAACCAAAAAGTGAAGATTACAAATCAATGGGCAATCTCAATGGATAAAAGTAAATAGTAGAGTTCCTTAAGTTTCTGTCTTGAAATCAATGAGAAATGAGACAGCTAAATTTGTAAATTTTGCCAAACTACTCAAGGTGATAAAAACTAAAAGTAATGTGAACAGCTCCAAAAGGATCACTCTTGAAATATGGGAATACTCAATCCAATAGAAAATATGGTTCAATTTAAAGTACAAAGTAATGTGCAATGTGGCAAAAAAATTTTACTAACTTCATTTATACACTGATAGGATCTGAGCTCTCTGTAAATAAGCAGACTTTCTTGGGGTCATAGTGGACAGCTAAATGAAGATACTAACTCATTGTCCGGCAAATGTGAAAATAGTGAATTTCAATCTAGGGTTCATTAGTAATAGAATTGAAAATAAAACTGCCAACACTGAATTGCCTTTATTCAGAGCTATGGTACATCTTCATCTGAAATACTGTCCATAGTTCTGATTGCCAATTTGAAAAAGGATACTACAGAGCTAAAAAACATGCAGAACAGGCAATCAAAATGATTAGGAGGTTGAAACATCTTATTTATAAGAAAAGACTAGAAGGTTTGGAGCTATTTAGCTTAGAAAAAAGCAAGTGAAGATGGACATGACCGAGGTGTATAAAATCATGCCTGGCGTGCAGAAAGTGGACAGGGAGAAGTATTTCATTCTCTCACAACATTAGGAATAGTAAAATTTCAATGAAGCTGAATTTTAAAAATTAGAAAGGACATCAGAAGTTACTTCAGAGAAAATATAATTAACCAAAAAAAAAAAAAGGTATCACCACAAGATATGGCAATGGTCACTAATTCTGATGGTTTTAAAATAAGTTTATATGCATTTGTGGAGGACAGATCTATCAAAGAATACTAGTCCTGAAGACTACTTCTGAATTGAGGGCAACAGTTCTACACACAGGGAAACAATGTCAGGAAAGGGGCATATCTCCATTTCCTGTGAGCACCCCAAGGAATTGTCAGCATGATGGTCCTTGGTCTGATCCAGTACAGTTATTCTCATGTTCTAACTATAATTCCTGTCTTACAATTCTTAGGTGTGAAGCAAGGAAAAGATTCAGTTTGGACAGCATACCTGATGTTAATATCCATTTATGGTTTGTATTGTGCTTGTGCTAATAATGGGAAGTAGGGTAGGTAGACACCTGGAATTCTGGCTTGTAATCAATAATGAGTTTAACCTTGTCCTGAACTGATATTGGACAAGAAGTGCTAATGGCCCTAGGATGGGAAGAAGATTGTTTTGAATACTTCCATTCACTTGAAGTCCTCCCTTGTACTCTGAGAAAGGATTAACTGTTATGCATTAAGTACAATGTCAAGAGAGGACAGAAAGGTCTCCTTAAACTTTAATTTCTTAAAGTCATGATAGAAAAGAATGGTACCTGAATTATACTTTCTACTGCTGTACAGAAAATGGATGAATTAAGACTATAACTAGAATAGTAATTTTAAATTTCATTAAAGTTACTTAAAATGCCATACATAATAATGGAATTATACTGTTTCTAAAAGAAACCAAACCCTTTAAGCTAAATTATGCATCAACTAATTTAAAAGTGGTTTAATATTAATTATAAGCAACTTCAAAAATGAATTGCCTATTACCTGTAACAATATAGTTTGCTATAAATATTACTACATTAGAAGAGAGGATATGATTTTTGTCTCCTACAGATCAGCTTGCATGTCCTAAAATTTAATGACCAATACTTTTTGATCAAGTTAAAGTCATAGTTGTAACACAGGTGAGAGACAAACTTCTCTTAAATAGGAAATGTTACTGATGTAGCATTTTCTTACTTCAGGAAGAGAAATCAAATGAAGATATACAAACCCCACAAACTGCAAAAAAAGATATAACAGATCCATTAGTCTGGATCCAACTGCTATATATAAGAAAAAAACAAAACAAAACCTTTCAAGTTCTTTAATATTTATGCCAACTTATATATGTTTATGAATTCATGCAGCACTAGTACAGAAATTGTCTGACTACAGTTTTAATAAATTTACTAAATAAATTATAATTTATTTTTTAAACAAATTATATTGCTATGTGTCTGAGTGCCTACATAATGGATAAGCCCTCACTTATCTGTTTATTTTCAAATTATTATTAATAAAAAAAGTCAAATTTATAGTAAATGTTTTTTTATTAGTCTTATAACTCATGATCCTTAACAGTTTCTTCATGTTAAAAATAAACAATATTGCAGACACATCTCTTAGAAAGCTATTTTGGTAAAAAAGTTTCACTTACAGTGAAATTCAAAGGGTAAGATTTTACATGTAGTAACAATATTCCTTTTCACTATGGCAGACAGGCTTTGCCAATTAAGGCTACATGTAATACTCAAATTTACAATTAGGGTAATTTGTTTAATTTTGAGAGTATTGCCACAGATGTGCTCCAATATAGCAAATGCTTTATCACAGAGGTTCTCAGACTGTGGACTCAGATACCCCCTACCCTAGGGGTTGTGAGCAACTGTTGTGGAGGGGGGGGGAGTAGGGGGAATCATTAAAAAAAAAAAACTTGATCAGGCTTGGATAGCAAAGCTTGAACAGTGGCAAATCTCACTCTAGGATTCAGCCCCTACTTTCCACACACAAACCAGCAAAGTCTGAAAAACCTTGTGATATATACAAGAAAATGTAATTTCTAAAAGTTGTATATTTCTTGCCCAACCTTATCCTCAAAAAAATCACTCATTTTATTCATGGGTTGAGGTTCTGCACCAATTAATCAGTCACTTTAGGCAGTTACAGTAGCACAAAGTCTGACAACCCTTGCTTTACCATACAAGCACTTTTCAAAATTCTCATCTCCTATTGAAAAATTTCCAATTTTTCCAAAATACACTGATACACTTACAGCAAAATCAATACAGAAGCCCAAGACAGCAGAACAGTCTTACAACAATAAATTGTATCAAGAGAACCAAGTCATTCTAATTTTTAGAAGTATAAACAAGCTTTTAAGCAGTAAGTGCTATCTACAATGTGTTTTGCTATCTCCAATTAACAATTACCCTGGTAAGTTAAAATATACTTGCCTTACCTATACTAGAATTGTCATATCCCTAAAACCTAAACCTGAGGCAAAAGAATCAATGCATAGAAAAATATTAGTTTGAGAGACAGCAACTGATCATGGGTAAATGAGGATTCACATCCTGGTTTCCCTTCCTCAGTTCCCTTATCTAAGAACCACTCATCAAACCACAATGGTTTATTTTATTCCTGTCCAGGCAAATGTAAACAGCCAAATACAAACATTCTATGACGCATACATTTTTGTGAGGGAAAATGTTTCTCAATCCATAGAAAATACCTTCCATTCAAACTCCCAGAAGCACAGGAACTATAGGTTTCTCATAATACAAATACCGCTAAGAGCACGTTTATAATAATTAATTTACTGTGCTACTTTTCTATGATAGCTAGACCAACAGAGAAACACATACAGAGCATAATTTTCATCTGATTAAATTCAACTGCACTTCAAAAGACAGGCTTTCACAATAGTATGTTTAGGAAAACCTTTGTTGGTTAAAAGTCTAATTAAAAGCTAGAACTGTCATAGTTCTCTCTCAAGTAAAATACTATTTGAAATTAGAATCAGAAACAGCTCAAGAAATAAGGAAAAGAATCCCATGCTGGCCAAGAGTGAAATAGAAAATTTAAAGACTGAATGAGCATATGAACAGAGTTAAAAGCCAAACAGGTAACAATGAAAGGATGAAGTAGCTTGTTAAAAGTGGTTGACTACTGGAATAGGGATCTATCTGGTGCACAGGTAAAGCAGCTGCCTACATCCCAGACATGAATTTACATCACTGGGGCCTCCACCATCTAATCATGAATGGCTAAAAAAAAAATTAAAGCAGTGACAATTGTCACAAACGTAAAACAGAATAAACACATATTAAAACTGGCGGCAAACTTCAGCTTTTTGCCTACTTGAACAACGCAGATATCCACTGCAACACCAATCTCTTCCATACCGAAACCGGAAGAGGTAAGACCCCAGCATCAAGCAAAGCACTTTTGTATGAGATTTGCGGCGGGAGGGGGGCTGGTAGGCGCCCGTTCGAAACGCAGAACACACCAGGCCAACGGCAGCTGAAAAGCTGAAAGAGAAGGCTCAGCGGGTGCCCCAGTCAACAACAACCGAGCAGGAGCAGAGCGAGGTGGAAGTGAAAAAACGTTGCATAAACAAAGGAGGAACGCGGCACTCGGTAGTCGGCGCGCCGAGAAGGGTTCCGAGATCAGGGCCGGGCGGAAGAATAGGAAGAGGCCGCGCTGCTGGACTGGTTCACATTAGCTCTGCAGCCTCTTGGAGCTTCGTAATGCCCTAGAAGAGCGGGCGGAAGGTGATGCGGGGCTAATTGCCGGCTCCTGGCAAAGACGTCGCCGCCACATTGTGCAGTTGGCCTTCGCGAGGGGCCTACAATGGAAGAGCAGGAGACGCGGCCGCGGCGCGAAAAGCCAGGCGTTCTCAGGGTCCCCTCCCTCTTTCCCCGGCCGCCGATTCAGCGGTACCCGAAACAACCCCTCCGCCGACAGCACGCTCAACCTCACTTGACCCGGCTCGGCCTCGCTGCGCCACAACCCGGGACCGGGCCTGCTATGTCCGCCCTTCCTTCACGGCTCCTCGTGACCTTTTGGCTCTCCGTCCCATCTTCGCCCCCTCCTCCCCGGACAGGGCAGGGGTTTCCCGCCCCTCTCGCCCCTTTCGCCCCCGCTCACCCCCCACATAGCGCGTCCCGCAGAGTCAGTCAGTCATCCAGGCAGGCCCCGGTAGCGTCGTCCATCCACCGTCGCTAGCCCGCCCCTTCCGGATCCGCCGCCGCCGCCGCAGAAGAAGCGTCATCCGCCCCTCGTTCACTTGGCTCTGATTAAGCTCTCCTCGAGCGGGAGAGGAAATGGGTTGCGAGCGCGGCGCCTCCTCAGAGTCTTCCTTTGCACCCCGCCCCGCGTCCAGACAGCCGTTACCTATGCCGGGTTTACGCCCGTTGCCGTAATTGAACAGGAGAACGAGGAAAAAGGGAATTCGCTCCCTAGTTGGACAGATTCCTCCTTCCGGACGAACCGCGAGAGAAGTGCGCACCCATTACATCTTGTTGCTCAAGCTCCTTTCGCTCATTTATACGCGCTCTCTGTACTCCCAGCGATAATTAAAACCGGTTTAAAGCGGAATAAGAAGCCACCCAGTTTCAAGCAAACGATAAAGCCTACCATCTAATTAGAGCTCTCCTGAAGCTGAGGTGGTAAACCAAGCCAGCTAAACTGATTAAGGCATAGCCTGTCGAAAATCTGTTTGAAATCGCCAAAAGAAGGGAAACAAAGTACCATTTCTCCAACTTTCCATATAAGGTGCTACTGTGCTGGTATTTTTAATGATTAGTTATCAAACTCAGTGCTTTGGGGACACACATCAATAAATGCAACGTACTGTAGTATGGCTATCCAGGAATGCTCCAGGTAATGGAGCAAGGGCCAGTGTCAGAACCCTTGGGCTAGTCCCTGGGCTAGTATGGCATGCTGAAGTCCACCAGAGCTTACATGTCTCAGTGAAGCATCCTCTCTTATTTTTATGAAAATAAGGACCATCCTCAGAGCAAACATGTAATTACAGATGTCCCATAAGAATTTTTCCCAGGGAGGGGGTACATAGCAGTAGCATGTTTTTTGCTGCATATAAGATTGTTTAAAACAGGTAACATTTAGATGGATCTTAGAGGGCTAGGAAAATATATAATAGATAGGCAACCCTAACACTTGCTCTGTTCCTGCCTTATAATACATGCAGAATTTTAAAAATAACTTACATTGGTTCTGGATTAACCATTGGCTAAATGTGGTAAATAAGATGTTGGATTAGCAAGATTGAGATTCAAGTTCCCAAATGACCACAGAGCTCACTGGGTGACTTTGGCCCAATTATTGTTCCTGAACCTAACTTGTTTCATAGGTTTATTATGCACAACCAAGGAATGAAAAACACCATGTACACTGCCTTGAGTTCCCAGAAAAGAGATAGAATATTAATGCAATCAGTAGGAAAGGGCTGTAATCCCTAGCCCATCACCTCCAACTGTAATAGCTAGTCCAGATCTCCAACTTTCAGGGGCCAAGACCAGCCCTTTTGGAATGCAGAATGAATGTAGAATCACTCCAATGCACAATCATTCTATGAGTAAAATTGCTTGCTCCCTCCTTTTACTGTTTAGGCAAGGAAGTCTTAGTTATAACTGACAGTCTGAAACAGTGTTTCTCAACCTTGGCAACTTGAATTCCCCAAGATGGCTGGGGAATTCTGGGAGTTGAAGTCCACATGTCTTCAAGTTGCCAAGGTTGAGAAACACTGGTCTGAGAACTGTGGTGGTCATAGAGATGTGCAGGAGACCACTGGGCAGAAAAAGTGCCTTTTTATTAATCTTGGTTAGGGTGTTTTTTTTTACTCTCTTGGTTTTTAGAGAACATAATTAAAAAGTACATACTTTTAATTAAAATGTGTGGCATCTTCAAGACTTAGTAATTTATTTAAATGCAGCTATGACTGGTCAGCTGCATGAATGTAAACTTTGGGGACTACAGATATGTGTCATACCCCCAGGCTAAGCCCCCAGTCTGGGCTGGGCTGCAGAAACAACTGGCATCACCAGATTCCTACAAGAAGGGAAACGGTGACTCCAGGAAAGGAGAGCGTACCCTGAAGTTCAGACTTCTAAGCTACAACAACTCTGGATTCTTGCCCCCTCCTAACCAAGGAATCAGCCATACCAAAAGGCACTAGAAAAGGGAGGAAGGGAGGGTTGTGATGTCTCATTTTTCTGCTTTTCTGTTGCTGCTGCCCTGTTCTTTGCTTTCCATCACTTTCTTCAGACAAAATCAACTCCATAGACAGTGGCCTATACTGTTACTGAGGAACAAGCAGGTGTTTGTATGTGCAGGGCAGGATACATGCTGGTGGGGAAAAAGGAAACCAACAGCAATAGGATTGTTGGTTCCTGCCAGGATTGACAAAGCTAATAGATACAGCCATTCCCATAACACCCTGTACATCAGATTCATTCTCAGAGTTCTGGCATGGGGCAAACTAAACACAGTCTGGATTATGCAGGAGGTTGATCTCAATGTCATAGCCAACATGACAGCACCAATTTGGGAGAAAACAAAGCAAAACCACACATTCAGAGAGACTGAGATTCTTAGGTTTCATTCAGATGGATAGATATGCTCTTTGAAAAATGACCCAATTTCCATTTCTTTTTTTGCAATGTCACCTACTACATGAGGGGTTCTTCTGATTGCAGCCCATCCCTTCCCCTCCCCAGAAAAATTGAAATTATACTGTTATACTGTTAGTTTGTTGTGACAGATTTGCAAATATGAGGACACAATTATTCACCTTTGTGCTAATTTGTACATTGCTTTTAATATAGTGCACCATCTGGGGCACACAGATGGGATCACTTTCAATGTCTGAGATCTGAAGCATGGACAAGATGTTTGTAGCTGTCCAGGATACATCTGTTTTGTTTTTTTAATCACTACAGCTTTGTAAACTGTTTTTCCCCCATAGGAACTCTTAATACACCATCACCTTGCTTCAATTTAGCTTAAGCCAACTATTTCTCTCCCTTGATCCCCTAACCCCTGCACCAATTTCATACAGTTTCAGTGATTTGCTCCTGTGTTTCTCTCTTAGTGTATGCTTTGGTTACAACTTATCTCTTCCCCTCCCCTCCTCAACCCATCCTTCTCTAATACAGCTGTTGTAGCAACTTGCCATCTTGGTCGGAATTATTGGGAAAAGTGTCCATTGCAAAATTGCTGACGTACTTGCCTTTTACCTTCAGAATACAACAAGAGGCAACCTAAAGGCACAAGAGGCCTTTGGAAGATTTACATGTATCTGCAAATAACCTTCCTTGCACAGTTTCCCCTCATGGCAATTTTTCAGATTCTTTTTTGCATCCTTCAGTATACTGCACAAAATATATGTACTTAAAATATGAAGTGATTGTAAGCATTATTTTATTGTATTCTCTCTCTCTCTGTGTATAGAGTTGGATGAGAGGATTTTTATTACTCAACAAGTAATGGTAGATCAGGGGGTGGGACTCTGATTGGTTGACATTGTTTGTGCTCTCCTAGTGGTCAGATGGAGGAAAAGTGAATGTTAATTGGTGTGGGGTGATCTCTGTTGGTGCTCTGCATGTCAATTTCAAACACCTTTGTGACAGATTAGGGACAGAAACTAATGGTGGGGAGATATGCAGGAAGGAACAAAGACTAATTGAAATTTATGCAATAGTCATTGTTCCCTTATCTATCGTGCACAGAAAGAATCAAGCAATGGTTCAAAGATCTTTTTAGTAGAAAGAGAAGTCAGGGTGTTCCCTTCATTCATTCACTTGGTTAGTTGCCTTCTATTTAGTTGGTTGCATAAGATAATGCTATAGTCCAACTCAGGTGAAATCCTTCGAATCAGTTTTACAGTGCCAATAGAAAACTGCCAGGCTTAAGATGATTTGACATATTTTTTGATAGCAACCTTCCTTTAGTAGTTTATCGTAAATGAAACTTGATAATCCTGCAACTTTTGAATACATTGCATTTGACTGCACATGAAACGTATGATTGCCTGAGAGTGAGGGAATGAAATTTTTCAGGAAAACAGCAACAGGGGGTTAAGTTGGTGCATGCAGCAAATGTTCCATAACTGGGGCAGTTGACATGCTGATAGAATAAAATAGTGTGTACAGCTGCTCCAGGTTTTACTGAACATAATTCTTATTGAACTTTAGTTTTAACTAGACGCGTGATTATGTGGTAAGACTTCAATATAATGTACTGTTACCTGAAAATAAGCTATACTGAATTCAGTGGTATTTATTTTAGAGTAGACATGCATAGAGTTTTGTTTTGTTGTTGACTGTGATTTGCAGAAGATGGTAAAAGCAAGCAGCAAAGGAGAAGTGAGTAGATATATTTTTTCACATCATGGATTTTTAGTATGAATTAAAGGAGAAGTAACGTTACTTCACCTGCCTTACTGTATCTGCAGATTGTTGTATTTCAGGTAACTAATTCCTTTTTAGGGAAGAACCAACATCAAGACCTCCTGCCTGGCCACTATGATCAATCAATGCATTTCACTGGCAAAGCCACATGCAGGGTCCGTTCAGCTGCATACAGGAGCCAGGAGGGATAAGGATCTGGTCTGTAGTGGCAACAACATTCTAGAAAGCACCCTATCCACTTCATTGGGAGTTACAGGCCAAAAGGGACCCCAGGTAAGCAAGCAAGACGATCCCCTGGTCATAATCCTAGACCCTGCTCAGGTGATGACTCCACTAAGTAGAGTGGAGTGAAGATTCCACTAGGTGGAATCTAAGTGACTTTGCCAGTGAAATGTTCTGTTAATTGATTCTGGTTGGCTGTGTTAGTTGGTTCTTGTGTGTGTGTGGGGGGGGGGGGGGTGCAATGGACATCAGCTTGGTGGTTGCACCTTTATGTGGTGCCACAGGGGTTGATCCTCTCCCTGTTCTATTTAACAGTTACATGAAGCTTTTGGGAAAAGTCATCCAGCAGTTTGGCGTTCAGTATTACCAATATCCTGATAATATCCATCTTTATATTGCTACCAAACTGGTGGCAGTGGCCAGACTGGTGATGCCACTGAAGTTTTATCTTGGTGCCTTGAGGCTGTGAGAGATAACAGACTTAAATTGAACCCTAGCAAGATGGAGTTCTTGCTTGTCCGTCAGGGTTCTCTATCTTCTCCAGGGTTGGCATTACCCCTGAAGGAGCTAGTTTGCTCCTTCCAGAACAACAGATAGAGGCTGCAACCAGGGGGCCCTTTGTCCGGCTTCAGCTGTGTCCTACCTGGAGCGGGAGGACCTTGCTACAGTGACTCATGCCCTTATTACTACCCATTACTGTATTATGGTCTACCTGAGGTTACCTTTGGAGATCCCTCAGAGGCTGCAGTTGGCTCAGAGTGCAGTGAGTCGTATGCTTATCAGCATTGCTGGTTAGAATACCAGTGTTATGGGAATTTAACAGGCTGGAAAAGATAGAGAATTCCGATGGACAAACAGTAACTCTGTCTTGCTCAGTCAGTTTGATCTACATGGGAGAAGCTACATGGGAGAAGTGGTTCCTCACTTGAGGGTAGTGAGTACTTTTTGTTGCAACCATCAGCTGATTTTCAGTAGCTGCACTGGTCCTTTGGAACAGCCTCCCAGTGAACATCTGGCTGTCTCCCACCCAAATGCCTTCTGGAAACAGTTTAAAACTGAGCTTTACCATGTACTTATAACTGCTGTGAAGAATATCAGAAGCCATTGCTTTGTATCTTTTTTCTTTCCTTTCTGTTTTTCTTTAACTTTTTTTCTTGCATTTTTTACTTTCTCTTTGCTTTCTTTCCTTTTCTCTTTTCTTCTTTTCTTTACTGTATATTAATTTGCATTAGCTTTTATCTTCTTTTTAAAAAGTTTTAATAAAAATTATATACAAAAAACAACAACAATAACGCTGAGCTTTACCAGAGGGCATTTGGGACCATGGTTCTATCCTAAATGTGTTACAATTTGTTGTTGTTACTTAATGTTATTCTTTTTTTAAAATTTGATTTCTACACCTTTTATTTGTGCATAATGCTTGTTGTATATTTTATCTTGTAAACCACTAGCAGTCCTTTGAGATTACAGTGGCCTATACATTGGAACAGATATCCATATATACAAGCATATATACATCTATTTCATATTCTTTTTAAGCTTTACTTCATTACATTTATATTCCGTTTTTCCTCCAGGGTATATCCTTTTTTCCCTCACAATAAGCTGATGAGTATGTTAGACTGTATGGTAATGCCCAGCACAAGATCATCCACTTAGAGCAATATCTGTTGGCATAGTTTGGGCAATGCAGTGTCTTCTGCCAGTCCTGACTGCATGGTTATCTTCATCTTCTGGCCAGATTAGCTACTGCAGTTGATTCACTGATTCAGTTTGTCTTTCCTTGTGTAATGTGTAGGTGTCTGTTTGATAGTGCATCTATTTATATTTATGTTTCCTATGCTGAAATATTATGTTTCATAAAAAATGAAGTGATATATGATTTTTCAATTTTTAATTTAGTTTTATATAAAAAACAAAGTATTTATTATTTTGCTGCCAAGAAAGCACTGTTAACTTCCATTTTTAAAATTTGTCTTCTGCATAAAATAGCTTCTTTTAAAGTGTATAAAGATGTGTTCTGTGTTTGATATGGAGAATGCAGCCAACTTTAGCCTTCTAGCTGATGGACCCATCATGATTTTGCTCTCACTCTGCCTTAACTGGTCTTAAAGACAGCATTTGTCACTGAAATTAATTTAGTCATTACTTGTTCAGCAATGAATATAGAGAAATCAAATATGTCTGAACCAGCTAAGGTATATAAAGACCAGCTATTGCTTTATAAAAAAAATAAGATAAAGAACAGGGTTAATCTAATTTGGCTGTTACAGGTTAAAGTCTCCCTTGATAAAGAATTAATAATTGCAAATGTATAGTGAATAATAAAATACAGAAATCAATACAACAAACTTTTTTATATGGATGAAGCAAGTCCAAATTAATATATAACAGGGTAAGGAAAAGTGTTTCTCACATTCAGGGAACCAACATTGTACAAAGGCTAAGGATATTTATATATGCATGACTACAATACCATCCTTTCATTATGAGTATGCTGGGATTTTTTTTCCCCCAGCTCTTTCACATTCCCTTACTGTACCATAATATCTCATGGTTTCTAAAATAACCCTACCTATATTGTTAAATGTGACCAAAAACCTCCCTAAAAATAGAGTACTTTTTGTTGCAACCATCAGTTGAAAACCTTCCTATAACAATACTTAATTGTTTAATCTTTATCTGAAAGTATGTAGATCAGCATTCTTATATTGATCATATAAATTCATGTGTGTGTCATCATGCTCTACTAGTACCTTAGTAATATTTTATCTCTCTGTTTTCTACCATTTTGCCTACTTCAACTTACACGGTACCCTTCTCAAAGCAGGGCTGATTTATAGCTATATTGCCATGAGTATCAGTGTCACTATGCTGCATATGACCCTATAATATATAAGTTTCTCAAGAATATTTGGATTCACCAAGGTCTTTTATATGTCAAAAATGTTTTTATATGTCAAAATAGTGGCTGACAATGATACCAGATTCAAATAAATGCCTTGATAAGGGTTACTTCTTCATTTTGTTTTCTAATGTTGTCAGGCAAGGAACTCCAAGAGACAATGCAAAATCAGTTCAGCTATGTTTATTAGCTACAACCTCTAGCAAGAATCTTCCCAGACTGAAACCCCAGGTCCCAGGTCAGCCAACCACAACAGTGTGAATTCCTCAGGGAGGTGCCAGTCTCATCCTCTTGTAGTTCCCATGCTCCTGCGGCGAGCTAAGAAAATGCTTATCTCCCTGACCCTGGCCTTCATAATTCCACTCCATCACAAATGTACAGAACATACCCAAATAACAAACAAGCACCAGTCAAGTGCTATAACTGATTTGGTCAGTCGAGGCTGGTGTGCCCACTAAGTTCCTAAAGAATATTTTTCAGGGTCAGAGCAGGGTACATTTTAAGCCCCACATGGCATAGGGTCTGGCTACTTGAGGGAATACCTGTTTCTCATAATACCTGCCTGGCCACTTATCTTGCAGGGTTGGTGCCCTCTGGGTTCCTTTGATTAAACAATGTCATCTATCAGGACCCTGGAAGTGCGCCTTCTCTATAGCAGCACCTGCTTCTTGGAATGGGGTTCCCCCTAAGATCCAGATGGCCCCCACTCCACTGTTGTTTGGAAGAATGTTGGAAGACCTGGCTGTTCACCCAGGCCTTTGGTGAGGGAGATTGAGACTCTTGCTTCATTTCCATCCAGTCTGTCATTCTTGCCATCTTTTAATCTATTTTTTCTTCCTCTTAATTGGTTTTATTATAATTTCTTTGTTTCGATTGTTGTGGGCCACCGAGAGTTGTTGGGAGTTAGGTGGCATGCAGGTTAAGTAAGTAAGTAAGTAAGTAAGTAAGAAATAAATATATGTTCTTTTCTAATTTTTAAAGCTAAAAGAATTAAAGAATCTATGCAGAATGCTGAATAAAACAAAGATCAAAATAGTATGCTGTACACGCTTAGTTGTTTCTTTGCTGGCCAAATTATGAAACTTACTCCCAAATACATAAAGGAAATTACTGATAAAGCAATGATAATAGATGTACGTGTTGGATTGTCTGCTAAAATATTATATTTCTGATTATAATACAGCATAAGAGTAACCAGAAAAAATGACAGACATTTCCCCCAAATGTAGGAACTGGCAGTGAATTATTTCAAAAGATGACTTAGTCTGGAATTCTGTTTTCAGCAGCCGTAGCATTTGGGATTTAGAGAAAGACTATATTTCAGTATGATCATTCTAAATATAATGGTTAAAAGCAGTTGACAGAATATTTTCTATGCACATTAGTTAACCCTTTTAAAAATCTGTTTAGATAACAGCTACAACACATTTTATAAACCAGGTATGGGGGAATGTTCCTTCTCTTAAAGCAATTGAAAATCAACTTAATTAGGTTCAGTATTTTGAGAGGAAAATATCGGTATCCAGTGTATATGAAATTAAATTTCCCGCGGTTATCTTTTCAAAACCGAAAACTACAAATGTTATTGCAGCTATTCACTGTGTAGAAAGTACTGTAGCATTTTAGCTTTGTAGTATTATTTATTAAATGTGTCAATGAATTTTTTTTATAAAACATTTTATTATTTGCAAAAAGGAAAGAAAATGAAGAAAATGAAAAAATAATTATGTGAATATTCTTTACTCAAAGACTACCCATTTAGTCTTTTAACATTATGCTCAAATACTGTACAATGAATTTAAGTCAGTTTATCTAACTTTTAAAAAGTTGAGGAGGGAAATGGAAGATTACAGTGTTCTTTATAACATTATAATCCAAATCTCTTTAAGAGTCCTTTGACTGAGATTCCTGGCAATAAAATGCATGTTCAAATATAGGAAGAGAGATGAATTCTTTCCATACTGCTCTACACTCTCGAGTATCTGACAATATAATCTAACAACTGTTTAAAACAATTGTTATAAGCTTATTATTATAACAATGTAATCCTCTTTAAATAGAAAGGGTTCTGAAGCACATACAGCTATAGGCCCATATCTAGATGTCAGAAAGTGTTTAACCGGAGATACAGTACTACCATTCTGTGCTTTCAGCAAACTACCGTATTTTTCCGTCAATAAGATGCCCCCATGTACAAGACGACCCCCACTTTTCCAACCCAAAATTAAGAAATCAATATTTTAAAGATAGTGCAGAACACATTTTTATTTAGTAATTAGTTAACATTTACCTGATACACTCGGTGGGAGGAGGTCCAAACTGTCTCTCTGCAGCTCTATTTCCATGCTCTTTTGCATAACTGATTACATTCAATCACGAGTGAAACTGCCGATAGCTCGTCTCTGCAAACAGACTTCCTCCGATTGGTTTGTTCAGCATCAGCTGACGTCAGTTACATAAGGCTCGTGATTGGAGGAAGTCTGTTTGGGAGACAAGCTATTTCACTCGTCATTGGAGGCTAGCAATAGGAGGAAGCCTGCCTGCAGAAACAAAGTATGGGCAGTTTTGCAACCACACGGTTCTCTCCTCAGCTGACTTCCTTGAATAAGACACCCTTCAATTTTTAGCGTAAGGATTTTAGAAAAAAGTATCGTCTTATAGTTGGAAAAATACGGTATGTTTATGGTATAGCTCCTCAGAATGGCAAAAATTCATAATGTGGTCCTGTTAATTTGTCTTAACTATCCTCCACATTCAACCCATATTCTCCAACAAAATGGTTGCTTGCTATTTTCAAATTTGAGTTTCTTCATGCTGTTAATTCAGCATAATCAGAAGTATTGAAGCTGGCATATAGACATTCTCTGGTGGATAAATATAGAAAGAGGACTTCCATATTTTACAAAATAATTAGACTGGCCTTCCAGTTTATAAGAAATATCAGATATCCCAATTCAAAGTAGTATAAGAAAGGAATTTTAGTGGAAGAAACATGCAATTCATTGAATTAAGACCTTACAATATAAACTTCAATCTAGGAAATTAAATCCTTCTTTCTTAATAGATAACTGAATTCTTGAATGAAAATATAAAGGAATTTTACTTCAATATTATCTGAGTGAAAATAAATTGTTATTCCCCATAGAAATTTGTTTATATTTAACATGATTGTTTGCAGTATAGTTCATATGTTTTTTTCAGTCTAAGATAATTGTCCAAAGAAAATAAAAATGAAAATGCTTATGACACCTTGAAGGGGAATAAGATTTACACAGAGTACCTTAGTATAGCTGAATTACAGGGTTATGTGCAGCTTGCCTGTTTATTTTAAATCCCTTTTCTTAATCATTCCTAACATTGCTTTGGATCTGTTCTCTGTTATAACATACTGGATACATGTTTTCAAAGTGCTTGCTTGTATGACTGCAACTGACAAGAACTGGTCAGTGCAAGATCAGAACTCATCAGCATATATTACTATCCAACAGAGTAGCTGGTAAATTACCCACACGCTACATTGTCCAGCCCATACTAACTTTGTGCATTTTCTGTCCATACATAGCACACATTGTTTATAATAACCTGCTCTAACCCTGACCTGTATGATTGTATAGATAAAGCAGTGAGTTTAAGTAAGAGAAAATATTTATCAATTCATAACAAGGATTCACCTTCATTATTTTATTTTATTTATTTATTTATTTGGCTTGTATGCCACCCATCTCCCCCAATGGGTGACTCTGGGCGGCTCACAATAAAAAAGAAAAAACACAGTTCTCTCCAAAGATGGCTAAAATTTATAAATAATTAAAAAACATATTAAAAATGCCCTAAAAAACCTCCTCTGATTTTGGCCCTAAAAAAAAAACCTGTAAGATGCTGGGGGGGGACAACCCATCATCCCACCAGCCATCTCCACAGGTGCGGGCCCCCTCTGGCCCCCAGGCCTTCTGGCAGAGCCAGGATTTGATACCTTTCCTGAAGGCCATGAGGGAGGGGGCACACCGGACCTCAGAAGGCAGGGGGTCTGTCTGGGGTAGTGCAACCCCGTCAAAAACCAAAGATGACAAACTCCTAGATCTTGAGGCTCCCCGTATCCACAGCCACTCCGTCTTACCAGGGTTCAGCTGAAGCCTGTTGTCCCCTATCCAGGCCCCCACAGCCTCCAGGCACCGCGAAAGGGCAGTAAGAGCGTCACTTAAGGCACCTGGGATGGAGATCTTTAGTTGGGTATCATCAGCATACTGATGATACCTCACCCCATGGTGCCGGATGATCTCACCCAGCGGTTTCATGTAGATATTAAATAGGAGTGGTGAAAGCACTGACCCCTGTGGCACCCCCACAAAGTAGGGGCCGGGGGCTGGACCTCTCGCTCCCTATCAACACCGATTGGGTTCAGCCTTGGAGAAAGGAGCTGAACCAGCACAACATTGTGCCACCCAACCCCAACTCCTGCAGCCGACCCAAAAGGATACCATGGTCGATGGTATCGAAAGCCGCCGAGAGGTCAAGAAGAGCAAGGATGGATGCACTCCCCCCATCCCGCTCTTGCCAGAGATCATCTAAAAGTGTGACCAATGCTGTTTCTGTCCCATAACCGGGCCTGAATCCTGACTGATAGGGGTCCAGATAATCCGTTTCCTCCAGGATCCTCTGAAGCTGCTGCACGACCACCCTTTCTACCACCTTCCCTAAAAAGGGGAGGTGGGAGACTGGACGAAAGTTGTCCAGGAGGGTGGGGTCTAGCGATGGTTTCTTGAGGAGTGGGCGGACTAAAGCCTCTTTGAAAGGGTTCGGGAACACCCCCTCCTGCAAGGATGAAATTATCTCTAATTCTATAGAATTTACCTTCTGCAAATTGTCAGTGCAGAGTGAATGTTGACATATATAATAAATCATAGAAAAAAGTATTAAATTAGCACTTAGCAGTTTTCAACAACCTTTCTTAGGAAACAGCAGGAATGGTTACATAAAAGTTAAGCTGCATCTTCAGCTAAACTTTTAAGCAGACTCCTGTTATACAGAAGTAGAGACAGATTATTGGTTTATCAACAGTTCAACTGTTATTATTCTACTTCTGGTACAGAAATAATAATTAACAGCCTCTCTTCAGATCCAGCGTGGTGAGAAAATCAGAATATTGAAAAGATGATGTTCCATCTCCTCTTCTACTTCTCTGCTCGATCCATCTCCCTTGATTCTACTATTATAACTGCTTTGCTGTGCTTGTTAAAGGAAGCCATGCCCCTTTCATATGACATTAAACATGAAGTTTTGAAATCAGAGGGGTCTGATTATTTTTCTTCAGTCATGTGCTTGCAATATATGGGGATATTATCAGGAAAAATTATTTGTTATCCTACCCTTCTCATTTATATGCATTACTCTGTGACATGAAAGCACCTCAACACAATACAGTAGATTACTTTTTAAATGGAAGTGAAGATTAATAACATGCAAGATAATTAAATATCTATAGAATAATACTTTAAGAATGACAATTCAAACAATTTGAAACAAATTCAAATTCAAATAGCACAGATAAGTGTTAGAATAGATTGCATTTTTAGGTACTTTATTTCCTATCAAAATGCAAAGACAATTTGCTATAAAACTAGAATTTGCAATAATGTTTAACTGAAAAGGACAAAAACTGAACAATATTGTAGTATATACTACTAGTGTTCATACATGGACAATTTTATGTATACATTTCTTGGATAGGATAAATTACAACCAAAGATACACATTTTCCCCCAGACCACAAGAAACTGCAAGAAAGGTTTGCCAAAGAACATACATACCAATCATGCTATATGCTTTTGGAGCATGCAACATTATATGAAATGCAGAAAAGGAGTGAGAAGTAATAAGCAAAAAATGAAAGGTATGAGATAAGAAAATAAAAAGGACACATAGCCAAATCTAGTTTATATTAATGCTATACACTATGTATCTCCATACCTAGAACTGATACAGGGATATGGGTGAGTAAATGAGTGAAACAAGTAAGCTAAAAGAAAGGAGCAAAGTGAACTGATGAAGGTGAACATATGTTATTAAACAACAAGCTGTGTAGGAACTGATCATCTACTAGGTATGCCATATCTAGCCTGGAAAAATCCAGACCACCTCTAGTACGGTGATCATCTGTATTTTTGCAATTGATATATGGCTCTTCATCATGGCCATGTTAATATACACTCCTCTTGTCCTTAAACTGGTAGAAGACTATACCAACATTAATTGCTTTGCCCCATTTGGCAAGCCCTAGTCTGCCACAGTAATGAGGCTGGAAAACACACATGGCTAAGGAGAAATGGGAATTGTAATCAGCGTAGTTTGAGGGAAGAATCTTATTAATGGTGGCCACTATGAAAACATTTGTTGGGTATGATACTGTAATGGTACGTGGGAATGACCTTGGGAGACAAAAGGAAAAGCTGCAGACTAGGCAACACTGAAATAAGAGGCAGCTGAGCCCGCAGAAGGAATGAGGGAGTGACAGACATCTCAGAAAGGACCCTCCCTAGTTTCTTGGACTGTAAAGGCAAGGGGGGAGAGATGCACTTTCAGACTTACAAGATTCTGTTAATGTATCCTTCCAATAAAGATAGAGCTGGTACTTCTTGGTGTGCTTCTTGTCTGGACTACCTTGCAAGACTGACAGACAGACATGATGTCTCTGTGTTAAAAGCCCTTGGCCCTGTTTGAATGCCTAATGCTCAAATTATTTAGTTCTTCTCAATCATTTTGAGAGTTAAAAAGTTGTAACATCTGAAAATGATTCACTGCATCTTATCAAACCTTGTTGGAAACATTCTGCCCTTATTTCCAAACAAGAACAGTTATTACTCAATCATGTGCTGTATTTGATGAGGAGACTAAACAGTTTCTGTTGTCCACTATTAAAGTAGCCTGACAATTATATTTCTATAGTAATCAGAAGTAATTGTGAGACTGCAATTGTTTTGTAATTTATCTTTCTTTTTACTTTCAAAGTTTCAGCCTTTCACTTCTATTGTCCCACCCACTCCAACATTCTTTATGCATAATCTAGTTATGGCATTGTTCTTGGTGATTCTACTTCTGCAGCATCTACTTACCAGTTGCTCAGATATACTTTCAAAAAATGAAAATTCTTTTCTAGAAGAGAATTAAGCACTAATCTGGAGGTAGCAATGCAAGAGTTACAATTAGTTAATTTTGCATGGGAAAAAAAGACAAACATTTGATTCATATTAATTTGTAACCAGATTTGAAATTCATTATCCGTGTTTAATGATATTAATTATGTATTAATTATGTACTAGGAGTGCTAGAACAGATCTTTTAAATGTTCAGGGGGGTTCGCATGTACCTCTTAGCTGGTGAGATGTGGCAACACTACGGTGGCTTGCAACAGAGTGTTTTCATTAAAGATTCTAGCTTGATAGTGTGAGCATGTCCAGAGTAAAAATGACTGCCTTTGGCTCTGTTGTGGCATGCCATACAGAATGTGTCCAAACTGACTACTATTGTGTTCTTACTATTTGCAGGGAATGCAGTATATGGCATGGGTATGACAGGCTGGTAACCTAATCTATTCTCTGTTTATCTTCAAGTATGATGTGAAAAACTCAGTTGACCAAAGCCATTATGGGTAGAAGAGGTCAATATTCATTCTTTCTTTTGATGATCATAGTATAAAGAAGTTTGCAATCTGAAATATAATAGGAGTATATTATAGGGAGGGAGGGAGGAAATGGATGTTTGTGAAATGAAGAGAAAGGGGTAGGAGATGATAGATCTGAACAATAAAGTTTATTAAATAATAAAAAAATAATAAAGTGCCATATTGTGCATAGTAGTGAAGATTTAGGCTTAATTATGAATGAAAGGGCAAAAATATATGTCAGAAAGAATGAACTGGGATAATCAAGATTGTTCTGAGCATATATGAAAGGATGAATTCATAGGTTGGTAATAGTTGCATGTTACGCTCCAGTGAATGGTGATAATGGATGAATCTAAAATAAGTTCTGGAAAAAGTAATGCAACATTCTGAATTAATGTTATTGAGGAGAAACTTTATTCTCTTATGTGACATGAACAGATGGACTGACACTAGGGAATATAGAAAAAGTGATTGGGCCATTCACAAACACAAGGGTGAATAGAAACAGTGATTGTTGGAATTAAACAGTGATTTAATTCCAGATGGGGTGCAGTCTCTTGAAGGAACAAGTCCACAACTTGGAAATTTTCCTGGATTTGTAACAGCAGCTGAATGCCTAGGTGGAGACCATAGCCAGGGGGACTTTGACCTGCCAGCTTTGGCTGGTATTCCAGTTGCGATCCTACTTGGAGCAGGAGATTCTGGCAAAAGCAGTTTAAACTTTGGTCACCCCCAAATGCACTACGGCAATGAGAGCTGCCTCTGAAACCACTCAGAAACTAGCAGTAGTCTGCATGGCGATAGGTGAGAGCCACGACAGTCACATAAATGATTCCTAAACGCAGATGAAATGCTGCTTTTAACCTTAAAGCCCTTCGGGGCTTGGCTGCTTGGCATCCCCAGAATTGCCTTTGCAGGAGGTATTGTACGTGGGCCAATGGAAATGCTTAGGGCGCCCTACAGGAGAAGCAGGGAGGCAAAGGCTGTGTTTTTCTGTCACGGCCCCCACCTTTGGAACAGCCCCGTCCCAGAGTTTGGGTTTTGCCTGCCATAGTATCGTTTGGAGGGGCTCTGAAGATGAGGCTCTTGTGAAGGACACTTGGAGCCTGAGGTTTTTATGAAGTGTTAGAGTGGTGACATGGTTTATATCCTTTTATAGTACAATATTACACTGTTGGTTTATTAGGTCGGTTTTCATGACTCTGTTGTAAACCTCCGGGTGTCAGCTGAAGCTGGCTCTATCAGCTCTTTATATGTTTGTCAGGAACCTGTTTAGAGAAGAGTCTGTTTCAAATGCATGGTTTAAGCTCTAACTCTATTCGTGCAAAAGAGACGAACGTAAAAGTATGACTGATTTGTTTATGATAAAAAAACGAGACAATAGTGACCGATATAAGGAGGAAGAGAGTTTTTGAACGTGTCAGACAATTAATTGGTAGTGTCAAGAGCAGCTTGTTGGGAAAAACGTGGACATGAAAAAAGGGGGAAATGTGAAAGAAAAGAGAATAAAAGTAGAATGATTGCAGAAAGCAGAAATGAGAATCTTGCATGAAAAAAGACTTAGAATATCTTTTTACCTGTGTCATATATTAAAGGAACTGAGTGCCCAGGTCCAACTTTCCTATCCGTCAGGCTTGTTCCACCAACAAATGCTAATTGATCTAGTCCCAGAAATGGAACCTAGGGGAAGCTGAAGCTTGTTCAACAAAGGAAGCTGGATGGAGAACATTTTTTTTTCTCATTTCAGGTGACTGGTTTATGCTATTATCCAAATCTATGTTGTTATGGCTCATTCATTGTCCTACCTCTTGTTACTGTTGGGCCGTTCATTTTACTATGTTTGATCCTTGCCATCCATCTGAAAGTTCCTCCCCATTCCATATCAGCAGGGTGGAGAAGGGGCTTCCCACCACAAAAAGAGAATAGGAGAACAGCTTCCTTCCCACTCGTATAATCTAAATATTTGTCTGCAATAACTCCAACAGAAACCTTCTGATGTCTAGCTGGGTGACAAATGGGCTCTGAATATGTGTTTTCTGTGTGGAGGTGGGGAGTATAATTGACTGAGAAGGTATATCCACATGTCCCCCTAACTTTTCCTGGAAGATACTTCTTTAACTATTTTTGAGCTGTCCTCTCATTCCCAGCCCATAGCTGACGTCAGCTACTTCATATTTATCAGATATGATATTAAAGTGGTGTTTTTCACCTTTTCCTGATACCAGCCATGCTATACATGCGCAATATGTCTTGTTTTGGCAATGATCATGATGATGTGCGAAGATGGAAAGATTCTGAAATACCCACAATGGAGGAATGGTCGGTTGAAGAAGACGGAATTTCCAGAGATGGCAAAATTGACTTGTTTGATTAGGGAGAAGTCAGTAAGTACTGTATATTTATTAGCAACTGGAAACCCTTTATGGACTTTTTACTGAAAATGGGAAAAAATTAACTGGTGATTTATGGATCTGATGATTAGAAAAGGTAAAATATGGGAAGAAGGGAATTATGATGTAGGAAGGACAGATGATAAATTTATTTGTAACTGCTGTAAAGAAGATCAGAAGCCGCTTCTTTATACTTTTTTCTTTTCTTTTTCTTTTTCTTATCGAGTCACTGTTTTTCTTTACTCTTTTTCTCTTTCTTAACCCTGTACTGCTTTTATTGTGTAAAATTCTTCAATAAAAATTAAAAAGAAAAAAGAAAAAGGAGGAATGCCATTTTGAAGGATGACGCAAGGGGATCGGTGCCTGTGGAATACCACAGTATGGGAGGAAACAGGAAAATCTGCAAGAAAAGATATCAGGTATCAGTAGAATGATTCCTTGATTTTATATACAGGGACATTCTGGTGCCAGAGTAAAAGGTTGTCCAGAAAAGCTCAGAATTAATTAATTAATTAATTAATTAAACCACCATGTTCAAAGCCACAACATTTCCTGGATTTGGCATGCTTTCATCACCAGTCCTGGAGCTGGCATATTCATTTTGTCTTGTGGCATCATTAAGGAACAGAATAACAAATTCAAAAAAAGTTGTAAAAAGGTAAAAGCTACACTCAAACACTTATGACCTTACTTTCTACTCTCTTGCTGATGCAAATTTGGAAGAGTTTAGAAAATGGCACTTTCTTCACCCTACTACCTACACTCCCTGCTGATTTTTACCCATTCTTAATTGGCATTTTTTTTTTAATGTAAGAAAAGAAGTGAGGAATTAATGTAAAGGAGGTAAGGTGAATCATGAAAAACAAGCCACAGTGAAGGCTAAGTATCTGTAATATTATGACTGCAAACCAATCAAGCCCCATTCATTTCTGCCTCAAATTTAATCCTGGCTTTAATCCTCAGTTTTGTAGCATTTTCTGCACGCACAATTTTGAATGAAATGAGATCCTTTCATGTACTGATATAGTCAATGAAAAAAAAAAAAAAAAATCTAAAAAGGAGCAATTATAGGACATGGGCTCCATCTTGTGGAGTGCTTTTGAAATTGCAGGAGCCAAAATACATTGTATATGTAAACACATTGTTTAGTGTTCCATACTTAGGTTATCTCTACATTTTATGACCATTGTTAGTAGCAGCCAGGTTATGTATTTTTTGTGTCACTTTCCTTGGAAAATGTAGTAAAACAAAACTGCATTTACTTCCCCAATCCTTACAAGCAGCCACTAATGAAATAAAGCACTATCAAGGAAATCAAAATCACAGCAAGTACAGTATTGGCATACTTAAATGTTGCAAACACAAATAAGAAAATAAGTTGGTTTACAACTGTAGGAATACATAGGTCTTGCATAGATGATTCATTTCACAAGTGACTTCACAAGCAGAGGAGGATTACCCCCATTCAAGCAGCAATTTTGCAACTTGGCACAACTTGACATACTGTAGCCTTATCAAAGAGGAGTAAGGCAGGGCTGTATCCTGTCACCTGTAATTTAACTGTTGTTTTGGACCGGCCGACACTGACTAAAGAGTGGAGGTAGGAGTTTTGCATGCCAAGTCAGACAGACAGGGGCAAGGAAGAAAAACACGGTCTACTGATTCAACTGAGCAGCTGAAAGAGGTATAGGAACATTTCGCATAAGGAATATTATACCTCCCCTCCATCAGCATCCAAGGCCTTAGCCCTTGCTGAGGTGAAAATAGCTTGCCCTGATCTGAACACCTCAAATGCACGGATTTTCAGAACTGAATGAATAGCTGTGCTGACTGGGAATTCTGGAAAGTGGTCAATATATCTGGAGGACACCCAGGCTGAGAAAGGCTGAGGTGAGGTAGCAGAAGATTCAATGGGGGGCAGTCCCATTTCCTTATAATTTGTCTGTGGGTGGAGCTGAGAGACTACCTAACCTATATTGCCAGTCACAGAAGTTGCCTTGTAGAAAGAAAGACTTAAATGAAATATCTGAGCTGGGAAATGCTAAATCAGTTAAAAGTCCTAATGGAAAAAGCAGGGGCTTAGGAAGGCATCTACTGCCACAGCACTAGCTTCAAAATAGTGGGCATGACCAGATGATCTAAGCCACTTTCCCTTTTAAATGTCTGCAATGCAGTTAAAAAGATGTGAGGCTTTGATCATCCACTCACACCCACCATTTTGAAGACAGTGCCTGTGGTGGTAGATGCCCGTGGGGTCTCAAATCTGTGATGCAACCATCCAGCATCCTCATGGGGCCCATCTGGGGCCAGAGGCATTATTGAAAATAAAGATAATGCTGGAGGGCTGCCACTATGCCTTGCAATACACCAGGTTTCCTTTAAAAATTGTTATATAATACAGTCAGCCAGGTGGATGGAGAACTCTGTGGGTGCCAAGGGGATAACTGGAAGCACAATGTTGCACCTGGGTGCCTCACTGGAGGTTACTGGAACAAGGGCCGGAACAGGAAATTGGTGCCATAGATTGTGAAGAATCAGAGTAGTCATTTGAAGATGGCAATTCCATGTTTTGGGTATCATGAAAAGGTTCTGTGTGTAAATCTATTATGTTTCAATTTTTCAGACAGTTCCTCAGATAACTACAGATATAAATGTTATAAAATAGATTTCTACTACAGAATTAGTTTAGTTTTCCATTATGATACATCATATATGTTCATAGCAAACTCAATTATTTTTCTTCTTGTTTTAAATATGAATTATATTCTTCTGGTTAACTTCCTGGACTGTCATTTTGCCTAAAAGGTTGGGAATAACCTTACTGATTTTTTTTTTTTAGCCAAAAGGTTCCATCTGCAATTCCAAGATTTGTGGGGGTAGGGAGTTAAACTAGGAGTGTGCGTGGGAACTTTATGTTCAGCCATCATAGAATGCTGGGTTATAGTTTGTGTACAGTGAATGCAAACAGGGCAGAAGTGGCAATTGAATGGAAAGAAGACACAGCAGATTGACTGAAACATTACAAATGAACACTACATTACAAAATTTGTGGCGAGCCTGACTTACTCCTGTTACTACTCCTGTTGTTATTATTTAAACTGCTTTGAGTGTAAAATAGTAGCAACATGGCCACCATGAATGACCCAGTTGTGACTCTTATAATCAGTGGTTCATAGGACTCAGATATATATACGTTTTTTGTTTCTATCATGATTGGACAGAAGTTCTTTGACAGAGTGATTGGTTTGACTTTCACCTTGGAAAATTTGAACACCACCATTATTATCTATAACAACAACAACAAAAAAAGCTCTTTGTTATTTTACAATTTTAACTTTCTTTTTAGGGAAGGATAAAACACCACCACAAAATATACTCAATCTGACAAGGCTCCTTTAATGTACTTTTACATATATCAGATAAGGCCTTACAGAGTTATACTCTTTAGAAATTTACAAACCATTCTTCTAAAAGAGACATTTTTTTCTTATCATTCTTGTATACTGCAGCCGGCATGATTATTATAGCATAACAGAACAAACATGGCCATTCAATCTATACAGGACATGCCTAGAATTGGATGAATCCCAGACACACGATATTCTTGAACCTGGTTGTATAAAGAGGCCACATTCTGTTTCCACTTCCCAGTAGAGAACCTTTGTGATAGATAAAGAGGGCGAGGCAGAACCATTTTACCCTTTGCACAGCATGAATTTATTCCCTTAAAGAAAAAAAAAAATGAACCAATCAGATCTTCTTTCCCTATCAGATTGTGATGATGTTCAACCTCCTGCTTGCATGTTCTCTATCAGTTGAATTGTTCTGGGTTCAAAGCAGACAAATCTATGAGATTGACAAATAATGTAAAAGGAGAGAATGCTGAGAAAAAAATGAAGGTATTTCAAGGCCTCATCTGAAATTTCATTTTACTTAAAATCATTAGTTGGATGTAATAGTAGTATATAGACACCCAAGCTGATTCGCAGCTTTTCCCTTCTATATATGCATAGCCATACATAATGTCTTGTGCCTCTTAGAGGAGACCCTCCTTATCTAACAGCAAAAGCCATTTCCTCAAAGATCTGTGGTGTCATTTGTAATGGATAATAATAGTTCAGGTTGAAGACTCCATTCCTTTCCCAAAACAATTACAAATTTAGAATCAAATATAGACAGCGGAAATCAAACACTGATTTTTAATCTCTAATACTAGTCTTAGCCCATAGTATGATCAGATTTTTTTATTTTTTTTTTAGTATTTGCATAACTTCCTAGTTTGGAAAAGCTCAATCTTTCTTTGGGCCAATTTTATTGAATACTGTGGAAAAAGTAGGGTTTGGGATAATTAAATGTTTTTATCTGTCAGATCTTGAGTGATTTCCTTTCAATTCTTTATCAGTTCTTCATGGCAGTATGCTTGGATAAGCAATTGTAGCTCAAACATCGCTGGGTAACTAAGCTATTGTGTTAAATGTGCCCATCATTCTATGCTCATCAGTTTTAAGAAGCTCCAGGCACACCTGATCCAAATCTACCCCAACATATATATCATCTGATTAAGATGCAGTCCATGTTATAACTGGCAGATGATAGGAAGGGAATTCTGGAAATGCTATCATTATTCTAAAATACTGGACAAAGGAAAAGACCAAAAGGCTAGAAAAATGCAGGGGGGAAAAAAAGGCTAGCAAAATGGAAACCTTTTGCTGCCTAAAAACTCACTGAGAAAAATATTTATTTCAAGTGTAGAGTGCTGCTCATTTTAACCCTCTCCACTCAGTAAATCCCTACCTAACAAATACTGCCTTATGCAAATATTTAGTTTTGCTAAGCAAGGATTAAAAGTACCCTAGCCTTACAAAATCCCAGTTGATTATGGAAGCCTTGCAAAGGACCCCACTTTTATTCCTCACCTGTGCTTGAGAAGGCTTCTGTAACGAGCCTACATCTGAATCCTGGATGTGACGTTACCTCTGCACTAGCCATAGGGCTTATCCTATTTCTGGATTCTTCAGAAATGTAGTCAGTTTGAGAGGCAGGCACTAACTTAAAAAGGAAAAGGCTGAGACAAAAAAAAAAAAATCCAGAACATGCAAATTGCTTGGGGGAGAGCGAGCCTGCCTTCTCATAGGGAATATGCCCCTTGTAGCCCAGAAACAATGGTCTGGTCTACAACTGCAGCTGTAGCTTCTAAATAACTATGATTAGTCACTGTGCAAAATAAGAAGCTAAAACAGGACAATGCAAAGGCCACTTGTAAACATTTCCATAAAAATATCTATATATTTATCAATAAAATGGAAGCCAGCATATTAGCAGTCTTCCTTCTCTACCAGCATCCTGCCAAATATTTTTATTACAAAAGAACTAGTAAAGTCTCTCTGTACTTTTGAATAAAGTGAAGTGGTTTGGCATGCATTACCACCTTTTTTGGAAGCTTCTTTTTTTCCTTTTGCATATAATATTCAGCGGGAGTTGGCCATTTTTCACTAAGTTCTACACCTAAAGAAATTCAGCATCCAAAGCTTTTCTCTCATTTCTCAATAAATAAAACTCCAGTTCCCCATGTTCATGATCACAATCATCCCATCTGTGATTTGTGAGAGGTTAGAATAGGTGTCTGGGGATTATCTTATTTGGTGCTCCCAGCAGGTCTGGGTTATTAGTGACTTGCCCAGGGTCACCTGATGTACTTCTTGGTTGAGCAGTCCAAAGTTCTCCCACTCTGCCCACAGAACTTTCACTTTTGCTTTTGAGAATAAATGGCATACAGTGGTATCTCGGGTTATGAACTTAATCCGTTCCGTGACTCTGATCGCAACTTGAGTTGGTCGCAACCCGAGGTAAATTTTCCCATAAGGTTCAATGTAAATACGGTTAATCCGTTCCGCCCTCCGAATTTGGTCGCACCACGAGGCAAATTTCCCCATAAGGTTCAATGTAAATACGGCTAATCCGCCCTCTGAATTTGGTCGCACCACGAGGCAAATTTCCCCACTTTTTTCTTCAAAGCCTTATTCTTGCCAAGCCTGCTCTGCATTTTCTTTGGAGCCATGCTGACAAGCACACCAAAAACCTTCCAAACGCCACAAAACACACCACAAGCCTCACCGAACGTCTCCTTGCTACCGCGATCTCGCCCACAGGAAGCCACGACCACGTGGCAGCAGAGCAAATGGCCGCGGATCCGGTTCGTAGCTCGAGGCGGAGGTCACATGGCGAGGTAAATTTTTGGGGCCGGAGCTGGTCGTATCCCGAAAAATTCGTAAGGAGGGGCGTTCATAACCCGAGGTACCACTGTACTTAGCAATATACTCAACAGGTGATAATGTTAGTCTTGAACTTTCAAATGAACAGATGAGTGTCTGGCTGCACTGATCTTCTGCTCAGGAGGTGGAGGCAAAGTGGATGCTGAGATCCACCACCAGGCACTCAAGATACATGCATTCCACATATATCTATGTACTATATAGGCTTGACATGAAACGTTAATGGCACACAAAAGCCCATTTGCCAGAACATCCTGACTTTTCCAAATTGGGACAAAAGTATTAATACAATGCATTTTTACTCCCCCTTGTCACAGCCAGTTCAAAAAAGTGATTGATGACATGAAGCCATCACTATAGATATGCCCCTGATACCTGACCTTACAGGTTTTGCAGATCACCATGTCTATATGATTATCACTCCTAGTTTTGTTAATTGCCTGTTTTTTTCTCTTACCCTTTCTCCTCAAAGAGAAGGTAGGATGTGTTACAAACCTACTGATCTAACAGGCATTCCTTCCCTTAAGAAACTCAGGGTTTTGTGATGGTATAGAAGGATGGTCATTTAGGAATCATTCACCCTCCCCACCCCCCACAAAAAAGCTAAAATATTCACAAAATGTACACATGCGAAGTTACAAGCACAGATGCAAATTTAGGAGTAATTACTATGCATTAACCAGAACTGTAGTGAATCTCAGTATTTCCACTGCTCTGTTGTATTTGCTTCAGTTGACCTGTCTTACTAATTAGTATTTGCTAATTAACCAACACGGGAGGTTCAGTTCTAGGTTATTTCAGTTTTTCTAATTGTGTCGTCCTATTCTCTGGTGCAAAAGTAGAGTCTCCCAGCAATATTTGTAGTGGAGCCAATGCCATATAACAGTTTATAATCAGAAGTGAAAAGGAGAGGAGGAAAAGAGATATAGCAGACTAGGAGGCTGGGACAATCCATACCTTTTTAAAGACATGATCTGCAGAAAGCATTTGTTGCCATAACATCAGTAATTCCTACAGTGCCATGGACATGTATCTTAATTCACTGTTTGGCTCCACCTTTTTTTTGTTCCTGTTCCATTGATGTCAGTAATCCAGCCATGTCTCTTCAGCAGATCAATGCTGACAGGTATCACTATGGCCATCCCTGGCTTTTACCAGGCGTTGATAGGTGATATGTGGATGTTACCCAAGCATATTTTGCAATCACAAATAGGAATCTTCCTCTCACTCTATAATGTTTGTCCAAGTTTTAAAAAACTGTGCACAGAAATGGATAAATGTGAATCACAATCAAGCTTAGTAATGCTTGGGATATAGATAGAAGTGCTCTTTCAGGTATGTGAAGCAGGCATCATGCAGTTATTATGAAACAGGGCAACATGGATGGCTGTAACTTACTTTGGGTAGGCTGTTGAGGAATATCTACCATGAAGAAACTCACCTATTAATAAATGCCCCTTTCAACTCACTATTGCCTAAATTACTGAATAAATCAATAATGACCTCTTAAAAATGCTGAAAATCATAGTTCAAGGTATTTTTTCTCAGGCCAGATGATGTGTGCTCAAATCTGCTTTTCTAAAACTGCAGTCCTGGAAGTCAGCTTTATTCAATTCACCTGAACAGACAGATCCAGGATTGTATTGTTAGACTGTTTACCTTATTTCACTCGCAAATTTCACTAATTTCAGTGGATGTTAATTGCCATTACCCTTCAATGGCCATGGCTACAATGTCATGACCTACAAGTCATGAAATATGGGGCAGAAATAATAATGGGTATCAGTGGAAATAGATGACTAATTGCCTGATCAGGGATATTAAAGTTGGCAATAAAGTCCATTAACTCCAGTGAGGCTTATCACCATGTCATCAAACTGACATATGTATCTAGCAATTCCTATTTCTTCTTACCTAAAGGTAATTACTGCCAACTTTAATATGCATGTTAAGTTTTTTAACTCCTGAGAGTTTATTAAAATCCTTATTATGATTTATGACAATATAACCTGCAGTGTGCTATATCTGCAAGGATTATTAATTAATCTAAGATGGTGACCCTTTTGCTGTCAGCTGGACAATGCTGATAAACATTTAAAGTATTGAGGTTAAATGCATTGTGCATTGGGATATGATAGAAACAGTATAAAAAGCATATGTATGTATGCTGTGAATGTATATTTAGATTAGAATGTGCTGTTTCTGTTTTAATGGCAACTGGTTAGAATTTATAATTTAGCTATAAAAATAATAGCAGTCCCTTTTTAAGATACAGAATTAAAATGAGGGATAGAAAACCCATCAGAGCTGGGTCAATCTCCTATTCACAGCTAAATCAACATGGACTGCTTTACAGAAATGGAGGAATTTGTTTCAATCTACTCATCACCTATGTTTTCCTCACTGTGCCTACTTAAACAAAACAAAACTAGTCACCTAAATGTGTTATAGCCATGCCAGCAGCAGTTGGAATTTTCTGAAGATAAACAAATATGTGCAGAAGACACACTATGTGTCTTAAAAGATCACATAAATGGGTTGTCCATCACATCATATTGTTAAAGGTGGGAATGGTGCCAGTGAGTAGGCAAGAATGTCAGTGGATGAGAGATAATTCTCTGTAGTTACCAGCACCCATCCATGTGCTATGGTAAAGCGTAGCAGCTCAGGTGCATCAGAAATGATGTCATCCCACAGAGGCATCATTGGAACCTCTCTGATCCACTGTTGCACTGAAATATGGTACCAGCAGCTGTGATTGCTTTTGATCCTGACAGGAACATCAACTAAACCCAAAGTTACCCAATGACTTTCACGGCATAACAGTAGATCTTAGATTTTCCCATTCCAGGTTTGAGTCTCTATTCAGTACCTGAAGTTCATTACAGTACTTTTTACTTTTTAGTAACTTTACTTTTTACTTTTACTTTATAGTAACTTAGTAGTACAATAGTCAGTTTCTAACAGCTGTATATAGACAATTTTAAGAGCTAGAGGCCCTATGAGAATATCATGTATGGGTAAATAATGGAAAAACTCTGATCACAGCAGTAATGCTATCTGTAACCTTTGGTTGTATATATGTGACGGGTCTAGTTACATAATTTGGTCACTTGCTCGTCCAGTAGGGAATTAGACATAACGTATTGCTGGAACATTAGCATAAACCATGGAAAGGAAGGGTTGGCCACATCACCACAACAGTGATTCTCCTTTTACTTCAATATAAAATACTAAAATTATTGCTCAAATAAGAATTTAGAAATTACAGGGTTGTGGAATTTAACATGTTTACTCTAGCTCAGGGATGGGAATGTTTGACATGCTGTTGGACTACAATTCCCATAATCTGACTTTTGGTAATTTTGTTAGTGCTGCTGAAAATTGCTGTCCAGATGTTGATAGTTTCCCATAAAAGTTTTCTAGGCAAACTGATCTCCATCTGGTATATCCACTATGCAGTTATGGCTATCAGCATTGCTATCATCATCATGAGCCTTAAGACCTTTCTTTTTATACTGCATGCCTATGTAATGATGGTTTTTTGTATGTAATGTAATGTACGTTTCTATGTAATGAAGTAATGAAGTTTCATTACTGTGGCTTTATATGAGAAGGGGTTTTGTACTGATATGGTGACTTATGGACTGAGGGTTATTATAACACACTGCAATAACTTCATTAGCCTTCTTCTTTTGTTGAAGAGGAATACTTGATAAAGAGTTAATGTAACAAAGAAACAAAACTTCACTTATGATAAAGACTTTAAAAGTCTCAGAAAAATAGAAAAGAAATATTAGCAAAGTCATTAAACACCAATAATTAAACATCCATCAAATTGTAAGAATGTACATGAAACGTATTTGCTGATTGTTCTTCACATCCATTCTTAACATGGTAGTCTTTGCTTTGTGGGAGGCATGCTGGTTAGTGGAATGCTAAAAGAATGAAGGGAGCTGGCATAATGGCTGCTACTCTCACAAAGGCACTGATGGCTTTCTAAAATTGGGGAATATCCCTCATTCACTGGATGGAAGGAGGCAGACAGGTAGACAGACCTACAGGCTCAGGTAACATTTCTAACCCCTCCAATTTGCAAGACTGTTGAAATATGGAAGTAATTTCACCCCCATCTCCTCTACAACCCAGAAAAAAACTGAAGACTCAGCTAAAAGAGAATAGGATTCTTTAGTATGCTGGACTACAGTTATTTTGGATTACCAATCTTTCTCAAGAAACTGATATAGAAATGTTTCAGAGCTATGCATACCAAAATAGTGAGCAGATGTATTACATGGATTCACAGCCATCATATGCATGAACCTTATTACAATTCATTTTCTTAAAATACATGAAAAGCAAGAGACTATACAATTGTATTATCTTCACTGGGTGCAATGTACAACTCTACAAAGACTTTGCTAGTAAAGGACCTTCTTGATCAACAATGGGAAATGAAAAAAAAAATCTGCCATCACTTTTAACCAGATTCATACCTGTTTAACAGCTATGAAACTCCACCAAGAAACCCAAGAAATTGCAGTTCAGTGATAAGACCAATGACAATGAACTTGCCTTTGCAGAATTACAATTCTTTATTTGATGGGGAACGTTTTGATGATTAAATCAATCAGAAATTGATTAAAATTTGTTGTGTAGAAATAATCTCCTCTGTCATAATCTGACAAGCCAAAGTGTTCCAGTGCAGATTCAATTCATAAGAAAGCTTATACCACAATATTAGAGCTGGGTCAATTCTTTCACATAACTATATCTGCTAAGACATAGACACATGTGATGTGTGAAAATTGGTTCCAGAGCTCTCTTAGGGATGTGTACATTTCAATTCAGCTATGTGACTCTTATCCCTGAAGCCTTATTTATGGGCTTATCTATGCTCAAACTGAATTAAAGTAAGATAGATTCAGCAAACCTGCCTATAAAGAAAAGTCATGCTTCGGAATGTGTAATTCTGAGCTTTCTCTGTGCACAGGATTATTCAGTCTTTTAATTTTTGCCTTTCAGCTAAAGAGAAGACTTTTTTCACAAATCTATTTCAAAACAAGGTTTCAGGGGAGATTTCAAGAGGAAAAAAAGAGCATGTTTTGTGTATTAAATTTGTTTGCTAAATGGTAATATGCCTACAATATTCTAAATATATGAGAATCCATTGTAAATGAACATGTAAATCTGATTCTAATTCCTTAGTATGTGTCTACGTACATACAGCATAAATCAGTTATGTCACAAGTGGAACAAATGTCATGTGGTGACCTCAGGTCAGAAGAGTTGTAATAGAGTTACAGCAAGAAAATAAAGAAGGCTTCCTGTGCATTAAGGTGTGCCTCTCTTGACAATAACAAGAATGAAAATAACAGCATGTTTACATTATTGATAACTTCACAATATTATCATGTGCCCAAATCAGACAGAGATTTCAAAGTG
This sequence comes from Liasis olivaceus, assembly GCA_030867105.1. Classification (NCBI taxonomy): domain Eukaryota; kingdom Metazoa; phylum Chordata; class Lepidosauria; order Squamata; family Pythonidae; genus Liasis; species Liasis olivaceus. The sequence goes on along the minus strand of CM061351.1, from coordinate 56,513,039 downwards.
CTAACAAATTGATGGGCTATTAAAAACAGGCAAATCTGGTTTTATCTCAGGTATGTCTTACAGCCTGGATTTCTTGCTCTCTGAGCGAGTACTCATTACAAATGGGTTTTTAAGCTAGTTTCATAGTTATGGCTTCTCCCAAAGAGAAGAATTTTGTGAGACCCCCTCCAACAGATTGACAGCCACTGAAATGTGGCTGTTTCCTGTGAAATTTGCAATTCAGTAATGTTGAAGATTCTGCAGGAGGAAATTCTCATTCCCACAAACTGAAGAAAGGCTAATATGGGCTCCTCTTATGTGGTCTCAAACAACAGAGGTGAATAACCTGTTTACACCAATAAAAGAAGATACCCTTCAGAATCCCTGGCCTTTTCAAACAATTACAGAGAATTCTGAGAATGTGCCGGAGAGGGGGAATGACTGTAAAGCCATTTGAAACCAGTCCTGCAGTCTGATACCTTTAAGCTGAATGTTCAAATCAAGTAAAATGACAATGTGAGTATGATCCAGCTATTATTACACCCTTTTTAGAACATGATGCTAAAAGGCTAGAGAAGAATGTTCCTAGGCTTTAGAGACAGATATCCTGTTGTCTGGAGAGAAATATTTACAATCTAAAGGGATTTAAAAAAAAATAGAAAAGTGGCCCCTGTAGTGACAGGTATTTTTGAACACCTCTAACCACAGATAAAGACAATTGTAATTACTGACAAGTATGAATCAATGATGAACTGCTTAAATTACTGAACCGCTTAGATTATTTTCTTGGTTTAGATGTATACAAAAAGGGGCAATTCATGATAAGCCAATATTCTTTTCTGTATGTTGGGTTTGCAGTCTCAAAGTTTGTCTGTCACTTGCTCCTTGAGTTGTGCTGATCTCCTCCTTTTTAAAACTAGATGTGCTCAAGAGTCCATTAGAGAGCTCTCTTCTTGTTGAAAAAAATGTTCCCCAATCCCACCCCAGTCCCTGCTGTTTCCTCCTCCCATCCCATTTTAGATAAGCCACTCTTTTTTGCTCTCATCAATGGTTTCTGTAAAATTGGGATCATTGTTCATAATAGCGGCATCTGCACTCTCAGCAGATTCTGCCCCCTTGGCTTCATTGGTGTGGTAGGTTCCCTTGTGGCGGAACATGTATCGAATGAGGAACACCAGGGTGCAGAGAATGGTGAAGATCACAACAGCAATAATACCTAAGAGAGATGTGAGAGTTTAACAAATTAAAAATAAGGGGGGAGGAAAAGAAATCTTCATTCAATAAGATCTTGTAATTAGACAAACATGCAGTTATTTTTCAAGCATTTCTGCTAAATTTGACATTGCTAAAGACTTATTTATATTGTCAGGCTGTCTTATGAAATCATTCTTATTTAGCAAGAAAAAATCTCACCAATGTTAGTTCTATTAACAAAATTAATCTATCTCAACTGGCAACTAGACAAAATTTGTATGAATTTGTGGTTCATATGTGTATTTAATAACCTCATTCTTTCACACACACTGAGAGAATTATGTACGATTAAGTGCAATATTCTGATATGAGTCAATCCTGTTCTATTCATATCAGCCACCTTCCTGCAAACTAGGAGAGATGATGGGTAATGCTGCATACAATGACTTTGTCTGCTAATGCTTCTGACTGCCCACCACCTGGCTCTCAAATCTGTCATACTGAGGTACTGGAAAGTCCCATTAGCAGCCACCACAACAGGAAACCAATAGACCCAATACCTTGTTCTGAGCAGTTCTTTTTCAGAATGAGGCATTATGGGAAAGGTACAATGGAGATTGTGTTTCATCATTGCAACCACTTTGCTATCTCTCATACAGGCAAATCTCCACAGTCACTTTACCTCATCCTGAAAGGCCTCTTGATGAAGTTGTGATGGTAATATCATCCATGTACTTTAAGTTGCATGTGTGCGTGTGTATGTCTGTGTATGTGTGGGGGTAGAGACAGAAAAGAAAGAGAATGTGGCAATTAACGAGCTAGACCATAACCACAGAGAGTAGACAGAAGAATCTCTGATGAGGTGGGAAGGGTGTGTCTGTATGCCTGCACAACTATTATTATAAGAAGCTTAACCTACTCTACCAGAAGCTTTTATATGGGAAAATGGATACTATCAAGTGGTGGGGTTTAATAAAGGGATGTTAAATAACCACTACACAGATGGAAGAAGAGGATACAATTCCCATCCTAAACTAGATTATATTATTCTTAACTTGGAACTACAAATTGTACATTAGAAAAAAGCAAGACAATCAATACAATCAATATTCCTTCTTCTTGAACTAAATACTCCATTTTTTCTTTAATTGATTTCAGTTGTTGACATTTCTTTGTCTGGACAAATATTTTTCTGGACTGTTTTGTTCCCAAGTTAGTTTTACACATCACGAATGGAAATTATCTCTGGCTTTTGACCTATTTTCTGTGCTCTCATTCTCTGTTTATTCTCTCTTTAAGCATGAAGATAAATTTGTTCAATGCAACCAATGAAAAGATAAAGGTTTTTTTGAATCTGAGACTTGATTATTGGTTGAAACTGGTTTATTGCTGAACATACTTTGCAGAAAGATTCCAACTTGAGACAAGCTATCAGAAACTGACCATGAAGATAATCCATAAGTGGCACTACATTCTTCTCAGGAACAAGGATACACATTCTCTTCTTATCTCTGTTTTGCTTAGTAATCAAAATGAGTTCATTATAATACTATTTAATTTTTTATCTCTCAGTTTAAGCCCAAGGAACGTCCTTCAGGAACTCAGAAGGGGAATTCCGAGTTACATGAGGGGACTCTTCTCAATAGCAAGGTAGATGAGATTGAGCTGATCGTGACTAGCCAAAAGTCACCAAGTGAACTTACATGGTTGGTGATGTATTTAAATCTGGATCTTCCTAATCCTAGCCCAGCATCTTAATCACTAAACAATACTTGAATATTATGAAAAGAATGTTTGCATATTTTGATCACCCAAAGAGGTGATAAAAGGTTCCAAAATAATTTGATGGCCTTAGGTAACTAGTACTTGTATCGAAACTTATATTACACTAACTGAATGTACTGTATTTGCCAGTTCAAAAATTGGTAACCCTCATCCCAAAAGAGATATATACTGCTTCCTTACCTCCAATAATTGCTGAATTCCTGTTAACACCACTTCCTATTACTTGACCATTGTAAGGAAGATCAGCACCTGATGTAAAGTGAAGCATAACATTTAAGTTATAAGGTATTGCTATTTTTTTTTCAAAGCTTGTATCAATCTTTTGTCAGAACTAAAATTAAGATATTCTAGAGTCATAGTTAAAATACATATTAATTTTGTAATGTATCAGTGTTAGAAGCATATAAGAAATAGAAATCTGAAATAACAAAGTGCACTACAAATTTCCAATATGGCATTAGATGCCAGAGGACCATAATGGACTCAGCCAACACACAGCAAATTCCCAAATGGAAAATCTCAATTTTGCCACAAATGTACTGGGTAGTAGCCTCCCCTTACTTCTATGTGGCCTGCAGTTATTCCAAGTCACTACAGGTTTTAAGGAAGGCCATAGATTAATAGCAAGCACAATGGCAGACATTTGTAACTAAAAGGAATATGGATAAGGGAATCATGAATTACCCATATATGAGTCCTTGGAAAGTACACACTTCCCTGCTTTATGCTAGGTTTACATTCTCTGAAAACCCTGCATAAAGCAAATTTGTATAAAGCAAGACCTTGAGCCAGTAGAAAAAAGTGGAGTTGTGGTTTTGTGTCAGATTCTGTGACCCAAATACACTGACCAATGTGCTCATACATGTTTAGAGCTTTATTCTTAAGCACTATGTTATTCAAACATTTTCTTCCTTGTCTGGTGTTCTATGTACAGTAAAGCAGTTTCTCAATCTTTTCTATAGCTAGATTTCTGACGTGTTTATCATGGGAGACAAAGAGGCAGAATGCTTCTTAGATTTTTTGCTAGTGTTCTTTGCTAGCATACTATGAATTTCATTAGCATTCTTCATGATATTGCACACAATTTCTGTGCTTCAGTAACTGGAATACTGACCTTGGGGAAAGTGGGTCTTTGGTCAACATTCCCATAGATACACAAATGAGCCCCAGTGATGAATTGACAGGGTATTGTTTCTTGGGCAAAAAGGATGAACTAGAGTGTGACTGAAGGAGGAGAAGGCAAGAAAAATACACTGAAAGTTTGGTAAGCATCTAGAAGTTTCTGGGATTGGAATGATGGAGGATTAAAATGGCTGCAAGAAAGTTTTTAGAATGGATGAAAATGGTTCCTTTTGTACCAGGGTTGTCCTTGGCAGGGGATGAAGACCAGTGGCACATGGGAGGTGGGGATAGGTAGCACTTGTCTCTTGTCTGCTTTCTCTTGAATTTTCGCTTGAGAGAAGGTGCCTCCTTCCTCCTCCTCGCCTCACTTTTGTCACCAAAAGGCCAGAGCCACCAGCAACAGTAATAGAATTGGTGCCTATTCACCATAGTGAGACTTTTTAAACTGTTGGCCTAATAAGAAAAGAGATGGAAGAGAATGCCCTTTGGGCTCTTCAGGCAGCAAATGTGTTGCGTATAAAGTGAATTTTTCCCTCCAAGATAATTGGAGGCACACACTGTAACAACATTGGTGACTGACAAATGCATGCTGCTTCCATACTAGAAGAATTCATTATCTTCCATATAAAGACACTGACATAAGCACAAAAAGGAGAAGCCCCAAAACTTCCATCAAGTTTTCTTCCAACTTATGTGTCCTGATAGTTTCTGTATATTTATTTCCCATAACAATTGTATTTCTTATTTAGAAAACAGATTTTGTATTTCCTCTTTATTTTATTGTCCTCTTTGATTCCTTTATCATTCTATCAGTGGAGGACTAAACATTTATTATATCTATAAAAACAATTTAGATACAACAATAAATGAAAATGAACAAAAGAAATGAAAATGCTAATGTCCAAAACAACAAAACCCAGGGATGATATTGCAGAGATAAGGCTAATTGAAACTTTCTCTGAAGAGGAGTTTGAGTGATCCTATGAAGAAATTAATGAGTTAATTAATGAGTTAATTTAATTATTTAGATGAATTAATTAAAAGTAGTGTTATATCAGGTTGTCTAGGTTTTACAGAACAAGGTGAAGTTTGATTTTTCTTAGCATTCAAAGTATTATTTTGTTATGCTTGTTGTAGCCATTTTTAGTCCAGGTGTGTTACAAAGCTCAAGAGTAGTAACAATTCTATATACTTGAGTAATTATTTCAGAAAAAAAGGTTACCAAAATTTATGGATTGGCATAAAATGTTCAGTGCTCCATTTACTGTTGGGCCACCTTTCTGTCCTATCCACTATTTCTAAGTTTTTTGAGATGTTATGTCAGCATCTACATTACTTTTGTATGACTAACACTGAAGTCTCATCTGAGCCAAAGCAGCAAGCTATGGATGTCATGTATCATTTAGTTTTGCAGTGGTTAAAATGCAAGTAAGTGAATTATATCTGTACACTTGATTCATAATAAATTAAACTTGTCCATCACAACCCACTTTAGTCATAAGAATTTTAACTGATGATCAGGTTATCTTCATTCAGATAATTTCCAACCTGCAAATGTAACAAGATGTAATCCGTTTTTTTTTTAAAATATACAACAGCACCAAGGTATTCAGTCTAGCATTACTTTAATTTCCCAAATAATTTTATTAAGAATTAAAAATGAAAAGAATAAAAGCCAATACAGGCTACAAAACAAAGAAACAGAAAAATACAAAAGAAAAGAAAAAAGTGTGAAAAAAAAAGGAAAATAGAAAAAGAAAAAGAAAAAAGAAGTAACTTTCCCCTTTATCCCAGCAAGTAAAGACAATAGCTTATCACTCTCTCTAAATACAGCATAATTTCTTTTCACCCCATATCTCATCTATTGAATTAAAAAAAAAAAAATCCAAATGCTTTGTCAGTTGTTCTTTATCAGCAAAAGTCCAGTAAGGGCAACCTGATGTAACTATTTTTCTCCTTTAGCCCTGGTTGAATAAGCCAACCTTATTTCCTTCCCTGAGATTTAAAAAATATCTTTTAACCCCTTCAAAAAGAATCTCAGGGCTAGTTCTCTGTTCAACTGTGTTTTAAGCCAAAAATCTTTCAGTACCTTAGCAGATTTCTTCTGTATATCCAATAAGTAAAGTTTGTCACTTCTAATAAAGGCCTTCAAAACCTTAACAGAGCTCTTTTGTATATCCAGTGAAAAAAATTATCCAAGTCAGTTTCCTGGCTCAATATTTGTATATCTCCTTTTGGGAATAAGTCATCCATCAGTTCCATTTGTGTGCCCATATCTTTCTCCATACCTTTCTCATTACTTGTTACATTTAAATCTCTCTTCAAAGTAATTTCAAAATCATCCATTGCAACTTGTTCTTGTTCTATAATTACAACATGCTCTGTCAATCTTGTCAAGAAATTCATCTATTTTGTCAAGAAGCTTGGCAGACAAATATTCCCAAGTTTGTATTATAGATTTCTGCTCCATTTTCTTTATCCTCTAGCTCCCTCTAGTGTCCAGCCGTCAAAGTCTCCTTATCATGAAAAACATGGGGGGAAAAAACCCTAACCCTGTTCTTCCCATGAGAAACTTTCTTCTTGCGAATTCAGAGCTCTTTGGGGCATTTAAAATTAAAATTCCAAGTCCATCTGAGCCCTTAATCTGTTGTTAAAATTTATAAAGTCCATATTCTGATCACTCCTTTGCTGTTTAATCCAAAAAGTAATATTTTTCAAAAGTTTATAAAAATCATATTTAAAAGTTCTTCTAAGAAGAATGCGACTCACCTAGCCAGTACAATATAACTTGCTGTTCTGAAGGGTCTTAATCCTTTTAAAGCAGCAGGAAAAAAAATCCAAAGTGATTAAGAAGGGAGGCTTGGTTGAGCTTAACATCCTTTAAAAAGGCTGCATTAACTATTGTGAGCAAAGATGGTTCTTCCCTTGACTCCCAGCTGCTCAATCCATAGGCAAACCACAAAAGAACTATTCCTGTGGTTTACTCATAAGGAGCAGCTGTGCAGAGTCATGTGGGCTATCTCAAAGGTCTCTCCTTAATCTGGAAAGCATTTTGGTGGCCAGGATCCTGCATCCCTCACCAGTCTTCATCATAATGCCATCCCGCTACAAAAAGGGACATTTAACTTGCCATGGCTCTCAACTGGAAGTCATCAATCTAGCATTACTATGGTAAATATATTTTGTATTGTTAGCAAAAACAATAAACAAGAACAGGAGTATGAGCTAAATAATAAATAATATTATGGAAAGATTGCTCACATTCATCAGTCTATCGGTCTCCAAAGGATTCTGAAACACTTGGCATTTTAGACACGATACAGCAAGTTTCTATTTTGCAGAAGTAAAACTTTTTGTCTGTTAAAGCTGTTAAAGGCCAAATGATGGAGCACACAGTGTATGTATATATATATATTTACAAATTTTATATAATAACCACTGAATTCTAAACATACCATAAGGATTCAAGGATAGTTTATCAGCTGCACTCTAAATTCTCACTGGATCTGTTGAAATTGCTTTCTTAAACATTATTTTCCAACACCATTTACTAAAAGGGCTAAAGTTGGTGAAATGGGATCTCAGGTTACACAGAACTGGTAGGTAAACTTTGAACAGCAATCTCAAAGCTAGAGAGACAATGGTCAAATTTCCATTGGCTCATGGGAGGAAAATGCCTAGAATTTTCCTTACTCACTCATTGACTACAATGTTTTTGGAGAGTCAGGAATAATTACTGTGCTTGGACTGAAGCATGTCAGCAAAATCAGCCTACTCATACCTACAACACTATGGGAGGAGAATCTGCACTTCAACAATATAGTTAAATATAGCTAAAGATCCTCTTTTAACTCTGTTGACCATTGATCCAATTGATAATGCCTTGCTCCAGGATCAAATCTAAGTTGTGATCCCAATAGACCAATTAGCTCAGATAATGAACCAGTTAGCCCAGCATGTGAGATAGAATCAACTATAACCTGCAGTTCCTATATCAATCGCAGCCCAAGATCTGGCAGCTGTAGTTGGAGTAGCCACAGCAACCACAGCCACCAAATACTTACCTACTTGTCTAGTAAATACAATGGGTATCCAAACAAATTTAGTATCTTTCTCACTTAATGTGAATTACACATTTTCCTAAGTCCTGAAGATTTGTCCACAGACTGGTGCCCAATAGGATTTATAATTGGGCTAATGACAGGACAAGCTGGAAAATGGGCAGCCCCTTTCAGATGCAGAACAGCCCAGGCTTGCACAACTACCCCAATTTTATGGCATGTCTGAGGTCTAACTTTGATGATCATACAAATGACTGCCAGCTGCAAAATTGTCACCCCCGACTGGGTAACCATAGGGTAGGACTATACTGCTAGTTTTCAACTGTTAGCTGTGATGTTGGTTGGAATGAAAGAGGATGACTGACCAGTTTAAAGAGAGACTTAATACAAGATACACTCATTAGACAGGGTATCCCAGAGACTTCATTTGCATTAAACTAGGTCTGCTTGGCTATTGATGGATGATTCAACCTGTAATAGTGTATGGGCAAGAAGATACCATTATTCTCTTTCCTTCTTCTCCTCAACCATGCAACGAGACTCAAAGCTGCACTGATGTATATAAGACTTATGTTCATATTATGGATAACCTGGCCATTTTTTATGTGAATGCCCTATTAAAATGCCCTATTCTGAAGCATTAACTACATGTCATACTTTAGCGAAAAGGGGAATTTTATAAGCAGATACCCTAAATGTTACAAACCTGGCCTGTTGGGAAATGAGTCAATCCCAGCCTGCAGGAGTTCAGAGCATCCAGAAATTAAGTGAAGTCCAGACATTGGAGCTACACATTGACATTAAGTCATTCCTCTTAATTTACAAATGCAGAAATACACATGCAAGCCATAGTAGACTCTGCTGCCACAGGCAATTTTACTGGAACATTCATTGCATGTAAATATACTCCACCCATTTAGCTTATCCAACTCCCTGTTAGGAATGAGACACTGAATCTCTACCAATCACCCTCTGTAATAATGAAGAGTCCCTGCAATTTTATTTAGCCTCCATTTTCCAAAATATTTGGTAATGGATTGGCTTCAGACTAATAATGCATATTATGGATTATTTGGTAACACAGTCTTTGAACCTCTGGCATGGGGGATTCACAGGCTCCAGAGTATCAGATTCCCACCACTCTGCCCCCCACAGCAGCTTTTTCCTATTTTGCTGGTCCTGCTACAATCGGACATGCACAGTTTTCTGAGCTTTTCCAATTTTTATCATAAATTTATTCCTAATCTTGGTGCACTAATTACGTCAATGGCTCTTCTTACCAAGGAGATTCTGACACTCAACAAGCCTTCCTTCAGTTCAAACAAGCATTCACTGCTCAGCCATTGCTCATTATTCAGATCCCATATGCCCTTCCTGATGGTCCTGATTTTGCCTTGTAAGCAGTACTTTTGGAATCCACTCCAGAGTTCGAAGGCAACTCCTCTCATCTACATTCATCTCCAGCAACTTCTCCTTTTTAAACAAAGAACTTTTGGCCATCAAGGAAGCCTTTCAGCTCGTGGCATTGTCTTCTTGAAGGGGCAGAACACCCTATCAAGATCTGAACTGACCTCAAGGCTTTGAAACATTTGCAAATTTCTTAGAGACTTGCATAGTGCCAAGTGATGTGAGTATAATTCTTTCCCCATTTCTTATCCCTTACACTTCTAGCTTGCAAAACAAACAGCTAGGAATGTAAGAGACTGGAAATCAAGTAAGCCAGAATACACTATGAACCTCCTCCAACTTCCACTTTGTGCCCCCAAAACTTTGCCCCATGACAAGTAGCTTGCCCTCTGAGACTGTTGGGCTGGGGACTCATTGCCTGCTTGCCCGAATCTATACTCAGCAAGAAGAAAACCCATACATGTGGGTTACGATTTTTAGTCTTCTCCCTCCCCTTTTATTGGGAGTGAAAAGAAATGTGCCACAACAACCAGTTATATGTTCCTCCTTTCTCGAGGAAGAAGTATTGCAGCTCTACTATTGTGAAGTATTTAATAAATTTACCTCTTTCTCCATTATGTTTAAAGGCCTCATCAACCTCCTTTATCTTTTCATACTTTGTTTCCTGTTCTCTCACTCATCTTCCTTTTTCCGCCAGCTCTGGTAACCTGATTATATGATTTTCTATTATTCAAAAGTTTCAATTAAAATAGATTGCATAATGGAACAAGGAGTATGGATCTGAAAATGTCAAAGAATAAGGTCATTATGTCCAACAGGGGAAATGGATAGAACAATTGCAAAAAGAAAAAGAAAAGAAAGAATAAATGGCCAAAAAAAAAAAAAAGCAAGCCGATGAATTTGTGTACCTTGCCAGAATGATTGACTGAAAATCGGAAAATAGACTGAGTAATTTTAAGACACGTCCTGCTCCTTGTTCCCACCATCAGTCTCTCTCCATCTCTCTCTCTCTGTCTGTCTCAATCTTCCCCACCACTGGTAATGGAGTAATACCATGAGAGGCTCCATGTAGTCTAGCAGATTACGTAGCCTTTCATTGCTTCACTTAAAATACAGTTAGAAGAAGTATTTAGGCCTTTCAGCTAAATATAATTACTTAATAGAATTTTTCTTTTTTAAAAAAATAAGCACCAGTCTCCAACTATTCTTCTGTGAATTGCTCTATTACTTTTTTTTTTTTGAATTCATATTCTGTTACATAAAGCTACACCCAGAAAAAGATAGTCAGTGGTGTGTGAACTGTTGCAAGGAACTGATGTTTATTGAAAAGAGTAAAAATGTTTATGTACAAAAGGGTGCTTCTGCCCATTTGTAATATGGAAATGAGAGCTGGATCAAGAAAAACATAAAAGCTGAATGCATTAAGAATTGGCTACTTAAGAAGTGTATGTATGATAAAACAATGAGAAATAGGATCAAGAATCAATGGGTGACTAATGAATGTGGACTGAAGACAAAAATGAGTGAGCAGCATGAAAGAAGTACTTTGAAGTGCTTTCATCATATAGAGAAAATGTCTGAAGATTGACTTATAAAACAAATATTCGAAGGAAAAGTGAATGGATTGAGAAGAAGGAGAAGACTGAGAAAATTATAGTTGGATGTAGTTGATGAGAACCTCAGAAACAAAGATTCATACTTATTGCTTACATCAAAGGGAAAAGAGTGAAGGTATGTATTATGTTTGTATGCAGTAAAAAAATGTATATCCTGACATGGAAAAGTAGTGGATCTGTTTCTTATTACGAGAAAACTTATTTCTTGTCTATACAAAAGAAACTGTAGGTAAATATGCTACCATATCAGAACTTAGTAAGCCTATCTGAAAACAAAATAATAGTTGAAGAATAGCATGGGAACTTACAGGTCCTTGATTTCCTAGCCCCCAAGACTACATCTTACAAATAATCTAGGAATATATGGTATTACACCTATACTTTTCTCATTATTTTAGTAAAGTGACAAAGTGGAGCAAGAGAATCTAATTTAGGGTTTTGGAAACTAGAACTCTAGCCAGCAGAATATAACAGAATGAGATAAATGGAGGATTAAATACAGCTGTTTCAATAAAGCAAAACCATTAGCACAGGCTGTTCAGAGTGAAACAAAAATAGAATACTTGTTGTGAATCATTCGTCATCTTTCCATTATCTCTTCCTTGATTATTGATGCTTGTCTCTTTTGCTCCATTTGATTGATATTACACTCATATTTGATCAACCTTGTGTTTGAGGTCAGTAACAAAACATGGCACTCTATTAAGCTCCTCACCAAAGCTTGTTGCAGATAAGATCAGCTCATTTGGAATCACATATTTAGTACTGTGGGAGGGAAGAACCAACAGTCATTATTCCTTCGATTCTTTGTTCGACAGTAAGAATCTGCCTTCCAGACTAACATATCATGCTCTGGCTGCCAATTTCATTAACTTTTCCAACTGCCTTCCTGATTATAATAGCTTCTTGGCTGATTGCTTGACTGTTACTGCTCACTGGTTGCTTTAATATTTTCTTGCCCTGCCTTTAGTTTTTTAAAATTATTATTAGTAGTACATTTGTCTTCTGCCTTTCTTTCAAATATCTCAGAACATCAGGGTGGTATACAGTCATCATACAGCCTAAACAGAGAATAAATCTATTTAAATAACATGGCATCCAAGTAAAGTTTAAAGAATAAAAAAGGAAAGGAGAGGCGAGGTGAGGCAAGTCCAGGACAGGCCAACAGGGGCTTGAAGTTGTTCATTAGGCTCATACATCATTCTGACAATTTACTGTTTTGTTGAAAAGCATTTCATAATTATGAAAGGTTGCAATTCTATAACCATTCATCCAGGAACAAGCCCAATTAAATTTAATAGGGCTTATTTTAGAAGAGATGTATAAAAGATTGCACTGTAATTACGTCTAAATTTGCATTTATACATACAATTAGCATGTGCAAATTTAGTGCAAGTATTCTTTGAGTCACCATCAGCAGTGAGCCAAGGCGAATTAATGGACAGTGAAAATTTATTCCATTCCATTCTTTTAAAATATATCTTGTTAACGTATTTTAAGCTTACACTGAAATTAGAACCACACTTCAAAAATTTCACTTTCTGGAATTTTGCAATATAATTCTGAAATGCAAACCTATATATGTGTGGCTGGGAGTATGGGTAAATATTCAACAAATATGTATACAACATGTATATCTTGTAGTAAAGTATGGCCAATTATATATTACTGCAAAAAGTGCTTGCAAATAATACTTAATTAGGAAGAGTACATACAAAATCATACAGGAAAGGGAATGCGTAGGGATTCCTATATATGTGCTTATAATTGTTATAATTCATAATGCAGTACAAAAATTGATTCAGAACAGGTTTATGTTGAGAAAAAATGCAAAACTAAGTGGAACTGAAATTGGTTTATTCATCCATCCCTGTTCAAGATCAAGGGTTCACTAGAATATCCATGGAGCTGCTGCTGGCCTAAGTCCCTTTTGTAATAGTCTGATGGGCTGTCATCAAAGTTAGTGCCATCACCACCTCTCCAGGTATCTCATTATTTTCTCCAGCCCACCCCGGCCCATCACTCCCATGGCTGCTGGCTGAAGATACAGTAGAGTCTCGTTTAATCGACCTTCACTTATCCGACATTCCGTCTTATCCGACGCCCCTAAAAAAAACAACACACATAAATCGGCGACGAGAAAAGTGTGCCGCTTGTTTGCGAGTGTGAGTGTACTCTTTCTTGATGCTCCTGACTGTGTGGCGCTGCAACGCAAAAATAGATTGCAACAGGCACAGCGGATCGTTTTTTTTTTTTTTAACCACACTCAATCGTTACTGTGTGTTATCCAACATTTTCGCTTATCCAACGTTCTGCCAGCCCGTTTATGTTGTATAAGCAAGACTCTACTGTACTGGACTACAATAGCCTTCTTGATTCCGCAGCTTGATTAGATCTTTGAAAGCTGACATTTTTGAAATGCTTCCAGATATAAATGCCAGTGCCAAAGTAACTTCAAATTCCTATTATTTAACTGAAATAAACTGATTAATTTTTATTTCAATGAAACAACGTCAGCTAAAGAATAAGTATCCAACAAACAACCAAAAGCAATGAATTACAGAAAAAACAGTGCACAACTTCTTTTGCAAGATAGGATATTTTTCTTAGTGAGAATTAAGCCTCACTTCCACGTGACTGCACATTTCATTTTCAAGCCATAACAATGACTTCTGCATGATTGTACAATGCCCAGCAACTATCCCACTTTTCCTTTCTTGCGCCCATGAGTACACATACTCTTCTGCTGGCCGTGTCAGGGTGGCAGCAAAGCCTGTCCTCCTTTCAGCTAGAAAAGCTACAGGGAACAAGGCATGGCCTTGTGGCACTTTGGCTTCTGAAGAGGTGGCAATCTTGGAGGTAGATGGGACAAGGCAGCACATATGCTATTTTTTAATTTTATTTGCTGCCCAAATGTATAACGACTGTAGGCTGTGTGCAATTAAATCAGTTCTAAAATACAGTTTAAAAATCCAAGCATCTGGAAGGAAAAACAATTCTAAAACAATAACATGCATAGGATCCCCACTCATTCTAGCCCAAGGGCTGGGGGAACAGCCAGGTTTTCAGGACTTTTTAAAATATGTCCATGGTGGGGGCCAGATGAACCTCAGGGGAATGATGTACCAGAAGGCAGGTTCTGTGACAGAGAAGGCATTCTTCCTGCATCCCATCAGGTGATATTGCATAATGGAACATGCCAACTTTGCCCAATTATACAGCCCAGACAGGAACTGCAATAGGCAGATGCTCCTTTAGATAACCAGGCCCTAAGACATGAAGGTCATGCCAGTTGCAAGTTGCCCTGCCCTGAATTCCAGAAGAAATCAGTCTTTGCAGTTCAGCACAGGAGCCAAACAGATCAACAGCAGAGTTAATCAGCTCAGCTTTGCAAGGCAGCTGGAAGTCCCACAGCATCATATGGACAAGCAAGTAGGGTACCAATCTCAGACTGGGCTTCCTCTCGTATGGACAGAGCCTACATAACCTTTCACATACTGTACAGCTTTATAACTGTGGAATACATCCTGCATGCTACTAAATAATAGTTTGCATAAGAGGTATCTTCAGCAAAATGACAGACTAATTCTAATGGGAAATAATGCACCCCTAATGAAATGCCACTAAAGATATCCCCAGCTACAATTCCCTTTTTCTCAGATCTGGAAAAAAAAAAAAAAACCCAAGCATGGAAAACAAAACAGATGCATTACAGCGCAGCGGGTTTCCAGTACTTAGTGTTGCTATTCCCAAAAGAAATTACAAAGTATGGATAGATGAATAGGGAATTTATTTCTGTTCTGAACACCAGATTACAAAGCCTGCTGCCATAAATTTTAAACTAACATTGCAATATTCAGATTGCTTTTCAGAGAAGTGTAAATAAATATTACGGCTTGTTAATTTAACAAATGATTTGTTAATAGCTCCATTTCTCTGCAGGACTGCTAACACCTCCCTCTGTCCCTTGCTTATTGTGCATGGCAAAAGAAAAACTGTACTCAGATGGAAACTACTATAAACACAAGCTTAATAATGGAAAGACACCCAATTGTCCTGATGACATATCTCTCAGATGCTGCGGTTGGCAGAAACGGAATAAAGGGATTACTTGCAGTTTTTAAGTGAATGATGCATAACCACCCAATCCATAGAAAGGCAGGAAATGATTTACTTATCAACAAGCAATGTTCTCCTTTACATCTCCGTAAACAAATGGCTGTCACAGCAGATGACAGCACCCAGCAGAACTTTGCTGACCTTGGATGCCTAAGCAAGATCAGATTAATACTTGGACAGGAAACTCCCAGGTTATATCTGGGCAGTAGGCTAGTCTGAGAAGTCAAAACAACCAGCCTGGAAGAAAACAATGGCAAGCTTCATATTATTGCCAAGAACACACTATGGACATTTCCATGAAGTTATGAGAAGTTAAGCTTGATTCAAGGGAGTCTTTACCTTTTTAACAGAAAAAACAGGGATATCATCATCATCATCATCATCATCATCATCATCATCATCATCATCATCTTGTTGTTGTTGTTGTTGTTGTTGTTGTTGTTGTTATTATTATTATTATTATTATTATATATACAACAGTGTGAAATCACAGCTGCCAGTTCTTTAGCTGGTGTTGGCCTTCATTCACAACGAGTTCTTCTCAAGAACCTAGGATGTTGTAATGTATCAGCATAGTATATGTGTGGATCCAAGCAGTGGGACCTTTTGTAACTGACAGATGGAAATTTTGTCAATGTGCAGATTTTCTAAGTGCCATCCAAGGTATTTTGGTATGGTATCCTGTGTGCCAGTAACCACTGGGACCACCACTGCTGGTTTATGCCATAATCTTTCAACTTCGGTTTTCAGACCTTGATACTTTATGATCTTCGTCAGTTGTTTTCTATTCTACTATTCCCTGGTATTGCCACATCAATTATCCACACTTTCTTCTTTTCAAACACAGTTCAATCTGGTGTGTTATGTGCCAAAACTGTATCCGTTTGTAATACATTGCTGTCTGTTGCCGTCTTCTCAATTCTGGCTTTGTATGCATTTGTTCTTAAGGCTTGGTCTTGGGCAGCCAGAATTAGCCCCTCTGTCTCTTTCTTCAACTTTTCTGCTTTTAGCCATTGCCATGTCTTGTAGTTATCTGCTTTACCTGCTAGTTTTTTCTTTGTGTACTGGCCATGTAATATTTTGCCTTGCCATGTCTCTTTTCTGTTCTTCATTTGGTCTTTCTTATAGGCCAGTTTGGTCTCTTCGGTATTCAGTAAGCCTTCATTGTGTACTAGCTTTAGTGCATCTTCTTCACTGTTCTTCAGATATTCTTCTAATGCCCTTTTTTCTTCTTCAACTGTCTCGTGTACTTGCAACATTCCATGTCCACCAATGCTCCTTGGTAAGTAGAGTCTGTCAACATCACCATGTGGATGAAGGGCATGATTCATTGTCATTATTTTTCTGGTCTTCCTATCCAGGGCTTCTAGTTCTGCTTGAGTCAAGTCCACTATTGCAGCTGTGTATCTAATGACTGGAATTGCCCAGGTGTTAATTGCCTTGATGGTATTTCCTCCACTGAGTTTGGATTTTATTTATTTTCCCAGTTTTATTATTATTATGTTGTCATACAGTCAGCCAGATGTTTAGACTGGATTTGGCATTTTTATCCATCTATCAAGTCCTTCCCAAGGACTTCAGATAGACAATGTTGTTTTTTGATGGTGTTAAACGTATTGTCGCAGGATGTAAGCTGTTCCAACTAAAGCTGCCTTTTGTAATTGACTGATGGTGATTTTGTCAATGCTGATGGTATTCACGTGGTGCTCCAGATGTTTTGGGATTGTACCCAAGGCACCTATTACTATTGGTACTATCTTTGCTTTATTTTGCCACAACTGTTGTTGTTGCTGATCTTCCTCACCTTCCTCTTCCCCTCCTCCTCCTCCTCCCATAGGGACCAAGGAAATATCTTTAAATGGACTATGTCCTGTACATATGTCATACTTCTGCCTCAGCCACTAGATCATACATACACAACGTTCCCTTTCAAAGTTTCCAGAGCAATTTATATTGCACTGTTTGCTTGTAATTCCTTTTCTTATTAACAGCTTTAGCAGTTATAGTTTTCCTACTTCCCTTAAGTGACCTCAGAGAAGATGACTGCTTTATTGGCTATGTTTGCCTAAGTGATTGCCTCCATGAAAGTTTTATGAGCAAAGTTTACATTTTATTTGTTACCAGAAGAAAAGCAGGTTTCCTTCATAATTAACGGGGAATATGAAAGGCTTTGTGGGGCTCAAAGGAGCTGTAAAGCTGAGCATTCATCACATCTAAGCACAAAGGTATACTGTAATCAGTAATGGACCCAGAGAATTATTTGTGTAAAATTACTAGGGAACATGAAATAGATGGATTTATGTGATTGTTATGCATGCAGTTTGCTTGCCAGATTGTAGGGTCAGTCTCATAATCCACACCCCTGCATCATCTGCCTTCCCATGAGTGAGAGATTGCTCTTGGCCCTGTACAGGCTCAGATTACCCCAGTCCTTTCGTCTGCTGGAGAGAGAAAAAATTGTTTTAAATGGGGAGAACTCAGCAGAAGTCTGTAGAGTGAGGCTGGAAAAGAATAAGGTCTTCCATCTCCCCAGCAGTCCATTTTAGAATCCTTATTCAAGTCATCCTCCACTGCTATTTTGTCCAATAAAATCTTTTCTTCCTCTATAACCTCTGTTAGCCCTAATTTTACAAATAGTTCCTGGACACACTGATTCCAAACAGCTAAAAAGTCTTTGGAAGAAGGATACTCCTCCATTATGTTAAAAGAGATATATTGTTAGTGTCTGATCCTTCTGACCTTGAAGGCTCTGTCTTATCTTATGTTTATTTCTAGAAACCAAACTTTCCCAGGACAGATTTTCTTGCAGTTAAATCCAAATTCACTTACTGTATTTTCTTAAACATTTAAAACAATCCTTAAAAAAAGCTGTTTCAAATCCATCTAGCCACTTAATTGTCCCCAATCAACATTCTTAATTCCTTTTCACTTTTTCGATCTTTAAACTTACTTTGGTCTTCTTTCTCCTAGAATAGTAGGAAATTCTCCTGGTGTACAGCAACTTGCGTTTCAAGAGGTTTTTAATTGCCAAATAAATCACAAATAGGCAGTTTATGAGTTAAAAGAGGTAGTAAAGCAAATCTAGTGTCTGTTTGATGGCTCCAAACCATGGATGTTTCCCTCAACTCCCGAAGCACTCCACCCTTTAAAGATTGCTAGATTGCAATCTCTTCACAGGGAATCTCTGTAAGGAGTACCTGTGGGTGATCCTGTTCATCTTCTTTATCTGGAGATGACTCCGAAGGGTTGGACTGAGGCCAACTCGTCTAACTGCTGTGGGCATCAGCTCCACAAAGAATGGAGCCATATTCAGTTGGCCATTTCTTCCCCAGAAGCCTACACTATATGGCTTCTGAAACAGGCAGTTCGAGATTTCCACCCTGTGGGTCCACAAGGAGTCTAAATTAATTTCATGACTGGGTTTGGAAACCAGTGTTGTGAAACCACATCAAAAGAGAAATTTGGGAAAAGAAGTGATGAAAAAAAGAAGTGATGAAAAAAAAGTCTGGACCTGAATAAGAAAGCAGAATAGGGGTAAGAAACCCATCCAACAAACTACTACAGTAATCTGGGGCATGAGCCAATTGTTTTGTGGTCTCATAGGCCAAGAATCATTGGATCTGGTGGACATTCTTAAGTTGGAAACAACAGACTTTCTCCCCATTTTCTCAATGAATAGCTTAATAATGAACATAGAGAAGCCACCAGAACTCAAGGGTAAGTAAAAGGAGACACAAAAATGAATATTGGTGTTCTTCAAAAAAACAAGTAATAAGATTGTTCATAAAAAAAAGCAAGTAATAAGATCATTCCAATCAACAGAAAATATGCAATCCAAAATAGAAAATATCCAACCCAACCTGAAAAGACAACTGTTGTGCCAATGGCAGAAAGAATTTGGTGGTTCAAGGTGTCCAAGGCTGCTCTAAGACAAACATGGATAATAGATGGTTAGCCCTGGCCACCAACAGGTCATTTAAAACCCACGTCATTGCAAGACTCAGTTGAATAATCTATACAGAAATCTGAATGAAAGAAGCCTGCAAAACTACTATAAGCAAAATATAGAACAAGAAAGATTTTACAAAGAAATATAACAAGGAACATATAAAACCATCAAGAGAGATTGAAAAAAAAGATGAAAGGAAGTATATTCTAAGAATTATGGCAGATTGCTTCTCAGTAATGAGCATTTCACCATCTGAATGAGAAAAGATATGAAAAAAGAAAGAGGGACATACAAAGGAAGGCGGGAAAGGGATGGGGAGACACAAATATATGGAGCTAGCAATATTGTCTTAGATGCCACTTCATCTTAGATCACACACTTTGTGAGATGCAGAAAGAAAATAATTCATAATTGAGTGTCTGTGTAGTTCAATCCTGAGAACTGCTGTACTAGACAATACAGCATACCCATTTTTTTCTAAACAGTAAATTGAAATGATAAAGCTTAGAAATGTGTTTTCAGGAACAAAGCAGTCACAATAGTACATAATTGGGTTTGTGATGCTCCTGACAATAAGAAAAGAGAATGATGTGCCACTCCTGAGAGGCCTTTGCAAAGCTTTGGATCTTCTACAGACTCCCTGTTCATAGTTTTCTTATTAATGGGGGATTTCATCATGGTCTTTGTTATATCACACCTTCCAGTGCTGGCCAAAGCACTTTGCTGCCAGGAGTGAGGGGCCAAATATTCCCTTTTATCTGTGCTTCCTGGAGCAGGTGGGTCGGATTAAGTAAACAAACTCTACATTGGTTGCAGTTCTAGCTATTATAGAAAAGGATTATAACTGTACTACAGAGCATCCGCTTAGCCCGTATAAGTTTTATTTATTTATTATATTTTTAGCTCACCTTTCAGGAAAAAAATTCCAAAGACAGCCCACAGAAGAAGAATATTAATATAGCCAGGTTAGCTGAGTGGTTCAGAATAAGAAAAAAGAGGGAGGCAGACAAGAAACAATGTTTTAAAATAGAGAGAAGGTTGATGAAGAGAACATAAACCTTCTCTTTGAAGAAAGGATTAAGAGAAGGTAGAAGAGGAAGTGGAAAGAAACCAAGAAAAGGAAAACAGTTAAAAGGAAGACGTCAGAATCCCATCCAGGTCAAAAGAGAAAGAGAACTAGAGTGACTCTACAAGCCATAGCGATGACTACAGAATAGGCCCCAACACAGAATCAGCCCTGGCTTTAAAACCAAGTTTCCCTGAAATTATCCTTTTCCCCTAGGAAATTGAACTCTTCTATGTACGTTTAATTCCTTGTATATTTGTACATTCATTTATTTTGTAATGTATATATAATCATTTTCATTCATTGCTGTGTTTAAATTGTTTTTATATTTACAGTGAATGTTCAGTACCCCGTTCCCAGTCCTGGGAGGAAAAGGACTTGGAGCTCTATTAATGGAACTATGCACTTAATAAAAGATACATAAATTAAGCAATAGAATCAATAATTAAAATACACCAAACAATAATAAAATCAGCTATAGTTTCAGAGCAATATAATCAAACAGCAGAACAGAGCAATAAAACAGAGAAAAGCCTGAATCAGGTTTTAGGGCTTGATGGCTCCTGACAATTCCAGCTGGGTATCCATTCCTTAGGAGTGGGCCCACTGTGAAATAAGCCTTCTCCCTGTTGGTTCATTAGCCTAACAACTCTCAAAGGAAAGCAAGAGACAAAGGCTTCTGTTTGAGATATAAGGTGCAGGTAGGTTGATATGAACGAAGATAGTGTTTCAAGTAGTTAGGTCCTAAAGGCTTGAATGGTCAAATCCAGCATTCTGGATTGGACTTGGAAGTGCGCTGGTAACCATGCAGTTGATACAATAAAGTCACTAGAGTACTCTCATATTCTGCATGGGCTGGAATTCCAAACCATCTTTAAAGGCAGTTTTACACAGAATGCAATAATCCAGCCTGGATAAGACTCAGGGAGGTCCCTGATGTAAGATCAGTGCAGATAGAAAACAGCTGTCATACTGGCTAAGTTGATAAAAAGCCATCTTGGAGACCAGCCAGCTGAGCTTCTCCAATTAATGACTTGTCCAAACAGATTCCCAAATCACACACAATGTTACAGTGCAGTGCAAGCCTCTGGCTATGCCCATTTTCCTGGTTCTTAAGAAGAGAAGTGACAAATACAACCTTTCAGCCTGGATTCTTGTGTTTTCAGACTGAGTTAAACAACTCAAGAGTGGTGGCAGACTATATTCCTTTGGAGATGCAGTGGCCCTCTGGGTTGACACACTTCCCATGGCACCTCCAGCTTTGCTGGATTAAGTATCAATCTGTTCATGCCCATCCACCCTAAAGAGACACAATGGTTCAACTGCTATTTCCAGCTTAAAAGGACCACATAACAAGTGGGATCACTTTGAGACTATAGAAGGCTACTCCTTTTTCAAGTAGATAGTGATGGAGGTGGTTTGACCTAGTATAAGGAAACATCTTATTTTTCTGTCTAAAAGATTAATGTTACATCCGTTTTACAACAGTGAGCCAATGTATAATTGCCTTCATTCTGTGTTCAGTCCAAATGTTCTTTTTTTCCAGAAATGAACTCCAAGGAAAATAATTCTGTAGCTAGGCATAAACAATGCAAATTGGCCATGAAGCCTCTTTCTATGTCTCTGTTTTGCAGTTTAAAAGACCCATTATTAATTTATGACTAAAGAAATTAAAATTACTATGGTACTTTTTAAAAAACTCCTGAAGTATGACAACTGGGAGTAAGACTCAGAGAATAACCAGTTTTGGATTCACTGTTATGCACATCAGACATTGAAGCTGTCACTGCTTTTTCTACGAAGTTTGTCTTCACCATAGTCACTTTGAATTTGTTTGAATCATGGCTGATTATGTTGTGATTTATTTGAAAGACAATATTTGATCATTTTGTTTTCTTTATAATTAGCAGCCTTTCTTTTTCTTATTCCTATTTGCCTGATGCAATATATCTAACAGATCCTTATAATATATCCTTACAATAAAAGTTGAGGTTAAGGGGAGGACAAACATTGCTTTTTCCAATTGTGTGTCTGAGATTTCTACAGTTTTGAGCTATACCAGCACTTTTTGAACCATTAGTCAACCAATACACATACAATTGTTGACATGCAAACTTATACACATAAACGTACCCCTAAGATTTACATTAAATAATTCAAAGGCAAAATATTTTAGAAGCAATTGGAAGCCATCAGCCTTGTTCCCAGTTTTTTCAATAAAAAGGCTGCATTGAAGTGTCTTCTAGATAAAGTTATAAAATAATTGGGTTCTGAAGGAAAGTGAATTTTGAGCAGTCCTATTGGTTCTATCATCAGTGTGGAAAGTCACCATGATAACAGGGCAAAATTATCATTTGTGAAATGAGGAACAGCTAGCACACAAGATAATACCTTTGGGTACTAATTTGTCAGTTAGCAAAGAACAATGTGGACATAGAATCTGCATTTTAAAGGCCAAGTTAGATGTTTATCTCAGCAGTATCTGTTCTCAATCCCTAACTGTTAAGGAAACAGAGATACTTTTTGGATGAAAGCTGTGTTGCGTGTGGAACATGACTCTAAAATGTTCCACAAAAAGCACCCTCCCACTCTTTAGTCCACAAGCAAAATAAAGAGCTGTGAATTCCAAAGTTCCCCTATAATATCCAATTTGGCCCTAATTTTAGTAATGGATTTCATAGGAAATGGAAATGTCACTTATATCCTTTCTAGAATTTAACACATGCCCATATTGAGGCATAAGTCTTGTGTACATTTTCTCAGTTAGCATTCATCCCTTTGACAAAACTAAAATAAATAAAATGCTTATCAGAGGACATCTCATTGTTTAGCACTCAAAAGTTAGATTCTGAGAAATAAATGCAGTAATAATTTTTAGCAGCTGAGAAAGAGTATATGTGATAGTTACAAAAGCTCTGTGTGTGTTTGTATGAGAAAGAAAGAAAGAGAGAAAATGGGAGAAACAGACAAGAACAAAAAAAAGGGGGGGGGAACCCCATATTTTTATAAACAGTCCTAGATCTTAAAAAATATCGAATTTTTCTGTTAGCATTTCATTCCTACTATACCTGAATCTGGATGCCAAGGGTCTGTTGCAGAAGACATTGGTTGGATGGTTTGTGGATTTGCTCCGCAGTTGGATTCCACAAGTTTTCCTTCTGTGTAGATGCGAGAGGAGATATTGGTCTGTCTCAAGGCTGCCTTGAGTGGAGTAATCTGGTTGAACTGCACACGTGACAGGCAGCCAGAAAATCCTGGCGTATTATATTTATGGATCTCTGGATCAATCTTCCCAAGTTCTAAAAAAAAAAAAAAAAAAGGACAGAAATGGGTTTGTAACAATTTGCCTAGCAAAGAAGCTTTACTAGTGCTAGGGTCTTGCAACAGATAATGTTCGTGAATGCAATCAAAACACACACTTTTATCTCTTGGAATTTACCTTACACATAAGGCCAAGAATGAATCATTCTTCAGTCTTGCTTTTCTTTTGATAGCCAGCCTGCCATTTTTTCTTTTTAAAAATAACATATATGTATTAAAATGCAGATAGATTTATCCTCTAGCAAACAAAATCAATACAAAACATAAAAATAATTATTAAAAACATGAAAACAAATAAGGTGAAGTGTAGGTAAAATACTTTAAATATTAATGAATTGGAACCATCACTAACTCTCCAAATTTGCTGAAATTTATAAAAGTGATTACTCCCCAATTCCTGCTACTCAAATACTCTCCATAGGTAGAAGAGCACATGCATTTAGGGCAAGAATGGCATTTTCCTACTTTCCTCACATATTTAGAATGTAATTTTTTTCTATGTTTGTAATTCCTCAGGAAGGAGAGTTGTAAATTATACATATAAAAAAACAGTCCAAAAACTGTTGCCTCATTCTTATTTTTAAAATGTCTGGAAAATAGATACTTGAAAAGGACAACTTCACTCTTTGAGTCAGCTGATGGGACTGCTTTTACTACAATGACTGATCATGCATAGAAGACTTAAAGTATGCAACTAGCTATATTCACTAGCTTGCTCAGGCCCCTGAAGCATCATTAGGCAGTGGCAATTCCAATTTCATGTTGCAAAAGCAAGGATGAGAGACTATATGGATGATAATTAGAGAACTGGACAAAACAGCTAGACTCCTAAGTCGATATCTTTTTCTCATTTACATCCAGTGATGAATGTGCTAATGGGATTTTCTCATTTAAAATAGCAAACTTTCAAAGAGAGGAAAAACAATCCATCAGAATTCATTCTTACTTAAAACCAAGGACAAAAAACACAATCCAAAGACTCTTCCTCATAGTTGAATTAAAGTCCTATCCACCAGATCCTGAGCCAGCAGAAATCTAACAGCGTAACATTTGCTCTGTGATGCCTATCCTGTTACAGTCCTGACAAGATTCTGCCCAATGGATCCAGACTGGCAGAGAGTGCTGTTAAGGATCCCCACCTATCAGGAATGTGACAAGAAAGGGCCCAATAACAGACTTTCCTTTGAGGTGGTCTGCCTCCTAAAGAGAGGATGGTCCTCACGCTCACGGCCTTGGGGAAGCTGGTAAACATCTTGGTCTTGGGGACTGTTTTTGCACATATTTGTTTTGTCATTATTATGTCAAATCAAATCAAATCTTTATTATGCCTTTGAGCCAGAAAGTATAACAGTAAAATACATAGACCTGTAATTAATAAAATGATTAAAAATGCAATAAAATTACAAAAAATATAGTATTATAGTAACTGTAGTACAAATAGCAGTGGCGATCACCAAAATTTGTGCTAAACTTCAACTGTAGGTAGGGCAGATACAACAAATGATAGCACAAAATCGGGCAACCTGGAAAGATATGTCAGGATCCTGGTCAGATAGAAGCAATGACAAATAGACATTATGCTCTCTACCAGGGTAGTTCTTCATCATTATGTCATTATTACTATTTTAATGTTGTTTTATTATTGTATTGCTTTTTATTCCTAGTATCCGTACACCACCTACAATCCATTTGGATTGGAGGCAGTAGATAAAAGTGACAAAGAAAGAAGAAAGGAAAAAGAGTTGGTGGAATCTTATTTAGATCCAGCTGTTCATACAACAGATTTCCTAAGATGCTTCTAACAGGTCATTAGAGCTTAAGAAGCTTGGGAACTTTTGAATACTCATGCTAAACACGGCATATGGAGGTTTCTAGAGCAATTATTATTATTCTGTAATAGTTAATGGCAAGAGTTATTTCTGAAAGGTAAGTAGGAAAATGGAGAGCCAGTTTGGTCTAGCGGTTAAGGCACCAGGCTAGAAACCAGGAGTCCATGAGTTCTAGTCCCCCCTTAGGCATAAAGCCAGCTAGGTGACCTTGGGCCAGTCACTCTCTTTCAGCCATAGGAAGGAGGCAGTGGCAAACCATTTTTGAAAATTTTGCCAATAAAACTGCAGGGACTAGTCCAGGCAGTTGCCAGGAGTCAACATTGACTTGAAGGCACACACATACAAGTAGTAAAATATTCTTAGAGGTAGCATAGGTCATGTTAAAATTAAACAGAAAAGAGCAGGGAAACTAAATAGAAAAACATTAGTATTTGTCAGTTGTCTTCTGGATTCAGTTCAAAGGGCATGCAAGCTATCTCCTACTTCACTTCCTAAGTATGGATAGCAGTCCTAGAACAAGATTCTCTTGGATTTCTAGAAGAGAAAATCCTTCTTTTACAAATATTATATTTTAAGTGATTTATAGCAGTTTAAATGTCTAAAATGGCTTTACTGTTTTATTCTTGGGGACTTTATTGTTGTTTCAGATTTGACTTGCTATGCATTGCCCTGGAGCTTTTTAACTGGAAGAATGAATAATGTCACAATACGACAACAACAACAACAACAGAGACTTAAAATCACACAAAGGAAGAAAAGTGTGTGGGGACCAATTGGATTTTCTCCTAGACTGTGTATAAATAAAATGGAAAATAATACTATTAAGCATGTTTCTATGAATGAAATCTTTAAAGTTGTGAGTTAACAGATATATTCTATACTTTACGGGCATTGTATAACTTCAAATATTACACTCAAAGAAACCAGCTTCATTTTCTTCTTGACTGTGTATAAATAAAATGGAAACTCATCACGATAATGTTTGTACTCTGTCAGGCTGGTTTAATTTGATGGCACTGAGATACAACTGTGCAGCAGGCATGTTTCGGCTTTTTTAAAACAAACAATATTTTAAGTAACTCTCAAACATCTTTCCAGCATTTTTTTTAAGAAACAGAATGTTGAAATGGTAGGAAATTAACATATAAATGACAGTGTGATAACAGCGTGCTATTATAGAACAATATTTATTTATTTGACTGGGAAAATAGTCATGCTTTTAAGGAAGCTGGTTAATGGTGATGAATGGAGAATGTATATTTAAATGTTTTGGTTTTTTTAAGTTAACATGATACCACTTACCAATCTAAATCTCTATTCATCTAATACTATAAATGCTATTTAAAAAATTAAAAGAATATATTTTTGTTACAAAATATATGATATTACTTACCAGCATAAATTAATCAGAATGCATGCATCATAACACTACCACATATAGAAATGGCATATTATCATTCTTAGCAGCTGGAACAGAGTTTTAGGGTCACTTGGAAAAGCAATGAATAAGTAGGTGATTAAAATTATGCCCATCACAAAGGAGAGACCAAATGGGTGCTGAGCTGTGATTGGCTCACCTGCCCAATTGATAGCACCACACCTGTCTCTTCCTTGAACAAACAAACATGCTTTTCATGTGGGCTGCTGAGATAAGAATACCTACATCTGTGCAGATTGGTCCCATCCTTCTAACACACACATAAAGTAATACTGGGAAAATATGGGGAAATTTCAAAGAGATGATGATAGCGGGCATACAAGTGAGGAAAAGTTTTCATAATTGCTTTCCTGAAAGTGGCATTACATGCATCTAAACAGATCTGATTACTTGCCAGGATCCTTAGAAAAAGATCCAAGTTAAGCTGAGTTATGCTTGTAGCTTTGTTGTAACTGTACAGTAATGTAGCATTTCCAAAGGCAGCAGAGTAGCTAGCTGTCCATTACAGCAACAACGCTACATATGAAAAGTGCTATCAGACTTGATTTATGAATGATAAAGCATTAGATGTCATAGGAGACATAATCCAGGGAAAGAAATTTACAGTTTAAACTTAAGGTGCATGAAATGGTTTTACTAAGCCTGGTATTATAGGCTTTACTACAAAATAACACTTTTGAATAGCAAGTCTTTTGATCAATTTCAGAGGGAGAAAAAAGGATAAATGGGCTAGCTCAGCTTTATTTCTAGCAGCAACCAGATGGATATTCTTATGTAGCTCATAAGTACAATATGAACTATCCTTTTTTTCCCTGACCAAAACAGATATGATATCTCTAATATACAAGTTCCATATTATAGTTTATCATGAGCAATTTCCCTTGCTAGAGTCATCCTCCATAAATCCTTTCTATAAGATTGCAACATCATCATTGTGCCAATTTCATAACTTGTTAAAGAGCATTCAAATGCATTGTCTTGCAACATATAAATATCATATATAAAACAAGTCTATGCCTGAAAGTGAGTTTTCTTTTTTTTTAATCTACTGCAATCCATTTCTGATGGTATCAAATTCTAACATTTAGATAAAGGTGACATATGGGAGAAGTCCTTTTACAAGTTAGTCAAAGTATGTAGAATCCCAATACATGCTCACAGAATTCCAGTTAATGTGTAGATTTAAAATATAATGTATTAATAGATTGATAAATAAATAAAAAAGTGATTGGTATCATGACGTAGCGTCTTAGTCTTCCTTATGCACTAGATGTAACATATACAGTAACTGGCAGTTCCTCATATGTATTTTAAAGTCTCCTTCAGTCTGAGCCTGACTCCTAGTGACATCAAGGACACAATCATGTAGTTTTCTTGGCAACAATATAAAAATGGCTTGCCATTGATTTATTCCAGGATGTTTTTTCAACCTCCCAGCCTAATTTACAGCTCTGGTGGTCTCTCATCCAAGCCCTAATCATGTCAATCTTGCTTAGCTTTTCAAGATCTGGAAGTTTACCTAGTGCTGCAACTAGCATAGCCCTGATCAATAATAATAACTGTCTCAGATCTCTTGAGTATAAATGGGAATCTGGATGCATACATGACAGCCACACTTTGTTACATCCTGCACACGGGAGTAAGACAGACACTGTAAGGAAAAATGGCACAATTTTGACTACTGAAAAAAGAGTTCAATGCTTCTGCATGTATAATGCTTCTGCTTTCCATTGCTCCTCCTGAAGCCACTTATTATAAATAAGAGGGGTGTTGTTAAACGTATTTGTGCATTTCCTCTACTCTGCCCCCCCATTGCTCGTATTTTTATGAGACATCTTATGCAACTTCATTAGCGTGAGGGCTTTTACAAAAGTTAAATGCCTTTTACAAAACATGTTTTTTTCCCCAGCTTGCAGTACCTTTCATTTATAACATGCCTTTCCTCTAAGCAGCTGAAAGTGGAGCATATGACCTGCTCAATTTGCCTGAGTGTTGGTGGCCTACCCAAGGTCATCTAATGAACTGAATGGCTGAAAGAATATTCGAACCCCAGTTTCCCCCTCTTAGTCATGAACAGTGTGAAGAGAATGAATTAAGTAGGAATTGAGCTCTTTGACTAGCATTATTTACCAGCCAGGCAAATGGATATACCAATGCAAATAATTAAATATTTTCCTTGCAACAGCCATGTAAAATATCATTGAAAAGAATGGAAACAGGATGGCAAAATGCTAATTAATAATCAATAAATAACCCTTTATATTTTTCTTTGTGTCCTTAGTTTAGAAGAAGTGTGTTTTGGTCAATTTCAAAGTCTGCTTGGTGCCTACAGATATGTATCTTACCCCATGGATTAACTACCAAGCTATTCAAAGACAAGGATAATTGTAATATGAAAAAGAGATTTCAAATGTCAAGACAGCCTGCAACTATTTTCAAGCACTTGCTAAATTATGGCTTAGAAACCTTACTTCTAAGTTTGTTTCAGTTTATTTCATTCATACAGTTTAACTAAATATTTTCCTGGAAATTTAAAATATTGGAGCCAAAGGGAGAGCCATGCATAAGGTTTGCATTTCTTTTCATTTTAACAATAAAATAACTTCCTCTTAAGAACATGTTAACAAAATTCTTTGGTTAAAAATAAGAACAATCCATCATGACTGAAGGTAGGCTTTCCAATTGTGGGCCCTCCAGATTTGTTGGTTCAATTCTTATTATTCTCAGCCACTGCTAGGTTGATCTAAGCAAAGAAGAAACAAATCTTCATATGTCTTGCAGCTCTGTCTACAATTCATACAGCCAATATTAACTTCCCAGACCTTTACATGCTTTCCAGTGAATATCATATTCATATTCAGTTATCTAGAAGACAAGTTAATCGCTATGCACTTTGTCTACATGCAGAAGTGTATTTACACAGCAGTGCATTAAAAGTATAACACTCCATCGGTTAAAGTAGTGCAGTTCAAAATTCTAATACCACCATTTTTGAGTCATAAAGAAGACATAATTGCACAATGTCATGAGGAAAAGCAATGGAATTGAGGGTAGCTGTGTGGGTATCCCTTTAAGAGGCTGTCTTCTCAGTGAGCAAGCACTGATCTTTTGTTTGATGCAATCTGTTACTCGGAAGCAAAGCCCACTGTTTTTAGGAAGTGTGGATTTACCTTTAGAGTAAAATATACTAAGGACTATGGTTAAATGTTGTGGCAGGATTTATCTGGAAAGAGACAGCCAAGATTTCATCTGGCACTGTACAGACAATTTCATTTACAACCTAGAAAAGCAAATACAGGTAGTCCTCACTTAACAACCATTCATTTAGCAACTGTTCAAAGTTATGATGGCACTAAAAAGTGACTTACAACCAGTACCTGGAGTAACAACTGTCACAGTGCCCCTGCAGTCACATGATTGTGATCTGGGTGCTTGGCAACCAGCTCACACTTACGATTGCAGCATCCCAGGGTCATGTGATTGTCATTTGCGACCTTCCCAGCCAGCTTCCAGCAAGCAAAATCAATGGGGAACTACGTGATTCACTTAATGAAAGCCACAAAAAAGGTTGTAAAATTGGGTCTGGTCATTTAGCAACCTAAATTCTGGTCCCAATTGTAGTCATTAAGTGAGGGCTACCTGTATTTGTGCCTCCTGCTCATGTTTTCTTTAAACAGTGTTAAGTCTGTTGTAGTGAAAAATTGTGGAATATTCTGTGCTTCTTACCTCAAAACAGCGCAAAATTATGCCACTAATTTTTAGTGGCTATGAGTAGAGCTGGCTCTGAGGGCCCCATACTGGAGCCCTATTAACATGTGAGATACTATGGTAGTGATGCATTTTGTTTTTCTAACAGGTAACCCTTACTCAGTAAATGAATGATAAAAGAGTAAACCACAATATTGGTTGGCGCACATGTTTAGTATATGACAAGGAGGCACACATCAAATCAAGACAAGGAAGTCAGAAATGGTGGAAACTGTCTTACAGATATCGGCAGAGGTGGATCCCCTTTTGATGGTTGGGGCCACCAGGTTTGGAGCTATGATACAAAGTGAATGGAGGCAAGATGTTACTGGGGGAGGGGGGTGTTTTTCAACTTTGATAAGTCTACTATAGTGAAAAATAGTAGTGTATACGCTGCTTCTTACCTCAAAACAGTACAGAAATTATGCCACAGAAGAGGGCCACAGAAACGGAGTCTGCATGCCATCCTAGGATGTTATGATGCTCACCCCGATCTATCAAGTGTGGACTTAAATTACAGCTGAAACTTGAAAATTAAGTGATCATTGTGTGCGTGTGTACTATTTGAAATTCTTTTAGAAA
Organism: Liasis olivaceus; assembly: GCA_030867105.1. Lineage (NCBI taxonomy): Eukaryota > Metazoa > Chordata > Lepidosauria > Squamata > Pythonidae > Liasis > Liasis olivaceus. The sequence continues at coordinate 56,481,824 of CM061351.1, read as the reverse complement.
CAAACATTTTCTGGACTACTAATTCTTTCATCCTTATATAATTAAGCAATTAAGTCTTTGCTGGATTTGATTGTACTGAGTGTTTTTGCGTCCTTATGTCTTTCTGTCCAGCCTCAGTAATATACTCCATAGTATTAAAGGAGGTGCGGTTTCCCCACCCCCAATTGTACATTCATTTTGTTCCCTCCTTGCAACAGAACTCACTCATCCTAGAAATTAAATTATGGGTTCAAAATACATTTTACCCAACAGCAAACAGAAGCTGTGATTTCTGACAAACCACCTTAAAAGCAGGAAAAAGGGGGAAATGATACATTGGAAAATAGTGCCAGACAATAGATTGGATAGTGTGTAATGTGAATTACAGCTAAGAGAAAATAGCTGAATATCTGCCCTGTGGGATGACTTTCTCTGCCAGAAAACAGACTAGATTCAACCTCCACCAAAATGAGAGCACCCATATGGAGCTTTTCTCTCTCCTTTTTGTCAGAAAGAAAATTAAATTCAGGGGAGAACTAAGGGGGAGAATATGCTGGCCTCTTCCATTTCACCAGAAGAACAAACACATCGTGTAATGTTTCAAAAATAAATAAATAAATCCTTAAACATTTATTTCCTTTCATAAAGGTAAGATAAGATATTACATTGAACATCTGTGTTGCATTTGCAAGTCCACTTGGGATATAAGTGGATACAACAACAATAACAACAACCTCTGATTGAATATCTTCCACGTACGGTTACAAAAATTACAGAGATTCTTCTCAAGCTGCTGTAAAGAAAGACACCATAGGCATTCAGAAGTAAAACCAGCAGGAAAAGAGAACAATTTTCCCCCGCAAATGCCACCTGCCCCAATGTTATTATTATGAAGTTTACACTAGTTCAGAAATCACTTGTTCATCATACTTCTGCTTGTAGGAACACATAGTAGATGATCCAGATGTTTGACACAGGCTTTTATCACTCAATATATATTGTTTTGTTCCTATTTATATAGCTTATCACATTTACTTCCAATAATAATAAGTACCCTTTTGCTGGGCAGTTACAAGGTATCAATTACAAATTATCCGAAGTACACTTAGTCTGTTCCTTATAAACAAAATGATCTCTAAATAACTTACAATAAACTGTATCAGTTAAGTGGCCTATTCAATTATGAACCACTATTTGCTTTCTGAGCCAGTAGGAGGAACAAGTTAGTCATGCAAAACGAAGCATCATTCACTTGTTTGCCAATTGCTTTCACAAAGGTATCTTCCTAAAACTGCACAAGGCTACAGATCACTTCCAAATGCTTCCAAACACTAATGTTATCATTGTATAAGCAGGCAGTAATTATTGCTTTCAGAAAAGGAATACATGAATACTGTGGTATAATGGAGAGAGTTTCAATTGTATTTATTTTAATTTATTTACTGGATTTATATGCTGCTTTGATTGCTATTGGACAATGAGATTTCATTGTAAATCTACCCTAATCCATGAAGCTCAAAGGGCCATTTAGGTTCAGCAGTCACCAAACACTCTGTTATAAGACGGTTGGGAAGATAAAATGACATTGGAGGAGGACTCAAGAATATATTTAGAGGCATACTTAAGATTAGCCTGAACCCGGTTGGAAACCAAATGGATAATTTGAACAGATTCCATAGCTATTCAAACTGAAATGAGGTTTCACCAAAATGAATTGAATTCAAATATGAACCCTTGCGAAGCATCATTAGCGTCCTCGAGATTGACAGGGACACATTTATTGTGTATCTGTGGAAACTGATATATTTCCATCTCTGCATTTCACCTAAGGAAAACTTCAAGGTGGAGAGAGAAATGGTGTCATTTTGTGATTGACAATTCACGTTTTTACTCACAATGAATGCTACGTGGTGCCTCTCAATGCAGTGTTTCAGGGAGAGATGTTGAAATAAGATACCACAGGACAGCTCTAGTATTCTGTCCTCTTTCTCTATCTTTCTTCTCCCTCCCTTACAGGAACAGAAAAGTTAAACTTTAAAGAGACTATAGCATTTCATGCTCATAAAATACAGTCCTTCCTCCTTCGCCACTGCTTGTTCTGTTATATCTATCACCCACCAGCACACTCCTCCCCCCATCCTCTCTGAAATGAGTCTTATTCATAATTTTCTAGCTTCTGCATCTGTTCTTGCAGATTTTTTTAAAACTAGGGATGTGTCTACAATGTATGCCATTTTCATATAACCTGTCTTTCCTTCCCAAAAAACAGAAGGAAAGAAAGTATTTCTCTCCCCCCGCCCCACGATTTAACATGATCTTTTCTTAAGAATCGCTGCTGCTATCCCTCTCACACATTTTTCTCAGATAACGCTATGCTATGTCATTTTCATAACACTTATCCTTTCAAACATTCAGAGATATACACATCGACTCTCCCTAAATGAAAACTGGCCCAGAAGGAGTTGTTTTGCCCTCAAATTTCATCCAAATGTATCAAGGGATAAATATGTTATCAGCAGTTCCCCTTTTAAAATTACTGGACAAATGGAAAGAAAACCAATCTCAGCATCTCCAGTTGTCTGACATTCAGTATGTTGCATCTCCTCATTAAGTGGTACCTATTAGGCCAGACAGGAAAATATAGCAGAACATTGATATTCAGTATCAACAGCGTATACGAACTATAGATTTCCAAATCAAAACTTAAGTTTCAAACTGACTCCTGAATCATTCTAAGACAAATTTTAGCTCTTCTGAATTGCTGAATCAGAATTCCAATTGAATAGGGTATAATGCAGTCACTAATAAATATGTAATGAATAAATAAGGCTAATGTGTAACAGAATTTTTACTTTCTGTGAGGCACTAAGGATTACAGTATACCATTTTCTCTACCCTCATAAAACTACAGCTACAGGGCTGAGATTGTAAAATGAAGCCATGACAGTTAAATCCTAATTCTGGGATTTCTAGGATCATGAACCTATCTTCTCGCAGAGTTAAAAAGGGTTCCTCTTGATTTATGTTGCTTAAATTATCAGGTAGTAGAAGGAGAACAATGTGGTTGGTTTAATCAATAGCTTAATCAGCTTAGAAACTTTTGAAGGAAAATATTTTCAATTGTTTTTATTTGTCCTAGTAACATTTTATGGTTCCAGAAATTTCCTAAATACATGTGGACAGTAGACAATGCACTGAAAATGTATAGGCTAATGATAAAACTGCAGCCATAAATCTGTCTCTGATGTTCCAGTTTCCAAGTCAATTGCTTTATATTACAGTATATGCACATTTTGCATTCACAGCTCTCTTTTAGTTCCGTGGTCACTTACCCAGTAGATTAAACTAGCCAACTCCATAGTGGAGCCTGCTGTGTCTCTTCAGTGAAATGTGCAGAGCTCCACTATGGCCATAGTCACAAGACATCAGTGTCTTCATAAGAAAGAAATAAGAGAAAAATGTGTCCTGTGCCATCTGAGGATCAGGAAATGAATATATTTGGAGAACCATATAAAAAAATGTTACCCATTATTGGCTCTGAGTGCTACAAACCAAAACTGATGCTATTAGCAAGAATGAACAAGTGCTCCCTGAACTCATGGACCTAATGTTGGCTTATGATTTTTGCCAATAAAATGACTGAGCTAAGAGTTGAATTAAGCATACAGACTTTCGGGCTTATATAGGACTCATCTTCCCTGGAAAAGTAACTGAACTTGGGTGGAATGTAGAGAAAGAGAGATATGTTAGAAGAAATCTAGCATCAAAAGATTAAAAGTAAAAGCATTAGATGAGTGCTGAGGATGGGGGAAGAAGAGAACCAGTGTAGTATTATTCAGGAGTGTAAATCTGATGCAAAGAGTGTAGAAACAGGAGTGGGATGGGGCAGTAGAGTGATGACAAATAGTGTACTGTGTTCTTGTATCCTGACTGTAAAATCACAAGCCTTTTTTTCTATTCATAGGCAGATATACTGTAGATATACAGTAGTTAATATAGAGAGGTAAAGAAGTAGGTCTCATAATTCAAAAGTATGTATTTGTGTTTTCTACCATGGCCTTTAAACAAGCACTCGGAACAGCTTACAATGCTATATTTTTGGAAGGAATTACTGAAAATGTAACATATGTAGCACTCCAGTCATCTCTGGATAACTGACTCACATTTAGAGAGTGCCAAATGCTAATTCATGTTTAGAGACTGTGTTTGTGAAAATGTTGAAATTTTAATAAAGGCTAACTATCATAAGTAATAATTCTCAGATAAGGCCTGAGAATTTCATATTTCCATGTTCTCCAATCTTTTTTATGAAAACCAAACCCCAGCATCATAAAGTTCCCTAACAGTTATTTGGGTGACATCACAACCCTTCCCCAGTATTTTTTTTAAATCTTCAGAAAATGTTGGGAAAAAAGTCATTTCATAGGAAACAGGCAAGATTTGTAATAGCAACATAACACCTTGAAATACATTCAACAAAACAGTATGTTTATAATTTTCAGATTTCTCACCCACCCTGAGAACAGCAGAAAGAGAAAATAATGATTAGAGTTGTATTGATTTCTTTAAAAAATAAGTAAGAAATTGACCATCAATGCCATTTATGGTATGGAATATAATCACTTTTCCCGTATGCTGTTTCTTTTGGCAGATAACTTAAATTTCATGTGAATATTGATGGCAAATATTAGGCCTGTGCAGACCCTTCAACAAAATCTTCCTCTGAATCTGTCATACAAAGCATGATCCTCATGTGTATGCATGCAAAAAAGATACTTCCACCAGGATAACTCGTGAAATGAAGTAGCTGTCCTGGCCAAGTAAATATACTAGTTTGGCTACTTATTTGCTTAGTGGTGTAACACTCATAGGGTAGTAACCTTAAATAGACTAAACATCTTGGGGGACTATAGAGATAAAAAAGTGTCATTCTAAATTTTCTAAAGTAAAATTCTATTAGCTATGCCATTTAAATTGGTTCCCAGATAGGACTGTAAGTTTACAAAATCCTAGATTTTACAAAATCCTAGATTATCGGCTACCAAAATGATTAACGCTTGTTTAACTCAAATGAGGCAAAAACAAGGGACAGCAAAAAAAAGGTAGGTGTATGTTCCCTGTGAATAGCTAGCAATATAATACCTTTTTTGTTAGATTAAACCCAGAGAAAATGGTTCTTCTCCTTATGAGTAAAATATCAGATTGATTTGGCCTCTTCCCTATTTTCTTATGCTTTATACTTTGATGGGTATGTTCCACAGGTTAAGATTTATATGCATGTTTTAACTTATACGTGCTTTATGGTATGTTACAGTACAAGGGAAAAATCCTGGAAAGACATAACACCAATTTGGTCTTAAAAGCCCAATAACTGCCTGATTGGATCAGATTATGAGGTCTACCACACATGAGGAAAACCCTATGTTTGCTTTAAAGTTGCCTCACAGCCCTTACATTATTGGTTGCAATCTGACAGTGGCACATGCTAATATTCAGAACAAAATGTGGTTCTTAATCACCTTGGAGAATGGAATTTTTGGTTTTTGTTCCACCATGTTTGCCTGCCATGGCCATTCTCTAACATCATATTTCTCCCTAGAATAGAGGGAAAATCGATGGAAGCCTTCCCTTCCCTAGAAGCTATAGATAGCTCCCTAGTCCTCCAGCATGGTTGCAGTTTAACTGACAAGAGATTTTGTTCCCATGCTGATAGCATTGAGAGTTGAGGCCTATAAGGACAAAGCAGGAAAAAGGTACAGTAGATTTGGGATAATTTGGGTGTGTAACAGTAGTGAAACCAAGTTGTATGAATCCAACCAGTTCAGAACTATATTTCCAACAATTGCTGACCAGATACCACTGGAAAGCTAACAAGCGTAGGGAAGAATCACTGCCATGTTCTATTGTTTGCTCAAGCGTTCAGCAATTTAGCTTCCCGGACTCTAATAGGGAAACTCCATCTAGCAATGTCACTGCCTAATCTATTTTAAGACCACTGAAATAGTAACCCTAATCACATTTTATGGCAATTAACTTCATTACTGAATTGAAGTTTAGACTCAAGAAAAAAAAGTTCTTAAAGCACAATGGATGGATATACTGTAAAAATGCTTATAGCATAAGATTATCCGTTTTTATCAGTAATGGAGTCAGTTGTTTTTGGTTTTCCACCCTAAGGCTGCATTTTTCAAAAAGCTGGCATGTAATTTGTGAATGTTTAAGATGTATATACTCAGAAAATGTATAATATGGGATATCTTAGCTACTTATTTTCTTAATAGACTGTTTTTGCCTATTTCTGTTGACCTTCTATTATATGTGTCAGTCAAATGTTTTAAGCCCTTATTGTAATGACTATCCCAAAAATTGCACTCGAAAGCTATTAATTTCTTGTAACTGGAACAAAACTAGCATACATATTAATTATTTTATTACCCCATTACATACTCATATGCTGTAGAAACCTTACAGGTGGGAGAGGATCACACGCGTGGCAGCTCCATTCCTTTTGTTCCTGTTGGCACGTTTCATCACCTGAACAAATGTTTCATGTTCTGAGCAAATTAGGATGACGTTCTACATTATGCATCTTAAGGATTTAATAAATAAGTACTAAGGCAGCTAACGTATTCATGATTCAGCATTGTTTAAGCTGAAGACTGATCTCAGCTGATTCATTTCTATGAAAGCTCATGCAACAATCAGTGTGTTAAGGCTTCAAGGTTCAGAGAGCCTGTCATTTTGCTTTAGGAGACTCACGTTGCATCCCTTTGGAATTTTATTCCCGTGTTCTGTTAAAACAGAAATTCCAACTACAAGGTACAGTCTGGTGTACAGCAAAAACAAAACAAAATCACTTTTGCTAAAAGCGAAATAATCTAAAAGGGCTTTGCACACAAAATAGAGTTTATAAATGAAGAAAGCCTCTTCTAACTGAATACATGGGCAGTTTAGGATTGGAAGAGAACAAGAAAGAGCTCACACACCAAAAGCAGCTGAGAATAATTTCCTATACCCTTACCTGATTTTCTTTCCTCCACTCACTGCTGCTCCCTTCGGTAATCACTTCTTTCATGTGGAGATAGCCAAGTGCCTGACTTGGAGAACCTTTATATATAAACCTCTTCTTTTGTTGGCAGGAGGAATTTCCTGCTGAATGACTGCAGCCAATAGTAAGCCATACACATACTCACAAACACATACACATATTGAGTACAGAGAAATGCAGGTGAAGAGCTGATGGCAAATGTGGGCTGGATTTTTTAAGCAATTGGGATACTATTTCTTTTAGTAGAAATTCAGTATAAGGAAAAAAAAACAGTGCAGGAAAAGTGAAAAACATGGACTGGATTTTTGCCCCTTAAATATAGCTACACATGTATGCATTTTTTAAAAAAAATCTTAACATTTAGATGGAAATGAAAACTAGCTGATATTTCATTCATGACATTTCATTTCAGATGAGAAGATTTTGTGACAATCAAAAACAACAATTCCAGTATCTGAGTCCAATATTTCATGGTTTTAGTGCAGCACATCTGGGGGACATCAGGGTGGGAAAGCGTACTTAGAAGCATTGTGGAAATTGGTACCTTTCCTATATTTCTGAAGTGGTTAATTTTGAGGGGCTAAAAACACAAAACAGCCAGTTTTGTGTAGTAGTTAAGGCACCAGGCTAGACTGGGAGTTCTAGTCCCATCTTAGGGACGAAACCAGCTGGGTGACCTTGGGCCAATCACTCTCTCTCAGCCCTAGGAAGGAGGCAATGGCAAACCGCTTCCAAAAAGCCTTGTCAAGAAAACTGCAGGGACTCGTTCAGGCAGTTGCCAGGAGTCAAAAACTGACTTGAAAGCACAAAAAACAAAACAAAAACACTTAGAAGACAGGTATCCCTTTCAAGTCCACGAGTAGAACCAATATACTCTTTCTGTTAAAAATAAGCGCTGAGTGTATGATTCCAGAAGAAATAAGCACAGGAAGTAGAAATGAATCAGGCCCATATGTTTTATGTTCAGCCAATGTTCTTTGCTCAGAGAACAGGGGATTTATAAGTACACAAGATTACCCCTGTTGCAATGCCTTCTGTGTAATATTGGACTCCAATATTGAATGTGTTGTTTTTCATTGGAGAAAAATTGGAATATCACCAGTGAGATATCAGCTAGCTTCATTTCTTATATAAATATATAACTAAAGAATTAAAAAGGATAAAAGCATACAAGACAGTTGTATTTGAGGACAAAAATCCAGTTCATGTCTTTTAATTTGCCTGAATTGTTTTTTTTTTCTTATACAGAATTTCATAATTCCCAGCAAGTGTGGCCAAAAGATGCCTGCTTGTGATGAAATACCACACAAAAAAAGGAAAGTGAAAAGTGCTTGTTACATAAAAGGTAGAATAATTTTCCATTATTAAATGGCTAACATTCAGAATACAGTCCACTTACTGTATACGTGAATAAAATAGCCTTAAATACATACAGTAGTTAAAACCATGGTCCTGACTTGATCCTCCAGCGCAAACGCTATTTAAAAACTGAATCAGTTCAAACACTGTTCCCCAACTCCTGAACATATGGAGTAATAAAGGGACAACAGGACTGTTTCAGATAATAGTATTATTTATTTTTGTCATTATGAGTTTGGCTTTATTTGTAAGTTTCTTTAAAACCTTGTGATAATAATAAACATATCCCAATATCACTGGCTAGGTCAGCTAAGAAACAGGCTTCAAATGTACTTTTAGCTGGTTGGTGAGTCTACTAAGCAATATGTTAAAAAAAACAAGACAAAACCTATATATCTGTTGTTATTGTATGTAAGCAGAGGGTGACATGAAAAAGGGACAAGCTGGTTAGATGTTTTGAATGGGATCTGAGAAAAAGAGTAATTTAATTAAATTAAAGAGGCAAGATCAGAACCGTGACATACCTAGCTCCACTTTGTGAAGGAAATATTAGGAAGGATGTTATTCCTTGAGATAAGAGTTTCACATGAAAATACCTGACCCAGTTTTATTATCTGGGGCAATCTATATGGTAAGGGTAATCTCCACCCAAACTAAATGATTATGGATAATAGAATTTGATTCCATGTGAGATCAAATTTTGAGGTGTTATTCCACTTAATTAGCATTGTCCACCTCAACAGGAAGATCTAACCTCCTTTTCTAAAAGCAAAAAGAGTGGACAATAGCTTGGGAATGAAGCAGGAGAATAGCCTCATATAGCTTGCCCAATTATTATCAGAAACATCACAATTTTTAAAAAAAGTTACATGGAATATTTTAATAGTTCTTTTTTGCTTTCAATAAATTTATGATCTGGCATTAAAAAGCTTGCTACAGATTTTGAACAAGATTTCAGGTCCCTAATTTATACCATGAACTAGGGTTGTGCAAAGTATTTGGAAGCAGTATTTCATGAAGTATGTGAGTGTAAGGAAGGACCCCTCTCTAAGTGTTACAGCAACACAACCTTTGCAAGGCTAGTATGGGGGTGGGTGCATCATAGTCTGCCTCTGGCTGTCTGGAAGTACTTGTCCATGTACAGACCATGCTTCTGATGGCATCATTAGTGAAATGAAGAGGCTGTGCATGTAGGCACACATATACCTGTAGACACATGTAGACAATTGGAAACAGTCTTCCAGGCAACCATGCCAGCCTTACAAAGTATGCATCTGCTTTAATGCTTTGAAGAGGGAGCTTCACTTCCACTAAAACACTTTGCAAAGCACTTCTTTCAGTTGCTGTGCATAGATGTATTGTGAACTAACATCCTATGATCTTGTGATGATTGTACAGGTAAGACAACAACCCAAAGTATTCCCTAGAGATACACAAAGCTGCTACCATGACATGCAAAGACACAGTACACCCCTGTACTGTGAGATTTCTTTAGAAACTCAGGATATAAGGAGAGCCATGTTAATCTGTGTTAATCTATGGTAAGAAAGAGTCTGATAGTACCTTTTCAGATTCAGATTAACACATTTTATTAAAATGTTATTTCAAATTTATGCCTCTTAATAAAATGTGTTAATCTGACAAAGGCCCACCAGACACCTTCTGATTCTTAGAAACTCAGGTACGTAATCTTAAAACTCCTTGAAGGAAAGTCAGGATATAAATGTGATGAATTAAATAAGTCCATTCAAGGAGAACATTAACAACTAAGTGTAAGCATACAAAAATAACAGCATTTTTCAGATATGCTGTACACACCTGCTGAGCTACTGCTTTGCAAATTACTAGCTGACAGATTCATCAATCAATATTCCTATTCACAAGCTCTAATGACCCCTTCAGTAGTCTCCATTTCTATCTCCCTGGCAACATAGTTAAAAACAGACTATGAATACTTTCTCCCCTTGAAAGAGAACAAGAACTAAGAGTAAGAGGGAAAATTGCATTCTTATATCTGAGAGAGAATATATAAAATTTTCTTTATTTTTATTTTTTTTATTTTTATTTTATTTTTCATGTGTTAAGGTTGCTATTATGCTTGTAATCTAAGTAGCCAACCCTAAAGCTGATACCCAGAGATGGGAGGGTGAAGCATAGAGAGTCTCTGCCAGTTTTTCTGGGCAGACAGAAGCATCCCTGGGCATAAGGACAATTGCTGCCAGAAGTTTGACTCATGACAGCAGTCAGAATAGACCAAACTAAAGCATCCTGTGGTTAGGCAGGAAGGCCCAGCTTTAGATGTCCTGGATCTCAAACCATTTCTCTCTCCCCAAAAGGGGTAATGACTAAATGACTTCTCTGTTACTGTCATAAGGGAAGGGGATTGAAAATGCCAATGGGGTCAGGGATGAGATGGCAGACCTGCTAGTTGGTCTTTCCCAGCCCCTCATTGGACTGCTCTGTATATTGGTCTACTTCATTCTCCTTCTGAAGTTCCACAGTGGTTGGAGACTGGAATTAATTAACTGTGGCTCCTAAGACAATAATCCACTTTTATAGGAAACTGATGAGATTAATTATTTATGTGACCTCTGGCATAAAAAGCTTAAATGTCCTAACTTTAATCCTAACCCTCTTCTGGTAAATCAGTGAAGGGTTTCTTTAAATAAGATGAAATAAGATTCCTATGATCTTAAAGTAAGGTTAAGACAATAACAGCAGCAACATTGCTTCATATATATTGCATATCTAAGATAATGCTTAATCACCTTGCAGTCATCTCGCTACTAAATATGAAACTCAGAAATCAGAACATTAGCTTATATGGAAAGATTTGTCATATTATTTCCATATTTTTGGACTGAAGTAAACCGGAAAAATTGTTCTATTATAAAATATGCATATTTTCTTCTTGGTTACAGTATATCTGTGGCATTTGGATTTCACCAAGATATCAAAGAAATTATGGACTTTTCTGGCATGGGGGTTGGCTGTAATGTCAATTCAGTTTTAACCTTGGGGTACTCTTAACCCAATGGCTTCCTATATGTTCTATTATCAAAAATCTACTGTGTGAAATGAATCAGATAATTACGAGTTATTTAATATTTCAGCTTGGACCACTCTAAACCATTAATATATCTAACCAGGAATAGAATTCATTTAATTTTGAATGCCAGATGGATTGAAGCATTAAATCTTCAAAAATGATTTCACCCTAGATAACGAACCATTAAAAATAGTTACTATTTTAGGATCTTTTCTCTGAGGGTTCAAGGCAGCATGCATAGTGCTTTTCCCACAACAGCCCTGTGAGTTAGAGCAGGCAAAGAGAGGATGTATGGCCCAAAGTCATTCAGTGAGTTCCACAGCAGCTACGGACGTTAACCAAGTCTGTTTAGGTCTAACATTTTATCAGTTACAAAATACGGCTGATTGATTAACTCTTCTCTTATGCAAAACTATCATGTCATCTCTAGCATCTCATACACAACATCAATTTAGATGTAGAATTAATTTCTGTGATAGGATTGTGATAATTGGGAAAAAAAAGCATTTGGCTAAAAGAAGATAGGAAATTGCTATGAGACAGTATGGATTTTTCCCCTCCAGGAAACCCACATTTCACACATTGGTATAAGTCAATTATAAATTATCACGACTTTTACACAGCATGGATTCTTCCAGGAACAATCTGCTATTCTTAATCATAATGAGTTGATACAAGGGTTCTTACATCCTCTGACTAACCTGGACTCAAAATCACATAAGAAGACAGAGAGAGAGAGAGAGAAAATCAGGAGTCAGGTAGCACCTTTTCTGACTTCTGTTTTTTTGCCACAGACTAACACAACTGTCCCACTACACACACACACACATGCACAGATATGTCTTTTTGATGTTTAAAGAGATCCAGTAGGCATGAACAAGGATGCAGTAAAATGGAAACACTGATAAGCCTTCTTAAATGATGGCTAGATAAGCCTTAAAACATGGATTTGTTTTCCAGTCCTCAGGTTAGGAATACTTTAGGATTCCCTTTTTGAAGTTTATTTATTTATTTATTTGGGCTTCAATCCTGCTAATTTCCTATAGACTCTAAGTAGTTTACAGAATGCCATAAGATTAGTTTTTTAAAAGATGAATAAACCTCACCCCACAAATCATGATAATGCCATCTTGCAATGAGAGGCTAAACATCCATATCCTCAAATGCCTTCTTTAAGAAGCAGGTCTTTACAGCCCTTCAGAAGCCCAAGAAGGTGGAGGAGGCCTGGATATCCAAGGGAAGACTAAGGAAATGGAGGGAAATGGAGATTACAGGAACTTGCTCTCCCTTCTTCTATCCTTAGACACAGCTCAGCTTATGGAATAATATGTTTTATGTGCATGATTTATTTATTTTTTTCAACTTCTTTTTTTACATTTGATTTTTTTAGCAGCCCTACACCCTGAATTTGTTAAATTCTAAATGAATGTAATGTCTTACGAGCACTTGACCAAGATGAACTTCAACCTTACCTCCAGACTCTAGATTAACTCTGGCAAAGTACAGTGGAACCTCGGTTCACGAATTTAATTCGTTCCGCGACTCTGGTCGCTACCCGAAATGGTCGCGACCGGAATCAAATTTTCCCATAAGGTTCAATGTAAATACAGTTAATCCATTCCGACCCCAAATTTGGTCGCCAACCGATTTCTGGTCACGACCCGAGTCAAATTTCCCCATAAGGTTCAATGTAAATACGGTTAATCCGTTCTGAACCATGTTTTTTTTTTAAAAAACCGCAAAAATATGACACAAAGTACAGTACGAAGAGAGAGAAAGCTAACCTTGCTCGGGAGGGAAAATGGCCGCGGTTCCTGCTTGGAGGGAGAGTCCCCTCCCTACAGGAAGTCGTGACCATGTGACACGGGAGGGAAAATGGCCGTGGTTCCTGCTTGGAGGGAGAGTCCCCCCCCACAGGAAGCTGCGACCACGTGACACGGGAGGGAAAATGGCTGCGGATCCTGTTCGTCACCCGATCTGGCGTTCGCGACCGGAGGTAAATTTTTGCGGCCGGAGCTGGTCGTGACCCGAATTGTTCGTGAACAGATGCGTTCGTGAACCGAGGTTCCACTGTAAATGAAGAATAGATGGATACATTTATAAATAAGATGTGTACTAGAAGTTCTTAAAAATTATATCTGCTGGGAACAAGAGTAGGATATATTTTTGACAACTCCTACTCAATTCATTGGTGTCTTAATCCTTTCCAATGACTTTCCAATGACTTTTGGTGTTTTGATGAAGCACCATTAGAGTTCTCTTGAATTAAAACATGGAATTATATACTTTTATTCACTTTTCTTACTCCATAGACAGAGAAATTCTCATTGATGTGCAGTGATAAAAAAAATGTGGAATTAATCTAGAAATAATTGGACACTTGGTTGATTTGAGTTGCTGGGAGTTTCTTAATAAGAAGGAAAATGTTACTTTGCTTTGATTGGATACTCTGCTAACTAATTTTTGAAGAAATTCATGTAGAGATAATTAGACTGAATTTCTAGAGGCATAACTATATTATTCTTGCACCAAACTAAGGTCATGTCCTAGACATGTTAAAATTGGAGGCTTAAATGTTGATACATTTATTTTGACAAAATATTCAGCAGTTGGTGCCCAATTTGCCAAGCAAGTGAAGTGGTCTTGGCTGAAGCGCTAACTAGCAGTCATCCTTAAAAAACAGGCTTTCATTTATATTATTATACAATCTTTACTTATACAGATACTATTAAATACTATATACAAGGCTGATCAGCAAACTATATGATGGAGACTACTGCAGCACTGTGATTAGATCTGAAGTGTGTCCCAACAAATAAAGTCTTCTTATTTAATTTCATCTATCACTCTATATTCATCTCAGCCATAAGCTTTTATCCAGCACTGATTTTTAAACTTCATTCTGATAAGTAGGCAGTGACATTATTCGAGAGACAGAAAAAAGAAGCACTAGGATTCTCTGACACATATATATTGCAATTTCTTAATGCTTATTTGTACGGTCCACTTTACAAAGCTGCCAGAGTCACAGCGGTGAGATGGCCGGGCATATAAGTTAAATAAATAAATAAAGCTACTACTGCGGGCAGGTAAGGCAGGTGACTCACAGCAGCCTCACCATTGCCCAGATTGGAAGGCATTCCCCAAATGCTGGCTAAGGGCTGATCCACACAATCAGATTGCCTCAGTGTGACTATGGAGTGTGAATTATTTCTCAAGGGCAGACATGTACAATGTCATCCTCTTCTCACTCTCAACCCACCAGGAAGGCACCCTTCATCTGTATTTAGATGATAGACTACTGCAATGCGCTCTACATGGGGCTACTCTTGAAGAGTATCCAGAAGCTACAGCTGGTCCAGAATGTAGCCGTGCGGGCTATTGTTGGTGCCCCAAGGAGGGTCCGTATAATGCCTCTGCTCCGAGAGCTGCATTGGGTGCCAGTTTGCTTCCGGGTCCAATTCAAGGTGTTGGTTATCACCTTTAAAGCCCTACATGGCATGGGACCAGGTTATCTAAGGGACCGGCTCTCCCCTATGTCTTCAACCCGTCCCACCCGATCACACAGAGAGGGCATGCTTCGGATCCCCTCAGTGAAAGAATTTCGACTGGCAGGGTCCAGAAGGCAGGCCTTCTCTGTAGTAGCCTCTGATCTTTGGAACATCCTGCCCCCGGAGGTGCGATTAGCCCCCAGACTCCTGGCCTTCTGTAAGGCTTTGAAGACCTGGTTCTGCCACTTGGCCTGGGGTGGGGTGGGAATACCTCAAGCATGGGGATGGCTAGCCCCATAGAGGCCTCGTCCTTCAGCCTCAGGTTTTCATCCCCTTGGTCTCTCCTTCTTCTTTTTAGTTACATTAATTTAATTTAAGGTTTTATGTGTTTATATATTTTATGTTCTAATGTTTATTGTGAATCGCCCAGAGTTCCCCCATTGGGGGGAGATGGGCGGTTGAAAAATTTAATAAATAAATAAAATAAAATAAATTTTCCTGCATCAAAAGTAGCATTTTCTGCCTTGGGCTGGTTCAAGCAGGACTATCCAGTTTGCCTGCTGCATTTCATTTCATTGTGGTCAAATCCCTCCCCCCCATGGGCTACTATGTATGTATTTATTTATTTATTTATTCGGCTTGTATGCCGCCCATCTCCCCAACGGGTGACTCTGTTGTGGCAGGAACACTCGTCCCTCTGGTCACTGGCCTCCAGGTCATTTTATCCTGAGTTGCTGAAATAACCACACACGGGATTTTTTTTTTTTTTTAACAAGTTCACTGATGGAAAGGCACAATGGTAGAACTTTCTTACTTTTAACCAGGAGCAATTGACAAGAGGTCTGCCAGCTTCCCCTTTTAGCCCAACCAGCAGGAATAATGATAACATTGTGGGGGTTTTGGCATTTTTTCCCTTCTTTTTTATTAGTCCACCAGTGGATGCATCAGATGGGAAGATGGCAAGTACAAGAGGGAGTCAATGGAGGAGGCTCATACAGAAGGGATGGAAACTACATGTGTTCAAAACCCATCCATGGAAAACGAAGCTATCCTTCTCAATATGGATCTTTTCCAACATCTTTCCAGCATCTTTCCTTTTAGCATGGCCCCTGATTACCGGATTCCCCTGCCTCTTTACTTCTCAAGACAGAACAACAGGCCATGGTTGTGATAAAAGCAGAGGAAGGGGCTGAAATGTGGAAATAATCTCTTAGGTCAGGTTCATTTCCAGCAGGTTTATGCATGGGAGCCAAGCAGCTTAAGTGTGTAGGGTAGAAAAGCCCCAAATGGGCAATAAAACACAAGAAGATAAGAGGATTAGAGCCTTTTCATACTAGCAGAGAAGATGCATATGCATTAACTAACTTAGATACATAATTGATCCCTCTCACTGGAACAAACAAAAGAACAGTGAAATACAAAATGGAGATCCTTTAATAATACTCATTATCAGCTTCATATTTGGTGTGGCTCTGAGTAAGACACTTCTGGGTTAGCTCACTCCTTTTGCCAGGCAGGCAATAGCGGAAGAACACTGCAGGGTGTTGCAAGTGAAAATGGCAGCTGCTGCAGACCCTGAAAGTGAGAGAAAAGCATTTTGCTTCAGCGGCTCTTGCTGATTCTTCTGGAGAAGGTGTGCTGTCTGGTCTGCCAGGGGGTGCCTGGCTAAGGCCCAGATGTGCTACTGCACCCACTACCAGGGGAAACTTTTCAACCCTGCCTGTAAGGACAAAGGAAGGACTGAGAAATGTGCTTAAATCCAACCGACATTATATACAGTGGAACCTCGGTTTACAAACTTAATTCATTCCGCGACTCTGGTCGCAACCCGAAATGGTCGTGACCCGAATCAGATTTTCCCATAAGGTTCAATGTAAATACGGTTAATCCGTTCTGACCCCAAATTTGGTCGCCAACCGATTTCTGGTCACGACCCGAGTCAAATTTCCCCATAAGGTTCAATGTAAATATGGTTAATCCGTTCTGAACCATATGTTTTTTTTTTAAAAAACCTCAAAAATATGACACAAAGTACAGTACGAAGAGAGAGAAAGCTAACCTTGCTCGACGCGACTCCCAGCGGGAGGGAAAATGGCCGCGGTTACTGCTTGGAGGGAGAGTCCCCCTCCCTACAGGAAGCCGTGACCACGTGACACAGGAGGGAAAATGGCCGCGGATCCTGTTTGTAACCCGATCTGGCGTTCATGAACGGAGGCAAATTTTTGCGGCCGGAGCTGTTCGTGAACCGAATTGTTCGTGAACAGAAGCGTTCGTGAACCGAGGTACCACTGTATTTGGATTTCCAAAAA
Organism: Liasis olivaceus; assembly: GCA_030867105.1. NCBI lineage: Eukaryota > Metazoa > Chordata > Lepidosauria > Squamata > Pythonidae > Liasis > Liasis olivaceus. Next base: position 56,464,589 of record CM061351.1, on the reverse strand, counting down.
GTACCTCACCTTAGTTATCCTGCCTAAGTAAGGGCTGAAGGACCAAAAAGAAATGCTATGAATACATGGAGACTAAAGATGCTACTAAAATTTAAAATAAATTTTATTTATTTATTTATTTATTTATTTATTTATTTATTTATTCAATTTATATAGCTGCCCATCTCAGACCAGTGACTCGTGATGATGGATTTTTAATTGTTCTGAAATGGAGGCTACGCCAGTTTTGTAGAAGTGTAGAGGACAGAAAGGAAAGAAAATAGCATTTAAAAAAAAATTAAATAATTTATCTTTTCCAAAGGAAATGCGACTCTTTCTCTAAAGGTGAGGGCTTTGATTGTTTTTAACATAAAAGTAATATTTAGATTTTGTATCTAATACTTTTCTTCTAGATGCATCTTTAATTTTTAATATAGGTTCTGTGCTATTCCATTCTGAACATACACTTTTAGCATCTCATTTTACAGGAATCAACCTGCAGGGTTAATGTAAGGACAGTGGGGCTGCAGACCTGATGTGGCATTGGGCCCTCGACTGCCTTAAATCAGCCCTGCTCAAGAACTGTCACGATCAAGGATAGTGTCAAACTGTCAACTAATGAGGATAAATGAAAAAGACAAAAATGGGAAGTATCTTGCAATATCTTATACAGATGAAGGTAATATTTTCTCAACTAAGGATATGAGAACAAGTTATAATGAATACATGCTACTCATTTCAAGCCCAAATCATTGTCTGTCCACATAATTATCAGTATTTGGATATTGGATGTAGGGTTTCAGAATGTTCATTTACAGCAGAAATATTTATAACAACTCCCTGAGAAACTCAGTGAGATAAGAGGATTTATGCCCTAAGTAATATAAATGTAATAAATAATAGCATGAGACTGAAGGGGGCCTTAAATTTTAATTCTGAAACTCCAAAAGAAGAAAAAAACACTACCTCCATGGTATCAAAAATGGGAAAGCCTTGATTAAAAAGACGTATTTTGATACATAAATAAGAGATAAGAGTGCTATATGAGCTGAGAGCCATGGTACTACAATGGAAGTAACAGAATGGTTTGAGAAGAGCAATTAAATACAATAGTCCTGGATTAAAAAAAAAAAAATCCAGAAAGAGGAAGCTTGAGTTCATCAAAAAGGTTGCCAACATTTGTTTTTTTTCTTAAGCAGTCTTGCCAGAAGGCAAGACTTTCTCCTTTAACTGATAACTTGGTGTAAGCAACTTATCTCTGTTGTTGGATACATCATCCCCTTCTACCAAATTGTTTCTTTCATTGTGCAGCGTGCTGGAGGATACCTGTACCTAGTACCCTACTTTCCATCTCATTCTGCTACTGTTATGTACATAAACTGGAATGACCAAAAGACTTTCTCTTTGGGACTGTCTATGCCAATTGTTGCCAGTATTGTTCCCAGTGACTTGGGAAAGTTCTGTACCTTTTGATGGATAGAATAGACATAGATCATGCACATTCTGCCTGTGGTTCATGCTTCTCCCTCCTAGCTTTTGCTTCCCCTTGTCAGTTAATTTTTTTTTATGTTTGCTGATGTTTAATCAAGCTATACTTTTGCCAGCTGAACTGCGTGCCGTGCGTGCTTGCTGTAATCTGGATATAGGGATTGACGTGGAGTGTGCTGGTGCAAACTAAATTGCAAATTACCCACAGTAATTTTCCAACATCTGTTTTGTTTGAGACAGTGGCTTCTGAAAAATTCTCTGCATCAACTGAGGTTTCAAATAAATGGAATAATTTATCACTAGTTGTATGCTATCAAAGCTATTTGCCACAGTTGCAGCTTTCTCCAGCTTGGCATCTTCTAGGTGTAACCTGTTCTATTTATACAGTAGACAAGAGAAGGCAGGTGTTTTGGAAAACATTTGTATGTAATTTCAGGCATGAAACCACACACAAACAATATATATGGAACAAGGGCTGACTCATATAAATTTTATTCAATACAACGTATTCCAAAACTCTGAAAATGTAGCACAACCTGCTATTGATATGATTGGAACTTTTCAATCTTATATTTTAAGGTTAAGTTAAGAGTGAGAACTACGCATCTTGCTGGAGGAAGGAAATCCAAAGCAGAAACGTTATGAACAACCTTTTCTCTGGAAGGGCAATCCTTTAGTGGAAGGGCAATCAGAATGGGCCTTCTGCTCCTGGTAGGAAGCCTGACTTCCAATTGTTTAAAAATTACACCAAGAAGATGACCCTTTGTGATGGAATGGAATTTTGAAGGCCAAGCTCAGGGAGACAAACATTTTCTTAGCTCGCCAGAACCGCGTGGGAGGATCAAGAGGATGAGACTGGCACCTCCCTGAGGAATTCACACTGTTGTGGCTGGAGGACTTTGGGAACTGGGGTTTTAGTCTGGGAAGATTCTTGCTAGAGGTTGTAGCTAATAAACATAGCTGAACTGAATTAGCATTGTCTCTTGGAGTTCCTTGGGCTAGGCCTGACTTCCTATCACACATCATGTTGAAATGAAATGAGTGTAGAAGGGAGCAAGAACCACATGTGGATTTTTGGGTGGGAAGAGTGAGTTAATTCTTTTTAATACTTGGAATAAAAAAAAAAAGGACATTATTTAAATTTCTGGAATCTCAACATTCTAATAAAAGTCCGATAGATACTTCCAGCCTCTCTGGGGACTCTTTTCTGGTGTAAAAGAATGGAAGGAGACCAGAAAAGTTAATTTTTCTGAATTGCACTGGAAAGCTTCCTTAGACAAGAATGCAAAAGAAGTATGTTTATGCTGATGTCACTAAAAAGGTACTATGGCTTTAGGCATTTTCATTATGCAGCACCTGACTAGAACTTTTTTTTAAAGTTAGTTAAAATTTTACACGTAATCATAAATTTGGGGGGTTGTTCTGAAGAGCATTTCAGGGATCCTATAAAGAGATTTAGACTGTCAAGGGAAACTTTCTCCAAATCTGTATTGTGATTAGATTTGTAATGACTGGGATAGGTAAGAATAGCTTCAATAGCAGCCCTTCAGAAGCTGGAAACAAGTGATGCTATTATCCTTGGTTGAGTTTGGTGGTAACTGCTTTGACCCTAATCACAGTACAGATTTGTTTCACATCTCCAGTGTAGAAGTGGTACAGTATCTAATGTTATTCTCTGGCTGGAAGTTAGTATACTCAAATTGATACAATGATGTGCCAGGATCCAGTCTCCACTGAGTGCACCTGAATGTGCCTTGGACTCTGCAGGCCCTAAGCAATGGCATCAGACATTCTTCCCTCTCCCAATGCAAACTATTCTGCCACACATTAATCGACAACACCAAAGAGCTATATAGTTTTCTAACATTCCAATCTGGCATCTGTTTACTCATCCAGCATCTAAGACTCTTTCTCAGGACATCCAACGTCTTTTGCTTTCTATGCCCCCCCTTTTTTTTTGCAACTATCATCTTAGCCTCATGTTTTCTCATGAGTATGCTTGGTTTCCTAAAGTTCATGTGTTTTGTGGAGCATTTCTGGAGAGAGGAACTTTGCCTGACTCCTTCTGAGATGGACATTCAACCTTGTCATCATGCCACAATCCTTTCAACTCAGTGCCAGAATTAGATTCTAATTCAGAAACTTTCCTAGCTGCATTTTAACAAAAATGAAGGAGCCAGAAAACATGAGCACAACTCTCCCAAGATATAATTTACTTATCATTTACTGGTATTAGAATAGTGATAAATATTATACTTGCATATCTCTATTTTTATTAGTTGACCCATAATTTTCTTAAACCAATGAGAGTGCTTTACCAATCATATTTCAAAATGGTTAAGAGATAATTTAGATATCTCTGTTTGCACATAATTTCATGAAGAATAACAAGTGCATCTATGAAATGTATTTCAAATAATTTACACTATTCTTTTGAAGTTGATTTTATACAAAATCAAACTTGGCAAAAGTCACCACAACCACCACTACCACAGATTTACAATTTCAAGCCAGGTGACTTCTACACATTCTGGGGAGAAGGGAATAGGAAACAGCTGGAAAGAAATGGGGGTGGCGTTTCTTGCCAGCTTTATACTTCCATGAAATTTCTTCTAAACCCACACAGGCACGAACACTGAAACTGATGATCAACCAGTGATGTGCTTCAAATCCAGAATGGAAAAAGGATGCACAAGTGATGACAGGCCAGCCTGCTGGTTCTTGCTCATGCTTAGAGTTTTAGTGAATACATTTCTCTCCCCACCCCCAGTCAGTATTACAATTATAAAATTGATGGGGGTGAGGATAAAGGAATACCCTTCTATCTTCCCTGTGAGACACATCAGGCTGAGAAGCACTTTTATCTTTAATAATTAATATCTGCCACCACTCACCTAAATTAGTCTTAGGCTAATTAGGATGAATTCAAATGTGTCATGCTTTGGCCCAAAAGGGGCAAACATTCCAGTGGGTGGGACTGGCCCTCTAAATTAGGAAAAATATTCAATCAAGTTCATGATTCTAATTCAAACATTCATTAAATAAGTAATAGGTGAGTAACGGAAGTAAGGAGATTGCACAAAAAGAAAGGCTAGCTATATTTACAGGCTAGCTATCCTTACACAGATAGTTTTAATTGTCTCAGAAACTTAAACAAAGTACAGCATCCAATCCTTTTATCAGCTCATGGAATAGCTGTACTCTTGAAGACAGATGCCTCTTTCAAGTCAGCCAAAGTTTTCTATAGAGCCAACATAAGACATTTTGCTTCGTAAGGCAAAGAGTAAGATGGAAAGGTAGGATCTATCTTCCATATTCCGAAGCCACTGGACTGCATTTGAATTTTATTTTTAGAGGTAGGACAGGAGGGCCATGAAGCACAGAAAGCTTTGTGCTTTAACATCTGGTGCTATTCCCAGTGCCCCAAACATCTGCTGATAAAGCCTCATTCTGCTTAATAATGTGATTGGGTCTGGCAAAGCTTTTGGACTACACAGGTCACTTACTTTACTGTTACTGAAGGAGTTTTGCAAGTACTTCACAAGTAAGACATAAAAATTCTTTGGAGGGAGATGGAATTTGGGAGTTCAGCATTAGAGTGTACCAGAAATTGTTTGGGAACGTTCTTTAGATAAACTTCAATTTGCTGAAACATAATGATGTATACAAGAAACCTTAAAAGTACTATTGTAATCTTTCTTCTTCTTCAGAATGTTAAAGTCTGATTCACAGACAGTCGAGCTCTGCACATGGTTGGACAAACGTTTTCCAGCCCCTGCTTTGCAATGGAAAAAAAAAAAAGTTGCATCACCCCTCAACCCCCCTTAAAGGATGGAGAAAAATTAATGGCTATTCATTTTTTTCTCCTGCCCTGCAGAAGGTATTCTGAAAGTACTGGAGTGGTTCATTGTCAGTCTCTCTGACTCAGTGATAGGATTGGTTTGACAAACAGTTAAGTCTGCCTCCTATTTTTATATCACAATTACCTCAACAGGGCAGGCCTTTTGAAGTTATGAAGGATGTAGGACAAATCACTATGACAAAAACTGAAGTCATTGATTTTTCTCTCTGATCATATGTGGGACTCATACCATAGAAGCAATTGACATTTTATTTATTTATTTGTTTTATTTATTTTGCAATTTGGAATTTAACTCTAAACTCTGGATGGCTCATAGCTGAAAAAAAAAAGGAGAGAACAGTATATAAAAAGGTTAGTTGAATAACCTACTGATTAAAGCTAACATCCATGTACACATAAATAAACAATTTCTGAAATGGGTTTTTACCTATTACTTTTGCTAGAAAGAGTGACTTCAGTGAGCTGAACTGGAGGCTTGATGGTCCTGGTATGGTGTAGCTTACTGGGGGATAAAGATCCAGCTGGAGAAACATGAAAACAAAGATGTCAAACTTTGAAAACTGCAGGCTAACAAAGTTACTGAACCAGGTCTTCCTTGATGAGATTACATTACTCTGCTTTCAGATGTTCTTGTTTCATCCCTGATAAGCAGTGCACCACAGTTAGCATCCTCAGGAATCAAGGTCAGACCATTCTTTTGAAAAGGAGCCTTCAGAATAGGGTGTCACATTCAGTCCCATACTGCCTCAAATTCACATGGTCACATAAATCCACAAAAAATTAGTACTGATTTTCTGACTAATACATTTTATTAAAAGGCATAAGCTTTCATGAGCTGCCACCATAGACTAACACAACTCTCCTTCTATAAGGTCCACAATATTTTCTAATATCCATTAAGTGAGAAACTGAACTGGCAAATGTAGAAATGACAGGTATTTATTTAATCCCTCACCATATTTCTGTTAGAACTAACCAGATTGCAAAAGAAGCTATTCAGATTTGATGCAGATCCAAATGGTAAATTTGATACCAAATTTTGTTAAGATAGAAATGACAGTAAGAGAAAAAAGAGAGCATTCTAGGTTTAAATTTCAGCTTCAAATTTTTTTTTTTTTTTTGAAGAGAAACATAGAATTTTGGATTTCTTTGTTAAAGAATCAAAAACACCCCGCATTTATTTTGGGACAATTTGACCTTTCTATATTTGAGAAAGCATGAAATCTGTTGAATTCAGACTGACAATTTGTTTAAATATTATTGACTGTAACTCAAATTGAAATTAGGGGGTAAGAGGAGCTAGAAATGGGAATGTGGAGAAAAGGATGTAAATTTCACAGCCCGATAAATTTTGGCATGCTGTTATAAATATTAATGTTTAAGTACAAAGCTCCCAAAATTCCATGTTAATTATGAAGTATATAAAGCATAAATTAGGTACATTTCCATGTAACTTTTTAATGCTTACACTGATACTTTTAGTTAGTTAGTTCTATATGAAAGTATTCAGACATTCTTCGCCAAGTGCTACAAATGGCAAATGCCCCAAAGAAAGAAGGAAGTTGGATGCAAATTACATACCTTGGCTACAAAACTTTAAAATACTATGTTAAAAGTACAGTGCATTTGGGAACTGAATTCTGGTTCTTTGACATGATATGTACTATTATAATGGAACCTAACCTGGTAAGAAAAAAGCTATCAGATGATTAAGATCATTAAAAAAAAAAGATAAAGTTTATTTTTGGGGTGACACTGCAAGCAGTATCTATTGGATTTACAGGAATATCACTGTGCATGAGTGGGTATATATTGTTATTTCCCACCATTACAGGAATGTGGGTATCTTTTGCCAAGGAAATAGTAATTTCCATGAAACACAGATGCTTTTTGTTGTTTAGTCGTTAAGTCGTGTCCGACTCTTCGTGACCCCATGAACCATATTGCGCCAGGCCTTCCTATCTTTCACTGCCTCCCTCAGTTTGCTCAATTTCATGCTCATTGCTTCAGTGATGCTATCTAGCCATCTCATCCTCTGCCGTCCTCTTCTCCTTTTGCCTTCCATCTTTCCCAGCATCAGGGTCTTTTCCAAAGAGTCCTCTCTTCGCATTAGGTGACCAAAGTATAGTAGTCAGTTTATATGGAGGATTAATATGCATATCATAGATCTCACAGGCTCAACCATTCAGGAAAAAAAATATAACACTGTCTCCATATGAAATGGCTGCCAGACCCAACAGTTCTGGGAAAATGCAGCACTCAGTGTGATTGATTGGCCTGGAAATGCCTAAGTTTTTGTTTTGTTGGCAGTCTTTCTGAAAGTTATGAAATGCTGCCATCTAGTGGCTGTCAATGAGTAAACCAATAGAAGGGGAAGATTTGCACTGCTCCTATTCTTGGTACTCTATAGCTTTTTCTAATAAACCTAAGAGCATAACTAACAATACCAAAAACATTATATGGATGTGTTACTTGCAGAGACATGTAATTTAATAGTCACCAATAATAATAAATTTTATTGTACACCATCCAGAGTCTTCTGAGTGGTATTAAAATGGTTAATAAAAATAGTCAATTGTAGTTTGAGATTTTAAAATGCACTGCAGTTAATGAATTATATTTTCTTGAAGAGAGGCACAATCCAGGAAAAACATCTGTAATGGAAAAATATTTAAGAACATAATGAATATGTAATACCTGAGATTTAGAAATTCCTTCAGCAAGGATTTCTAAATATATGGTATTACTAAATAAAGTAGTAAATTCAGTACCACTTCAAATTTGGTACTATTGCAGACATGGCAGTGTCTCTGCACATTATAATTCTGTCTAATAGTCATATTCCTGTAGGAAACGTGGGATTTAAATCTAAAAAATAAATGAATTTCTTTTAAATAAAATCTGACATGGGGCCTGGTAAGGATGATCACATTTAGCTTTCAGAAAAGAGGAAAGAGGCTGGAGAGGAGCTCGTTTCATATAAAATAAAGCAAAATAAAATGAGTGCTCAGAAGCTCCACACAATTCTCATTGTCAAATATTAAGGCTTTTGAAAAATGATTATGGCATATAATGATAAAAATTTTAAATTTTAATTAAAAATCAGGCTTCTCCAGGGCCTGTAGAATAAATAAACCCAAAACTTCATTCCTTCTTTGATATTCAATTGTACTGTGATGCAATTATAAACATACGTCAACTCTGACAGAAGAGAACTTTTGTGTGGGGGGAAAAAAAAGAAGATAGGAAACAAGTAATAATAATCCATTGATCAATGTTCTTTATCATCTATTTCAGAGATGAAATAAATGTTTCATATATATTTCATTCATAGATCGCTTAAGTTTTCTCCACCTTTTGTCTGCAGTTTATCTGTGAATTCACATTTTCCCAGGATATTTAATACCTAGCAGTGATGTTATTATCCAGCCCCAGCCCCAATAGAAGTAATTGCTGTGCATTTACCTGGAGAACTATGTCCTTTCCCACCCGTGTGATATTCACACTGTGCGGCTGTCCATTTGACACATTCCTGTGATCTACATTGATGTTGTATGGCTCTTTAGCACCTCCAAGTTTGTATCGAACCTGTAAATTTCCTACAGAATTAAGTATTAAATAGTTGAGTGGTTTTTATTTCATTCTTAGATTATTCCATTGAACATCCTACTTTTAAATTTCCACACCTTTCACTGTTATTAAATATTATGTAAAGTTAACCGCAAGCACTCTCAACTCCTGGTGCCTGCATCCATGCAGGTTTGTTTGTTTGTTTTTTGGCTGCTATATAGAAGTGGTTTGCCCATATGTTCTGAAAATTCTAGAATTTTTCAAAATTCTAATCCTGGAATTCCAAGGTTGTCTCCCATCTGAATATTAAGCAGGCCAACCCTTCTTAGCTTCTGAAATCAGGCCAGATTGGCATTGTACTGTCACCTGCTGATCGTTATAATGAGTTGAAATCCAATGGATATTCTACATCCCACAGAGGCAAAACCAGGGTGTGGGAATTCAGCAGGGAAGCATAGGGGTCCCTACCAGGTACTTCTGTCCTATATACAAAACATGTTCTCAAAAATCACTTTTCAGCTCCATCAAACTTTTGTTGTACAATGGAGATGTAATATGTGCAGGAAAAAAAAAAGAGGGGGGAGGCAAATTACTTACCGGATGGATTCACCAGCACTGCCATGTAGTCCTGAGAATAAGAACTGATGTACAGCAGGATACAAGGAGCTTTGCTAGTGCTGAAGCTAAAACTGATCTCTTCTTTATTGAGAGTCAGATCTGGTACAGAGTTCTCTGATTCTTTGGAGCTCAAGAGAGTTCTGCTCCCTGAATCCTTCACATTATTTCCTACAAATGAAAAATTATACCGGAGCCACATTCCCTCTTCAAAAAAGGCTCCAACATCTGGTGGAAGGAGAAACAGAGAAAATTAAAGTAGAATGGCATATGATATAGGCATTGCTTTTAGAGATATGGGCAAGTGTGATTCACAGCTTCATACATTACACTGCAATGGATTGGTGTATTTCTCTTCCCTCCCATCACAAACCATTTTACCTGCAGATTACATCCTGGCTTAATATTTTGGTTAGTAAACAGACATTAAATAAGGTTCCCCGCTTTGTTTAAACAAATTAGCATCTCCATGTTTAATGAAGCGGAGGATATAATGCTCACACTTCCCCAAGGGCTTTCAATTTGTATGTTTTTAAATTTGTCCAATAAAAGCTGCATAATGATACATAAAATTTAGCTGTGGTCTTCAGTCCCTCTCAGATATCCTAGAAGACCTGGACTTCTTCCAGGTTTCAGGCTCCTGGCGAAAATATGAATGAAAATTACTGGAAGAAAGAAAGAAAGAAAGAAAGAAAGAAAGAAAGAAAGAAAGAAAGAAAGAAAGAAAGAAAGAAAGAAAGAAAGAAAGAAAGAAGCATTCCACATACAAAAGAATGAGACATAAATTTAATATTTTTAAGTTAAATAATAGGCAAGTAGCTACAGTTGAGCCCTTGCTTTGAGTCTGAGCTCAAGGCTGATGGCCTTCTAACTGGTCTGTTGGCCTCACAAAGGCTACCCCTCCTCTTCATATCAAGCACTGAAAGCATTTTACTATATTTTAGCAAGGCTGAAAAGGTACTGTTAAAAATGTGAAGGTAAATGCTGAGTAAAGAAAATATAAAAGATGTGATATACACATTTGAAGGAGACTTCTTCAGAATTCTAGCAATGTTTTTAGGCTTTGCCATTACCCTGTTTCAGAATAAAAACATATTAATGTATCAGAAGTGTCACTGGTGAAGTCCCATAAAACAACTTCTTTTCAAAACTCTCTGTGGTGAATTTATAGCTGTCATTCTACAGCAGAAACAATAAAACTTGTCCAAAATACTAAAACTGAAAGCAATTCCATTTTACTTCTTTCTTCCTTGCAATATCCAATTTGGCTGCCTTTGATTGAAGATTAAAATCTCCAGCTTACATATGGGTACTATCAAACATGAACCAAGCCTGACCCCACTTTATGTTTCAATGGTATTCTGCCCACAACATCAAACTTCTCAGATCACTGGCTCGTCATTGATTGTTCCCAAGCCCAGGCATTTTCTTAAAGGCCAACGTTCAATATCTATACTTTGTGTAAACAGGCTGCAAGGATTGCCCCAAATGCAGAGTAAAGATATGAATTGATTCCCTCCTCACCTTGGAAGGCCTTACTTAGGGTTACCAAAAACATTTAGTTGATTATCTACCTTTAAATTATATAATCTATTAATAATGTAATTGCTTTATATATTAAAAACGTTAATAAAGGTATCCTCTGAAGATAATAATAGCTCCTTGTTGGAAAAAAAGTCCATACTCTAGAATCTCTCTCTTCTCCCAAGGAACTGTTATGATCATCCTAGGCTGCATTCTCTTTACACAAACCGATTACGGGGTGAAGGCTTTATGAGCCACTTCTACCACATTTACTTTTGAAGATGGGCAAGAATAACTGCAGCAGCTCTTGATGCTTCTGAGTGGCCTCAAAATTGTTTAGTAATGAGGGATCAATCACTGTTTGTGTTTCCGGCCATCTCAACAGTTGAAAATATGAAAGTCTTTAATTAAGGTTACTAAACCTAAGCTGTAGAAATGCAGAGACCCACTAGATGGAAGCAAAGATCATAACTTTTCTGTAACTCTTTGGTGCCATTTAATGGTTATCCAGGTATTTGTAGGCTGGATATGATATCCCCGTTAACCTTTGCTCATCTTCAGACTGCAACTAAAGGCACATTTCTTAGACTGAGTATGTAAGATGTTTCACTGGTTTACCACATTGACTGATGAAGAAATCTGGAGAATCTGACAGCTTTCACATATATGATCTCAGTTGTTTGATTAAAGTATTTCCCTAGATTTGTAGTTGATTTTAGCTGATTTTTATTTGTAAAGTTGTATATAAAATAGTTTGCTTCTTTTCTAGCAACCCTGAAAATAATAGATTTCTAGCATGCATTACCGAGTATTAGTACTTGGATGCTTTTATTCAGTAATTCCAGCAACAGGAACTGTGACTGAATGGAGAAAGTATACTGTCTGCCATCATGCCAGGTGATCCCCCACACATACAAACTGTACTTGTGGGTAGCATCCTGAGTTTGTAAAACGAAGCAGATAAGGGGATTTTATACTGTCTCACAGAATGGGGGAAGTTGAAATGGACTAGAAGCTGGTGTGAGGTAGGTTGAGGGGAAGCTGGGGCGGGGAGCGGGGGGAAGAGAAGGAAGATAGCTAGTAAGCCAAGTGGGAATTAAGTAGTCTTGGGATGCTGAAGAGAAACAGGATCCAAGATCACTCAAGTTAACCAAAAAGGAATTGGCATAGCAGTTGCTATGTAAGGGGGAGAGAGAGAGTGATGGGAAAGGAGGAGGAGGAGGAGAAGGACGAGCAGCAGCAACAGCAGTAGAAGCTCTCATTAAATGGTAGCCCAGTCCACAAGGAAGTCCCCTCCATGTCAAGATTATTCCTTTGACAGAAAGGGAAGACATTGAACCTTTCTTTGTGATTTTTGAGGGGTGTGTAAATAGTCCAAAAGGGAATGGGTGGCAAGTCTGGCACCTGGTCTCACTGGAAAAATCTTGAGACCTTATTCTAGACTTTTCAGTTACACAGGTGGGAGAGTATGAGAATGTGAAAAAATGATTCTATACAGGTAGAGTATTTAAAGATACACACTGACAGAGATTCAGATAATGCTCCCATGATCTGCAGGCCTGAGTTACAGAATTGTGGGCCAGGTTGCTGGATTCAGGAAGCAAATGGCTGCAACTCAGTGTAAAAAACAGTGAAGATGTGGTAGAAGAAATAGTTCACAAACAGATCTTGCAAGTCCTACCAAGTTCAGCCACTGCTGGATTCAAGAGCACCACCCTGATACAGGAAAGAGGGCAGAAGAAATAATTGAGGATTATTTTGTGGACTGGACAGCCTTCTCTCCTTTGTGGAATTCAGTGCTTAAAGAAAATAGTTGGTACCACTCTTCTGGACCCTGGTGTGTGTGTATGTGTGTGTGAGAGAGAGAGGGAGAGAGAGCACAAGAGCAAGAGCAAGAGCGAGGAGGGCAGGAGAGAAAACTTGATCTGTGAAGTTTTCGAAGAATTTGGTTTGCTGCCAAGACATCTTCTGCTTCATTTTGGTTACACTCTTCAGTTGCATTGTTAACTGAATGAATTGGTTCTGTTTTCAACAAATTCAGTAAGGGTTTGAATAGCTTAATTGTTGTTCATTATATATATCAGCTAAGGAATCCTTTGGATCAAAATATAGGGCAGGGATTAAGGAAATAATCCAGGCAAAATAACACTTTACTGATTTCAATGGGAATTAAACATTTACCTCTCTGTATAGGACCAAAAGCTGCAATCACTTTTCCCAGCAATAGCTTTGTATAACCTTTAAAGTTTAGTTGCATTTTTCCATTTCAAGTATTGCATAAACTAAATACAAATTAGTTGCAGGTACACTCAGTTTCTCCTGAATTGTGGGCTCTACTGATAAATTAGCATGGGTTAAACTGAGACAGTTTTTTGGGTGAGATAATTTAGACTACCATTTTTTAATATAACTTAGTATTCTTCTTAATGTAATATTTGTTGCTTTTCTGTTGTAATCCAATCATCGAAACACCCACATTGTCAAAAGCTACAGCAGACCTGACTGTCATAGGACAGGTTACTAGACATACTGCTCCCTTTTCAAGTTAAAAGTTTAAGGGAAATGAAGATTTTACAAATGAGATCAGCTTCTTGTGGCAAATGAAATATATTTCTATGTTGATATGCATCGTGTCCTCATGCTATAGAAGCAGACACTGCAAAAACCTTAAACACAGGAAATCTGAATAAACCATTATAAGAAAAGATTTGTGAAGCATTACAAACATATTTATAAAATTTGATGTATAATCTGAGTCTGTATGAGGCATATTTCAACCAATCTGTTAAATTGGAGTTGGAAAATAGGTCTGTTCAAGTAACAGAACAGGGCAAAGACAGGCATTCAGTTACCAATTTGGAGCTTAATATTCCACTTAGAAAATTGATCCCAGCTAAGGCTTTCCTCTGAAATATGTGCTTTAGTTTACACGCAGGAGTGGGTGTTATTTAGATATTGGCAGAATGAAGCAGTATTATTTAACATTGCAGTATTATTGTAAAAAATAATCTTGGTCACTATGTGGAAGGAAGAATTGACTAGCTTTCATAGCACCAAAAGCCCAAAGACTGCAAAAATGCAGGGGGGGGGGGCAGGGGGAGTGCTTAGGAACTGAGTTTGGGAAGAATGGGAAGGATCTGTAAACACTACAGGAGTGGGGATCACTTTTGCCTGTACTCCCCATTCCTGCTGTTGCCACAATGAAAAACAAAGAACATCATGGTCAGAAATATCAGAAAAAGCACCTGAGTGCAAAAATTCACTTGGCTTTATGACTCAGAATATAGCTGCTTTGTTTGATAAAGTAATTATCACAAGTAGCACTTAACTTGGTCCTCAGCTATCCTCTAGAGATGCCATCAAAATCTGAAATCCACTAAAGAAACACATTGTTGCTTACTGGTGAGGCTGAGTACTTACCTGCTAAATGTTCCAGTAGTGATTTACTGTAGAATAGCATTTTCTAAATTCTGCCTGTTCATCCCCCAACATAATAATGATCAATCCACATTTTATTATTTATTTTTATTGCTTTTAAAATAATAATTCACAATCCACTTTAAAAAATTGATATGAACATAGTTATCATAAAGTTACCTGATTCCTGACAATAGACTAAACCAGTTGTCAAAATACTTTGTGATCCTTAGCCTGGGAGATGCAATCAAGAATCAGTACAGGTTATGGCTTAAACTCTAGAAAAATCAATAACTGGTCTTCTTAATCAGCTGCCCCTGGTATCCATGTGCCTCCCACCCTGATCTCATTCTGGAAAGCTCTGAAGACCTGGATGCTGTCCCAGACTTTGGGTTGGGATGGCTGGGGCCCCTGTTGGATATGTTTCAGGGTGTGAATGTTGTTTGTTGGACTGGCCATCTGTTCTTGTTCTCTTTTTTCTTCTTTTTTCTTTTGTTATATTGTACTCTTTGTATTTTGTATATTGTTTGGTTTTATTGTATACCACCTAGAGTCAGTTTGGCCAGTGCCTAAACTGAATACATTACATTAACTTAATCATTGCTTGTTGAGCAATGTGGAAAGATGACTTTAATGTAACCTGGTCAATGATGGGGGACAATGGTCACAAACGGGCAATTCAAGTACTTGAGAATTTGGAATACTGAATTCCAAATGGCAGTGTCATGAGTAAGCTATTCCACTAATCTCACACGTATTGCTGTTATATTAATTTCATTAGCAATTGTTTTAATTAAACTGTAAAGGTGTTCTTTAAACTGATGGTGCCCTCAGTCTTGCTAGGTGCTTATAGTCTTGTCCTAAGTTTGACTATCTTTCCTATATATAATTTGGAGGATTTGAATCTTCCAGTGGTGACTCAAGCAGATGTGCAGCAATTCTGTGTTCTTGTCAATGTCTCCATTACATTTTCTATTCTGCATAATATCCAAAACAAGTTGATAAAACACTGCTCTTTTTCTCTCATGTTTGAAACTAATCAGAATAGCATAAACTTGTACAGAAGTACATAAATCTGATCCCAGTGAAATCATTTACTATCTTACTGGATATTTAGTCAAGACAAATCCACAATGGCCAGAATCCATTGGAAAATTATTTTGCCCAAATGCAAAAGAGAGCATGAGTGTTTCCTGCTCCTTCCTATGCACAGCATAGTTTTAGTACCATGATTAATTTACAAAGTGCATAGGCCATTTTTTTCTCCTTCTGCCTTATCTCCTACAGTTGTTTGGAGGTCTTTTTAATGAAATCGTGAATTTTATGAAGGCAGAATGACATAATAAGAAGAAATCAATAACCACAAATAAACAAACTCAAAAGGAACCAGGGTATCTTAAAAAGGGTACCTTTTCCCATGGGACTCTCAGAAAACTATTCTGAAGGAGAAAATATGAACCTAGCATATTCACCTCTACTTTCTTCTCAGAATGAGAACCCAATAATGCCATTCAAAGACATTTAATTGGTAACCAATTCAATTATATTCCTTTTAGTCCTTACTGTAGAGAAGAAGACATACAATCAGAATTCAGAACAAAAATAATTAAAATCACAAGAAGAGGCTGAAAACTTTAAGAGGCATCAAGTACGTAAAACATTAAGAATGTAACTGAATGAAAGCTTGCTGGAGTAAAAATGCATCTGGTGCCCTTCTAATCAAGGGCCACTTTCAGACTCAAGACATTAATTAAGATGGAGAAGCATGATTTCCTGCCCTTGTCCTTTGAGACAGTCCCCTATTGTGTAAAAACAAGTACATTAATTTCAAGTTATGGTGTTCATCCCCTGCTTAGGCAGAAAGTCACTAACAATGCAAAAATGAATTCAAAAGCATTCACCCCTCAGAAAGCCATTAACTGTTGCTGGACTACAGCCACGATGGAAGGAAAACAAAGCTAACTAAGGGCAGAACGAGGACAGAAAGCAATCTCTGGGTCTGCAGACTCATTTCAGCACTTACTCATAACAATTTCTCAGATCAGCAAAAGAACAATTGCAGCTGATTATACCACTCTCCATGGGCTTTAAAAAAAGCCTCTAGTAGAAAGTGAGATCAAATTCCATTTGGCAGCTCTGTCCTTGTTAGAGTTATTGCAACTTTCAGGCTCCTGCAGGTTCACTCGTAAGTTGGATCTGGCCCTCCTAAGATGGGGAGGAGTGCAATTTCACAGCTGCTATTAAACAGGGATTCCAAGCATGAATTTCATCAATAAAAATATTCCCTCACTGTGTGGCATATAATTCTGAGAAGCTTTTGCTAGTTGTAAACCAATCTGAGGTCCTAATATTCTTTTTTACTACTTCCCAAAGTACATTCAGATCAAAAGGCACTACGGTACTGTGTATGACAGAATAACCAGGAGTTTCCTGAGAACTACTTTCTTGCCCTACAACCAGTTTGAATGGGACTCTCTGAATACACAGAGCCTGTTGCTGTGGGAGGTAATCTACTAAAACCAACTCTGGCAGCATATGATCACCGATACCCAAAGGAAGCAGAGTGACCAGCTTTGATGGCTTCCCATCGAAGTGACCAGAAGTCTGTCTTTCTTTAACTTGGGAATTTGTTTTTTTTAAAAAAACACAATGGATTTTTAACCCTCTCATCTCTGTTTGGGTGGCACAGCTCATTGATGGTAGTAGGTTAGGCCCAGAGAAACCTGGCTTTGTTTTTAGCTAAAGCAAAACTCTTACCCCAGATTCAGTTAAGATCCTTGGATATACCACCCATTCTCTGAACATGCTGGAAGCCAATGCATCAGATATAACATTTGCACAGGGCAGAGCTTTCTGGGCAAGAACATCTAATGGGTGTATGCCCAAACCATGCTATCAATGCCTACGTTTTATGTGAGTCAATGAGTACACACCTTGAACCTATAAATGTTGGACCTGTTGTACACATAATTAATGTGAATATGATATAGAATAAAGGAGGTTGAGGAGAGCAGCTAGTTAGGCAAGGTCCTGTCCTCCAGTGGGTTAAGCTCTGAACATTTAGAGCCTTATCTGAATATAGCTTGGTTTACAAATCAGACTCTAGTACTTTTTGTATCACTAAATATCTCCTTTGCAATTCCTTATGCTGATAATTAAAATTCAACTGGAGTCATAGGGAGTAAAGATTGCCAAAAGCAGTCATGCTTGATGAAGCCGCTGCTCTGATGTTCCAAGTGTTTTCTTAGGATGCTTCTCTTTTTCTCCAGCTGGTCCTAGAGAAATGTTCTCCTGCCTATATATATAATTTGATAGTGCAGGATTTCAGCTGTCCATTGCAGACAGTCATGCTGTACTGTGGACAACTGGCTGATGTCACTGCATAATTTAGAAAGAGGAGGGGGCAATTATCACTCTTCATATGTGAAAGCAATGCCATAACCCGCTACAGTTTGCTACTGTCACAGAGTAGCAGACCACATAATGGTGGCAAAATTGCTATTCTGTTGCCAAGATTGGGGGGAAAAGAGAAAGAGCATATATTTGTTCTATTATGATTTATCTTTATTATGATTTATCTCTATCAATAGTCATTCACATGGAGGGATAGAAATATATAAATGGAGGACTGCTAACTGCACGAAGATAATTTGTGGCCAGCAGGAAAAAAACCTCAATTGTTTATTTGCACATACAATGTTTTTTTTAAATTGCTTGTCATATTCAGGTTAAAAAAATACATAATATCCAACAACTGATGTTTTTAGATTATATGCTTAGAAGATCAGGACCCTATTAAAACATTTTTCCCCTCTTTCCTTCAAGGCAAATCAAATCATAGACCAGCATACTCCTTTCCTTTTTTTTTTTTTATTCTAGTTAGATTAAAGTATATGCACATTTACAGTTGCAATCCAAAAGTTTATGTCTAGATATTAAATTAAAAGTTTATCAGAAAAGAAAACCCCTTTTATATCTTATTCTACAGTTGACTTTATGGTGAAATATTTAATGTGAATGCACCATTTTTTACTTCACACGTAAATCCCAATCTAAATTTAGTGAGTGGTGGCCACTCTCTCCAAAATGGGATATTTTGCTTTATGGTGGTATTTAAAACGCACATACTATTTCTCTGAACATATAATCCATCAGTGCATTTTTCTTAAAAACTCATTCAGAATCTAGCTGCTTCAGCTATTGGAAATGCATGTTTTGTAACTCAATTTTAGGTGACAGCATAATAACTTTTAAAAGCCACAACTAAAACAAATAGCCTGTTCTGCTGTGGATACTGAAGCCAACAATCCATTGTAGCAGAAATCTGAAAATGAATACACATAGTACAGTCTTCAAATATGACTTATTTTATGGAGCCATATCATTTGACATTTATTCCATTGCTTTATTTTCAGTTCATACAAATTTGCTACAAGGGCAATTCAAAAGGGAAAGGCTCATTCTTTTTTCAGTTTCTCCTCTTCACTGCTATTCTTTGCATGGATGTCTTGTCTTGGCCCACCATGGAAAGAAATCTCTGAAGTAGACTGATGCTTTTTATTCTTTTTTAAATGAAGGAGGGAAGCTAATTAAAATCAACTGGATGTATCTGAAGTCCTCTTGACTTCAACCTCTCTATCTAAAGAATCAAACTGCATTCCCAACTTGCTGGTTGTTAAGATCTGCAGGAGAGAGAGGCTGTTCTGAAGCTGCCCCCACTGTCATCTGGCATGTGGGAGACGGCCTTCTCTTGCCTTGCTCCCAGGCTATGAACTACACTCCCTCCAGAGTTGTAGATGTTCTCCACTCATTGTAAAAATGCATCTTTTTTGCCAGGCTTTTAATGTTAGAAGTTACAATATTTATTGCTAATTTTTTTTTTTTTTTTGTCTGCGCTCAGTCATTACTGACCCTGCAGTGACTGCCTGGACGAGTCCTTGCAGTTTTCAAGGCAATTGTTTTTCGGAAGTGGTTTGCCAGAGCCTCCTTCCTAGAGCATAGCCCAGCTGGCGAGCGCAGGAGGCGGGATTTCCGTTGCTCGCGCCCTTTTCCGGCGAGCGCAGTTTCGCACTTACCGGCAACTGATCCCGTCTCTCTGTGCAAGGCGCTGCCAGCATTTTTCCCTCCCACCGGAGTGAGAGTCCCCATTTATCTACTCACGTGAGTTTTCGACCTGTTGGGTTGACAGGAGCTGGGGGGGGGGGGAACAGGAGCTCACCCTGTTAACGCGAAGGCTGGACTTGAACCGCCGAAGTGTCAGCCATTTCTGGCCAGCAACTTTCAGCGTCATTAAGCTGCTGTGCCACCGCGTCCCCTTTATTGCTAATATTAATCTGCAATTTGTAAACTTTACCTTCTGTTTTGTTTTAAATTTAAATTAAAAATTCAATTTAATTAAATTTGGAGTGTTTACTACAGCCCCAATTCAAACAATCAAATGAACAAATACATGTAAACTCAAACAATATAGGCTACTTTACTTAAGACCCCTACCAATGAAGCACCAAACAATAAACAAGAGATTTAAACCGTGGAAACTTGGCAACAAGAGACCACTTATTATTATTTATCCAATTTGTATCCAGCCTTTCTACTCAGAGGGTGCTCAAGGCAGCTAATTCTCCTGCATGTGTCCACCAAGTTCTTGCTCCCCACTCTCCCTCTAGTTTTGTAGTAGCTTAGACTGCTGATAAGAAAGCTTATATTCACTGAGATCTCTGTCCTTAGAAAGCCCACTTTTGTGCTTGCTGTGACATGGATCTCAGGCAGAGGAGGCAGCAGTAGATAGGTCCCAGTGGCAAGGAAAAGAAGAAAAGGTAGCTGGACAAAAAAAAAAAAAAGTAGTGGAGATTTCAGTAATATGGGATCTCAGATGACAGAGGTGGTGGCCTCAGGTGTCAGAGGAAAGGAGGGAAAATGGCATGCTGGCATCTTAACTAGATCCTCCTCAAATGTGTTGTCCTTTTGCCCCACTGAATTGTCTTGCCACCCAGTCCATACTTTATCTTGCTAATCATCTGTCATGGGGTACTTTATAAAATGCTTTGCTGAAATTAAGATATATTATGTCTTCAGCATTTCCACAATCTATTAAGGAAGTTACTCAAGCAAAAATGAGAAAAGATTAGTCTGGCAAGATTTATTCTTATTATGCTTCAGGAAATTACTATATTGTTTTCATATTAATGTATGATGATTCATAGATCAACTTTTTTATCCTCTACCCACAGGTATTGGTCAATGACTAGCCTTTAGTTTGCTGGATGCTTCTCTCCTTGTTTTGAAGAGCAGTAGAACATTTGTTTCTTCCAGTCATCTGGTATTGTCTTCCTGTCATGTGGCATTTGTTTCCAGACCTTTACTAAACTTTTTTGGCAGCCACATTGATTTCTTTTGCTGTGTTCCATTCTTTCTTTTCTTCATTTAATTGTTCGTAATTGTATTTAGGAACTTTAGGAACTCCATCTATCTTGAGCTCCTTTTCCCATTATTCTTTTCTGGATCCTATTTACCATTGCTTTGAATTTATTACAATCCACTTTACTGAAGTCCAAGATACATGTTTGATTATGCTTGGTTTTAACTTCCCTTAAAGTCAAGAACTACAATGTTTTATGGTCACTTTTCCCCAATATTACTGCTGCCTCCATTTCCTCAACTAAGTTTTCCCTTTCAGAAAAGAGAAACCTTCTTTAAATACAAAATAAGACATCTGACTAGGTTTTTCCTTCAAATGCTAATTTTTCTGTTTGGTAAATCTATCTGTCATCTGTATTTTCATAGGGACAGGATCAAATATACTGTATATCTTCCATGTATCCTTCCATGTAAATTTGTGAATTAAAAAAGGTGATTCTGCAGATAACAACAACCCCATATTTCTTATACCCTGATTAAGAAACGGGGTGTGATTTGCTTCAGTGTTTAAGAATTTTACATTTAATAGAAGGAAAACAGTAACATCTCCTCCTCTGGGGGAGATGGGCAGCATATACATTTAATAAATAAGTAAATAAAAATATAAACAAACATATTTGCATTACTCTTGGAAGCAGTGTAATAATCATATTTAGTGCATTCTTATACTCAGTGACTCAGGAATAAGCATATTTCAGCTCCATTTACTTCTGAATAGATATGTCCAGATTAGCATTGTGAGATGTTTACCTTTTCTGCAGAAAGGGCCATCGTATGCTGTCTGGGAGCAGTCACATGAGTATCCATTGTATTTTTCAACACAATTGCCACCATTTTTGCAATGCATCCCATAGCTTGTGCAATGGCCAGAACAACCAGGTTTCACACCTGGAGTGACTTTTGCTCTTTCTTCTAAATCCAGAGTCAATCCATTCATTCTTAAAGAGCGAATACAGCCCAAAAATCCTTTCTGTTCACCTGCAGCACCTGAAGAACATAACATGCTAAATGAAAAATGAACAGAACGAACACAAAATTACAACTTCTAATAATGAAGAATAGATTCAACTGAAATCCAGAAGCTAAATAAAGCCTTATAAGTGGAATCTTGTTCTTTCCCAGTTGCCATCCCAAAGATTTCAGGATATGGACAGAAGGGTATCTATTCCAATAGGTCTGACCGAGATCCCATTAAATTTTTTGGGGGAGAATGAGATTTGCCCTCTTCAGAGCAGCCCTTCTAAAAGTGCAAACCTGGGAGAGTAGATTAACTTGAGAGACAGAAATTTACTCTCTTGCTAAACAGTGGCCGTTAGGCCTTAAAGTAAGCAAGTCCAGAACAAAGAAATAGGATTGAACTCAAATTAAATGAATTAAATACAGCCATATTAAAAACAACAGTTGCAATTAATAATCTGCAAAAGAAAGGAGCAGACAAAAGAGATGTTCAGTTCATCTGCAAATACATTATCATTGAGCATCAATAACGGAAACTTATCTAAACTTATTCCTCCAACAGCTGTTGTATTGATTCTTTGCATTCCATTGTTACCATAGTTAGTAATAATAACTCAAATCACTATGATTCCAGATTGCTGTCAATAATTATTAGATGATGATCTAGTAGTCATCTGATGATGATGATAATGATGATGATGATGATGATGATGAGATGATAATGCAACAATAATGTACTACTATTTTCTAGTATTTAATAGAAACTGAGACATAAACCTTAAAATCTTTATGGAAGCAAAATTGGAAAAAGATAATCCAACACAGAGACATTAAGAAGTATGCAGAAAGGAAAGAAAGAGTAACATGTTTAAAAATTCCCCTCTCACCCCTATGGGTGGTATGTGTCTACCTCAATCTTGGGTCTTCTACCAGAGGCCTGGGAGTTTGAGGGTTCTGTGCAGTATCTTAGCTGTTCCTACCACTGCACTCTTCTGGACAGACAGCTCTGATGTTGTTCCTGGGATCTGTTGGAGCCACTCTCCCAGACTAAGAGTCACAGCCCCAAGTGCTCCTACCACCACTGGGACCACTTTGGCTTTTACTTTCCACATCCTCTCAAGTTCTTCCTTCAGGCCCTGGTACTTCTCCAGCTTCTCATACTCCTTCCTGATGTTGCTGTCACTTGGCACTGCTACATCTATCATTACCACTGTCTTCTGGTCTTTGTCTACTACCACGATGTCTGGTTGATTGGCCAGTACCTGCCTATCCGTCTGGATCTGGAAGTCCCACAGGATCTTAGCCCTGTTATTCTCCATAACCTTCTATGGAATCTCCCATCTGGACTTGGGAGAGTCTAGCCCATACACTGTGCAGATGTTCCTATATACAATGTCAGCTATTTGGTTGTGATGTTCAGTATATGCTGTTCCTGCCTATATCTTACACCCTGCCACTATGTGTTGGACTGTCTGTGAGGCCTCTTTGCACAATCTGCACCTTGAGTCCTGTCTAGTGTGGTAGACCCCTGCTTCTATGGATGTGGTGCTTAGTGCCTGTTCTTGTGCTGCTATGATCAGTGCCTCAGTGCTGTCTTTTAGTCCGGCCCTTTCCAGCCACTGATAGGATTTCCCAATGTCAGCTACCTCAGCATTCTGTCAATGGTACATCCTATGCAGGGGCTTGTCTTGCCATGGTACTTCCTCCACTTGAACTTCCTCCCATGTCTGCTGCTGCCTCAGGTATTCTCTCAGCAGCTCATCTTTGGGTGCCATCTTACTGATGTATTCCTGGATGCTCCGGGTTTCATCCAGGACAGTGGCTTTGACACTCATCAGACCCCGCCCACCCTCTTTGTGGCTGGTGTACAATCTCCGGGTGTTGGACTTGGGGTGGAAACCTCCATACATTGTGAGGAGCTTCGGGGTCTTCACATCGGCAGCCTCCACGTCCTCCTTTGGCCAGCTCACTATATTGGCAGGGTATCTGATGACTGGCAGGGTGTACATGTTGATGGCGTGGATCTTGTTCTTCCCATTAAGCTGGCTCTTCAGGACCTGTCTGATCCTTTGGTGGTACTTGGATGTTTCTGTCTTCCTTGCCGCCTCCTCATGGTTCCCATGTGACTGTGAGATACCAAGGTATTTGTAGCTGGTTTCTGCGTCTGCTATGTGGCCCACTGGTAGTTCCACCACATTGGTCTTAACTACCTTCCCTCTCTTTACTATCATACTGCCACACTTCTCCAGTCTGAATGACATCCCAATGTCCTCACTGTAGATCTGTGTCAGGTGGTTCAGTGAACTGATGTCTCATTCACTCTTAGCATACAGCTTGATGTCATCCATGTAGAGGAGGTGGCTGATGGTGATTCCACTCTTGAACTTGTACCTGTATCCAGTCCTTGTGATTATCTGGCTTAGGGGGTTTAAGCCTATGCAGAACAGCAGCAGGGACAGTGCATCACCTTGAAATATGCTGCATTTAATGGTCACTTGTGTGAGCTGTCTTGAGTTCACTTCCAGTGTTGTTTTCCACAGTCTCACTGAGTTCTTGAGGAAGGTCCTTAGTGTCCTCTTGACTTTGTATAGAGCCAGGCATTCACAGATCCATGTGTGTGGCATTGAGTCATAGGCTTTCCTGTAGTCAATCCAGGCTGTGCTCAGATTGGTCTGCCTAGACCTTGAGTCCCGGGCGACTGCTCTATCTATGAGTAACTGGTGTTTTGAGCCTCTGGTGTTGTTCCCAATGCCCTTCTGAGCTGTGCTCATGTACTGGCCTACATGGTCTTGTAGTTTGGTGGCTAGGATGCCTGATAGAACTTTCCGTGTTGTGGGAAGGCAGGTTATTGGTTATTAGTTGGATGGTGCTGTTCCCTTGTGAGGGTCTTTCATGATCAGCACTGTACTTCCTTGTGTTAGTCAGTCTGGATGGGAGCATGCTGCTAGCAGCTGGTTCATCTGTGCTGCTAGGTGTTCATGCACTGCTGTTAATATATATATAAAACATTCCCCTCTCACCCCTATGGGTGGTGCGTGACTTCCTCAATCTCAGGTCTTTTACGATAGGCCTGGGAGTTTGAGGGTTCTGCGCAGTATCTTAGTTGTTCCTAGCACTGCACCCTTCTGGACAGAGAGTTCTGATGTTGTTCCTGGGATCTGTTTGAGCCATTCTCCCAGCTTAGGAGTCATGGCCCCGAGTGCTCCTACCATCACTGGGACCACTTTGGCCTTTACTTTCCACATCCTCTCGATTTCCTCCTTCAGGCCCTGGTACTTCTCCAGCTTCTCATGCTCCTTCTTCCTGATGTTGCTGTCATTGGCACTGCTACATCTATCACTACTGCTGTCTTCTGCTCTTTCTCTACTATACCGCTATTATATATGTATGTATGTATATGTATATATATACTGTACACACACACACACACACACACACACAGTATATATATTTATTTCAATGTTTATTTTTTTCATTTACTTTCAGAATATGCTAACTTCATCAGTCCTTGTAGGCCAAATCAGATTTGGTTCCACCAGAGTCAATGGATCCCTTCTATTTGTCAGACATGCTACAAGTACTTTTCACTTATTGCTAAACAAGTATTCTAAGATTTCTTTAATATTTTTGACAGATTATGTGAAAAACGCTAAAATCTCCACCTGGTAACAAATATAAGCAGCAGTATAGCCATAAATGATAGCCTTTGTATTGTTCTTAGTAGTGTCTTGTGCACAGTTTCACTGACCCCTTGAAAATGAGTTTTGATTCCCAAAGTGTCTGCATCTGTAAATATCATATGCTTTCAAACTTTATGGCATTCACAGAGTCCTTAAAAAAGTATGTTTAAAATGTTTTTCTTAGAAGTGATGTGCTTCCCATCACAGCAGCCAAATGCACATGAAAACCAAATGAGTCAGGTTCTGCATACATGAGAGGTATTGGGTCTCATTCATGGCATTTCTTTCCATGTGGGAGGGTCCAGGTTCACTCCGAATAACAGAGTACAGCAGAGCTAGGGAAAGACCTCTTTTTGAGATCTGAAGAGCTGTTGTCAAACAGAGGCACCAATGGCCTGTTTCAGTATAACACAGCTTTCACTGATATCCAGGCAATATGTTTGCATACCATTACCTGTGTAAGATAAGGGCCAGTGTGTTATCCCAGCACCAGATGGAAAAATTGACCAGGCACCTGGATTCAAATACATACACTGATTCAGAGGATTTTAAAGAGTAATACACAGTTGAAACCAGAGTTTTTTCTTTTGGGATTGATGGACAAACAGTTGGAAAAAAGTCATGGATCTTTGTTTTTGTATATTATAACTGCAGCGAAATTATTGTATGCACAAAGATGGAAAGACCTGGCACTACCCACAATGGAGAAATGGTTGGTGAAAATGATGGAACTTGCTGAGATGGCTAAATTGACTTCTTTGATCAGAGAAAAGACAATATCTATATTTATTGCTGATTGGAAACCCCTTATAGACTTTTTGCATGAAACAAAAAAATGAATTTATGATTTATGGTTTTGATGATTAGACAGAATAGATTATAGGAAAAAGAGAGTTATGTTGTAATTATAGAGTAAGAGGTAAATTTATAATTGTACTTATAACTGCTGTAAAGAAGATTGGAAGCTACTTCTTTGTAGATTTTTTTCTTTTCTATTTTTCTTTTATAGTACTTTTTCCCCCCTTTCTTGCACTTCTAGCTTTCTATTTGATTTTTCTTCTTGTCTTTTTCTCATTTTATATTAGTTTGTATTAGTTTTTAATCTTCTTTTTAAAAAATCCTTAATAAAATTATACAGAAAGAAAAAAAGAAAAGAAAAGAAAAGAAAAATTGACAAGCCACATAAGTGGATTTCCTGAATGCAGATATGTCAAATTATGAGGGATAAAATCAGCACTGTGTGAAATGATGAAAAGAGTAAGACAGAAAACTCATTTTCTCCCATGTTAATGGAAGCAGAGCAATGAAATATATTAAAATGATGTATACAGCCTTCAGCACCTTGGCAGGTACCAGATCATCAATAGAGCTGAAATGGCAGTATAGCTTCCTCAATTGTATAGTCATTATTCATCAGGATGACTTGTTCTTTATTTTTTTTCTTCTGCAAATCTCTAACAGCTAAAAAATGATCTTATACAACAACCTTTCAATTAAGTGTAAAGTTGTGACAAGTACAGCACTGAAGCAGGTCTTTCTCTTTTAAGCCATACCCAAAGTCATTTAGATATAATGAGAAAATGTAACATTCCTTTGACTGAGGAAGTACTAGGATTTTCAAATCAGTAGGTTTAGCAGGCATTTGATATAACTGGAGGCACTGGGATATAAACTCTCGCATTTGAATTGTTGACTCCATCAACATGTACAATAAAACTGCTGAATCACATTATACAGATTTATACAAGACAGCTATTCTGTTGATACTACTCTACTCCTCCCTTTCTTCAAATTTAGGTGAGGCTCTGAAAGTACTGAATCAGTGTCTAGAACTCATCTTCCTTGGTGGAGTAGCAATTTGTTTCAGAGGGTTATGATAATTTTTGAAGTGGTGGTTTGTTGCTTGGTTGCTTCCAAGTCTTCATGACCTGATGGACATCAGTTTGCCAGGATTCTGTCAGTAACTGCTTATTGAGATCTTGTGCACTTATGATTGTGTCAACAGTGGTGGTATCTAGCCAGGCTTGTCTTCTGTTAGAGTCTTTTTTGGTTGCCTTCAATTTCTGCAAGCATCAGGCTCTTCTTCACTGACTTGCTTCCATGTTATGTGTCCAGAATATTTAATATTTCATTATTAGTGCTTTCATTGAACCGTCTGCTTTTCCTTCATCTGATATTGAATTATTTCTTCTGCATTCCCCCTAAAAAAGGAATGCCTCCCCTAAGTCCCTTTTGTGTGGGTCTTGAAAACCTCTCTGATAATTTTTGCTGAAAATCAGAGGTTTGTCAATGGCAGGTATCACATAAAAACTGGAGTAAACTGTAAAGCCACACAATAGCCTTTACATTGTTTAAACAAACAAACAAACAAACAAACAACAACCCAAATCCTCCCGTATAACACCAAGGGAAAATAACCCCAAATCCCGGGCCCATCCTTGCACATGATATGGCCATATCCATATTGCACCATTGCTTTACCTACTGTGGATCCCATTAAAAATATAAGTGGGGTTTCTGGCCACCAATAGATAGTCTAGTCATACCTTAAATTAGATTTGCAGTTTGAAGAGTGCTCACTAATATATATATATATATATATATTAACTAACACCCAAATGGCAGCCATAGCACAAAGTACTTTGTTTTGGCTGACAGACAGATACAGTTTGGGCACTGCTATTTGGTAGCATCTGGATTAGACTTATGCAGTGCATAAAAGTGGCATAAGTTGTTAACTGTAACTGATTACTTGATCATATTTTACATTTCTTAAATTGCACAGGCTATCATAATATTTTTCAAGCAAAAAACTGAAATGCTAGTACTTGCATTCAAAGCCCCAAATGATTTGGGGCTTGTATTTTGAAAGAAACACCTTCTGCTGCATGAGCCAGCCTAAATACTAAGATTACAGTGGCAAGCTTGTCTTTGAAGCCTTCTGTTCTGTCTAAAGGCAGTTGAGCAAAAATAATCTTTTCATCTGTTGTGCCTTGCCTATTAAATGACCTGCTTAGGAAACCTGCAGCCTGGCATCAAATGTTATTGTCCTGTTTTGGGCAGACTTGGGAGTTTTGGAATTATTGGGAGGCATAGAAATATTTTAAATAAGTAAATAAATGTGAAGAAGACCTCAGGCCAGTATGTACGGGATCTGGAGTGGCCACAGGCATATAGAAGAGGCACTGCATTTTCAGTTCAACATACCATTTCTACTTACCAACATAGAGCTGGCTATAGAGTTCTAGTCGAGTGTGACCTTCAGTGGGAGCCTTCCGGAGCTCTTTGGGGAACTGGTCTACTTGCAGGCTGGCCTCTTTGACATTGCGCTCTGCAGTCACTCGGTGCCACTGATCGTCAGTGAGTGGACGGGGTGACCTCACAATAATCTCTACTGGGCCGTTTCCAACATTAAATGAGAAAGATACATCTGTGGCAGCTGATGAGAGAAGGTTGGAGAAGTATCATTTTATAAAGATCCTGCTAAATTTGTGATTTTTTAAAAAAGATCTCTATTTGCAATTGTGTTTATTTTTATTTATTTACAGTATAGATTCTGAATATATACAACAACAAAAAATCAACAGGACAGAAATATCCATATAACAATGAATTCAGTTAATAAAAATTGCCCTGAGTCATTAAAGTCATTAAAGGGATTATTAAACCAAATGATCCTTAGAACTTAATCAGGGCTAAGTGTACTCCAGGGGAAGTGCATTCCAAAGCATGGGGCTATTGCTGAGAAGGCCTGTCTGTTGGCCTACACTTCACACACCTCTGAAGTAACCCTCAGCAGGCCCTTCCTGTATGTTCAGACCATACAGGCACTCATTCACATTTGAAACAGTGGTTTCTGATATATACCAGTGCTATGCCTTATTGGGCTCCAGACAGTAGCTCATGCCCTGATCACTACTTGGTTGGACTATTGTAATGCACTCTACAGATTCAATTATTCTACCCTTCAATAATAAAGAGCATTCTTTGAAGCTCTACTGTGCCTGTTCCTTGTCTTGGCCTACCTCAAAGGGCTGACAGTTGCTGATACCCTACCACTTTGTCAACAACTTTTCCACAGAGGAAGGCTGGAAGCAAGTCAAAAATTATGAAATATGACTTGCTTCAAGAGATGGCATCTTCAAGACAAGGTACACCAGTGCCTCTTTCAAGGAAGGTAGTATAATGCCCTCCCTTAGAGAAGTATTTACCATCTCCTAGCCACACACAATCTGCCATCTGAAGAAGGCATAAAAGCATGGATCAACCCTTGACTGGGAACCCTCTCCATTTCCTCAGGTTCCACAAGCTCTAAAGACGGTATTACAAGACAGTACTGTGTTCACCACAATGAGCTCTGTCCAACCCTCATCAAAAGCAAAGCAGCTACATGTGACTCTATCCACATGGAAACTGCAATATTATCCAGGTCATCCACCTATCCTTCCCTAAAAGAGTCTCAGTAACCCTGAATAGAGTTGCCTGGTAGGAATCTGCAAGCACAATAAGTGGAGTTATGGAGAAGAATCAACACATTGCTGCTTTTATCACCACCACATAGTTTTGAATGTGAGCGTGTACCACTGCTCAGTTGCATTGCTTTTGCCTTAATTCACAGTTAAAATATAGAGATAATGTTTTAATAGTATGGAATCATCTTACACATTAATTAAGTAATGTGCTAATGGTCATAAATTTATGATGGGACTTTCTGTAATAGGCACCAAGCTAATGAAGAGCAAAGAGGAAATGCTGGAAAATACAGAATCTAAATTGCTAAAGCAAGTTAATAACGAGTTAGGAGGAGTTTCTGTCTTTCTTCTGGATTTTTAAAGTTTGTATATTATGTCATAAAATTTGTTAAAAATTTAAAAAGGAAAAGGAATGCTCGATAAAGTATACTGTTATTTTTATTCATTTTATGTATCTGTTTCATGTATGGCAGTCTTCCTTTCTTTTGTCTTTTATGGTACAAATTGAAAAAGACTATTTTTATAGTTATACTAATATTTTATAGTTTATCACATTGCTTTTTCATATTATCAAAGCTTCTTATGCAGCTCACAATTATGTAAAATACATTTGTTTCCTAAATCATTTTAATTCTGATCTTCAGCCTTCAGATCTTAAGCCTCACAACTATTTTGTACCTTGAATCTCTCCAAAAGCCAGAAAAAAGGCCTGCTAATATTGTTTTATCTCACTTTGAGGGGGTTTTAAAGATTGCAAAGCAAACTCTGGATTATCCACTCTTGCACTAGACCAATAAACAAGTCCATGAACACATTTTAACAAACTAGACCACACTTACTGTGAAGTTTCAACAGAACTTCATGTTGGGATCTTGATGACAGCCACTTCAACTTTTACTCACTGAGGTATATTTTTCAATAATTAAATAATTAAAAATAAATAATTAAAAATATTGGGGGAAATCACAAATTGTGCCTCCTAAGTATCAATACAAGAATGCAACTGGCTTCTACTAAGCATAAATATACTTTCCTTTTGATGTAAAGCAAAAGCAAAACACAACAAAAACTTCAAAACATCCATTGCAAAACATTTCAGGATGAAGACATCTCCTTTCTGTTTTAATCTTTAGGGTATGAAATCCCCCTTGCCCTTGTGAAGTAAATTGAATAAGTGCCCTTATTTGTTTTGTTTTTTAAAACAGTGGGCTTCATTTGTTTTTGGCATTCTAATTCGCACTGTGTTCCAAATAGCATGCCTGGATCCAGTTTGATTTTCTTTTTCCCTCAGTGTTTTTTGTTTGTTTAAATATCTCAAAATTCAACAGATGTTTTGTCCTTAAATACAGAGCTCTTTTAACATGATGCAGGGTCCTCCTCCTCTGTCATGTTGTTCGCTGTGAAATCCCTCCCCTTTTTTACTGTTCATAACCCTCCTGTGAAGTATTATTTGTTCTTCATATTGTACAATCAGTGTCACGGAACAATGGACAGATGAATCAGAGCCATTCCTGTCCTTGTGTGTTTATCTTCTAAGAGCTACAGCTGTCACAGGGCTTAATGGTGTCTGCCCCCCTTCCACCTCTTACGCATCCACAGAGCACTGGCCATTGTCTGATGCCCCCAGAAAAGAGCAAGGCTGAATTAACAAAAGAGGAACATACCTAGTCCTCCAAATTTGTGCAGTAGCACATCCATGCTAGTCAAAAGTGAGGAAGAGAGGAGAAGGAAGGAAGGAAGAGGAGCCCAAGGCTAATTTTATGACAACGCTTGCATGGTATAACCTGGGCCTTTGAATTCATCATTGGGGCATCACAGATCAAAGGTGAGGGAAAAAGTAGATGAAAGAGAGTTGAGCAACTGAAATCCATTGGCAACGAGATAGTAAAAGGACCCAGGAAGGCGCAGATCGATACGCAGATCAATATTCCCTACTATGTGAAACCAGTATGGCATGCAGCACAATTCCATGTATTCAGTGAGTCTTTTCCCTATATATGTTGGGCGTAGTATTTCAGTCTAAACCCTGATTCTCGACAATGGCAAGAATATTTCTTTGAGTAATTCATTTGCACTTTAAATTACCTGCTAACTTAAAACTACAGTAGGAATTTAGAGAACTGTAAGTCTAAAGGAACACCTTATGAAATATTTATTGAAGCATTTTTGAATACTAGAGTGTGTTTTATGTATATTATCACAGCAATTTTTATAGGACCCAATAAGGCAGGCTGATATTTTTATTTCTCGATCAGAACAGTCAAAGCTGTTTATACCACAAACTTTGATATCTTATTTCCTAGCTGCTTGCTCCTTAGTTCCCTTATATGTTTTCTAAAACTTTGTCCATTTCCTCTTGCATTTAATTGTATAGACATTTCCTTCTCTTATCTTTTCTGAGTTTTCTGGCATTTAGATACCAGCTCAGTTTGTGCATAATACCCTTTTGGTTTCTGCCAGCTTGCCAGAGCAAGCAGACTTTATTTATTTATTTTTTTAAAATAGAATACAGGTCTGAAAAATACAACTAAAACCTTTAGTCACAGGTGGTAGATTTTCAGGCAGCAAGTTGTCCATTATTTCTACTGTCATGGGTGTGTGTATGAGTAAGATTAGGGATGTATACACAGCTGACACTATTTACTTTCAGGCTCAGCTTTTTTAGACAAGCGAGAGATCTTCATGGACTAAATTAAGGACAGATAAATAATCTATTTCCATTCCTGTGTTCCTGCTATTTCATTCAGAAAACCATCTGGTTCAATTTCCTCTTTTATTTGTACTTTTCTTTTTTTAAAAATCTGTGTCACAGAGCTACATTTCTGGAAACAGTTTTCTATTAGTATAAAGTATTTGATGCAAGAACAGCCTGTACAGAGATGTGATGAATTTTCTTTTGTGATCTTTTTTGCTTTGTTTTTTTAAGGACAGGGAAAGCCCTTTTCAAGCATGATATAATTGTAGATTTCCTGCACCGGCAGGGAGCTGGATTGGAAAATGCTATTATTTTGTTGATTTTAAGCCTTCAGAAATTTTGGTGAATGGCATTATAGGAATCATATTAAGGAAATCTAATCCAAGCTAACGATTACCTGCCAGAGTTTTGTACAGACATAAAAGCCCAAAATGCCATGAAATAAAGTTGCTTTAAAAAAAAAATCAGAAGATTTGGTATTAGAGGATCCATTTTGGAATGCCATAAAGTATATCAACTTTTTCTTATATTTGGATGGCTTCAGAACCAAACTTACCTAATAAACGTGTTCAGTTTTTATAAATTTTAAATGTGCAGTAAGGGAATCACAGAGTACACAAACAATAAAAGGATGACCAGATCAAAATGTGTGTGCTCATACAGAAGCATTATCAAATACATTCTGGAGGCTTATCAATTCCAGTCATATAAATTGATCAGAATTTTAAAAATTTTATTGCATGGGAAATATTGTCCCTGGTATTATCCTTTTGTAAGATAGACTTGTAAGCTTACTTTTATAGATATCAGTAATGCTATCAAGCCTATACTATTGATTTTGTCCTACAGTAAACTCTTGTTACCTGAGAAAGGCTTAAAATGTTATTTGTTCTGAAAGAGGACCACTTCTTTTTAACCTTTCCATGAAAGTTAAAAAAGCTGCATGTCAGTATTATGCATTATTTCATACAGAGTATTTCCATATTATTATTAAAAGGATCAACTTCAACTATCAATCTGCCTATGTTTCAAAATCAGTGACTTTTCTCCTGTTTTCCTTTGAGAACTGTTTAGTTGGTTAAAATAAAAGAAAAAAGAAAGTATTTTCATAGTTGCCTTCCTATCTGGGTTCGGGAGCTAGCAAACACCATAGCTAATTTTAAAAACTACACGCACACACACACACACACACATATGCACATATGTATATATATATACATATGCATATACATACACATACATACATACGTATATATGTATATACATTACTGTATATATATATATATTTTTTTATAATATACATACACACACTGAGTGAATTTTATTGCTCTACTCAGGTTTTTAGTTGGAACTTGGATTGATTTTAGTATTCTACAGGGTGCTTTAATTGTTGTTTGTTGTTCTTAATAGTGTCGACAATTTGATATTATCCTTGGGAGGCTTTTCTGGACCTAAAAACAGAAATATTTTAAATGAAGGAATGACACACAAGGAAAAACAAATATGTGTTAAATCATCTATTTCCTTCAAAACCAGATTTGCTGCTGGACTAGGCAGTTAAAAAATGTGAAGGTAAAGCGATATCTTCATGCAACACACATAGCTGGTTCCAAATTTATCTACTTCCTTTGCTTTAGAGTATGGATGGATTTGCTGATCCTAGCTTCTAGCCCCCAGGGGACCTTTAGTGAAAGAAATATACTTAAATAAAGGTAGGAATGGTATGCTAAGGTTCAAACTTCCAAAAAGCTTTGAAGGGTCTCAGCTTCATTTCTATCCACCAAAGGAATTAATTTATCATGCTGGACCACAAAGGGGTTTTCTGCTCCAGTGATTTTACCTATTTATGCCACTTCCCCTACCCATTAATGGTGAATGCCTATAAATCTACAGGGAAATTAGTGAGGTGGCTCCCTTATTTTTAACATCCTTTTATTCTCTGTTTTATTTTCATTTTTATATTTTTAATGTATTTATTGACTGTTTTTAGCTTTGTTGTCGGCCACCCAGAGTCATCTGTGGTGAGATGGGCGGCTATATAAATTGGTTTTAATAATAACAACAACAACAACAACAACAACAACAACAACCACCACCACCACCACCACCACCAGTAGACAAATTCCAGATACTATTCTCTTTTCTTCCCTCTCAATTTTAGTCAGGTTGCTTTGATGAAAAGGGCTTGTGTTGTGTTTATAGTACACAAAGCAATGGATGGTGGGAGGAGGGAGTAAACAAACTTTAATTTGTTTCTGTGTACTCTTTTTGTAAACAGCTGGATATAGCTATTTTACCTTCTTCAGACTGCAAGGAATTGGACAGGGAGTTTCACAGATTGATCTACTGACATGGTCTAAACTTGCTGGCATCCATCCACTGCTCCGATAAAACAAAGCAAGGCACAGCTCAGATAGGATGGTCACAATTCTATGCCATCAGACTACTGTCATTAGAGCATAAAGAAAAAAATAATAATAATAAAAATGTGGCAGAAAAGCCATCATAGTCTTCTATGCACAGATCTTATAACATTAAAATGCTTCCCATGTTTTTCTTCCATTGCCATATTTTCTTTCATATGGGAATGGATATCTATTGCTCTCAAAAGGCCAGTATCACCCCTCAGTCATCAAAAACTAAACCATGTTTCTAAGAGCTAATCAACTCACAATGTGAAGTAGCATTCACATGGCTCTTGGAGCTGTTTAACTTATGCATGAACATTACTTCTCTGTCACTAAATAATTCAATTCTTGATTACACACAGCTTAAATGTATTCTGATTCCATTAAACTCATGGCATCACATTTATAATAATAAGCAATACAATTTTTTTCCCTTGTGAAGCCTCATTCACACATGCACAACAACACTGATTCTACACTCAGGTCACAAGTATTTTTTCCTTTAATCTGGTTAGCAAAATAGAGTAACCATAGAAATAAGGATAAATGCTATGCAGAAAAGTAATGCTTGGTAGGAAGGGAATTTAGTGTAGCAGTAATCTGGGATGATGTCAGGCCCAGCCCAAGAACAATGGTGAAACAGTCCAGTTGAGTTCAGTTCCTTTATTTGCTTACACCATATAGACAGAATCTTGCCAGACTAAATCTATACTACTGCAACAAGTGGATATACCCTGGGAGATTCCAGGGAGTGGCTATCCTGAACCTGTTATGCTTCCCACGCTCCACCTCAGGACTGTGTTGCCTTTTGTCTCTTTCCCTTTCTGGAATGTACCCCCTCCTTCCTGATAGCCTTGCTCTCTGCTGAAATCCACCACAGGTGAGGTGAGATGTGCTGCCAATTCTTGTCCCTAATCTGCTGTTTGAACTCTCAGTAATCAGTACAAGGAGAACAGGTTGTAGATATCTGGCATCTCAAATGAAAGTTACAATCATTGAATGAAAAACAGGCATGTATAGACATGTATAAAACAGACAAAAATGGAAGAAGCCGAACTACTTCCTCAATAAAAATCGTAGACTATTTTTGAATTGAAAATAAATTCTTTTAGGATTTCCTGAAAAGGGGAATTTACCTAAATTACATTTAATGAAACCTAAAATTCTTTTTTTGATATGCTGGAATATAGCCAAGATCTTCTGTTAAATTTTGAAGAACTTTCTAAACAAATATTATCCTAAAATTTCCTGGCTTGTTCTTAGAGAGAAGAAGGTTTTTTGATTTCCCAGTTTAGGACTGAGAGAGATTGACTGGCTCAAAGTCATCTAGCCACTTCTTTGTTGAAGGAAGGACTGAAACCTGCCCCCCCTCCCCCAGTCCAGACTTTAACCACTGCATCACACTGGCGATCACTGGTCATATACATCAGATACAAAATAATGATACATTTATTTAATAAAATATTGCCAGATTTTCACTTTCAACACAATTTTTGCAGTCTCTATTGTGCATCCATACTCAGCAAGTAGATGGAAAAGTTCTGAGTGAATCTAGTTTCTGGAAACATTTTTTAAAGTCTGTCTTGATGTGTGAAATGACCAGCAGCTGTAAAAGTAATTATAATATAAATGTATTAAGTTATGTAAAAATGTTGCCCGACATGATTCTTCATCTTTGCCAGCTGATCCTTGAAAGGTGACAAGTAGAAAGAAGTATTGTTTGATGAATGGGCCAACCCAATGCTTTAGCCCTCCTCTTTACTCCACTTTATTAATGGGTTCCCCATAAGACCATACCTCATTAGCTATTCTGCAAAACAGGTTGCTTTATATATTATAATACTTTTTTTCTATTCAGGAAATAAAATATATGGTTTTGTTTGAAATTGTTTTTTTATTTGCTTTCTATAGCCACCCATATATGAAGGTCCTGATTATACATGTAGAATTTAACTAAATTTGGTCAACATTTAACACGATAAATGCTGCAGGGTTATTAACCAATAAACTGGTATAATTTATATCACTAGTGTTATAACACAACTACCTTTTAGTGATGTACTATTTATATATAAGAAAGAATTTCAGTCTTGTGAAAACAATATTACTTTACACACTTTAAAGTCTTTAATTATTTGATCCACATATTAGCACAATGTTTTTGGGCCCCCTGACTAATATCCAAAGGAAGGAACTGCAGGGGGACAATTACCATGCCCATGGAAGCCGATCAGCAAGTCATGTAATATGCCTTGATTTCTGTAAAAGCTTCTGAACCAGGCCTGCTTTAGTAAGCTAAGTTGGAATCAGGGAGACTTGGGATTCATAGACGTGACCCCTAACTGCCCTTCAAAGATGCCTTGCTAATAGTTCTTTAAGGACTTGTCCTAACGACACAGCTTTCATCTCATTCCCTGGCTAACTTTGTACTCAACTGATCTGAAGTTATACTACTGTTTTCCATTTTCTCTTGACACAAGCATTACTGATGGCGAACTTCTGGCATTTTGGCAGCAGCTGTGGTGATGATGCAGTCAGAGGCCGGGATCTGTCTAGCTCCTACTGGCTGCTTTTGCCTGCAGTGTGCCCACCCACACTTTTCAGTCCTGGCAATTGCTTGTGAGGCTGAATCCTCAGAGAAATGGGGGCTCCCTGTGTAAATTATCCCTTCTCTTCTCATTTGTTCAATAATTCCATCAAAATGTTAGCTAATTATAGGCTACGCACATGAACCTGGAGTCATAGAAATCCTCCCTTATTTGTTACCTTTGGCAACCTGGCTATCACTGCAGCTTTTGACTGCTGTTCTGGCAACAAGAGCAGTGGAGATTATGAACTACAAGAACGGGGTTGGGAGAAGCAGGGAGTCTACTCACAGAGGCCTGGCAACAGCCCTCTTTGCAAAGTGATAGACAGAATGAGAGAGAGCATGAGAGGACAAGATAAATGAGCCAGATAAAGCAAGCAAGTGTAACAGAGCAAGGTAGCGAGAGAGAGAGAGAGAGAGAGAGAGAGAGGGAGGGAGTGACAGAGAACTCTGTGAGAGAAAATCTGTGGATAATTTGTGGGATGGAGAGTCTCAGTGCCTGATTTGCAGGTTGTGTGGGGGCTTCCCAATAAAGCAGGAGAGGCAGAAAGTTCTCACTCATTGCAAATCAACTTCTGACAAAAGACTAAACCCCTGGATCTAGGTAGCTATCCCCCTTGTCCCCATTCCCACCCCATGTTAGGGAAAGTGATTGGTACATATTTTCCCCACTGGCAGGAAATAACCCCAATTGCTTTCTTTTAATTTGTCCTATGTTAAAGCTGTCACTTCAAGCACTGCTCACTGACCTCATTACTAAGGCACAAGAGAGATCAGTGGGCAGAAGAGATCAAGACATGCCAGCATACCTTTGCATCCCCAAATGGACTAGAGAAGAGCATATTGTGCTAGCTGTTAGGATGTGTAGCTGCCCTCAAATTCCCATCCAGTCTTGAATTTCACATGGGTGGTTTATCATCTTTTAGTCTGAATTATTGTGTAGGGCAATTGTGATGGAGGAGAATCATACCCGTCTCCTTAAATCTTGGGAAGAAAGATAGTATATAAATTGTAAAAAAGAATCATTTAAAATCAAAGGAATGTGGCACTACAGTGTTACTGAGCATAGTTATATAGGTAGACCTACTTCTGAGCTGGCTAGATTAAAATGGTTAAATTAAGCATAAAACATTCTAGATTAAGACAGGATACCCAGGCACATTTTCTTCTGCATCACTGGAGAGTTCATAGAGTATGCATGATAGTAAAAGTTTAACACCTTATCTTATCTTCATCTGACACTCTCGTTCATGCTGTGGATATACTTACATTTTAGTTCAAGTTTGATGAAGTCTGAATTCCCCCGATTCTCAAGGAACACTCCATCAGGGGCTGATGTTTTGAAATAGAATGAAATGTCAGCACTAGTTTCCCCTTGGAAGGTAGAGAAGTGGAGATACGAAGATCGAGTCACAAATGATGCAGCATTCCAATAATTTTCTGTGAAGTACAGAAAAACATATTTCTTTTGACTTATATGCTACTTAAAATTAGAAGAAATAAAGAATACTTTTTAAAAAGGGCCAGAAAGCTGAGGTTCAAAATGGCAAACAGGCTATAGTACTTCTATATGAAAAAGAATAATTATTTTTAATTTTAAAAAGTTTATTCATAATTCAATTATTTCCATTAATAAATTGTTGCAGGTCACAGTTGCCTATAATTTCATGATCTTCACAATTGCTGTTCATGATATGTTTTACTAGAAAATTCTGCTCGCACTTGATAATCAAGAGTGAATATACTTAGCTGCCAAGTTACTGGAAGCTTCCCTCTGCTAAAGTGTACTTGAAACAAGCATCTGAAGAGATTAATGGAATTCCTGAAGGCCAACATTACATCCTTTTGTGATGAGGCTTTATGAATTCCATTACAATTAAGCTAAGGTAAAAATTCCCAGTTCAACTATTTTTTTTAAGATAAACATAGTGAGATGAAAGTAAAAAAATAGTTCTATGAAATCTTGAAGTCTAACAAACAGAGTGTAACTGATGTTTGGAGGGCTTATAAAAAGAAGTGCTAGAAACCCCAAAAGTTTACATATTGAACTAAGAAAGCCAAACAACATAAAAGCAGCTAGAGGCATAATATACAAAGAGTGTCAGAATCCTCCCAAGATTTCATAATAGATTATTATATGGCTAGTTTTAAAAAATGGTTTTTTACATGCTGCGGTTCTGCCATTGTAAAAGGAGTGGGGGGGAGTAGGAATGAGAAACCGTTTAAAGCCGATGGCTCCTTATCACAGGCTCTGGCATGCTCAAGGACATACCAGCAAGGGAATCAGAAGATCAAGAACTAAGGGCGATGTAGGGGGGGAGAAAGTAAGAAAACAGCTTTTGGCGCGCTTTTGCTCAGTCTTAGCAATGCTTTGGATCTGTACACTTATTCTCAATAAATGAATTTTCTTTTGAATCAATATTGGTTGCAAGGAAAGTTA
The DNA here is from genome assembly GCA_030867105.1 of Liasis olivaceus. NCBI lineage: Eukaryota > Metazoa > Chordata > Lepidosauria > Squamata > Pythonidae > Liasis > Liasis olivaceus. The sequence goes on along the minus strand of CM061351.1, from coordinate 56,424,478 downwards.
CTGGATTTGGGATGAACAGGTGGCAGCTAGTTACAAAAGAGCATAAATGAATACCAGGTCTAACCAAGTACATAGAAGAAATAAGTATGGAAAGGTGCTAAGTCTCTAGCTGTTGTAAGTTATCTCAATGAAAGTGAAGAAAGCTCACTTTATTTTATTTAGTTATGTGATAAATTATGTGGTTGCCTCTGCCCACCTAATGTGATAGTACTCTAACTATCTTACAGTAGACCTTTAATCAGAGAGGACCAAGAAAGAAGACTTTGGAAGAAGGAATGATCTAGAGGAAAAAAGTTAGGAGGCAGAAAACTGCAAGGAAAAAAAATATTGCAAAAAGTTATTTTCTGAAGAGCTGGGAATACACTGAAACACTATTCTTCCACCCAGAATTTTTCAAATGGTATGGATTTCAACTTCCATAAAGTTGAATTTTTATATGAAAAGAGTAACTTCATAGATTTTAATATCCATGAATGAAACAAAAATAATACTAAGAAGAAGGAGAAAAAACAAACATGCACTGTAAGAGCATGTAAATAATATTGTTATCATACAAAATAGCCTAATTTCTCTGAAAAGTAAAGATTTGAGTTCTGAAACACAGAAAAAGTTAGGCTGGATTTTCATGGGAAAGATGATGGGTGATTTTATCTTTTCTCCAAGTAACAAATGGTTCTTGATTACATACTTGCTTCAAATTATGCTATATGTATCTCCATCATTAATGATGAGTTTAGATGGAAAGTATTCAAAGCTCAAGCTAATTATAGGTTATGGGGAAAATTAGATGGCTGCACAAAAGTGCTATCCTATAGTCCTTGAGCTGGCAGAAAAGTATGCCAGCATAAATTGTGCTAACCTCGTTGCGGATCCCTATTCTGCTATGGGAATGAGAACAGCAACTGTGCTGCCTTTACTGATTTAATGCAAGACAAATTAAAGAATGTGCTGGATTCCCTTGGGCTTTATTTTCCTTCCCAACAATATTTACCTGCTTGTGGAAAAACAATGACCTATCACTCTCTGTAATGTGGCTTCGTGCAGGTTTGACAAATGTAGGCAGGTGCTTGAGATGGCATATTTAATCACCTGTCAAGTCACCTGACTAACAGGTTGCAAGCACAGAGATCCAGCTGTGACCTATTAGTCAGGTTGCTTCTGAACATGTGTGTACAGCTCTTTTGAAAGACTGCTAAACACATTCCCACAAATAGTTCAGTTAACACATCACAGGTATGGAAGAGAAGCGTGGGGTAAAGTAGAAGGCAATGATTGATAATGAGAGGGCTCCATCAACAACTAGTGTTGCATAGATATGGCAGTGCTGCAAGCAAGCAACGGAGGAGGCCAGTTCTGACCTTGTGGCTGGTAGCATCAGAACGTAACCAGTGGACTGCAATTGTGATTGGCTCACATGTAATAATGGCAGAGATCACCATGGTACCTAGTACTACCAAAGCCAGAATGAAGTAGGCAGAATGGAGTTGACAGACACCTCTCCCTTCCCTCCAGTAATAAAAACAATAAAATTACAGCATTGCTAAGCATTCTTGTTGACAAAAACCAGTGGAAAACATGTAATGTTCTTAACCGTAACAGTGTCAGCCCCATGAGATTGATCAGGTCAGAAAATCAACTTCCCAGGAAGACTAGAGCTATATTTTATTGAGCTTGCCTATAATAACAAAATCTTGCAAGTCTGATCGTGCTATACTTCCCTGCCTTCTTTTACCCCAGTGAATTGAGGAGGCAGAATCTGAGCTGCTTCTGAATATTACCTTGTTTCCCAGGACTTAAAGAATGTTCCATTCCTGTTTGTCTAGGTAACAGCTCTTGAGTATTTTTGTGAAGGTCATCTTCCTTACTCTCTACAGTCCACAACACAGAGCTGGCAGAACCTGGGTGTCTTTCCTGACTGAGATCAACTTTCTGGGCATCAAGGCCTAGCTGTTTCTTGAGAACAGTGCTAAACCCATGCTTATAAGGCATTTATAAAAGACCTGAGAAGCACTTTTGAAATCACAGGTCGGGCACTCTGTCCCACCTCTCCTGTAAACCCAAACAAAGTGGACATGAAGGGCATTTTCCAGCAACAGAAGAGACAAGGTGCACCTGCAGCAGCTTAAAGTGGCCAGTGGGAATCAGGTAGATCTCAGCCCAACAGTGTCAGCAAGCACATTATCAACGAAGCATGCTAGATGTTGTCAGTAGCAAACTTTGTGCTGGGAGATGGGGAGAAGCTTTAAAAATGGAACAGCCAAGGATGACTTTAAGCTGCTTCAGCTATAGGCTAGGGGAAAAAGAAAGACAGCATTGGTAGGCAAAATGATGGGAGAAAAAACAGTAACTGTGGCATGTTCAGGCCATGGTTAGGGAGACATGAGATAAGTCCCTCAATACAGCTTTTGACACAGAGAGAAAAAGATAATAATAGATAGATAATCTAATTTTTTAAAAGGAGCTTTCTGGCAACATTACATTCTGACAACATTGAGTGAGTTGGAAGTGTATTAACATTTGTGGGAGGGATTAAGTGGCATAGAATGTGTGGGCCAATGAAGCAAATTGGGAATATCATGCTTCATATGTCAGTGGGACAAGATTTGCCATATTCATGGCTTGGGGCTAAGGGGGTAGAATTTGGAGGATTGCTTATGTCTTTTAAAACAGAATTAAACCTGTTTGGGGGCTTATTCTATGCTTTTCATGTGTTTACCTCTTTAAAATGGTAGATACAAAATATAGCAGTTGCAGGGACCATAGAAATGTGTGCCACATTTACTTGTACCATGACATTTTTAAATGATAAAAATTTAAAACAGAGAACAATATTTGCTGGAAGCATAATGACTTTCCATGTTTTCCAGAACTCAAAAACTTCCTAAAACATTTTAAAGTCTGATATGATTCAGCCAATACCTTTATTCTATTTAACATTTTTCAGTACTTACTAGGCATATATGAACTTTAAGAAGGAATTGTGGGAGTGGAGGGGAGAAAAGTAGTTACCAGGATAAAAAAAAAAAATCATTAACATCAGAACACTGATTTATGCATATGTAAATAGTTTTTCATAGAATCATAGAGATGAAGGGTCCTTAGACATCTAGCCCAACTCTTGCTTAGTACAGGATCCACTAGAGATCTCTGGCAGACAACACTCATCCTACATTTAAAGATCTTCAGCAAAGTAGAACTCATACTTCATGTAACAGTCTGTGTTACAAAAATAAAATATTGGAAGAGATTGATGAATAGAATTTGAACCTGAGGAAAAGTGCAGATGTGCAGACGAGGGTGAAAAACAAGAAGACTACCTGACTGGCTCTGGAAACCAGCTGCCAAGATGAGAAGTGCCATGCTGCAGGTCATAAGGACACTATCCACCAGGGTCAAAGCAGGCATGGAATGATAGGTCACATAACAGTCAAAGAAGGGCTGAGTGATGTGGAAAGGAATGTTTGATGGACACTATTGGCAAGGGATTAAAAGGTAAGCTGTAAGGAACTCCATTGTGAGATACTTCACTATCAATACAGGTTATCATGTGGCATCCTTGTCTCTCTCAATATCCCATATGAAACTTGAAACTTAAACTTTATTGCAGCCAAAGCCCAACAAAGAACAATATAATATAAAAGGTAGGAAAATCATATGATGAATCATAGAGTTAGAACTGCCACAGTAGGTACTGAAAACTAAAATAATAAAAATTTCAAAGCTATAAGAAAATATAACAGGAAACTAGTCCTGAATACAGATAAAAACCCTGTCTAAGGAGGGAAAAAGTTATTGGTAATGTTTTGGAGGAACCAACACCTTGGTCTTACATGCCATCACACAAAATTTTGCTCTAATATAAGTTATGGTAGAGCTCTTATCAGACAATAGGAGAGATTGCATAGAAATGCCTGGGAAGTCCACTAGCAGTGGTGTAGTATAGATACTTTGAAGTGGCTATAATATTGACAAACAAGTAGTACGTGCTCAGTTGTTCCTACCTCCCCATTCTCATGGAGGCACAATTGTTCTGGATAGGGGATTTTTAAAATATCGTCCCTCCAGTACCACCAAAGGATTTTGCCAGGATAAATGCTCTTCTATGCCCTGAGTAAACCAATTCTGTGAGGTATGAGGCAAGTTTTAGAAGGTGCCTTACATGCTGCTCCACTGGCAATTTAGGAGCTCTGCCTAGATCAGTTTGGCATTCCACACCCATAATATGTGTTTAATGAGTGGCACTGTCTGATCATATCCCCATTTTACTACTTGTGAAAAAAGACTGCATGTTTGTAATTTGCTTGCAAGGGAACTCATTCAGTAAGACTGATAATTATCTGACAGCATGGGGGGGGGGGGGGGAGGAAAGAAGAACAAGTTTCAAACAGTGGATAATTAAGAGCCAGTCTCTGGCCTCTACCTTCATCATAGCTGATTCAAGATGTAAGGATGCATTAGAGACACAGCACAAACACTGCCCTGAGGTATTTGGACTGGACTCATTCCAGGAGGGCAAGGTTAGGGAATGATCCAAGCTGTGCTGCACAGATGAGCTGAGCCCCAAAACTTGACCAATTCATAGCAGGGGAAGAGATGAATATCTGAGTGTATGTGAATGAGTGCATGCAATGCTTAAGCAGACTATATCCAATAAAAGCTTGGTAGGCTTATAGAGACTTTATGCACACTGTGTCCTTTCTCTTGAGTATTGCAATTATTGCATAAGATCCTGAAGTGTGTATTTCAGTTGAAAGTGTGTGTATGAATTCCCTAATGAACTCGATCCCATCCTGAACCACCAGCCCCCCTCTGCTGACTAGAACTATGTGCTACTAAGCCGCATAGGTACAAGCAGATTAGGTAGATCACCGGGGAGGTGACCTGCATGTGTGTCTCAGTGGGGCGTTTGAAAAAGAATGAGAGAACTATATGCAGAGGTAACATTATCCTAGGAAACTAACAAAACTTCATAGAAAGAGAATGATTATTGTTGTTCAAGACTATTGATTCTGAAGTCTCAAGGAATAGTGCATATGAAACCCTGAATATAAATGGAGGAATCTGTAACAGCTGTTCTACTGGCCAACAGCTTATACCATTCTTTGCAATGTCTGTTCTGAACCTACTTCCTTGCAGTCTTATCCAATTGTTTTTGGTCCTGCCTTTTGAGACAGTAGAAAATAAATTTATTCCCTTTTCTATGTGACAGCCTTCTATGTATTTGGATGTATCTTCAGTTGTCTCTTCTTAGGCTAAACATGCCAGGTCTTTTAACAGTTCTTAAGAGTGTTTGCTTTGCAGACTCCTCACCATCTTGATAGTCTGCCTTCAATTTCTTACTTCAGTTTCTCACTGTCCTTTTGGAACTGTGGTGAATTCCAAGTGGAGTCTGATTATGGCAGCATACAGTGGAACAACAACTTCCCATAATGGGCTCCATGCTCCTATTAGTGCACTCTATGACAGCATTTGTCTCTGTAGCAGCTGCATCACACAGATGGCTCATTTTAACTTGTGTTTGACAAAGACCACTCAGATTCCTTTCACATGTACTGCTACCAAGTCAGGTTTCCCACATTCTATACTTGTGCCTTTCACTTTTCCAACCCCTGAGAGATGGTGGTGAGACTGAGAAAATAATGGAAAGGAAATTAGACTAGTCAAGAGTTAGAATGGAAATTCATTGGTAGCTTATCTTGTAAAAGTCAGCTCACCTCAGGTTGCAAGAAATGTGGGAAGAAGCATTTTAAATAATCTTAGCTTTAATGGACTCACTATAAATGAGGCCTAGAAATTCCACTTGCAGTTTCCAGGATTCTATATGCATTTAGCATTAAAGATATCTCACTGAAGTCTGTATAATTCTTGCTTCCTTGATCTTAGCCGGTTGTTGTGGGGCTTGACATTAACCTAATACAGAATTTTATCCCTGTTAAATTCAAATTTATTCATTTTAGTGTATTGGTCAAGCTTGTCTATATCTTGTTGAATCTTCTCTATCTCCTTTAAAGTATTAACTATCCCTCCCAACTTCACGTCATTCACAGACCTGGTAAACATCCCTCACTCCCTCATCCAAATCATTGATAAAAATGTTGAACAGTACAGGGCCTGAGACAGAGTCCTGTGGCATTTCACTTGATATTTCCCTTCAAGATAAAGTGAAGCCTTTAACTAATATTCTTTGGGTGAAGTTATTCAGCCAATTGTGAGTCCACCTAACAGTTATTTATTTGTTTGTTTGTTTGTTTGTTTATTTAATATGCTGCCCATTATCTAGCTCACCTTTTACCATTTTATTCAGAAGAATATTGTGAGAGATTTTGCTGAGGGACAGATAAACTATGTCTGTCATTCCCTATGTCTATTAAACAGTATCACTTTCCCTCATTATGATAGTGGGGCAAAAGTGCCACCAAAAGTGCGAGCTGTTACAAACTGCAGATGGAACCTACAAACTACCATACTATGCTCACATGCTTTCCTTCACCACAAGCTGTTCAACAACAGTTTAATAGGTACTACTGTAGTAAAATAGGGTGCTCATGGCTGGGATTCTTTGATTTTACTTAATTAGCATTATCCTTGTTGGATAACTCTACAGAGAAGTGGGATTTCTATTCATAACTTTTATCTGACTATCTAATTCATATATTACTCTTATTAATAGGAATGCATGCTGCTGTTTCCATACATAAAGAAAATATATTAACTTATTCAAGTTAAACTATCCATATGCATGATGTTTTATCCAGTAATATTACAAAAGAGCCCTCCCTAAACTTGAAGAGCTTACATGTAAAGTTAGGGGTGTGTACATGGGTGGAGAGGGAAAAAAAAAAAGGTAGATGTGAAACAAGACGAAGAGGCAAGAATCACAAAGCACAAATATAAGCAAATAGACTCAACATTCATGGCAGTGAAGAGTAAGAAATAAAGGCTACACAGTACAAACTGGTATTTAAATACAAAGAGAGAGAGTGAGAGAAAGCAAGACAGGGAACAGATGTAGTTGCACATACGCATAATTATATGCTATGTAACTTGTCCCTGATCGATCTGGAAGGAAGCCAAGTTTTGGGTAATTATATAATATATGAATCACAGCTAGAGCAGGCTTCAGAGACTTAACAGTTACTAGAGTCTGGCAATTATTTATCAGTGAAATGGTAGAGCGACAAGTGGATTCAATGATATGGAAAGGTTTCCAGTATTTGCAGTGCTCCCCATGATGCACACCTTGCCACCATTATTTTTACCAAACATAACAATGAGAGATCTCAATATTGCCTGTCTTAGAGCAGGTTGAGCGTAATGTGCCCTTGAAATTTTAATGATGTATATGGCCTGGATTTTTCCTACATAATTAATATGAAAATAATCTTTTGATCAGCAAAATATCAATTTCCTACATTATATGAGTTTCAAACAGGTGTCACAGCCCTAACTTATATGATATACAAACAGGCTTGTAGCATTCACATTTCAGGGTTTTGTTTTTTTTTTAAAGATATGCATACAAAACATAACCTCAATGCACAAATTATATGTTTTGGATTGACACAGAATGTGTTTTAGGGGAATCTACTGGGTTTGGGGGAATCTACTGGAATGTGGCAGTGGATAAAATAAATAGAATAAGTGGTAGTGAAGAAAAAGCAATCCTGTACACAAAACATAGCAGGGATAGGAATGATGGGAAGAATCAAAAGCAAAGCAGATGCTAATGCCAGGCATACATAATGTCCCTAATTCAGTCGTTCACTCTTTTAATTAAAAGCTTTGAATAGCCACTACTAATCTGAGCAGATAACAGATGGACAGTAGTTTAAGAAAACATCTTCGTAATGTTATTAGCTTAATATAGTTAAAGGCAGTCAGATTAACATTTAATACACACATTTTTATATATTTGGATTGATTTTGCCTTAAAAATGCAATCAGGTTCAACTCCAACTCTATCAGACAACAATAAACAATTAAAATCTATCAATATTTTTTTACTATTTTAGTCAAATGGAGCTTCCATCTAACATAGGCAATGTAGAACTAATTTATTTTATTTAGATCTATTCTGCTTTTTGACCTCTACAGAGAGGAGCTCACAGAAATAAATAATACAAGAAACATTTTCAAATCAAAAGGTATAACCCTTAAAGAATGATGTTGGAGACAGTAGTTTGGAAAAGCTGTTGTCTTCATGCCAAGGGTTTTCTGAGTTGCCATTTTTGGAAACTGAATGACAAAACAGATGAATCTTATAGTCCATAGGTGGTTTTAACCCATCTCTGTACAGGAAATGCAGAATGTTAATCATGAACACCACTGGTTTTCATGAAGGACTATCTGAGAAAATAGACTATGAACCTAAATTTGATTGTGGTACCTTGTTAGTCATAAACATGAGCATTTATAATCCATGAAGATGTATCTACTCTTCTCCTTCAATCTTGAAAAAATTTATTTTCATTAAATAGGACCAGCATATGCTTCAACCTAAAATAATATTTAGTAGAAGTTACAAAAAGCAGAAGAACTATGCATCCCTGAGTCTTCCCCTGCTTTCTTTTATCAAGTTTGGTAGATGTTCTATGTTTCAAATCATTTGGAGGTTGTGTGTTACAGAATATGATTGGGTCTACTTCAATAAGTCTTATACTGACTTGTATATTCTGTATTTTACTGAAGCTGTGACTTTTCTCATATTTCATATTATATTTTGTGTAGCTATTTCAGGGAAACTAAGCAAATGTGTTCTGAATGTTTTGAAAATGGATGAAGAAACTTGAAGACTAGAACTACCATTTTCATAAGAGCATGAGATAACATTGGAAAAGAATCCCTTTTGCATGTGGAATCCAAATTCTAGGGAGAAGTCAGAGAAGATGAGATTCCTGGAAGTGTGTTGTCTTCTGGAACTAAATTGATTTTTGTATCCAATAAAGAAGTTGGTTCCAAGGCAAGCAAGAGAAGTAGTCAGAAGTAAGGACTATCTAATGTAGCATGAACGCTGTATGCCTGAAAAAAAGATAATCCTTTGGGAAGATTCTACAAGGTAGTAAGCCTATAAAACACCTCATCTTATATATGAACAGGAGGAGAAGAATGCATTCATCTAGGCTAATCAACATGCCTTTGCTTCTCCTACCCAAATAGTATACTTACTTATATAGATTTCTTATAGACTACAGATTCCAGAATGCTTAACAAAAGAGACAAAAAGAAAGGAGACAAGGACAGGAAGAATAGGCCGACAAGATAGAAACTCAGAAATTATTGTAAGTAAGGATGTAAAAAATGTTCTATTCAGGAATGTTTCAGTTTCCTTCTAGATCATGATGACCCAGTCATTCCAGGGATAGTCCATAGGCTTTCTGGAAGTAAATCATCCAGAACAGGAAGTGGTTTGGGGTGTTTAAAGTTAGATCACATCTGGAGCACCATGAACTGTGTCCAGTCTGGTATGATTTGCTTCTGAAAAGTTTCTGGACCACTTCCAACATGGTTGGATCAGTCTGGGCTGGAGGGAAATTGGAACTGAAACATATTGCCTTCAGAATGGGATATTTTCCTGTAGAGAACTGCAGAGTTGACCTTGAAGAAGGAATGCAAAAACCGTTAGCAAAACATGAATTAAGCCTAAGAAAATAAGATAGTGTGAGAAAGAAAGTTAAGATTGTCCCTCTTTGACTTTCTTTGGTATAAGAGGGATGGAAGGGGAAATGTCAGCCTTTCAAGTTTCTGCCATTATAGCCTATATCAGTAAAGTATTCCAGCATTTCTTGTACAGTCCATTTCTGACCTGACCTACCTCAAATGGCTGACATCAATCTGAGACTTTCAATTCCTAACAATGCTCAATGAAACAGAGCACCCTGGGAGAAGATGGTAGAACTTTGGATGGCCATCTGTCATAGATCCTGTACTAGTTAATTCCTGCATTGGGCAGGGGGCTGGACCAGATAGCCAACATCCCTTCCAGCCTTACATTCTATGATTCTAAACATTCTATGATTCTGAACAATATATGACAACTTCAGACTCAGCTATAGGAGTTGCTTTTTATAGCTTGAGTGATACATAAATGGTGGAGAAAGGACAGCCAATTGCCAATATGATACTTAAATGCACATATTTTTTTCCTCCTCTTTATTTTATTGATTGGCAATATGTGGGGATTTAATTCAAACTTAATTAAGGAATTCCTCCTATAGTCACATAAAATGTAATAGCATGAATAGAGGAAACCATTCCCTGCTTTTCCCAGTCATATCCTAAAGTTAACTTTAAAATAAATATGTATTGGTCAAGGCAATTTCTGCCTTGTTTATACTCTAATCCATATTAATTTATGGGTTCATTAATGTAATAATATAAGGAAATGTGACTAAATTATACATCTCAACTTGTTTGTATGTTCCTTGTATACTTATCATCATCTGCTGTGTACATAAAATTGTTTGTCTGGTTCAACTTAAGAACTTTTTTAATTACATAGGTGGAAATTGCTTAAGTTACCTTTTGTTGTGTTTGTATTAGTGGTAAATAATCTTACACTTTCCACAGTTCTATCAAGCTGTTTGAAGGGACTTAGATAATGTGTAAATTACGAAGAGTCGGACACGACTTAACGACTAAACAACAACTCATTATTTAACACAGTAGAGAGAAGTTGAAGCTCTGTCTTGCTGAAGGTATTTATCTTTTCTCTTCTAGAAAGTTGATTGTCAAATTCTTACATCAAATTTAAATGATTAAATTATGATTTAAGGAACCATGTGTTAACTTCCAATATCAATTTAAAATGTGTGTATTTCCCTTTTACATCTTAAATGGCTCCCAAACTCCTCCTCCTCCTCCTGTCTTATCCATGTAAACTCAGGTGTCTGATTGGAACAACTACTAGGAAATTCAGCGAGAACTTTTCCCAGCCTAGGCACTCTGCAGATTATTGGAATCTACCACTACAGTTAATGAGAGAAGCATAATATTTGTTTTAATGATTAATTAGAGCATTTCTCTATTGCCATACTTCTTAACACTCCATGTGGTTTACAGAATAAAAATAGAGCATAATACATACAGTAAAATTACATTTGTGACCCAGGTCCACTGTTTGCCCTCAGAGACCATCAGACTAAGATGGTGAATTCCAAGCAAAGTGAGATCCCCTTACCTCAGTGGGCAAGATATTCCATAGCACTGAGAAGGTGGTCCTCTGAGTTCCCAGCTCTTTAACCTCAAGTTAATCAGTGCTCAGCTTACAAAAAAGGAAATGTTGGAAGAGTTGTTTCTTCACAGCTTCAGAAATGTGAAGGTTTGCCAGCCTTTCTAGATAAGAAACGATACTTTCTTTTGTTTTATTTTTTGTTTTTTGTTTTGAATTAAGTACTGTAAGTGTACAATGACTGGAGATACCTAAAGTGTCTCCAATGAAAATGCATTTTTAAGCTATCTTATTTTTTTCTTCAACCATTTTTTGTGAAAATAGCAGATGAAGTAGAGGGAAGGCATACAAGAATTATAGATAGAAGATGTTGTTCCTCCCCGGTTCCCCAGTTCAATGAACAAGACCAAGCAAAAGTATAATTTAGAAGATTTTAAATGGAAACTTGATGTAATTAAAGTGGTTCCTGAAACGTTTAACTATATTATGTATGTATGTGTGTGTGTTCATATTAATTTAACTTTCCTGCTCCAGATACAGAGTATAGATTAAAAATTTAAGTTCAAAAACTCAAGAGTGAGAAAGGAAAAAGAAGAAAAATAAATCAAGGTAGATTTTCAAGAGACTTTAACTGAATTGTCTTCAGGAAATGATACCTGCTGAGCTAAAGTGATTACAATTTGTTTTAATTAACACCTTCAAAAGTTTTGCTATGTTGTGTGAACTAAGCCATCTGAAAAAATGCTTTCCTTTTACTAAGCACTATACGTTCAGTATCAGCAAACGTCCACCAGAGGGCAGTAGGATATAAGATTTAAAGCAAATGTGCCTAAAACCTGTTAGCTAGCAAAAAATACTTTTAAATGTTGCTGTTTTCTATTTACACTTCCTATACTTATGAACATGTTTTTCTCATCCATATAGACTTTTAAAAATGCATTGGTTGTTTTGAGGTGAAAACATGTTCCTTTCTAATAAGTTTGATGAATGTGAGCATATTAAGTTTGATAAACATTCATGAGAAATAATTTGGTGTTCAGAATCAGGAGGAGAGAATATAAAAGTTTCTTAGATGAATTTCTAGGATATTCAGATATTAACTTTGTTCAGACAAGAGGTTCCCATGCTGAATTCACTGAGCAGGTTTCCCAGCGTCACACTGCATTGGAAACCTCACTTAAGAGCCTGGCTCCATGGTACACTGATGTTTCTTCTGAGGTCGCAGTGAGATTCATAGGAGATTGCATTATGTGAGTCAAAACTCTAACTCCCCAAATCATCCAGAAGGTAAATAGGGACTAAGAAATTTATTCCCATGCAAAGTGACCAAAGGGCAAAAGTACCTTGCCTATTCCTTCTCTGAACACTTCGGGGACGAAAAAAAGGCTCAAGGCACTTCCAGAACATCGCCACTTTCATTCACTAAGCCGTTAGAAGCATTTTTAAGATTACTGCGATCTTCACTTCTGCCATCTCGAAATGCTAACAGTGAGAAGCAAAATCATTGTTGTACTCCAAGCGGCTGCAAATCTAGCAGCAAGAAAAAAAAACTTTTTTAAGATTACAAAATAAAAATTCCATCTTTTTGTGGACAAATCAACAGCTGAAAATGTAATTCAAAACCAGATTAAATGTAACTAGGAACGGCTTGTATGTGCCTGTGTATCAAGAGAAGAGGTATATTCATGTAACTGGTACTAAGCTTTTATATAAATGAATTTCTTGTGACAATACAAACACCCTGGGCAAGGGCTTTGCACAGGTGATCAGTAGAAGCCAAAGATAAAGCAATGTGCTTTTGTTTGTACTCGGTCAAGACCCAGGAAGTTCTCATAATAGATATAAAGAAGAGATATAAAATAAGCAGAGCATAACAGGTAATCAAAATGGCAAACCTATACTTTATTTTTAGCCACTTTTTCCTTCAAAATTCTTGCTATGGCTTTCAAAGAGTCATATATACAAATCATCCCCAAAGAAGAAAAATATCTTTATTCTGGTTTCTGACTGGTTTAGACTGAAATTATTATTATTTTTTTAAAATATCAGCATCCACACATTCTGTTCACATAGTCACTGTCATATTTATTTCAAAGTTTGGGTCCGTTTCTACAGGACTGCAACATCCTGACGATTCGTATGTCTGTAAAACTGTTGTAGATCAATACCATATATACTGGATCAGTCACAATGTTCGAATGCATATACATTTTAGGGAGGAAGTGCTACAGATGCAAGTGTGAATAGGTTGCATTGAAAATGTAATAAATGCCATGGCTGAATTCACATTATATGCATTCAGTTGTGGAGTTTATGATTTTTTTCAACCCAATTCATGTCACATTAGAAAAAATGACAGGCTTCTACTACAAATGAATGCTGCAAAATTAGACATGATTGCTTTCTGATTACCCAAATGATTTATAGGATTTTCTATAAAAGTGTAGTTAATTTTGTTTTGTATAACACAGCCCTGAGAACTTAGAGGATATAAACGTGTAAGGGGAATGATGCACACATCCACCAATAATCAATTTTTTTGAGTGAAGGACCAATTTGACCATCCATAAATCATTGAAAATTAGTCACAGACATGTAAAAGTTTCCATTATTAGTACAAGTATCAAAGCAAATGTTGACTTGAAAACCAACATACCACTTTAGAAATATGTTATACTTAGTTGCCAGCAATCTACGATTCAATCCCAGATTGAATTACAGAGAAAAAACATATTCTATGTACCTTGTTCATCAAGTTTTGTGAGTTTTGCAAATCAGAATAATTGATCCTTTTGCCAAGACTGGATTTGAATTTAACAAAATCTTTCATCCTAGCTGACTATGTTGAAAAGCTAAGGATTTTGATCCTCCTGTTCAACATGAGCTACAGAAAACAGTCACATGAAGCATCCTAGAAGATTATCTGCAGTCAGTACTTGCTTTCACAGAAATTTTTGTTGTTGTTCAGTCATTAAGTCGTATCCGACTCTTTGTGACCCCATGAACCATATCGCGCCAGGCCTTCCTGTCCTTCACTGCCTCCCTGAGTTTGCTCAGTTTCATGCTCATTCACAAAAATAGTACTCATTTTATTTAATCTATATTTGTAGCTTTTTCTTGCTCATAACAGCCATTTCCTGTTCATAGTTTCTCTACAGGATATTTTGTCACACGTCAGGGGTGGATAGCCTACAATTTATGGGCTTAGGGACCTTGTAGGTGGCCTCATTGTTATCCCTCTGCAAATTCCTCATTACTTTACCATTGCTACTGTGAGCTAGAAAAGGCAGCAAATGAAGGTGTACTTTCCCCAACATGATCCTACTGCTAGCAGTTCACCAAACAGCTGCTTCTCAGACTTCTGGAAATTTTAGGGAAAACTACACAAAAGAGGACTCCTTGTATGCCACAGCCCACCAGACATTTTTGTTCAGATTTCCTGTTTCATCTAAAATTACCTTCATCTAGATGTTTCAAAGTTATTGTCAAGCTCCAATCAGTTTAATATCTCTGTAAAAATTCAGCTTCTGTCCTGTTCAGAGCTAGATTTATCAACTAGAACAGAGACAGGCAGGATTATCCAAACCTCACTGTAAGGCTATTGCAGATGGTCTAAAATGGGGCAGAGATCCTAGTCCATTGGAAGAAAGATTATCCATCCTACAGGCAGTTTATATTCACAGAAGGCTTGAAAGGCATAGATCTACCATCCATGTCATGGGTTACAGATCTGGAAATGTGATCCTTTGGGGGAGGAAGCTGACAGAGTTGATTTTGAAACCACTGAATCTAAAGTCCCTCCATTCACCCAAATGTTTTGTGATTATACAGCTGAGGTAGCTGATTTTCCTCTTGCGGGGACTTAAAATAACAAAGAGGTGTCTTATCTTCATCATGGCTGACATGAAATAAAATGATTTGGGAAGTGAAAGATCTACAGCTTCATTTTGCTCACATCCCAACCCCATTTAATATTGCTGTGTTGTAGCGGTTGCCCATGACATTATTTAACAAATGAATTATTTTGGGTTCAAATTACAAGAATCATGAGGACTATGAGTATCTTTTTTCTCTCATAAAACTGTTTCAGAATGAAAGACAAGAGTTTGTAAGGAGCATTTGTTCAGCACTTGGCTACCATACTTCTTGATAGTAAACAATAGCACAACAAAATTTATTGTGGCTGTATTGACAGATTAATTTTTTTCAATATGCATTTATGTTTAGAACTCTGGCAGACAACCAATTTAGAATTCAAGGCATCCACATTTGCTCTGCAATACATAGAAATAGAGCTTTAGGTCATATACATTTATTTTCTGAAGACATAAATAGACTAAGTCTTCAGGGCACAACCACAGGTTCCCATGAATCTTATTAGAAACTCATACTGATTTTTTTTTTTTCTATATCAAAATTTCTACAAGGTTTTTTTTTGTTGTTGAAAATTTCAAATTGAAGACTTAAAGTAGTTCTTTTTTGCTATTTCAGGTAAATAGTATAAATTCCAAATTCGTAACCATTATAGGGCAATTTATTCATAAATTATGTTGGAATATGCTTGCTCATTAAAATTTTAAATCTTGTAAAAATTCATTGTTATTGACAAAAGTTGCATTAAGAAGGCTATATTTACTCTAAAATAAAATATAAAAAAGTAACAATGCCCAGCTAAGACTGGGAAAGGCTTCAGGAGAAGACCTAATACCCCCCAGAGGTCGTTAAAAACAACCTGGATTTCTGGGCCCCCACTCTGGCTTCACTTGCATTGACACCTATGGCCGAGTCCCCAAGGATTGGGGGCTTTTGATCATTGTCCTTATATACTGTATAAAAAAGGGAAAAAAGAATGATCCTGTTAATAATAGACTGATTAGCCTCCTTAACACAATCAGCAAACTCTGTGCTAGACATCTACAATGGAAATTCCAGGACTGGCTGGAACAAGAAAACTTACTTGCAGAGAAGCAAGCTGACTTTAGGGATGGCCAATCCACCATTGAAAAATACTCCTCCCACAACACAACCTCCCTCTGTGCCACTTTCCTAGATTTCAAAGCAGCATTTGAATTTAGTCCATATCCTGAGCTAAATTGTGGGAGAAGCTGAAGGTTTCCCTGGTTGACTGACATCTACTTCATTTAATATATATATTACATGAAGGGACCTCACTCAAAATTAGATGTAACCCCCAGGGCTATCTCACCAGTGCCACTGAAACTGAGAAAGACATCAAACAAGGCTGCATACTGACCTCAGTCTTATTCAATTTCTATACCAACTCCATGGTGGGCCATCTTCATAACACAGAGTTTCACTCTCCAAAACTTGCTGGGAGACATATTTCTGTTCTACTTTATGCAGAGATGCAGCAATACTTTCAAGAACACCTATTGGCCTTAAAAGAGCACAGAGAGCACTAGCACAGTATTGCAAAGAAGACCAGCTAGAACTCAATTATCAGAAAACTAAAATCATGGCATTTGCCAAATAGCCCAGAGCCACTCCTGGAGCATAGATGGCCACAAGATTGACAGTCCTCTTATTTCAAACACTTGGGGGTAGTCCATTCTGTCGGCAGTAGGAAATCCCACAGGGACTGCATTGGTGAAAATGCACAGAGGAGTTCATCTGCCATCCTTAAATCCCTTAAGACAAGAGGTGGCCCCTACATACCTGCAGCTCTCAAATTATTTGAAGCCAAGCCAATAACACAACTTCTCTGTGTTGTCCAGCTGGGTCCTGTCTCCAATTTTGCACCATTAGAATTTATACAATCCAAATTTTTAAGATCAGCCCTTCAAGTCTCTAGTTGTGTCTCTAATGCCACCCTGCGACTAGAGACAGGCTTCATGAAAGTGGAGGCTAGAGTGTGGGTGACCTTACTCAACTATTGGTTCATAATGTCTTTCCCCTTGGCCTTGCCCCATTTTCTATGAGTCATGATTTTCAATGCACATGGAAACAGGCAATGGAAACTAAAATCTCATCCTTGGACCTCTCTTCAGGTCTTCTACTCAGCATGGAATATGATCAGGCCAAAACACTTATTAAAAAGTGTGTACCAGACACTGGGTACCAATTGGATCTAGCCAGGACCCCAAACTTTATTGCCTATGAATCCAACAGGTACTCTACCTCTCATATGGCATATCTAACTGAACTTGAAGTACCTGAACATAGAAGGGCCTTTACTCTGGTACAATGCCATGCCCTCCCCTCATCTGTCCTCAAAGGCCAACACAGGAAGATTCCTTGCCCAGAGAGACACTGCCCCTGTGACTCTGGACACAGAGAAACAAGACAGCATGTGCTTCTCCAGTGCCTGTACTACAGAGACATTCATACAAGCCTTATCTCACCATTACTGCATAAATACCCAGGGTACACAGGACAATTCTGCACCACCCTGTTGCTTTCAAATACCAACCTTGCTACAACATACAGTGTTGCCAGGTTCTGTGCAGCAGCACTTAAAATTCATCAGATGATGACCTGTGCTATAAACTAGATTTAATGAGCACCTAGTTTGCCATATTAGAGTGCTTTGTAACTTGGTATAGTCTTCCACATACTAACCTTTATGCTCCCCTACACCCATCTAATGCTCCTACCCCTTCTTTTAGATTCTTTTAGATTCTCACTTTTTATATATAGTTTGAGTTTTTAATTCATATGTCTTCTAGCTTTAAAGTTTGTTTTTACTCTTGATACATCCTTTATGCTTTTTTAAGACTGTACCCCACCTTCCTTATGCTACTCTATGACCCTAATAAAGATTTGATTCGATAGTGTGATTTGATAACAATGCATGTTTAGAAAAATATTAACAGCTGTTTAAATTTGAACCAAAGGAAAAAAACCATCCAAAACTCTGCAACTATCTATATTCAATTTGATAAGGAACTAACTTTTTGGCTTGATATATTCAAAAGAATAACTGAAGAGGGCCACAATATTTTGTTTATATCAGTTTTAATTTTCTTAACTGAAACAGTAGTTAGATGTACTTAATAAACATATACTTAACACAATGCAGAAATGGTCATTTAAATTGTGGCCTACGGTTTCAGTCTTGCTTAAACTTGACAACAAGTTTAATTCAAATTCTGTGTGAAATATGTTACTCATGAAAAAGCAGATTTTTAAAAGCATGATGTTAATTACATACATTCATATATATATATATACTTTGATTCATCTTTATGACTTCGCCATAAGGTGATCAGAAATACAATATGCCAACTAGATAATGAAATATTTTTCTTTGTATCCTTTTTTCATAGCAAACTGTGGATAGTTTTATATGAAATAGGGAAAATATTAATGAAAGAACAGCCACAAGCAGGATCTTACTGCTTCTTGTCCATAAAATCTAAAAGGACCAACATACCTGTCTCCTTTCTCCATCATGATATGATCCTTCTCTAAAACCTGAGCTACACAAGCAGCAGAATCATGTGTTCTAATAATTTGCTTGATGATTTCAATATTATTTATTTATGGCTATGGGCACCTTGTTGGGAGGTTTTATTTCGGGGAATATCTACTGGATGCAAATGCAATGAATTTCAACAGTTATTAACAAATGTATGATAAAATCTGACAGCATTCTGCTACTGTTCATAAGGTCCATTCTCATGTAACAATTTGTGTCTGCTTGTTCTCTCATGCGATAAGCTGTTTGGAAAGCACATGTACTTTCCAGGTCAGATGTACAAGACTATTACTGTTAAACTAGGGATAAAACTATGGTTCATAAATATTACTTTACCTATGGGAAATCAAAGTTCTATTGCAGTTGGACTATGAAATATTAGACAAATCAATGTCCTTGGACTTTCTTAAGGTCACATGCAGGCTTATCCATCCCATTTTGAGTTATTCAATGGTGATTTATACATAGGAACTGCTCAGAAATTCTCATTTTCTCAGTACAATACTTCTTAATGTTATCAGTTAATGCATACACTAATCATTTGAAATATAATAATGGAGTGCCTAAAATCAAGATGTATCTGCTTGTTTGAACACCTCTCTAAAGGTAGATTGAACAAGATATACAGGTCTAGAAATAAGTATTCACTCACTTTTTAATTTTTTTCATATCTTTGCTACTGAATGATATTGGAGGCCACCATGATTGTTTAATGAGGTAACTTCCTTATCCCTTTAATTGAATTAATTGAATTAGGGGCTGATTATTTTTTTCACAATGGCACATCACAGGTTGGATGAATTTGTTTATGAAATAAATGAAACAGGATTGGTTGTGATTTGTTCAGTCAGACTTTTTTTCATACCAGTAGGATCCATGTGAACCCCTGACAGTATTCAGCAACAGATATGCAAAGATTCAGAATATTCAAAAGGGAGCAAATCATTTTTTACAGGGCTGTGTTGTTGGAAAGTTGCTTGTCTTACTGCAAGTCAAATATTGAAATAGGCATAATGATGGGACACATGAAAAAAGCACATGCTGTATTCTATCTTTTAAAGATCAGAATTTTACTCTTTTTTGGATGTTTTCCCTGATCTTATTACTGCCTATTACAGGAATCCTCAACTTTGAGTGAATGGTGAATTTAGTTGGAATTTTGAAAGTGGCTTCATCCAGTGCTAACAGAGGCAGGGCATTCCCCATGTAAAACTATGCAGACTTCCAGCAAGCTCTAACAGTAGCAAAAACAACCGGTAAAAGCCAGCAGTTAATACAAGGAGACATCTCATTTGTTTTCTTACAGAGAGGTTTTTTTGAGGGGGGAGGGTGGGTGTTTTAGAAGCTTGTCTACCATTACTGATCTTTAGTTCCCTATCAAGTGTGGATACCCAATTAGCAGGGAAAATATTATAAATATTTATTGTTCTCTGATATCCACGTAAGTTGTACAAACAACATGACCATTATTTGCAAATGCAAAAATCAAAAAGATTGCTCCTTCAATACAATGGATATAAAATGTGCTAGTAGTTTATTTTGGGCAGTGGTAGAAGGGACCTGTTCCACTCTTCTCCTTTCCTCTAAGTTGCTTTCTATTAAAACCACTACTGTAGAAAAAATGATTTCAGAGAGCTAGGTTATTATAGCTATGTAAAATCCTAGAAAGATTCCTAATTGGCAAACTTTTCTCAGTACTATTTAGGATGAAGTTTTTTTAGATGAAAAAGAATGTGGAAAGGGTTAAACTTTCTCTACTCCCAAACCCTGATTACTTCACATCCAATGGAATTCTGCTTGCATAAATCAAACAGCAGGGCTGTGATGGAGCAGAATTAAAGTTGTAACCTTCAAGACATTTGTGAATCACTTCTAATTGAGAAAAAACAATAACACACCGAGTACTCAGCTTTTCTCTAGCTCACTGCTGATTTAAATGCAGAAAATACTCTTGAAAACCTATATGAGAGAGTTCCAATAGATGAAAATAATATTGGCTCTTTCTCTCAAAACGTCTGTTTTATAACCTTTAGGAACTTTACACTTGAGTTTCTAACTTTTATCCCTCCTGCTCCTGACAGAAGAGATTACTGTCAGTTGTGAGAAAAATACAGTTCCTTGTCAATTTGTTCACATCTATGAAAGTATTCCGGAATGACAGCACTCAGAGATAAGATGATTGTACTTATTATTGGTAACCACTAAACCCAGGTAATCTTTCTGTAAACTTTTATTGTTCAATTTGCATGGTTTATACCAGTGTTGTCCAAACTTGGCCACTTTAAGATGAGTGGACTTCAACTCCCAGAATTCCCCAGCCAGCCATGCTGGCTGGGGAATTCTGGGAGTTGAAGTCCACTCATCTTAAGGTGGCCAAGTTTGGACAACACTGGTTTATACAGTATAAATCATAATTATAAGGTAATTATGAAAACTTTTCTTTTTCTGCATCAGTAGTAATTCATTTTGAAGTTTATGAAGTAATATTTACCCTTTACATGAGAATCTATGACCAAATCTCCAGTTATGAAGGTGTATATGTATGTTCAATAAACTGAAGGTTTTATCTAGTCCAGGGTTCCCCAAAGTGGTCAGTATCGATTCCTGAAGGATGATGGGCCTATCCATTATTGTTGTTGTTACTATTACTATTATTTCTAGTACTATTAAAGTAATATTTATTAAATTATTTTTACATAATACATGTTTGGGGGTTGACAAAGAAACTGAAACTTCATGAAGGGGTTGATGAGTTGAAGAGTTTGGGAAGCCCTGATCTAGTTATTTGAAATATCTCACAAAGAATTGTTTTATGCAAATACTTAAAGCAAAGTAGGATTCCATTACAATAAAGTATCCAGGCTTCACCTGATTATTTTCATCATAGGTTAGGAAAAAAAAAAGTCAGACTATCACATAAACTGGTTAAATTTGAAAGCTTAACTAATTTGCTAGAATAAATGATTAAAATGTTATCAGTTCTGCTGACACAATAATCCTGGAGCTATATTTTTCCTGTAATATTTCATTGTTCTGTATTCAAAATAAACAAGTGGACATTTGTTTTAAATTGAGGATATTCATAATAAAGATTCAGCACTTTTCACTACAGTATATAAGTCCAGAAATGATGCAGTTAGTAGAATGCTGAATTAGGAATATACATACCCAGTGTTAAATCCTATTTGGTCAATACTTTATAAACTTGGGCAGTTAAGTCTTTTCTGTCTGACCTACATAAGTTGGTTGCTGTGAGGGAAAGCCATAAGTATTGCCTTGAGACCACTGGAAAAAAGACTACTATCTAAAAATTAGATTGTCTGTGCAATTTAACTCCTTATGGAATGCCTGAAGTAAGCTGAGGATAAATTTACAGGTAGTCCTTGCTTAATGACCACAATAGGGACTGGAAAATTTGTTGTGGGGTGATTGTTAAGTGAGTTGCACTTGATTTTATGACCTTTTCTGCAGTGGTCATTAAGCAAATCGTGTGGCCATTAAGCGAATCACACAGTCGTTAAGTGAATCATGCGATTGCCCATTGACTTTGCTTGCCAGAAGCCAGCTGAGAAGGTCGCAAATGGCAATCACATGACCCTGGGATGCTGCAACCATTGTAAGTGCGAGATGGTTGCCAAGCACCTGGATCACAATCACATGACCACGGGGGTGTTGCGACAGTTGTGAGTGTGAGGACCAGTTGTAAGTCCCTTTGTTCAGCACTGACTTTGAATGGTTGCTAAGCAAATGGTTGTTAAATGAGGACCATCTGTATATATCTAATAGGAGAGGAAAAGTGATAGACTTTTTCGGAAGAAATTCATGTTTTGAAATACAACATAAAGATAGTTAACACATTTATCTGTGAGTCTTTCATCAGAAAACCAATGTGGTCTAGTGTTTAAAACAGTGTTTCTCAACTTGGCAACTTTAAGATGTGTGGACTTCAACTCCCAGAATTCCCTAATGTTTAGAACATTGTTTAGAATGTTGGATTAAGACTGGATTATGAGGAGTAAAATTACACACTCTAATCTGGTTTGTTTCACAGGGTACAGCAGATATTTGCCTTGAATTATTTGGATGAATAGTGGGATATAAATAGAGCACCAGAAATTACTATTACTATATGATGGTATTAATTTATCAGATTGTACTGAATGTATTTTTTTCAATCCTTAAATTGTTTGAACTCATTTCTGCTTACTTTCTGGTTCAACATTGAGACTACTTTCAAAGATCTTTCTCAAGGCTCCTTAATATCTAATCTCAGTAGTAACTTTAAAATAATTGTACTACGGAGATCTCTATACATTACATTTCATTGATTTTACTATCAATGTATTTCAATACTGATTTTAAAATATTTATTTATTTATTTAAAGATTTGTATAGCCACCCATCTTATGTAGTATAACCCTGGGCTGCTCACAAACAATAATAAAACAATAAAAACAGCAAAATCCAAACAAACAAAACCCAGGAAAAAAAACTTCCTGGTATCCCATCATGTTGATTTCCTTAAACCCCATTCCTCTTCCCACAACTACATTAACAAATTTATGGATTTTAAAGCAAAACAGAACAATAATGGGACAAACCCATGTATAGGACTCCTCCCCATTAATTTACCCTTCAAGTAAAATGAAGTAGGCAGTCAACACTTTCTAAAGATTTTCTAAGATTACCAATAAATATGAAAAAACCCCCAAATTAATCTGTACAAGATAATATTAAACATGCTTAATGTTTTTTTTTTAATTCTTAGTAATTGATTTGCTAATATTGGTATTCCAACTGTGTTCCAAAGTTCATGCCAATAAACAATATCTAGTAATATTTTAAATTTTCTTTTAAAAATACTGTTGATTGGGAATAGTCTGAAACATGTTTCAGTGCTATTCAAGAGTTTTATATGCTGCTAATATATCTAGACCCAAATATGAAATCCAAAGTTATTTTAACTGAATATTGTCATTCATTAATTTTAGACAACCTAAATTCCTTCTGTAAAACTTTCAATGGTTAGAAAACTTGATTGGCAATAAGCTGATTCAAAGCATTAATGCCACTCTTAGCCCATGATCTCCATCCCATAAAGGATTTGCCTGCAATTTTCAAACTTGGATTAACTCAGAGTTTATCCCAAGGTGTATCAGGAGAAGCAAGGTCAAAATTATACTTCTGTCCAAAATATGCCTTTGCAGCATTTAGTGGTGGAAATACTGTATAGCTGAATTTTTACTAAAAATGATACCAAACCCTTGCCAAGATACCAGAGTGTAATATCATAGCTTTTTAATTGTATCTATAATTTTTTATTTGATCACTTGAATTCCATAGCAAAGCAGAAGTCAAAATATACATCCAATGATCAAGCTGAAAATAAGGAAACATAATCTTCTCCCTGTCATAATATGAAATATTTTAGATAAAGAAAATTTGGGGATAGTCCTTTTCATATAAACTTTTAAAATAATTCTTCAATCTGCTTAAATTAGCTTAAAAGTATTAACATATTTATCTTTCTAGGTACATATAACAGTCCTGAAGTAATATTCATTTTACAACACTTTTACTCAGATTTTAAAAATCTGTTTATATTATTGTTACTCTAAGCAATTTGAAATATTTACTTCTCAAAGGATTTTTTTTCATGGAATAATTATTCCAAGGCATTTAAAAGTATTAAAGCACTAAGAAAAACTCCAATTTTCAAAAACTGCTATCAATACTTTAGAGCCTATGGGAAAAAGGAAATTTACTCCAGATGAGTAATCTGAGAGTTTATCAAACTGTCATATGCCCACTCCTCATTTAATTACCAAGTTCCATTCCAATGACCAGGCTGCTAAGCAAAATGGTCACTAAGTGAACATGTGACTGAGAGAGAAAGAGAGAGAGAGAGAGAGAGAGAGAGAGAGAGAGAGAGAGCCACTGCGAAGATTGCCGATTGCTGCTGTCTCATTCAGATAAAGTTTTCTTGTATAGCTATGCCAGTGTTACTCTCACTCTGGTGTGCGTTGTTGTCAGATGGATGAGAATTGGTCACAAATACATACATTGGTCAGAAAATGAATTTTTTATTGCCCTAATTTTTGTGAATGGTTTCTAACCGATGTAGTTGCTAAGCAAGGACTACCTTGCTACTAAACAAGGAGTGGGTGTACTGTATCAATAAATTTCTTATATAACTTTCATACGGTTATCAATAAAACATAATATATCACTGGCATATAATAATTTGTGTTCAATTCCAGCCACTTTTTATGACCAGAATATTGACTGCCTGATAAGATAGGCCAATGGTGCCAATATCCAGTTAAATGTAGTAGGTGATAAAGGGCATTCTTGATTAATTCCATGAAACATTTTGATAGGTATGGAAATAATTCTCTTTGTAAAACCCTGGGTGATGGATTAAAATGCCATAATGTAATCCAATTAATGAACAAAGAAGGAAATCTAGATTTGGCAAAAAAAAATTCAAAAATTTAAGTGGCACCATATCAAAAGCCTTTTCTGCATCCAAAAGTAGCTCTGTGATTTATTGACTGATCAATAAATATTACTTTGTAGGTTCAAGGTTTAACATGTTTAAAAATGAGCTATTTTCTGTATTATGTTTTTGTCATGTTTCTTTTTTCTTCTTTTCACTTTTCCTTTTGTACTGATTATGTGCCATTAAGTCAGTGTTGACTCTTAACAACCAGATAAACAGACCTTTGCCAGGATGATTTGTCTCCAACCTGGGCCTTCTGGTCTTCCAACAGTGTACCCATTACAGCTGTAATTGAGTTCATCCACCTTGCTTCTGGTCTTCATCTTCCTCTGGCATTCTTACTATTACAGATTTCTCAAGAGAGCTATGCTTCACATAATCAGTCCAAAATATGATAATTTGAGCATCACTGAGATCCTTTTGTATAAGGAAGCAAATTTTTAAAAAAATCAAGTAGCAGAGTTTTTTTGCAGGAAAAATTCTCCTATTCTCTCATTTTGTCAGTAGCATAATGAAGGACACCATTAGAAAACATCAGTCAATCTCACCAAATTAAGCTTTTACAGAGGCAGTTGTCTATGTTAACAGTGAGAGAGATGGAAATAAGGATGAACTATGTAAAACAAAGAAATTTTGAATTGGCCAATAAACTGGGGAGATTGTTGGTATAAAAGTTGTGAAAACCAAAAGAAAAGAAAGTAATATTAAAGTTACAGGAAGGGAATATTGTAATAACAGGTAATGTGAATATGTGAAAAGTGTTCCATCAGGATTATACTACTTTATACAAAGGTCAAGAAATTTCCTAGGAAAAAGTGGATGAATACTTGCACAAACAGAATTTACCAAAGAATACAATGAGAGACAAATTTTGAATGGACCTATAACAATAAGAGAGTTGTGTGAAGGTATCAAAAAGCCTAAAACAGGAAAGGTACCTGGTCTAGATGGGTTGCCACTCTCTTACTATAAATGTTTTGAAGATGAGCTTTTACAATTTTACAATCTTTACAACAAATACTGAATATTATTTTGCAGAATGGAAAGATTCCTGAAAGTTGGAAGGAAGCTAATATAACATTAATACTTAAAGAGGGACAAGATTTGACTTTAATAAGAAACTATCAACCAATATCTTTATTGAATAATGATTACGAACTGTTTACCACAATTTTGGCTGAAAGGTTGAAAATTATTTTACAGGATTTTATTCATGAAGATCAATGCACATTTTTACCTAAAAGACAACTATTTGTCAAGATAATATTAGAAATGTTTTGAATATTCTGGAATAATTGGAGCAACATAATGAAAAACAAGCTGCATTGATATTCTTTGATGCAGAGAAGGTCTTTGACAATTTGAATTGGATTTTTTTGTTTAGAGTTCTGGAACATATGAACCTTGGACATAATTTTATTAAATGGGTAAGGTCAATTTATACTTCCCAGAAAGCACAAATAATTGCTAATGGAGAACTGACAAAATCTTATGAGATTCAAAAGGGACAAGACAAGAACAAGACACTGTCTCCAATTTTGTTCACTTTGGTTCTTGAAGTATTGAATAGAGACATAAGGCATGATCATAGAACTATGGGAGTTAAGATTAAAAAAGAAACATAAGTTTAATGGCATTTGCAGATGAGTTGGCATTAATTTTAGAAGATCCTCTAATAGGAAAATTAAAGGACTTTGGTATGTTAGCAGATTTCAAGATTAATAATCAGAAGACAAAGATGTAAACAAAAAATATGAAATTAGAATATAAACAGAACTGATGGAGAAAACTGGTTTTAAGATTGAGAAAAAAGTAAAATACTTGGGTATTACTATGACAAATATGAATTATATGTTATTTCAAAATAATTATGTTAAGACATGGACTGAAATTAGGAAGGACATCTTAAGAAGGGAGAAATTAAAATTGTCACCGCTGGGGAGAATCTCTGATAAAAATGAATGTTTCACCTAGAATTATGTTTTTGTTTCAGACAATACCTGTTTTGACAATGGATGTAACATTTAAACAATGGCAAAGAGAAATATCTAAATTTATACGGCAAGGGAAAAAACCACAAGTTAAATATAAAGTGTTACAAGATGGAAAGGAAAGAGCAGGATTGGGTTTACTGGATTTGTAACTGTATTTCGCTACTTGTTGTTTGGTCTGGATGAAAGAATGGATGTTGCTGAGAAACAAGATACTTTTACAGTTAGAAGGTCATGACCTGAGGTTCAAATGGCATGCATATTTATGGTATGATAAAGTTAAAATTAATGTGGATGTTAAAAATAATATTATTAGACGTGCCATATTGAGAATATGGAATAGATATAAACCTAGGTTATGCCCAAAAACACCTTTATGGACCTCAGCAAAAGAAGTGTATTATAGAAGAGAAATGGCAGATAAAGATAAATGGTTGATGCACTTGGACTTATTGGAAAACTATCAAGGGGAATTTAAAATCAAACTAATAGAACAATTAATAGCAGAAGGATACAGCTGTCAATATTTTTCCCATTGACAGTTATTTGAAAGATTTAAAATGGATAAAAAGACATATAGTATGGAGCAAAGTAAGTCAGAATTTGAAATACAATTATGTACTGATTATGAACATGCAATTGCTAAAATGTACAAACCTTTGTTGAATTTTGAAACAGGAAGAACAGGTTAAAACATATGATAAAGTGGGCTAAGAATTTTGGTTATAATATACAGATGGATCAATGGGAAAATATGGGGTTAAAAGGATTGAAATTTACTTTGTGTTATGATCTCAAAGAGAATTTTTATAAAATGATGTATTGTTGGTACATGACACCAGAGAAATTATCTAGAATGTATAAAGGAACTTCAAATGTATGTTGGAAATGTGAACAGTATGAAGGGACATTTTATTGTGCTTGGTCGACATGTAAAAAAGCTAAAAAAGTTTGGACTCAGATACATACTTTGATACAGAAGATTTTAAAGATCAATATTCAATTGAAGCCAGAACTTTTCCTTTTAGGATTAATGGATAAACAGTTAGAAAAAAGCCATGTAAGATTATTTTAATATATGATTACTGCGGCATATATGCACAGAAATGGAAAGATTCGATATTACCTACTATGGATGAATGGTTGGTGAAGTTGACAGATTTTGCTGAAATGGATAAATTGACTTCTTTGATTAGAGAAAAGACACTATCTACATTTATTGGTGACTGGAAACATGGATTTTTTGCGTAAAAATGAATAAAATGAATTTGTGATTTATGGTTTTGATGATTAGACAGAATAGATTATAGAAAGAAGAGTAATATGATGTAACTTTAGAGAGAGAAGTTAAAATATATTTGTATTTATAATGCTGTGAAGAATATTGGAAGCCACTTCTTTATATCTTTTTTCTTTCTTTTCTATTTTTTTCAACTTTTTTTCTTTTCTTACACTTTTTGCTTTTTCTTTGATTTCTTTCTTTTTCTTTTTTCTTCCTTACTTTCTATTGTTTGTGATAGTTTTTAGCTTCTTGTTTATTATTAACTTCTGACTGAAACTCCATATCCCTTATTCTATTGATAACCAATTGCTTGGCTTGGTTGTAATCTAAAGATTTTAAGAACAATGGCGAAAGCCCATATAAAGCCAGCGTGTGCTCTATTGCCTGTTTCCAGGGAGAGGAAAAGTTATCAGTCAGAACTAGAGGGGTCAGACCAACTGGGAAGAATTGAGTTTTCAACCAATAAGTTAGCATCATCTTCCAGGCCCTAACCTGAATCTGAGGCATTCCTATTTCTAGTCTCAACTGGGCATTTGGTGTTCCACTTGTTGTTGTTGTTCAGTCATTAAGTCATGTCCGACTCTTCGTGACCTCATGAACCATATCACGCCAGGCCTTCCTGTCCTTCACTGCCTCCCTGAGTTTGCTCAGTTTCATGCTCATTGCTTCAGTGATGCTATCTAGCCATCTCATCCTCTGCTGTCCCCTTCTCCTTTTGCCTTCCATGTTTCCCAGCATCAGGGTCTTTTCCAAAGAGTCCTCTCTTCGCATTAGGTGACCAAATATCTGAGCTTGAGCTTCATTATCAATCCTTCCAATGAGCAGTCAGGGTTGATTTCCTTTAAGATTGACTGGTTTGACCTCCTAGCAGTCCAGGGGACTCTTAAGAGTCTTCTCCAGCACCACAGTTCAAAGGCATCAATTCTTCGGCGCTCAGCCTTCTTTATGGTCCAGCTCTCACAGCCATACATTACTACTGGGAAAACCATAGCTTTGATTATGCGGATCTTTATTGGCAAGGTGATGTCTCTGCTTTTTAATATGCTATCTAGGTTTGCCATAGCTTTCCTCCCAAGAAGCAAGTGTCTTTTAATTTCATGGCTGCAGTCTCTGTCTGCGGTGATCTTGGAGCCCAAATAAATGAAGTCTGTTACTGCTTCCATTTCTACCCCTTCTATTTGCCAGGGATTGATGGGTCCAGATGCCATGATCTTAGTTTTTTTTAATGTTGAGTTTCAAGCCAGCTTTTGCACTCTCCTCTTTCACCCTCATCAAGAGGCTCTTTAGTTCTTCTTCACTTTCTGCCATTAGGGTGATATCGCCTGCATATCTGAGGTTGTTGATGTTTCTCCCTGCAATCTTAATTCCAGCTTGTGATTCTTCCAGCCTGGCATTTCTCATGATGTACTCTGCATATAAGTTAAATAAGCAGGGTGACAGTATACAGCCTTGTCGTACTCCTTTCCCTATGTTGAACCAATCAGTTGTTCTGTGACTGGTTCTAACTGTTGCTTCTTGGCCCGCTTACAGATTTCTCAGGAGACAGGTAAGGTGGTCTGGTACCCCCATCTCTTTAAGAATTTGCCACAGTTTGTTGTGATCCACACAATCAAAGGCTTTTGCATAGTCAATGATGGTGTTCCACTACGTGCAGCTAAAATTGATTGAAGGAATTTAGTTTGTACAGTTTCTTGTAACTCTTTCTTCAAGAAAATTTCTATTTGTGCCCCGCAGAGAATTTGTGACAATGTTTTGGCTTCAAAAAGTTTTAAGGCTGCAGGGACTCATTGTCCTCCGCCTGTGTAAAAAAAAAGTTTAATAGCATTTGAGGGCCTAAGGGCTGATTGAACCACATAATTCAAATGTGCATTCCAAGTGCCTTTCAAATGGAACACTATTCCAAGGTATTTAAATGTATTAAACTGTTCTAAATTATGCCCTTCCACCCTCCAAGAGCATTGAATGGCTCTTTTAGCAAAGACCAGGATTTTTGATTTGTCAAAATTAAGAACCAGATTATTTTGTCTGCAGTAGTTTAGTGTTGCTGCAATGGTTCTTTTCAGTCCAGTTGGGGTTTGTGAGATAATAGCGGAATCATCAGCATAAAGAAGTATTGGTACTTTACATTGTGCTAGATTAGGAGGATGAGTATCCAGATTATGAAAAAGATCGATCAAGGAGTTAATATAGGGATTAAAAACAGAGGGGGCAAGAATACATCCCTGGCATACCCCTTTCTGCACACTTACTAAACCAGATAAGGTCCCTAGGGGATTACACCTCACTCTTAAGGTGGAATTAGAATATACTTTCTGTATAAAATAGGGGAGGCATCTATCAATATTTGTATTTTTTAATTTTTCCCAAAGAGCACTTCTGGATATTGAATCAAAGACCTGTTTAAAGTCAAGAAAGGCCACAAAGAGGGAAGATTTCTTTTTATATGTGTATTTTTGTACAAGATGATGGAGCACCAAGATGTGATCAATTGTTGATCTCCCTTCTCTGAATCTAGTCTTTTTGTCTCTAATTATGCCCTCTGAGAGTATCCAGTCTTGTAATTTATACTTTAGGTGTTTAGCATATAACTTGCTAACTATACTCAATAAACTAATGGGCCTATAATTACATGGGTCTTTTTTATTGCCCTTTTTATAAATTGGTACAATAATTGTCATTCCCCAGTCCTTTGGGATATAACCAGTCTGGTCTATAAATGTGAGGAGTGATGCTAGTAAAGATACCCACCAACTAGAGTTCCTTTTAATTATTTCAAGTAAGATGCAGTCAGCACTGGGAGCCTTGTTAACCTTGAGGGATTCAATCAGCTGGGACACCTCTTGTACTGTAACTGGAGACCAGTGAGGGGTTTGATCCAGATTAATCTGACTCTCATTCATATCACAAGCAGGGTCCATGTACAGCCCTCTAAAATATTCCTCCCATGCATGAGTTAGTACCTGACTAAGTGGGAGAGGGAGCGGTTTTCCCAGTCCTCTAGTGATATGCCAAAAAAGGGATGTATCTTTCATCCTGATTGAATTAATTTCTGCCAAGACTCCTTCAATGCTGCACTTTTCTTTTCCTTTAAAAGGGACTTATATTGAGCCTTTAAAGACCTTAAAGAATTAATTTGATCCTCAGAAGGAAAGTTTTTACTTTTCCTGTACTCCCTATTATATATCCTCTTTAGCTGTACACAGTCCCAATCAAACCTTTTTTTATTTTTATAACTCTACTTCTGGAGTGGAGCTGAATTCCTTTAATGAAGACTGTTTTGAGATTGGCAATTAAACTTTCAAACCAATCTAAATATGATGTTTGGGATTTACTGTTTAATAGGTGAGCACAACTTTCTACGGTTTCAGGAGCTAGGATCCATTTACTAACTTCTGTTGCATTCTTCTCAGTCCGTTTAATTCTCACCTGGATATTATTATTTTTGAACATTGGCAGGTAGATTGAGTTAGCTCTTAGAAATTTCCAATAGGATGTCAGAGTTAAAATTACTGGACAGTGATCATTTTCTAGTCTAGAATCTACCTTCAGCCTCCATAAGAATTTCAAAAGATCACACAAAATTATCCAATAATCAACTGTAGATCTTCTTCCTGCCCCCTAATAGTGGTATTCTGCTGGCTAATCCCCTCCTACAGAACCATTGAAAATACATAGGTCCAGGAGTGCAATCATTTGCCTTGCACATAAACCTGCCCAGTTAGTTTTTGAATCTTTGAATTCTCTGGGGTACAAAGGTTTCTCTAATACATTCTCCTCATAATGTATCTTGAATTGATTGAATAATGTGTGATCATTTGATCCCATCCTTGTATTTAAATCCCCACCTATTATTACTGATGCTGCGGGATATTTATCTGAGCAACTAACGATAACATTTTCTATATACTCCCAAGTAATACTAATCAAATCTTTCTTATTAAAAGGAGGAATGTAAATGTTAAACAACAAAATTTCCATGTGTTTGGATGAAAGCAAGGTAGCCACTACCCATGGCTTTAAGGGAGGCAATGACACACAATTGAATTGTAGAGCTGTGCTTACTAGAGTCACAATACCACCCTTAGATCTACCACCAACCTTACTCGAAACAGCCGGGATAGAGTTAACCCAATAACCATCTAACTCCACCTCTGAAGAAGCCCAAGTTTCCTGTAAAAAAAGAACATTAAATTGTGACAAATAGTAAAAAAAAAGTTGATCTTTGGATGGCACTGACCATCCAACAATGTTCCAGGTTAAAGAGGAAAATGGATAATCATTTGAAGCCAGTCACAAAATGTGATTTTGACAGGAGGGAGCTATAGAATTGTTATGCTGAACTGGGGAATCAACAGCAGATGATTACTACTACTAAAGGGTGGCTTGCCTCATGCAAATCCTGTGTCAGCTCCTGAGGATCTTGTTCAAAATTGGCATCCTCTGTCTTGCCTCATTGAGGCGTCATTCAGTGGCACTGGAGACAGAATTGCTATGTCATACTGCATTCGTCTCTGTGACATTGGAGCTGGTGGGGGTCCCCCTCCATGCCCTGACTTATTGTTAAAGCCTGAATAGAATATTTTCATGTGTGTAATAGCTCCTCCTCAACTACAAGTTCCCCTATTGGCCCGAAGGGATCCGGACAGCTGTTTTTTGATGGGTCATATTCAGATAGTCCCTTATTCACTGAGGGAAGACAGAATCAGTAGCTGGAAACACAAGGTCTATAAGTGGCTCAGCTGTGGTGATTGTGACCAACAAGATTTTCTTCAGATTTTCCAGCTTGAGCAAAATGTTATCTTGTCCTTTCTTGATAAAGAGCCAAAGTGTTAATGAGGCTGGCTTTGGTTGAATCCAAAACATCTTCATCAAGTAGGGCAGGCTGACTCCCACACTCTTGCTCTCTCAAGGCCAGAGGTGGAGAGATGGCAACCTTGGGAGCTGACATATCAGCAAATAAGGGTTTAGCCTTTTCGTCACAAAAGACTCTGATGGGGAAAATTTGAAAGCTAAATATGCCCTCATCTTAAATAGCATCAAGGGAATGGTAGACTGCTTGAAAGACAAGAGGATCCGCTTCCAGTTTGGAGCACCCGGGAACCATTCAATAGCATGTAAATCAATCTGCCTATGTGGGCAATGGATAAGCTGACCCAGGGAAGTTACAATTGCTCTCCTAGTATTCCAGCGTCCAACATTATGTCTGTTCATGCAAATAGCGAGAGCAATCTGTTGTGTTTGCTGTGAATGATTTAATTTAGATGGAAGTGCTTTGTTTACATCCAAAGAATCTTTAATATGTGTAAGTTCCCCACTCTTTGCCTTATCAAGAGTTAGCGAGTTATTCTTTGGGAGCTGCAGCTTTTTATCTAATTGTTTAACTTTTTCTTTGGCTGCTTGCACTTTATCAACACACTTGTCTCAGGTGTGAGGGTTAACTGCATCTGTTTCATAAGTTTTTGTAAAAGATCTAGATTCATACTTTTGCACCAAAGCCTCTATATCTCCTTTCATCACATCCAGCTCATGTTTTATGGCTGAAAGCTGCTCACGCATCGAGATAATGGTTTGCACTGTGAGCAAGCATTGTTTTGCCATGAACTTTCCCATGTAAGCCTCTCCATATTCTGATTTTGTTTTTTATTTTTAGTTTTAGGCTTAGTTTCAGATCCCCTGCGGCAAGTATTTAGGCTAATTACATGGGGTGATGACAGATGAGGGGAGTCCTTACAGGAGTCCTGGCTCCCATTTAGCTCTTCCCTAACAGATAGGGAAAGCTCTAATAACTGTTGTTTTTCCAACTCTGTTTGAAAATCCCATTCTAAAACTTCAAATTTGTTGGAAATGGGAGGAAGATTTATTTTAATTACATTTCCCTTTCATGCAAAGTGACCTTCAATTCTTGGCTGTTTAGCAGACTTCAGTGGAGGAAGGGAGCCCGGACTGACACCATGACGTTTCTTTCTTTTTCCCATATCTATCAGATTTCACACAAGGTTCTTTATCTGTGGAATTGTCTTCACAGTTGTTTCATCCAAACAAAATTACTTAAGTTAAAAATAAATCCAGTAAAAATAAGTCCAGTAAAATATTAAAAAACTATTAATATGATCAGACTGGCAGGAGCTATGAAAAACATGTCAGGGGAGCTCTCCAGCCAGCTTAAAAAAATAAAACAAATAAAATATCATAAGGAGCTCAGCAAGGAAGCTGCTGCTTCGTCGCCATCTTAGCTCTATCCCTTGAAGAGATAAATCCTGATTTGGGTATGATCCATTTTAATTTTAAATTAAATGTTACACTTTCCCCAACTCTAGACCAAAACTGTACAGGTGTTCTTTTTCTGTGGGTGGAACTAGGACTCAATATTGGTATGGAACTGAAAACAGCAGGCTGCTGTCCAATTCTCCTTCCAATCTGTCATAATGTTTAGGCTCACTTACAATACCTGTGTCCAGATAGGACTGTGCCAGAGGCAGCTAAACAATGCTGTTTGGTAAGAAAATGCAGAATGTTATGATGGTACAATGTGGATGAATATGCCTGATTAATATGAGGAGAAGAGATAATCTGGCACAGAACTGTCCACATTAGGAATGGATATATGAGTTTATTTCATACTAGACATACTTAAGAACAAATGTTCATACAAAGTATACATTTCTAAATTCATTTATATCAAAGTACAGATTTCTGAACAACAACAATCTAAATACTCTTTTGCATGCATACCACAACATTCAGAGAGGTATGAAATACGAAGGAGAAATGCAGTTCAAATTACACATTTATTTGGGAAGTACATATCATGTGGTTCAGTTTGTAATGCAGACCACACAAAATTCTTGAGCATCCCTACAGATGCCGGTGACAATACAGTTCAAATCTCTGTCAGTTTCTACCAGAAGCTATGCATCAAACAGCATAAAGAACAAGATCAGAGGCAGCTGGTGTCCAGTCACTAGTAGGGCATAGGGCAGTGTCAAATAGTGTCACTGTGGATAAACATCACTAAATTTGTGCTGAGCATCTCACTTGTTATTCATCCTCCTGTCTTGTAAAGGCATTCCTGCAATAACACAACTGTAGTAAATACCTCCCTCACATTATTTGGCCAAATAATCCTAATCATATGCTTGAACAGAGTTTAAAAATGCCCAGAAATAAAACAAACAAAAACAAACAGGTGAGGGTGAAAGATGGGAAGTTCTATTTAATGTTCACATTCTAAATAAATTATTTATTAACAATAGTTACCAGAAAGGGGGAGACCATTTTAATTAAAAAATACTACAACAGATGTTGTTGATGGTAGTGGTAGATAGAAATTGCCCAACAAGAGACAAGGATTCCCTCTTAGTTCTGCAATATGTAGTTGAATATATAGCTGAATGGGGTGTATGGGGTGTCCATGGAGGGACAAACACATGGACAAAGTGCCTCCATACAGTCATTCAAGAAACCCTCTTTGCTGATGACTGTGTGCTCCTGGTGCACAAAGACCTACAATTGATGGTGAACGAATTATCAGATGCTGCTTTTCTCTTCAGCCTGACTATCAGCCCGAACAAAGACTGAAGTACTTTACCAGTCTGTGCCAAATACCAACCCATAGAACCAAAAATCACTGTTGACGACACCCAGCTGACAAATGTAAACAGCTTCAAATACTTGGGAAGCATCATCTCAAGTGATCATCTCAAAGAAATTGACTCCAGGATCAGCAAGGCCAGCCAGGCTCTGGGGCAGCTGTGTACTAGAGTGCTTAACTAACACAACATCCATATTTCCATAAAGCTGAATGTCTACCGAGCTGTGGTTATCCCTTCTCTCCTATGTGGATATAAGTCCTGTACTCTTAACTGACAATACATCAAACAGCTGGAGAAATTTCTCTCCATGCCATCCTTGGTATTTTTTGGCAAGACCATGTCTCCAACCTTGAAGGCTTGGATTGTGCAAAGTCCAGCAGCATTAAGTCCCTGATTATCAGAACCCAGATGTGGTGGGTGGGACATGTAATCAAAATGGATGACCACAAAATGCTTTGTCAGTTGCTCTATAGTATACTGGAGTCTGGGAAGAGACCTTGAGGCCATCCATGCAAGAGCTACAAAGATTCCATGAAAGAAACCCTATGCCACTGTGACATCCAGCTGTGGCTGTTGACAGAACCCACTGGTGATTCCTGTGCTATGAAGCCTCCACCAGCTTTGAAGACAGGCGCTGCTAAAAACTGATAGAAAACTGTGAGCGGTGTCACAGAATAACTCACACAGTTACTGCAACAATGGACTTCCAGTGCCCCCATTGTGCTAGACTCTGCACTTACAGACTGGGACTGCTAAGCCACCTCCAGGTCCATAGATGAACTGCACAACAGCATGTCTTTTTCAAGCCCAAAGGACTACCATCCCTCTTCCTCTCTCTCTCTCTCTCTCTCTCTCTCTCCCTCCCTCTTCTATCTATCTATCTATCTATCTATCTATCTATCTATCTATCTTGAATGATAAGGTCTGCTCTCTGGCTGATGGGTTTTGCTGACAGCCATTGCATGCAGGAAGCACAAAAGCAGACGTTCTTTTGCTAACGAGCTGATTTACATATATCGCAGGACATAATAGAGAAACACCGGACAAAAGACCCACCCCCACTGGATTTTAGCATGTTATCTTTAAGAAAAAGATCACAGGGGAAAACAAGTGGGGTATGGGGAGAAAGAGATGAACCAGATGACTCAAGGAGGTATTGATAACTGCCAATCTTGTTTCAAAACAAGCATTAAAGCAAGTTACTTTAAAGGGGGGGGGGGTCTTGCAAAACTATAAATAAGATTTGTGGGTAGAAAGAGACAAAAGAAGAAAAAGAAAACCCTCCATACTCCTTTGCAACAATATCCTTGAAGGTGAGATATATTCCTTCTGGCTAGAACCAAAAATGTGAAAAAGAAAACATGCAGGTTTGCTTCTGCACAAAATAAGAGTCTCCTCACCCCACCAATCTTCAGCCACCCACAGTCCCACATGAAATGCATTTTCTCCTTCATATCCTAAGATGTTTGAAAATCAAATCTATGCATAAAGCAAGCATAAACCTATTTCCCTTTTTCTTCTTTCCTCTCAGTCCTTCAGTAACCCATGATCCCATGGGGAATGCATTTTTCTTTCATAGTCTAAGTCATTGTTTCAAAACCAAATTAGCATTTTTTTCCTATCTAACAATGTAATTAAATTTCTTGTGGAAGTATAGCTGGGCTTAGAATATGAAAAGGAAAAAAGGAACTCTACATATCCCTTTCAGCAAAATTGTGTGCTACCACAATTCTACTTTTCCCCTTAGCTTGCTGAGATAAAAAAGCATTCCGTAAAGTGGTCAGCCACTGCTAACACTTCAGCTATTGATTTTTGTTCCCACCTTAACGGAGAAGCTTTCAGTTGTTTGCTGATATGGGACCATAGTCCATTAACAAAGGGGGTTGCAAGTACAGCAGGCAGTGCTCGCTGTGGCTCCAGCGTGCCCGAATACTTTACAAACACTTGTAGAAATCTCTCATAATAGTCCCCAGAATACCACACATTGATATTTCACACCAGTGTGGTATATTGGATAAAGTGAACTAGATTGTCTCTGAAAGGTGAGCTTTGGCTTGTTGACATTGATCATCTGTAACAGGGTTTTCTGGCCACTGTGCCTCTGTCTGCAATCAGTTGTGCTATTCAGTATGTAAAATACAGCCTAATAACTGGTTTATATCACTCCTTGCAAGACAGTAAGTAGGCTTGCAATACAATGTGTAATTTTCTGCAGAATATTTCAGCACCTTCAGAATTGAACCAAGAGTAGTATTCACATTCTGAAAACTGGTGGGAGCACAGAGGAAATGTAATGCTGTCTCCCCTGTCTCATGAGGGTTAGGGACCAATTGTGTTGGTGTCAGTTGCAACATCATGGTTTTTGAGGTACCTTCTCCAGGGTAGTATTTTTCAGGTGGGATTCCTTTAAGTTACTTGGTCTGTGGAACAAGGAGGCCTTGTGGGGAAAGAATCTATGGTTGACTGTTTTGAAGTAACCTTCTGTTGCAAGTAATCACACTAATAGCTGGGTCTGTTCTCACCTGATAAGCCGTTTGGGCCCACTCAGTGTGCTGGCTGCTGCAGCATCGTTCTGTGAGTGGAACTGCCTTAATGCTATCTCTATTTTACATGCTATGTCAGTCAAAAGCAAGATTCCCTTTGATCTGCACTCAGTATCCCTCAGACAGGATGCCCCACTTCCCTACCTGTGTATCAGGCAGGATCCTACTGTTCATTATGTTTATGGCCTTCCTTCTCCATGGGATAATAAAGGCAGGAATGGGTGCAGTGGATGCACAAGATAGACCTGTGCAAAAGCCCCCTTGGTCACGGCTACCACCTGTTCTTCCAGGAGGACCACCAAATTGCACACCAACTCTGACTGGGGACCTGGACCTGTAGAAAGGAGGAGAACCACCGCCTCCCATTCCCAACCCCCTTAGCTGGCCCAGAAGGATACCATGATTGATGGTATTGAAAACTGCCAAGAGGTCAAGGAGGGCTAGGTTGAATGCGCTGTCCCTATCCTGAACCTGCAGAGGTCACTGACAAGTGCAATCAATGCTGACTTGGTTGACTCAATGTTGACCATGCTTGAAAGGGGGCCAGGGCCCTCTGTAAGCCAAGTCACATCCCAGCAAGATGCTAAATCTATTTGTGTCAGTAACAAGACAGATTGGTATTAGAAGTAGGACAATTAACCATCAGTGCAAAAAGAGAACAAAACAAAAATTCTGCTAGTTTTGCACAGTGTATGCCTTCAAGACTAATTAGACATTCTTTATTGCCATTTATGGATACTGCTAGAATTTGGAAACTGCCCACACAGTTACAGTGCTGAGTTCATCATAACCATTTAAAAAGTCATTCAGGTGGTAGATTGTAGAAATTCACAAAATTAGCAGTTCCTAAAAAAAAAAAAAAAAAAAGCTCCTTGAAACAAAGCTGTCTTTGTTATATGTATATGAAAATTTACAGTCCTCTTCTGTATGTATCATAATGTTGGTTATTGTGCTGATCAATCATGTTTAGACAAAAAGACATTGGAGATATTCCGTTTCTTACATTCTTCTGTGTCAACTTGTCCATCAAAGCTTGTGATTCTTTTTAATGATGATCCAGTACACTGAGTACAATTTATGTAATTTAAAAGGCAATCTGTATGAGAATTCACACTGAATGAAATTAGACTTGTTCTTGGGTAAATTGTATAAGATTGCAATCTAAATCACATTAATTATACATAATTGAAAGTGAAGAGCTATAGCAAAGGAATGAATCAACAAAATAACTTGTTCCAATTTCTATTGGAGAACTGAAACATTCAGTCCATGTTGTGGAAGTTAAAAAATGCACACCATTTTGTAGGACATTAATCTCTTCCCAAGATGTTTTTCTGCCCCAGACAGTCAACTTTTAATAAAAGCTACTGTTTCTGACATGTGTACTACATAAAGCTGAATTGGGATCTAATAGAATGCTTGCTGCCTGCCGAGCTATAAATATGGATAATTTGGAATTGTCCATGCATAAGGACATTTATTCAGATGCTGCTATAATTTGCACTATGCAGCTTCTCTGTGAGAGTGCATCTCTTTAGTAAACTCTCAATTCCTTATCAAATGTGTCCCTATATTTTCAGGCTGCTGTTTTTCCCTGGTTCTTTTTTTCTTCATCTCTATCCATGATCCACTATGGCTAAAAGCATCATGAATTGGGAACCTGTACTCCCAAAGGGCCAGTTAATTTACTTATACCAATCATAAAAAAAGGCCAAAGCAAGATTACTAAAGATACGTTCATGGAACTCTATATCAATCTAGACTTCAGTCTGTTCCTGCTTAGAATTGTTTACAAATGTCTGACCTCAGGCCAAGCATGGCTATAAATCTCTACTCTTGAGAAAATCAGTCCAGCATTCAGGAGCTAGATAATAGCAGGTGCTTCACATGATTTGATACTGCTAGGTAAGAAAGAAATTCCAGGCAAGAAAGAAGTCATACATATACCAAAGATACACTAATGCAGAACACATAAATCAAGTGACATACAGTGTAAGTATCAGCTCCAAGATTTAAAACTTAAGCCTTTTCTTCTTTTCTTTTAAAGCAATGGACTTTGGATCATTCTTTCCCCTACCTTGAGACTGGGAGGCACTTGCTCAAAGTTTATATTATGATTCTATCTTGATGGATCAGCGTGCTCCTAAGCCCTAGGGAACCTAAAATGTGTAGTTAATGAGTGATCTTAATGTGTCATCTTAATTGCAACCGCTGTTTAGCTCTAACATAAAGACAGACCACGAATTAAAGTGTAGAAAGAAAAAAGATGGGTTTGGGGTGGGGAAAGAAACAAAAACACATAAATGGAGGAACCAGCAAGAGAAGTTACAGAAAAATGAAAACTGAGTAAAAGCAATAAAAATTGGACACATGTATTTTTTTTTTTTTTAGCTAAAGATATCAAGGAGGAAGAAAAGGTAATGAGTGTAAAGGGTTTAGAAAAAGCAAAGAGAAGGCAAAATGCAAATATTAGAATATTAGCTCCAGTACAATACAGAAAATGTAGTAGAACGTAACATTTGTCAGTGAAAATCATGGGACATCAAGCAGGAGCTTGATTGGCAAACATTAACTCAGAGTGTGCACCAATCTACTTGCTCCAGTGAAGCTGCATGTTCAGTACCACTCACTGGAAAGTAGAAATCATGTTACTGCTTGTTATTTCTTGAAAAATCCCTTCAGTGTTTTCCTTAAGATATCTTAGGGGTGATTTTATAGGCCAGCTAAAAATGTAGACACAATGGATGGCACAGATGACACAAAACACTAACCTGCTTAAGTTAGGAAAAATATCCTAACTGTAATAATACTTCATGAAGATATACCAAGGCATTTCAGAATCTCATTCCTCAAGACTGAAAAGAGGATTTTGCAAATCCAAATGACAATTTATTATTAAAAGCAGATAGAAAAGGTCTTTAAATCCTTCCCAGTACAATGTTGAGAACAGGAGAATATCAACCTTAGGCATGGAAGAAAATGTCACTTTTGTTTTTGTTTAAAGTGAACTGAGCCCATTCATACTTTTTGAATTAATGTGCAGAACAGAACTGTGGTGAAACGCCAGTACAACTCCATGTTTTGCATTTATGTGACTATCTAGTTTATATATAGAACAATGTATGTATTTATCCCTACAGGCACATTTCTGATTATATACATGCATTGGATGTATCTATCTAAATGTGTTGAATTATGGATCTCAAATAAACATGTTCATATGTGTGAATGGATAAGGGGAAAATTTTACAGGAGGCAGAACAATGGGAAAAGTCACAAGAGGCCGTAATGTTTGAAAGAGAAAAACTATGGGAAGGATCAGTTTGAGAGTTCTAAATGAGTCCATTAGAACAAAAACTGATAACCAAGAAATGACTCCAGGCTTTCAGGAAGAACTAGAACACATTCAGTTTTCAAGCTTTATAAAATGTGGAAAGTTACAGAACAAGTAAAATATAAAACTCTGCTGGACAATTTCTCAATAAAATTTAGGTAATGGTCTCAAATATTTTTCTCTAATGTGAAACATCCTCTGCTCTGCCTGAGAAAAAAGAGCTCAAATAAAATTGTGCA
Source organism: Liasis olivaceus (assembly GCA_030867105.1). Taxonomy (NCBI): domain Eukaryota; kingdom Metazoa; phylum Chordata; class Lepidosauria; order Squamata; family Pythonidae; genus Liasis; species Liasis olivaceus. Next base: position 56,382,390 of record CM061351.1, on the reverse strand, counting down.
TAAAATTGTATATAACAGAATAGTTATTCTTTGGATAATTCTCCTGGGCACAGTCCAGACAAGATGAAAGCTTTATTTGCACAAGAGTGAACAGTCTATAGTCCTAAGGCCAGATATGACCTTTGGCTTGATTTCATGTGTCTCTCAACTTATTTCAAAAGTCATCAGAAGTCAAATAATTCAGACTTCTGGCATCAGAATTGTTTGCAGCAAGAGGATGGGGTGAGAACAGAGAAAAATAGGTAGAGGAGGGTATCAGAAAGAAGATGAAAGGGAAAAGATGTCACAGAGAGAAAGAGAGAGACAGAGAGAGACAGAGAGAGACAGAGAGAATGAGTAGCCAACTGACTTATAACTCCAATCTATCCACAACTTCTTAAAATCCTCATAGACTATGGTTATGAATTCCCTTATAAATTAACTTGCAAAATAATGCAGCCTTTGTGAAAACATGATTGCCCAGTCTTGTATCAGTGGACTGTCCAAACAAGTGCAATGAACCTATTCTGGGAGCGACTGTACTCTCAAGATAATAGCTTGAGAGGTGTTTATATAACCATCTTCATTACTTGAGACATACCTCATTTTTTATTATCTTGGATAGAGAGACCCTTGTTTGAAGCCTGCACCCTGGGAAATTCTTGCTTAGATTATTGCAATGAATTGTATATAGGCCTGTCTTTGAGCGTGGTCTGGAATCTTTGTTTCCCAGTTCAATTTTACTTTTTATTAACTCATAAAGCTGTTCCTAGCTTGGCATGGCATCAAAAGGACATCATCTTTCTGAATAATTTCACCCATGGCAAAAGTTCCATGGATTTATCTCCACAGATAAAATTTCAAAGCTGGCAAGACAAGTATATAGCAGTTCCTTTATTCTTAAATGACATGTGAGATGAGTGGCAAAGAGGTAATCAAAAGGCCTGAAAGACTGAGAGAAAGAAAGAGACAGATAGACAAAATGGAACACCCCCCAAATCATTTGGTAATGAGAGTGAATATGAACTTAGAAGAAATACTGAAACTCTAAATTGGACGAAATGGGACTGATTCTTGACTTGAATAGAAATATTGCTATGTAGGAAATGCATGCAGCTCAAATCAACACACATCAGTTATAAAACTGTTTCTACTTGCAACACATGGAGCATCATTACAGTAAAAATTATGGGTAGTGTATTATTCATTAGGAATATGGACTCTTCTTGAATATCTACTACATCTGGATCAGATCCTAATTGCTACTGGCATTACACTATAGTCTTTACCCCTGATTTGCCCATATTCATGATTTGTTATAATAGTAACATAGAGATTCAGCTCCTGCAGTGATAACATTATTAGTGGGGACTATTGTTGCCTGACCACAAGGTTGCCTCTAATGATGAATGAGACTTCTAGATATGATCACTACACCATTGAGCAATATTGTTACATTTTTATTATGAACAGTCATCATGGATTTAAGCAAATTGATTGATTACGTGCACCAAACATCAATTTGGTGCTGACTCCTAGCAACGACATAATTAGATTTTTCTCCATGATAACTAGGTTAAGCAAACCTAATGGCCCTCTTACTGCCTATTTTCTGAGCTTATACACTGAAAAAGCAGTTTTTAGGGATGATGACCAGGCCTCCATTGCCAATAATGATCTGATAGTAACCTTGAAATCTTCTGCACAATGTGTGTGTGAGGGTAGCCATGGTATCAAGACAGCCATTTATAGTTCCTGCAACAGCAGCCGGACCCTATGTTTGCTGTGATACAGCTAAGTCTGGGTACTGAAATCTTGTCCAGTCTTTATTTGTTGGAATGCCCTACCCGTTGCCTGCCCTTTAGACTGTTTATAATTCTAGTGAGATTATCCACCTTTTCCTTCTTTCCTGTTTTCTGAGCAGTTGAGGATTATGTACCACATCAGTGCTAATAAGGGAAGGTCTTTATCCCAGATTCACATCGCATCCTAAAAACTCTGTGAATAACACATTAAGCTAGCTCTTCTACACAAACACACACAGTGTAATAATATATATGAGTTACAGGAAAAATCAGTCAATCAGTCAGTCAGTCAGTCAGTCAATCAATTAATCATCATTATTACACTTTGCTTAAGGTGGTTTATAGATGTCTTTATCCAATAAGTGTAACTGAGGCTGAGCAATACAGACTGGCCCAAGATCAATCAGTAAGCTTCATGACTGAGCCTAGGTCTCTCTAGTCCATGCTATCCACAGCCAACCACATTAAGTGTAATTTAATCAATGTTCACTGTAAACATATTTCATGTTTCAATAAATATTACAATTTATATTATGTGAGCAATTAAATGTTGTTATGCATTATTAGATTATCTTTATAAATGTGGGAAGTTTTCTTCTAGATATTAAGAAAGAAGTGTTTAAAAGTAAATTGAGAAAAATGTTGACATGCATTATATAGAGTTCTATTATTTTGTTCTAAATTATCAACGAAAACCATAGCTTTCAGAGCATGTAAATCATACTGGGGAAATGTTGCATTATTTAGTGCGGACAACTCTTTGCATATTCAATCATTGATTCAACTGATTAATTCCAAGGATGGATAGAATCTCAATGTATGTGCTCAGGCATAGAAAATAATAGTTAGAGCACTATCCTACATGTGTCTATGCAGAAGACAGCCTCATTTAGCTTGTTTATTTAATCAATTGACATATCATTCCTCATAACAATCTCAAAGATAAATGTGCATACTGAATATTGCTTTGAGATTTCCTTTTACATCAAAATACTATGGATGAGTCAAATTTCATTTTGAAAAATGTTCACAGTTCTTCTGACCTCTTCACTCTAATTAAAAGGGAAAAGGTTGTTCATTCCACCTTAGGTGTTAGTAGATCATCAACAATTCATACCTATTCTCATATTCCATGGCAAGTAAAAGTTTTGTCATGGTCCCATGTAACCCAGTTAGTGATGTTTGATAACTTATTGCCTGTGGTGGAAGATGGAATAGATGGAAATAAAAAACTTCATGCTGAATCAATACTTAGGCACTTTTCACCTTCTTTCTGCCAGGACGCGTTTACAGTACTGGAGAGATGAGGCTACATCAATATTGTATGAAGCCTAACTTCTGCTAGCTCTTGAGAAACTATGCTTAATTAATCATAATTTGAATTTTGCATTTCAAAATAAGATAATTGTGTTGTTGAAATATAAAAGGGGCAAATTGATCTGGAAAAAAAAAGAATAAGGGGGTGATGAAAGAAGATGGGGAAAAAGAGAATTCTGATTTTTGTTTATCTACCATTTAACTACCTATTACATAACACATATGTTTTTAAGATGCTGGTCCTTCCGTAAAAAGAGTTCATGCTGTTAAAACTGAAAGAATAGTGTTGTTCTAACCCTGTGAAAAAGGAAACCACACAAATGTTGCACTTGGCATATTGTTTGGCACAAACTGATATGAATCTATGCATTTTGTCTGTTCATAGGTATGAAACTCAAATAGAATTGTAAGCACTCACTTTAAAAACACTTCCACTCAGTGTCATGCATTGGTAGTTCCGTGTTGACTTGCTCATAGCATCCTGTTCTGCTGAATATTGATGAGCAAAAAGTTTTTTTAAGCTTTAGGTGTTTCTTTGGTTCAGAGATGTTTCTCATGTTGCTGATATAATTGTGGAGAAAAGGAATAATGGAATTTCAGTATTAGTGGCTCATTGTGTAGTATTTCTTTAAGAGAAGAATGACATTTATCTTAAACTACTTCTTGAGAGAAATACTTCGTTGGTTTGGTTCAGTGGCAAATTTAAGTCTACTGGCTTCTAATGGCAATTGTAATAGAACAGAAGTTAGCAACTTTCTTGGAGTTTTCAGTGGGAATGTCTATTAGTAGAAACTGTATAGACTTGGGCTTGATCCAGCCATGAATGAGGAGTGGACACAGCAATACAGATTGCCAGTCCTGGTATAGTGGGCAGTGTGACAGGATGTGAAATATTGTTTTAGTGATTATTTCTGAACATCTTTAGTAACAGTCTGAATGGAGACGTTATTAAGCTGCTTCTCCACAGCTTTGAGAGTAGGGCATTGAATCTGGCTAGCATAAACTCCTTTCTGTTTGAAGGAGAATGTATTTTTAAAAGGAAGTTTGGAATACCGAAGAGATTATGGCTGAAGTTCCCTGGGGCATAATCTAAAACTTTAGATCAGTCAGCTTGTACACTAAGATCAAGAATGCTTTGTTTAACCTCAGAAATTGTTCTCTTCAGACCTCTCATTGTAAGTGCTTGAGCTCAGAGGCAGCACAAAGAAAAATCACTAGTTATGATCTTCTTTCATGAAGAATGAAATTTTATTTATGAGAATGAATTGGCCCAATGAATTGGCCCAATTTCTAAATTTTAGTTTCAGCCAACAACTTAAGCAATATATTCTTATGTAGCTGGCTATGGAATGAGATCCTAGTTCAAGTCTCAGAAGAATGTTAGGGATAAACCAGGGGGCATGGATAATGATCCCCATAAATCTAGACTGAACTACCTTTAAAGATTTTATGCCTTTGTGAGGACAGTGTTGTGCACCATAAAACAAAAGTGAAATCACTTTAGCTGTGAACAGTTTAACTGCTGCTTGGACAAAATTGTTGCCTTTATAGCTTACATATCTAATTATCACACTGTGGCCTCTGTGTTCAGCATGAAATTTTGTGAGTTGGCTGTTTCCATATAGAAGATGAATAGAATGTGATATCTAAATATTTAAAGCACTTAGCTTATTCTATTTGACTGCCATTCATTTGACATTTATGTTGGCAAATGAAGAATCATTTTGTAAATAGGATACTTTTGTCTTTACATAGTTAAGTGTAAGTTTTTCCCAATGGCAGAAATTGATTAATGCTTGGAAGCTACTCTAAAGGCTAGGATAAAGAAATAATAGTGGCATCAATGACATATAACAATATAGTTATTTTTTATATTAATATAAAAATATATAAAATTATTGTGAACTGCCCAGAGTCACTTTTTGTGAGATGGGCGGTATCTAAATCTGAAATATAAAATAAATAAATAAATAAATAGAGATGGTTCTGTGTCTTAATGCTGGGAAATAAAACACTGCTTAATAAAGCTTGTACAATGCAGTTAAAATAAAAATGAAATAACAGAAGAGCAAGAATACAACTTGTTTGATATCTATTGTGATAGGAATGGGATCAGTGAGGGTGTTGGTAGCAATGCAGTCTACTTGCATTTTGGTATTCTCATGAAGTAACATGATAAATCAAAGCAGGTGACAATCAAGCCAGGTTGCTGCTAATTTCCTCCACACATTTGCTCTTGGAATTGTGCCAAATGCTGACTTTGAGTTGATGAAGGCAGTGCAGAGAGATCCTTGCAATTGGGTAGATTATTTTTCAGCAAAATGATGCACTGATCAAAGGTTGAGAGGTTAAGAGCACTGGTCTAAACCTGGCTTGTTCCTTGCTAGGATCTTCTTTTCAATTACCTGGTCAAGATGTTTGAAATATAAGTGCCTGGCACACAGTTCACCAATTATGTTTAGTAATTAGGTCAGAAATTAGATGGGTTAGACTTGTCACCTTTTCACAGCTAGGAATTGTTATGGAGCAACTCTAGTCATTCAACAGTTGTACCAACTGACCTATATATAAATAAAGAATACTAAAAAAGGAGCTTGCCATTTGGCATTTACTGTACTGTAGAAGCTAGTGGGGGCCAGTAATGCCTGTGTAAGGACAATTATTTGCTGATATATATCTAGCATTTTATTGGTGTCCCCCATGTCAGCTATCCAAAGTTTGAGATGCAATGTATATGGGAAAAAGTTTGATGCCATGAGCTGCCCAGTTCTTCTAGTTTGAGTGTGCCTTATAGCAGCATTTAAGTCCTAATTTTTCCATTCTTGTCTCTTGGCCTCATTAGGCACAGAGAACAATCCAGGGAGAGGGAAGTAGTTACTGTCAGAATATAGGGCAACCTTAAAAGTATGCAAAATCTATTCTGCCACCTCTGAAAACAATAAAAGCATGTGCATTTATTTATATTACATTTAAGGTGGGTAATTGCGGAAGTTCTCTGGACAGATCACAAAGTTACTACAATATTCAGAGAGAAAATAATGAAACAATGAAATTCATCAATAAATAGCACAGGAATTCTGTTATGAACTATATATCCTAGTACAGTACAGGCACTTAAATCTATTTAAATATTAATTATAAAAATAATTAAATATCTGAGAGAACAACAAATATAGCAGAGGTTGAGCTCATAGGGTAGAAGACTTTATAGCTACCTATGTAACTTCACTTCATTTGTTTTAAATTTAGAAGAAATTAGCTCTATTCATCTATGGACCATGTCCTTTATTATGAGAAACAGAGTTTCAAAGGCAGCAACCAAAAAAATCTTGCACTTCATTCAGTACTAAAAACCACTGCATTTGTTGCTGAACCGTGTTTGAAAATGCAGACAATTAGCAATTCCTCAAAGCCACACTGAAGTTTTGTCCTCCTGTCCTTGAGGAAGCAGAAAAGTATACCAGCATTGCCTTTATTGCTCAGCCTTATTCTGCCTCAATAATGAGGTCAGAGAGTGATATTGTCCTTACAGTTTTAATGCAGGGCGGGTTAAAGGTAGCAATTGATGGACTGCCTCATCTTCATTTTCTTTCCCAACATATATCATCAGCCTTTGAGAAATACATCTACAATGTTTATGGAGTTGGGATGAAGCAAGTTTTGACATATGGTTAGAGCTTCAGATCAAGCCATCTGTTAAAAACTTGCTCGCTCTTTTCATAGGTATGTTCAAATAGGACTAAACATTTTTGGACAGAGGTTTAGCATATTTCAGAATAAATCTGTTCTGGAAAAGGGTTATTCTAGAACAGCACTATTTGGAACAGAATTAAGCAAACATGTTTAAAAGTAGGCCAAAAACTGGCTGATGGGTGGATGGTGATATGATATAAAGTAAGAAGGATCAGATAGGGTGGTGTGAGGGATATCTGGTAAATTTCACTGGCAAAAATTTGCAGACTGTTTTAAAATGTTTTTGTTAATATTTTTGTAAACAGCTATGAGTTTGCATTGCTTTAGTGCATACAAGTAGAATTAATGAATACATACAGTCACATGAAAAAGTTAGTACACTCCATTGAAATGTTTGACTTTTTCAACATATTTTTGACATGCAGCTATTTGATCTTCATTTCAACAATAAATAAAGGGGAAATAATATAACAAATATCATGCACCATTTACATCTTGTAGCCCACTGTGTAATTTAAATAAACACAAATGCAAATTTCACATGTGGAAAAAATAAGTACATTTATCACTACCTCAAATACCTAAAATTAAAATCAGTGCACCAGGTCAGGTGCAAATGATTAGAACATCATTAGAGAGGATCTGGAGGAATCTGTCTTATGGAAACCTCAGATATTTAGTTTGATTTGCTCCTTGTTGTTGCATGTGATATCACCATGCCTAGATGGAAAGTTCCTATATGGAAAGATTCTACTTTGGACAAATTATGTGAAGACCCATTTCTCTGGCAAAGGCTCTAATGTTGTAGAAGGTGGAAGGAAAGAGAAGAAGAGGATAATCAGCAGCAAGGTAGTGGGACTCAGTTACAGCGGTGATGAGTGCACTGTTGGGAGACTTGAAAGAACAGATTAGGGATAGATTGTCATGGAGAAAATCTATCTGTTGGTTGCTAGGAGTCGAAGATGACTTGATGGCACATAATCAATCAGTCAGATGGAAAAAGCTCTCTCAGGCCTTCAGAAAGAAGGTTAACGATGCCTATGAGGAAGGGATCTAAAAAATTGCCAAACAATTGGACATCAATCATTCCATTGGCTGGAAGATCATCTACAAGTGGAAAAGATTTCAAACAACTGCCAATTTGCCTAGACCAGGCTATCCCATAAGTTAAGTCTGGGAGCAGAACATAAGATGCTGAAAGAAGTTTCTAAGAACCCAAGAATTTCATCACATGACCTACAGGTAGCTCTCGCCACTACTGAACTCAAGGTGTGTGAGTCTACTATTAGAAAGAAGCTGCACAAATTAGATCTACATGGGAGGTGTGCCAGGAGGAAACTTTTGTTGTCCAAAAATAACATCAGGGCAAGAATAACGTTTGCTCATTAACATCAAGGGAAAGACCAGAACTTCTGGAATGATGTGGTCTGGACAGAAGAGGCAAAGATAGAATTATTTGGCTGCAGTACTAGAGGACACGTTTAGTATTTCACCAGAAGAACCTGATACCACCTGTAAAGTGTGGTGGTGGAAATATTATGGTTTGGGGCTGTTTTGCTGCATCAGGACCTGGGCAGCTCACCATCATAGAATCCACTATGAATTCTTCATTGTACCAGAGGGTGCTTAAGGATAATGTGCGACCATCTGTCAGAAGATTGAAGCTCACCTGAAAGTGGACCTTGCAACATGACAATGACCCTAAACATTCCAGTAAATCCACCAAGAAATGGTTGGGAAAAAAAAAGAAAAAAAAGAAATGGAGCATTCTGGAATGGCCAAGATCTAAAGCCCATTGAGATGCTGTGGGATTATTTGAAATGGACTGTGCATGCAAGAAACCCCTCAAACATCACACAGCTGGAAAAAAAAAATTCTGCATGGAGAGTGGGAAAAAATTCCTCCCATCAGTATCAGAGACTGGTAGATAGTTATAAGAAATGCCTACTTAAGGTTGCTTCTGCCAAAGGGTAGAAGGCTGTAATATCTAATATTAGATATTAGAGCTAAGGGCGTACTTACTTTTTCCACAGAAGGAAATGGCATATCTGTTAATTTTTTTATTGAATAAATGATTGCAAAGTCAATTTGTCATAGCTTTTTTTTGTTCAATTACATCACCTTTATCTTTATATACATATGATATATCCACATACATTAAAAAAGGGGAAAAAATTACATGGGGAATACTTACTTTTTCACATGACTGTAAATAAGATGAAATAAGATCAGTGTAAGAGAATAGCATATGAGGAAGCCATAGTACATGTGTCAGTGTGTATGCATTTAAGCCTTTACTGGCTCTACCTTTCCCATTTGAAACTAAAAGATATTGGAGAGCAGAGTTCATTAATATATGCTATCTGGGGAAAGGAAGAACTTTACAGACTTCCATATCTAATTTACTGAACAGTCAAGGGAGAGAAATTTGCTGGGAACAGTGCTGCTCTCTTGTCCACCACTGCAGATCTTTTCTGGTAAATTTCTGTTTTGCTAAGACACACAAATCCAAGAGAGTGCTGGTCCTGTTTTTTAAGGGACTAGTCTGCCACTCTTTCAAAAGAGTGATAAACTGGGGTTTACAAGAACCTAACAACAGTTAGGTTCAGAAAGTGCTGGTCAGGCATTATGTGGGCAGATAAGGTGAGAGTGTCTGGTCTCTCTTACAGCCCAAGCCAAAATGGTCATGGAGGACAGTGCTGAATGATTAAATAAAATGCCTGCCTGCATCAGCATACAGTGGGCAAAAGGAGCTGAGCATATCCCAGTCCTTGAATATGCCATCCACAGCTTGATGAAGCATTATGGACCATGTCCACAGGAAAAGGTTTGTGAGGAGAAAAGGGAAAACACAACTTTTAACCTAGAAGAATGAAAGACAGTGGGCTTTGGATGAAATGAAGGCAGTGACGCAAAGACATGTATTTTAAGAATAGTTAAGGCATCTTGGTGTTGCAGTTAAAGGGACATGAAGAGGAGGTCAATGTCTACCTTTGTCGTTGCTGCTGTTGTTGTTGTTGTTGTTGTATTTTTATCCTACCTTTTTTTATATTTGTTCAACTCAAGGCGGTGAACATGCCTAATACTCCTGCCTCCAATTTTCCCCACAACAAAAACACTGTGAGATGGGTTGGGATGGATAAGAATAAAACAAGATTCTTTTTTATATGTGTTAGGGAAAGATCTATTAAAATATATCATTAAAAAATAAACCAGAGTTAAATGTTTGAATTGCTGTAGTTGTTCTCTGTAAGCAAAATGGTATATAGAAATCTGTCTGACAACAGAATGCCAAAGATCATTGTTTCCAAGTAGACATGAATAGGATTTTGTCAATATATAAAAATTCTCCAGCTCAAGTTTAAATGTACTGTACTGCAGTGTAAATTTGTTAAATAGAAGTCTATAGATGTCTATCCTAGTAAATATGCCAGGTTCCTTTGCTTGTAATCAGACACACTTCAATGTGCTTAAATTTTGTTGAACTAAATTAATGTAGAATTACATTCTTCGACTTTCTTTATGCAGCCTCTTTTAACAGGCCTCTGCTTTCTTAGTTTTTATAGTTGCATGAATATCCTGAATACATATAGAGAACATATGGAGGAGAGAGATGAGTTGAATATACATCTCATTCACAATTACTGAAATTACTGTTGCAATGTGAACTACAGCTCTCTTATTCTGCTAAAAGTATTTCCACAACTGACAAATGTTTCTGCTCTCAGCATGGAACAAGCAGTTTCTTAATGATTTAAAAGCTTGGACATGTTTGTTATTTTAGCCTTTTGTCAAGAAATGTGGCAATGCTTCAAATGTATTCATGAATGGATGAATGCCAGTATTGTTTAATTTCTAAATGAGTTTTTTTTTTTTAAATATCACAAGTACATTAATAAATAGTTTTTATAAAGTCATCCTTTCTCCATAACAATTCCTTGGTTCTATGTGTGATATTATTAGTGAAGAGTCCATGCCAATTAGCACCTATCTAAATATATCCTTTCCTTTATAAAAGTTGCACAAATCTTAGTGTATGAAAACATGCAACTACCAATTTAAGTTATCAGATTTGGGCTGCAAAAGCCTGGATGACCATAAGATGGCAGGAAAGACTGAGTGTTTTCTATACCGTTTTTCCTGCCGACTATTGATCGTGTAGATTCTTGAGAACAGATATGGTAGTTCAACACCATCTTTAAAAAAATCACCAGTTGTCACTAGGTGCTTATCTGAATTAATGTGGAGAATAAGTATTATCTATAGAGTAAGAAATCCCTGGAGTACATTTATCATCCTGGGCCATAAAACATATACAGGATATCAATAGATAGCACTGCAGGACACAGTACATTCAAGCTGTCAGTGGAAATCACAGAATGTTGCTCCTGGAGAAATTGTGATATTTACTCTTGTTCTCAATGGCAGGTGTTGTTTGGTGCCTCAAAGAACCATGAATACAATCTCCTTCCCAGGTGTGAATTAATGCAATGCTAAATTCAAGGGATTTTGGTGCTGTTTTTTAACAAATCTGAAAATAGCTTTATAAACAATATTATGTTTATTCAAACATGGCATTGCAATACCAGCATTGCAAATGCTTTTGTTTGCATGTTTTTTATTTAAATACATTTGGGATCAGAAGTTAAGATGTAATCATTCACTATCTAAATTACTGTGTAGCATAAAAGGTGTGTCTGATAGGAATACTGACAGTTAGATATATTTCACGCATTACAGTGATTCACTCAAACTTATCCTTCCATGTATGGTAATCTTTGATATAAAGTTTTCATAGGATAACAGTGATATACTATTGTTGCAAAAATGCATCTACAATTTTGGGCTTTTTGGGGGGCTGTGGGGGAGAAGAATGTTAAGAGAAGAAATGAGAATGACTTGCCTCCCATATCGATTCTTTCCCTTCTTTTGAAACAAACCCAGACATAAATTATCTCACCCCAAACCAGCCGTTTTGTTGCTGAAATCCAGTATTGTGCTCTTGGAGTACTGAAGGACCTGCAAACAGTATACTGGGAACTGAATGCAACGCATAGGCAGTTACCCACCCCTTCTTTGCAATAACACAAGATTTTGTTTTTTTTCCCTTCCCTTCTGTATACACAAAAGAACAGACTGTTGGCCTGGAACTGTATAAAGCATTTCATGAAAGCTAAAGTTAAAACTAAACTGCAGTTGGTGAAAATTCTAAGAGCAATAAAAATGAAACGAAGCTCTACCATCTGCTTAATGAAACAACAAAATACTAACAAATAAAAGGCAGAACTATTTGCATTTGTCATGGTGAATATTAGGTATACCTAGGAGTTTGCCCACATAGGCAAGCTTTATGAATAACTGACCAGTCTTAAAGGAGGAAGACAGTTTCTTTTTGTCTCAGTCTTCTCCAACGAAAGGGTATGAGACCCAATAAGCAACTGTGAAAAGAAGAATGAAGGAACAAGATTTAAGTTTGAGAATAAGAGATACTTGCTCAGGAAATATCTCCAGGGTCAGATGAATTCCATTACAGAGTACTGAATGAATTTGCTGATGATCATGAACAGTAGTGAATTATCTCTGAGAAATCTTGAAGCACAGGGTAAGTGCCAGATGATTGAAACAGGGAAAATATTGAACTTATCCTTAACATGGGAAAAAAGGAAGATCCAAGGTACTTAGATCTCATATAGTATAAGACTCATAAGAAAGCAGATAAGTAAAATATCAATCTGTAAGCAACTTGAAAACAATGTAGTAATTACCAAGTCAGCACAATTTTGTCAAGAAGTTTTGCCAGACCAACCTTACTTCATCTAAGTAACTGCTCTAATCATAATAAAGCTTGGATTCAACAAAGTATTTAACAAAGAATTCCATGACATATTTATCAGCAGCTTGATTAGATATGAGTTAGATGAAGTGACAATTAAGTGGATTCCTAGTTGGCTTGAAAATCTTAGTGCTCATCAATATTTCTTCATCAAACTTGCATAAGGTATCAAGTGGAGTGCATATGATAAAGTCCTAGTTTCTGAACTCTTCAACTTTTCATTAATGACTAGGATGAAGAGGTAAAAGGCTTAACAAATCTGCAATTGATACAAAATTGGTAGGATACTAATACACTCGAAGACTGAAATAAAAATTTTGAGAGGGATAGAGAAAAGGGCTGAAAATATTAGAATGAAATTTAACAGAGATAAAGGCAAAGTCCTCTACTTAAAAAACAGAAATCAAATGCATCGGTATAGGATGGGTAATACCTGGATTGGTAATAATACTTGTGAAAAAAATCTTGGAATAGTAGTTGATTGCAAACTGAATATGAGTCACCACTACAAAAAGATAAATGCAATTTTAAGTTGCATCCACAGAAGCATAGTTTCAAAGGCATAGAAAGTAACAGTTCCTCTTTGTTTTATATTGGTCAGACTCAATCTCAAATGTTATCTCCAGTTCTGAACAGAAACTTTAAGAATGATTCAGATAATTTAAAATGGGTTCACAGAAGGACAGTTAAGATAATAATGGCATGGCATTTGAAACTATGTCATATTAAGAGCAATGGAAGGAACTGGGAATGTTTAGCTTTAAGAAGATTAAGGGACAAAATGATAGCACTGATCATATACCTGAATGGTTATCATATAGAAGGTCAAAATCTGCTTTTTCATTTTAGAGTGCAGTACTACCTCTGTAAGAAAGGGAGATTCCAACTGAACATTGGTGGTGGTGGTGAACCTCTTCATACTATGAGCAGTTTGACAGAGAAGCACTAAACCTTGAGAAAGGGTGGGCTCCCTTTCACTGAATATGTTGAATGAAGGCTAAAAAAATCTCTCAGGTATGCTTTAATTTGAATTTCTGCATTAAGTAGGAAGTTGGAATCTATAGTTAAAATGGCCCCTCCCAACTCTATGATTCTATAATTCCAATATACTTACATGTAAATAAAGGTGTTTATTTGCTATGAAATTCATTCTTCCTCCTTTGCACTTGAACTGCCTAATTTTTGGGATAATAAAGCCAGTAGTTTGTCAAAGGAAGTCCCTCTGCCCTGATCTCTCCATGAAAAGCCAACACAAAGTGTTACCTTCCCTGACTTGGGAGATACATTTAATTCTAGGTTAGCTTCAAATGTTCCATTTCTGTGAAAGGTTATGAAAATGGTGGTGATCTTACAGCTCCAGATAAATTGGGATGATACTGATTATCTAGATTCATCTGAAACCTGCTTTCAGCTAGGGCATGACATGATTTGGGTCATCTTTGAATAGGATCCTTCCTATCAATCATGCTCAGAAGATAATGCTGGAGGACTACTGTTCAACACCTTGGCCATTCATCTATGATGTACCACATGAATCCATCTTGCCTCCTGTACTGTTCAACCTCTACATGAAATCATTTGGAAATGCATGTAGAAATTGGTGGGAGAACTCTATTGCTCCTTACTATCCAGTTTTAAGGAAACATCGAAAATCCCTGATGTTACCTAAATTTGATCATTGGGCTGGATGAGACAAAATAAGCTGAAATTAATCATAGGCAAGTTGGAAGTACTGTTAATAAACACGAATCTGGACTCAGGGATTGAGGTTCAGTCTGATTTGGAATGCTATGCTAGGCTCAAAGAGCAGGTTCACAATCTAATGGATCCAACTGGGTTCACTAATGGAACACAATTGGAACCATTAGTTGCCTGGGATGGACTGATTTAATAGATCTAGCCTCCCTGCAATGGGGGATGGTGCCAGAAAACTGCAGAGTAACCAGAAAGTGATCTGGCCATGACAGGGAAGAAATCACCAGTTCCCCCAGATCCAGATTACAGACTTGCATAAGGCATCAAGTTAACTTTAGTGGTGAAAATAGGTCTGAAGGAGGTGCAAGACTGTTATCCTTAGCAAAAGGGTGCATAGGTGACAAAGTTTGAGAAATACTGTCTTACAGCTAATCCTCTTAAGCAGGCTGTGTCATCACCAAAACTTGAACAGAATCTTTTGACAATGTGCCTGTTTTTTAACACCCAGTTCTCTTCTTTTCTTATTTCTCTCACTTCTTTTCCTTCTTTTTCCTTCTACACTGAGATTTTATAGGAAACACTCTAGACAGCTGAGCTTGTCCATCTTCTTTCTCCTCTCCTGCTCAATTATTAACATCAGGGCATGATACAGAACTGATCGCCTATACTGATACAGAACTGATACAGAACTGATTGTCTGCATTTCTTGTAAGAATAGCTGTTGATGCAAAAACCTCTGCAACTCTGACATGGGGTCACCCAAGATGAACCTTTGCTGTGGTATGTCTATGGATATTATATAGCTTATAATATAAGGTAGAAGGTAGACCTATATTCCGTGAATTATTTGGTGGTCATGCTTCTTTCATAGGACCTGCACTAAGGTAGGAGACCACAGGAAATATTCCATGTTCAATAGAGGATGTAGTCATAAACAGCTAAGTAGCTAAATAACCTTCTATGCCCATATCAGAGAATTTCAGGAAATATGGGCTTTTATTTGGATGATGGCTGAAGACTGATTTCTATAGAATAAGACAAAATTGAATGTATGGCTTTTTGCAACAAACCACCAAAACTAGTTTTCACAACTGTAAGGTAGATAAGGCACTGAAAATACCAATCTGACTGTTAAGAAGAAAGAAGGCAGGTAAAGAGATTTACCACTCCAGTTTTTCTTCAGATATTCATTTTCATAGAACAGGCTGAAAGCAATTATTAAGAAATTATCAAGAATATTTATGCCAAGCTAACTGTGGTTAAATCCAATCAAAAAGGCATCAACTTATGGTTCTGCTGGCTGCAATAATAGCTGGCATGCGAGAGTGCTGCATTCAGAAAATACAAGGGCACTAGAACATTCTATTCCATTTTTCTGAGACAGCAACCATGGATCATATATTATCAAAATAAGATGGAGCTTATAAAAAGTGCAGTTCCACCTTGAAATCTAATTCAACAGTTGACAACAGCAGAAATCTCCCTTCAGTGAAACTGCAGCTCTTAAAGTACTCTGCAGTATTTTCTTCCTCTTTCAGTTATTTATTTCTTAGAGCAAGACTCTCCTCCTTGAAGAATAAGAAAAGCAAAGCAAGAAGGCAACAACATGTTAAGCACCAAACATTAAAAATATGCTTTATGATTTGTGGTTCCTTAATGTAGAACATAAAGATGAATTAAAATTGTAATTAAAGCAGCAGCCTTTTATCCAGTTATATGGATTTGTTTCAGGGTCAGTGCATATAGAATTGTGCAGTAAGAGATACAGTATAACCTCTTCAAAATCACAAAAACACTACATGCACCTTTTAATGAAATCACCTCATTATGTTTATCACTTTGGGTTCATCTTCATTTTCTTTCTGAACCTAATGTTTCTGCTACTGGTAGATATATGTGTTAAATTTTGGGACAATATATCTTGGAACTTCCAGTAATATTTGAATTAATTAAATTGTGTTTTTATATACTTGGAGTCTTAAAAATAATAATAAAAAACCCTAAAGTTTGGTGATTAATGACTTAAATATTCTGGAGGTTTTAGAGCATCCATTTCCTACTTCATCTTTCAGAACAGCTATATCTCTTTCTATTGTACCCAGCCTAGTTCCAGTGTCTTGTCTAAGCCTTGTAATTTGCATAATGTGTTCATAAACTAATAGTGGCGATTCCTGGATGGCAGCAATCATATATCATTTTGGTACATCTTTCAGGGTTACAGAGCCTCCACATTAGCAAGTAATAATAGAAATTAGATAACTACTGGCCATATCCGTAAGAGGCAAAAATGTGATCCCAAAAATTATATATTTCCTCTTTTGCAAGTTAGGATCCAAAAGTCACTTATGTAAGTTGCAAGAAACTTAAGAGGCAATATTCTGCTTAAAAGCTACATATTTGTGGCATGGTGGTCACTGAAAATGAAAAATATATGTAATTCTATTCTATCTTTAATCTACTGATTCCTAAGGACATTGGCCTAAGGTGGAATAGTATTACATGGATGATAACCACCACAACAAAGTCTGGATAGTGGACATTGCAATACTTGGAGACAGCAGAATAGAAGAGAAAGAACTGGAGAAAAATCACAAAATATAAAGACCTGCAAATAGAAGTAGAACAACTGTGGCAAAAGAAAGCAAAGATAGTGCCAGTAGTTATAGGCACCTTAGGTGCAATCCCAAGCATCTGGAGCACCACTTGAAGACCATCAGCATTGACAAAATCACCACCAGTCATTTGCAAAAGGCAGCTTTACTTGGAACAGCTTATATCCTGCAACAGTACCTTTAATATTATTAAACAATAATATCTGCCTATCTCAGGTCATTGGGAAGGACTCAATAGGTGGACAAAAATGCCAAATACAACCAACCATAATTCCTTACAGCTATCCCAACTACAGAAGGTGGAGGGGTTTTGTTGGCTGATTCTTTGGTTTTATATCCAAGATCATGATGCCACTTTGCTGTAGTTAAGGGGTTTTTATTCTGTATCAGTGGAATTTTCCATGTTATAATATGGATATACATACTGGAATTTTCCATGTTATAATATGGATATACATACTGAAACATGGTTTCAGATTAAATGCTATGTAAAGATGAAACTATGGAAAATCGGAATATTTTGCATAGAAGGGAGAATGTCTTTAAGGCATTTCCTGATTGGTGGGCCCCTATACTTGCCTCTTTGTTTACCTATATCAATGGCACTGGTCGATTACTTGTAGGTTGGAATAATACTGTAGTAATCCCAATATATAAAAGGAGATACTACAAATCCAGCTAATTTTCGACCTATAAGTCTTA
This sequence comes from Liasis olivaceus, assembly GCA_030867105.1. Classification (NCBI taxonomy): domain Eukaryota; kingdom Metazoa; phylum Chordata; class Lepidosauria; order Squamata; family Pythonidae; genus Liasis; species Liasis olivaceus. Next base: position 56,364,754 of record CM061351.1, on the reverse strand, counting down.
TTGACATAAGGTGCAAGCTATATACAAGATATCTTTTAAACAGACTGATTGATTGGGCAGATACCAGGTAGATTATAGCAGAAGAAGAGGCAAGTTTTCAAAAGGGACATAGTACTATAGATCAATGTCTCATATTACAACACCTAATCCACAAATCAATGAATGGACCCTCAAAACGCCTGTATGCAGCATTCATTGATTTATCATCTGCTTTTGATTTATCATCTGCCTAAATAGAGGGAAATTATAGGAGAAGTTTTTTGTTACTGATATAGATAGAAGATTACTTTATTTAATATATATATATTATATGAAGACACCTACATACAAGTAAGGATAAATCAGAGTGGCTCCTTAACAAAGCAGATCAAAATCTTAAAAGGTGTCCACCAAGGCTGTCTACTGGCCCCTTTCCTTTTTAACTTTTATATAAACAATATTGTAGAAGACTTAAATAATCCTTCTTTCCATGCTCCATCCATTGGAAGTAGAAAGGTCCCTATATTACTGTACGCAGATGATATGGTACTTATGTCGACAACATTAATTGGAATGAGAAGAATTCTGACAGAATTTGGCATGTGTTGTAAGAAAGACAATTTGCAGATAAATTATTCTAAAACCAAGGTAGTAGTATTTGCCAAAAAACCAAAGAGACATAGATGGACTCTAGATGGTAAGGAGATAGAACAAGTGAGATCATTTAAGTATTTGGGTATCCAGTTTACTGAAACATTGTCTTGGAATTCACATATAGCATCAATAAGAATAACAGCTGTGAGATCTATGAGGGCTATTTGTTCCTTCTTCTATTCAAAAGGAGGACGCTTAGTTCAACCTGCACTTAAGATCTTCCAGGGGAAAACAATATCACAGTTGATATATGGAGCCCCAATTTGGGGTTTAGTAAATTAGAAGAATTAGAAGTGGTCCAGAATAAATTTGTGACATCAATCCTAGCCTTACCTTCATGTATACCAGCGGCAATGTTGAGATTGGAAGTCGGCCTCCCATCGATTAATATAAGAGTAAAAAAAGCAATAATCCTGTATTATAGGAAATTAATTCTTATGCCCAACAATTATCTGGCAAAAATATGCCTCTACGAAAATTTTAATAGCAACAGATGGGCAATTTTGTGTCAAAAACTATTTCTTCAATTATGCCTAGATCAGGAACTGTTTAACGACACAAACTATCATACACTATTGAGGGACTATTTATTTTTTAAAGATTTTAGACAGGATAGAGATCAGGTATGCAGGCTTAAGTTAGCAAAGTGGTTTCATCTTCTTAAAAATTGGCAAGGAATGTCATATTACTTACAGTATTCCATACCCCAGTCCCTGAGACAAGCTTTTACAGAACTTCGTTTTCAAACAATGCCAACAGCCTATTTAGATGGAAGACATAGAGGGTTACCAACTACACACCATTTATGTATTTGTAATACCTCACAGGTGGAAGATCTGACTCATTATCTATTACATTGCAGATTATACCAAGAACCAAGAGCTAGATTTATAACGGCTTTGCTAAGTCAACTGAATCAGACTAATCTAGAAAAAATCTATTTTTTGTTGTCTGATGAAAATGAATATGTAACTAATCAAGTTGCATTGTTCGCAATGGCTGCAAGAAAGATACGGAAGCAAATGTTGACAAATAGCACGGCAAATACTAGAGGGGAATGGACTGAACTGATATGGATTGCTGTAATTTTAAATGAATTTTGCTAAAACCTAAGGTTGCAAATAAATGTATGAAAGAAAGAATGTTTAGAATAGGACACATAACCCACCCATAGAACTTTTTGTTATTCTTCTCTTACTGTTGCTTCCTCTTAGTATCACATATCAAACAAAAGTGATAAATCCCAGTAAATCCTATTGCATAATAAAGGGTAGGAGATATATTGAAATAAAATAGGTTTGGATGTAAGAGATAAGGCCATTTTAATTGACACAAAATTACTACAATAGACTGGATTTATTTATTTATTTAGAAAGTTTTAGTAGAATGACTTGCTGGTTATTCTTTTTCTCATGCCAAGAAACATCTTGAGAGGCCTTAGAAGCAACCAGATGATTAAAAAAAAATCAATGCTTTATGCATAGCAGTGCCTTAGGGAAAGCATCATTCTGCTCAATGCAAACCAGAAGAAGGCAATGGCAAGCAACTGCCATATTGTGGTCAAGCTCCTTCCCCCCACATGGTTGTGTCCATGTAGTCACCAGTAGTGGAACTCAACTTGATGGAGCCTTTACTTTTTTTTTTTTTTTTTGTATCTAAGAAAAGCTTAATACAGCACTGAAGAGCATGTGTCATGAAAGCTCTGTCAAAATCAGTCTTTATAAACTTTTTAGAGCTATAATTAATCAGAATTTATTTTCTGCCAGTATAAACCTCCTGAACCTTCTTTGTGTACATTGTTAGTCCACCTGGGAGAAAGAAGGGTAGATAGGATTTGAAAGTGATTGTAGAGAATAGCCTGCTAGTGAAATATATTATTGAAAGTTATAATGAACCCCACTTCCCTTCAACTTCCCAAAATAACACCAGGCATTTTGGGGACATATATATTATACTTATAATTTTATAGAATCTTATATTTCTATAGGATCAGGGGAATGTGTATGTTGGGAATGCTCAGTCTCCAATGTGGTAAATGCAATAATTTATCAGCAAGGCCCCACTATACTTACAAACTGGAAAGATTGGCCAATATCTATGCAAAATAATGAAAGAACACAAATCTGACATTAGAAATGTTAATATCCACAAACCAGTGGGAGATCATTTCAGTTTCACAGGGTAATCTGATACTGACCTAAAATGGCCTTTCAATGCAAGAATGCCTGCATCACTCCTGAACAACCTTACTGTTCCTCATATGTCCTTTATCATTCTACTACTCCCCTGACCTTCAACAATAGCAGTGTGTGAACAGATAATATTCTTTTTTAAGGACTATACTCCAAAATCTGAGAAAGTGGATGGATCCATTAAAGTCTCTGCTCTGGGCTGGCAATGGCACATAAGTTCCCCCAATGTCATCTACAGGGCCCCAAAATTAACTCTAAAAAAAGTAATTATTTTTAAAATGCTCTAAGATTCACAAGATAACAAATCTTGCAAGATTTCATTATTCTTACCTGAAATCTCATGCAATTTCAGACAGGAAATCTCATTATGTTTTGGCTATTTATTAGAGGGCTTTTTGGTTGCTCTGGCAAGTAAGCAAGGTGTTAAAAAAAACATGATGGAAAAGATTAAAAGTAACTACAGTTAGCGTCAGTTCCATTAATATGTAAAAAACTGGCTTTAAAAATTTTAATTTTATAGATTTTCTAAATGTTGAGAGAGTGAGGGCCAGTATCAGAGTTACACTCAGTAAATCTCCCTCTAGAAGTGCAAACTCATGCCCAAGAGCATTCATGGGAAATCTTACTTCCTGCCTTGCCAGCTTCAGCCTTTACAGACAAATGCAACAGATGAGGGAGTGCATAGCCTTAGCAAAACAAGGGATATGTATATATAAGATATGTATGTCTTGTATATGCCACTCACATAAGCCTTTGACAGTGGGGGGCTTCTTCTGTATATATTTTTCAAGCAAGAATGCTAAAGTGTCATGAGAAATCAGCCATTTGTAGTTTTAGTTTGTCATCCTTAGTACTGTGTAGATTTGTATGATGGCGCCCAGCAACTGAAGGGGCTGCTGATCTATGGGTTATACAAGAAGTTGTTAGACAGAAATTTCTTCCTTATTCATACATAGCAATTGAGGGTACAGAGAAGGCCCAACTATTCCTTTATGTGTGTAGGAGGAAAAGTTTCAGGCGAGATTGCTGTTTTTCTCCATCAAATAAGCAGTGTGGCAAAACTCATGCCTCAGTGATTACCTCAGGATCGACAGCATGCTGAATGTACAGTAATGATATCTTTGAATAAACTCTGTTTATTCTCTGTTAACTCTGTAAACCCAAGTGTGCCAGAAGAGTTCAGATTTTTTCAAGTTTCTCTCAGATGGGGAGGAGGAACGTGGTTTTATATACACTCCATATCATACATCATTTGCAACTGACTGCACTGTTTTGTATACTTAATAGACAGGCAAAATTACTTTTTAAAGCATCTTTATTGTTCCTAGGAGAAAAAGAGAGCTCTCTTTCACAGAAATCTATGGAACGTTAAGAATTTAACTTTGGATGAATTGTACCTTTTAGGTGATAAGTCAACAGAAATGTTGTGCTGTGAATGTAAACGGAGGACTTAGAAGAAAACAAGACTACCAAAAAAGTCTATTCCAAGAGTGAGTTTGTTATGCTGTAATTGTGTGGAATGACTTCTGAACTGCAGAGGTGACTCCTAAGAAGCAGTTCATACAATCACATAGTAAGTAGCCAAAATTAGCCCCCCAATACTATCTGATTAAGGGCAATACATTTTGCTTTGAATAACCTACAGTAAGTGTTCAGCCATTAGACTTCATGTGTATTTTATTGTAAATGTGCTTTCCAGTTTGCAAAATTATCTATAAACTGATAAATGTATCATGTCACTAATTATGAAGTGCCTGGACAGTGTTCTGTACCTATTTTCCCCCTCATGTAACATAATACCCATGTAATGGGTTATTTTTTTTGGGGGGGGGACAAATATTCCTACACAAATAAATATTATTCAGTTTGAAATATAAGAGCAAATCTATCAAAACTTCAGCTATTGAGTTTTTTTCTGTCACAGAATTATTATTTCCAATTTGAACTAATACGAAAATATCCTAATTAAATGCAACGTATGAACTTGTGAACTGACTTTACTAATGGTACAAGGCCAATTTGTAGAATATTATGTAAAAATGGACACACTTCTTAGAATCCTCACATGGTGAGCTCAATAAAATAATAAAAAATGACTCTTTCTTGCTTTCCCAATTCAGCATTGAGCAAAGTTGAGTGACATGTTTGAGAACATTATATAGAGTAGCAAAAAGAAAACGAAAGAATGTATTTTTAATCTTCAAATAAAGGTAACAATAAATTTTTGAATGTGAAACTCTGATAAGAAATTGCAACTCACATTTTACATAGCAGCTTGGGTATAGTGGTGTTCCTTTGGTATACCAGATTTATATTTCTACACTCAAAAAAGAGAAAGATTAATGTAAAAAGGACATTTGCATTGTACATATGGCACAACCTATCTGAGCCACTGCTAGCAGCAGGTTTGGGATAATATTTTTGTTGTTCAGTCGTTAAGTCGTGTCCGACTCTTCGTGACCCATGAACCATATCGCGCCAGGCCTTCCTGTCCTTCACTGCCTCCCTGAGTTTGCTCAGTTTCATGCTCATTGCTTCAGTGATGCTATCTAACCATCTCATCCTCTGCCGTCCTCTTCTCCTTTTGCCTTCAATCTTTCCCAGCATCAGGGTCTTTTCCAAAGAGTCCTCTCTTCGCATTAGGTGACCAAAGTATCTGAGCTTGAGCTTCATTATCAATCCTTCCAATGAGCAGTCAGGGTTGATTTCCTTTAAGATTGACTGGTTTGACCTCCTAGCAGTCCAGGGGACTCTTAAGAGTCTTCTCCAGCACCACAGTTCAAAGGCATCAATTCTTCGGCGCTCAGCCTTCTTTATGGTCCAGCTCTCACAGCCATACATTACTACTGGAAAAACCATAGCTTTGACTATGCGGATCTTTGTCGGCAAGGTGACATCTCTGCTTTTTAATATGCTATCTAGGTTTGCCATAGCTTTCCTCCCAAGGAGCAAGCGTCTCTTAATTTCATGGCTGCAGTCTCCATCTGCGGTGATCTTCGAGCCCAAATAAATGAAGTCTGTTACTGCTTCCATTTCTACCCCTTCTATTTGCCAGGAATTGATGGGCCCAGATGCCATGATCTTAGTTTTTTTAATGTTGAGTTTCAAGCCAGCTTTTGCACTCTCCTCTTTCACCCTCATCAAGAGGCTCTTTAGTTCTTCTTCACTTTCTGCCATTATTGGGATAATATACAGAAGTACATTTGTGCCACACCATAGAACTGAATTTTTCAAGTGCTATTTTTTATCCATTAATAACCTTTATTAACAATGATGGGTTCTGTAGAGAACTATTAACTAGCATGATTTTCTTTTTGACTTTTGCACATACTGGATTCCTGTATGGACAGAATATTCTCTAACCAAGGTAATATTGTTTGTGAATCTTGTTCCTGAGCTCCAATATAATGCACAATCTTTGTAAAACTATATTTGCTTTCTTCTTTTCCATATATCCAAATAACTACTGCAAAATTTGTAGATCTTTGACTTGGGCCTTAAGAATGACCACCTGCATTAGCTATCTATTAGATATTAATGGATAAAGATGAACTTAACAGGAATACACCAATAAATGCTCAACAATTGGAAGACTAATATTAGCTATGGAAAACTTTCCCATATTGCTAGCTAGGAAGATGGAAAAGGAACTCAATTCACTCACCCACCCCAAAATACAACAGAAACATTAGATAAAAATCCAGGGAATCTTTTCCATGTAAAACAGAAGGATTCTTAAAGGTCCAGAAACATTAAACAAATGAACATTGTTCAATTTTAAAATGTTAAGTAAATTATCACATAAGAATTTATTTTAATTGAAAACATATTGGTGATGATTTTAAAATTAAAAAGAAAGATATTAATTTATATCCCAACACTGAAGAACTAAAGCATGTGAAATCTATTTAATAACTGTTTTGAAGTTAATTATCAGTTTTGATTTCATTTCTCCCCAGTACAATTCTTTCAGACAAATAATATGTGAGTATAAAACACAGTATGGAAAATAGTGATGGTACAAAGCAAGGCTATTGCTTTTATAGCAAAGGACAGATGGATGAGGTGGAAAAATAATTTTCTAAAGCACACATTTTAAATTTGGCTGAGGATATAAAAGGCTTGAGGCAAAAATATACAGAATAGTCATGCTCAATAGCACAATGCAGTCCTGAATAATGAATGTTATGTCAAAACATTTAAGTGATATTCCCAGTCAAACCACCTTTGGGTTGGTTTTGTCAGGGTCATAACATAGTAGGACTGAAACATAAATGTTTCAACCATGAATACTACTACAAGTAGAAATAATAGTAACAGCAATTATTAAAATTTTTCTTATAAGCACAAGCCATAATAATTTCCTTATATTAAAAGCTTCAAGGATATATGGACAACAAAATGATAAATTATTTAGCACTGCTGTTTTTCATTGACAAGATAGGTACCCTCAAAGTCATTATGCTAGAACACATTGGACCTTGGGGTCAGCATTACGTTCTGGCTCCAAGCTGCAATGTTCAACCATAGTCCAGGGTCTATTCCTGTGACTGTACACTATAGTCTGCTTATTGTAGGACAGTCTCACATCTGGAAAATTTCTGCAACAATATGTCTTGTTAATCAGTTAATAAGCACCCAATAGCTTATGATGGTATTGACTGCTGCATTGCAGTGACATCATAATGTACCTCAGGGTTCATTCATTCATTCATTCATTCAAACTTTTAAACTGCCCAATAGCTGTGGCTCTCTGGGTAGTTAACAACAAACACAGGAAGGAAGGAAGGAAGGAAGGAAGGAAGGAAGGAAGGAAGGAAGGAAGGAATGCAATTTCATGCTAAAATATATCCAATAAAATACAAAATAAAGACACCATACAAAGTAGGCAGCAGCAAGGTAGTCATCAAAATCTAAAACAATATGAATTAAAATAGCTTAGAATATGATTAAAAGGCATAAAAGACTTCGAAACTTGCAGTCCTTATTGCAGTATTCATTCTGGGAAAAGCTTTTTCTGCTGTCCTGTCCAATTTACATTCTAAATGAAGGTGATATGTATATGTGTATGTGAGGTGCACATGAGGAATATACAATTTAGGATGAGAAATAGTGCAATAAGGGACTGAAGCTCTTGATGCTACCGAGCGCATGTTTTAAATCTAGTAATATTGGCAGAAGTAGGAAATTCTTTCCAGGGAAAGAACAGGTGAGCTCTGCTTTGTATTTGATTTGTATACACTAGATAGCCAAGCTTAAACTAAAAACTCAGAAACTGGAAGATCTATACCTCCTTGTTTAGGCTTCAAGGTCAAACACATACTAAATAAGGCAGTTTTGTTTTGCAAAATGACTTTAACCTTTGTTAACATGGATGATTCTTGCCAGCACTGATGTTAACTTTATATACAAATTTCCAATGATGTATGTAGCCATAATGCTGCTACTTACATCTCTAAAAAGTTAGTTCATTGCAATATAAATAGTAGTGCTAATGGCATTAACAGCAGCATTCAGCAGCATCACAGATGTTAAATGTTGCTCTGCTGCTGTTTGTATTACTGTTTATATCATCGTATACTTAGTTGAATAGTCAAAGTTACCGAATTTACTCTGCAATAAAAATGAAAGCCCACACTCAAGAACAAAATCAAGCTTATATATTCGCTATATAGTAATTTCTTTATAAACATTTTTTTAAATATAGATCATGTATAAACATATCTTCAAGGGCTTTATCAAGCCAAAACTTGTCTTAGTCAGGTAATCTTGGTCATGATATCATTCTCTTGTGATGTGGGTGAAATCTCCCAGAAGCTGCAGGATCTCACTGACTTATTGCAATCTACCCTCATCTGCAAGAGTGATAGGTGGATGTTAATATCTTCAGTTCCCTCACCTAGGATGCAGTGACTGCTTTTCTGACAAGCAGAATGGAAGGAGACTTTACCATAGCATAAAATAAAGAAATCTTTCATATACACTTACGGTCTCCATGGCAACGCAGAGGGCCCACAGTTAACTTGGCATCTGAGCCTGGCCGACCAATATCTCCAACCACCACTTGACTGACGGGTAAATGGTCTTTGTAAGATAAAAGACCAGCATCTTTCCTCCTGTGTAATTGAAAAGGAATAAAAAAAAAAAAAATCTAACTTACTTAATAAGAGAGTTGTTGTATAGTGAAATGGATAATTCCTAACAAAAGTGAAACCATATTATTCTAACTTTATTAAATCAATCAATCAATTTTATTTATGACCAAAAGGCCCAAAAGCAAGTTACAAATATAATCTAAACTCGGCATTAGATAAAACAGTTTAACAAATAAGATACTTAATAAATATTACATAATACACTTAAAACCCAAACTCATTGATTTGTTACTAAAAGCCTTGTTTTTATAGCCATAGTTAAAAAACTGGCTGTTGCCACTGTAATTTTAGGATTTTCATCTGGAAGTAAAACTTTTACATACTCAGAAGTATTTCTTCCTCGTTTGGATTTTAAAATAGGCCAGATATCTTCCTGCCAAAGTCTCTTCACAATACAACAAAATACAATATAATAAAATGTGATTCACTATTTCAAGAACAGTACCATTACAGGGACAGAATCTTTGAGAGATGGGAATTTTTTTAAATCTGCCATATAGCATATTTGTTGACAACACATTTTATCTGGCTTTTGAAAAGGCTGTTCCGTATTTACTTAAATATAAACTATTCAGATATTTAGACAATTGAAAGGTATATCTGTAGTTAATTCCAAAGGTTACAGCTGAATATGAAACTTTGGCTTTAGCCATTAATTCTTATACTGAATTATCCTATAGTCTTTGTTTGATACAATGAAATGCTGATGACATATCCCTGGAGAATAAATAGTCAGGATCAATGCCAATCCGACTAATCTTTTGAGTCACCTGTTTAAATCACATAACTACAAAGGATTCATTTGGGATTTCCTGAAGCAATCCTTCCTTGTTTTTAAAAACATATATATGCAACCAAAACTTAATAGTTAATCTTCCCTATAAATTCCATGAAGACACAGATGGTTCCCAAGAGACTTTTTTAATATCGCTAGTCTATAGTTACTTATCATGGAAATATAGTGGAATCCAGATACGTCTTATTATTCCTGCAGATCTCTCTCCATTCACCTGCACAATGCCCTGCTGATGACACTTAATGATTTATATTATTGTCCCTTTTCCTTCAGGTGGCTGGAAGTTCTTGAAAATAAAATAATAGTTTAGTATAAGGTTCCATTCTAGTATAAGGTTCCATTAGTTTAGTATAAGGTTCCATTCTTTCATCCTACTCCTGGGGATTCAACTAGGCCCAAGGATTTTGTTTTTCAGGAACTGATAATCTTTCCCTTAGAATCTACTTCTGGGCAGGGGAGCTAGCAAGCAGATTGGCTCAATTACATTGTTACAGTTCTGAGGCTGAAAATCAAATGAAATACATTAGATATTCTGGTGTAGAATTCAACCTGCCAGGAGCAGTGATCAGTCATTCCCTCTCTAAGTTGTGCTGGAGACATTGATGAAGAGAGGTCCTTATGGAAGCCAGCAAACAATTATTTTGCATTTGTGGAGACTGGTCCTTTAGCGACACCATGGGTACAACTTGGCCATGGGAAAAGCAGCTCATTGCTCCTCTCGTGCTGAATTATACTTGGGGATTTACTGCCTGAATAGTACAACAGGCTCTGTACATTGTGTTTTGCATTTAATTCTGATACCATCCTTTACCACATAGTATCTACCTTGGCTTACTTGGGGTGGGTGGGTGGGGGGAGCAGGAAGAAGAAAGGAGGAGGACTGGGGGGAGGAAAATACAAAAATATGAAATGCGCAAATGGATTTATCACGGGAATGTGTTTTAACATACTCAGTTATTCTGAAAATCTTCCAGTGATCGTGGCCCCTCTCATTAACTGACAATAACAAAAGCTGCAGTATGTTTCATAGCATTAACTGTTTGCTTGGTCACCATTGATCATCAGGTTCATTTAAACTGATGCAAAATAAAACATATTTTTCTTTATTTTAAAAAAAGAAGTATAATTAAAGCAATTAAAAAAATAACTTTTGTGATTTAGAATGTTATCTCTTTGGAATGGCTGCCTAACATCTGTGATTAGGAGGGTAATTAGAAGCTTAATTAGTATGCTTTTAAAATAGCATTAAACTGTTGTCTGAAAACAGAGGATGCAAGTACTGGACTGTTTTATTTTCAGTTGCTGTGCATTTGTTTATTTTTATTTTATTATTTATTTCAAGAATATCCGTGCTGCATTTCAGAACAAGTTCTCCCAAAGTGGTTTATAAACAACAAAAAACCAACAACAAATATAATAGTATAAAGCCACATTAAAATTCCATAAAATTTAATAAGCAGATAAACAGCACAATACAGCAAAACAATAAAATGTAAGTCCACATTAATCACAGAAAAAACGTACTTTACAGTAATAATGAAATCCCCCTGAAACCAAAAGTGTTTTCTTATGCATAAGTACATTCATCTATATGCACACAAATAGGTATGAAATGAAATTCATACAGGAAAAAAATTCCCTTCTCGCCCCTATGGGTGGTATGTGTCTTCCTCAATCTCAGGTCCTCTACCAGAGGCCTGGGAGTTTGAGGGTTCTGCACAGTATCTTAGTTGTTCCTAGCACTGTGCTATTCTGGACAGAGAGCTCAGATGTTCCTGGGATCTGTTGGAGCCACTTTCCCAGCTTAGGAGTCACAGCCCCAAGAGCTCCTACCACCACTGGGACCACTTTGGCCTTTACTTTCCACATCTGCTCTAGTTCCTCCTTCAGGCCCTGGTACTTTTCCAGCTTCTCATACTCCTTCTTCCTGATGTTGCTGACACTTGGCACCGCTACATCTATCACCACTGCTGTCTTCTGGTCCTTGTCTACTAATATATACTGTATATAACGCATTTAAAACCATCTCTCTGTCTGTCTATCTGTCTCTCTCTCTCTATATATATATATACATAGAGAGAGAGAATGAGAAAGAGAAAGAGAAAGGGGGGGCTGACAGGTGGGTGTTGTCAATCACAAAGCATTCATATACAAGAAGGCAAAGCAAGCACTGGGACTCAGTAGGACTCAGAGCCATTCTTGGAAACTTAGATTGTATTTGAGGCTTATACTGGTTTCCCTTCATGTTTAAAATTAAATTAAAATAAATTAAAATCAAATGAAGTAGATAAAGCAGCTTGGTTGGCATAGGAATTACTTGGAGACCTAGGGTCAAAGGCATCTGTTACAAATCAAGATGATGAAACGATAGTGAAAAGTATGTCATGATTTCATAAGACAAACCCTGTTTTTTCACATAAATCACAGGGTTTGTGTTGGGACCTCACATTCCATATTTAGTCACTTGTTCCCTTTGTGGAGGCTCATGACCAGGTCCAAGACTTATTTGCTTGTTTATAAAGAAACACAAATACCCTACAAAACCTGGGACTGGGGTGGCATGTAGATTTGTGGAGTTATTGAGGTGAAGACATTTGACAGGTGATCCCAAAAGAAAGAGAAAAAGGAGTGACTGGAATAAATGAATTCCAAGTATTAGGAACCCAGGAGATATGATAAAGTTTGGAGATGGGACTGGTCTAGGCAGAATGGCTTTGTGTGATACGAATTCACTGACAAGTTATTTTGGCAAGTAATCTGATTTTTGGCATCTCTAGTTTGCTTTCTGAAACTTTTTTTGTTTGGCTATGCCCATCAGATTCATCACTTTGTGAATTGGTATGCCTCTCACGGCAGCCTTTTTTGAGAGAGCAGAATACTTTTTAAAAAATTCTAATGTGTTCATGGATCAAAAAATTTGATTTGGGCTTCAAGTTGCCTCTAATCCTTTCAGGAGTATGATACTGATTTTAATGGTTTGTCATTGATAGATTATGGATCAGTATAGTTTTCTGATGTCCCTAAAGAGGTGTTTTACAGAGCTGGCCCATGTTCTTGTCTTCTCCAGGAGAAGACCTATGATATCTTTCAAGCCCTTGGTTAAACCATGAAGTCCTGGTATTCTTGGTATTATGAGGATCTGAACATCAGTCATTTTCTGAGGGTCTCCAAGTAATAAAAAGGCAAGATGAAAACTAGATGGAGCAAAAGGAAGAATTTTGGAACTGCTTGGTTATGGTGGCAAAAACTAATTTCTTTACTGCATTTTTTTTTTTTTTTTTGTCTGCGCTCAGTCATTACTGACCCTGCAGTGACTGCCTGGATGAATCCTTGCAGTTTTCAAGGCAATTGTTTTTCAGAAGTGGTTTGCCAGAGCCTCCTTCCCAGATCATAGCCCAGCTGGCGAGCGCAGGAGGCGGGATTTCCGTTGCTTCGCGCCCTTTTTGGGCGAGCGCGGTTTTGCGCTTACCGGCAACTGGTCCCGTCTCTCTGTGCAAGGCACTGCCAGCATTTTTCCTCCCACCGGAGTGAGAGTACCCATTTATCTACTCACGTGAGTTTTCGACCTGTTGGGTTGACAGGAGCTGGGGAGGAAACAGGAGCTCACCCTGTTAGCGTGAAGGCTGGACTCGAACCGCTGAAGCGTCAGCCATTTCTGGCCGGCAACTTTCAGCGTCATTAAGCCATCTTTATAATGTTGACTAATGATTTTTTCTAGAGGCCAGTCTACTTGGCTAGATTTCTGGAGACCTATTGGAATCAATGTGCTATACATTTTTCTGTTAATATTATTATTCTTATCTATGGCTTAGATACCACAGTTCTGAGAGAGAACCAGAAAAGGATTTAAGTAGGGTACTACTTGGTCCTTTTGCTTTTGGATAATTTCCAACATATTCAGACTGAAGGCAGGTTGCTTACAGGACTGTCTACTCTTTCCTTCCTTGCTTCTTCTGACTAATGAAACTGACCAGTCATGTGCTAGTTTGACAGTCCTTAAGGAGGCAGTAGTGAAGCCATGATTGAAGATGTTGAGTCTTAATTTCTTTGGCTATGAGAAATTACTGCTGAGTTCACAGTTTCTAAGCAGGGTCTCAGTCAGCTTTTCAACTCTCAGCTTTTAGATAACACTGATTATTTAAATTCATTTTGCTATGGTTGTCTTGGTAAATTTGGAGAATGATTTATACTCAACAAGGATAGTGTAAGTAACCCTGTTTATTTTCCTTGGCCTCTAAACAGCTTTTGATACCATTACCTTTTGGACCATTGCTCAGTCTGGCATAAATTTATCCAGACTCAGTCCTGCTGGAGAGAAAGATCAGAAAGTGTTACTGTGGTGCTTTTATTGTATTCCTTGGCCACTGTTTCATAGCTTGAACATTTATTTAATTGCATTTGAAGTTGTTTTTTGGATTTGCTCCTCATTATAATACCATTTGCATGTGTTTTGTAATCTTGTATGATATCTTGTAAGGGTACTGTACCTTACAAGTTAGGTCAAAAAGTGGTCTATTTGCCACCTCTAACTGTCATCCTTGCTGAGAACTGTACTTATAGTAAGAAGGCCCATAGCATCCCAAATTTTATTGCCAGGTACTCTTCTCCTTAGAAGAATATCAAACTGGAACAGGAATACTCAAAGGAACTCAAAGTCTATCTTATCACATCAGTTTATTTATAGCAGCCATCCTATTTTTTAAAAAACAGGCACTGAATATTTTTATTAGAACAAGCTTTATTGATACAAGCACTGGGACTTTCAGCTGAGTCAAACCTCATCAGAATGCTGGGTGCTTAAAGCATTAACATTCCACAAATGAAACTGAGTTAATTACAGAACATGTCCAGAATTCTGACTTCATTGTAGATATTTAGAAATAAGCAGAATTGAAGTGTTTAGTACTTAGTTAATAATACCCATTGTCTATATTTGAAAGGGTTTTTTTTTTTTTTTTGAAAATAGTCTTTCTCGTCTTCTCCCTCAAAGGAATTTTCCCTCAGAAAAATGTTTACATTTGGGAAGTGATATAGTCTAATCAATTAAGAAATGGGGAAATAAATAATTCTAGTCAATAAAGAAATGGGAAATAAATATTTCTGTAATTGCAGTAAACAGGATAGTATCTGTGAATACTTTTATTATTTTTACTTCCCTTGAAGTATAGAAATTTGCAGAGCTGTAAAATCATGGTTAAAGATTTATTTATTACAAGGCATGCCCTTCCCAACCAGGATAGCTGGGGACAAAGAGCAGTTTTATATCTTTCACGTGGAATTTTTGTCACCTTCTTGTTTCTTCCCCTCAACCAGCATTATAAGGGCAAGGCCAAAAGAAGGAAATGTCATCCCCTTTTTACTAATGGAGAACAATAAGGATATTTTAAACCCCATATCTGGAAGTCAGTCTGGAGGGACGGAAGTCTGCTAAAACAGATTACCGGATTGCAAACTTATAAGGCACAAATTGGCACCAAAGTATCTTTTTAGAATTGGAGCAAAATTTATTAATTATCCAACAAAAACATAGATGGGTGTTGAACTTCTGGATTAGGCAGCAAAGAGGAAGCTTCAATAAAGGAAGAGTAAATAGACCCATATTAAAAGGTGATTAGATCTCAGAGAAAAGTAGCTTAGAAGGAAGCTGGGTGGATTTTCAACTGTGAGTGGATTCTGATCTAATGGGAATCAATAGAAACTTGCACTGCCAGAGATGCCTGTCATAATCTTCCAAAAAGCAAGTGTTAACATAGTATAATAATGTGTTAATATTAGCTTTCTGTACAAAATGTATAAATAAAGCACTGAAAAACTAAAAAAAAAAAACCCTACTTATTTTGTATTACTGTTATTTTCACATATGAAGTATTTTCATGTTACAAATACATGAAGAGATCATTTATTTTTATTCTTTGATATAAAAGGTTAGTGTATACATTTTAAATTATATGTAAACAGCTCAGTCTGAAATGAAACACAAGGCAAAGTGTATTCAGTTAGCCTTAAACCTATTTAAAACTTAATGGTGGTCATGCAGTCTACTTTACAAAGGAGCATATTTGAAAAGTTGCCAGAAGACAATACTCTATTTGATGCCTCTTGTGTTTTCCTATTGTCTTAGTTGTATTTAAAAATAAAGAAAAATAAGACTGGACAGCAGGGGTCTTGATCTTGGCTACCAACACTGACCACTTGTACAATAGACTGAGTAAGTACAAAAGTATTTGGTCAGTTTTCTCCACTGTAACCTGTAATTTCTTTTTATTCACATTACAGTACATATTTCTAAATTTGCATTTAAAATCACAAATGTGTTATGCCAGCTAGTGGCTTCTTTTTGCACTGTTTCTGGTTATACATTTATCTTTGAGAGGGACCAAAATATAAACTGATACCTTACCGTAAGCCTTGATGGTGAACAGAACTCTCAGTTACTGTAACTAAGAAGGACAATGTCTCTTTAGCAGGAACAATACTGAATAGAAAGAATGGGTATAATGTGCAGAACTCAGAGACTAAAATACATTTTATTATTTGTCATCTCTAGAGAAACAGCAGAGGTACAGTCTTGAGGTATCATTGGCCAGAGGCTCTTGCTGGCAGAGGTTAAAAAACTAGAAACAGATTTGTTGGGGAAGCTGGAGCTGCAGTGAAGAAGAAAAGAGTCTTGAAAGAAAAGAAGAGCAGAGGAAGAGCAGAGGCACAAGGGAAAAGAGGAAGACTAAATATGACAGGTCATCTTATAACTAGAGATCTTGGAAAGGGCAATGCTTAAAACAGTAGCTAGTGACAGAAACCATTTCTGCTCTGTAGGTGCTAGTTGAGGTGGAGATGCTATTAATTGATGTACTTAGGAGATAAACCTGAACAAATATGACTTCTATAATCAGAAACCAGCCCACATTTTTTGCATATGACAATTTTCTTATTTTTCAGAAATATTCTTTTTAAATAGTAATATATTAACCTTATATTTAATTCTTTCTAGGATACTTTTACTTATAGTAAAAATTCATAGACAGAATTGCTTTCTCAGATGGATCTAGCAAAGTTTTTCCCACTAGTAAATAGTTTCTTCAACTGAAGGAGTGCCTCTTAGAGAAGCCTCTCTGGCAATGGCTTCCAGTGGGGACAATGGGGGCTTGGTCATCTCTCTATGAGAGGGGAGACGGCATAGCCTCTGGACTGGTGGCTGGCAGCAAGCACTGGCTGCCTAACTTGCTCTGGATCAAGGAGGAAGCAAGAAATAAACCCATTAGGTCTCCAGGATGGCTGTCCCTTGTAAACTAATAGCAAAAATGGAAGCTTCGTGAATGGCTTGTGAGCAAGCAGCTGGGAGGCAGGGAATCCATCTTCATACACAGCTGTGATGCAGCCTAAATATGGATACTAGAGCTGGCCAAACCCCATTTCTAACCCACTTTGGAATATAACTATTTTTTTAACATAAGAGAGACCTTTCTTTGCAACAGAGAAGTAATTCTTTTGGTATTTTTTCATTATTTCTGGGACTATAACTTTAAAAGAAGAATTAGAATTTTATTGTAATTTAAGCAACTCACAAAAAGTTGGAAGATAAGGAGCATATAAAGATATTAAAGTTATATATGGTGAAGATTTATTTGTTATAACTTTAATTTTACAAAACTCTATCTGTATTAATTAGATTTGATTTTTCTATTGAAAAACATTTTGTTTTTCTGTGATATGCCTGTTAATTGGCTTGATTTTCAAAACAAAAGAAGACAGTAATTTGAGCTTTTTGTGCATTCCCTGTTGACCCATGCCTGCAATTACAGCTTGAGAGGGCATAAACTATCTCTTACTTTCACTTATACAATACCTACGGTTGCTTACTTTGGAGGGAAGAAAAAGAAATGGCTAGAAGAGGCCCTTGGAGTAGCTGTTAAAAGATAAAATGACTTCTTTGAGTTTACTCCAATCAATGTTTGATGGATTAGGAGCTAAATATAAGTCTCTTGAAAAGAAGATAGAGGAAATAATGGATAAGATGGTTAATTTTGAAATGGAGAAAGAGATTGACTTGAATGTGGATTTGGAGTTTAAAAAGATGCTGGATTATGAAAGTAGTGTGAAAAAGATGTGGATCTGAAAATGGATTTAAAAATGCCAAAGGACAAGAACAATATGCAAAAGGATGCTAGAATGGATTTACAAATGAAATCAACTGATGTCACCATAATCAAAGGGGACATACAAAGAATGGAAAAGAAGAATGATTTGGAAAGACTTTTTATTTTGGATTTGCAAAAGGAATGTGTGGAATCAGTGAGGCTGTTCCTGGGAAGAGACAAAGAGAAATTACTGGGGCTGTTTCTGGGAGAAGACAAGGAGAGAATGACAGGGAATCAACTTGTGGACGCTATTTGAAAGGATGAAAGATTAAATTCTCTAAAAGTAAACATAAGGGTTACAAAGAGAGCTTATTTAATTCTGATTAATATATATGTTGAGGTTTTTGGTAGTTATTAATGGGATCTTTTTCTGACCTGGATTGAATGACGAGGTTTTAAGGATTTGTGTATAAAGGAGGAGAGATTTCATTTGCCTTTTTTAAAGAAAAAATATAAGTTGGATTATAAAGTGGATTTATTTTTGATTAAGTTTAAAATATATTTGTTATTAAATTTATGGAATTTTTGTTCTTACATATGGTAACTGCAGTAAGGCTTTTTATACGTACAAAGATGGAAGGATATGACATTACCTACAATGAAAGCATGGATCGTGATGCTGATGGAGCTGGCTGAGTTGGGGAAACTGATGGCTTTGATTTGAGAAAATATATTGTATACTTTTAATGTTAATTGGAAACTTTTATTTGGACTCTCTGCAGGAAACAGGAAAAAATGAAATTATGTTGTATGGATTTGATTATTAGATTTAATATGGGTTTATAGTAATGATGAAAGTTATGTAGTAAACTAGAGCAAGAGATTGATGTATACTGTTACTTAAATCTGTTGTGAGGAGGGTCGGAAGTCAATTCTTTTTCTTTCTTTTATCTTCCTTTTTTTGTTTTTTTGCACTTTTGACCTTGGTCATTCTTTTTTCTAATTATCCTTTCTTTTTCTTATTTTCTTCCTTTAATATTAGTTTTTGTTAGCTTTTACTGTTTCTATTTTAAAATTTAATAAATTTATTTTTTTTAAAAAGAGAACCCTCTCTGAAAGTGAAGTGGCTGTGCATGCACACACATATGGAGAACCTAGAAACAGCTTTCAAAGGAGCTGTTTGAGCCTTGCAAAAGAAGTAGCTGCTTTATTTGTTCAAAGAGAGGTAATGTATTCACAAAGTACATTTAAGTGTACTACAGCCCTACAACTATGAATCGTGTATAGAAACCTTTGACTGGTTATAGCACCTGTAGGTTCTACCAGATAATAAACTGCTGGAGACACTCATTACACTCCTTTCGAAAGTGTTGCCCATTTTCTTAGCAGCATGTAATTTTTCAAGCAGTAAAGAGGAACAATGGAAGTTTTGAAACCGCTGGCCAGGAAAAGAGTTATTTGTTTGTAGCATCCATCAGGAACCATTACTAGTACAACTAGAAAACATTTGAAATGTGTTGAGTAGGATGAGTTATGGAACAGTAGAACTGAAACAAATCCTAGGGTTACAAAAATAAGTGTAGTTAATACTGAAAACCTACTATCCAACTTACATAAAATTAACCAAGAGGATTTTTTTAAAATATAAACTTTAGAGTTGATATAGCAAATAATGGAAGCAACAGTGAAGCATACAAACAGCCACATATCTAAGACCATGAAAGAAGCAACAGAAATGGATTCATTTCAACATTGCCTATGAATACACAACAGCAAAAATGTATGTATTTAATCATTGCTTTGAGGTACCCAAGGATGTTGAAACACTTTAAACAGCATGAAATAAAATGCCCCATTTTCTCCCACTCAGAAAATGCAAAATGGCCAATCCAATCTTGAATTTGAGCTCAGAATTATTAGAAAACATTTGACGTCTATGCCTATGTCCCCCTCAAGTTTATATTTATATGTATTCCCCTCAAGTATGCTTCCTCAGTTTGGTGGTGTTAAGGTTTTCCTAGGAGTGATGAGCGAAGAACATCTGAGGTGTATGCCAATAAATATTCTCAGCAGGATTAGCAGAAATTTATATTGGGCAGCAAAGATATAGGAAGATCCTGGAGGGAGATTATCAATTTAGTGACAATGGCAAAGGCATCATTTCATATTGTGTGAAAGAAGTCCAAGGTAATTCACTCTTGTATTTTATCAACAAAACCACATGGATAAATAATGTTTAATGATATAATGTCAGATTATGGGCTCCTCAGATTGGATGGTGCTCAACATATTACTGAGGAAGAGCTAGGGATATTTTGGAGCACTAATGGTGTTTATGATATGGTTAGGTTAAAGCCTTTGCAATATTTAGTTGCTGATATTGCCATGCAGGAAAAGAAAAGCTGAAGCTGAAAAGACAGAATTACAGTGTGAACTTGGAACATAAGAATCATTAATGTGGGAAAGCTCAACACAGAGAAAGATGAAATTAATTGACTACACACTAAATCTTATGCATTAGCAGATTGAAATGCACTGCAACTGGACAGTTTCAGTCTAAAGTTAATAAGGTTTACTACCCAGGACATGAAAAACAAAGAAGCAGTGGCATTGCTTTCATAGTCAGGAAGGATGTAGCCAAGACTTTGTGGATAACTCTTTAATATGATGATTTTCCAGGTTATGCTCCAACCACTACTGCAGAAGAAGAGATTGGTGAGTTTTATTATCAAGTTTGAAATCGGCAGAACATGCAAGCAAGATGCGCTGCTTGAGAATGGAGACTGGAATGCCAAAGCTGGAAATAGAATGGAGGCAAATGTAACTGAATTGTATGGTCTAGGAAGCAGAAATGAAGCAGGGGAACAACTTCTCAATTTCTACCAATCAATGATTTCTTCATTGCTAATGCAGTCTTCAAATAATCAAAATGACACCTAAATGCATGGACATCACCAGATGGAGTACACAAAAATCAAAATGACTATATTATTGGTAGTAAAAGGTAGAACAATTAGTTATATCAGCAAAGACATGGCCAGTGTTTGACTGTGGAACAGATCATGAACTGCTCATGTGCAAGTTCCAAGTCAAGCTAAAGTGAAAAAAACGAACAAACAACAGCCAACCAGTTTCCACAAAATGATCAATATGATCTTGAGCATATACCTACCATTTTCAAGAACATCAGGAATCACTTTGAAGGCCTGAACCTCACTATAGGAAACCAGAGGAATTATGGAATGAAATCAAAGAAGTTGTTAAGGCTGAATGTGAAAAGAGATTGCCAAATACCAAGAAACAAAAGAGAGCAAACTGGATGTTGGAACAAACAGTGGAAACTGCCAAGGAGAGAAGAGAAGCCAAAGCAAAGATAGTCAAAGATCTCTGGAAGGTACTTAACAAAGAATTTCACAGAGCTAGTAGAAGAGACCAGAAGCAAATGACATCTATAAAAGCACTGAAGATGGAAACAGTCATAGAAAGCAAGGAAAGCCTTCCAAAAGATCTCCAAACTAAGAAGGAACTTCCAACTTGAATTGGTACACTAAAGAATGCCAATGGATCAATTCCAGGTAGATCAACCAAATATGAAAGGAGTATGCTGAAATTCTGTGCAGTAGAGATGTCAACATCCAAGATACCTTATTTACAAGAACATTTTGTATTGGAAGATGAAGTTATATCAGCAATCAGGTTATTATTGAGTCAGAAGGCAATAGTAAAGTTTCTAATCAAGCTATGGAAATTTGGAGAATTAGATAGTGACCAACTGACTAAAAGAAGTCAGTCAATATACCAATACTTAGGAGACTTAGAGTGTGCAAACTACCATACAAAATCTTAATTTAAATGCTAGCAAAATAAAGCTTAGGATCATTCAATGAAGGTTAGAGCCTATATGGAAAGAGAGATGCCAGATATTTAAGCTGGCTTTAGAAAAGGCTGAGGAACAAGAAACATTATTGCTGATGCATGCTGGATGAATGAGAAAGGCAAAGAATTTATATAAAAAGGCAATATGTGTTTCATTGATTAGAGAAAGGCCTTTGATTGTGTCAAACATGTCAAGCTTTAGGAAAAAGGAAATCCCAGAATATCTCATTGCTAAATGGATTCATTCCAGGTTGCCAAAAGAATGAGATGATGTTGTATACACTCTTCTTATTTATTTAGCCTAATGTATATGCTGAATATATATTGAGGAGGCTGGATGAACATACAGTAGTTTTAAAATTGGAGGAAGAAACCTCAAGAACCTGGGCTATGCTGATGACACTACTCTGATAGCTGAAAATGCAAATGTTCTGGAAGTTCTAGTAATAAAATTCAAGGAGCACAGTGAAAAAATGGGATCCAGATTAAATCTAATGAAGACCAGGCTAATAACAACAGGCACAACAACCAATCTTAGAATTGACAATGAAGAATTTGAAGTGGCAAATAGCTTCTGCTTTTTAGAATCAACTATTAACAGTAAAGGAACCAGCATTCAGGAAATACACTATAGACTAACACTCAGTAGAGTAGCAGTGAAAACCTTGGAAAAAGATATTCAGGTGCTATGACAAGTCTATATGTACAAAGATCGGAATCATGCAGGAAATGCTTTTTCCCTGTGATTCTCTATGGAAGTGAAAGTTGGATTTTGAAGGAGCAGGATAGAAAGAGTATTGACAATTTTGAACTTTGATGTTAGTGAAGACTCCTGAGAATACCATGGATAGCAAGAAAACAAACAAATGGATCATAGGACAAATCAATCCAGAGTTGTTACTTGAGGCAGAAATGATCAGGCTTAAACTATCATATTTTGGACCCATTATGTGAACACCTAGCTCTCTGGAGAGGTCTATAATGCTGAAGGAGATGGAAGGAAAGAAAAGAAAAGGGTGAACAGCAGAAAGGTGGATGGACTCAACTACAGTGGTGATGGTTGCATCATTGGAAGACTTGAAGGGCCAGGATGGGAACAGATCATCCTGGAGAAGGTCTGTGTATGTAATCATTAAGAGTCGACACCAACGTGATGGCACATAATCAGAATACACATACATACACATTACATTCTGTGCATTAAATTTGTAAAACGCTACCATTATTTTTAACAGGAAATAATGATTTCTTCATTTTTTCTTTAATATATGTCAACAAAGGCTCAATTTTAATAGCTACTGTCTCAAGGCAAGATTCCTTTGACCTCATTTATGACTAATTTAAAAATAAAATTCTTTACACACACATTATTTTTTACATGGGCATATTCCTGTAGACAGGCTCTAGGTTGTTTGTATTATATGGGCTATAATGTATATTATTCCAGTTAACTGCATGAAAACAGAGGCTGGAAATAGCTTTTTTTGTTCAAAGGCTTATGTCTTTCCTCAGTAAAGTCTGGCAGCCCCAATTTGGTTGAAGTTCTTAATTATTTTGTAATTGGTAGGAAGAAAAGAGCCATTTCAAGTTCCAAGCTATTTAAGGGTTTCAGAAGATGCCATTTCTATTAGAAATAGCAATGCCTTTTTCAAAGGATTATTTGAAGTGTGAGCTACAAATTGAGCTATAAACATAATGTTGGTACATCCACTGGGGCAGAAGGAGGCGTCTGTGATTGCTGTTAAATTAAACGTTTCAGTTAGACAAAGATAATGCCATTAGAAGAAAAAGAAATACTAAATAACTATCTTTAGAACAAGTTTATGCTCATTCATCAGCAATAATAATTGGCAACTCAATGCTCCAAAATTTGTAAACATATTTAAAGCAATGGCATAGCAGAAGGGTAATTAACCGATGGGTAATTGGATATGTATCTTTTTCATTATGTAAATCATGGATACGTAGAATTATTTTTTATTTTTTTAAGTTGCTGAGGTATCCTTTCCAATACGCAGATGCCCTTGTTAGAAAATGAAATGCTGCTTCATTCATCTGCTAACACTTTATGACTTGTTTTACAGACATTTACAGTTTACTAACTCAAGCTTTATAAATAAAATTGATCCTATTCTGGGAAAATAGAAAATCAGTATAGATTGGTCACTAAGGTTCTGAATCTTGTATATTTGCTTAATGTTTGAGTGTGCGAATATTTTAAAGTGGAGAGGGTTTGACATGTCATCCTGGACTATTTTTTCTTATTGTCCTCTGAAGTACAGGATAAATAGCTGCCAAATTCAAAAAGATCAATTTGACAGTCTATTTGATAAACCATGTCCAGTATAGTATCAGTCAGTTAAGTCAAATACAGTCATTTTTATAGCACTGGAAAAATGGGGTGGTGGTGTAATTTAATCCACGCATTACTATTATCTAAAGACCTTTCCTTCTCTTTGTAATAGATTTAATTAAAATAGACTAATTGAATGACATCTCAAGGATATTCAATATTCAGTTTTTTTTAAATCAGATCTGTTCTGAAATCTACAATTCTTAATTTTAAAAAAAAAATTCAGAGCTTGATGTGACCTAATGACCTCCCTGCATCCTTTGCTCAGTAAAACCCTTTCTTGTTCCCTTGCTTCAACTAGGGAGGCTACAAAAAGTAGCTATTGTCTCTGGATGGAACATGGACAAGCACAGCAGTGGCCAGGGATAACAGGGCCTAAAAGCATTATATTTCTCATGATTTCTAATCATGCTGTTGCTTTGCTTCTAAATGCTGTTGTATATCTTCATACCATGAGCTGTGTACAGTCTGAAGGCCTAAGGTTCAAATTCTGCAGGGATGTCAGAAGCAGACATGAGTTTCCTTTTACTTTGTCATGTTTGAATTAGGAAACATCTCCACTTGGACTTGTTGGAACATTTAAATAACTGTTTTAAGTTTTAATATAGTTCACATACATATATCTTGATATAAAACTCTTTTTGATTTCCTAACACAGACATTAGAAGAATATAGTAGTAGTGATGTCAACTGTGAATGAAGAACAGAAAGAACAGAACATTTGTGTTCCTTTGAAGTAATTACCTAGTTCTGAATGCATTTTTACAGCCTTTAATCATCATCAGTTAAAGATATCAGCTGTGTATCTAAATGCTTTATGATCAACTTCAAAACAATTTTTACTTTCTTTTGGCTTAAAAAAATACTGTAGGACCATATCTAATCAAAGAAACTTTGCTTTGTATAAAATACTGCAATTTGTGATAAGGTTTCAATTCATATATCTTGACTTTAGAATACGTTCTTCTGAATTTAATACGGCTTACCAAAGTATTTGAATGAAGTAGGGAGTTTTGTGGTATACTCTTAAGTAACAATTAAACCTCAATTTGTTGTATAAGAGCATGCCATGAAAACACCTTATTTTTTTCAGATGTTTGTGTAAGAAAAAAAAGTCACACTTAAAAAAAATCTAATGCAACTCTTAAAGCAATGGCCTTTTTTTTAGAATTGCATACAAAACTTTAAAAGGCAGGCTGTCTTAATGAATATCAGAAATATCCCATCTTTGCATGAGGTCCAAAGCACTTCCATATTATTTTAGAAGTGGGCACAGCATCAGGCTAGAAACTGGGAGACCATGAGTTCAAATCCTACCTTAGGCAAAAAGCCAGCTGGGTGACCTTGGGCCAGTCATTCTCTCTCAGCCCTAGGAAGGAGGCAATGGCAAACCCACTTCCAAAAAACCTTGCCAAAGAAAGCTGCAGAGACTTGTCCAGGCAGTCACCAGGAGTCAAAACTGACTCGAAAGCACTCCCCCCAAGTGTCTTTCCAAGAAATTGCATTAGAAGAGGGTGTTAAAACTTAGTCACTCACCTCTACATAAATTATGAAAAACAAAAACAGACTTCAGTTCTATACTTATTTACCTGGGGGGGGGGGGGACATTGAACGTAATAAGATTTATCATAATTAATCACAGTCATTAAAGATGCATGACTTTTCATTTTAATAAAAATGAAAAATGCTATGTTTTTAAATGATGTATGCAGAGGACCCTTTCATAGATAGCCTGAACATTTAAATATTCTGTGTTGGCTTTTTGTAGCTAAAACTTAAATTGTCCTGAACTGGATCTTGATTTGCATAACTCACTGCCACAACTTATATTCTCATTAATGCAGCAAGTTCACTCATGAATTGTTGTTGAGTATCTGTTCTCTGTTCAACACAGGTTGACTTCAGTATTAGTGTAAGAACAATTAATTAATCACCTTCAGTGCTTTTTGGATTATTTGAAATCCATGTGTGGGAGTTTGATCTGAAATGGTTCTTTCAACTTTATAAGTTATCATGTAATAATAAAGAGGGGCTCTACTCACACCTGGACACTTTTCTTGATGAGTGTACAGGTATGAGTAGAGTCCATCTTCATTTGACATTACATTTTAATCCAAAAAGTAAAGAAGAGTTCCATGCACTTGTTGCAATGGCAGACAAAGGAGAAAAAAGAATGGGGTGAGACAGAAACAGGTTTAACATGTGACTCTTTGAAGTTAACTTGATTTTCAAGGCCTTTGGTTTTCTCATTCTTCAGTGTGTTCAGTGCTGCAGTTTGATTTCTGAATAATTGACTCACACCACAAACAGCTCTTTTACAGCTTGCTGTCCAGCGAACAGATAAGCAATATCAGCTATATACTGCAAAACTGAAATTGAATAGACCCAAGCATCTGTGACTAAAAGGGATTCCTGAAATTAGGAGGAGAAGAGTAGTTCTTACTCAAATGATACATTTTAAACTAAATATGAAAAAAAAATCATCATTTTATGTGCCATTGCTTCATTTCAAAGGTTTGTACTGTTTAATGACGCATCAAATTGTTTCATAACAAAAGTAACTTCTAAAGTTTAAGATTCAGTGTGTCGTACAGCCATCTTCACAATGTAATGTTCTGTATGGTGGAAATATATGAACTAGGGAACAAATGAAGTAGGGCTTAATTCCAAAGCCTGTAAAAATGCCTAAGTAACTACTGTGGAGTCAATCGAGCTTTGAGGATCACTTTATTATTATTAATGTTCATGTGTACTGAATGGAAACAAGGGAAATGTACTACTGTAGACAGAAACAGATTTTACGGGCAAAATCCAACACGAAAGCATAGACTGTAG
Organism: Liasis olivaceus; assembly: GCA_030867105.1. NCBI lineage: Eukaryota > Metazoa > Chordata > Lepidosauria > Squamata > Pythonidae > Liasis > Liasis olivaceus. Next base: position 56,337,839 of record CM061351.1, on the reverse strand, counting down.
GAGTGCAGCAAATTTAACATGTGTTAGGTAATACATGATGGCATAGTATGGACTGGTTTGCACATAATATTTAGCAAGGATTTGTTTTGCCCACTTTTGTTTGTTTGTACATCTGGGTTAAAGTTGGTTTATAAATTCTGGCTTAGTCCTATTTGCCCAAGAATCCACAGAGATGAAAGGAAATACTGGCCAAGAAAGGTACTATTTCTTAGCAAAAATGGAACCTACACAAGAATTCACATCTGCCCCTCCAAACCCCACCAAAAAAAAAAAGTATCCTGCAAAAGTGTGTGTGTGTGTGTTTATTTATTTATTACAAACAAATCCAGGCAGAATACTTATTCTACCCTTCACCAAATACACTCACACATGCACGGCCCCCAGCTACAAAAGGCCCTGGTCTGACATACTGTATCTCCCCCTAAATAAAGTAAAAACAGAAGAGAACAAAAACAAAGCCCCACCATCCATATAATGAGGGAGTATAATTCTGTATAAATGCAGCACATATACGTTCCTATACAAAAGCCCCATTGACACAGATTGATAGGAGGCTTAGTTCTCAGTTTCTATGAATGATGTGGTAAAATCAAAACTGAAACTGGCCTCAGGGCTCTGTAATGTATAAGAAATTTACTTGTGCAATGTGTGAGCTAATTTTCCATCTTCGGTTCTTATGTTTATGGGGAAAATGTTGAAAACACGAATGCAGGGGATAATTTTGTGTTGTTTGTTTTATAGAATGTATTTTTATTGGTCAATGACCAAAATAAAGTTTCTGTCTGTCTGTCTGTTGAATGCATTGTGCCATAAGAGCCCTTATGTGCACAAAGAGATGTGCCCTCTTAAGAAATCAATGCACACTATTTTGAAGCTTGTACTGAGTAAGTCACACACCACATTAATAATTTCTCTTCATACTTATTTTACAGTTATGGAAATAGAATGAGCTCTCATGCTCTAGTAAAATATGTTCTGCAATTATTTCTTCAAAGTATAGTACACCGTAGTTTCAGTAGTGTTAAACATATAGTAGTGTTAAACTAGTATAAACATAGTATAAACTAGTATAAACTAGTATAAACATATAGTAAACTAGTATAAACATATAGTAAAGTAGTATAAACATAGTATAAACATATAGTAAACTAGTATAAACTAGTATAAACATATAATAAACTAGTATAAACATAGTAAACTAGTATAAACATAGTATAAACATATAGTAAACTAGTATAAACATATAGTAAACTAGTATAAACTAGTATAAACATAAACTAGTATAAACATAGTATAAACATATAGTAAACTAGTATAAACATAGTATAAACTAGTATAAACTAGTATAAACGTATAGTAAACTAGTATAAACATATAGTAGTGTTAAACATATACAAAGGACTTATTTATAAGAGTTATTATTTGCCTCAGGCAGACTGAACAGATTAGGAATATTTAAATTTCCTGTTGAAGTAGTCCTTCAACTTTCCTTGATTAGAGAAGCAAGATTTCTAATATTACTGCATGTCACTTGAACACCATTTGAAACAAAATGAAGCTTAATCCAGGTTTATGACTGGCAATAAAACTGGTAGGGCTTGTGCAAACAAGGGCATTATCTAAGTCTGGACCAATGCAATGAATTTGATTTGGAACAATGTCTCACTTTAGAAAGGAGTCATCTATGTGATTTATAAATTGGATGAATGAATGAATGCTTGGCTGCCCGACTGTTTGGATCCATTGGGAAGAAGACTTTGCAGATGCACAGAAGTATCAGGATCATTTTAACATCTGGATCAAGGTGGGGGGGGGCATTCTAAGATGATATTCCAAAAAACAGTATGACTTTAATTTAGCATTTCACTTCAATTGAAATTTCATCGAATCAAAACACCACTAAGGACTGATTTAGGGCTAAATGGTTAGCCCATTCTGAATGAGGCTATGGTTCCCAAAAAGAGCAAGTTCACAAGTCATGAATACATTTAATTCAGCTGGTTCTTGATAAACAAATGATAGTTTTATCCCAACTTCCAGAGGGCTTATGGTAAATGAATTGGTCTGTAATTCACCAAATGTGTGTGTCTCTGTGTATGTATGTACACAAACACATACACACACACATACAAACCTATGTTTCAGAGAGGGTTACAATATACAGACATAATTGTTTAGCCTGCAGGATTGGCCTATCCAATTCGGAAGAACTTAAGCAAGATTCTTCTTTTCTCAAAACAATTCTTCTGCATTCTTTCTGAGGAAAATATGGCACATGGACCAAAGTCTATCTTCTTGGTGTTGTACTCCTGTAGGAGTGCCATTAGGATCAACTCTGCTTTGCCAGCTGCCAGTCCTGTTCCTCTGAGATGAAAAACTAGACAGGGACATTTTTTTCTGGCTAGGATGAGATAGGGAATAATGACTCCTCAATACCCCTCTTGTGCAGAGAGATAATATCAGGAAAGGTTTTCTGTGCTATTTTTTTCGTCCTGCTATGCTTGGTGCACAGCTATTGAAATAGGTCAAAAGCTTTGATATTTGAATCAAAGGGAAGCTTCTCTGGTGATTAAAAAAAAAACAACAACCTTAAAGCCTTCTTCAGGTATTGTCAATAGGATGTGCACAATCAAGCCTCCAAGTCCCCCAGAAGGTTGTAACTACACGTAGCTGAAAGTGATGACACCCTCCCTGCTGATCTTTGCCAACAATACGGGGAGGTGAAAGGTGATTAACCAGAGTTTGCCTTTCTAGTCCCCCTCAGTATGTTCTCTTTGGAACACCTGAATACAATTTAATGGTTTAAGATAAAGAATTATCTGTAACACGGTGACTTTCTTTGATTTGTGAACCACAGGAATATAAATATAGACAAGGAATTGGGAGTAGTAATCTTTCTGATCTGTCCAGATGCTGCAGGCTACCTTGTACTAAGGAATCCTTCTTAAGGAGATGCATCTACAAGTTCTGGGGGACTGGCTAAAGCTTCTTTTCAAAAATATGTTTGGATTACTGAAATATTTTCTTTTCTTCTTCTGTTCTACCAGATTCTGCCCAAATATTTCCAAATTTGTTTTTTTTAAAACATTAGAAGTGTTATGCAACGATTAGGAAAATAACCAAGATAAAAATAGATAATATTGCTCAATGGTTAGAGATAAGAGATAGTACATGTCTAATCACAATAGGCTATCATGAATTATTTCTTGCCTCTAAAACATAGATTTTCAATGAATAATAAATATGATAATGATTCAGCTGGGATGATCGCATTTCAGTCCAGTAAGTCAAAATATGAACAAGTATTTTGCCTACATGTGCAACCTCTTTATTCTTCCTTATATGGTCTGAACAAATAAACCAGAAAGTGTTCAGCTAACCATAGCCTGTTTTGTCAGAACAGGAACTAATCACAGTTCTAAAAATAAGCCAGGATGTTAAATTAATAGCTAGTCAGGCTTTAATATTTTGGCTTGCTGTAGGCTACTAGTCTTAATTTTCAAAGTTAGATAAACAACAAACTATGGCTTGTGAAGGCTTCCTGTTTTCTTTGCTCACACTCAGAATTAGGAGGCTGCATACATGGCAAAAAGGTTTTACTATCATACCAACACTGGAATACAGTCATCCATACATGGCTAATATGGTCAATATTCAATGTAGTAAGTCACTGGATATAGAAAAGCACTGGAGGTACGTTTGATCAGGGATTGGACTGGAGACATGAGGAATCCCTCATGGACTTTCAACAACCATCTACTTAAATGTCTCTTACATAATTTGTCTGTCTCATTTTAGAAGTTTAAACCCCCATGGTCTGTCTCTTCTTAAACCAATCGTCCACATGCTGATTTATTTTGGAACCCCTCCTTTTCCTATCATTTTCTAGGCTTGTTTATACCTTTTTTGATTTTTCTTCCATCATCTAAAAGTCATATGAAAGAAAGACCTTTTAATTTATCCTCATTTTCTGTCAATCCATATACTTAATTACCCATTTATCCCAGATGTATTGTGTGTCTTCTGCAGCTCAGCAACCATTAATAATGTAATGAATTAAAGTTTTAATTCAAACAGTCAACAAGCCATTATCAATCTAAATATCAACAGCCTGATTGCAACAAAGAAAAATGTTAATAAAATAAAGAAATATGTGTCATTATTAATACTTTCAAACCCCAAATCACCCACTTACGTAATCACTAAGAATCAAAGTAGTAACATAATATTAATGATAGTTTCACATTGCTTGTGTTCCCCCCCCCCCCCCAAAAAAAAAATCCTTTGGATCTTCTTAGATGTTCGGTGTCAAAATTAAAGTTTTTTTTTTTTTAATTTAAATTTGTTTTCCTTAGGGAAAGGAAGAAATATTTGAGAAATCTAAGAATTAAAAGATATTCACAGAGACCAACACAATAAAATGTATCTTCCAAAATAATCACTGTGTAAATAGGCTAAAAGAGTACTGAGTGTTTATTTTAATATTCAAGATCATGCAAAGTAGTTCAATTTACCTATATTATTTAGTAGGAGGTAGTTTCATTCTTCATCTAGTTATCTTGCAGCCATCTAAGCTGGGGGCCATAATCACCTTCTGGTGAAATTAATTCTTAATGTTCTTACTGGTTGTGCTTGTCTTGAACCTAGCACTATTCTGATCAGTTTGCTTTATTTATAAGCTTGTGTGAAGCCTTTAAATTATTAACAACACTTAACATCATACTTACTCTTGTTTCGAATCAGCATCACAGTTGCAGTTGTATTTGGAATCAGTACAGTTACGTTCAATACCACATGCACATTTCTGAATGCCCGGTCCAGAGCCGCCCCAGTAGTAGTGCTTTTCATTGGCACGTCCAGTCCACCAGGCATATGGATTGCCATCTGAAAGGACAAGGAATGGAAAATTAAATGTAGCAGAGCTTCCTGATGCTAAACAAGGATGCTTTTCTTTTATCTCAGGAGTCACTAGGCTCTTCTTAAAAAGAAATGCATTGATCAAACATGACTAGATACTATGTTTCAACCAACACATGGAGAGTCATTAAAAAAAAAAACATTGTATTTTAGACATACTGTACCCAAATCCTTATAATCTAATTGATACTTTGTTATCAGTGATTGCAGCAAGAGAAATATTGCAGATTCTTAAGCAGTCCATAGTTAAGCGGTCATCATTATACTTGAAACAGGGAAACAAAAATCATGATTCTTGTGCGAGTGCCAAATATAGACTCCAGAGTGACTCAGCACCTACAGTTTTTCCAGTCATAAGGCAACCATTTGTCAAGTGCAAGGTATGTAAATTGCAAGGTGTGTAAATATCTGTTTATGAGAAAGTTCAAGATGCATTTAAATTAGGGGTGTTCAATTTAAACAAACTAAAAGCCTCATTCTTCACCCAGCATTTATTCTTCAGGCAACAATACCACAACATATTTTCATGGTTTTCTCCTGAATTAAGCACCAATACATCAATTCCATGTCCATCAAACTTCAAGAATGAAACAACTTTTTCGCATAAGTTCTCTAGCCTTTCCAAAGTGGGTATAGGTAAGCTGTGACCCTCTGGATGTTACTGACATACAACTTTGAGTCTTCTTGACTAGGACTTCTAGGAATAAAATGAAGTAGGTGCGCAGTGACTTCTCTTGAAGATTACTGAAATGGTGATAAAACTGCCAAATCATATGACTGATATCCTTGTTAGGAGTAACACCAGTCACAGTAATTTCATTTATGCATATACTTTTACATACATTTCAATAATTTAAATGCATATATTGTTATCCTGCGTAGTGTCTTCAGTCTCAATTCTCCATTCACAGATCTACATGGAGTGAAAAGCCATTTTAAATCAGTTGGTTTAAATCCATGTCTGCTCAAATAACATATATCTTCTTCCCCTTCGAAGACCTAGACATTTATTACATGACAAGCTGGATTTGAATGACATACTTTCCCATGCTTAAATGAACCACAGTTTATTCAACCCAATTTTCTAGGTTTGCACAACACACTGAACCATAAACTACCCATGTGGGCTGGGATGGCACAATGTATAAAAGGTAGTTGGCTAGTTGTTCTGTGTGCTTTAGTGAACACAGCTGTCAGTTATTCATTTTCCAATTACTGGACTGTTGAAAAAATGCTCAGCCCTGCCTATGGTGATAAGGTGCAATCAGACAGATGATGAATTCACTCTATTTGACAGATGTGAATTCCTTCCCTGAAAAAGCCCAAAGGGACTCCTCAATTAGAGACTTTAAGGACACTCACTTGCAAGGCAATCAAATGTTGTGACTTCTAATGGCAATTTTAATCCACGCTAAGGATTTTTATTGTAATTTGCTTTGTTCTGAATATGTGGATTTTTATGGCAGGTTTTTTTTTTTTTTTGTATTTTATGAGACCGAATAAAGATTTTAATTAAAAAATTATCTTTAAATAATCAAACAATCTAACACAAAATTAGGCTCTCTTAAATCCAATGGAAAATGTGAAATCCTTGCTCTGTATTTAATATCAACAGTGCTTTTGGTTTTTCCATCCGTCTGATTTAATTTTTTTGGAACCCTACATTGCATTGCTTTTATGAGGGAGCAATTCTGACAGTTGAGCAACCTGAAAACCTTAAATGGTAAGATGTCTTCTCATGCTGAAATATGCTGTTTAGGATTGTGCCCCAAGTTCTTCTTTTCTTCTGTGAGCATTCTATCTGGTTTAAGCTGCAATTCTATGAGCATTTAGCTGGGGAAAATCATGCTGAATGTCATGAGCTTTAGTTCCAAGTACACATTTATTTTTATTTTTTGCATATAATTTTATTAAGGATTTTGATTACAATAGTAAAAATTAATACAAACTAAGCTTAAAGAAAGAAAAAAAGAATAATAAGAATAAAAAGTATAAGAAAAAAAGTAAAGAGAAAAGAAAGGATATGATAAAGAAAATGAAAAGAAATATATAAAGAAGTTACTTCCAACCTTCATTACAAAAACTATAGACAATTTAATAACTCTTCATACCTTTTAAGGTTACAAACATGTATCTCTTCATCCTATATCCCATCCTTTATATATAAGCAAATCCATAAAACATCAACTTTTCAATCCTGGTGTCAGCGAAAAGTCCATAAAGGGTTGCCAGAACTCTACAAGTAAATGTTTTAACCTTGATCAAATAAAGCTACTTTATATTCCTTTCTTTTATTTCTAACAATCTTAATCTTTAATTCATTCAAATATTGTCATAGGATTTGATTTCTCTTCAATTCTTCTTTATCCAAATGCACAGACTTCTTCAAGGGTTTAACAAGCCTCTTTTGTAGATCCAATAAGAAAACATTTTCCAGGTCATTTTTTTTTAATTTGTCATTTGTATTTCTTCTTTAATTTTTAAAATTTCAGCCAGTTTCTTTTGTATATCCAATAAGGCATCCTTTTCTAAGTCATTCTCTTGGCATGTCATTTGTAGTTCTACTTTTGGTCCTTGCTCTGACTTGTCAGATAAAATTTGCTCCACACGTGTCATTCCTTCATTGACGTCTTTTGGACATAATCTATCCATAGAATCAGACATCATTCTTGACACTGTTGATATTTCAGCTACAAATTTCTGGCTCCATTCTTGATCTCCTTTAATATTTACAGTGTTATGATGTTTTGTGCTATTTTGTAAGTGCCAGTTAATCGACACCAAAAGCTGGCTTGTATTTTTTTTTCTTCTACTTAGAATCTTTAGTCCCCTCTAGTGTCCAGTTTCTAAAATCATAAAGTTAGCCAAGATAGCCAAAATAACTCTGGTTCCCATAAGAAACTATTTATTTTTTGTAGTTAATTCCAAAATCTTATAGTAAAAGTCAATATTCCAAATTTAACTGAACCCTTAATCCATTTATAACTTTCTTAGATCAAAATCTTAATTAGCTTTTTGCTGTTTATTTCAAATTCTTTAAGTTCTTAAGCTTGTAATTAATTTTTCTTTTATTCAGAATTGAAGCTAAACTCACCAAACCACTTTTCAAACCTGTTATTCCAAAGATCTCTAATAGCTTTAAGATGGTTAACAGGCAATTTCTGAAAGTGATTAGAAAGTGAGGCTTGTGAACTTAGTGTCTTTTAAAAGGCTCTGCTGTGGTTGTGAGCAAGATGGCTAATTCACTCATCTCCCGGTGCTCAAACCTGCAGAAGTCTCCTGTATTGTGACCTCCTTGCGAGAAGCAGCCATCTGGAGCACATATGGGTGATCTCCTGTCCTCTTCTTATCCAGAGAGGTTCTGAAGAAACTGTCTACTCACTGGTTCTTTGGTCTTTGCTATGGCTGATAGCTCTGCTTTCATGGAGACCGCTTCAGTTCACCATACCTCCCCCAGAAGTCCACTTCTGATACACATTTAGAAATTTTACATTTTCTAATACAAACATATGGTTGAATTAAAAACACATATAGATAAAAAGTGACAAGTTGAGCTCTGCACATGAACACACTGAGTTTTCTTGGCAACAGTATAGAAGTCTTTTGCCATTGCTGTCTTCTGATTGAGTTAACTTGTCTTATTTCCCTGTGATATTCTTCCCCTTGGCAGTTTACACCATGAACAGTTGGATGGTTTCTTCCAGAGCCCTTTTTTAAAATAGCAAATCACAAAGAGGAAATTTGGAAAGATCCTGAATCTGGAAAGATCTCTCATTGTGGCACTGTTTTCAGCTGCAATAATTATTGAAGTGGGTGTAAATTGCTGAAAGCGCTTGAATATGGTTTCTTCGCACAGTAGGCCAGCATTTCTCAACCTTGGCAGCTTGAAGATGTGTGGGCTTCAACTCCCAGAATTCCCCAGCCAGCATGGTTTGCTAGGGAATTCTGGGAATTTAAGTCCACACATCTTCAAGTTGCCAAGTTTGAGAAATACTGCACTAGGGACTGAGCAGAGGTAGAGGAGCAGAACCAGTGAGATTCCATGCGTGAATCTGGCTGTTTAAATGCTTTCTGGATACTTTGCTAGCTAGCACATTTGTTTATTCATTTATTGTAAGTGCTTTTAGGTCACTTAAACTCATGTGATTGAAGTGACATAAAAGCACCTATAATAAATGAGTGACTAAACAGCTTACAAAAGCTAAAGTAAGCAAGAAACCATACAAAAAATTCAGTTCTTAATGAACCATAAGCAGTGCTCCCATATATCCCAGGTAAAGACATCATCAGCTTTCCAATCATCAAATGCTTGTCTAAGCAACCAACTTTCTAAAGGTTAACAATAAGGATGCTGATCTTATTTCTGAGGAAACTGGGTTCCACAGGAGGAGGGCATGGGCAGAGAATTCCAGTGTGAGAGTCCCTTCCCACTATACCTTGTAGGGGATGGGGAATCTTAGTATGCTGTCTTTACAGGTATGCCTCCAGCAGGCAGATTCTACTTGGCGTGGGTAATTTTGCAGATGCAGAGATTCTGAGCCATGCAGGACTTAATAAGCTGTTAGAAGCACTTTAAATTGTACCTGAAAACACACTGGCAGCCAATTACAAGAATAGTGTTATGTGGCAATATGAGGACACTCCCAGTAGTATATGGGCACCTGCATTCTGTACCAGCTAAAGCATGTGAAATGGCAAGTGACATGTTTTATGTCAACATAGGATGTTAACTAGTCTGCTGGTATTAAATCTGGATGCAGAATTTAACTTGAATTATTTTCTTTTGTACACTGATATTAGTTTGCTCGTGGATATAGCATTTGTCTGTCTACATGTTGGTGACTGTGGCTTTAGTTTAGCAACAGCTGAAGGGACACATTTCTACCCCTACAATATAATTTAACAGGATTATGGTACACAGGCACATGTATAAACCGTGTCCCCTGTGTCCTCCAACATTGTAGCATGCCTAACTGTCATTCCATATTTGTGAATTCATCATGGTACTGATGAAGTCCCCATCAAAAAGGGAGTCTGTTAAACATGCTTCTTGGGAATAAAGAACAGAAAGTGGATACAGAACCCCTTTCAGATCTTTGTATTAAGTGCATCAAGTTTTAAATTACAACCAGGTGCACAGGATCATTTGAGGAGAAAGAATTTATGTGTATGCCAAAATCCTTCATCCCACCTAGCTTGTAATTGTTTGTAAGCAAGCCTGTGCAGGATTGTTATAAGCCTGGCCATGAAAGTATTTAAGGACTTAACATGGCAGTATTTTCAGACTTTGCCAGTGATGCCAAGTATATATTTAACAGCTGCTTTAAATGCTCCATGGCTGTTCAGTTTCTAAAGCCAATCTGCTACATAGCTTAACTTTACCACTTAGACAGTAGCATGAGAATACATGCTATAACCTCAATGTTTTTCTTACGGTAAGAATTTCTTCTGAGTTTTTTGAGAGATACAGCTCCAAAAAATGCAGGGCTCATATATTATATTAAGCCATGATCTCTTTAACTGTGATTTATTAGCTTACTTCATACAACATACTAAACCATAAACTCAGGTATTTGGATTCACACAAGATGCTACCTCCCCACCTAAACCCAAAACAAAATGTGTTGGGCAAACCTAAAAAAATGAGTTGGTGGTGATTCAAAACATATTTTGATTTAGCCTAATGCTTGATTCCAGTTTATTGAGAGAGATTGTATCACAGGCAGAACAGAGAAGGTAAGGGGGGTTGTGCTCATCTCTCTCTATGAATTCTAAAATGTGAAAATCAATCTTTTTAAGTGAATATCTTAGTGAAATTAAGGACCAATGAAATGGGTGAGTCAGGGAGCAATTAATTAGTTAAGTCCCAAAATCTCTTTTGGGGGCAGTGAAGTATAAGGAGTCAGCAAATAAGGGAGGCAAAAGAGAGAACGAGAACACTATTATTTGTGGGCTGCTGGAAGTAAATCAGCAGAAGTATAAAGATAAAAAGCAGGAATGACTACTACTTGAAGGCCATTGAAAAGCAATATACAGTAGTTTGAGAACTGATAACATTCCACTACAGTAGGCTGAGCCAGAGTCATGATGTGGCCTCTGTTGTGATGTTGGAATTTGCCATAATCTTAAATTAATCTAATTTAAGTTAAATAAGAGTCCATTCAAGCAACTGGCACTTGCATGAATGGCTTCTTTAAAATAAGCAGCAAGTGTGGGGCTAATTCATATTAGGACTCTGACATGATAGGAGATCTTATGATAAAAGTTCAAGACCAATCTTACATACATACATACATACATACATACATACATACATACATATGACAGTCTTGATATGAATTAGGCCTACACTTGCTGCTTATTTTAAAGACTGCCTACTGCCTAGATAGATAGATAGATAGATAGATAGATAGATAGATAGATAGATAGGAAGCTGGCATGATACAAAATGGACTGCCAGCTCTGGCATAATCTTCTAAAAATGCCTCATCATCTACATGAGCCCCACACCCATAGCAGATACAGTACCTTATTTGACAGTGTGTGCATCTGGCTAGAAAAGGACAATGGGTTGGTAGAGCACCTTCTGCAGAAGAAGGGTAAGATTCATTTGGCAGCCTGATAAATCAATGCTTTGTAATCAGTCACATCCCCCCATGGTAGCCATTTTGAATGGTTGCCCCACTAGCCCTTATTTTGCAAGAATGTTCACCACATATTGTCAACATTCCACATGTGCCTCCCAGGACAAAATGGTCGGGGACGTTGGAATAGGAATTATACAGTACCTGTGGCCAGATCACCTTTAAATGTGACAGTAAGGGAAGGACAAGTCAGACTAAAAAGAGATAAATGCAATTATATAAATGTAAAAGTTCTAAATAAATACAATGTCTCGGAATGACAATAGTTGAATGGAGTTGAGTATGTTCTTAGACAAACTGAACTTTGAGAAGGCAAGTGCAGAAGGAGAGGTAGTTTTCATGTATCTATGCACAGAATGTAATTAATCTGGTTCAGTAATTTAAATTTAATATAATGTTCTAATAACCTTACTTAACTTACATCCATTTGTAGTTCAGGACCTGCTATCATACTTCTGACATCTTATCTGATGACATTGACTATATTGCTCAGGTTTGACTTCCACTTGTTTTGTCAATGAACCAGGATTCTATTGCCTACTGCCGCAGAATGAATTGCTCCTCATTGTCAAGGCTTCCTTTGCAAACATAGCTAATTACAGCTCCAGAAGGGAAGAAAAGTGCTTATATTTATCAAAAGAAATATTAGAAGTAAAAATGATTGAGGATGAAAGTAAATGATTAAATATCCAAAAGTAAAATTAGCAGTTAGATATAATGATGGTGGGCTATAGGGGGATTTGTAATGACAGACATACTGTACTCCCAGATCTGTGATTGTTTTAAAATCTAACCAGAATAAGGTTTTAAACAATAGACAATATTCTGCAGTTTTGAAATATACAAGCTGTAGTGTTACAAATTTGCCTTTCTCAAGAATGATGTACTTTCTTCTTCTTGTGCCTCTTCCTGTTACAAGTCATCACATCAATATGGAGCTCTAAATCACTTTTTATCAGCTACTGAGAGAAAAAAGATGCCCCTCTCCCTGTTAGCCTAGGTAACTGTGACCTTGATTCCCCTCCATGTGTGTGACAAGCCACATTTTTATTTTGGTTTTATGATTATGTATGACATGATTAGCTCAGGCTTGAACAACTAGCGATCCACTAAGGTAAACGCAGCATGCCAGTCATATATTGTGGGCTGCCACATACTTGATAAGCATTTTTTTTTTTTATGTCAGGAAGAAGTGAAAAGAGAAAGTTAAAAGACTCCACACTATAGGGATTGATACTCTTTTGGTGATTACATGCTACTCAATTTGGTTTGGGATGACAAAGTTGTAGGTAGGTTCATACCATTCTGAATACATCGTGAATGGTACCATATACACTTTAAAAATATTTTTTAAAAATAAATCCTACACCTGAGTGGGAACAATATTTTCAGATATTTTCTTGGGTTGTAGAAGAATCTTGAGTTCCTTGTTTATTTTAAGTACATGATACATATATTTTAGGATTTATTGCACAGTTTTATGTGTTTTGTTCCCTGTAAATAACAGGAAAGTGTGCCATTCATTTCTGATAGCACTGGTCAGAGAGGCTCCAAGGATTGCATGCATGCACAGATAAATAAGGAGGGCTTCAGGGAACACATGAGGCTCTGGGACTACTGCCTGTCCATCCCTGCCTATTAGGCAGCCAGGGGCATTCTGGATTGCAGAATATTGGTATCAGTATATTGGTACTACAAGCTGAAAACATTTGACTGAAGTAACTCATAGCCCAAGATGCACCAAGGCTGAGGAACCTATTATACATCAAAATAACTTTGAAGTCTAGGTACATGATATTTATCATACTGTACCTAAATCCATGTTTCCAGAAACTCTGTTTAGGATTTTGCACACTATTTGGAATGTGACTAGAACTTCTCTCAATCAGGCAAATCTGGAACAGTTTTCCAAAAAGGCAGACATTCTAACACTTGGACTGGAATCTGATACAGTGGTACCTCGGTTCACAAACGCATCTGTTCACGAACAATTCGGTTCACGAACAGCTCCGGCCACAAAAATTTGCCTCCATTTGCGAACGCCGGATCGGGTGACGAACAGGATCCGCGGCCATTTTCCCTCCTATGACACGTGGTCGCGGCTTCCTGTAGGGAGGGGGACTCTCCCTCCAAGCAGTAACCGTGGCCATTTTCCCTCCCGTGACACATGGTCGCGGCTTCCTGTAGGGAGGGGGACTCTCCCTCCAAGCAGTAACCGCCTCCCCACCCGCCTTCCTGTCCTCCACGCCGGGAGTCACGTCGAGCAAGGTTAGCTTTCTCTCTCTTCATACTGTACTTTGTGTCATATTTTTGCGGTTTTAAAAAAAAAAAACATATGGTTCAGAATGGATTAACCGTATTTACATTGAACCTTATGGGGAAATTTGACTCGGGTCATGACCAGAAATCGGTTGATGACCAAATTTGGGGTCAGAACGGATTAACCATATTTACATTGAACCTTATGGGAAAATTTGATTTGGTTCACGACCATTTCGGGTCGCGACCAGAGTCGTGGAACGAATTAAGTTCGTGAACCGAGGTACCACTGTAATTGCCAATATTCATGACATTCCTGCCCTCATCCACTGTAGATTTACAAGAATTTTTGCATGATTTTTCTGTTCAGATCATTGTTCTTTCTGTGCTGAGAACTGCACACTGAGAAAATGGACAAAGACTTCCCATAGATCATCCATGTCATAAAACTATTCTTGCTCGTATGATAAAATATGTCTCCTTGAGAACCATTTCATTTAATATGAAAACATTCCTATCAGAGTTAATGTAGTATGAACTAAGAACAGTCAATAACATATTTATTTCTGACATAATAGAAGAATGTATGGCTTTCATGGGACCATTTTGCATTCCAGTGAGCATTTAATAAAATCTATTATTTTAAAACACAGCTGCCTGAAAAGAAAGATTAATTTTAGCACTTTGTGCATATGTTTCGGAAAGATTTTCAGTGTGTCTGTGCAGGGTGCCATCAACAAATCAAAAGCTTGGTTATGCACCTGCAGAAACAATATTTTCAAAATGACCTTTAGGTATTCTGAGGATTAAAGTCATCTTTAGTTCTGGAAGCTCTTCAACCTTGCATAGAGTTGGGTTGTCTTAATCCCATAATACTCATTAGATTTTAAATAGTCTAAGTAAGAATGAGACTTTCAGAATCTCATACAGTTTTGTAGTCACTTCTCCTGCTACTAGGGCTCCCACATTTCAGAGTGGACCTTTTTAAGTTCTTTTTTTGCTGGTGCAATGAATTAGCTGCATTCCCTTCCTCTCATGGAGGAAAAGACAACAAATGTCTCCACTACTGATTCTCTGTGCAGAGACATTAGCTTACATAATGGACAATGTAAAAGCCAAAAGTAACATGATTTACACTATCTCCTGAGCCATGGTTTGCTTAATCATGGCTTTTTAAATAAACGATTATTGGGTGAACTCAAACATAAAACAAGCTTAATATACTACAGTGGTTCACAAAACATGCTATGCCTAGAGTTATTTTCAGTATTTGAGGTAAGACAAATGCGATTGATGAGTTAGATTTATTTTTAAAGATAAATTAACTCCAAATTTTAATTTCATTTCATTCTTCTTTTTTTTCCCATCGTATGTGAATTAATCAATTAACTTTTTTTTGCCAGAGGCACTGTTTGACACTGTTACTACATGTTGTAATTGCCAACTGAGAATAGTGGATTTTGCTTTCTATACTTTCAAGCCTTATCACTGGGCATTTATTTTAGTTTCAGTTACTGACTGGAATAGGGAAATTAAAAATTCAGAGACTTCTTGGATTTAATTTGAAAGTGCTGAAATCTTGACTAATATCAGTATCCTTGTTTCTTTGAGGATCAGTTTTAATATACAGTATGGTGTGAGGTATAGTTTTTTGTTTTACTCACAAAGTATTGTTCAATCCTAGAATATGAATAGATGGTCAATCTATTTGGGGGAGGTGTTCTTTTTTGGTAAATTTGACTTTTCATAAGTCAATAACTTTGTATTAATTTTGTTCCAATAAGATATGTTTTTTTAAGATTCCATAGGAATTAAGTTTGATTTACCTCTGTGTGCTTAATAGTTTATTCAATTTATACATTTCATATTACAATAGTTTTTTTGGGAGGGGTGCTGATACCATTTCTGCTTCTGAACTTCTATATTTGTTAAGGGTCTTGTAAGAATTAACTGTTCTGCTAGTCAAGTAACTTTATAATAAATTGGAACTATGTATATGAAACTGTAATTATTTGATGTGATCAGCTGGAATAATGAGCCTTAATGTCCTGTTCTTCTAAATCAGCAGAAGATTGCTTTTGGAAAATGTGGAACTTTTATTATTTTATCATAAAGTGAGGTTAAGATTCTGCCAAATATTGTTTCAACCTTCAAAAATATTTAGTAAGGATTGATTACAATTGCTTTTGGTAGGAGCAGCAGTTCAGAACATTAACTCATGTGAGAGTCAGGACCAGAGGGGTTAAGAATTTACGCTCGTCGCCAGAGCAACGAGGAACTGATAAGAGGATGAGACTGAACCCTCCCTAAAGAATGCAAGGGAGGTTGGGAGGGTGACCCTGGAATTTGCTCTCACTCTGAGAAGATTTCTGTAACGGGAGAAAGGCCATTAAACCTTGCTGGATTAAATCTGTACTGTCTCCTGGAGTTTCCTGGACTAATCCTGACAACTCATTAGGTTTGGGGTTGACCTACTTCTATTACAGTTTGTGATGAATTTACAGATTAACAACATGATTTGTTAACAGCATTTGCCACAGATCCATCTATTCTCCTTGGGATATCCTCAGTATTTGGAATCTGTCAGGACATCAAGAACTGTGGGAGTCTTCACTTAGCTGGGAGAGGGCTAGCCCAAAAAGAAAACATTGTTATACAACCTTGGAAGGAAAAATAAAAATAAAAATCTATACTTGATTAGCAGCAGTGGATTGCTGATACGTATCTGACAATGCTTAAGTAAGTACCATCCATTCTCATTATTCATGGAATTCCATATTTGCCAATTCATCTACTGGCTAAAATTTATTTGTAACTGCAAAATCAATACTTGCAGTGCTTTCACAGTCATTTGCAGATATGTAAAGCAGTGAAAAATTTGAGTTGCCCGATGTGCACATTTCCATTTAAGGTTTCAGTATTCACTAATTTAGTTTTTGTGGTGACTTTATAGAACATAACTACCATGAATTATGAGAATTGACTGTATGTGTGTATATGTGTGTTGGATGGAGAAGACAGGGAAGATATTTTTTTCAAGCAATTTGATCAATATTTTTGGAATTGTTCTGTTTATGATATAAACGTCCAGGCTTACCTTATAGTATTATTGCAATACATATTAATCAACATATATTGCAGATGTATGTATTAATTGCTTAGAGTTTATTACAGTCAAAGACCAACATGTTGAAAAGAATAAGCATATCCAATGATGTATAAGTATATACATTAACAATATAATCATAGGAGATATAAAAATGCACAAATACATACTAAACAAAATTTTCCCATGGTGCAATAAATCTGAACCATATAACTACATCAATTGGTAGCAGGATAACAAAACTACAGATTGTAATCAATTAAGTAAAGTTCCCATATTTCCTTTTAGTCTAATCTTACCAGCCTTCAGGCTAAGATCATATGTGGCATTAGGGATGTGCAGAGTATTTGAAGGGAGCTATTTTATGTGCATGGACTGTGATGGGCTGAGTCTTCTGGAAGATGCAACTGCTTTAATATTTAGAAGAGAGATGCTTCATAAAGCAGTGTGCTTTGCAAAAGACACTTTGAAAGCTTTGCACGGCCTAATACATGTTAATTTTTGTCTAATAATCTCAACAAAAATATTACTTAGAATAGTACATGGATGGATGAATTATGAGTACCATCTAAATGGCATTAATAGCATTTTTGTTTTGTTTTATAAGAAATAAGGACATTGGGAATGCAGTGAACAAAATGGTGTGTTCTAATATAGGCAATAAATAAATAGTAGCTTTCTCCCATACTACAGCTCCTAATAGCTTATGAAAGGACAGAGGAATTTATCGTGTTTCTTCTAGTCTTGTTCCTGACTCTATTTTCCTTCCTATTAGATTAAGCAAAGAAACAGTCAGCAAATGGAAATTACTTAGAAAGCCTGAAAAATATTAAATATGGTTTTAACACAGGTTTAGTAGACAGCCATGTACACATAATATGCAAAAATGTTCCTGTTTTTCAGGGCTGATTTCCTCCTTTACCCTAAGTGCTCCATAAAAATGCATACCACACACACCACAGTTGTGAATGGAGTGAGTCCTTTAAAACTTTAATAGGTAACTTGGTTAGGTAAGTTTCCCCATTACTTTAAAGTATTTCTTCATATGCACTATTTAAACACTTAATCCTGCTGTATGCACAAGTGGTGATGATTTCACAAGAGAATGTTTACTTACAGCAGGCAAACAAGCTTTTGTGGAGTCCTTGGGGTTCTCTGAGCTTGGTTCTTTTCTTGCAAATGTTTCATTACCCAGCTAGGTAACATCTTCAGTGCTAAAATGGGATGGGGTTTGCTCTCTATTTATATACTATGGCATGCTTTGCCAGTGCTGGTGGGTGTGGGAGTTCTGTTTTGCTCTTCTGGTAGTTCATTGATTAGCATCTGTTGACTGCTTGATTGTGTGCCTGGTGGTGACCTTTGCTTATCTGGGTGATGATTGCTGGAGATGATTGCTGGTGATTGAATGCTGATGAGGTGATCTTCTGATCTTTTGTCTCTTTTGAATAGTATGTACAGGTGAAACTCAAAAAATTAGAATATCTTGCAAATGTTCATTTATGTCAGTATAGCAACTCAAAAGGTGAAACCAATATATGAGATAGACGCATTACATGCAAAGCGAGATATGTCAAGCCTTACTTTGGTATAATTGTGATGATTATGGCGTACAGCTTATGAAAACCCCAAATTCACAATCTCAGAAAATTAGAATAGTGTGAAAAGGTTCAATATTTTAGGCTCAAAGTGTCCCACTCTAATCAGCTAATGAATCCATAACACCTGCAAAGGGTTCCTGAGCCTTTCAATGGTCTCTCAGGCTGGTTCAGTAGGAATCACAAGCATGGGAAAGACTGCTGACCTGACAGTTGTGCAGAAAACCATCACTGACACCCTCCATAAGGAGGGAAAGCCCCAAAAGGTAATTGCAAAAGAAGTTGGATGTTCCCAAAGTGCTGTATCAAAGCACATCAATAGAAGGTTATGTGGAAGGGAAAAGTGTGGTAGAAAAAGGTGCACAAGCAGCAGGGATGACCGCAGCCTGGAGAGGATTGTCAGGAAAGGGCCATTCAAAAGTGTTGGGGACTTTCACAAGGAGTGGACTGAGGCTGGAGTTAGTGCATCAAGAGCCACCACACACAGACGGATCCTGGACATGGGCTTCAAATGTCGTATTCCTCTTGTCAAGCCGCTCCTGAACAACAAACAACGTCAGAAGCGTCTTACCTGGGCTACAGAAAAAAAGAACTGGTCTGTTGCCCAGTGGTCCAAAGTCCTCTTTTCTGATGAGAGCAACTTTTGCATCTCATTTGGGAACCAAGGACCCAGAGTCTGGAGGAAGAATGGAGAGGCACACAATGCACGATGCTTGAAGTCCAGTGTGAAGTTTCCACAGTCTGTGTTGATTTGGGGAGCCATGTCATCTGCTGGTGTTGGTCCACTGTGCTTCATTAAGTCCAGGGTCAATGCAGCCATCCACCAGGAGATTTTGGAGCACTTCATGCTTCCTTCTGCAGATGAGCTTTATGGGGATGCTGACTTCATTTTCCAGCAGGACGTGGCACCTGCCCACACTGCCAAAAGTACCAAAACCTGGTTCAATGACCATGGGATTACTGTGCTTGATTGGCCAGCAAACTCGCCTGACCTGAACCCCATAGAGAATCTATGGGGCACTGCCAAGAGAAAGATGAGGGACATGAGACCGAACAATGCAGCGGAGCTGAAGGCCGCTATTGAAGCATCCTGGTCTTCCATAACACCTCAGCAGTGCCACAGGCTGATAGCATCCATGCCACGCCGCATTGCGGCAGTCATTGCTGCAAAAGGGGCCCAAACCAAGTACTGAGTACATATGCATGCTTATACTTTGCAGAGGTCCGATATTGTTCTATTTCCAATCCTTGTGTTATTGATGTCATGTAATATTCTAATTTTCTGAGATTGTGAATTTGGGGTTTTCATAAGCTGTACGCCATAATCATCACAATTATACCAAAGTAAGGCTTGACATATCTCGCTTTGCATGTAATGCGTCTATCTCATATATTGGTTTCACCTTTTGAGTTGCCATACTGACATAAATGAACATTTGCACGATATTCTAATTTTTTGAGTTTCACCTGTAGATGCTGTTTATCTCTTTGTGTCTGTTAATTGCTACCTTGTCTGAATACCAGGCTTCCAAGAATTCTCTTGCAACAACAAGCTTTTTTATCACTATCTGGGCAGAGAATATAACTAAAATAACTAACAATGCATCTGAAAAGCCAAGCCAAGCCTAAACTGTAGGAGAGTCTCACCTATAACAGGAAGTTCTAATCTTGACTGGTTCAAGAATCAAATAATCATTTGGGGGGGGGGGGTGTTGCCTGATGGTGGTTGTGGGTCAGGGTTACATAATTCAGGGCTGGGGGATAAATTTTTGATTCTTAGCAGGGGAAACATGCCACGAGTGGATGGGACTGCAGCTCTATGTGCCACCTCCTTAACACCTTTTTAACTCAGCTGCATTTTTCCTGACCCTGTGCAGCTATTGTGCAAGCCCAGGAAAGGAACATTCCTTTCATTTCAGGAACAGTTAACAGGTATACTGAGTCAGCACATGTAGAATCTGAAGCATCTTTGGATTTAATATTGCACACATCTTTTCAGCTCTTCTATGGTGATAAGTAACTAAAATAGCCTCCAGTGATGTCAATAGCCTTTAAAAAAAAAAAGAGGGAGCTTCAGTAGTATTCAGGAGGAAGTTAGCCTTTAGCTCCTCATCAGCAAACTCCCCCCACCCCCCAAATTGCCTTTCCTGGGACAATGAGGCTTTAAATCAGCATCCATTTAGAGCAATGAAATCTGCATTTAAGACATGTAAATTTGGAAACAAGATTTTAATCTGTGTCAAATGCTGATTAGAGTTTAATTTTTCTTTTTCTTTTTCCAGACCTGAGAGGAGAGATCTTTGGAGGAAC
Source organism: Liasis olivaceus (assembly GCA_030867105.1). Classification (NCBI taxonomy): domain Eukaryota; kingdom Metazoa; phylum Chordata; class Lepidosauria; order Squamata; family Pythonidae; genus Liasis; species Liasis olivaceus. The sequence goes on along the minus strand of CM061351.1, from coordinate 56,317,008 downwards.
TTTGCAAACTGGTATCTGTGGACTGGTATTTAATATAGGTTAGGCATGATATTAAGGATTGTGGCTTTGAAAAAAATGCAAAGAACCTTTCCGAAGTCCCTCTGCATTTTCAGAAGGAGCACTAGCACCAGCTGTAACATTTTGATAAAGCTACTATGGTTTCTGTTCTTAGAAACAATTCTCATATTTAAATGGAGAAAATATTGTCTTATCATAAACACAAAAAGACAATTTTAAGAAAAATCCTAGCTGAGAGAAAGTACTAGACTAGGTAAGTCAGTGTACCCACAGATCTTAATATGACTGCAAGGCTACTTTGAAAAATAGCAATATTTATATTCACGCTATGCGTGAATTGAGTAAATGGATTTAATGTGCTTTAATTTTTTGAAATGCAAAGCAATTGTTGAATAATATGAAGTAGCTGCAAAATTTGGATGACCACACGATGGCAGCAAAGAGATAATTTGGTAGCCCTGAAAAACTTGGAATGGGCTAAGGGCAGGGTTTATGAAATCTCCTTTCTGAAGTTGCCTAATATAAACTTCTTATAAAATATAAATAGCAGGTTTGGAGAGATTATTTTTCTTGGAACTCTGCCAGAGAGACCATTAACCATCCTGTCCCCACCTTCTGCAGTTCCTAGGCTACTTAGGGTGGCCAACAGTTGCAATTTATATGACTAATACATGCACATTTACCTGTCCAAATATACAGCAGAAGCATATGTCGGCATATGGAGTAATAATTTTTTTAGAAGCTAGAAATTTATTTGCAACTTTGATATCATTATTTCCATGGATTGCTGTAAGGATTTGTGCTTTCTCTGTTTTGGAAGCAAATTTGGTATCCTTGCTTAGTTCTGTAGCTATGCCTACTTTGAAAATGATTCAGAAGTCCTGCAGACTTCATTCAAGTACAAATGCAATGTGTCCCTGATAGTCATTAAGGAAGCCTGAATTTTTCAGGTTTTTGCTTGGGCCTGAAGAACAGTTGTGACAGCTTTAAGGAGTCAACTTATTAAAGTTAATGTCATTTTTTAAAAAGCCACAACTTTTCTTCAAGCTCAGTTGAATGAATGAATAGAAGAGAGGTATTGCACTCACACCCATCCAAAATAAAAAATCACTTCTCCTCCAATAATTGTTGAAGCACATGCAGCTTTTTAAAACAATGCCAGTAGAATCAGTTTCTGAACCATGAATGAATGAAGGAAACCATAAATTCACACATGTGAAGTTCTCTCTTAGCTGTGCAGCAAAAATGACTATATCTGAAATAAATAAACCAATAAAGATTGATGCTGGGATATATCATTGCAATTTAAAACTTGCTTCAAGCTAGGTTTGAAGCTCGGAAGGGAAAGTGAGAGCTATTTTATTATTTCAGAAATTCCTTTCTACCTTTACCTGATCCTATCATCTGTTAGAGAACTTGTGGTCCAACCCTCTTGTGAAACTGGTTACCTGGTTATACTTCAGGCAACTTCAGACAACTTCAGGCAACTTTATACTTCAGGCAACTTCAGGCAACAAAACTGGTTATACTTCAGGCAACTTTATTCTTGCTATTCAATTCCACAAAACCCATATATGGCTGGCAAGATCAGAAGCCTATGGATCTGATCAGGTTAGACTATGTTCTCTAAAACACTGTGTTTTGGATTTCTTGTCAGACTTGATACAAACTGGCTATAAAGAACAGTACTTTTAGCAGGCATACTTTTCTTATGATATAGTATCACCACATGACAAACTGTGCCTGCTGAAATGTCTTCTTTATAGATTTTAAAATTAACCAATACAGCTTGATATTCTAAAAGTTCAGACCACTAAAAGTCTACAAAAGTGAAAAATCCTGTTGTCCTGTTTCACTAGAAGTCCCTTGAATCCTTGTAATGCTAAGTGAAAATGCCTATTAGGTGAAGGTAATTTTGCAAGTGAGGTATACAGTTAATTGCAATGCCACTTGATTTTCCATAAATGCTTGCAAATAAAATTAATTGCTAAACTGATTTTCCCCAAACATAAAGAAGACAACTGTTTGCTTTGTAATACTTAAGGTATTTTTTTTAAAAAAAACAAAGAGTCCTCTTAGGATGGGGTTGGGTAGATCCCTTTATTAAGTAACATATGCAATTGTTATATTAACAGACCTAATCCTTATACCTTTAACTTCTTGTGAGATAACTCTCTTGCTCAGTATCTTGCAGACAGAGGATAATAATAGAAGTGTCTGCAATATATTTATTATCAAGAAAGAAAGAAACATGAAGTAAATAAAATGAATTTTAATCATAGAAAAATCAGCTAATATAGTACTAGAAATGCATATAGTGGCATAATCTAGATACGTGTTCTGAATAGCTGCCACATTCAAGGGTGATTCAAATATGTGGAAAAAATGAAATTCCTATATTCTTTTCTGTTTGTGACTTTGCATGCTCTCTCCACTATACTGAACAGTTCTATCAACTATCCTCATATCTGCTTGAGTGGTTTGGAGATTTACAACCATTCACTCAGTAGTATCACTAAAGCAAATTTTGGGGACAGACGTCTACTCTGAGCTGGCATACACTTTTGAAATGTGTATTGTGATTCTATTTTTATCTTTCCTTCCTAACAGATTGTTTCTTTTCCTGGCAAGAAAAAAGATGGAGCAAGCAAAGGGAAGATATGGAAAGGTTACAAGTAGAAGGTTGCTATATCTGGACCTCTATAATACTCTGCACAACAATATCAGCCTTGCCTAGCAACATCCAGATATTCAGCTCTAAGCAGCTAGTGCTATGCACAAGCATGATATGCCATCACTTAATCTGAAAAATAAGTATCTTATTGGGGAATCAGTGTAGTTCTTATGCATTTGGCAGAACTGCCTTTTCACACCTTTGTAGTAGTCTGGCTATTTGATGCCATATGTAAATTTCATTTAAACATTTAGAAATTAGCACTGAACAATGTTTGTACCTTGAATAAGTGAGTCCTAATATTCTTCCTTCTCTCTTCATAGATGGCATGGAAATACAGATCTAGAAAACCTATCTGCCAGATGTGAAGGACAAGTGCAGTAGAACATGGGCAGTTAAATTATGGATCCATTGTATGCCCTCCTAACAGGAAGGAGCTGTGATTCCTAATCTTTTCCTTTATGTGGACCACTACAACCTCATAATCTTCCAGGACTTTACAGTGTGAGATTTGCAGGCACCATGGTGCATGTAAGTATAGCAAATCATGACCCTGCCTTTAAATAAAGTTAATTACATTACCAAATCTCATGAGATTTTGATATTCCAGTCTGAAATCTTGCATCGTCTTGGATGAGAAAAAAAATAAAAAATTGCCTTTGGTTATCTCCCAAGATTTTGGCCAATTTTTAAAAATTGTATCTGGATGTTAAGCTTTCATTTTAATTAATGAGGTACTGAGGATTATTTTCATATACCAAAGCAAGATGTAGCTCTGAAGTTTATTTTTACATGCCAAAGAAACAGAGGTGTATTTCTATGGCACTTTTCATTTTCTAGTTTTCAGTTTCAAAAGTGTGTTGGGGGAAGTATAATCTCTGTAATATACAGCATCTAAAAGACACTTCACAGACATCTAGAGAAAAATAAAACAGTAGATGCAAAATATGATCTTGGTCCTCAGACATTTGATTAAAATGCCCTTTCACAGATGTAAACAACCTTTCTGTTAGTTTCCTGAATAAGATTATTGCATGGATGGATTGCTACATTTTCATTACAAGGACCATGTCTACCCATGTTCAATTTCCCTAGTCCCACTCCGACAAGCAGCACAATGAAACAGACCTATTTATTTCCAGAATTAGTAAGCTGTGAAAAAACAGCAAGAATGAAATCTGTACACGTCAGGTGTCCAATTGTAGGCGGTGGGGGGGGGGGGTATTCTTGACAGCTTCATTAGGCTGTCAGGAAGATTCACTTTTAGACCCTGAATCTAAAAAACCACTGCAGTGTGGACAATTCCTTTTCAGCTACACTAAATCGGGCTGGCTTTTTAAAAATCATCAGTGTTATTATCCAAAACACAGCCCTGATATTGGAATAAAAGTATTCAGTGGTCTAGCGGCATGTTGGATGCAGAAGGTCAAATTAGCTGGCCCATTGACTTGCCAGAAAATACTGAACATATAATCACATCTTAGTTCCAAAACTAGTGCACCCCATTGGTTTGCAGGGAAGTTGGAAAAGGTTAGGCAAAATTGCCAGGATGCAGGATCTTCTAAGATAGGTAGGTATGTAAGCCGAAGTACAGATTTTAGGAAAAAATAAAAAAATCATACTAGTCCTGCTGGCTTCAAGTTATAGATTAAGTAGCTTCACCCAAAGGGTCAGGCAATGAAAAAGAGAGAAGAATGGAGGAAAGGAAACTAATTTGGGAGGTGGCAGAGGGAGAACTAACTCAGAAACAAAAAATCCAGTAGCTCCAGGCCTCATTGATGCTGCCAGCTCTGAAGTGAGTCTGACTGAACATGAGTAAGAGTCAATGTTAGGGATTTCATCAGTAGGAGACTGCAAAATGTATTATTCAGTAATTCATTTACTCTAAGCTACTATAGGTCTTGGAGCAACAAAATCACCTTATTGCCTTCCATACAAAAAGAAAAGAAATTTTTTTTTCTAGTCTCCCAATCAAGTTTCTAAACATATATGCATTAATCTAGTAATTTGCAAAACAAATCTTAACAGTTACTATTAAAGGATAGCAGTAAAGTTGCCAAACCATCATTACACCATTTAAAAGCCTCTTGCTAGTTGTGATGTTGAAAGGGTAATAGGCTGACAATTTTGTAACCGGAGACTTTCCCCAATAACTGGATATTCCTGCAGTGGCTCAAGTACAGGAAAGCAGGGGATATATTCTAAATTATCGGCACCTCTCTGTGCCATTTACCTGGCAATCACTTGTTGGGAATGGTGTGGGGAATAAGCATCTTTGTTCTCTGTATACTAAAGAAAGTGAGAAACAGAAAACTCTTGTCCTTCTTCCTTTCACATAAGCTATTGTACACAGTAACAATCACAAGGATCTGCAAACACTACAGGCCTTGCTGCATTTTAAAGCTGATTAATAGAATTGTGTACATTTGTATGAATATATGCAAAAGAAATATATGATCTGAGCATTGCTGTGATGGCTATCAAGCTGCCTTTCCCCCTTTCAGGACCTGCTTCAAGCTACCAAATCATCTTTTTTTCCATAAGAAGCTGGGAAGCAAATGCTACATCGGCTGATGCCTGGGAGCTAGAGTGAGGTTAGAGTTCTTATCAATGGGAAAACAGATTGTCTGCAAGCACTGCAGAGTTTCAGTGGAACAAATGGAAAGTTAGCTTTGTGCATGCATGTGTGAGAGATTTTGGCTGTATCACAGCTGGGCCCAGACTAAATCAGTTCAACTTCTGAAAAACAAACAACAGTTTGAACCTACTCTGGAGCAATGCAAAGGGCCAATGTGGATGTGCTCCAGTATTGAGTGTGGGCCACTTTGCATGCAAAACATGTGCTTTACCACTGAGCTGTCACTCTTCCACTACATTCCATATATAACCTGGAAACCAGTTGATTTCAGTGGCATTTACTTCTATAGAACAGGCAAGGAAGGTTAAATACCCCCAATGTAACAGTGTGCAAATAAATTGGTCCAGCAAAGCATTCCACATTTCCTAAATTAGGTTAGATTAGTATTTGCTGAATGTAGGCACAGCAGGAAAGCATTTAGAGCAGAAAACTGGCAAAGTTTCAATTATTTATTTGTCTGTGTGACTAGAGAGAGAATAGATGTGAAATAGTAATTGAGTCTTGAGTAATACAGAAGAGAGTGAAGATCCAGGTCTCACAATTTCTTATGTACAACTGTCAGTCCTCAAATGCATTTGAGTTGTGAGCAAACAGCTGGTTGTTTAATTCTTACCTTAGTAAAAAGAGAACAGCAGAGAAGCCTTGCCATTACTAATCTTACAGGCCTTGTTTTTGGATGCCCTTTGAGAATGTAAGGCTGAGTTGTTGACCTGTGTGAGATGAGACTGGGAGAAAGACCTTTGGAGATCTCAGAAAGAGATCTCCTAAAGAAAGTTTATTTAAAGTTTAGTTGGGACATATGACTATTTTATGATGTGAAACTGACCCCAAAGTATCTGGGCTGGGTTCTCCAGGGACTTCTCAAATAATTCCTGTGCATATTCAAATAGTGTGGTACCTCTTTCTAGAAATGTCAAAGAATTTTGTTATAAATTCAGCCCTCAGCTGTGAGTGTACTGCTCTCACCAGACCAGTCTGCTAAAATTAGCCTTTCCCTGACCAAAATCCACATAAAAAGAAGCCTAAAAAGCAGATCCATTACTGAAAGATATAAGCACAAAATAATTAGGTTTAAAAAGAGAACTGTGGAGTTCTTGGGGTTCTCTGAGCTTGGTTGTTTTCTTGCAAATGTTTCGTTACCCAGCTAGGTAACATCTTCAGTGCTAGAATGGAGTGAGGTTTGCTCTCTGTTTATACACAGTAGCTTGCCCTGCCAGTGTTGGTGTGTGTGTGTGTGTGTGTGTGTGTTTCTTGGAAGTTCCTTGATTAGGCTACTGTTTACTGCTTGATTGTTTGTCTGATGTTAATCTTGGTGTTAATCTCTGCTTATCTGGGTGATGCTTGCTAGTGATGAGATGTTCTGGTCTTTTGTTTCCTTTTTATTGTCTCTTTTCAATAATGTGTACATGTTGTTTATCTCTATGTGCCTGTTGATGGCTGACTTGTCTGAATACCAAGCTTCCAGGAATTCCCTCACAATTTTGGATTTAGCTTGGTCTAAGACAGCATCTTAAACACTATAAAAGATTCTTGGGCAATTTACATTAACAGTAACCTAAATTATGGGGAAGAATAGAAAGTTTACAAACTTTTGTAAAGAATAATACAATTTTTCATACATTTTAAAAATCTATTTAAAAACATTGGATTGGAACTCTGCCCTACCAATGTGGATAGTAAAACAAACAGGATTTCCACCAATCTACACTTTTGGATTTCTCTCTTGCTATATATCTTTCTCTTGTATATTGAACTCAAGTTTTCTAGTAGAATGAAGCATTACAGTCTCTAAAGTGAAAGCATCTTATAATCACTTTACTTCTTACAGGTGTCCAGGTGTTACAGGTGTTTGTTCAAATCTTTAGTTACTAAAATTCAAGCAACAATGTATCATCACCCTCAGTGTCAAAAACATTGATAGATGATATGAATGTTCCATGTAATTATTAATATTTAGATGTTAATATTTAGAACTCTCAAATAATGAATAATGTATAGTCGACAGCTGTTATGGAGCAGCTTGAATTACATCTTTTTTTTTTAAAACAATGTATCTCCAATGTACCTTCATGTTTTTTTCAAGCTTAAAGAAGACTAAATGGGAGCAAAAACAATTGTAAGCTCTGTCAGTTTCTGCCAAATTCCTTGCAATCTACAAGATGTATTAATTTGGTTCAAACAGATAAATACATTCTCTGTCTTGCACTCTTGTGGTTTCTATGCAAAAGTGGCAGGTTCAATCATTTTGGAAGTGAATTTTGCAGAGTGGCATATTCTGGTTTCTTTGCTATTGCCTGGCAAGAAAGAAGACTCTGATAAAAAAATCAGTGACAGCCAAAGCATGAAAGTTTCTGAGAGACTCTGCAATATTATGCAGCCTGGTCTTTCTTGGATATTAAATCACAGAATTTTCTTTCCCCCAAACAGATTGCACAGCAGAAATTGCAACAGTGCTGCATTAGCAGTAATAATGGGTGGAAGAGGAAGAAAGCCCACTTCAAAGAAAGCCTGAAGCACTTATGAAAAGTAGCAATGGATGCCAATATTCAGATATTCACTTCTCCCTAATTGAAGAAGATTGAGGATAGCAATGGATTGATCTTGTATTATGAATAACAGATGAATTGTTTCCAATTTATCCTGTAACAAGTGAGTCCTTACTCTGGAAGAGTGGTTTTAATTACTGCTTTCCTTTTATTATTTGCTTTATATTGGAAGAATGAAGCTGCTAATAAAATTTCTAAATCTCTGCTAAATAAGACTTTCTTCTATGTAAACATTATAAATCTTGGATGATGAATCTTGGCTGTGAGCATCAATAAATTAGATAGTTGACTGCAGCAACTGCAGCTCACCACCAGATCAGGTTCACAGCTGGAAGGGTGCTACTTCTTAATGTGCGTGTGGTGTTGGTGACTACATCCTTCTCCAGGATTGACTAGTAGAGCAGCTACTAAAATTGGTGCTATGGCAATCAAGGTTCAGCTACTGAAACCCATTCTACAATGGCAATGGTAGAGTTTTAGAGGTCACTCGCGGCCACCAGAAAGCTTAATTTGGCCTTAGGGTTTCCCCCTCTTCCCATGCTACACAACATTATTTTTTTCTAATAGTGCAAATTTCTGCCACCAGTTTGCACAGAGTTGGGCAACATTACTTCCTAACTATGAGATTAGTTACATTACAAGCCTGAAATAATTTGTGACTTGGACATTCAGTTTGTTGAATTCATGTTGTTACTATGTTAGTCAGACTGTTGCTTGTTTCAGATTCTTTTTTTTTTTTTTGGCATGGATTTGAAATAAGACAAATATTTTTGAAAATGTTTTTTATATGGCATCCTTTATGGGAAGATGGTCTAACACACATTTAGCCTTGATCATACCTTCTCCTGCACAGTTGCATACTAGGGGAGGTTGCATATCCATTTAACCTGGCTTCCATAGCTGTGTTATATTTTATTTCATGTGTTTTAGTCACTATCATCTGATAGAGATCTGATTGCTGTCAGTACTGTCTAGTGAAAGGGAAGAGTAGCATCTGAAAATTTAGTCTCAGGAACCAAAATGCCTCATCATAGCTTCAAACATACATATGGGGTTGAGTGTAAAGTAATGCCTCTACCTCTATAACTAAACAGAGATTATAATAAATAAAAGAGGAAAATAATCCTCAAAATGAACTCTTTTATTACCTGTATTTCCTTCTCTTCATGATTACCACCATTTGCTACACATTTCTGCCAATGATGGACAAGATTTTTAAAGTTGTTGTGAAATAGCTCCACACTTTCTCTTCAGTCAGGTCCTGGCAGTCCTTAGCACTTATTTAAGTCAAATAGATGCCCCCAAAGATATTCCTTCAATTTTGAGAAAAGACAGAAGTAGCATGGTGCTTAGTCTGGACTTGTATGCAGATAGAGTAAGATGGTGGGATCCAACTTCAAAATTGCTTCTTGGGTGGCCCATGAAATATAAGGCCTATCATTTCCATGTTACAACACAATTTCCTCCTTGTGCCTCCAAACTATTACTGTTTCAAAATTTTGAGTGTTGTAATATAGTGCTCTGTATTGTTAGTGGTGCCAGTTTTAAGGAAATCCATGTGAATAACACCATCAGTATCCCCAAAAACTGTAACTGAATTTCCTGATGAAGCCTGGGTTTTGAATTTCCCCCCATAACTGAACTTTTGTGATGATACTGTATTTCAGAGGCTAATACTTCATTTATGGCTCATAATGATAACTCTGTTTCATTGGCTCCACAATGCTTGTGAAGAAATTCCTCACTTTCATTCTCATAGGATGACAACAATTGTTGGCAAATTTCTACTCTTGAAGCTTTCTTCTTTGTCATCAGGATGCAAAGAACCCATCTTGTATAATGTGTGAATAACATGACCCACATGTTCCTGTGAAATGCCAAGCTTGACAGCAACTTCCCTTTGAGTGATCTGCCAATTTTCCTTAATTAATTCATCAAACTTTCTCCTGTGAAATTCATTTGTTGCTATCACATACCACCCACTTCCTTCTTGATCACACAAGTTAGCTTTTCCCAGTTCATCATCTTTAGATTTTTTTTTTTTTTTTTTGGCCCAGCGATACACAGTACTCATATCAATGCTGTCATTACCATAAATAATCTGCATACAGTAGTAACATTCAATTGGAGGACACTTTTGGCAGTCACAAATTCAATCACAGCACCTTGCTTAAAGTGCACTGATGAGTACTCAGGCAGGCTTCCATTTCAGGAACAATAGTGACATAACCTTTTTTTCACAGCAACTTCCTGCCAACTGAAGTGAAAAAAACAGGTGCTAAAGAGCACGTCAGAGCCTCAAGCACATCAATACTATCATCTGTTGGTGACTTATAGCATTGGAGGCATTGCTTCTTATTCAAGCTTTATATGATTCTGTAGCCTTCCAAACTGCCGGGCAGGATTTGGTGAGCCCTTCACAGCCCTGAATGCACTGTGTAAATTGTAGGATTTCCCCCCCTCTCTCTCTGAGTAGTTGGATGGCAGAAGAGTAACTTTTTAAAAGAGAAAGAGAGAGAAAAATCTATTAATCACTCCTAAGGCAAAATTTCTAACTAGGTTAATAACAAGAAGGCATATTAAAATTATAAAATCCAGGGTATATATTTAGAACTTTCTAAGCCACCTAAGATTGCTCAGGCCTTCCCTTCCAGTGCTTTTCATTCTGCTAAAGGGTTAGATCATGACTCTGACAGATTCTAAGTTCCATGTAGCTTCTGCAGAGCCTACAGGAATGTGATGATCACAGCATGAGTCCCCACCAGACTCTAGCGGCTTCTACAGCATCTACATAGGTACAAAGATTAGGTTTTTGTTGTGGCTCAATCCTGATATGCATATCTCAGCTTAATAGAACAAAATATGTACAAGTCTCTATATAGACCTGGTTGCTATTCTTCACATATCATAAATCAAGACTTTCTGGATTAACTAATCATTTCCCATTTGGTTTTGTAGTGGTTTTGTGACCCAGCTCCGGCATCTGTAACAGGAAACCAGGGTTCATGGCACTGCTGAACTGCAGAATGATAAAAAGGATGGATGAAGGGAGCAGCACAAAGACTTAAGTGCATGCTTAGGCACAGGGATTATATATAGTTTCGTTTTATTAGTGCAAGATATGTACAACCAGAGCAGCTTCTACCAGCCACAGTTTCAGCAGACTCTTACGAATCTTTGCATGGCTGGCTATGTTTAGTGCCTATCATGCAATTCCTCCAGAGTTCCTTTATTCATGTGTGTCTGGGTAAACAGAAAGAGCAGATGCTGTGGATTCCAGTCTTTTCCTAGCAATTTTTCAAGCTATGGCAAGGAAATGTAACTATATCAAGTGTAGCATTATGGCTAAGAGAAAAAATGACATAATTTAAACATAACCACGGGAAATGTTGGACTTCTTTGCAAAGCCAAATAGGAAATGGGAAGAAGAGCTTAAACCTTTCTTGCCTTCTGTATACCCCCCCCCCCACTCTAAAGGATTTCTTCTCATTTCTTTACATGTAACGATGATAGTTTACATACTACCAGAATAATGTTCACAATAACAAAAGTTAGCAACTTTTCCCTTTCACAGTTGTTTTTCAGATTTTAGTACCTTCCAGAGAGATTATCCTAATGGGAGCATCACAGAAACAAAAGCAGACTGCATTCTGAAGAAGGGCAGTAAGAGGCAGGAAAACAGATTCAACCTCCACTCCACTCCACCCCACTTCACTCTTCCTTCATGAAATGCTTTTTTGCCCCCTAGGAAACACAATCTGTGAGGTTTAGTTACATATAAATGGGTTCTGTCATAAGCACAGTATGCTTAGAATTTACAGCTGGAAAAAGGGAGGGTGGGAGAGAAACAGATTTCCTCTATTTGCTTTAGAAATGGAGAGTCAAATATTCTGCACTTGATAAGAAAAATAGATTTTTGACAAAGTTATTTTTTATTGCAAGCAGGAGAGTGGGGGAAGATAAGCATTGTTTTTCATAATGTTCATAATTTCACATTGAAATGAAGGCCACTAAATTAAATAGATTTCAAAAGAGGAAAGTGAGGACTGGGAAAAACTTACTACTCAATCTGAAATCAGAATGAGTATAGAGTCAATACAGCAGGAAGTAATGGGATCCAGTGTATAGTACAAAAACAGCATCAAGACCCATGAAAGTTAAAACCAGTGAGCTAAGACCAAGCCATCTGGTAAAAAGTGACTATTTGATTCTCAAAGAAAACATTTCAAATAACAATGCTCACAAGCACATTGGCTTATCATGAATGCTTTCCTCCTTAAAATTCTGTAATTTAATTATACTCCACTTAGCAGCCCTAGATTTAAAGATGTTTTTGTCTAGCAGAACATGGAAAGATCCCTGCAGAAGGCCTTGGGATGATGTTTTCATAATAAACTGTGGTGTGATCTGATCTGGCAGTTCAGAACAGAGAATGTTGGCAATTATAGCATTTGTTTTTGTCAGTTCTGTGCATCCAAATTAGGATCTGTAAGCAAGCCATAGAAAGAACAGTTTGAGAGCTACCAAGATTAGACTGGAAAAGAATAGGGACACAGAAGTAGAATAGGAATATTTGAAGTACTAGGATACAGAAGATGGATTAGACTTGCTACTTCTTGGTGCAGAGGACAGAAAGAGAACCAGTGAATGGAAATTGCTGGCTCTTCCTAACTGTAAGAGCTGAGACTAAAACAGAATGCCCTGGTAGTGAGTCAGCACCTCTTTACTGGTGTTATTCAGGTCAAGGCTTGATGGTCATCTGTGTGAGATGCTGCAGCTGCATCCTACACTGGAGATCCTATACTGAGCATGTCCCATACTTCTAGAATCTTTTGTTTTGCAAGCCACATCTCGGGTGAAATGTGGTATTTTATGCTCTCAATTCATTGTGGCCTGGTTTAGATAAATGAAACTGGAAGTGATTTTAGCTGCCACCTGTCCTTCTTTGTTGCACATACATAGAAAAGATAGAAAGCTTTCACCCTGAATGTGGATTTTTTTTTTTTTTTTAAAGCTGCCCATTATGCTCAGAAAACTGACCATATTCATGACTTTCAGGGAAGGAGTTAGACGAAGGTTGGTATTTTTGTGGTGGCTCTGAAATTTTCATCAGATTTGCATCTGTTGAATAGACAAGCGTATTTTCTGGGGGGTGGGGACTCAGTAGGGATGGGAATGCATGCAAGGGAGATGCCTTGGAATAAAAATACTCTGGTGTTATTAAAACCAACAAAATTTGAAGACGGGCTGATCTTTGTTTGAACTAACTGCAGTTAATTAACAGCAATTAGACAGACTTGTCTACATTGTACACTGATTTATCAACTATCCAGGTATTATTTCTGGAAACGTAAGTGCTTCTGATATTGAAAAGTTTCCATCAATGTCATTGCTGCATTTTATATGACACATCTCCTCCTAATGACCTTCATGGTGAAGCTGTGTATGTATTTTAATTACTTTTTATGAACAAGAATGTAAAATGATTTTACTGAGTGCTTATTTTCCTCCTCTGATGATTACTTGAAGCACATATGTAACAGAATAGAAAAAGGGCTTTATTTCTAGAGGTATTATTATCTACTTTTCAAGAAGCTGCCCTAAAGGCTCAGGAAATCAATACTTTACAACACTGCATGGACTATTAGAACCTAGAATTCCAATTACTTTTAATAATTTAAGCAAAATAAAATAAAAAACCTATAAATAAATGTGAAAAATCCATTTCTTTTCAATCATATCTGGGATTTTCTACTTGAATGCATTTCCAAGAGGTGAGAACACATCCTTAGCTCCAGCAAAGCATATACAGTATTTCTGATTCTTAGTTTCCTATGCTTGGGTGCTTTTGAGAAGATTGCTAAAATATATGCTGGATGGATTAGTCCTAGACACCTGTGTAGATATACTGTGTTCACTCTTTTCAAAATATGCTGCTTTTTATGCTTTATGTTTGCTCTTTCTGTCCCATTGTTCTAAAGAGCTCATACTTAAAACAGTACCCATTGCATATTATTCTATTTTAACCAGAAACCTACAATGCTTTCTGGATCAGCTAAGAGAGAATTAATTTTAATGGTGTCATAGAAAAAGAAATATGCTCAAATATTGGCTACCTTTAGTGTCTCATAACTAATTGGCTTTGAAACTGAAAATATTTTTCAAAAGCCGATTGTTAGATGTTGTGTGCTTCTGTTATTTAATAAACAATTTTTTTCTTGAAATCCCACTAGGCGCACTTTGGGTACATTGAAAGTAGTTCTTTAGGCCCCCAGCAATATAATTTTGACAGTAGGCATTAATAATAGTTTCTACTAGGCTATTTGCTTTAGAAACTACTTCAGTATCTGATTCATCTTTGGTACATTGCTAGAAACGATCACAGTACCATTCCAGACCCCTGTGATGTTTGAATGACAGGAGGAAAAAGAATAATAAGCCCTCTCCACAACCACCAATGCCTTCTGTGGCCATTTACAAACAGAATGTAGCAAAGGGTAGAGCAGAGTACTCTTCCTATTTTAATTTGATTCCCAGGAATGGCTTGTCAGACTGCTTTCGCATGGCTATGGTGTTAAGTATGTCAGCAAGACTGCTGACATACCTTTACAAGAGGTAGACTGTAATGATCGTGGGAGACATAATGATCAAATGCTGGACATGGACCTAATCAGCAACTGAGTTTAAAAGAAATTATTTGATTTCAGCAACAATCAAAAGAACAGGAACAGCAACAATCAAAAGAGCAGGAACAATGATTTCATTGAAGCCAAATCACATTGTAGAAACTATCCTTAATTATCCACCTTAAATGCTCACTCCCATTTGCCTTAACTGATGCAACATAATCAGTGATGACTTGCATATGTAGGTAAGGTAGTTTGTACTAGAGAGATATTCTGACTTTGATAATTCCTTACCATTGACCTTATAAGTAGGAATTCCTCAGCGCTGAAGTACAAATTTAAAAGGCACCCTTATTATCATTTTTTGGAACTGTTTTTCCTTGAAGATTTTTGATAAAGGAAAGACAAATACTAGTAACCTGGATTTTATGTTAGAATTCATACAGTGGGAATGAAATGCCCAAATCTGTACCCAACAGAATCTGTGTTGGAATTCTTTCATATCCTAAAGCGAGATTCATGAAGAGAAATTCATAATGAGTACTTCACTGAGTAACCAACAAAATCAACTACAAGATTTAATATAATTTCTCAAGCTATTGGTTATAGAACAGTAACAGATGCCACAAAGTGGAGTCAACTAGTTTTAATTACATGCCCCCCCTGCCCCCCAAGCTTTGGTTCAGGGAACACCATTCACCAACTTCATAAAATGAACAGCCCCTCAAGCAGGTGTATCAATTCCTGAACCCGGTAGCAGGTAGCCATTGCTCCTTCTAGAAAGAAAATAATTTTGTGTTAATTCTTAATTTCTTGTTAGAATGAACATTGCTCTATCTATTTCTGCTTTTGCTGATGCCAGAAGTTCCAAGACCAAAAAAAAAAAAAAAAAATCAATAAAACCTAATTCTTATACTCAGCACTTCTCTGTCAATTGTTCTCAGAACTTTCTTTGAGAACTCACATGGTCAGGATAAGCATGAATGAGTGAATTTACTATGCAACATGGCATTCATATTCATATTCACATTATAATGTACCAAAATAGCTGTATATTTGGATTTCTATAAGTTTATAGTTGATTCATCCTTGATTTAGAAAAGGGGAGGGAGTGAAGTATCTAATCCCTAATGTAATTAACTGCCTTGAATTATGGATATAGAGATGTTGTAATAAATAAATAATTCATATGTGCATAAACTCTGTGAAAAATAGAATATTCAACTACATAAGAAGTTGTGTGAGGGTTCAGTAACTACAATTACAATGATGGAATCCAGCTGATTTGCAGAGTTCATTCAGTACATCAAGCAAATAATCACCACTCAGTTAATTTACTTCATAGGGTTAAGAAGTCAAAATACCATTCTGACATTTTTGAAGGAAAAAGTGGGTTACAAGAAATAACTCCCCCTTTATATGCCACTTAAATTTGCATGCTCTAACCATGTAAGTGTAATGGATGAATTTATTTACTATTTAGCTATTATTAAGCACTGTTCCTGATATTTCTAATTCTAGAATTTCAGTTAAGACTAACTGCAATTAAAGAAAGAGAAAAACCTGAAAATGTTCACAATAAATATCTGCAACTGAAAAAATGAATGTGAGGCTCATAAATTGTCAGACTTCAGAATTAAAATTCTGGCATTCAAATATTATTTATTCATATTTAATTTGAAGGGATAGTACACAGTCTTATTTAATTACTCCCCCTCCCCCATTACTAAGACAGATTAATTGGAACTAATATTGCATTTACTGGCAGATCACAATTCCTGTGGAATTTTCTCCCTTTTTCCTACGCAAAATCAATTGAATTTTTGCAAAACTGTACTCTGCCATGCTTTAGCAAAACTTACATTTAAGGTGCTTTTAATAGTGTTTTGAGACACCAGTCTCAAAAGGTAGAACACTTTTCGTTTACTTTCTTTTATTATATTGAGCTGAAAGGACCATTTCATTTTTATATCAGCCAGTACCTCCTATTTATTTGTTTATATGAAATTTTATCTAATCCTTTTAGTGTGCATACACACTATTCAGGACAGTTATAGATCTATAGCAGTAAAGCAATTAAGCCACAGGAGATGCTGGGTGTACTTTTTTTTTCAAGTACAATCTACTTAATAAATTATTTGTCTTATTTTTATTATGAACCACATACACTCTAAAAGGGGAAGGACAAAGGCCTTGAAAGGATAGCACATTGTTTGGATTTGACCCACCAATTTGATGTATTTAATTTGTTTACAAAACTATTTCTGGTCTGTTGTTTTGAATTAATAAGCCCTCCAAAGTAGTTCAAAGTGTCCCAGCAGATTCACATATGGTATAAGTATCTGATATCAGAAGGTAGGCATTAGATCATGCATACAAAGAGCAGAGGCCTAGAGCTGTTATATGTGCTTAAAGACTGGCTAAAGGTGTGTGTGTGCACCTTCAAGTCAGTTTTTGACTCCTGGCAATTGCCTGGACACATCCCTGCAGTTTTCTTGGTAAAGTTTTTCAGAAGTGGTTTTTCTGTTACCTGCTTCCCAGGGCTGAGAGAGAGTGACTGGCCCAAGGTCACCCAGCTGGCTTTGTGCCTAAGGATGGACTAGAACTCATGGTCTCTCCATTTCTAGCCTGGTGCCTTCACCACTACATCAAAATGGCTCTTTTAAGTTCAGGTAGGGGATCAGATAGAGGATGTCAAAGGACCAAAGCAAGTGCAGAGAGCAACTAAGAAAAAGGTCAAATTCCTAAGCAGCAATACAGGTAGGTAGGAGGTAAGTTGGGTGGATGCTTATCCATTGCCAAAAAAGAGGACAAAAAAAGAGGCATATGAAACCCAATGGTTGCAACATGATTTGGGAATAATTAATAAAGTTTGGTGCAAATGGGTGGAAGCTTCCCAGGAGAGTATCAAAGATTAAAATTTGGTTGCAAAGGGCCATGTAATAAGAATTTGTAATAAGAATTTAGAGTAAGGGGAAATAGGAACCTCTGGATACAGTAAATAAGCAGAGATAGTTGAAGAGATAAGGTGCTCTGGTAAAACAAAGAAAGTAAAGTAAGGCTAGGGACCTTCAAAACAGAAGGGCTCTTTTCCAAAGAGTAAAAAATGGAAAAGCAAAAATGAACAGCCAGGAGGGTACAAAAGTGAGTAGGTACACAGGACATATGCGTGGGATGGGAGAGAGATGTGGAGTAGAAATCCATTCTCACAAATGTTGTCATGGCAAGAAAAGGAAGAAAGATAGCCTAAAAAGGCAAGAAAGAGATAAGGAATCTTTTCTCACCAGTGGGGTTGGGTGGGGAGAGGGAACTGTTATTTACGTAAGCCAGTAACAAACTCTGCCATCTGTTGATTGTTTATGTCTAAACCTCCTCCCATTTCATATTCAGGTTCCTCACCACTTCTCACAAGAAGCTTGCAATATTTACTGAATTTCCCAAGAAGGGGGAAAGGAAATAAATGTCCTCAGTGGGTGGAGGTATTACTTGACATGAAGTTATTAAAGCAAAGTACAAAAGAGCAGGGAGAATCCATATATGAACCTCAAGAGAAGACCAGCTCTCAAACCCAGAACTGCAGGTGAATTAGCATATAAATATATGTAATCCTTTGTTAAAAAAGAAGCATGTGAAGCATCCTTCTAATTTAGGGAAGGTTGAGAAGAAAAAGGGTCAGGGCCAGCATGCATTTCCCATTTTCTACCCAATTTGAAAGCTTTTGAATGTTTATTAGAATGCCTGGAGGGGCTCTGTCAGCCTAATGTCCTGAGAACGAAGACTGGTGGCATAGGTGGTAATGAATTAGAGATTAAGTGCAGAAAGGCCTGGTTCGAGGCTTCAGCTTCCATACCATCTTGTACAGTATGCCATTAGTATGTTGCAAGCCAGGAGAGTACTGCTAGAAAACCCAATTAACCTGAAACAAATTCATTCCAATTAAATATACAGGCCCACTGCTTAGTGCAGTAGAGACTGTATATCCATGTGGAGAAGCAGCCCTGAATTGGCCAAAAAAATGTATCTGGTCTGTGAATTATGACATTTTCAAACTTCCAGCGAGAGTTTAGTTCTAACGACATAGTGAAAATGTGACATGAACAGTCTGAAAATGTAAATGTTAAAAAGCAAAAATAGCTGTGCATACTTATATCCTATTACAAAATATACTTCAGTCATAGAAATTTGGAAAACTTTTGAAGTTTCCATTCCAGATTTGTAAAAGATTTGATACCATGTCCAGCTTCTTAATTGAAGACTTTGGATATGAAATCTTGAGATCTATGAAAAACTTTCAGAGAGGTGATTTACTTAAGTGACTGTCTTAAAGCTTTATCAGATTATTTGTTGGAGACTGGAGTTAAGAGGAATAATACATTGCACTGTGAATGACATATAACAAAGTACATAGAAAAAGACTTAAAAAAAAGAACTTCCAGGTAAAAGCTGTTAGTAATTGTTAAAATACATAGGTTCTTCATCATAACATTAACATTTGTTTGCAGGCATTCAGTTTTTAATAATTCACTCAGGAACTCTGAGCCCCGAGTTTAATAGCCCACTTAAACCAAGGCCCCATCATGTGAATTTGCCTTACAAGCCTATTGATGGAAGAAGTGGTACATACTGTATTTTGCTCAGCTGAGGAAAAGCTTTACAGACAGCAATACATATTTACAGCTGGAGATGGTAAATAGCTCTGAAGAGAATTGACAGTGGTTTGGAAGAGGCTCAGCTCTCCACAGAATATGCACAATGTTCTTTTGTCCCGCTATTGCTTCATGTTATAAAACAATAGAAAAAGTAGCAAACCTGTTCACCAGCGACAAAGATAGGACCAACATTTATACCATGTTCAAAAATGCACTTTCAAACTACCTCCAGCAACCAGAGGAAAGTAACCCCATTGTCAGTCTTGAGTCTACATTAAGCAGCTTCAATTAACCCTCATGGAGATTGGAAATTTCTGCTAAATGGCCTTGAGTTACTAGATATAAACATTGCCAAGAAGAATAAATATGTAATGAGCGGAGGGACTTGGTGTTTTATGTAGATAAGAAAACCTGCAGTAGAAAACATGCTTTCTGTTTGGGGTGCTCTTTTGTTATTAAAGAAAGAGGAAGAAGAAAGCCTAAAGGAAATAGTCTCACAGGGATCTGTGAGGGTTGCAAGATTATTTATTCAACTAGTTTTCTCTGATTTTTGTTTATTAAATCACTGGCTGTATTGTGTTTTCATACCTGAGCATTAACATCCTTAAGAAGTGAAACTTTGAAAGAGGGCATGTTCTCTAGAAAATTTTAAATCCGATTTACATCTCTTGTTCAATTGTGTGTGTGCTTGCTATTGTTTTAAAGAAAGAATGGTCATAATCACACCAAAGTTAAAACAACTAATGGAGAGAGTTCAGTATCAATAGCATTCCAAGATGTAAATTGGAGTTGCCTTGAGATAATAGTCCAAAGCCATATAGTAATTTCTATTTCTGACATTAGACAGTCAGACGGTTCTGCAATCTCATCTTGTGCACCAGAATGATGGACTTTTCCTCTTACTTGTACCATCCCCAAATGATTAAAGCTGGGTATAGTCATATACCCTTGTGTATATGTGGGTATGAAAAAGAGCAGGCAGCAGTTTTAAAAAATGGTGCCCAGAAAAAACTGAGAGCCATTCTCTTCCATTATATTAATGCCCCAACCAAACCAGTAATTAATGATATTGGCTCTAATACCCCTTGACAAGAAAGCAATTTGTTGATACCAACTGTGACTTCTGTGATGATCCCTACAGAAGGAAGGGGAGAACAGAGAAATGGGGAAAAATATGAAACAGGGAAAAGGGACAGCTTCAGATATATAACTCCACAAGCAGTTAATTATTTAAAATAAACACACAGGACTTTAGAAGTCAGTAACCATTTCAAAGATAAGATGTCTGATTGCAAAGAGCAAGTCTAAAAAAAAAGCCAGAACATTTACAAACATGTTTAATCTACTGGAGTGTTCAAGATCAATTAAATCAAATGACTATGTTGTATATCAAGAGCAATGATCCTTCTGGCAACTGATAAGGGAGAGATTAATATGTATCAGCTTGTGGGGGGAGAATCTTGTGGAAGACAAAATTCCCATTCCCTCCTCCCCCAAGGGAAAATCTCCAGAAATGGGGTGGTTGATGACACAGTGGCTGTGGGTTAATGGCTCCTCTGTATCCGGGATTTTGTCATCTTTGGTGCTGGATGGGGTGGCACTGCCCCAGACAGACCCAGTGTGTAATCTGGGGGTCCTCCTAGACTCATGGCTCCTGCTTGAAGAGCAGGTGTCAGCCGTGGCAAGGAGATGCCTTTGCACAATTTCGGGTTGTGCATCAGTTATGCCCTTTCCTGGATTGGGATGCCCTTCGAACAGTCACTCACGCCCTTGTTGTCTCCCAGATAGACTACTGCAATGCGCTGTACATGGGGCTACCCTTGAAGAGTATCCGGAAGCTACAGCTGGTCCAGAATGCAGCCGCGCGGGCTATTGTTGGTGCCTCAAGGAGGGCCCATATAACGCTTCTGCTCCGCGAGCTGCATTGGGTGCCAGTTTGCTTCCGGTTCCAATTCAAGGTGTTGGTTATCACCTTTAAAGCCCTACATGGCATGGGACCAGGTTATCTAAGGGACCGCCTCTCCCCTATGACTTCAACCCATCCCACCAGATCACACAGAGAGGGCATGCTTCGGACCCCCTCAGTGAAAGAACTTCGACTGGCAGGGTCCAGAAGGTGATCCTCTTTGGAACATCCTGCCTCCGGAGGTGCGATTAGCCCCCACACTCCTGGCCTTCCGTAAGGCTTTGAAGACCTGGTTCTGCCACCTGGCCTGGGGTGGGGTAAGAATTCCTGAAGCATGGGGATGGCTAGCCCCATAGAGGCCTCGTCCTATAGCCTCAGGTTTTCATCCCCTTGGTCTCTCCTTCTTTTTAATTATGTTAATTTAATTTAAGGTTTTATGTGTTTATATATTTTATGTTCTAATGTTTATTGTGAATCACCCAGAGTTCCCCCATTGGGGGGAGATGGGCGGTTGAAAAATTTAATAAATAAATAAAATAAATAAATACCAGAATGCATTTTTTAAAAAAGAAATATTTCTTTTTCTGTACTCAAAGTCTTTATGGGGTTTCTCTGCATTCTTTATTCACATTCTAGCTTTTCTATTCAAGATGGAATTTCTGATGATTAATAACTTCACCACTGTTGTTTGTTTGTTCTTATATACATGGCTTCTTGAAGATTCAGATAATTAAAATTGGATTGTATTGGTAATTGGACAAATGTCTTTCCCAGGGAAGCTTACCTGGTTCCAACTGCACTGAAGGCAAGCATGATGAACCATTAATATTCATAGCCCTATTTTTAAATGTTGGCAACAACCATTACATGGCTTTAAAAAAAAACCTTTATTAAAACTAAATAAAATTCTCCCATCTATTTTTTTTTTTAAACTTAAGGTAAGTAGTCAATAAAGTCTCTTGATTAGTTGATTGTTTAGGTAATATATACTTGCATGTGTAGGAATAAAGCTACAATCTTCAGGAGGTATCATCCAATAGTTCTGAGAAACAGACTTTTGACAAACTGGGCAAGAAGGAAGCCTGTTACGTTGAGACACAAGTGGCCCATGGGTGTTACCTAAATTAGGCAATCACTGGTTTGCCTCTGGCTTACTGCCCCCAAAGTGGGCAAGCTGAAAGAGAGGACCCTTAATGGTTCTCTGAGTGGTGGTGTTGGTGATAGTAGTGGTAGTACTGCCTCTCCATCTACTGTCATTTCTGGGTTTCTGGCAAGCTGAAGAGTTGTGAATTGGTATACCCTTTTCCTGTAATTTCTTAATATTTTTTCAATAACATACGTTTTGTCATTTCACCCTGGTTTAAATCAATTGTCTCTGAATCCTAATGAACTAACTAACTCTTGGCTGGTGCCAGCATTAGAAATAGGCTGTTAGAGAAACAAAAGCAGCAGCTATTGCTGCCTGCCTCTGAAGAGCTTCTTTTGATCTTCCAACTGCAGCTGAGACCAACAGAAGGAAGAGGAAAAGGAAACCCCCAAATTCAACAGAAGGAACCATACTGAAAACAGGGATTGCATGTGCACTCCAGGGTCAGATGTATTTGGGCAGCTGAGCCCTGATAGTGCAGGAGAACTGGGGATGCTCCATCTCTATCCTGGTGGAGTTCTCAGGAAACAATCAAACAAACAAACATTAAGTCTTGTGAACCAGATAAAACAGGCTTGTTGACATCCCTGAAATCCAGTCTCTTCTGGGGATAGTATGTTTGCGCAGGTATGACTCTTCAATTAAGTAATTAATTCCTTTCTGACATCATGTAAGGCTCACTCAGTTGTCCTTGGACCCACTTTGAGAATCATACAAGAATTACATGGGGCACAGGTGTGCAGGGAGCCGTTCCCTTCCAATGGAGGGAATCTAAATACTTTCAGCAATTGTAAAAAGGAATGCAGAAAATTACATGACATACTGACAAACTAAAAAATGACAAACAATGCTTTTTAGAATTAGATAATTTCTGCTCTGACCTTCCCCCAAATATAGAAAATGTAGTTTTGAGAAGGAAGATAATTTAAAGTTAAACTTTAAGTCATGTTGTTAATTTCTATTCTTCCTACACTGTCTTTGAAAAATGAAACTAAAGAAATAGAAAGAATTAAGCATCCTAAAACTGCACTATTTCAAATTAGCGTTTTTGTGTTGCTGAGTGCATGATATTAGAGGTGGCGCTAACACTAATCTATACTTGTGAAATGCAAGAATAATCTGATAGACAGTAATTGCTAATTAGGACAACCTCTCCTGTCTTCCATTTCTCCTTTCAAATTTAATTTTTGATACAATACTTCTCTAATTGGTCTGCATTTTCTCTTTGGGGAAAAAAAGAAACTATATTGCAGGACATGTAGCATATGTGTTCATGCATGTCATGCTGTGTAATAAAAAAGTATAGCATTAGCACTTCTCATACATTTCTTAGGAACACTTGGCAGGGAGCTAAATACATCATTAGATAGTCCATCCAAGATTAATTATTGTCCCATCTCGGTTGTGTTCCAGATTAAAGTTTATTTTCACCTTAGTTTTAATTTAGAGCATTAACACTGAGCAGAATTTCAAGGTTATTTGAAATTCTGTTTGAGGGTATTCCTAAAGAGACAGCTCCTAGTGCTATTAATCTAAACCACTGTGCAAATATTCAGTTTGTCTCTCAGTGGATTTTTGAGTAGGGGAAAAAAAAAGAGAAGAAAAATGGTAAGAAAAAGATTGAAGACATATACAATTAAAAAATTCTGAAAGAAACCTTAGATTCTTCTGTAATACTACAGTCTAAATTCTTAAATGTGGTAGAAGTGGTAAAATTGCTCACATGTGGTAGAGCGCAAGAGATAGCTGTGGGTAGCTGTGGGTGGGAAGTCATACAGTCTCTCAAACACGTTGTCAGACTTCACATTAGGCATGGCAGTAGATACTGACTGTCCAGAATTCAGTCCCACATTCAGTAATAGCAGAAGCTTCACAGACTTGACAAAGATATATAATTACAGACAAAAAAGGAGTCATAAACATATTCGTAGATCTGCCTACTGAATCTTGGAAGTCAGGTGGCATATAAATTTGATAAATAAATAATAAATACTGTGGAACAAAGGAATTGGATGATATATGTATGTATGTGAGTCCCAGGTCTTTTCCTCCCACCTTTTAAGTTAATAGAACTTTGGCTATTATTTATCCAGCCTTGAGAGTCTAAGACATCTACTCCATGTTTACATAACCATTCTGTCTAACCTGAGAATCACTGGTTCTCACCTCATCAGTTTCATCCCTTACACAACACTAATACATAGCACCCATCATTACTCCACTCTACCAGCTAAATATCTTTGGGACCCCACATATTAAGAACCATAGGTCTGGACTACCAAAACTAGCTTTTGAGTCCTCTCTGACAAATATACCTGGAGTCAGAGTGCATGTCTAATCTCAAATCATGAGGAAATATTACACAATTTCATTCAGTTCACCTTCAATTCCACTTCTCAGTCCAATACACCACAATGCTTCTAAAAATATAAATCAGAAATATTAAATAATAACAAATATGGATATACACACATTATTTTTATGCCTTACACATACATACAACCCTACTGACCAGTCTCCTTCTATTCCTCCTCCCCTTTAAACCTTAGCTTTTAATCACAAATACTCATAGTTAATTTAGGCAGAGCAAAAATGACAGCCCAAGATCCCTGCCTTGCTGCATAGGAATTTGGGCCTTGGTTCTATGTTAATAGTTCAACATCTATCATATCAGCCCAGCTGCTCAGTTTATGACCTGAGCTATTCATTTACAGGAAGAAATGATTTGCTAACATCATATATCTATCCACAAATGGAAGCATAAGGAAAACCAAGCAATGGGTAGGTTGTTCATCTTGTGTTTCACTGCTTGACTTTATTCACTAAACTGTAAATGTATAGTAGTCAGATCTTGCCTGGAATAACTGTGCTGGGGTGGGGGAAACCTAAATGTTTTTTCCAACCTTGTAATTGGAAAAAAAATTCAAGCCCTACTCCATGTACACAGTTTTAATCCTCACTGGAGCCAGTTCAGGTTTTTAGCTTTGGTGTGCTGAGAAGTAAATTTTCCTAAACATGGGAGCTGGCGTAAAGGATTAATCTCTATTTTTATGCATGGTTAATACTTAACTAGATCTTAAAAGCAGAATAAATACTATTTGGAAATGGATCATCGTGCAATTTAGGTACCTTCCAGATTAACCCAAAGGAAAGCATTTATCTGCTTATCAGAAGAAAGCCTCATTTTTTCATTCCATTAAAATAGCTCCAAATTATTCTCAAATACTTGGTTTGTTTATGAGCAGCACACAACTGGTTTCACAACATTTATAGTAGTACTCACTCAAGAAATCCCAGGTCATCCACTGAGCAAACAGATCATAAGTCTGAATCAGGAAATTTGTCACTGTTTGAAATTGCTGGAATAAACAGTCCAAGAAGGGGCATAACTAAATACAGGTGAAACTCGAAAAATTAGAATATCGTGCAAATGTTCATTTATGTCAGTATGGCAACTCAAAAGGTGAAACCAATATATGAGATAGACACATTACATGCAAAGCGAGATATGTCAAGCCTTACTTTGGTATAATTGTGATGATTATGGCGTACAGCTTATGAAAACCCCAAATTCACAATCTCAGAAAATTAGAATATTACATGACATCAATAACACAAGGATTGGAAATAGAACAATATCGGACCTCTGCAAAGTATAAGCATGCATATGTACTCAGTACTTGGTTTGGGCCCCTTTTGCAGCAATGACTGCCGCAATGCGGCGTGGCATGGATGCTATCAGCCTGTGGCACTGCTGAGGTGTTATGGAAGACCAGGATGCTTTAATAGCGGCCTTCAGCTCCGCTGCATTGTTCGGTCTCATGTCCCTCATCTTTTCCTTGGCAATGCCCCATAGATTCTCTACAGGGTTCAGGTCAGGTGAGTTTGCTGGCCAATCAAGCACAGTAATCCCATGGTCATTGAACCAGGTTTTGGTACTTTTGGCAGCGTGGGCAGGTGCCACGTCCTGCTGGAAAATGAAGTCAGCATCCCCATAAAGCTCGTCTGCAGAAGGAAGCATGAAGTGCTCCAAAGTCTCCTGGTAGACGGCTGCGTTGACCCTGGACTTAATGAAGCACAGTGGACCAACACCAGCAGATGACATGGCTCCCCAAATCAACACAGACTGTGGAAACTTCACACTGGACTTCAAGCATCATGCATTATGTGCCTCTCCATTCTTCCTCCAGACTCTGGGTCCTTGGTTCTCAAATGAGATGCAAAAGTTGCTCTCATCAGAAAAGAGGACTTTGGACCACTGGGCAACAAACCAGTTCTTTTTTTCTGTAGCCCAGGTAAGACGCTTCTGACGTTGTTTGTTGTTCAGGAGCGGCTTGACAAGAGGAATACGACATTTGAAGCCCATGTCCAGGATCCGTCTGTGTGTGGTGGCTCTTGATGCACTAACTCCAGCCTCAGTCCACTCCTTGTGAAAGTCCCCAACACTTTTGAATGGCCCTTTCCTGACAATCCTCTCCAGGCTGCGGTCATCCCTGCTGCTTGTGCACCTTTTTCTACCACACTTTTCCCTTCCACATAACCTTCTATTGATGTGCTTTGATACAGCACTTTGGGAACATCCAACTTCTTTTGCAATTACCTTTTGGGGCTTTCCCTCCTTATGGAGGGTGTCAATGATGGTTTTCTGCACAACTGTCAGGTCAGCAGTCTTTCCCATGCTTGTGATTCCTACTGAACCAGCCTGAGAGACCATTTAAAGGCTCAGGAACCCTTTGCAGGTGTTATGGATTCATTAGCTGATTAGAGTGGGACACTTTGAGCCTAGAATATTGAACCTTTTCACACTATTCTAATTTTCTGAGATTGTGAATTTGGGGTTTTCATAAGCTGTACGCCATAATCATCACAATTATACCAAAGTAAGGCTTGACATATCTCGCTTTGCATGTAATGCATCTATCTCATATATTGGTTTCACCTTTTGAGTTGCCATACTGACATAAATGAACATTTGCACGATATTCTAATTTTTCGAGTTTCACCTGTATGTTCTACACAATATTGTAAATGACAAAATTATAGGGCTTTTCACAAAGAAAATATTAATTTCAAAAGAGGACATTACTGGCATCAGTTAGTCTGGTTAAAATCAGCAGCGTTCTTTGGCTCTCTTAAATTTCTCCACAAGCGTTTTCAAAGAATTTGTTAAATTTAGTGAACACAAGGAATAGAGAAGGAAAATTACCTGTCAGCAATATTTTTCATAGGACTATTTATGGGATATAGTATTCCAAAGAACCATATAGGTTCAAGACAAATACTAAGGGCATGGGTAGTAAAAAAAAATCTAAAATAAGAGAGAATTCTTCCTTTTGGATGAGGAGCAATTATACTGCATGTCTGCATTGCATTTAAGTGTTGAGAGAGACCAAGCACAAATTGGAAAGAGGTACAGTTCTCCAGCAAAGACAAATTTGGGCTAGGAATCAAGGATGATGATTAGACTTCTAGTGCCTTCAAAAATGTTAGTTTCATAGTAACATTTAGCATTGTGTATCCATGAATATTTGCAAAAATTATGAGAGAAGGATACTTTTGTTGTTGTTATAACCAAAGTGGTAGAGTACATTTTAAATATTCAACATTTTATTTATTTATTTATTTATTTATATATTTGCTAGGTTAGCCTTTTTTTCAGGAGCTCAAGATAATTTATATGGGAATCATTTTTCATTTATCCCAACAACAGTCCTGTGAAATAGGCTGGTCTAAGAGAGAGCTACTGATCCAGACTCATCACTGAACTGTCATAGCTGAGAGTGGGCTTAATTCTGAGTTGTCCCAATCCTAGTCCAATACCTAAACCAACATTCCACACTGGCTACCATACACACAATAAGAACTAAACAAAACTCGATGTTTATTTGATTAAAGCTGCACTTCTTAATCTTTAATCCAATTAACTCTAGGAGACATGTATTACATGTATGTATAATATATATATAATAATATATTTATTTGTAATTATATAATTATATAATATAAATATAATTATATATAATATATAATATATAATACATGTATGTATTACATGTATGTAATCTTTCTATCTTGTCAGCCAGTAATAGGTTATATATGAATGACTCTCTGGGATTAGGATATGAGAAATCGGCCATCTAAAGCTAAGGATCAATGTTTGTTGGTCATATTTTTTCCCCGGACATGCACTAGAATAAGATCATAAGCTTCTTTCTTCTACTCTGCACAAAGAGCAGAGTAGGATTGCACAATCAGTCAATGTTGTTTTTGTGAAAGCCTGCACTAACATTGTCTCATACTATTTCATTAGGCAAGGTATTTATACCAGTACCCATATATTTATCAGTATGTTGCATTAGAAGTTCATCGCTATAATATGCAGTGAAAATTATGATAATAATGAAGATGTCAGAATCCTCGCAAGATTTTATAATAGATGATTATATGGCTAGTTTAAAAAATGGCTTTTTACATGCTGCAGTTCTGCCATTGTAAAAGGGGAGGGGGGGGGAGAAGGAATGAAAAACTGTTTAAAGCAGATGGCTCCTTATCACAGGCTCTGGCATGCTCAAGGCCATGCCAGCAAGGGAATCAGAAGACCAAGAACTAAGGGTGATGTAAGGGGGGGGGAGTAAGAAAAACAGCTTTTGGCACGCTTTTGCTCAGTCTTAGCAATGCTTTGGATCTGTACACTTATTCTCAATAAATGAACTTTCTTTTGAATCAATAATGGTTGCAAGGAAAGTTACTGGATTTGGGATCAACAGGTGGCAGTTCATTACATTTTGCTAAGACTACCAGTGCAGACTTCCACCAGGGAGATTGCCCTACGGGGAGTCCAAAGCCTCACGTTGACCGGGACCAACCGAGCAGCAGGATGGCTGACGATGTAATTGAGGAAGAAGAAGAGAGATCAGTCCCTCCTCCACTGGAAGTGAAGGTGATAACCCAGGAGGAGCCAGTGCAATCATCACACCAAGCCCGAGCGGGGGCGAAGGCAATGGTGATGAAGGGACAGGGCCCTTCGATGAAAGATCGCATGGAGAAATTGGAAGGGCAGATGGGGTCCCTATCCGATGACATGCGAGCGCTAAAGGCAGCAGTAGATCAACTGCTTGGAGGGGGATTTACGCCACCCACGCGAGAGTCAGCGGCCACACTGGGAGGTATGGAGGCGGCAGAGCAGTCAGCCGAAGGTGAGACCTCCAGCGAGGAGGAGGAGGATCTCACACCTAGCAGAGCCAAGAAGAGCCCAATGCAGCAGCGGGGCATCTCCATGAAATTCGGGGGAGATGCTGAACAGCTTGCTTGCTTTATCGCCCAGGTTCGGATCTACATGGAGGGCTATGGGGGTCTCTTCCACAGCGAGGAGGAGAAGGTCTCCTACGTGTCCAGTGTTTTTGAAGCTACGGCTGCAGAACGGGTGGTTGGCCTGCATAGGGCGAAGGACCGGGCTTTAAGGAGATTAGAGGATTTCATGGTGGCTCTCTGCTCGCGCTTTGAAGACCTGTGCATGGCGCTTAAAGCACGACGCGACCTGGAAAGGCTGAAGCAGGGGTCCAAGTCGGTATCAGAGTACGCCTACGAATTTCGGGGGTTGGCTCAAAGGCTGCCTCACGTGCCTGAGGAGCTCCTGATCGAGTTCTTCCAGAGAGGCTTGCAACCTGAATTGTTGCAGCACGTGGTGTGCTGGGGTTTCCCCAAAACCTTTAATGGATGGGTCGCTATGGCTGGCGAAGTGGAGGAGCAATAGCGCACCATAGACGCAAGAACCCGACTTCCGCCCTTACCCAGCAAAAAGAAGGCGGCGCCCAAGGCGAAGACCAGCGCGCTGGAAAGTAGCAGGAGCTGGCACGTCTGTTTCAACTGTGGGGAGCTGGGGCACTTTGCCGCTGCATGCCCTAAAGCGAAGACGGAGCAAGGAGGCAAGAAGACGGAGCGGAAGGGGCTGAAGTCTTCGAAGCCCGGCAAGAAGGAGTCAGCGGCAGTAGGCAGCGAGGCGGAAGCTAGAGCGGCAACACGCAGCGGCGGCAAATCCTGAAAGTTGTTAGCTCCGCTCTCTCTCCGACAGGTGGCTGCTCTTCCAGAGAAAGAAAGCAGCTCAGGGGAGGACTCGGAGAGCGCAGAAATGGGGGTGGTCCCATTAAAATTTGGGTGGAACTAAGGGTGGTGAGGACTAATCGAAGGGCAGAGATACGGGCGCTGATACTCTGGCTGCTCCCGAAATCTGATTAGCCCCGCCCTTGCCCGGGGTTTGGGACTACGCTTAAAGAGACTCAAAACCCCTGTGATTTTTACCCAGCTGGATGGATCCCCAGTGGGGGGAGGGCCGGTGGAATATCGTACTGAAGAGCTTGAGCTAACTATGGGGGACCATAGAGAGACTATTAAATTCCTAGTGACTCCCATGGCATGCAACCCAGTGCTTCTGGGCATGAACTGGTTAAAAAGGAAGAACCCAGAAGTGAACTGGGAGGAGAAGATCTTACATTTCCCGACGGGGGGGGGGGGGAGTGGAAGTTGAAGGAATTACCAAAACGTTGTCAGATGGAGAGATGGGCGTTGTGAGTGGGGAAAAGGCAGTGGAGGCTGCAACTCAGATTCCCAAGCAATACCGCAACCTGCAGGAGGTGTTTAGTGAAAGGGAGTCAGATCAGCTACCCCCCCCACCCCATCGTACCAGTGACTGTGCCATAGAGATTGAGCCTGAGGCTAAATTTCCAAGGAAGAAAATGTATCCAATGACACCCAAAGAGTTGGAGGCATTGCGGGAATTCATTGATAAGAATCTAAAGAGGGGCTTTATTGTACCTACGCATTCTCAAATTGCTGCATTGGTGCATATTTAGGGAAAAGAAGGGTGGCTCCCTATGTTTGTGCACAGATTATAGAGGGCCAAATGCCATTTCTGCTGACAACCGGTACCCACTCCCCTTGATGAAAGACCTGTTGGCCCATTTATCCAAAGGGATTTAAAAGCTGGATTTAAGGGAGGCGTACTTCAGGGTGCGAATCCGGGAAGGAGATCAATGGAAATCCGCCTTTAACACGCCCCTGGGGTGTTTCCATTATGAAATAATGCCGTTCGGATTAAAAGGAGCGGCAGGGGTGTTTATGCAACTTATAAATGAGGTGTTACAAGAGCATTTATACCAGGGGGTGTTGGTTTATCTGGATGATATCCTGATTTACACTGAGACCATGGAGCAACATGTACAATTGGTCAGGAAGGTACTAAAAAAGCTACTGGAGGCTCAGTTGTATGCCAAGCTCTCCAAATGTGAATTTCATAAACAGCAAATTGACTATTTGGGGTATAGAATTTCGCATCAGGGAATTGAAATGGACCCGGTCAAGGTGAGGGACGTCATGGGTTGGGAGGCTCCCAAAACCAGGCATCAGCTTCAAAGTTTCCTGGGCTTTGCTAACTTCTATCGGCAATTCATACCCAACTTTGCCCAAGTAGCACTCCCACTCACCGATTTGTTGAAAACCAAGGGCAAGGACAAAGTGAAGGCATCAAAACCTGGAGCCCCCTTGGCCTGGACTAAGGAGTGCCAAGAAGCTTTTCAAAGTTTAAAGCGTCTGTTTACGGCTGAACCGATCTTAAAGCACCCTGATCGAGAACAGCCATTTGTCATACAGGCAGACGCTTCGGATGTGGCAGTGGGAGCTGTGTTGTTACAGAAGGGGGCAGAGGGGGAGCTGTTTCCATGTGCGTACATATCCCGGAAATTTTCAGAAACTGAAAGACGCTGGTTGGTGTGGGAAAAAGAAGCGTTTGCAGTACGCTGGGCGTTAGTTTGCTGGAGACACTTGTTAGAGGGATCACCCTATCCCTTTGAAATTTGGACTGATCACAAAAATCTAGAAGCTTTGACTGCACCGAGGAAGCTGTCACCCAAGCAAATGAGATGGGCACAATATTTTCATCGATTTAACTTCTCCCTGAAGTATATTCCTGGGGGAAAAAATTTTCTGGCAGACACCCTGTCTCGATTGCCTCAACACAACAGCAAGCGGGAGGAAGTAGTCGCTCCTGTAATTCCATGTACCCAAGCAGCCCTAAGAGTGGTCACTAGAGCTCAGAAAAAAAGGGGTGAAGAACAACCAGAAGGAGAGTTGTTGAAAAAATTAAATGCCCAGATAGCTCAGGATGATTGGTTTAAAAGCAACAGCCAATTGCTAGTGAACAAACAAGGGGCATGGTGGTGGCAAGATAAGCTGTATGTCCCTGCAGATGCTAGAAAGTGGGTCTTGCAAAGAAGTCACGACAGCAAAACAGCTGGGCACTTTGGCTTTGTGAAAACATTACATCTAGTCAGGCGTCAATTTTGGTGGCCAACAATGAGAAAAGATGTAGGGGAATATGTAGCTACATGCCCCACGTGTGCAATGGCCAAAAAGAGAGGGGGCAAACCAATGGGGCTTCTACAGACAGTAGCAAACCCAGGGGCTCCTTGGAAGCAAATTTGCATGGACTTTGTTGTAGACCTGCCCGAAAGCAACAAAAAGACAGCTATTTGGGTAGTTACAGACCTTTTTTCCAAACAAGCACATTTTGTGGCATGCCAATCCCTTCCATCAGCCCCCAAACTGGCTAAGTTATTTATACAACACGTCTACCGAGCTCATGGTGTCCCAGAACGAATAATTTCAGATCGCGGGGTCCAGTTTACTGCCAAGTTCTGGAGGGTGTTCCTAAAACTACTGGGGGCATCAGAAGGCTTGAGTTCGGGGTACCACCCCCAGACGGCAGGATCATGCGAACATCTGAACTCAGTGTTGGAACAATATTTGAGATGTTTCATTAACTACCAATAAGACAATTGGGATGAACTGTTACCATTTGCTGAAGTAGCTTATAATAATGCAGTGCACCAAAGCACTGGCCTCACCCCTTTTAAGATAGCTACAGGACAAGACTTTGTACCCATCCCAGAACTACCTAAACAAACCACTCAAGTCACTTCAGTTGATGAATGGGTTCAACAAATGACACAAGTGTGGCCTCAGATTGCTGCGTCGTTGAAGGAGGCCAGAAGAAATTTGCAGATGCTAAGAGAACCCCAGAAAAAGACTGGAAAGTAGGAGATAAGGTTCTTTTATCTACCAAGCATCTTAAATCATTACAACCTTCCAGAAAGCTCGCTCCAAAATTCGTAGGGCCTTTTGTTATAGATAAAGTAATTAATCCAGTTTCACTATGATTACAGATGCCTGCTACCTTTAAAAGAATCCATCCAGTGTTCCACTGCGACCTGCTTAAACCCTATAAAGAGTCATCTCAATGGCATCCCTCCCCAGTACCTCCTAAACCAATGATGGTTGAAGGAGAACAACATTTTGAAGTTAAAGAGATACTGGACAGTAGAAAGCACGGGGGGGGCGGGGTGTCAATTTTTAATTCAGTGGAAACATTTTCCCAAATCAATGGCTGAATGGGTTGACAAGAAACATGTAAAGGCTCCACATTTAGTTAAAAAAATTTATGATGTTTATCCTACAAAGCCTTAACGATTAGAATGGTTATTGTATTATGTTCCTCTTTGCTTTTTCTTTTTTAGAGTGAAGAAGAGGGTCATCTGACTGACATCCTCTTTTGTGGAGGGGCAGCATGTCAGAATCCTCGCAAGATTTTATAATAGATTATTATATGGCTAGTTTAAAAAATGGCTTTTTACATGCTGTGGTTCTGCCATTGTAAAAGTGGGGGGGGAGAAGGAATGAGAAACCGTTTAAAGCAGATGACTCCTTATCACAGGCTCTGGCATGCTCAAGGCCATGCCAGCAAGGGAATCAGAAGACCAAGAACTAAGGGCGATGTAAGGGGGGGGGGGGGAGTAAGAAAAACAGCTTTTGGCATGCTTTTGCTTAGTCTTAGCAATGCTTTTGAAATTCTTTCCAACTCCTTTGCCAGCAGTGACTGGAAAATATTTGCATTTTCTTCTGTGTAATGGTTACATCTCCTTTCACTCTGTGTGTTTTGGCTCTCCCCCCATGTTGGGACTGTGTGTGTGTGCTGGGAAAGACAGGATGGGGAAGGATGCGGATGCTGTCTTCTGGATCATGTGATCAGGAGGAGAGAGAGGGGCGAGGCTTGTTTCTTCCTCTAGGATGCTCAAGACAATGCTTTTTTCTGGATACCTTTTCTACATAAATGCCACCCATTTTTAAATTTGATCTTTTACTTGGCATCGTCTCCCCCCACACCAAATTTGGTGCTGTTGTTTTTGGACAGATATCCTACTGATTGACAGGCAGCCAAAGTCCAAAGACTCTTTACATAATTTGTTTTCAACATTCTGTTGGGCTGAAAAGAATAAAAAAAGGAGTGAGAATGAAAGCTGTTTTGTACAAAGTCTTAAGGATACTATGAGTTAAAATAAAGCATTTTAATTGTTATGTATTGGTATTATTTCGCCCCCCCTTCACTTTTTTTTTTTCATTTGGAAAGCACCTCTACAAATACATACATGCACATACATTTTCTGCTCAGATATCTAAGGGTATTGAGCCAGGTTATGAAAAGCTAAATGACTGACTTAGTCATATAAACAAATGAGCATCATACAAAATAGAAATGTACTGAGTTAAGACTTGCTTTGTATCACTGATAAAAAAATTAGACAGTTCCAATTAATTACAAACAATCTTAATGGAAAAAATGAAGTCGCAACTATGTAACAAGCTAATTAAAAAGCAGAATGTAAACACAGACATACTAAGTAGGATAATGCTCTAAAAACAGCATAAAATTATGTGATTCTTGCATCATGCTTAAAAACTAGGTCAGTGCAAAACCCTGAGGCCTGCTTCATAGCTGGATTTTCAGAAGTATTCTGGTATATTTTATTCTGATCCATTATTCTGGAGCATTATTGTGGAAAACTAACTTTGCATTTCCCTTTATATCTTTCCCTTGCATAACAAGGGAAGATATAATACAGTAATGATGCTACTTGGTGTTTTTTTTTTTTTTTGTTATCACAATAAAAAGGGATTTGTAAGGACATTAGGCTATTAAGAGAGGATGAAGCCTGCCACATTTCACAGAGATTGATATAGGAGTTTCAAGATACATTTATTTACTGTCTGGTTTATTGAAGTGCCCCTAACTTTTTTTTTTTTTTTTAACTTTTCATGAGACAGATATAAAACTTACTGGAAAGACAGATTCATATAATGAGATGATGCACACCAAATTTCAAAGAAAGCAGTGCAGAAATTTTCACATTAGACTGTCTGACCTTAGCAACTGCTTGCTCAGATTTCTGCAGCATTCCCAAAACCTGCTCTGCCAGCACAATTTGTCTACAAACCCATCTCATTGACCCTCAGTCGTTGTGGACACACAGATATAGACACACCTCTATCAGCAGACCAAAATGGGACAGGTGGATAGTGTTTGCAAGGACAAAAGAGAGAAGGAAGGCATACACATTATTTACAATTATTACAATTACAATTACAATTACAATTACTTGTTAGAAGGCAATTTGGCTTCTAACAAAATAGATGCTACACCGCCAGGAATTATATGAACAGTTATCTTTCTCTTGTGAGCTTAGTATCTGATCCCAAGGCTGTTATTTTGGACACTAATTGCAAGGGTAATTGTGATCTGAGGATGGACTTGTGCTTGTTCAAATTCAATATTTCCCTTCCTTCCCATCTCCTCTCCCCACCAAGCAAATCCAGAAGGAACTATTTAAAATCACCTCCCTCAACCCCAAGTTTTGATATGTGGTACCTCAGATACTTGCCTGAGGTCTTGAAGTGAAATGGAGTTCTGTATAAGATTTTGCAGCAGAGATAGGGCAAATTAGACACTCATCACTTTGAGTTAAAAGCTTCTCTGAGTTAGCCCATTCTGTGTCAAAATTCTTGCTGAGTATGAGCATAGCCCTACTGGGTCCTCACCTTGAACAGCTCAAGGAAGACACTATTGACTACTACTTTGGTAAGGAACAGAACAGAGCAGTAATGGAAATATTATGAAGAAAAGGAGAGTGATTATTCAATTTCAATTTTAAAATAAGATTTAAAAAATTAATTAAATCTGAATTCAGTTCAAAGCTTTTGCCAAGTGCAAAGTGCTAGAGAGATGTGGATCATCAGGATTCTCCCGTTGAAAAGTCATATAGAAAGAATTTGGATTCAGAAAACAGGACATAAAGTCCAACTACAATTACTAGAGAGAGAAGCAAAACAAGTAGCCGTTGTCATCTTTTACTGGAACATTTTCCTTTATAACTTCAGCATGTTCCACTTCATTGCCAGAAAGTAGAATCTGGAGCATAATAGAAGCTACAGAGCTAAAGTTAAAAAGGATATTTTCTTCTCAACTGGGTGTCTTGGAGTGTGTGTGTGTGTGTGTGTGTGTGTGCACGCACACAATAATGTTTGTGTGTGTATGTCTGTGTATTCATATACATCATATTTTCTTGAACTAAATATTACCATAATATTTTTCTGAGGAGAGTTGACATAAGCATGCTACTTTTCAGCCTTTAAAAATGAAAATGAGCTACTTATCATTCTGATATACTATACATTACTTCCATACCTTAGATTTAGACAAATGAAAAATTATGAAGCTTTTACTTTAAAGTTTTTAATCTTCAGGTGCTCAAAACAAAAAATGAAATGAAATGAAATGAAATGAAATAAAATAAATAAAATAAAGCTAAGTTTGCAGTTTTCTTGAGAACAATGCAGTTGTAGCCTCTTATTGCCTTCATTGGAAGTTTTTTTTTTTTTTAATTTAGTCTATAGCCTCAGAATTTCCTAGGGTTCTTGCATCCAGTACTAGCCTGTGGTGACTCTGCTTAGCTTTTGGGATCAGCCAAGATCAGCTAAGGCCTGCCACCTGGTATAGGTTTAGATAAACCCTTTATTGTCTGGTGGTCAAGAAATTTCACACTCAGCCTCTGAAGTCAATTTCAGTATATATGCAATAAGAAATAATTTAAAAACACACAAACTATTGCATTTTTATGCCATTCCAAACAATATTTTGATATCATGAAGATCTCCATTTAATTTTAGTATTGTAATTGTACTGTACCATACAGTACTGTAATAGAACTGAATTAGTCTGTTTCATTATCATTACCATGTTAGCTAAAAGTAATTAGAAAAAAGCTGAAATTTAGATTTTCTTTTTAGCAGTGCCTCCCAACTCCCTGACAGTTTAAGCAAAATGGGGAGAAGAAAAACTGATAACTGCACTTGTTATTAGCTTTGAAAACATTGTCACTGGCCATGTACCTTTGCTCACCTCGCTATCACCTGGCCATATCCTGTCAGGGGCATTGAAGAGAGGGTCTTGCAACACCCTCCCAGGAGCTCTTATTTTAAGCTCCTTTCTATTCTAATTTTGTCTGCACTCTTTTTCTCTGCCTCTGTTATACACAAACATGCATACATACGCAGAGGTCTAATTGCCCTACATCTGGAATGCCTGTCTCATTAGGATCTGCTATTCTTCTGCTCAACTGTGGAAATCTCAGAGAAAAGACTTGGCTTTCTGATAAATCATTAGCTTCTTAGATAGATAAAATTGTGATGGTACTGAGAAAACCTGTTATCCCTCTGTCATCGTATGAGAACATAAAAACATCTAAGAAATTGAATGGAAAATACTAATCAGATCTAGTTAAACTGTGGAATTTGCACCCTCAAAATATGGCAATAACCTGCAACTTCAGTTATTTTAAAAGGGGATTAAACAGTTATGGCTTATAAGGCTATTGGCTATGACAATGTAATGTTTGCAAGATTAGATTTAGGCTCTAATTTGACAATTTACAAAACAGCCCAATTTGCTTCAGATTGATTCAGAGCTGTCTGTGATTTGACTCAGGGGTCCAAACCCCAATCTGGATTCGTGAATCCAAATCTCCCACTGACTATTGCTGATAATTACAGGCTACAAATTGTTTCTTAGTTTGAAATAATTGGATAATTCATAGAAATAGTAGTACCTTATCAGGGGATTAATCCTTTCAAACTTCAGACAAGGAACTCTGCGCTTCTTTTAGCTGTGATCTTTTAAAAGCGGTAAGTGCCAATAATTCTTCATAACTTGGCTATTTTGAATGAAATTTGTAAGCAAAGTTGACCTTTGAGGGGATCAAGCCTGTCAAAGTGCTTTCTATATAAGAACTATGTTTACATTTCTGGGCAGGAAGGGATATTTAGAAAATATACTCTTATTATTGTTAATTGTTATCAAATGGAATATAGCCTACCAGTGGTGTTCTCTAAGAAAGTTAGAAATATGAGGCTAGCAATAACAGAGGGCTATTACCCTCATGTGGGCTTCTCATAATCATCTAGTTATGGTAGAAATAGAATGCTGGATGCTAGTCCAGACAGGAAACATAACCAGATAAACTAATTCTACTTTATTGTAAAGTTACAATCAGAATCTTGCAAGTCTGAAAGTACAATTCTCCCACCATCACCTTTACAACCCAAGAACTTAGGGAGGGTCCCTCCTGAGCCTCTTGCTCCATCTACTATGCAGCTGTGGGCTATGCTGTCTCTTATCTGACCATTCCCTCATCCCGTCTCCCACGGTCTTTCCCACATACCATTATGTAGGCCTTTGATCTGATCCAACAGTGCACTTTTTATATTCTTAACACATGAATGAAGTTGAAGAGGGCAAGACATATCTTCTGGCTTTATATATTACCCACCCTCCATCTTTTTTGGGGGGGAGGGGGATGAATTCAAGTCAGTGTTGACTCCTGGCGACTGCCTGGACAAGTCCTTTCAGTTTTCCTGGAAAGATTTCAGAAGTGGTTTGCCATTGCCTCCTTCCCAGGGCTGAGAGAGAAAGTAACTGGCCCAAGGTCATCCAGCTGGCTGTGTGCCTAAGGTGGGACTATAACTCACTCTCTTCTGGTTTCTAGCCTGATGCCTTAACAACTACACCAAACTGGCTCTCTACCCTAAATCTTACCACATCATAAATGCTATTGAGAAAATGTTCAAATAATGGGCATATTTAAATTACTCATAATACTCTTTCATTATGTAAAAGAGCATTACCCTCATACTCTGCTTCTATTTGTACTCAATCATGAAACATATTTTAGGTTGTCTGCTGTTGTGTTTATTTATATTTTTATTGTTTCAGTTGTTTTTTAATTGTTGTAAGCCATCCAGAGTCACACTTGTAAGATGGGCAGCTATACAAATTAGATAGATAGATAGATAGATAGATAGATAGATAGATAGATAGATAGATAGACAGACAGACAGACAGACAGACAGACAGATTTCCTGCTAGTACCGGAATGGATGAAATTACTTTAGACATTTACTTATTGACAATCCCTCTCCCTTTCTGTATTTTTGTCCAGTTTTAGTCTCCCTCTTGTTGCTTGGGTCATTGCCACTTCCCAATCCACCTCCACCCCACGTTTCCTTGTTCTGCCAATAATTCACATTGCCCTTTGCCAGCATCACTGCCGCTTCAACATGAGGGGGAGGAAGAGGAGGAGGAGAACTGAATGGAAATCAAGTATATAAACATATATTTGCTCTTGAATGGTAATTATGTACAGTTTTACAGGCAGGTAATTATTGGGCTGTTTGCCTATACTGATATTCCAAGTCAAATTATAAATCCCAAAATTGTTTGAAGGGGAAATTTGTGAATCATGTTCCAGATGTGATTCAAATGGATCCCAGTTCACACATCCCTGTTTAAATAGGAAGGGTGAGGAAGAATGGGCCAGAGGAGTTATGGCTGACTAGTACCCTGCTCTAGTATAGAATTAATTCTGATCTGGGAAATCTAGCCTCTATTATTAGACACTGGGGGCAAGATGAGTAGGTACATCTTCACTTTTCAGCTGTTACAGTCCAGTTTGGGAGGTATCTTTATTGACCAAGGATTTAGACTGGCAATTTGCCTCCTCTTACTATGCATCCTATGTGTAGTTATGAGTACTATATTGGATTAAGGGATATTGCAGTTTGTTGCTTCCTGTTCTTATCCTCCAAAGGATCATTGCAATTAACTCTCACTTCTGTTCCTTCCATTTTATTTTAACAGCTTGGACCCAAGATGAGAACATGTTTCTGCCTGTTTTTTTTTTTTTTTTAGCAAGTTCTAAGTGTAAGGCCATATAGCATGCTTGGCTAAAATGTGGTGGCTGGTTTCAATTAGGCAAAGCAATCCTTGGGTGGAGGTGGCGATAATCTATTAGAGCTACCACCACTACTAAACCCTGCTGGCTTACTGCAGTCAAGGTGGAAGATGCAGAAGACATTTTTGCCCATTTTTTTTTTTTACCCTTGATGCCTTTTTCCCACAATCCAGTTGCAGATACTGTGTAATGATATGTGGGAAAGATCTTGGAAGACTGGGTGAAGAGATGCTGCCAAGGGAATGGTCAGATAAGAGGCAGCACGGCTCGCAGCTAGATAGTGGGTGGGGCAAGATGCTCAGAAGGGGCTCAGAAGAGACACTCCCTAGTTTCTTGGACTGTAAAGTAGACAGCGGCAGGGGAGAGAATTGTACTTTCATACTTGCAAGATTGATGTTGGCTTTGCAGAGTAAACCAGACAGGAATCACAACCAGATGAGCTAATTCTACTTTATTGTAAAGCTACATTAATAGAATCTTGCAAGTATGAAAGTATAATTCTCATCCCCTCATCTCCTTTACAGCCTGAGAAACTAGGGAGGGTCTCTTCTGAGCCTCTTGCCCCACCCACTATCTAGCTATGGTCTATGCTGTCTCTTATCTGACCATTCCCTTGTCAGCATCTCTTTGCCCAGCCTCCCAAGGTCTTTCCCACATACCATTACACACTGGGAGCAAATTACTATGGCTCTAGAACCATGCTAACCCTCTATACTGGTAGAGGAGAGTGATGCTACATCTAATGGCACCCAGGAAGCTGAATTTAGGTTTACCTTCTTAGATTCCAATAATTAATTCTCATTTAAATTAATGGACAGGTCCTTTTAAAAGCATCCATAAAGTGAAAGTAAACATATGGCTTTCAAAGATACTAGTTCTAATTTATATTTATCAGGAGCAGAGTAGGCCAGCTGGCATCACTTCTCTTAGTACAGTTCTTTGCTGATCCCCTTCATCAGTTTTGGATAGCAATTGTGAAAATCAAGCTGAGACAGGCAATTTTCCAGAAATGACATTTTGCTGCCTGGCAAATGGTGGGTTTACTGGAGAATCTGTCATGCTGTCCTCTTTTCTGATGCACTGCCTGTTTAGCTTTAACTTTGGATTCTTCACTGAGAAATCCTTGAGTATAAATAATTATTCATTTTCAGCTCTCTGTGAATAAAGACCTTTGTGATTTGTTTTTCAGGATAATAATGAAGGATTGTAGTGTTTGTTTTGGAAAGCAAGGAAATTGTGCACAGCTAATTCATTTTATGAAAGAGTACCATGAGTGATGTTTCCTTATTGAAATGGAGTTCTACTGCCCCCTCAACTTGTCATCAAATTCAACAGGAATCTTTTTTTGGAACAGACAGTAAATATGCAGCATAAAACTCCAGGGACTCATTGTTAACAGCCTAAATTCTATGCAATTTCCAAGTGTGATGTCACTTGCTCCTTGATATGCATGTAAATTGTATCACAACTGTGAATGATGAGATATGCTAATTAGCAAAATGCTTCCCCAGTGAACACCTGTCTTCCTTCACTTAACTCACTGTGTTGCTGAGTACTTGCAAAGTCCTGGTACAATTTCCAACTTCATTACCAATAACTTATGAATTGTTACAGCTAAAGGTGGCAGCCTCATGATCCCAGAAAAAGAGCTTAAAGATTTTAAGACCTGCAGACAGGTGTTATGTTCATATCTCTCCTCTGGGCTCTGAAATACCTCTTTGGAATCAAATCCAAAGTGCTCTATTTAATACAATAGCCATGAGATAATTTCATTCATTGTTGGCAATGAAGTCAGAGAAAGCTCTTCTTAAGCAGTTGCATTTTAGTCTAGAATAACCTACACATATAGACACATGTATGAGATCTGTTTTTTCACTGTATAATTCCATAGTCTTTGGAACATATGCAATAAATAAACCATGTTATTAGTAACAAAAGCATGAGTTTATCTCATATAATAGGCACTTTACATTCTAACATGCTCTTCCCCAACCTTAGTACTCTTCATGTGATTAGCCTTCCACAGTTTTCATCAATGGTTAATATTGGCTGAAGAATTCTGGGAGTTGAAGTCTAGGGCACCCAGATTGGGGAAGACTGTTCTAGCAGAAAGCTGTTAGGATAAGAATGATTGTGATCAGATCTGTCCATATTGCTGGGTACTGATTACTGGCCATCCTCCTCCTCCTCCTCCTCCTTCATAAAGAAATATATCTGGCAAAATAATAATACTAACTCTGAGTAAATATCTATTGCAAAAATCAATACAACTGCTACAAGATTTTTTAAAAAAATCCTATGTTTTTATTGCTTCTGTTATCTACTCATGAGTGTCTAATAAAAACGATATCTAGTGATTGGTGAACTTTGGGGAAAGCAATTCCTAATTGGAGGCACCCCCATAGTTGTCCACAGATTGCAAGATGAACATCATAATGTCACAACAGAAACTTCAACCCTTAAGTATTTGATTTGATGTCACAAAACAAGAATGAAAGGGCAGAACTTGCACAGTGTTGTCATGATGCATGTTTCATAATTCTGGCATAATTCTGGCTAGCTGTATATGCATAACAGGGATGGTACAACTTTGTGTCACCATTTAAATGATTTCCTCTAATGATGAGACAAGGCAGGCCTCCCCTTCTTTAAGACTTAAAAGCACCGACTGACTAATATATCAAAAGACTTTTTCAAATAACCAGGTTTCAAACAGGTATATAAACAATTCCACTAGGAACAAATTTGGGAGTGTCACCCCCATTTGAATTTAAGAGAGCAGAAAAATACAATCAAGCAGTGTCAGCTAGTGTTCTCCTTAAGAACTCTTCTGTGGGGATAGGGTTAACTTAGAAGGTTGGGCTAAACCATAGGAATATAAATGGAAAGAAATTCACCCAGCTCAAATGGAC
The DNA here is from genome assembly GCA_030867105.1 of Liasis olivaceus. Classification (NCBI taxonomy): domain Eukaryota; kingdom Metazoa; phylum Chordata; class Lepidosauria; order Squamata; family Pythonidae; genus Liasis; species Liasis olivaceus. The sequence goes on along the minus strand of CM061351.1, from coordinate 56,273,722 downwards.
ATTATTGATCTGCACAGTGCCCGTCTCAAGTCAATAAGCAGTTTGAAGGTCAACACAGAATTCAGGCTAGAAACAAACAGGCAGCAAATGCAACTCTTTTAGAATCAATATTACATGATCTTTGACAATTAGCATCTTGACAACTGTTTATTGCACTGATGATTGCTTCTGTGAGGGAGAAGAGAATAGAGAATAGAACAGTCAGTAGTCCTCAACCAGTATGGAGCAATCCTTTTTCAGAACATTTGGGAAGGGGGAAAACCCCCCCACTCTACTGAATAACTGATAGATTCTACTGGCTGGGAATTGGAAGAGATGTCAGTAGGCATTGTTAGGCATGCAGGGTATGCCAGTTAGTCAGGAAAAAAAGGGATACATGATAAAGCTCCAATGGTATGAGTACTTATTATGCCAGAACCGTTTTCAAAAGTGGCCACAGGTATAGACATAATCGGCCCTTTCCCCAAAACATCTAAAGGAAATAGATACATTTTAATGGCCTGCTGCTATAAAACCTGATATCATGAGGCAATTGCATTATGAACTACTATGGTAAAACAGATAGCAGAGGAATTAATAAACATATGAGGTAGAATAAATTTGCCTCTCTGTATCTTGACAAATCAGGAAGGAATTTTCAGTTGGTCCTCCTGAAACTCTTATAAAATCTTGGGTATGAAAGTCCATATCACCAGCAAGCAGATGGGTTAATGGAACACATGAATTGGATTCTCTAGAACCTGTTAATATTTGCAGGATAGAGGACAGAACCTCACTTGGCTGCTATACCTATGCTTGCACACAGAGAAGCAATCTTCAACAGGATATAGGCCTTTTAAACAAAGGCAGGCAAGGTGAATCCTAGATGTAGTCAAGGAAAATTGACTAACCAGACTGAATCACCTAAAAATCCCCTCTTGAGAAAATGGCATATAAGAAAAGACAACCCTCTCCTTCTTGACCTGAGTAAGGATAATCAAGAGCTAATGGATCAGACATATAAAGGTTTGAACAGTACAGATCAATTAAAAACTTCACCATCAAAAAAAAAAAAAATCTAAAAGAATTGATCCAAATCTTCCAAACTGCATTTACTAATGTGCCCGGAACAATCATATTAGTGGATTATGTCATCAACACTGGAAATGCCAAACTAAACCAACAGAGACCATATCACATTCCAGCAAGACTTCAGAAAATGTTGAACTATTGTCAGGCCCAGCCCAAGAACAATACTGAAACCGTCTAGTTGAGTAAAGTTCCTTTATTGCTTACACCTTATAGACAGAATCTTGCCAGACTAAATCTATACTACTGCAACAAGTGGATATATCCTGGGAGATTCTAGGGAGTGGCTATCCTGAACCTCTTTCACCTCCCACTGTGTTGTCTTTTGTCTCCTTTCCCCTCTTGGAATGCACCCCCTCCTTCCTTATCACCTTGATCTGTCACATCACCCTCCTCTTTGTAGAAACACCCCATCACATCTATCTCGCATTGAACGGTGTGCCTCTATTGTATTGGCACCCAAATCAAATGGTGAGATCCAGTTCTATGCAGACATGTACTGGTAAATTTAGTTGCTAAATTCAACAGCTATTGGATGCCCCATAAAGATGATCTTCTAGATAAAGTAAGGCCCAATATCTCTCTATCACTGACTTAACAAAATTATATTAGCAAATATCATTACAGAGAAACTTAGAGGGACTTTCAAGATTGATGTCAGCCCTTTGAAGTAGGTCAGATCAAGGTACTGTTGCTGCAGAGATTCCAGGAACATTACTTTATTGTTGTTCAGTACAGTAACAGAATTTTGAAAGCCTGTCCAAGTTTTTCTCTGTCCTATCTTATACAGAACAAAATCACAGTAAGGTTATTTTGAGGGGGGTTTTTTTCCCCTTATGCTTGTTTCAGTCTCCAGATTGTACAATCACTTCTCCAAATCTCTCCTTAATATCTCATTCCTTCTTTTAACAGTTGTTGCATATCTTTCCCTATGTTATCTCTAAGTTCCTTTACAATAGCTGACCAGCTTAGCCCATCTTGACCCACTCAGGCCCTCAGCATAAAAAGAGAAAGCCAACTGAGGGTATGGGAGTGATCAGGAGAAGGAGAGAAAATTAGAGACTGCAATCTGATGAGAAGTGGAAATCATGATAACTAACTTTATTGTGGTCATTAACCAGCACATGGAAATTGGTATTAAAATATCTAAAAAGGAAGTAGAAATTAACATCTGAACAACTTTAGCATCAATAGGCACTACCTCTGACATCTGGCTGTTAAGAACAAAGGCCAGGGTAAGCAGACATAATTCTGCTTAAAACCCAGTCTAGTGCTTGGTTTGGGAACTCCACTTAACCCTGACCAGTAGCCTTGCTTGGAACTGAGCCTGAAGCTTGGCAATAACTCTGCCTCACAGCTTAAAGCAGTTAAAGAAAGAATTCTGTGTCAACAAAGCTAAGGCTACACCAAACCCCAAAGTGGGCAAGAAAGTCTGGAAGGAGACAATGATTAAGCCCCACATTAACTTGTGAGAACTTAAAGGATTGGAAAGGAGTGAATAAGCCAAAGCCCCAGGACTTGATCACGTCACAAAAATGGCTAATTAGAAGGTGAAGTTAACTCTATCCAGGCAATCCAGAATAAACTTTAATCCTAAAAGGCAATGGAGGACTTGTATGGGGGAAAGTTCTGAACTTAATGAAGTTTTGTAAAACACACACATACACACACACCTTCATCCAGCCTATTGTATGTCTGGTCATAGCAAAAGTAATCCCCCACAGTTTCCAGCTCTTCCAAAGACAGACCATCCTGCAGGGAATTATAGTAATTCAAGTGAGAATTTATCATACTATCATTCACTAAGTGCAAGTTATTTCTATCTAGCATTGGCCATAGAAAACTTTGGAAAAGGTATTTCAGGCCTCTGAGGCCACTTGGGCCTTCAGTGACAATGTAGAATTAAGGTACTTGTGCCCTCTGAAGGACCACAACACTATCAAAATAAGCTTTTTACCCAATTCTCAGACAAGAACTCTTCAATCACAAGATCTCCTTTTTGTTTGGATGCAGTCAGATACATGATCTCTAGAAATACAGAGGGGAATAGCAGCTGTGTTATACTGAAGTAGAATAAACTCTATTTTTCTCTAAATAAAGAGCCATTACCCACAAAAAAGGAATAATAAATATTCATAAATTGCTTGCAAAGCTTTAGATAATGATTTTGCAAATTAAATTGATTAAAACATATTAGCACAATTGATTGTATATGTATAATGAATACTATATATCAAATATGGTTGACATTTAACGTTTGCTTTTAATTTTAAACCAGGTGATCTCTCAAAAGGCAGCTGCCGAACAAAATCACATCATCCATCCATTAAATGATAGTTGTGCAATTCATTTTATAGATCTTAATTCTATAATTCAATTGATCTGAAGGTAGTAGGTTTAGTTTAACAACTGCTAACAAAATAAGGACCAACTTTAAGATCCTCTTATCTCATGCAACCATTTTCTGCTTTTTCAAACACAAAAGTTTGAGTCGATGTAACTCATGCAAATTAGAGATGGTAAAGGCACATGGACGTAATTTACCTGACTGAAGGGCAGCATGAGCTTGTTAAGTACAATACATTCTAAACTGATTTGTCCAGCCTAATTTTAAATATATGAAATGATTCCTTGAAAAGATATTTCCAGCATTATAAATCTAAATGATTTTAGATTCATTAGATTTATAAGAAAGCAGTTATCTGTCTGAAGCTCAAACTAGATCAGACTGATGATAAGTTGGACAATATGAACAAAAGATGTAGTAAGAGTTATAACTTTTTTTTAAATTGGGTCTGTAATCAGAATTTCTCTTTCTCTCATCTCTCTTTCTCTAATATATATATGGTATAGTTGTGTCACAAGTGCTGTTAGTCATGATGTTCTATTTAAGTTTTTTCAACAATTTCATTTTCACATCTAGAATTTGTTATTGCCCTTACTATTTTAACAGAAGGCTCATCCAAAGTGACAGCACATAGCTTATACTTAGTATATAATGAAACTAATTAAATGTTAAGCAGCATCACTGAGAGGCACAATAGTTTTTTTTTTAATTAAAACTTATACTTTTAAAGTATAAGGACAAATGGTAGGCCTTGAGGTGCACAAGTTTATAGACAGATACTGAAAGAACACCTGAAACCAAGCAAAGGCATTTAGTTTTAGTCATCTGAATGAAGGATGTATCTACACATGTAATGTGCACATTTCCAGTTACCATGTAGGACAAATAATGTCAGGGAGCAAGGTTTTGGAAAGATCCATCACCTTGTCCTCAGGTTTTCTAGGCAGAAGGCAATGGGAATATACCACTTCATGTCTGCCTTGTATGAGGAACAGCTGAACTGTACTTAAGGCCCTCCAGATATCATATCCTCAAGTACAGTTGAAAATGGCTCTGACCAAAGGGAGAAAGAAAGGTTGATTGAAACAAAGGCATCCTTGTGGAGATTCTAAATAGAGCAATTCTAGCTCCTGCAGAAAATGATAGTCTTCCTTAACAACCTGCAGGCTGATGGGGTAACCTTGCATCCAGATTAAGCCTACAGGCCAAAGTTCCCATCACTGAAGTAGAAGAGGAAACTTGCTGCAAGGAGCATGAAACCAATCTAGTTTCTTTCTAATTCCTGACAGCAGATAGTTCTGTGTCTCCATACAAAATACTGGCATGGTGATCCTCTTTTCAAGTTCAGTCCTCAAAGGAACTGGATTGTCTGTTAAAGACAAAGCCATATCGCTACAAGTATAGCTATTCTATTATTTCATACATGAAACAAAATGATACTGTAATGCTTTAAGAATGCTACAAATCTCTAAGTTCAGCAAGTGTATCTATGCTACCAGTTATGGGCATTATAATTTGAAAAGATATAAATAAAAAAAGTTATATATATTTTATACAATTTTTGCAAAATGATTTAACCGCTATTCTACTTAATGCCCAGTATCTTTTCATTAAACAGGCACATAATTTTGTGAAGCTCATTCACTGTATCCTCTTGAAAGAAGGACAAGGATCTTTAGGACTACTGATGTAGGTGTGAAACTGGCCCAGGAAGTCTCTTCATTACTCTCCTATATTTGTCTTTATCGATATTATTGGTATGGTTTGGGATTAGACTGTAAAAGTGGCAGCTGTATTGTGCACATAATATTTCAACTTAAGTAATGAAGAGAGTTAGGCAATGTCATCCTATCCCAGTGAACAGTCTTACCTGGATGGGAGCAAGGAGAATAGCTCTTTCCCAGACTTCAACAGACAAGCTGTATCAAGGACCCTCAAATGAGAAAGAGTTTTCTCTGACCCATTTCTGATGTTAATCTAACCCTTGCAGCAGCATGTTTGATAGGCTTGCTGCTGTGATAGATTATTTATACTGCAACATAAAGCAATGCTAGAAGAACAAAGCTTCTTAAAGTTAAAGAAGGCTCAGGATGACATAGGATCAACTAGTGACCTACTAAAACCTATTATATTAAAGTAGCCATCTTCTGAAATTACAAATAGCAAAACAGACTTATCTCACTGCCTCCTGGCAGTGGGCATAGTTATTTCTGAGTATACCTGACTTCTATAGCATGTCTAACCTCAAATCCCTTCATCTCCAAAAACCCTTTAAAAGGCTCAAAAGCAGAAGGCAATGCTACTCTTTCTCATATGTGTTATAAAACCTTTACTAAATCTGCTCTGAATGGTGAAGGAGATGCAGTCCCTTTTTCAAGGGAAGAGGACAATGAGCATACTTGAAAACAAGTGCTCTTCCAACTGTGTTCTAATGACAAAAGGTGTCAACCATATTGTATTGAAGAATGGAGTATGAGAGGGAATTTCCTTCATGAATATTATAGTTTTACATCTTCCTTTCAAAAGTTATTATGCAAATTGTACAAGGTTTATTTATTACTTTTATTGATATTGAGCTTTGCAAGTCACTTAACCCCCATTTCTACACAAGTGTCCCTCATCTCCTGGTATTGTCAACATATCACAGATCATATTTTCATAGCCACAAGACCTAAAAACTTGTATGTAAAAATGGTAAGGCTTTCAAAAGTGGTCTGACCTTATTTTGTGCTTTTCCTGGGTTCCTATAGAATCCCAGTATATATATAACACATTAATTCCTTTTCATATCACTACAATATCTTTGAAGTATTAAGAACTCATATAGTGAGAGATATGACCATTTTATCTAAAACATTTGCCTATATGACTGTTTTAAAGATATTAATCACGATTGGTTTAATGCAGATTTTTAATAAAGCAGCTATTTGAATTAACAAAATATTTATGAGCAATGGTGCACAAAAAATTCCTTATAATAGCACTTAACATAAAAAAAATAATCTAATGAGAGGAAAGAACAAAAATCCAAAGAGATTCTAATCAGTAAAAAAGAGAAGGATATTTTTCACAATTATTTTGTTAATCAGAATGATCTACTGTAATAGAGCATGTCCAAGCTAGTGGAAAATTGCTTGTTAATCACATATGAATGACTGATTTTTTGAGTGAGCTGAACCATGGATTATTCTATGGAGGAAATAAAAAAAGTGAGCTACGTATCATTGAATAAGGTTTATACCAGTAATAATGCTTTTAGACCTCTCATGTGGAGCAGTTAATGCATTGGTTCATAAAATATAAGAGGCTTTCAACATCATAATGCTCCATTAGCAGTCAAATCAGCCATCAGCTGTGGGCAAAGTCATGGGTATCGTAATGATTGGTTGATACTTGGTGCCTGTGCTAGAAGGATCATCCTTACCAAGCAGCAAGACATAAAAAAAAAAAATCTCACAGAATTATAAGGCTGAGTTCCTGTTCCAAGAAGGATGAAGAAAGTGAATAATTTGTACAGTATTCTTCACTGTAATCTTTCACTAGATTTTTTTTAAAATGGCACACTTAGTTTAGTTTATTTTTTGTAGTAATTTTATTAAAATTATAACATTAAAAAAATACAAAAAAACAATAAAAAGAAAGAATAGTAGGTGCAGAAAAAAAATGGAAAAAAGTCAAAATAGAAATGGAAAAGTAAGAAAAGTAAGAATATAGTAAAGGAAAAGAAATACACACGTGCGCGCACACACACACACACACACACACACACATATAGAAGTGACTTCCCACCTTCATCACAAGTATAAACAATTTTAGTAACTTATCACCTCCTCTTAAAATACAACAATTGATCTCTTCTTCCCATATCCCATCTCTTATCTATAAACAAATCCATAAAACATCATCATTTCAGGCCTGGTGTCAGCAAAATCCATTAAGGGTTACCAGAAATAACAACATATCTATTTTAACTCTGATCAAATAAACCAATTTTATATTCCTTCCTTTTACTTCTAACGATCTTAATCTTTAGTCCATTCAAATAATGTCATAGAACTTGATTTCTTTTCATTTTTTCTTTCTCCCTTCTCATGAGATTCTTCAAAACTTTAACAAACCTCTTTTGTAAATCCAATATAGGAAAATTATCCAGATCACTCTTTTGGTTTACTATCTGTATATCCCTTTTAATTATTAAAACATTAGCTGGTTTCTTTTGTATGTCCAGTGTAACATCTTTTCCCATGTGATTCTTGTAGCCTGTCATTTGTAAATCCACTTTCAACTCAGTCTTGATCTTCTCAGGTAGAACTTGTTCCTCTTCTATAACATCTTTCATAGAGGCAGATGTCTCTATGAAAATTAACTTCTGAATCCATTGTTCAAAAATATCCTTCAATTTGTCCAACGTTAGAATATTTTGCTTCATTATGTAATTGTAAGTCGAGTTTATGTGTTCTTCTCCTTTAATTATAATCTTTAATTCCCTCCAGTTCCCTCTAGTGTCCAATTTTCAAAATCTTATTATGTTTTTTTAAAAAATTCAAAACAAAAGCATTTTCCCACAGGAAGGATTTTTTTATAATTAATTCCAAAATCTTATTTCAAATTTGTGGAGTCCTTGGGGTTCTCTGAGCTTGGTTCTTTTCTTGCAAATGTTTCATTACCTGGCTAGGTAACATCTTCATTGCTAAAATGGGATGGGGTTTGCTCTCTATTGAGGCCACAACACATAAATAGAGAGCAAACCCCATCCCATTTTATCACTGAAGATGTTACCTAGCCAGGTAATGAAACGTTTGCAAGAAAATAACCAAGCTCAGAGAACCCCAAGGACTCCACAGTTCAACCCTGACCTATACATATTCACCTCTATTGGTATTTCAAATTTATCTGGACCCTTTGTTCATTTGTAACTTTCTAAAATCAAAGTTTTAATCAATGTTTTGCTGTTTATTAATGTTTTTTTTAATGTTTTTAAACTTGTACTTAAAACTTTATTTTGCTAAGGATTGAAGGAGATTCACCCGGTGCTATCAAACTTGTTAATCCAAAGGTTCCTAATAGTGACATTACCTACAATGGAAGAATGGATCGGGAAGATGATGGTCTTAGTTGAGATGGCAAAACTGACAGCTTTGCTTTGAGAAAAAACATTGACCAACTTTATTAGCAGTTGGAAGCCCCTTTTGGACTTTTTGCAGGAGATAGAAAAAAATTAAATTATGATTTATGGATTTGATGATTAGCTAAAATAATAGGTTATACAAAATATGTATGTTAAGATGTAGTTTAAGAGTAAGAGGTCAATATATGATTTATCTATATCTGCTGTATGAGAAGTCAGAAGTCATTCTTTTTGTAATTTTTCCTTTTCCCCCTTTTCTGTAATTTTCATTACTTTTGTATTCCTTCTTTATTTCTAACTCTCTTGTTTTCTATTTTTCTCTTTGATTATAGTTCTTGTTTGCTTTTATCTGTATGCTTTTTATAACTTAATAAAGTTCCTATAAAAAAAAAAAGATTCCTAATAGCTGAAAAGCAGTTAATGAGCAATTTCTGAAAGTGATTAGAAAAGGAAGTATGCAAACTTAGTGTCCTTTCAAAGGTGCCGACCACAGTTTGAGCAAAATGGCTATTCCTTTGTCTCCCAGAGCTCTAAACCTGCCAGAGACTGCTATCTTGCAGCCTCCTTGTGAGGAGAGGAGCAGCTGTCTTGTGGGCAATCTCAAGTCCTCTTCTTGTCCAGAGAAAAATTACCGAAGGGCTACTTGCTAGCTCTTCATTCCGCTGCAGTCATCAGCTCCACTTTTCGGAGCATCTTCAGTTTGCTATTTCTTTCTCCAGAAGTCTAAAAAGGCACATTTATTGTTAAAAGCCTTGCACAGTAGTATGAATCTCTTCTTGCAGATGTCATACTTGCCTGCCTACATGTTCCAGGTTATCCAATTCCTCATTTCTATAGCTTCCAGCATTCCAAAATAGAACGTGAAATTTGAATGAGCATCTGATGTGTTACAATTAGTTTTAAATAGATCCAACCAAATTCTGCAGGAAATTAGGAACACAAGTAACTTTGCTAGGTGTAAATTCATATGGAATGCTATCTTGGACTTTATTGTTCTAGAAAATAACAATATTCAAATTGGTGAAAACTCCCTTAACAGTTGATCTCAGCTTTAGCTTGGAAATTACTCACCAAACCTTGTCTTCATTCTATTGAATTTGCACCAGATTTAATCTATGAACTATTATTATCCAATCTGGGATATGTACAAATTTATTACTTTCCAACTTGAATCTGATGACTACCTTTTTTGCTTCAGGTCCTATCTGTAGCTTAAAAGAAGAGTTGGTTTCTGCTCCTGAACCTCTTCTTGCAGATGTCATACTTGCCTGCCTACATGTTCCAGGTTATCCAATTCCTCCTTTCTATAGCTTCCAGGATTCCAAAATAGAACGTGAAGTCATGTTTCTTTGAGCTAATCTCAATTCTTGGAGACATTATGAATGTATTCATGTAATTTTCTAGGCAAGAATTCTGAAGGATTCTTTCTTCCAGGATTTTATTTATTTATTTATTTACTTCTAGATTAATCTACAACCGTAGTATTCCCTGGAAGTTTCCCAATCTGTGTACTGAACTTCTGAGTCCAGACCAGAGTTGGACAGGTACTGCCATCTGCTCAGACATTGTTTAAGAGGGGAAACACACACACACACACACACACACACACACACACACACCCCTTATTTTGTCAGTAGTTATTAACCTTCCTTCCTGGTCTAATGTACATATTCAACATTCATCCCATGGAACAGAGATTCAGAAATGTATTAAAATATAAATAAATAGCTTCTATACTTTAAAAAAGGCTTTACAGTTGTAGATTTATCAGGAGAAAATGGTATTTAATTTTGTTTAAAATGAGTTTTTCTGTTATAAGAAGGTGATTAAAATAATGATTTCTGATTTGATTTTATGTGCTGTGACATAATATGTTTATTTTAATTCATTTCCACATTTCCCATGTGCCTGTGGAAGTTATGCTCCACAGTTATTTTTTTCAAGGACTTTATTTTCTTACTGCCTCTCAGACTTCATTATTTCCCTACTTTCTTTTCTATCTCTTTCTCTGCAATAATCTCATACAATACAAATGTTTCCATTTTCAAGATCAAACTCTTAGGGAAGCCCCCCCCCCAAAAAAAACCACTCTTCTTAAGAGTAACAATTTGCTGGTCCTATATTGCTATTAGTGGCTTGCCATAAGAATGCTTCCATAATAAGAAATCAGCCTTTTCTTGTGGTGCATACTGGTTAACTACAGCATTAGCCTTAATTACTGCTTTGAACTGGATGTAAAGTAGAGGTCAACAAGCACTTTCCTTACAAAATTAATCTTAACTTCTCTTTCATAAAAGATTTCTAGAGACAATTTTGCTGTAAGATTTCATCCTGTTCTTAGTTTGATCCTAAGAGGCAAAGAGGACTACATCCTCTCAGCACCACTAAAATAAAAGTCAGCATGAGAAAGCTCTTTTTGCCAGGCTTCTGCAGAACTTTGACCACTTTCCCTCAAATGGAGCATATTAATAATCTGGAGGGTTGTGGTTGCTATGAGATAGAAATATCCCATAAGATTAGGAGCAAATATGAAATGTGTCTTAAAGAGAGAGTAAACAATCTCCATTATTTAATTATTTTTATCAGTTTTGCAAGCAGGACCTCAAGAAATTGTTACATATTATACTAATTTCATACTAATTATATCAAAGTTGCCTCATTAACCATCAGTGGCATTGAATAATGTTGCTGTAATTGACCAAACCAGGATCATCTTATCATTTGGGCAAAGCAAGCACAATAATGATTGATTTTACACATAATGACATTCAGTTTAGGACAAACATAATGAGAAAGAGTAATGATTAGTGTAATATGTATTATTTCTGTTGGCATTGCCAGATTTATTGTATATTTCCAGAAAGACCATTTTTCACTGAATTCTGCATTTATTATAAAATCACTTTCTTATATTCTCTAGTTTATAAGAAAGATTTATCACCCATCTATCTAGCTCTCCTAAGTATTGTTGACTAAATATCAGTCACATTTTAAGAGGTTTTTTCCCCCCTAAGAAAATATATATAAATTCAGGCATGCCAGCTGCTGCATTGCCACAACCTCACAAAGCATTTTGTTGTGCAGGCTTTTTGACAACATTATGCCAATGTCAGCAGCCAAATAGATATTTGTGGGGAATAAACTTATCCCATTAGTTTGGTAGATATTTCTCCCTTTCTAGATGCTGACTTAACATGTTGGTGCTGCTTATCAGCAAAAGGGGATATGAAGTTTTCTTTTTCCAGAGGGAAGAATCAAATAATTGTCCTTCTTATTCTTTACATTTGATTTATCATGTTCCCATTCAAAAGCACAGACATTTATTTAAATCTGCTCCATATTCTAAATGTTTTTCTGTTGTTGCAAATATTTACTTTTTGCAGTGGAAGCAGAAAATGTGTATTTGCAGCATGTCCAATATTTGCTGCAATTTAACACTCAGTTACATTCAAGGACAGCCCCATGATAAGCTGAGGTGAGTGAGTCGCTTGGCTTATGGAGCACATGAGAGGGAACTACGAAATACCCCCCCCCCCCCCCCCCTTGTGAGGTGCTTTCTCTTGGAAAAATCCTGTTTTCCTCTTACTGCTAACGTACTAGCTAGAAAAATAATGGAGAGTTTTGTGTATCAGAAGAAAAATGCCTCACTGGATCAGACAGAGAAAATGGATTTTTAGTTCAAACATACAATAAGAGACAAAATTTACTATGTAAAGGATTTTTTGTGCAACACCAACTAGTCTGAGACAATTACGCATTTGAACTTTTCAGTATGATCACTACAGTGATCGCTACAGCACAGGAAAAAAAAAGTATAATAATCTAATATTAACCAAACTCCTTTCACTTGAATTCTTGTTCTGTTTCATTATGGAAAATAAACAGACAAAACTGAGTTGGTGAGAGAATATGCAGTATTTAGTTAGTAGACAGTTTCTTATCAGATTAGGAGAAGGCAGTTATGTCCCAGGGAGCCAGTAGCATGTACAAATTTCTGACTACAAATATGTCACACAAAATCAGAGAGCTACAACGGAAGGATCAGGATGATCCAATAATTTTTCATGGATAATTTCAGGAATAGGCTAGTGATTGGGGGATAACAACATGCATAAATCAACAGAGCGCACAATAGTAAACAATAAGTAGTAAAAATAGTAAACAAACATTCATACTTAGGATCACTAATATTTTATGGGTCCCATATCTTTGATCCTGTATGATTATTTATTTATCTTATTTATATAGCCGTTATATAGGATGACATATAGTTATATATGTCATATATATATCTTGATGACAAGATTAGTAATATAGCTGCATGAGTCTGCTTTATTGGACTGGTTTAAAACAGTTTCTGCAAGAAGATCCTTCTTATGAGAACACGATATGCATCGTGTGCGTATGTATTTATTAAAATTGCAATAAGCTGCTTTTCTGCCCTATTTGCTTGTTAATGGATGAAGCAGAACTGCATGTTCACCCTCATATGTTTAAATCTATCAGTGAAATGAATGGAACAGTCTGCATATTTTTATTATGTATTTGTTGATTTTCTTACTAGACCAACAAAGGAAGAGAATGTGCATGTGAGGGAGCAAAGTGGGGTGGCTGTCTGTGCCTGGGAGCTGCAGCCAGGCAGAAACACTTCTCACCCCATTTCCCGTGGTTCCCTGACTACTCACAAGCATCCAGGCCAGCTTTCCAGCTGTCTGTGAAAATGAGTCACACCCTGGCATTTTCAAGGATGTGCAGACATCCACAAGCAGCCCCAACCTCACCCAGGATCTTAGCTTAGAAAAGCAAACATTAAGACAGGGTGGAGGAGGAGGTGTGTGTAGAGGGTGGGTGTATAAGAAACATGACAAGCAAACGGCCTAGAGACAGGGAAGCAGAGGCGATGTCTAAAGCAGGCAAGAGGACTATTATTCAACTACCAAGTCTACAGGTTGCGGTGAGCAGTGTATCTTGGTAGGAATCCTGCCTGGAGCTTGAAGCTTTGCTGGGAGAAACGGAGAAGTGGAGGCAACATCTAAAGACTGGCAGGTATTACAAGCAGGCAAGAGGACTAGTATTCCACTACCAAGATCACAAGTTATGGTGAGCAGCTTATTTTGGTGAGATCCTGCCTGGAGTTTAGAGCTTTGCTGGAAGCTCAGCAGCAACTAAAAGAACACTGAAGCAGCACCTCATCTCAACTAGTGCAAGAATATTTGGAAAAGGCTTAAAGGTTGTATGCCACTCTACAGACTTTACAAACTTTATATATTTATACAGACTTTATACATTTTATAGACTTCTGCTTGAACTAAATATTACAGAACTGAGTATTAATGACATATGCACCTGACAACGTCACCCTGCAAGTCCTAGATGGGCAGAGAGCAGAAGTCTGTTGTTGGGAAAGGTGTGTGCTGCAATAAAGCATTTTGTACCGATTGGCTACACTGTGGTGTGTCCAGTCCCTGGATAACAAAGAACCCTCAAAGCGTGATGTTGTTGGATCAGGGAGATGCAGATTCAAGTCTAGGGGCTCCTTTGCTCTCAATCCAGCCTACCACATTAGAGGGTAGAAAATGGAATATAAAGGGAAAAAAAAAAAAATAAACAGAAAGGGACCTGTCACATCTGGAAATGCTCTGGACTTCTGTAGTTAAAGTCAGAACTGTCTTTCTAGGCAATTGTTAAATTCCTTTCCTCTCCTATTTCTTCCACATATTTCTAGCAACTATCACTTTTTTTTTTTTTTGTTAACTTCAAGGGCTTGAATCTCTGAATCCACAGTGTCTAAAATAAATCTGACTTTAAGAATTTCTTCCTCTGGCAATATACTTAAGTCATTTTGAATGAAAAAGAAAAAAAGAAAAAAAGAAAACTTTTCTTTAAACTCCCAAAATTCCTCAATAGACTAAAAAACGTTCTGAATACTCCTAGTATTAATAACACTTACAGATCTTGTGGAGCAAAGGGAATATCTACGTTCAAAATATGGCCTTTTGAATCTGTTGTTAAATATAGATTAAGGTGCCTAGTATTTGGCTCTGAGATGAAAAAAAATTGTTCAAGGTTTCCTGAATAAACCTGAAGACAAAACATCTTTCTTGTCACTTCGTCAGTCCCTGTGATATCCTTTTGACACCTTCCACTCCCTGCATCCCTTCACTTCATTAACAAAGCACGAGCTGTATACTATCTTTGATCCCTTGCTTCACTTTCATTGAGATCACCAGAAGTATTTGGGTGTGGGGGGTGGTTATGCCTTTTTATCACTGCATGGCTTCCCTGTCTGGATGGGATATATTCTCTAACCACTTGACATTTGCTTAGTGTTGAGATGGTTGGCAAAGATTTATCACAATAGAGACATGCCTTAGCGTCTTTCTCCCAAGGGATGAACACAGATTTCCAAGTTTTTTTTTTTTTTTTCCAGTTTAGAAAATGTCAGAAAACAATGAACAGTCTCAAGTGAACAAATGAACAAGTGGTCAGAAAGGTCACTTCTGAACATGGCTGAACATATTGTCAACAAGCTCTGCATAAAAAAGGTGAAGTTCTCAGCTTTTGTTTTGTTTTGCTCATATCAAGATTTTTAAATATAGATTAAGTTTGTAATACTTATTTTAATTCGATTGCTAAAAAAAGGGGGGTTCTGTCTTGCAAAAATGGGTTATATCCAAACTCACTGAACACAACACAGTGAGACTTAATTTACAATAAATTTAAATTAAGTTACAGCAATCCTAAATACACCTATTTAAAAACAAACTTTTTGTATATTTGTTTTTGCAAACAAGATTAGAATAGGTCTGTTGCTATGCTGATTTATGTTGACCTATATTGATTTAAGTCCATCATGTTTTACTGATAAATCACTCTTTATTAGATGAATATCTTATGCGATGCAATGCTTTGACAGTATTGGTGTCTAAATCTTTGGACTTTGAAATATAGCAGTCGGGGCCTGATGAACTGGAGGCAAGTTGGCAGTAATGTAAATGGCCAAGCAAATAAGCAGGGAGAGAAATACAAGAGCAAACAGTTTGTACCTAATTGACAAATTGTTCACATTAAGGAACCAGATTGGATTCAATTCTTTAAAGGACTGGATGAAAACTTAATGCTGGTTTCTTGTGTCAACAAATTGGTGCTAATCAGGCAGCTGCAGTAGAGAGCTTATGTATAGCAGAAAGCAGGCCAGTATCTCCCTTTTCCAGCCAAATATAATGGTGATATTGCATTGGGGGGTGGAGGAGGGGAAATCAAGGTCTCTCTGAGTTTTTAGATTCCAATGTCTATAAGCACCAGCTAGTACAACCAAGGTCAGATATTATATTATCTGTAGCCCAACATTTGGAGGGCCATGTTTCCCCATCTCTGGTGTACAAGGGCGGAAGTTTGGGTCTAACTAGGAGAACCCCACTTTTGAAAACATCGCCACATTTGAAAACAAGAGGAAGAATATACTCCTGGCCTAACCTATGGATTCATTTGATTTTCTGCACAATCCTTAGAAAAATGGGATTATGAGAAGGAGCAAATTTAAGCAGCATGGCAAGCAAGAGGAAAAGAATTCCAATATTATTTAGAAGCAACGTTCCCTTTATATATTGCATGTCTTTCCCCCTTCTCTGTAAGGCAGACAAATTAAGATAAGACATAACTATATTTAGCACAGCCATTGCACACTGAGTTACATTGCTAATGCATTTTTTGTGAACTGTGATTACCTGTAGAAATACATCACCTTAATTACCCACTCTGCATACAACACTGAGTTGTTATTTTTATCAGATCAGCCACCAATATCAGACAGCCATGAAGAATACTTTGTGGAAAGAAATCCTGTTCTTTAAATGTCACATGGGGTAAAACAATTAAATAAAGTACAAAATAGAGCATAAATGTTCAAATATACCCTTCGATCTGTTGGAGACATCAACCCCATCCACCAAATTGTTTCTTTCATGGTGCAGAAAAGAGGAGAGATCAGCTGGTATCCTACTGTGTGGCTCTGTTCTGCTGCCATTATGTACATACAGGAAAAGGGTTAAAGATGGAATAACCAAAGGTCACTCCTTTTGGAACTCTCCATACTAATTACCCACAATTTTGTTTCTACTGGCTCTAGAAAGTTCTATGCTGTTGACATAGAGATATAGATAATATAGATTGCCATTATGAGAGCCAGTTTGGTGTAGTGGTTAAGGCACCAGGCTAGAAACCAGGAGACTGTGAGTTCTAGTCCTGCCTTAGGCACAAAACCAGCTAGGTGATCTTAGGCCAGTCACTTTTTCTCAGCCCTAGGAAAGAGGCAGTGGCAAACCACTTCCAAAAAACCTTGCCAAGAAACTGCAGGGACTTGTCCAGGCAGTTGCCATGAATCAACAATGACGCAAAAGCACAAAACAACAACAACAAAAGGATTGCTATTATATTTCTTCCCTTTTCTCTCCTTGTTTTTGCCTGCCTTTTGCTCCACTTTTGCCAGTTATTATTTTTTTTAAATGTTTTCTGATGTTTAATAAACATCAACTGAGTGGTGTGAATGCTTGCTTTGAACTGACCTGCATATATGGATTGACTGGAAATGTGCTGAAGGCAAATAAAACCAGAAATTACCTTCAGTGATTTCCCAACCGCATGCTTTTCCTCCTCTTGTATCTCTTGGCTCAGTTCTCACCATTATTATCAATGTGAGGACTGGATTTTTTGAAAAAAAATTAAGTTAATTTTTTGTGTTTTTATATTTTCATCAGAATTGCATGGTTGAGTCTTTTATTATTCATATTACCCAGAGTATATCTCACTCTGGGCATTTTTAGGAGGAATAAAAATAATAATTATGACTGTACTTCTGTAGGCATCAGAACTTCAAGATTCAAGATTTTATGCTAAAAAAAGAAATTTTAAAATAAATTAAATTAATCATACATCATTACAATAATTACTTTTAATTTAATAATGCAATTGCATACTCTGTATGTAATAAATATGGATGTGCAATTTTTTTGTTCTTATTATTTTATGACTGTTCAATTACTTAACTTTAATTATTACCTAGTGGCAAGCTAATCAAAGTTAACAAAATTATATTATTTACAAAGTACTCACCCCCAACATCTAAGTTCAGTGGCATGAGAATACCTACATTCAGACATGGGGAAATTATTATACTTCTGCATCTGAGGTCTGATCTTTCTCTATAAGGATACACAGTGGCGTGCTGGGAGATGTTTAACATCTCCAATGGCTCCACTGCTGTTACAGTGGCTGCACTTCTAGCTGCAGAACACCTGATGGGTACAGTAGGTGCAGTGGTTCAGCCCTGCTCTTAATCGATTCACAAAATTCTAGAAAATTTAACAATCTGCTCTTGCGAGCCAGTATGAGCTGATTCCAGTGCACCGATGGGTGTACATGTATAGCTCCTTTATACAAACAGCAAAGATTTGCTGGAGTATTTGGCCAATTGCGATCAGTTAGTAGATATAATGGGAATGATTTCATTCCTCCTCTGTTGTCCAGATGATGTGTGTACATGTGCTTTAATGTATTTGTGGGTGTTGTGAGAACACAGTGTCAGATAGACTAACACTGTTTCAAAGCAATGGGCCTGGGAGCACTGTTTCAACAGGACTTTTGCAGAAGGTAATGCTGGGATTCTAGTGCTTGACTCTTTTACCACTGACTTACAGTGTTCCACTGGGTTACCTCTTATACCCTTTGCTGTTCAATATCTACAAGGAATCATGGCAGAAAGTAAAATGGAAATTTGGTATAAATTGCCATCAGCAAGCTATTAACAACCAACTCTGCTGACTCATTGATATCCAGGTCAAAGAAAGCACTCAGTAGCTTTGAACATTGAACACTACCAAATTTTGATAATGGGCTAGACAGACAAACCTCAGAACAGGATGGAATTAAGCCACACAAAGAGGGATGCTGTTGATCAATAGAATAGAATTCAGAATTCTATTAATATTACTTATTATTATTATTATTATTATTTATTATCTATTATATTTACTATTACATAATAAATATAATATTAAATATATTATTATGAATTAATAATAATACATATTAATTCTATTAATAGAATAGAATTCAGAGACTGAGGTTCAGATTGCGTTAGAATGGATTGCATTACCCCACCGTTCCCTCAAACAGCAAGTCCTTAGTTTGGAAATACTCCTGTATATTCAGCTGCCACTGAATTCCCAAGCAGCAGCTATGGGGGAACACATGTATACAGCTGTGTCTAGTGGGTATTCTGTTACTATTTCTAAGCTGACTGGATTTGGCAGCAGTATTACCACCTTGATTACATCTTGAAATGATATTGCAGTGCAGTGGACCTGTTCTTCAAAAGTGTCCAGAAATTTCCATTGGTGCAAAATGTTGCAGATAAGCTGCTAAACAATGTATGTTACCCAGATCATATATGTGCATTGAAAGATCTGCACTGGTTATTGACTGCTTTCCAGGTAGTGCAATGAATTACATTTTAAAACCTAAATGTGTTTAAGGTTTACCTGAGGGATTGCATCTCCCTTGCAAGAAAGACCCTTCCAAATATGCCCCTGTTCTCAGAGGCCAGTTTACTGGGCAAGCTGGAGAGAAGGCTGTCTGTCTACATAGCAATCTTTTAGAAGAACAGGTAATTTTGTATATTAGCTATGATTAGTTAATATTCCACTGAGTAGAAAGGAGGAATATAGATCAAATCAATCAATAATACCGCTGTGCAAAACAAAGCAGCTTTTAAAATGCAGTTGCACATTAGAATTGAAGATATTGAATGGAAAGATTATTTAGACTTTTCTATATTCCATGAATAGCAGTTAAGAAGTTGGAATTAGTCAGATGTATTTAATATAGTAACTAGAGACACTATGAATATCCCTCTGGAAAAATGTAACCCAACATTCCCATTCATACTGGGAATGTTCACTGAAGTTGGAAAAGCCAAACCGGAACATGAATCTGTTCCAAGAATTCACAGCACAGGAGACCAGGTGTCCCATGCAACACAG
The DNA here is from genome assembly GCA_030867105.1 of Liasis olivaceus. NCBI lineage: Eukaryota > Metazoa > Chordata > Lepidosauria > Squamata > Pythonidae > Liasis > Liasis olivaceus. The sequence goes on along the minus strand of CM061351.1, from coordinate 56,254,140 downwards.
AAGATCATGCTATAAAACAGAACATTTGGAACCAATTCTTTCCTGATACAACAGTTAGCCTTGAAAGATGAACTGGCTGTCTTATTAATTTAGCTCATACCTGTCACAAATCCAAGGTATTGTGACAATTATGGGGATGATAACAGACCAAAATATAAAAATTCAATTTAATTCCTTTACATATGGGAAATTACATTAACAAAGTGTGACAAAAACATAGCATTATAAAAGGCCGTCATTGCTGCTTGAAATACAGTTACTCCATTCAAAGATCAATTTAGAACAGAGGATAAAAACCTTGGATATCATTCAGCCTGGGCTACATTTTTTTTTTTTTTTTTTTTTGTGGAGGGTGAAGCCACCAGTATGCAGAGTGATGATATAAAGAAGATAGAATTAGGTGCTGCATGTGGCTAAGCCTACAATTTTCTTGGGCAACTTTTTCCTAGGATTTTGGATTCTCTTAAAATCCATTAAATCTTATACTATGTACATTTCTGTGTGTTTCCTAATGCAAAGTACAACAACGAAAGTGTGACCATTGTGGGTCCCAGGGACTGTCAGGGAATATGGAGATGACCTTGAAGAAGGAATTCAAGAATGGTTAGGTAAACCCAGCTTAGCCTGGAAGGGAAAAAGAAGTGAGAAACAAAGTTAAGATTGGTCCACCTTGATTTTCTTTGGTTCAAGAGGAAGGAGAGAAAAACTCTGTCAGGCTTTCAAGATTCTGTTATCATGCCTTTTAACAATACTGTTCCAATAGTTCTTGTGGTGTCTATTTCCTGATCTGGCCTACCTTGAGGGGCTGATAAAAATTATTTTTTTAAAAAATCAGTTATTAAAGAAGTTTTCAACAGAATTAAAACAAAGCAAATTCTGAGTTGAAGAGAATTCAAGAATAGGGGAAAATATAAAGTGAAAAAGAAAGAAAGAAATAGAAAAAAAAAAAGAAATGGAAAAAAAAGTAATAAAGAAGTGGCTTCTGATCTTAACAACAGTTATAAGTACATTTATATTTTACCCCCTCTCTCTAAGTTTTCATCATAATTTTCTTCTTTCCATAATCTACCCTTTCTAATAATCAAGAAAGGCTGATATCAGTTTTGAGAGCTTCTCTACTTTTTATTTAGAAAGGCATCAAACCTTGTCTTTCATAATAAGGAATCATAATAACAGATTCCCGGGGCAACCACTATCCACTGAAAAACGTGCTGAAGCACTGTTACAATATTAACAGCAAGCACATAAAAACCTGCATAAAGCCATGGTACAACTAACACAGCTTTTGGGACAAGGCTTGTCTCTTTCGGAAGTGGCTCAGCAAACAGCAGCCCAACTAATATTTCTATCCTCTCGTGGGAGTTTGACAGAGAAGTTCAGAGGAGCTCACAATACATTTCTGACTTTCATTACTCGGTGTGAATTTTTTATGGTGGGTCAGCCAGCAGAATTTCCTACAGATTGCTCCAAGATTACCTTTGTTCTAAGTCTTGTTCTGATCCCTTACAGGACAATTACCAGAGCTTCATTAAAAGATTTAGAGCATCATTTGATGATTTTGCTGGGGGAGCAACAGCAAGTCAAGAGCTTCAAAACTGAAACAAAGCAATCATAGAATTTATGAATATGTATTGGATTTGTAATTATTTGCCAGCAATCTGAGGTAGAATGATCTACCTCTGATGGACCAGTTTTGAGAAGGACCTGCTAAGGAGTTGAGGGATGAGTTAGTGAGAAGAAACATCTGAGAGAATTTGGAATAGCTGTTTTAACACCGCATTAATCTATGGCTACTTGGAAGAGTTGAAGCACAAAGGAAATAGTAAGAGAAGGAGGGTTCATCCCTAACCCTCCCTCCTGGTGGCCTCTTCAGACAGTGCTGAAGAACCCATGCAAATAGGAGCAGTAAAAAGATCCCTGTCCTCAGTAGAGGAAAAAGAAGGCAATACTTCAGTTTATGTTTCTATTCTGGAGTCCTCAGATATCTAGCCAAGACTTGCACTGCTGGAGTAGAGACCTCTGCATCAACTACACAGTGCCACACCTGTGGAACTGCAGGCCATGTAGCAAGCAACTGCCTGAATCATTCCAAAGCCTAGTCTTTGGGAAACTCTGCAGGCTTCCCTCCCAAAGCTTGGGAGGAGGGCCCTTCCGACCAAAGGAAGAGTTCAGGCAACTGACAAAAGGCAAGTGCATTTTATTCTCCCCGTTACTTTTTGTTCAACTTCAGGTTTAGAGAAATCACCCTCATCTCTTATAGTGCATAGCCAATTTCTTAGATGAGAGCATAGTGCAAATGTTTAAATTGCCCACACAGTTATTAGGGAGACCTATGCGGGTGGAAAAGATTGACAGGCAAGCACTCTGGGCCAGTTCTGCTTTTCAGTGCAGAATACTTTGTAGCTGTCAATAAATGATAATGCAGAATTCTTGCCACTCCATGTCACAGTTTCCTCACATGTTTCCATTGTGCTGGATATTGATTAGCTGCAAACCCCTAATCCAGATGTTCACTGGGAGTAATGAACATTTTTTTTTCCATCTTAAGAATGTCAACAGGATCATTTGCAAGCTGCCCACTCTCATTCCTCTCCAACACAGCTCTCTGAATTCCCTTCCTAAAGTATAAACAAGACTCACATTAAAAAGTTTTTGCTAGGTTGGAGCAGTATGTGTTTGATCTTCCCCAATTGGGTTACTTAGATTATACCGAAGGAATAAAAATGGATCCTACAAAAATGCAGTCTATATTCTCCTGGCAGGTGTCTAGAAATGTGAATGATGTCAACCATTTCCTGGGCTTTGTGAATTTTTATAGAAAGTCCATCCCTAATTTTGAAGAGCACATAGGATCATTTTCTCATCCCTTAAAGATGTAAGTTCAAATGGGTTACTCAAGGAAAAACAGCATTTTAGGTGTTGAAAATCCTTTTCTTCTCCCAGCCACTACTCGAATATCCAGACCCCTTCCATCCCTTTGTGGTGCAAACAGATGCTCAGATGCAGTATTAGATGTTGTTCTCCTTCAAGCATTGAAAGAAGGGCGGAAAGATCTGCTATTTGCATTCTATTCAAGACTGTTTCTCCCAGCTGAAAGGAACAATGATGTTTTCAGTAAGGGTTTGCTTGCAATAAAAGCAATATTCCAGCAATCAAGGCATTTCCTAGAAGGAACAATCCATTCATTACAGGTATGCACAGATCACAGGAATCTGAAAATTCTGCAAAAGACACAATCTGTCATAACTAATCAGATCAGATGGGCCCAATGCTTCTCCTATTCTAATTTTTATATCAGCTATATGTCTGGCTTGCAGAACATATTACTAGATGCACTACCATGTAAACCTGAATATGATTCTCCATGGTCATTCCTCCCCACCACAATCCTGAAACCAAGCAACTTTATCTCTCCCCAGAGAGATGGGGGCAGGGGGACAGATTATAGATTTGCTAGATTGGATTAGAATGCAACAACAAGAGGGCGCATAAGTCAGGGCTTAGATGGATGTTTTCCAAGGAACACCACAGACTGGTTTTTCATATTTCTTTATGAATGGAAGACAGTTGTTCCCCTTCCTTTAAGGAAAAAGATATTGTAACTGTGCCATGACAGTGGAACTGCTGGGCATGGAGGAGTATTTAAAACTTTGCATCAGGTGCTCAGAGAGTTCTGGTGGCTGAAGGTGAGAGCAAATGTCGCAAACTATGTTTCATCTTGTCATTTGTTGCAGGGTCAGGACTGTTTCTAGAAAGCTAGGTGGATTACTTCAGCCCCTACCTTCATTTTTGGGACCGTGGGATTGTTTCCATGGGCTTTAATACAGGTCTTCCCTCCTATTCAGGGATACTCTACAATTTTGGTGGTGGCACATTTGTTTACCAAGATGGCTCATTTTATTCCTTGCAAGGGCCTCGCATTGGCTCAGGAGATTGCACAACTTTTTCTAGACCATGTTTTTATATATAGGAGCTTAATAAATCTTTGATTGTGGCTATCAATTAACACTCAAGTTTTGGAAGTTCCTCTTCCAGCTGTTGGCTAATCAGAGTTATTTATTATCTTCAAATTATCTGGCCTCTGAAAAAATGAATCAAATATTAGAACAGGAATTGAAGTACTATATGTTTTATCAATTGGATTGAACTGCTGCCTCTTGCAGAATTTGCCTAAAACAACTAAATATTTTCCTTCATAGACATACCTCCCTTTCAGGAAATTTATGGTTACAGCTCCTGCATCTTGCCCTCCAGAAATTCTGAATCTGCTGTTCCGTGCTCCTCATACTTCTTGCAGGAGAGGCAGGTGGCTCAGCATCTCTTAAAGGAACAGTCAGATTTCACAAAGGCTGCATACAAGTGTACTGCAGCTGCACACAAGCAAGAGGGTGCTCCATTCACTTCTTGGATAGTGCAAGAGTCAGTCTTGGCAGAAATATCAGTGATGATGGACAGGATAACTGCTATGATTATTTGAAGCTCTGTGATACTATCAAGAATCACAATGCAGGCAAATTCTGGAAGCAAATGGAACACTGTTTGATGTTTGAGATAAGGTATGAAATAGGCTGAATTTGGAAGCCGTAGACCAACGCTCTTCCTCTTTTGGACAACCCAATGGTATCTATCTGAGTTATGTGTTTATATATAGTTCTAAATAATCAAAACATTTTGCACAGCTATCCTTGTTTAAATATATTTTGCTGTGAATCTTCTCCAGATTTGAAAATAAACATAATACTGCTTTTCCTGTGAATTGGAACCCTATTTATCTTATGTATGCTTTATTCAATCTTCCTTCTTAAGTGTACTTTTAGAATAATGAAATGTCTACTGCTCCTGGAAAAATATATTCATCAACAATTTGTTTCGGATTTCATTATGAACATTGTAGTGGCAGTTTTAATTTTAAGTTGACAAGTTTTAAGTAGATAAAAAAAATGACATTAAGTAGAAATGTAAAATATAATAATTATTAGCAAAATTATGCACATTTCAAAATTCCCTCTAAGCTTTGTTTATAGATCTTCTTTAAGAATTAGGCACTAAGCACTGAGTCACTGAATACTGAAAAAAATCTTTTCTACAAAGCAGCATTAATTTTTTTGAACTTTATATTTCTTGAAGGCATAAGTCCCAAAGGTTTAATATTTTAATACAGACAAGAAAAAAGAAATAATATTCAGTAGTTTCTGAATTACCCAGCCTAATCCAACTATTTACTTGGCATATAGAAGAATAGAATCCTTGTCCATAATAGCATAAATATAGGTGCTGTAAGCATAAAGTACTATGGACTGAACCAGATGGGGAAAAAAAAAAATCATTCAGAACCCCCTTTTTATCTCACCACCATATTGTATCAGTTTGTTATTATACCTGTGGCGAGGTGGAACTATATGACAATACTTTGCAGTTCATCCCCCTAAAAAACCCTGGGCTTTACAATTGGCTGGTGTTATTTGGCATAAGTTGCCCATGTCTCATTCTGGAACATTATATTGCAAACTAATAAAACAATCCATTAACTTTATAAGTTATTTGCCTGCAATATGTTTCCTTTAGGAAACTTTTCTATGTTAAACTGGGTGGACTTCTTTGACAGTAAAAATGCAGATCTGTGTTAGAGTGCATGCATGAAAGAGCACCTGATATCTGGTAAATGCCCTCTGGATGCTAAGACAGACAAATAAGATCATTTACTCAGTGACAGGACCCTTGGACCTATGAAGTAATGCTCCAATGAGACACCGTCAGCATAGTAGAATCACTTCTAGTTGTCCTCTTTCACCCCAAACAATTAATAAGTTTCCATTGTGGTGCTTTCAAGGAAAGAAGAGAAAGAAAAAAAGGAAGAGGAAACTATTGATTATAATCAGATATTTAAATTTTAAGTAACATTCTAATCTATTTACCTTCCAGATCATCAGCTATGGGGAAAAAAGAGCTACTTTTGGTTTATTTATTTAATTTTGTTTTATTGTATTAAACTATTAACAGAAGAAAATGCATAAATAGGATTCAAACAAAAAAGGTGGCCATGCATTTCCTAACTTTAAATTATATTACCATGATGACTGTCTATCATGGATAACAGAATGGATAAAATCACTGAATAATAGAATATTAATTGTAGAAGGAGCTGACTTAGCCAATGGACTTCATAGATACTTATATTAAAAGGAAAGAAAAGAAGAAAAGAATTTGAAAGGACATATTATAAGACAAAGTTTGATTAAAATATGGAATCTTATAAAAACAAGAATACGTCCAATGACTTCACCATTAGCTTCACTATCAAATGTCTTTTACTTCAGGGACAACTATAGTAGGAAAGATTTAGTCATATATGCTGATATGGTGCTCCAGACTCAGGAAACAGCAAGAACTGCTTAATGAAGGTAGGAAGTTTTCACAGTTCATATGTTTACAAATTGCTGAAGAATCAAAAGTGATCTCAAGAAAGAAGGAGGGACTTTGAGAAAGATCCCCTATTAGGACAAATATAAATTGTTATTAAAATATGTCATGAAGATGGAACAAATAAAGTACATGATAAAGTGGATGCAAACTTTAAATAATCACAGTACAACAATGGGAAGAGCTATGGAGAAAAATTTGCTCTAAGTTATAATTTAAGGGAAAAATAGTATAAACTGTTTTATAGTATATATGGTATATAACTCAATAATTACCAAGATAGACAAATCATATAACAATCATTATTGGAAATGTCTTTACAAAGAAGGAATATTGTGTCACATGTGGTGCTATGTAAAAAAACTCAAAAGTCCTGGGGAAAAATATATCAAAATATTCAGAAAATCCTAAAACTAAAATTTGAACTGAAATCACAAATATTTTTATGAGGTATTATCCTAGAAAACATAGATGAAAAATATCACAATTTACTAAGACATATGCTGACAGTTGCAAGAACATGTTTGGCACAATGCTGGAAAAGAGGAAACTTGCCAACAATATCAGACTGGGAAACCAAAACTGGAGAATATCAGCAATGGCAAAATTCACAGTATATATATCCCTAATAGAAGTTTAACTAAATTTTAGCAAGAATATATATTAAACATTACACAGCAGGGAAAATTTTGACATTTGGGATACGGTTTTTAGGAAGAAAATTGTGAGACCAAATAAAAAATAATAGATGAAAGAATTTAAATAGATACTTTAATGTTTGATGTAAAATAAAAATATCTGTACTGTGGTCAGTGGTTAGGGAAATAAATAGAAGGGAAGGGGAGAATGCATTATTAAAAAGTTTTCCCATATGTTTTTATTTATGCTTTATTTATGCTTAGCAGTTGTTTCTTTTTGTGTTATTCAACTATTGCTATCCAATGTAGACCTTTTTTCTTTTGTATTTCATTAGTCTAACAATATGAAGAATCTTCAAAACCTTTTTTCAAATGCATAAGTAGATTGTGGAGTCCTTGGGGTTCTCTGAGCTTGGTAGTTTTCTTGCAAACGTTTAGTTATCTGGCTAGGTAATGAAATGTTCGCAAGAAAACAACCAAGCTCAGAGAATCCCAAGGACTCCATAGTTCAGCCCTGAGCTACATATATTTAATTCTATTGGCATAAGTAGATGCAACATTGTTAAGAAGATAATTTAATTTAAAAAGTAATCATGTAATGATAATCAAGGGAAAAACAAAATAATAAAAAAAGTCTGGTAAACATATAAACAGAAGAACTCCAAAATTTGATCATATTGCTCCCAAGCCATTTACTTTGCTTCTTTGTGGAAAAAAACCTCTAATTCAAATCTTGACAAGCAACATATATCAATTGTCTATTATGTCCTATATGAACTCATACACATCTTTTGGCTAGTGCTCATGCCTAAAAAATCCAAAATTTATGGATTAGTTTATTTATACAGCTTGTCCTATGCCATTGTGATATGTGGTAGTTGTCATTTTTAAAGCAACTGCAGGAGGTAGCATAACATATGTGTAACTTAGTAAGCATAGAAATGTCCTGTGCAATGTATATAAATAATACTGAAAACAAAATAATTCAATTTCTTTGAAAGTATGGAGATCTTCCTAAGATGAAATAGCACAGAAGAGACTCAAACAAGCACCAAAGTGTTTCTTTGAAAAATTATATGGTTTCAGCCTCCATGAATGCTTCATGCTTCATGATGAGAAGCAGAAGAAATTAAGAGAACTTCTTGGGAAACCTTAGAAATCTTAAACTGGGAGTATTACCAGGCATACGCTGGCCTTTTAGTGTTAAGAGGATTCTTGACTGACATGACTGATTCTTCAGCTGCCTTTTCCTTTGACCAATCCTTGTTGGTGGTGCATAGGTTAAATCTGTTTTATATTCTCTAGAACAGATGAACAGCCCCTATATTAATTGGGCTTCAACATGCATTGGGGAAATGTAATTGTGTATAATTAATAACTTGGGAATGCTATTGTAGATATATTTCTGATTGTATTTCTGAATAAAATGACTTAATGCTTACTTTCATCTTTTGGATGGGGATGGTTATAGGTTTAGATCTCTCCTTTCTACCTAGCTACCTTTGGCACAGGCTAATTCATTCAGGATGAGTTCCCTGATCTTCAGCATAGCACTTTTAAAGAACTCTAGGGATGAAGGAAAGCTAAATAAAGCTTCCAGGAATTCCACACTGCATGACATTGGACATCACCCCAAATTATTTTTTGGAGTAGCATTGTCAGTATGTATCAAAATATCAGTCTGATGTCTTTAAAATATAAAACTTGCTTTGGACTGCAGTCTTGGGAATAATTCAGACAGATCCCAAACCCAACTCCCTTCTAGCACTGAGGATGTTACCTAGCCGGATAACAAAACGTCTGCAAGAAAACAACCAAGCTCAGAGAACCCCAAGGACTCCACAGTTCAATCCTGAGCTACATATATTTTCTTCTATTGAGACAGATCCCAGAGGATAAAAAAACTGCATAGCTTTGCACAGTAATTCTCAGTTGTATAGTATTGCATTATAACAAAGTTGAGTAAATATTGTGGACATCATCTAGCTAACTCAAACAATTTTGTGAGACTTAAGCATATGCTGAGTTCTTTGGTTGTTCCAGAGTTAGTCTTGAACAGTAGATTTAGTGGTACAGTGTCATTCATTTTTATATTTTATATAATAATCTTGAACAAAATAAGAAATGTAAAAATGAACGAGACAGAAATAATAGTAAGAGAATTACTGTTTTCTTTTGTTTATGTTTCCATACAATTTTATGCAGTCTCACTTTCTAACAAACTGTAAAAACATACATTTAACACTAACAAAACAAAAACAAAAACCTAAGCTCCTGGTAAGCATGGTAGCTTTGTTTAATCCACAGGCTTCTTTTTGCCTGCTACTTATAATGAAGGTTTATTTTACACATCCCTTGTCTCTTCAGTACTTGCAGTAAGCCCTTAAGCACATAGGCCTTTAAGCACATAGGCCCTGACAGGTTGGATTAGGTCCTTCTTCCTCTGAGAAAATAACAAGTAAATACTAATAGCTTTAGGTATTTACATGGATTGAGGTGCATGGACATCTCTTGCCCTAACCCTAACTCTAATTCTAATCCTCTTCTCAGTACTGTTTAGTGTGATTTTGCTATCTAAAAATGGGTTTGTGCATTTAGTTCTAGGTATTAGGTTGGACTGGTAAAAAGTAATAATTTATTTAAAAAATAAGTAACAAAGAAGCAAAATATGTTTAAAACTGTTAAATTAACTATTTTTATGTCCTGTTTCCTTTGTTGAGAGTTTAAATGAACACTGTGAACTAAGACAACAGTGTTTAGAATATTCAGGATAGAATAATACTTACATTCTTATTAATTCTTCAGGAGCAAAATGGATAAGGAAGAAAGAGGAGAGGAGAGGAGAGGAGAGGAGAGGAGAGGAGAGGAGAGGAGAGGAGAGGAGAGGAGAACTTTGTACCAGAGCTTATATCTAACATTTCAATAATGCAGAAAGGGTGAGATCAAAAGAATATCAGATGAACAAATCCTATGTAGAGTCTTTCACCAATTCTATTTATTGTGAACATATAAATGAACACAAATGGTCTACTTTATGCTAACACATCTCATTATTTTTGGATTTTGACCCCACTCCCCAAACTGCAGGAAGGAAAGCCAAGAACAGTAACAGCAAACTTTGCTGGGAAAAGGGTGGTTAGTCTTTTGAATGTTACCACTTCAGAAATAAAGAGAGAGGCTAAGAGTGCCTAACTTTATATTTAACTAGAATGATAAGGCATATCAATGAACATATCCACAGTTTCATCTTGTGCCTATCTACTTATTGACCAATAGCAACAAGGGACCCCTAAAACACAAAAAGAGGGCATACTTAGAGTAGAAATATGTATCTTTATAATCCAAATAACACTGAAAGTTGGAAATGTTTTGAAAATTACTGTCAACTGTTTTCATCCAAATACCACATTCACATATAATAGCACAATAAGAAATCCACTTCACTTTATAAAAGCCACCAGTGTTTCCCAATGTTTTCTTCTCATGCTATATTCATGAGCTCACTTAACTCTAATGAAGATGGAAAATGCTGAATCAGAGGTTAAAAGCAAAGCAGTATTTACAACCTATGGGAATCTCTGATTTTATAGGATCAAAGTATAGTTTATCATAGAGAATAATACATTTGGAAGAGACCATTTAGATCTCTAAGTCCAATCCCCTGATCAGTCCAATCCAAACTAAAGTCCAAGTCCAATCCAAACTAAAGCATCCCTCACAGATGACTATCTTTGTTTCCACTGTTGAACTGTATTGTTAGAAAGTGTTTTCTTACATTCACTCAGGATCTGCCTTCTTGTGGTTTAAAGATGTTATTGTAATGGTCTGTGGGAATATCCTTGAGAGACAGGAGGAGAAAGAGCCACAGACCAGGCAACAGTTAGATAAGAGACATCTCAGCTCACAGAAGGAATGGAGGTAGGGAAAGCATCTCAGAAAGGACCCTCCCTAGTTTCTTGGACTGTAAAGGCAAGGGGGGAAGAGATGTGCTTTCAGACTTTCAAGAATCTGTTAATGTAACCTCACAGTAATAGTAGTGTTAGTACTCATGGTTTGGGTTTCTTTTCAGCCCTTGAAGGGCTGACCATTATTCATGTCCAGCATCCTGAAGTGACAGAAAATAGGTCAGGGCCTTCTTCTATAAGACTTCCCTTCAGGTACTTAAAAAGTGCTGAAATATTTCCTTTTTGTCTTCTCAAAGCTGAATATTCCAGGTCTGTCATTCTCCCGTGAGGGGCTTGATTGTCTAGACCCATGATTGTTCTTCCAAACCTCCTCTGGCCCTTGTGTCAGGCCTCTCACAGCACAGTATGAACAAGAAAGCAAACATTACACAGACTTCTATAAAGTTCTTAATTCCAAAATTAGGGGTATAGTACACAATTTTTGAACCTGGAATAGGAATGTTCAGACTTCATTTATTAGTGAGTTCATTAAGAAAAAAAATTGGAACCTGGAATAGGAATGTTTTGTTGGACTGAGCTGCTGTTCATGAGGTGAATGACTCTCTTATCTCTTGTTTATGTCCAGCATTCCTCTCAGTACCTTCCCACAATGTCTCACAGACAATTCCAGTTTTTCTGAACCCTCAAGTCTTGTAGCCACAATACTTAAAATGGGGTATGATCAATCCTAAATAAAGTTTACTTCCCGTGATTTAGAAACTGTACTAGAATGAAATATAGCGCTAAAATAGCCATTACCCAATGATCATTACAGAGATGCACAAATCAGTAGGATCACTGGAATGAAGGCTTTTCTCTTTTATAAATATAGATAATATTTTTCAATTAAGTTGTATGCTAATGTTGCATACTGGAGAAATGTTGGTGTGCTGGGAAGTACAAAGTGTGGCATAAAATTAATAGACACAGAAGATTGAATTATTACACTCTGTTTCTTATTCTTAATTTCTCTCTCTGCAGTTGTTGTTGTTGTTATTATTATTATTATTATTATTATTTTGGCTCTGAAGAAAGAATCAGGCACAAATAACTTTGCCAATATGGGCATCTTTCATAGGGACTTGGGGGAGGGATCATGGAATATTAGTTAATGGATGAAAAGAAAATGCAGAAACACAAACTGAAATCCATAATAAAGTTAGGAAGATGCATAGAGTTTAGAAAAACCTTTTAAACAACTAAAAGGACTACAATATCCTGAGCCTTCTAGTTTTTGCCAATTGTTTATTGGATGCAGAGTTCGTATTTTAAAATGTGTTATCTTGTGCCATGAAAACTATATATACCCATTTTAAATAGAAAATAAGAGCAAATCTATCCACAAAGAGCAATTGAATGATATGGAATCCCCTGGAATGCTTTACTGGCAGGATGAATTCTCACAAGTGCCTTTTGCTAGCCTATGTGAAAAGTAGCTGAGCTCAGCTCCAGGAAATCTTTACCTAACGTTCTTAAAAGTGTTTTGGAGTGAGTTGTGGCAGCAAGTGGATAAAATTGATTAGTTTACTTAGTTCCAATCTTGATTCTGTACTGGATTTGGAACTAAAGCATCCCTGATGGACCATTCTGGGAATTGGCAGAGAGGGAACATCCCTGACGATTTTGCTGGAACTCAGTGTTTAAACCATGGCATGCTTCTGAACATTCCATTGATACAGAATGTGGGGGCATCATTTTGTTCCAGTCCTGTGTGGCCACATTTTCCCAGAAGGCAGTTCGACTTAAAGGACAAATTTGGTTTATGAGGTTCCACAGAAATAAGTATTCCTTATGCTTAATATCTACAATACATGAAAAATCTCTATTTTTCATTTCATGATTTCATTTATTTTCATTCTGTTATTGTTATTAGCTATTAGTTATTTTTTTTGGTTATTGTTGTATGATTGCCACTATATTGCCACTATACTTGTTTACTTATTTACCTACAGTGGCCCAGACATGTTGTTATGTAGAATATTCTTTTAGCAACTTTCAACTTACATTTTATACTTAATTTGCTGTTGTTTTCTCAACCAACTAGCAATTATTTTTAAATACCAACTTTTTTTCCAAAGTAAAGCAAACACATGTTATAATTAGTTTCTTCTTACTTGCTTATTAGATTCATAATACTTTATTAACAGATTCCATACACATATAAATTAGACCTAATTGGACAGGCTCATCAATTAGTTATTCCCCAATTACATAAAGAAATACATTAACAAAGTATGATTTATGGATAAGAAACTAAATTATTTTTTGTGATGGAATTCAGGAAGTCCTTATTTGCATATCCTAATTAGTACTTTATTAATCTTAAATGCATATGGAAATTAACAGCATTCTAATCTTCTAAAATTCAGCTTCTTATTCTTCCATTAACTTCTTCCACTCTGAATAGTAACAAGTGTTTAATACCATGAAGTAATGGATTTGGAATGTACATGTATATTGTTGGTATACAAGTATGCCTCTAATTACCTTAAGTTGCAAACTAAAAAGAAATGATGAGTATCTCATCATACTGTGCCACTGAATTTCTCTGAGGATATCAGGTTGGCGATCATATTCCCCTATAAAATTATATAAATATCCCTGTTAGGGTAATGATGTAATGAACCTCTGCCTGACCTGTGGGTGAGCAGGCTGCAAATGATGGAAAAGGAAATTATGAAGAAAATTTTAAAGCTGAAAGGCAGCTAAATAAAAGTTAAATAAGAAAATATGTTGAAAAGGAAAAAGTAGAACAAACTTTTATTGCTGTTTTGCTCTCTTTTATTTTTTCCCTTGGTTCTGTTTAATTAAAGAAAGACAAAAAATGTGTCAAATAGTAATAATAATGTGTTCTATTTAAAACCATTATATTCCTCTAAAACCAGGCACCTAAACAGTTACTTAATTCATTTTCTCTATTCCATGATAGAGGATTCAAGTTTTAAAAATTGTTCAAACAAATAATAATTGTCAACTTTCTCCAGTTTATAGGCTCTTTGTATTTTGGTACTGATTATACACTGGAATATCATTGGATAACAATGTTTTTTTGATAAAATCTAGAGAGCAATAAGTGATGCAAGTTTACCGAGTAGTACATGAAGCTTCATATTTTTAGCAGAATATCCATGAGATGATGTAAGAAGTGAGAGAAATGGATAGAACCAAGGTTGCAAGCTAATTTTCTGCTTGGGTTGAGGCTTGTAGTACTTTAACATTGATCAGGCTCCATTGTGAGCAAAAGGCATAGTATAATTCTGTCTCCAACAAGGGATATTCCCTTTATCAAGTAGGTCCGGATGTCTTCTATCCTTAATCCCAAGTGTCTATATCCTGAGTTTTCAGGTGTTAAGCTTAATAGGATGGTTCACAATGTAACTGACTTGATCTAAACATTCTGTTAATGCTTTTTTTGTGGGAAAAGTGCATAGACTGTTTTTATGGTGTGCAATACAGTTAACTTCACTTTTGCCCTGTTGGTATATTCGTAAATAAATCCAAGTATAAAAATAATAAAGACAAAAGTGTATGATCCTAAGAGTGTATAAGGTTATGCAGACCTTGTCCTTGATAGGGAGAAAGGGAAATCTGTCCCAAAACTTTCTCCTCTGATTGGTACTTGAAATGTCTTTGCCATTCCTGCTCCACACATGCTGCTCTGATAGTAGCAAAGGAAAAAAAAAAAAAGAGGGGGGGAAGGCTTCTGGGAGTGAATTGGCATAAGGATGAATAATGAATTGGGGTAAACTTTCCCTGATACACCTTCTAATGTTGTGTGTACATGTGTGGAACAAATGATTGGCAACATGTAAAAAGGCATCTGTAATTAAATATTATTTGAAAAATGGGAAGAAGCTCATTTTGAAGAATAACAAAGACAGCCCCTCAGCTTTGTCAAAGTGTTCTGGGAGTGCACGTGGACATTCCTGGGAGTGGGAATCTGACCTGATGAATGATGAGTGAAGCAGATTTTATGCTTCACTCTAACACAAGGGGGATTTACTTACAGGAAAATACTCTATAAGGATTACAAAGTCTAGCACCGAATTGCCATCATCCGCTATACATTATGTGCTCTGTGCAGATGCACATAGTGTATAGAACTCCCTGCTTTCTTTCAAGGTTTCAAATCCAAAACTGAATCTTATAATAGATGATTATCTTTATTTTGCTCTTGCTTCTATTTTGGTCTTTCTGGATTGTGTTTGCTTCACTTTTATAACTTTTACTCAGAAAAGGTGGAGTGAAATGTAAACAAATAATGGTAAATATTGAATTACTGAAATATAATGAGAGCCAGTTTGGTCTAGTGGTTAAGGCATCAGGCAAGAAACCAGGAGACTGTGAGTTCTAGTCCCGGTTTAGGCAAGAAAGACAGCTGGGTGACTTTGGGCAGTCACTCTCTCTCACCCCACGACGTCAGGCTTTGGAGACAAGCCGGTTAGTCAATTCCTGTCACAACCATGGATCAACATTTGATTGATCCAAAAAGTGGGTCCTGTGCCTGTGGGAAATATGCTGGGGGGGGGGGGGGAGGACAAGAAGTGCTTTGAACAGAATTCCAAATCAAAATAAATTTGAACAAAGGTGGAACATAATTAATCAGAAAAAAATGCCTTGGTATTGTCTATTTTAATCAAGAAGGAGAATGACATTATTGATACTATTTATTAGCTAAAATCATAATTAGAGAGGTCAGTATAGGTCATTATAGATTCTAACACACTGGTGATTCTTTCCATGTACTGAGATGTTTTGTTCATATGTCAATATCTCATATGGTTGTAAGGACATCACTAATAATATTTCCAACTGGACTGTACTTGCTGTTTGCAGTGGATAAGGATTTTTCATTTAATGCATCATTCAATGCTTGTCAAAGTGATTCTCTAAAGCTTATGCTTTTCAGTGATAAAGGCAGACAAAAAAAAAGAAAAGAAAAAATATTTCTTCTCTTGTAAGAGTTCATTTTATATCTGAAATAAATAATGCTGAAAATCCAGTTGCTTGGCATTGAGTGTATTTCTCTTTCTTAAATTTTTATAACATTCAAAACTTGGTTATAAAAATTCATTCCTCAAACAAGTCCTCCTGGAACATTCTTGTTCCAAAAATAGGACAGATTGTTTACCTCAACTGTAGCTCTATCAATTAAAAAAAAAAGCAATTAGTCCAGTCAAGAAATCACAGACCTTTTACTTACTTGTTTTTTAACATGTTTTTAGTATGATTATAGAAAATTTCTATGGAACAGTTAATAAAATACAATTATGTACACCCCCAACACATGTTCATATTTATTTATTTTACAATTTATATAATTGGTTATATGGTTTATAGTCCATTGTTCTATCCAACAAACATTAAAGACAACTAACAAGTTGAAATGTGATAAAAATAATTAAAATAACTATTATTAATGAAAAGCCTGTTTAAAAAGAAGATCATGACTCCTTTCCTAAAAAGTGCATATACATACATACACTCTACTTATTCAAGTTTGAAGATTGGAGACTTTCTTGGAATATGCAAATATCTACTCCTATTGCCCACAGAATCTCAGAAACAGAATTGGACTGAAAATCAAGTAAGATACTTCCCTTAAAAACAGTACATTACTTTACAGATGGCTGTTTATTCCTTTTCCTTCTAAGCAAACTAAACCTTATATTATTGTAATCTTCCATTAAATTTAATAAAATAAATAACAGCATATGGTTGTTTACCAAGACTTAATTAGTACATTTACCTAAACAGGCTCTCATGCTTTAAAATAGTAAAATTAAAATGCAAACAGTAATGCCTGCATGAGAATTAAGAGGAAATAATTTCTACTTAACTGTCTACAGGCACTTGAATTCTCCTTCCAGCTATGTTTCACCCTCCCTTTTGGCTTGGTTGAAAAACATATTGAATAAAGAGGACATTACTGCAAAGCAACTCCCTGTTTACTGATGAGGCACATTCGACTCCTGTGTACATATTTCATCATCAAAGCATGAGCTAATTATGACACTTTAATAGGAGAACAGCATCTGTGTATGAGTCTACAGAGAACTCTCAGCTGCATAGACAGCAGTTTTTTCTTCTCACCCATCTAGCCATAGGATTTGGAATGTATCCAGCACTTACATGATTTTGATAAACTGCTAGATTTATTCTATGCAGTATTCTATAATATATATGAGTGAAATAGGCTTGCATATAAGTTTTGAGCTAAGAAAACTTTGTAACTCTAATCCTTCAGTTTCCAAGACAATGTTGTCCTTTGTTACCATTCCCTTCACCTGCACCAGCACCAATTTTCCAGCCCCAACTGGAGCTTCTTCTGTTACAATGCTGAACCCTATATTGCCTCTATTGCCTCTGTTCTCAGTGCAGTAATCTGATGTCCCTCCAAGGTAATAAACCTAACCAATATTACATACTTTGAGGTTGCCCCTGATGGTGTTGGAATAAGGAGGAAAACACTACTTTAAACTTCAGGACATCTTAAACCTCTGTGGGAGGTATGAACCCTAATGTGTAGTTTCCTTTGGGAAAGACTGTATTGATTATATGGATATTTCTCTATTTCCTGTACTTCTCTAGTACTTTCAAACAAAGTGTTTCTAGAAGAATCTGGCAAGCTTGAAGGAGGAGGTAGGATTGGTTCCAAGAAGGAATGTCCCTGAGCAGAGAATGAAGAGACTGATAACAGAACACAGACTGGCATCTCCTGAGCTCACTGTGAAGAAGATCATCTCTTTGACCTAGTAACTGACTCAAGAAATGTTTATACTGTTGTGCTGTTGATATTTTGGGAATGGAAAGAAAGCTCATCTTTAGAAATGCATGGAGACAGAAGGGCCAATTTGGCCAAGGTTGAGGGATTGTTTGCCCCCTTATCAGGGTTTTGTCTTTGTAATTGGAGGTTGTATATTCATTATGCATAGAGTACAAAGATTATATAGTAGAGGAGAGGAAACATGATGTATTGTGATATGTCATGTTTTCTCTCCTCTACTATATAATCCTTATTCTTTGTAAATTTGGGGCTGATTTCTGGCTGGGAGCCCAGTGACTGCTGTCTCAATGCACCTGAATAAAGACATTTTGTTGCATCTATCTTCATACTTATTGGTTCCTTTACTGATGGGTGATTTTCCTGCAATGCCTCTCTTACTTAACAGCTGGAGAGGGTTGTGGCAATTGATGGGGACAAGTTTCTGCTATAGGAAAAAAACCTATATTACTTCAATGGTCATTTAAATATGTGGGTCTGTGGGATTGACATAAATAAACATGTTTGCTCTGCTGCCTTTCCCTCTCCTTAATTCCGTGTGGCTTGGATACTTCATGTATACAAGCTGTCTAATTGCCTTTCTTGTTTGGCTTTAGGATAAAGCCCTTGAGGACTCATTATTTTTATTTCCTCAGTTGGGGGAAACCTCTAGAAACTTATTTGCTTATTAGTATCATAAATTTTAAACCTCTTAAAAAACATTATGCCAAAAATAATAACCTATAGCATTTTGAAAACTGTGTATTTTTTTATATACAAAGCCAATCCTGAGTTTTGGGCATGTGTGCTTCATATATATGGCTGGGAAAGGTATATTTGCCATGAGATAGGTATTTGCTTCTGTCTTACATGCAGACTACAGTGAATATTAGGAATTACTCTGTTAGGTATGCAAAATAAATCTGTTACTGGTTTCTTGTCTTCAGATGCTATGATTTACCAAAGTAGATTCTGCCTACTACATTATCAGCTAGAGAACTTTATAAAAGTATATACATATATTAAGGAAAGTTGCATCAAAATTAGTGTACATTTGGGAATGTTGCAAAGCAAATGTTAGGGCTAAGTTGCCTTTACACACATAACTATACATAGAAGAAGCTGCATAAAATGTGTATAATAAAAGAAGTTGGATAAGCAAAAATCATGCTGGGGGGGTTGTGCAGAACAACATCCCTTCCCTTCCCTTCCCTTCCCTTCCCTTCCCTTCCCTTCCCTTCCCTTCCCTTCCCTTCCCTTCCCTTCCCTTCCCTTCCCTTCCCTTCCCTTCCCTTCCCTTCCCTTCCTTTTTTTCTTAAAAGTTAGAGTGGAAAAGCACAAGTGCAAGCACTATTGATACAAACCAGATGGCCACTGATTTGCACGCACATATTCTAGCACCTGGCTGATCTTCTCTGGCTTAAAAAACTAAGGAGAATCAATCTTGGCTGGTACCTGAATGGGAAACCTGAATGGAATACCAAGCCTATAAGGAGAAGGTCATGGCAGATCATTTATTTATTGTTTCTAAAAATGACATGGTTGTGTCCATGAAGTCACAAGGAATCAACTTGACTGAAAGGAGATTTTGTTTTCTGAAGTTTATGTTTTTATTAATTGTTATGCCAAAGTTAGTGGTATCAGACCCAGACTGCAAAACTTCAGATGACCACTAAAAGGCAGCAAAGAGGTACTCACTGCCATCTAGTGATTGCCTGGAGTTTTACAGCCCAGATCTGGTAGCCCTAACCAAGCTGCACTAGTTTTATATTAATGAATAACACTAAAATAATACTAAAATAATTACTTCTGAAAGCCATCAATTTCTGAATAGGTTAAATTTAGATTAAAGCTGTCTAAATTTGTCTGAAAGTCATCTTGTGGGACTTTCAAAAGGCCGACTCTTCATACATATTTCAACAGGACCTACGCATCAATAACAATGCTAACTTATGTATCCCCCCTTTTTAATACAAAGATATAAGATCAGTAAGTAGACAGAGAAATTGCAAAAATTGTACAATTAGTGCTTCGTACATCATTGATGAAGGACTAACCATGAAAGCAGAATGCACTGAGTTATTTTTAACAAAAGGGAAAAGGATTTTAAATCTCTAAGCTGGATGCTAATATGTCTACTGTTTTATTATTTAAAGATAAATCACATAACAAACAGAAAGAAAAGAAAAGTCTACTAAAAATGTTACCAAGTAAATATTTAGTTTCTAACTTGCCCTTTGTTGTACTCTGACTGATACACATTATTTATAAACATTTAACATTTACATATCTTTTCAACTTCAGTTCTTAAATTAATTATTTTTCCTTTTAAAAACCATATTTTAAATGTTTCAATTTGCCTTGTTACATAATATATATGGAGGTTACTTTTGTTTGAATTTAGTCAAACAACAACACAGTTTGTATCTATCTCCTAATAAATGGTCTTGATTCTGTATGAGTATTTCAAATTCTGCCATTTTTCTCAGAAGCCCTCCTTTTATTTTTGAGGTCAGTTTTTATTCTTCCAATAATTTGTAGGTATATCAGCCATGGTATATTCCAACCATCATCACCAAATAATTCTTACTATGTCTTTAGTTTGTTAATGGAATCTAAATGGACCATTTCTGCATGTGTAACTGCACTTTCCTTATTATACAGTAGTTACTTGCAGCATAAAAAGCATTTACAGGAGAAGCTAGTGATGAATTTGCTGGACTATTTTTCTCATAAAGTCCATACCTTTATCAAACTTTGTCTCATAATATTGTCTTTTAAAATTTTGTCCTCTTTCATGTCCCTATACCATAAATCTCTGTGAAGCCCATTAGCTAGGCCGTCTCCTTCCAATATTGATGTTCTACTGTTTGGGGATTTTATCCATTCTGTTAGCCATGAAAGATAACTTGCTCTGTAATATAATTTGAAGTTTGGAAGAGCAAGACCATCTCTGTCTATTGAATCTTGTAAAATTTTAAATTTTACTCAAGGTTTTTTTTCTCACTCTGAATAAATTTATTAACAGTAACAATAGTCAGAACTGATCCTAATCAAGAAAGCTTTAAGTTTTTCCACCTTTCAAAAGCTCTCTTAATTTCTTTCCATAGCTTAACATAATTGTTTTGATATATTTCTTGATATATACAGATACAGATACAGTCCAGATATTTCACTGAATCTATATCTGGCAGCTAGATTCCTTCCATAGAAAATATTTTTCTTCTTGTGTTAAGTATCATGTAATTATTGTTTTTGGAACATTAATTTTATAGCAATGGAGGCAAATATGTGTAGCTCAGGGTTGAACTGTGTAGCCCTTGGGGTTCTCTGAGCTTGGTTCTTTTCTTGCAAACGTTTCATGACCCGGCTAGGTAACATCTTCAGTCAGCACTGAAGATGTTACCTAGCCGGATCATGAAAAGTTTGCAAGAAAAAAACCAAGCTCAGAGAACCCCAAGGAATACATATTAATTTTATATCCAGAGAATTCTCCAAAGCTATAGAGGTAATAGGGAATGGCCTTGAAGGACAGGAGGAAGAGCTGCTACGAAGGCAATGGTCAGATAAGCCTGGGCCAAGAAGCTAATTTGAGAAAATATCTCACAGGCCCCTCCTGAGTTTATACAAAGATAAAATGAGGTAGGGGGAAGCACATTCAGACTTGCAAGATTCTGTTTCTATAGTAGTTACAAAAAAGTAGTCCTGACCTATATGGCATTCGTTTCTTAGTCTGGTCTACCTTGTACGGCTGACAAAAGTCTTCGATTATTTTTATCAACTGGCTTATTGTAGTTTGTGATTGTGTAATGGATAATACTACATCATTTGCATAACATTTCAGCTTATATTCTCTGTGAATTTTAAGGTCGGTTATTTGTCACCTCAAACCTTTCCTGCCAATTATTTTTAAGGCAATGATAAATAGTAAGGGAGAAAGTAGATATCCTTGCCTGGTACCTTTCCTTATTTAAAAATCTGCAGAAAGTGCTCCATTGGCTGTGATCTTAGCCATATGCTGTTGACATATACTTTTGACCCAGGCTACAAACTCTTCTTCACGATTTATTTTGTTCAGTACTGCAAGTAAAAATGGCCACTGCAGGTTGTTGAAAGCCTTTTCTGCATCTAGGAAGATAACTGCTGCTTTCTTTAATTGTTGATATATTCTATTATATTTTATAAACCTGCTGTGGTCCTTTATGTTCCTCTTTGGGATATAGTTTGTTTGGTCATTATATCTGAAATGTATTTCTTTAGCTGTTCAGCTAATATTGTTCTGAAAAATTTATAGTCAACATTTAACTGAGAAATTGGTCTGCATGAGTATGTTTTCTCTGGGTCATTCCCTCTTTGTAAATCAAAGTTATGTATGCTTCTTCCTCTTTGTGGTATCACATTTGTCTGTTTAATTTCATTCATTGCGTTTATTAATAGTTCCAACAACTCCTTCTCAAGTTCTTTATAATATTGAGCTGTCACCCATCTCAATTTGGTGCCTTCCCAAGTTTAACTTATTTTATTGCCTCTTTTGTTTCTTGGAATTATAGGTTTATTTAATGTTGGTAAACCATTACTTAATATTAATTTTTTTAAGGGCAGAATTTTCAACATATTGGTTCATGGTCACTTCATTGATGTTGGCCAAGACATATATTTCCTTAAAAAAAGCTGCCATTTTTAAAAATAATTTCCTATCTTGTATGTAACAGTTTGGTCCCTTTCTTTATTGCTGATATTGTATTTATTTTTTGTAATCTGATATGCTAAAAAATTCTTTGATTTATTTGCTTATTCAAACCTCTTTTGTTTGACAAATTTTAACTTCTTTTGTAGTTCTTCCATTTCCAATACATTTAATTGTTGTTTGACTTCTTGCAATTCTTTCATCAGTTGTTTAGTTCAAAAACTAATGTTTGTTCTAATTCTCTTTATTTGGCTTCTAATTGTTCTTTTGGGCTTTTATGTTTCCTTTTTTGTTTTGCTGCTAGTTTAATAAAAATCATGTATGCTTTACTTGTTTCCCAAATGGTAGTGTCAAAAGTTCCTGGTGTTCTATTTATTTTGAAGAAAAATTTCAATTCTTCTTTGCATTTCTGTAGGACACTGTCATGAAGTAGCAACCTGTCATTCATCTTCCATCTGAAGGGTAGTTTTTCTCTGGAATGCCTTATTATTGGGATTTGATTGTGATCTGTGTCTGTCATTGGGAGAATCTGTACTTCTTTGATGGATGGTGTTAGGACCTTGGAGACCCAAGACATATTCTGGAGCATGACTGATGTCTTGCTGAGAAGAAAGTATAATCTCTCTCTGTTGGATCTTCAGTCTCCATACATTTGTCAATGCCAATTCATTCATATATTGGAACACCTTTTGCAGAAGCTAACTTATTCATGTTTACTCAAAAATAAATCTCTTTGGAAATTCCTCCAAAAATCAGCCTTATTGAGTATTGGAGTAAGGTTTATTGTCTTCAGTTAAATGTACTTCCATGTAAAGATATTTAGCTGATGGTGGATTTTGAATGCAGTTTTGAAAAAGATAATTTCAGTTCATCTACTGGCTGCTTCTAGATTTCTAACGGCAGAGGAGTGTAATATAGAAGGCAGAGGGATATAAACTGATAAACTACAGTTCAGAATACTGGTTGTCAGAGTCTGCACACTCATTCCCAAAGTTCAGTAAATCCTCTGGAGTCTAAACAGTTCCATCAAAGATTTCTTTATTGGGAGAAATGCACAGCAGCTATAGTTTGTTGAGTCTAATTCTACAAAGCAAAACCTTCCCTTTTTAAGCCCAAATTCCCCCCCTTCTCCTTTCTTTTCCCGCTTGAAATTCTTCGCGCCTTGCTCCAGCTCTCACAGTGCTTGACCTTGTAGACGCCTCTGTAGAGATAACAGCACCTGGCATCTTCTCCCCCCTTTCTCCTAACTTCAATGGCAGGTCAAGCAAGCGGCCTGCAATTAACATTTTTACCATTAACCATTTAACATACATTGCTAAGCTAAGTTAAAAGCAATTAACTTTTCTAGCTTGCGTAGATCCTGACACCAATTCTATGCGTCTAATAAAAATGAGGTTTCAATAACGGCTGAAACTTTGATTTCTTTGATGGATGGTATTAGGACCTTGGAGAAGTCCTTTGAGTTGCTGCAAGTACATAGCACAGACTGAGCCCAACAATGAATTTGCTTAAACTAGAATAATGAGTCTAGTATAAAATGGAAATAAAAAGCACCTAACAGTTCATAGGATTCGTATAACTATTATTGAGAAAAAAAAATACAGAAAGTATGACTGTCCTAATAAAACACAAATTCATTAAACCAGAACAAAGATAATTAATTATAATATTATACACTTGCCACAGCATACAAACCCATGACACCATTCCTTTTTCGGCCAATAAGCATTATATGGAGTGCAGAAAAGAAGTATGAAATAGTAAATCAAAGAAATTAAAAGCATGCCTCTCATATCTTTCTATCCTTGTGAAACATCTTTTCTTCTATATCTCTTTCATACCTTTTGTTCTTTACATTTCTCACCTCTCTCTTTTTCAGGATTTTATCAAGTCCATCCAACTATGATGTTTTTGGCCTTCCCCTTCTCCTTCCTCTCATCTCACTCACTTTTCCTTCATATATTTCTTTTGCAATTCAATCCTCATTCATTATCTCTATATGTCAGCCTACCAGGCAAACCAGACCAAGAAACAGACTCCATGGAAGACTAAAAATTACTTTTATTTAGACTGGCTATAGTAACATAATCTTGCAAGTCTGATTGTGTTTCCTCTACTCCCTCTTTTATATTTATGCAAATTATGGTGGTGTCTGAGACATTTTTGAAAACCTCCTCCATTGTTTGGACTTATGCAATGTTTCCCTTGTTGTTGCTTTGATAATGGATTTTCCCTCTCTCCATCAAGGTCATCCTCTTTACTTCTTACCCTCTATGACAAAATCACTCATCTTTGTATTTGGTCCACATTAATTCAGCAGCTTATTTCTTCTTGTTATACTCCACATAATCCTTAAATATCCCATTCCTGCTCCATTCAACTGCTATGTTTCTCCTGACATACTCAACTCTCACTTTCATACAACAGATTGGGCAGAAGCACATTTTTATATACAACCATTTTCACTTCTTTCAATAAGCATTTATAACTCACCACAGAGCATGTACTACTCAATACTTTCTAACAGTATTTGCATATCTTCAAATGTCCCCATCCAGTTTCCCATCTTTGGTTAGTAGTCTACCAAGGTATACTATTCATCTACTTGCTCTATTTTTTTTTTTTTGGCCACGTATGCAATTATTTACTTCATCTTAAACAGAACTACCCTTGGTCTTTGTTATATTAATTTTCAGATCCCTTCTCCTCACTGCATCATTTGTTGCCAATCATTTAGACTCTCAGCCCCAAACATGGAATCTTCTGCATATAGAAGCACACATATATTTATGTTCACAGCAAACATATTTCTAATGTCACCATAAGCACACTTTATACATAAATAAATATGTAAAACAACCAAGGGGACATCACATATCCTTGTCTTACTTCATGCTCAGTGCTCAGTCATTCACTAATCATTCAATTCATTCTCACACATATTTTACTTCCATCATATATTTCTCTTTATCTTCAACAACCAATCCTGAACTCCAAATTCTTGTAAACCATTCAAGCTTGAAGAAATCTAGTAGCACCTTCCTGGACTAACAAATTTTATTGAAAGGTGTAAGTTTTCATGAGCTGCATCCTACATCAGTCAAGCTACTTCATCCATTTGATAAAGTGAGCTGCAGCCTTTTAATAAAATGTGTGACATGAAAGAGTTACTGCCAGACTCCTCATGATTTTTTGCTACAATAGACTAACACAGCTCTCCTCCTACAATGTCTATAGTTCAAGCCTATTCACTTTGTCATATACTTTCTTTAAATAACAAATAAACCATAAACTAACTTTCTCACATTCATACATTTTTTAGGGACTTGCTGAACAACAAAATCTGGCTTGCACATCCCCTACCTGGAATAAAGTTGCACTGCACTACTCTAATTTTGCTCATTATCATTTCTCATATTCTTTTGGTTAGAATTCTGCTAAAACCGAATCAGGCACACTTAACAAACAAATCCCCTTGTAGTTTTTTGCACTCACTCTTGGTACTTCTCCTTTGTAGAGGAGACCAATAGCAGCATTCTTCCAAGTGCCAGGCATTGTTCAGAAGTTGCCCTCAGCCCCTTTCAGTAATTATTTCCTTAATGTGGCACTCTTATGGGAAGACAGGAACACAACAATGAGGTTTCAATAATGGCTGAAACTTTGATTTCTTTGATGGATGGTATTAGGACCTCGGAGAAGTCCTTTGACTTGCTGCAAGTACATAGAACAGAACTGACCCCAACAATGAACTTGCTCAAACTACAATAATGAGTCTAGTATAAAATGGAAATAAAAAGCACCTAACAGTTCATAGGATTCGTATAACTATTATTGAGAAAAAAAAATACAGAAAGTATGACTCTCCTAATAAAACACAAATTTCACTAAACCAGAATAAAGATAATTTAATTAGTTATAGTATTATAAACTTGCCACAGCATAGAAACCCATCACACCATTCCTTTTTGGGCCAATAAGTGTTATTTGGAGTGCAGAAAAGTATGAAATAGTAAACCAAAGAAATTAAAATCACGCGTCCCATATCTTTCTATCCTTGTGAAACATCCTTGCTTCTATATCTGTTTTATACAACTGCCTTTTGTTCTTTATATTTTTCACCTCTCTCTTTTTCAGGATTTTGTCAAGTGCATGAAGTTTTGGGCCTTCCCCTTCTCCCTCCTCTCATCTCACTCACTTTTCCTTCATATATTTCTTTTGGAATTATTTTCTTTCAGTAATTATTTCCTTAATATGGCAGTCTTACAGAAAGTCAGGAACACAACTTGAACAGATGCAGTAAGATATTTTATTGCAGGTACAAGCAACTTTAGCAATGATGAAGAACAGCTTCTATACAGGCTGAGAATCTGGTTTGATATGGATGTAGTCTTAGGTACAAAACCTAAACTTCTTTCTCACACCCATTCATTATCTTCTCACTCTGGCCTGGATACAATGGTTAGTGTTTACCAGACAGTCATACTGGGTGCCAAGGTCCTTATTTCTCACCTTTCCAACTCCAACCCTTACAAGCACAGATGCACAGGCATTAAACAAGTTGTTGAGTCTCTCCAAAAGGAAACCACATCCATATTTTAACATTACTCCAGTCACATTATTTACACCTTCAGCCTTAATCATTTTTTAATGTTTTCACAGCATTTATGATTTCCTTTTCATATTTTTTTTCTTGGACAGTAACTTTTATAGAATATGCTTCTGGTCTACTCTTTGATATATCAATATCATTCCCATACAGATCTCTAAAACACTCCTTCCAGCATTCTGTCACAGTTTCATCTCCCAAAAATTCATTTTTATTTTTAATTCCACTAACACTGCTTAAGGTTTTTTTGTTCAGCCCTTTTCTCCTACTTCTAAAACATGTTTTGTATTTCCATCAAAACTGCTTTGCATTTTTTCTGCCACTTTTAATCTTAACTGTTCCTTGTTCTCTTTGACTATATTCTTTGCAACTATCTTTTTTTCCCCCTATACATATTATACAATATGTTTCTCACATTTTGGCAGCAATACATTCTTCTTCACCTGGGGCCTTTTTCGCTTCATCATCCCACTGAACAGCCTCCTGTTGTACTTCCCATTAGCATAATTCTAAACATTTGAGTGGTACTCTATAACATAATTCTTTTTATTCTATTCCAAGTAGCCTCATATCATCTTTCCATATGTTCACCTTCCATTCCTTCTGTTAGGATATTATAATCTAATACTTTTATATACAGAAGACATACTGTATTTTCTCCTCCTGTGGTTTTATTTTCATTCAAGGTTCTTTCACTTCTTTCCTGTTCTTCCATGTCCATTTTCCCAGGATCCACTTTTGACTCTACCCGAAAAGGTCTGCCTACATTCAGAAGTTCTCATCACTTTTGTGTCTTTCATTAATCCTCTGTATTTTTCACCTACAGCAATAAAATCAATCATGCTTTTAGATTTATATTTATTCTTTTCCATTTGTACATATGAATGGATTTAAACCACAGACAAATAGACCTGTGTCTCAGAAGATATAAACCATTCTCATTCTTTATAGGGACTCTAAATGGCTCAATCATTTTTCTATACTCTCTCATCTTATTCCCACTCATCTATTCATGTCACCTAGTAGAATGATATTTTCCCCCTGAATTAGTTATTCGGAATGTTGCATATAACATTGCACTGGAATGTGACATTCAGCCATCACTAGTCTATGGATTCCAAGCACCAATAACAACCAAAATGTAATCAATTCATACATTTTGATATTTTAGCTCTCTTTTTTTCATAATTAAGCCTATACCTTTATTTCATGTAAGTACTTATCAAATCTACTCCACAAGAGTAGACTGTCTTCATTCAGAGATATTACATTCTTTCCCTATATTACATGTCACAATGTTTAATATGCTAACATCATCATTAGATGGCCCAAGGGTATGCTGCCCTGGCAGATGGAGACTTTCACATAATCTTCTTGGTCAGACAAAGTCTATTTTCCTAATAAGTATGGTCTTCTATGTGTAGGTATTGTTGCTCTGAAGATATTTGGCCATTTAAAACTAGCAATTTATTTTATCCTGGTTAATAATTTGGAATCAAAGCCACATCTATTTGATACTCCATGTCATTCATTCTTGCTTTAGCATGATCAAGCCTTAAAACCAAGTGTGATCCTTGTAAAAAGCCAGATAAACAGAATTTAACCTTTAGGTGTTGGCAAGATTGGTAGGAATCAGTCCTTGCTAAACAACTAAGTCTGGAAGATGCTAGATTTAATTTAACACAAACTTAAACAGGGAACCATCAATTCCCCAGTCTTAAACATACCAATCTGCATTTGAAGACCTGGAAAACAGTTTTTAAAAATGTGGGTTTGGACTATTTCTAGGAGAGGTGGTTAAGGAAGGTATGGAAGTCTCTCCTATAGACTGTTTTCTGAGTTTTTCCCTGACATATTCATTGCCAGCCCTATTCAGTTCCATTGCTGTTTACATTGCTGAAACCTTTTACATCTTATTTTGCCTAAATTTCTTCTCCCCCATCTTTCTGCACTCTAATTGAGCTTACATTCTCACAGCTATCACAAGTGAGAAACCAAATCTTACTTTTTTCTGATTCACTATATAACCATTAAACACCAAATATTTGTTTATAATCAAAGGAAAATTGTATCTAAGTTGCACCTGGAGGATATTAAAACAATCTTGGTGTGCAATCTCTTAGCCCCTGCAAAGAATTAATGGATGTCTTACATATTTGATGTATTGTGGAAACTGAAATAATCTTAAGCTTGCACAAAAATGGAGTATTGATTTAGATTGATTATGGCTAGTTTTACATATGACATATATGGATATTACTGGAAATTTGCCCTGGAATCAGAACACATAACACTAGTTTCCTAACTTATCTTCCTGAAAGCCTCCATGCCAGCACTGACCTTCTGTTTCTGGAAAGTTGCTTGAGGGGATTGTCTTTATACTGTGACCAAATAAGGTGACCTGATATGGTGGGTTGGAAGCTCCTTTGTGGAACCGTCTGTTTCTAGTTGCCTGTATGCAGACTATCACCAAGCAAAAGAAGGTATAGGCCTCTTCTGGGAAACAAAATGGGACAGCTGATATGTCATTAAGAATGGTCAGTGTAATTGCAGAAAAAATAATAATTCTGATAGGCGTGAGAAAGATTATTAAATGTACTGGTCAAAGAAAACAACTATCTGGCAAAAAGCTGACATTGCCAAGTGAATTTTGAGCAAAGAAGCATAATATGTTCATAATAAAAGTTGTAAAAGATAATTAATAAAAGATAATGGCTTGTCTGTCAATTGATTTGTTCACATACAATTTGTTGGGCTGGTAAAGCTATGTATTCCTGCAGTTTTTAAATATTTTATCAGCTTTTTTCTATGTAGCTAAATATTTACAGCATCTACTATCATATATTATTATGTGATTTTCAAAGTAAATATTCGTTTGACTGGTATGTATGAGTCTCTGATAACTATCATGTAGATATGCTCAAGAAAATGTATTAATTTTCTAAAGTGCATGTTTTTAAAAAACATCAGCACAAGATAGAAGCAGCTTAAGAAACAATGCAGATATTCAGTTCACTGATTCTTACAGACCAGATAAAATACTCTGCAGAGTCACTTATTTGCCAATAATTTTGGGACTACATCTTTGATTAGGGTTGGGTTTTTTTTGTCTAGAAAACTTTATATCCAGTCCCAGAGGGATGCTTCAGATGTTCTGTAATGCAAACACAGGTACATTGTTAAAATAGCAGGAAAGGTTTTTTTTGTTTTTTTTTACTTTTATAAGGAAAAAAAAACCCCACTCAAATGCCTTCAGCTGCACACAGTTCCAGTCAAGGCAAGAGAATCAGAGCTGACATTCAATTGCCACAAGCTATCTTTTTAACCTAGTACTCAGTGAGTTCTAAGCTAAAATTGCTTTAATTGCCACAGGGTAAGTGGCAAATAATCCTACACACCATGTTATCAATTAGGCTGCAAAAATTTGCAGAGTAAAAAATTGATAGGAGAACCAATAACAGATTCAAGTGAGAAAAAAAATCCAAAGTATATTGGTCTCCAATGACTCCTTTTTCTGAGAAAAAATCTCAAGTATATCTGGAGAATTGCAATAGCTTCTTGAGTTCACACATTGCACACTATTCCATAATGTAATGTGTTTTAGGATAGGATGGATTATCATTTATATTACATGTGAGCACAAAATGTGAGAGTTTTACAGTGAGGAAGGACAGAAGATGAGATAATATTCCACAAACAGCAGCATATGAATGAGAAGAAACCTAATGGAGCATCAAAACTATTTTTAAGCATGAATGGCAATTTAATTTTACACTTCTGTTATGATCATGCAATTTCTAAGTTGCCCAGACTCTGCCCTAGTTTCTTCATAGAATCCATACTGAATCCTGATATTCCCACTTAGCATTTAGCAGCATTTGAGAGCAATTTTTTAAAGAGTGTAGCAAGATGGGAAAGAGTTAAAGTCCCTCTTAATCTTCTACAGTAGATGAATAACAAAGCAATGAATATTTATTGGATTCACACAATTAGCAGTATATGCATTTATTATATTCAGTAGCAAAATGAAGCGGTTGTGTATGAATATGCATGAACTGGGAGAAGATTCTGAAGCAGCTGCACATGCTTGGAAAAAGATGGGACTAACTTTTATTATTCAAAGAAAGGTGCCTTGTACATGCCCCATGCATTCTGAGGCACTTCTTTGAAGGATTTGTACAGCCCTGCTGTACATAAGTTTGCCTTATCTTACCCATGAATTATATTTGGAATGCATCACTGCATTGCTAACTGATCATATATGAAACCCTACAATCATCTATACACAAGGAAAGGGATTTTATTTATTTATTTATTTTCCTAATATTCCTCTAAGTTGCCCAATATGGTGTAAATAGAGGCCACCCATCATTTTTATCTTCACAACTACAACCTTGTAAGGTAGGTTGACCTGAGAGAAAATGATTAGCTTAAAGTCACCAATGAGCTCCACATTTAAGTCCCATATTTCAATCATTAAATCATGATGGTTCTCTTATGCTAGAGAAGATACATTTATCTTGCATCTCCACAAACACAGCCAATGTGAAAGTTTCTGGGTGTGAGAAGAGTAGAATGAAGTGTTCTAGGTAAATTCCCCATAATTATCAGTAAGTTTTGGACAAGGCAGCTTTCTGCTGGATTGTACCCACATCCTGCTAATATTCCAAGTTTCAGATCTGGACATGGAATTGAACTAGCATTGGTCACATCCATCCTTGCTCTACTTGACCTCTTGGCAGCCTTTGATGCCATTGACCATGGTTTCCTTCTGGACAAGCTCTGGGCATTGGGGATAAGCAGCACTGTATTCTGCTGGTTCTGTTCCTTCTGCTGGGGTTGGTTCCAGTCAGTGTTGATTGGGAGTGAGGGGTCCCACCCTTCAGCTCTTTTGGAAGACATGGCTTTGCCTGGGAATTCCCATGCCTGGGAATCTGGTGGAGATATGCAAGATGATTGGACTGTTCATAATGTATGGATTGCACTTTCCTGCAGATTATGTTTTATGGTTTAAATGTTTAAAATTGGTTTTTGTAATGGTTTTATTTGTTTTGGTCGTTTATTTATTTGTTTATTGTTATTTAATTGTATGAGTTGTCCAGAATCACGTATGTGAGATGGGTGGCTATATAAATTGAATAAATTAATAAATAAATATGTTCCTACTGGACTCTGGAGGACTCTGGTCCATTCTGGGACTTGCACCATGTTGTATACATCATATCAAATCAAATGTTATTTGATCTTTGAATACAGATCAGAATATAGTCATAACACTGGTTGTTAAAATGATATTGTACTCTTCAAGACCTTGGACAATCTAAAGTGATCTCTGGCCCATTCTAGGACTTCCTTCATAGGACTGAACCAAAAGCCAGAAATCAGTTTATCTAATGGCACAATGTCTTTCTGGGGAATAACCTGTGGAAAAGAGTAATGTGTAAAATAGATTTTATTGTCATTATTTCAGAAAATTCAGTTAGCACATGGCAGCTTTATTTTAGGGAGAGTCCAAAAAAAACAACCCCCCCAAAACAAAAACAAAAAACAACAAAAACAACAAAAAATCCCACTGCATGAAGCACACAGGCTATTCAGGCTTATAACCCTGAAGTCCATTGTTTTGCATATTTGGAAATAAAAATGTCATTGAATTCAGTGGGATTTGCTCTTCAATAATTATATTTAAAATTATGGCCTTGTACTGTAATCACACATGTTTATTCAGAAAGTCAAAGTTTTCACAATGCTAAATGGAATTTACTCCAAATCTGCACATATGTGAATAGGATTGCAGTTAGTTCCTTTTTAAAAATGAATTATTACTGTCCAACAATATAATGTAATAGTCAATTTTCTCTGACAGAATGAAACACCCTAGAGCATCTGTACTAAGCTTCTTGAAATCAACTATCATGCATTTGCAAATGCTAAATATTCTAATTTATATCGTTTAGCCAATAGCTTTGAATTTCATTTCAAGTTCCAGAATGATTTTATCAAGCAATGTTCTGAGAAACATACATTAGGGCACCTGGTTATATTTTGAAGCTTTCCACTGACTTATATTTCTAGAATATATACCCTGGAATTTATTGTTGAATATATCCTTGAATAATATTGTTTGAAAATATTCATGAAATGTTACTATATGAGACAGTGTACTAGTGCAGTTTTCTGTGTGGTCATATAAGCATTCACACATGTAGATTACATGATATGGAGGACTAATGTCATGTTTCTAGACCAGTGGAGAACTTTTTTGCATCAAGCACAGCTTCGTACGTGTAAGTCTACCCTTTTGTTTCAGTTCTTTGGCTCCAAGTCTTAGTATTCTAGAGGAAATTGCTTGATGTTTTGATAACAGATGGGACAACAGTTTTTGTGGAGATAGCTCAGTCTCTGCTCTACCAGTGAGTGTGGGCAGCATGCTAGGAGTATGAAACTACTTCTTCTAAATTGGCAAGTCCTAGTTGCTCAGACATTTGCTATTTTGATTTGTCTTTCTTCAGTTTAGAGGTGCACGGAATACAATTGAATTGCCAGGTGTTGACAGATGATTGATAGTGTTTGAGGACAGCTCTGTTGGCCACAAGGCCATCTGGCAGTGAAAGTAGAAACTTAGTGTAGTAGCTTTGGTATTGAGGATATTGAATAAAGCCTAGAGATGTAAGAATTGAAAGCAGTGTCATAAAAGCAAGGGCCTTTTCCAGCAAGGTCACTTTATGACATGAAAAGAAGTTTGTTTTTGATCGTTTGATAAAATATTAACAGAGTAGGAAAAAAACCCTGACTTTTTGCTCCTTTCCTTAGCAAATGAGATACAGTTGGGGTAGTTATTTCATACCTTTTCTGAAAAGTACTCTTCATGTCATGATCCCTCCAGTCAAATGGTGGGGCAAATAAATATAAAAATACCTTACACCAAAATAACCCTCTGGAAAAATATAAACATTTGATGATAAAAGGGTTTTCATAGAAATATAAGAAATATCCTCATTAAATTAAAGAAGTCAACTACCATAGATGCCAAAAAGTAATTGGATAAAGAGGTGGGGACCCAACCCAGGAGCATGGACCCTGGAGGATCTAGTTCACATGAACTAGTTCTCCACAACTGTACAAAGTTCTGACATTGACTCTGTATTGGCATATCACAGTAGCACAAAAAAAGCTATATAATTTCACTGAACATTTCCACGAAACTTGGTAATACAAAATTAAATGCAACAACTCCTCAATGGTATAAAGATTATGAATTTAACTCTTATTAAATGGATTACAGAATGGCAGAATGTATAACATTAGTCTTGTATAACCTGTGTTGAAATGAATAATTATAATTACTATTGCCTAAGCATATTTTTTTCTGCCAAGCCCTGTTGACCTGTGGCATAATCTCAGTGACACACTCAAGGTACAAGAAGGGGAAAGAAGTGTTCTGTACCTTAAGTATTGGAATCACTGATCAGATGCTTAAAGTAATTTAGGTGTTGTTCTGTCAATCCAACAATGATCATCCATAAAGTATGAATAAACTTACAGATTGATGGTAGGAAAATAAATGAATGCACTGTAACACTAAATACTTTGCTTCCACTGTACCAACATTTTCTTTTTTACTGTTCTAATTATAAAATAGCTACAGGATCTAGACAAAAGGGTAAGATTAAATGTAATCTAATCTGGTCTATAGGATCTAGATTAAATTTAGAACTCTATTTTATTAAAGTGATATAACACTGTGACATTTATATGGCTGCAATCAAGCCCTGATTTCCAGAAGTATCACTGTGATAATTTTATCAGCAGACTATAAAAATATTTACTGGTGAATTACTCAGAATGCTGAGTTTTGGATACAGAAAGACTATGTTTAAAAATCACTGCTCAGTCAGGACTCTATAAATTTAGGCCAGTTATTATATCAGACTAATCTATCTCAGAGGACTACTATGTGGATAACAATTGCACCAACCTATTTGTGCAATGCATATATGGAAATAATAATAATTAAAAAAAAGACTAAATAGAACACTTCCTTCAGAATTATTTAACAATTCAGCCAGTATCATCCAAATATAGACAAAATTTGTTGGTAATTTAGAAATGCAAAGGGAACACTGATCGCAAACAATTAGGATGTAGGTTGGCAAAAAGTCCCCTTTCACAGAGCTACAATATTTTGTGATTTGGACTCCAGCACAGTGTTTGTATCTAAGATGAGCAAATATTTTGATCTGATAGTCATTGAAAAGATTATCAGCCTTGCTTAGAATATCCATCAGGTCCAGTCTTTGTACTTTGGATTCACAACATCTAGCTTGCTATATACAGCTAAGCTGATTTTCAGATATAATATTTTTGTGGTCCAGCATTCTGCAGTCAGGGGGGAAAAAAAATGCTCCATAGAGTTTTGACTCAGAGCCACTAAAGGAATACTGGTGAGATTTAGAGTCAAATCTATGCTCAGCCATGAAACTCAGAGGATCGTTCTGAGGATAATAACAGAGAGGTGGAAACTGTGTGTGGCATTTTAAGGTCCTTAAGAAAGATGAGATGTATGATTATACCTAAATATTCATATTAGTCTTTTACTGTTGAGCTGCCTATCGTTTCATATACCTACCCAGAGAAAACAACGATGACATTTTCCCCTTGTACTCTGTTGTTCTTATATGATTTGGGAATAGGTTAATTTTACTCAGTGAATGGACTAAATATAGTTAAATGATCTCCAGTATTTAATGAACCTCTCTAGTATTCTGCTCACAGTTCATCAAAAGCAAGAGTGGAAAAAAGAAAAATATATTGTTCAGTTTCAAGGGAAATGTGTGCACAAGAACAAAGAGGTTTTAAAGCCATAAAAACAAAGGCTCTAATACATCTCTAATGCATTTAAGAATATGTAAAAATATTCTTACAGAAGCTTGAAATTACCTCCAATCAATAACCTTACTGATTGGTCTTTTAAACATATAGTAGCTCGTCACAGATGGCTTTCCACATTAATTGTAATATCAATAGAATTCAAAAATGAAAAAGATTCTAACAGCAGAGATTGGTGAAAATAAATGATAGTCTTTCATGTAAGGATGCTGGCAGTCTAAGAAGAATCCATTTTAGAGTTATTTGACTGTATTTATAATAGGAAGCTAAGACAAAATCCCTTCTTTTCAGTGACTAAAGAAATTCTAACCAGACTGCAAAACCAATACCCCTTACCTGCTATTACGACATAGAATGCTCACTCACTCTTGACAGAATAAAATGCCTATGGTTATAAACACACAGTGCAGGTTTTCTTTTACTTCACATGAACGACCTACTCCTTCTTTTATTTTATTTTATTTATTTGTTTGTTTACTTATTTATTTATTATCAAGCTTGTATGCTGCCCATTTCCCCCAACGGGTGACTCTGGACGGCTCACAATAATAAAAAAGGAAAAAACTAAAAAAAAACATATATTAAATATATCCTACGAACCTCCTATAATTTTTAGCCCTAAAAACCTGCAAGATGCTGGGGGGGGGGGGGGGAGGGCAAACCCATCACCCCACCAGCCATCTCCACAGGTGCAGGCCCCCCTCCGGCCCCCAGGCGTTCCGGCAGAGCCAGGATTTATAACTATTGCTACCGTTTTTCCAGGTATTATTTCCATCGTTTTTCTAAAATCTGGAAACATAAGAATTAGAAACATGGCACAGATTAAGTAAATTGTTGCAGATTTGAATTCTTTTTTGCAATTGCTAACCTAACCATATCTTGATTCCTATGGGTACCTTCTACAGCACTTTCCAAATTCTCTGGTTTATGTGACATATACTGTACACATTTACACACACACCAGAAGTGGAATGCCTACAAAGTAGAAGTCTATCCTCTAGCCTCTTGAAGAAAGCTTCTGAGCCCCATATAGGCTCCATAGGAGTTCTTGCCAAATAAGAATGGTGAGTGGCCACAGTCCAATTTTTGTTTGTGGTTGTGTTATTTTATCTCCCACCCCCTGCCCCCAGAAAGAAAGATAAGATGGAGACATTTTGGGGGTAGAAGAGGTGGCAGAGAACATTTTTATCACTTTATTTTATTTTTAAACAGAAGCATGGCCACACATCTGGAGCTGGGTAAGCTCGGTCCCCATTAGTTATTTTGAGAATGGCCCCACAGCAGGCTTTCAGAATCCCAAATGCTAGAAGCTCTCACCCACACAACTTATCATAAGCCCTTTAGTTTTCATTTACTTAAATTTTAACATCCTTCTAACATCACCACTGTATCTAAGTGTCAAAAATTTCCCAAAGTAATCAAGAAAATCCATTGTTATATTAAGATTGTATTTGGGTTCTGTTCCTGCTGCTCACTTTAAGCATTGTATTAAGATGGCACCATTGATTGTATCATAATTGGATAAGTTTATTTATTGGAATTTGGTAAAACCTGCTGTCTTGTCTTTCAGGTTTTGCTGGAAGTTTAAACAGAAATAAATCAGAGCTTAAGTTAAATTTGACTGTGGAGTCCTTGGGGTTCTCTGAGTTTGGTTCTTTTCTTGCAAATGTTTCATTACCTGGCTAGGTAACATCTTCAGTGCTAGAATGGGATGAGGTTTGCTCTCTATTTACATATTGTAGCCTGCCTTGCCAGTGCTGGTGGGGGTGGGGGTTTTGTTTTGCTCCTCTGGTAGTTCCTTGATTAGCATATGTCTACTGCTTGAATTAAATTTTACTGTCAGATATGTGTGAATGCAACTATTCTGAGTCATTGAACAAAATGAACAAACATATCACAGGGCAGAATTTAGTGTTCCACAATTTATTACTGAGATGATTGCAAAGATTCCAACTCTGTTGCAGGAAGTATTCCATACCTACTTCTTCCCTACTGTGAACAACACAATTCATTTCTTCTATTGCCTTTATTGCTCAATTTAATTCATTCTTTGGCTTAGCAAGGCATGAATTTTATGTGCTGATTCCCATGAGGAATATTCTTAGCTGTTCTTTCAATAAAGTGCACCTTGGTCTTGGGTTTCTGCCTTCTCAGTTAAACAATTCACCTGAATGTTCTCAGGATCTCCTCCACACAGATCTGGAAAATACTCGATTCCAAACTATTTATGGTCCTCTGCTAGGATGGGACTAGAGCCAGATGGTATCAGTCAGATCCAGATCTTTGTGAAATTTCATGTAATGCTATGGCACCACCATACAAGGGATTCCATCTGTCTGTTTTTATTTCTTCCTCATTTTTTATCAGGCATAATTCTTACCATAGCACTATTGGATCAGATTATCTTGTGTTTTGGTTGGTGGGTAAACAATGTGGCTTTATTATTAAGAGTGAAAGACATCATTCCTGATGGTGCTTTAGTATGAGGATACCTGTTCACCTGAATTATATGGTTCCCATTGCGTCATAATACAGTCATGGCAGAATTAGGTGTGGAATTACTATCAGTTAGATCTGACTATGGAGTATATCCAAGATTATTAGAGAAAGATAACAGGATTCCACTGCAGCAAACGGAACCATCTAGCCTACCTTGATGATCCCAAAAAAGCTAAGTTGGCTCAGATTTTGGTAGTACTTGAATGGAATACACCAACAAATCCCAGAGCTGCTTGGGAAGTTAAAAGAAAATCATCCTGGGAATGGCAAATCACTTCTATATTGCTGCCAAAAAAGGCAATCTATCTTAAAAGGACTCCATATACTATTTTGAAGCTCATAGTGAAAAAAATAGACATCTATATCCTGTGATTACCAGGACAAATACTGTATTCCCTATATTTAATTGTTCTGTGGACCTTTCCCACTTCCACTTAATCATGGCATAGCCATGCCCAGACAATAAGTTTTTTCTTCTTTGTCACTAGACCATGACTGAGTCAGACTTATATCATCCTTAGCTGTACCAGTGTTTCTCCTTAAGCAGATGGCATCCAATGACAACCACAAGGTATGCAAAATTTTACAGTTTGCTAACCATTAAGTTTGAGTTGAGGTCAACAGGAGATTAGTGCTTATTGGCCTTTTCACACTGGTAAAAGCATTCACTCTCCTCTGATGCTGAACAGCTCTGTCTGCTGCCATTTTGCTATTATGTTCCTACAGTTATGGACACAGGATATGGTGCTGGTCGTCTAGCAGAATTGTGCAGTAGTATTAGGCTATCTCTTGGCAATAATGTAAGTGCTTTAATTCTTTGGCCTGTAACAGTTTAGTACAAGGACTCTTGAACAGAGCACAGAGTAAGTTGTAAATTGGCATTTGCTGCTTATATAAAGCACAGTCAGGAACAGAAGAAAAACTCTAAGTAAAAATGTTGCTTTTGATTCTGCAATTCATAACTCTTTTCCCTTTATTCATCCTGGGTTATGACTGAATGGGGGTATAGGAGGAGGGGCACAGGAAGAGATGACTGGCCTCTGCCAGATTCACCATATTCCTGCTCCAGCCTCTTGACTGATGATGTGCAGAAAAGTAGGATAGCAAAGCTGAAGAACCCAACCAATCCCTCTGCCTCTCACACTCTGCAAACATAAGATCAGGACAGCACCATTTGGCAATAAGTCAGAACAGGGGCAATAGAAGCAAGATACAGATTGGCAATGGGGGCAGCACATTTCATTCATTATGGTTTTCTCTGTACTGAAGATTGGGTGGGTAGCACTTTAACTCAAAAGTACAGAAAGGCCCTGTGTCTTTAGTATACCTGATTTTTTGTAACATTATCCAGCCAGAGAATCAGAATGCAATGTATGGTATAATAAATACTAATTAAGGGATGAATGTTTTTCTTACCACTCCTTCTTGCTGAGGGATATGTAAAATTATATGAGAAAATATGCTAGTCCCATCCCAATTCTTTTTCTTATTTCACTCAAATATCCAGTGAACATTTTGTCTTAAGTGCCATCTGGTGGCAGTTTATGGATGGATAAACACCTTACCCCTGAGAAATTTGATCATGAGGTAATACTGCACTTTATGTTAATTATGTGGCTAGGAAAGAATTACATTAAAATTGCACACACACACACACACACACACACACACCCATAAGTCATAGTTAATCTTAGAGAGAAAAAGCCTCCACATTAGCCTCAGCCACCTCTTCCTATATACTACAGTCGCAATAAAAATTCCCATTCAAGGATTATATATTTAAAATTCCCTGATGGGGTTATTAGATATGCAACTAATTCAAGATATTTAACATTCTGTGAATATTTTACCCAGGAAACCTCCCAAGTTGTATCACATCCCCTCCCCTGTGAGAGGGGAAAGTGACAATACTAAGTAGCAAGTCTAAGTCTAAGTCCTTCTAGCATTTGTTAAGCCCTGCTTTTCCCAACTTTAAAAGATGCAACTAGATAACAAAAGATGCATCTTCTTCATTTTGCATATAATGCTATTGCCTAGAATTGCAAGGCAACACATTCAGGAAATATTAACAATATTGCAAGGAAACAATAATGTTATTATTAGGAAGACTCTGTTTACAAAGAATGTCGAGATCTGCAGTTGTTTTCAGATCCATTTTGGCACATCTCCAAGGTTTTTAAACATTATATTAACTTCAAGCCTTTGCATTATATAATGCTGCTTTGGAAGAATTCAGTTTCAAAATAAACTGAAACTTGGCATGTGAATCTAATTTTATGAT
This sequence comes from Liasis olivaceus, assembly GCA_030867105.1. Classification (NCBI taxonomy): domain Eukaryota; kingdom Metazoa; phylum Chordata; class Lepidosauria; order Squamata; family Pythonidae; genus Liasis; species Liasis olivaceus. The sequence goes on along the minus strand of CM061351.1, from coordinate 56,213,413 downwards.
TCTTGGATCCAAGTCTTTTGCACATTCTGTTTGCAATTAAATCTATGAAGTTAGATTTAGGTATGGAAGAGATTATTAGCAAGTTGGATAGTATGCATGTGCATTTTAATAAGGTTTCAGAGAAAATTACTTTCATTTCTGTAGAGGATTTATTTATAGTCAAAACCAAAACCATTACAAGGTAAAATAAGCATAAAGAAGAACTAACAACCTCTTATAAGCTAAGAGTTGTTAATATATAATGCTATCTGAAAGCAATGTAAATTCCAACATTTGACTCAAGTTCTTTATTGTGAATGTAGCCCTTCATATCAGACAATCACAGGATACCAGGCTGCTTGCCTGACATAGAATCTACATTTTCAGGAGGGAAAGATGCTCTCTCTGTTATACTGTACTATATGCAAAGATATGCCCCAGTACCTCCCTCTGTAGAATGTAGAGAAAAATGTTTTGTGGTTTTAAATGTTTAGAAAGGAACTGGAAAGAAGCTGTGGATTAAGGTTGAAAGTTGTGGGGACCAACGTGGTTCCCCAGAGTATCAGATTAAAGTTTGAAATTGCCAATAAAAATGGGAAATTTGGGTAAAAAGAAGCAGGGGATCTTTGCTTCAAGGGGAAAAAAAAGGCTATTTCCATAGAAAAAGATTAATCTATTCTAGCCATGATTTGCTTTAGATTGTTTTTTTCTGTGAGCTGCTAAGCCAAGTCTATTGTTCTTATTTTTCTATACAAGTTAGAAAATTAAGTGTGTAACCTTAGCCTTGCATTCTATCCTTCTAGGCTAGGTAGGAATATATTCACTTTATTTATCATTTTCTGGCAGTCTGTATATTGAATTGCTGTCTCACAGAAAGTGTTCATTTATAGTAAACGAACACTAATGTGTGGACTGCCTGAAATATTGTACTTTCTTCTGCAATTTCAATACTTTTGTATTTTGTCTTTTCTTCTTTAGATAAAATTTTATTTTCTTTATCTCTGGTGAGGTTTGTCTATCTCCCATGGAAGGAAAAAAGGGCTGAAATTTTGAGTCACATGCCTATATGCTATGTGATCAGGAAGTAGCATTTTTGAAATTAGCTCCATTATTAATACTGTAATGTTGACCATAAAGGCAGCACAGACTGTGACACCCATATCTTTTTCAAACACCATGATTAGGGAGAAAACACCAAGTGAGGTACCCCCTGGAAAATAAGCAATAGCAGTACAAGCTACCAAGTCACTAACCTGAAGCAGGAGGTGGGACCAAAATGTCAAGCCCAGAAGAGGTTTGAGACCTCCAATTTTTTCCCATTAGAGCAGTGTTGTCCAAACTTGGCCACTTGAAGATGAGTGGACTTCAACTCCCAGAATTCTCCAGCCAGCATGGAGCAACTCCCAGCAACTTCTGGGAGTTGAAGTCCACTCATCTTAAAGTGGCCAAGTTTGGACAACATTGCATTAGAGGCTCAGCCATTCCCCTATATCCTCATTAAAGCAACTGCTACTGAACAAAATTTGGTACCCTTCTCAAAGCATGCATTTCCTATCCTGGTGAACAAGCAGTTAACCAAGCAGTTAACTAGCAGAGGTGTTATTATAAAAAAGCACTAAGACTGATACATGGCACAATACAGTGAAACACAAGAAATTCATTTAATTGATTCTCCTTAATTGCACAGGGGCAGAGGTGGTCTTGTTGGGTAATATTGTTATAATTCTGCTCCAGAACTATACATGGCATAGTGCTAGGTTTAGCCAACAAAAGCACCATGCTTATGTATAAGACATCTGACTTTAAACAAACAAGCCAAGTTACAAGGCAATCCTATATTTTCTTTGGGGGAAAACTATTTTTCCAAGAATCCCTAGATTTGAAAACTGATGATTTTCAAACCATCACTCAATTCAGTACAACTCATGTCGTAATAATGCTAATAAAGCCTCATTACCAATAAATAGTATCTAAATGAGTGGTATTTTGGCAGCAGGCATTAGTCTGTGATTTAGGAAGCTTCAGGTTTGTGAAAGTGGTTTTACACACTATATCTTACCATATGCTCCACTTAAAGGTAAAAGATAATATAGGCAATTTTGTTTGAAAACAGTAATCTGATACAAAAGAAACAATGATGGAATTGAAATTAAGACCACAGGGTTAATAATCAGAAGTAAGAATATATAATAGAAGTCCTCCACTTGTTTTATTTTACCTTTTAGCTACAGGCTGATTTAAATGCTGGGAAACACATTATTATAATGCATTCATAATTAAACTGCTAGGATTTACAAATTTAAATAACCATGCATTTATGTCCTTTTAACCAAAGAAATATACAGATTCAATATATGAAAACTATTCCTAACTGCAGCTGTGATTGAGTACATATACCTTTCTTTAAAAATCAAACAAAAAGCCTACTGATTGGCTCTTTTGCAGGGTTAAAAGCAGGATGGGTTTATTAAAGGAACACATGCAGAACATGGCTTGGTAACTCTTTCCAAACCCTTTACGAGCAGTGGCCATAGGGTTGTCTGTATTTTCCTCTGTGCAATGAAGTAACATGATGTGTGTATTCACATTTCTGCTTTTCTGTCATGTTGCAGCTGTATGCGTGTGTATGTACAGTATGTGTGCACTGGGAAACAGAGGGCAGGGTGCATATGTTCCACTCTGGGTCTTGTGACCGGGAGAAAGCAGGTGGGGGGGTGTAGACAGAGTACTCAGCAACATTCCGAGTCACTGCCCAACTGTGTCTCCAATATGGATACACTGAGGAATTTCTTTTTGCCTCTGGAAATGTATTCTTATCACCCCCCAGCTGGGTCTGGTCCATTTTCAAAATTGATCTTTCCTTTGTTACTTTTTTCTAGTACAGTAAATTTGGTGGAATTCAGTTCTAGTTTTGGAGGATTATTCTGATGATGGATCTTGAGACAGACTCAAGTTCTTTCTAGCACTTCTTTTGGAAATATATACATGGAATGGAAACTTTGTCTCAGTTACATTTATCCTATATGTATTGTAGCATGCACAGAAAAGATTTAATGAGTAGTATGCTAGACCTGGGAGATCATCATTCAGTTCCCAACTGAATCACTTGGTCGCTATGCACAAGTCTTTTCCATATAAATGGAAAAGTGCAAGCCAGCATATGGTGGACAAGATGCTGCACTAAGACGAGGGAGACCAGGTTGATCATATTCATAAGTCATAACAATTCCATGGGTAACTTTGGGCTGGTTTCTTTCTCTTACTCCAAAGTACTTTATAAGGTTCTTATGAAGAAAAGCTGGAGGAATAAGTGATACATATATTGCCTACACACACACACACACACACACACACATGTATATGTATATGTATATGTATATGTATATTCCCCACACCTGCCTTGTAATCAGGTTGGGCTAAGAGAGGTGTTAGATTAAGACTGAGAATACCCACAGTCAAATACACCCACAGCCATAGACACTCATCCCATTGTGGCATACGGGTTTTGTGCCCAGACTAGGTGCTGCTGAGCTGGCACGAGTCAGAAAAAATAAAAAATAAAAAAAATAGGGAGATGAAGCTCAGGGATGGCCTTGGAGTGCAGCTGTGCTATCATAAGGGCAGATGAGATGCCCTGGCTGCTAGCCTGGTCTGTTGTGGGGCAGATGGAGTATTCTGGCCAAACTTAGTATATAGGTATTGGGGTTCTAAAGCCCTGGGGGGAAACCCATCTCAGTTGCTGGGGACAGTGCTGCCAGTTTGAGCCAGAGAGAGAAAGAGAGAAAGGGTGGGAGGGGGGAGAGAAGGAAGATGGAGAGACATGTTACCATGTTTGAGCCTGTGCTGCTCTGACACAATAAGACAATAAGTGCTTTTGGAGATAATGTGTGGTAAATTGATGACTGGAGAGACACATTGTTGTGAGTGTGTGGGGCCACTGGAGTGGCAGTTGCCACTGGAGTGGTAAGTTTCCTGGCCTCAGAGGGAAAAGAGGAGTGAAGATGTCAGCTGGAGGCTTTCTTGGCAGAAGAAAAGCAAAGACCCAGACAGAGGGACATGCTTCATCCAAAACCCCAGGCAGATGGGACAGAGGGGGGTGGCTGTCTGCAGAAGGATGTCTATAGACCTTGGGAAAACCCCAGGCCAGAAGGGCTGGGCAGAAGTTCCAGAGAAAAATTCATCCTGCAATATCAATATAGAAGGAAAGCTGTTGAGGTCCAAAAAAAGTCAAAGAAAGACTCTAAGCATACACCATCATAAATCAGCCAGTTCCCTTCTTATCTCTCCCTCTTAGTGAAAAACTGAGGGGGGAGGGAAGAGGAGAAAGGGGAAGGGGTTGGTAGCTAAGTGTTGGAGCAGGTAATTGCTAGCAAACAGCTCTGAGGGAGAGGTAGTTAAAGCCTTTGAAGAGACAGGAGGGAAGAAGAGACTTTCTATCACGAAGTTTGGGTGCCCTGTTGTACATAGTTCTGTTTTTTCCCTAATTCCTGTAAATATACTTGTACATATTAAAAGAAATAAAAAAGCCTCCATGTTATCTGTCTCTGTGAAGCAATTGTTCTGCTTTAAGTCAGATACTCCCTCAGGCGTAAAAGTACTAGCAGTCATGTGTGACATAAATACCTTATGATCTCACTTCCTGGAGTAACATGGAAGTTTTCAAATTGATTAAAGTCAACCAGAAGTTGTGAAATGGTTTAGGGCAGAACCCACTTCATAGAAGTAGATAAATTTACTCCCCTATAGAAGTTACATGTGGGAGTTCTATTAAGTGGTATACAGTAAGTCTTACCTGGAATGACCACAAGGAATTGCTACATGAAATATTACATATAGTAAGTTTTATCTGCTAACTGTGAGTATTTCATATTTTACAGTATTCAGTAGGATATCATTGTGGCAGAACATCTGGGCTACTAGCCAAGGAAACACTAAGCTCTGATGTATTTAATCAAGCAGAAAAGAAAAATGGCAATTTAAACTTTTATATCACATAAATTGCTTTAAATAAACAATCTTGGCACATCAATCATTTTTTTCTTTCCATACTACCAGAAATCTTCCATTCAGTACATAAGAACAACAAAAACAATAATAGAAACAATTCAGCATGTACACATATTGCTCAGAAATGTCTTTATTTCTAAAAGGTCAAGGACCACTTCCTCACTTGTATTTGTGATTTTTGTTGTTGGTGGTGGTGGTGCTGCTGCAAGATATAATTTCTGGAAGCCAACTTTTGTTCATTTGTTGCTTTTGATGCTGTATTCAACAAACTCCCCAGAAACCTATGCTTGAACATATATGTAACATTCTTTCTGGGGGATTTAGATGTTTACACTTAATCACCCTGACTGGGTGGGCAAAAAGTATATGAGCAATAGCAACACTAACAATAATCAAAAACTGTTGGAAGCATTTGCTATGACATCCACCTGAAACCAATAGTTCTTGCCACAGTCGTCAGTTCTTTAGATCAAAGGATGTTTATTTTATTTCAATGTGAATTATTTTCTTTGTGTGATTGCCAGCTCTTGCTCTAAAGTGTGGACTTCAGTTCCCCAAATCCCCTGATCAACATGGCCATTGATATAAAGGCTATCAACTTTGATACCTGCTAATCTCATGGTTTCTGCGTATCAGTACCAGCGACAGTCCGTGACTCTTGCACATTTACAGCTGAGATAGGAAGGAATGAAGTTTCATGCTGGAAAACTTGAGAGATCTTGAAATAAACCACTTTCAATAGGACAAAAATCCAAAGCTGAATGAAGAATATGAAATAGAATCTGTCCTTTAATCTAGCAAAAGGAGCAAAGCGTGGACTCCAGTCACAGATCACAATATGGAGCTGCAGGAGCGATTCTCTAGCCCTTCTGCTTTTTTGAAAATTACAGCTCACATTGGCATGCTTGTTGGAGCTTCTGTGAATTGTAACTCAGAAATATGAAGAAGATAATTGTATCCCTATTACTGATATGGGCCCTAAATCTAATCCAGAGAGTACTTCTCTTCAGAGTCTTTCTACTTATAGACTTTATATGGAAATGCATCAACAACAGCCTCCCACTTAGTGGCATGTCCAAAAATTACCATAACTTGAGTAAGGTTATAAGTAAGGTTATAAGGTAACCTGAGGAACCGTCTTGTCCCCATTACATTGACCCATCCCACCTGGTCCATCAGGAAGGGTATATTATGGACCCTGTTGCCTAGAGAGTTTTGTCTGGCAGGGTCCAGGAGGAGACCCTTTTCTGCCATGGCTTCCGCCCTTTGGAACATCTTGCCCCCTGAGGTGAGATTGCCCCCCACTTTGCTGGCCTTCTGAAAGGGCATTAAGACCTGGCTCTGCAAACTCGCATCAGGACCTAATGGGGGTTTGCAGCCCTGCGGGTGGCTGGTAGCCTGAGGATACTCTGTACTTTTTTAGTGTGTATTGTAGTTTTAACTTTTTAGCTTAATTTTAACCTTTTGTAGTTTTTAACTTATATATTTTTTTCTAGGATTTTCTAGTTTTTTATTTGTAACACTGCCTGGAGTCACTTGTATAGTGAGATGGGCAGCATACAATAAATAAATAGATAAAATAACCCAGTCATGAATTCTTTCACATCCCACTGTGTGATATCTGACATTACATTACGCTAGCTGTATATCATCGGAATACACATGTGCATATGTGTGTTGTGTGTGGGTGTGTGGGCCTGTGTATCTTCCCATCAGTACAGGAAGGAGTTATTTTATTTTACAAAATACAACACATTTTGTCAAAAAGAGATTATAAGTGATATGTTAGTATATGAGGGGAAAGGACAAAATCTTTATAGAGCTGGAAAACGACAGTTTTAATTTGCCATTATTTTCTTCAGCCAGAAAGAAGGTGTTAAAAATAATAATCAAGCACATGTACTGTACATCACTGAATTGCCATTGACAATCAGACTGATTACATTAGGCTGGAGTCTCAGCTCACAGTGCCCTCAGCATTCCTTGGGTTACTGCCACCTGTGTTGAGCTGACAGTAAAGTAAGAGAAAGATCAGTTCCTTCAACAGAATAGTGAAGTTATTTTTACCTCCCTCCGCATTACATTCTGCACAATCAAATGTCAAAAAGCACATGTATTTGAGTCTTTCTGAAAGAGTCATTTGAATGAGACAAAACTGGTGCCTTGTACTGATTACAAGGGGCAATTAGAAAATATATATAAAAGGAGAGAGTGAAGTACAAAAGATTAAGTGCCAGGTGAAAGAAATACCTTTATATAGTTTGGTACAGATTGAGGTGAAAGAAATACCTTTATATAGTTTGGTACAGATTGATATATATATGAATGGCCTTTTCCTGACAATCCTCTCCAGGCTGCGGTCATCCCTGCTGCTTGTGCACCTTTTTCTACCACGCTTTTCCCTTCCACATAACCTTCTATTGATGTGCTTTGATACAGCACTTTGGGAACATCCAACTTCTTTTGCAATTACCTTTTGGGGCTTTCCCTCCTTATGGAGGGTGTCAATGATGGTTTTCTGCACAACTGTCAGGTCAGCAGTCTTTCCCATGCTTGTGATTCCTACTGAACCAGCCTGAGAGACCATTTCAAGGCTCAGGAACCCTTTGCAGGTGTTATGGATTCATTAACTGATTAGAGGGGGACACTTTGAGCCTAGAATATTGAACCTTTTCACACTATTCTAATTTTCTGAGATTGTGAATTTGGGGTTTTCATAAGCTGTACGCCATAATCATCACAATTATACCAAAGTAAGGCTTGACATATCTCACTTTGCATGTAATGCGTCTATCTCATATATTGGTTTCACCTTTTGAGTTGCCATACTGACAGAAATGAACATTTGCACGATATTCTAATTTTTCGAGTTTCACCTGTAGAATGTCCTGTCTCTTTCTCTCTGTTTAATATTTGACTGAATTCCTTATTTCATAGGTACTCAAACAAATGTTCTGTAGAGTAGTAATAGATGTAATGTAATAGAAGTAAGTTGGTGATATAGGTTGGGCTGGTGGAAAATATATTATAAATATCTGGAGGGAAAAGATTGTGGCTGTTGCTTATGCTTCTCTGACAGTTTACTCCAATGATGAATGCATGCAACACACACACACATACCCACAATCATATGGTAATTCCCATAAGCGCTAGAGTGATGAAAACTAAGAATACTTTCTGCAACAGCTCAGGGATGTTAGCAAACTTCTACAAGTAAACCTGAAATTACTCCACATGGCCAATTTGTCTCTTAAGCATTGAAGAATATCTGTGGAGTTTTGTGGATAGAGGAAAGAGGAGAGAGTGGACACCATCCAGACTTCATTTTGAGTAGTGTTTGTTCTGGCCTGATTTCTCTATGATAAAAAAGCAAGATCCAGGAAGGAAAAAAAACAACCAAGATGTATTCTTTTACATAACTGATATCAAAGGTATGAGATGCCAATTCACACAATTCCCCTTCCCCATGGCAATCCCCAGGCTTCCAGCATTTTACTTATTAGTAATTAGTGAGGTCCAGGTAACCTTACTTATTCCAAAGCAGGAATCTGTTGTAAAATTATTGGGAAGGAAAGAGATTACTCTCATCAGCTCCTCCTTGTAACTCTGTTTAGGATTAACCATGATTGAGAAGGATGAGGAAGTAATGTAATGGGTTGATGTATCTATCTGTCAGCCTTTTGAAGGTCAGGTCAGGGAACACATGCCACAAGGAATGCTGGAACTCTGTTGTGATATGGTTTAACAACAGTATCTTGAAAAGCTATTGGAGTTTCCCTTTGTCCCCCTTTTATACCAACAAAATCAAAATGGGGTCATCCTGAGTTGTTTCTTCTTCTTTCTTTCTCATTCCCTCTTCCTTTCCATAAAGGAAGTTGAAGAAAGAGCTAAGTTGATGTTTACTTAATATTTCTTGCATTCCTTCTTCAAGATTATCTCTAATCTTCTACACCATCTTCTTGTCTGTATATATGTTTGCTTTGGACAGCAAGACAATTTTTACATGTTTCTGGTCCATAATTGCCAGAATATTATGCAGATATGTGTGAACCATAAGATCTTCAGCAAATCCAGAAATGAATTAAAATGAGCTTCTCAAAAGGTACAGTATTTAAAGAGTCCCTCCTCAAAATGCATGATCCAGTATAGTATTATTTTTCTGCAAATACTTCATTCACCAAGGCTGCTGCTCTTTCTTTCTCCTCTGGAACCCTTGTATTCTGCTTGCCATTCTAACTCTTCTGCTGTGGAATATAAAGTTACTATTTAGGATTCCAGAGGTAATCTAAAGTGAATAAGTCTTGAACAATTAGTGGCAGGTTTTTAAGAATGTTTGAGAACTGGACTACTGGAATACAATTATTGATCATACTTCTGCACTTCTCCAAATTTTGCCTTACAATATTTGGCTCAAAGAAGTACTGTAATGTAATGTAGTATAATGGTGCATACTGTATTATAAAATATATTTACAAAAATGAGCTTGGAAAATGAATAAACTTGGAAATATATAGTTTGTGAGGAAATGCATTCATAAATGTTTTTGTTTCTGCATTTGTGAAAAAAAAAATAGAAGTAATTAGTATGGAAATGGAATGGATGGAATAAGACAGAATTACAAATGAACATGTGAATGTGGTTTGCAAAAAACCTCATCCATCCTGTTTTCTTCCAGTAGGTGGTGTCATAACCCTTTATACATACTTTACTGAAAGCATGATAGAAATGTGAGTACTTTGGTCAAGTGTAATCAAGCATTTTAATAATTTGCATTACTTCTTGAAAAAGCAGGAGGATATTCCAGGGCCACCTCTCCAAGAGACATTTAAGAGCTCCTTTGATTTTGCCATTGAGTTCACTAGAGAACAGTTTCTTGGGGACCTATTGGCCGATCCTTACTCATCAAACATATTTTATTATGCGATTGATATGTCAGATGCTATCTTGAAATAGTATCTACAAAAGGAAACATATTTTCAAACACCAGTGAAAGCAGAATGACACCAAACAATAGAAAAACCCTCTACCCTACCTTGGCAACACATGTGCTTTAATAGTTTGGTATCCACTAACACATTCATATTCATAAATAGTAGGCTGTACTCATATAAAAGTAAGTCTTACTAAACTTTCAGGGATTCATTGCTGTTACTAAACATAAATAAGATTGCACTATTAATGACAACTGACAATGCTACCCTTCCTGGATATCCTCATCAGCAGAGGAAACAACAGCAAATTAGAAACCCAAGTCTATGGGAAGACAACACACACTAATCAAGTACTCCATTACTAAAGTAACAGCCCAACCTCCCACAAGAGGAGCTGTGTAAGAACATTATTCAAACAAGCACAAATGCACTGCAGCAATGCAGAACAGCAGTAAAAGGAAACAGACCACCTATATAACATCTTCCAACAAAATGGATATCCACGCAACTTTATCAAAAAGTGCCTGACCACTCAACCTACTATAACACAATGAACAGAAGTTATGAAAAGGATAACACTGCCATACATCAGAAACGTCTCAGAAACTACCAACGGACTATTACAACCACATGGCATCTCTGTAGCACACAAACCAACTATAGCCCTCCAAAACATCTTAAGCAAACCAAAAGACCCAGTAGCCCAAGAAGAAAAAACAGGAGTCATCTACAACATACAATGTAAGGACTGTAACAACCACTATGTAGGACAGACAGGCAGAAGGCTAGCAGAGCGCATCCACGAACACCAACTAGCAGTCAGACGACATGATGAAAACTCCTTAATCTCACAACACATGGATAGATTTAACCATAGTTTCAGCTGGGAAACTGTCAGCATCTTAGACCAAGCTAAATCCAAAAATGCGAGGGAATTCCTGGAAGCTTGGTATTCAGACAAGGCAGCCATCAACAGGCACATAGAGATAAACAACATCTACTATTCAAAAGAGACAATAAAAAGGAAAACAAAAGACCAGAACATCTCACCAGCAGAGATTAACACCAAGATTATCATCTGATATACAATCAGCAGTAAAAATACCCTAATCAAGGAACTACCAGAAGGAAAAAATAAAACAAAACAAAACCCACACCCCCACCAACACTGGCAGGGCATGCCACTGAATATAAACAGAGAGCAAACCCCATTCTATTCTAGCAATGAAGATGTTACCTAGCCGGGTAACGAAACATTTGCAAGAAAACAGTCAAGCTCAGAGAACCCCAAGGACTCCACAGTTCTTTCTGCTTAACAATGTTATCTCCTCCTCGGCTTCCTCTCCCATTAAGGTTGTCAATGTCTGAAAAATGAAATGTGGACCCCTAGCTGGAACCACAGCAGAGCCAGAAGGTGAGGGAACAGAGCCTGAAGAGATAAAGTCAAGGTTACTGTGCTCGGTGAAATCCAATGAAAAGGTGCAAAGCCTAGCAGTAAAGAAATAAAAAATAAATAAAATATCCTTCAGTTCTCTTAGCACTCTCCTTCACAGATTTCTCTATGATACAATAGCTCATGTGGAGTCTGTTGCCCCACGGTGGGCCATGGAAGTGCCTCACAAAATAATCTATGTCAATCAGGGCAAACCACATGAAATGGGATGGAAAATGGGTCACACTCTGGAAGGAAGGTGCCTCCCATTCCACAAATATGAATATTCAGAAAACTGAGTTGGTGGCAATATATCACGTCTAGAGATGATACCTAGCATTCTTTCATCACAGCCATTTTCAGGCAGACTGCTCTAAGCTGAATAGAAAAAAGGATAGATAGATTTCAGAAGACTGTGTTCTTTTCACCGAGAAAGTATAACTGACTTTCATTTCTTTCTCTTTCCTGTTCCTGCTGTACTAACTGAAAATGAGGAAAATACAGATGAACATCGCTTCCATGGGCTTCTTTACCTTCCTAAAAGAGAATGGGATATAATGATCTTCTAATGGTAACAACAAGTCTTTAATTTGCTCCCTGTGGTAATCTGGCCCCTAGAATTAGATCTGCTGCAATCACAGACATGGGTAGAACAACCAGTCAGATTGGTTAATATCTACAGTTCTGACATTTTCTGTGCTTCTATACACACCATTGCAAGAATACAGTAACAATCTTAAGTACTTAGATGTGCAACCAACCAAAAGACAAACATCTGAATTGTTGGCTACTTTTTGAGCAGAAACATTTATATATTTATTTCATATAGAAACATTATTCGCCTACACAAAATGATAAACAGTCACGATTTTTAAGCAATCTTTTTCTTCTGGCTTAGTGTGCTTCATTTGTAAAATCCCCAAGGAAAAGAAGTTATGCAAACAGTTGTATTCTGAGATAAGTAGAAATACCATTATGCATTATAAGACAATATTCTCAAACAGTAAACAGAAAGGGGTTTAGGACAAGAATGAACATTAGGGTTAGCCATCTATGGAACAGAACTGAAAACAGTTGCTTTTGGAAAGAGAATCAGTATCAGCTTTTGCTTTTTTGTGGTATAAATCACTGTTGCTGGATGCGTGCAGCCTATTCCATACAGTACAATGCATACTATACTTTGCCATAGTGTATATTAAAATGTATTAAAATGATCTGCTGTAATATGTTTTCCTCTCTACCACTTCTGTATGCAACAGAGAAGGAAAAAAAATACAACAATGCATCTAATTTACAAAGAACATTTACAGTCCTGAAATGGGTTTACTACAAAAAATGGAATTATAACGTGTAATAGGTGTTTTCTTTGTAAAACAACATATTCTTAGAAAACTCCCCTGCTGCTAGGAATAGTAAATTGAGAATAACACTATTTTAAAGTTTAAGCTAAATGTTTGGTTCTCTGAACTGAGAATAAGCAAAATTAACTCACCTGTTTTTAATCTCTTTTCACAAATCTATATCTCCTTCAGGTTAATATGAAAATTTTCTACATTTGTTTAGGTGACAATTCTATATTTTGGGGTTCAAGCGGTAGCTAGGTACCATACCCATTTTCAGGTGAGGAAGGAAAGATGCAAAATATATTCTAATGTGGTATTCTGACAACTGAATTATCATGGAAATACTGAATATGTTTGTTAAAGACACTATGTTACGTACCAAGTTTACACAACTACTGACAGCTCTTTGTTTTCCTCAGGACAGCACATAGATGTGCAACTTTTTTCAGGCTAAGGGCACATTTGGCTTTTGAGAGTGTGCTTAGGGCTATACTTGGGGTTAGCTTGATTAATTACTCTCCTGTTCTCTCAAATTGGTCAGCAACTTTTGGAGCTGTTCCCAAAGCTCTGTGGAAGAGCACAAATTATCCACCTTTGACAAAGAAGCTGTCATAATTCTTCACCAGACTGAAAAGGCAGAGTTACAGGAAAACTCAGATGCATTTTCTTGTTTCCCATGCTTTAATATTGTGAATGCTGTTCTTCAGAATAATGCTCTTCAGAATATGGACATTATGTCTTTCCTTCACCCCACGTAACTGTAATGTTTCCATTCTTGCACACCTGTGACTCATTATCAGGCTTTCAGGTCAGAGACATGCTTGAGCCCATCAACTCTCTGTTTAGAAACAAGAACTTATCTTTTTTACACAGAAAGAATGACCACAGCAAATATTGGAGTCTTGATGGAAGATGTATGATTGGAGTGCCTGCTTTTTCTGTTCGCTTTTTTCCCCCTTCAATTTTGAGTTTACACAGTTGACAGAACAATTCAAGGGACACTAAATAAATTCTTTACCAGCAGCACAACGTGAATGTATGTCAAAAGGCTGTCAGTATGGATCAGGTAGTTGAAATAAAGACAGTGTTTCATGTTCAAATATCCCCCATCATAAATTGACTGGTTTCATGCAACCATATAAGTAAATCTGACTTCAAAGCTTACATTGGATGTGATTTAAATCTGTTGCAGAACAGGGCAGTTTTTCTAACAGCAGCAATAACATTCCATCTTTAGCTTACCTCGGGAAGGGTCTCATGGCCAAATAAGAAAAATTGTTAAGGGCAGCAATGACATTCTACTTTTAGCCTACCTGGGGTGTTCAGCAGCCTTGACAATTTACAGACATAGGAGATGAACTGTTCACAATACTCGGCGCTACCAGTGATGGCTGAGATTTGATCCATGGTGGCACTGTAATTAAGCTGTAGCAAAGCATGCTTCTCTGGTCTGTTGCTTACCACTGGAAAACGCTCTTGCAAGTCATGATTCACAGTAGTCCATACTTTGTCCTCTGCAAAAAAAATAGATAAGAACAGATTGGACTTAGTTGAAGTTCTTGCTATCTCTTATTCAGAGATGCATATTGAAGTTAATCCTACTAATGTTATTTGATCAACTTCTGTTGTCTCTGCCATCATGCATAGCTTGGTAGCCAAACCTAAGAAAAGGTAAGCTGGATCCAATTTAATTTCTATTTTTTTTAAAAAAAAATGCCTAAAAAGCAAGCATGAAAGATTAAATATGAGTTTTCCCACAAACATCATTTCTTGGATCTAAACCACTATTTTCAGGTGTGATTAGCTTTCTGCCATAAAATATACAGATTCAATTAAATACCATACAGTCATATATATACACAGGATTAGATCTCTCATTAGACCAAGAGAGGCAGCTGCCTCAGGCTGTAGATAGTCAGGAAGGGAATAGAAAACAGAGCTCTATTTCATTTGGCGTTTCCTGCAACCCAAAGCTAGTCTACTTTACTCAGATTAATTAAAGATGCTACCCCATCACAGAATTAAAGTAAAATTTGACTGCTGGTCTGGCTGGCTTATGTATGTTGCTTTGACATCTTCTCCTCAGGCAGTGAACTCTTCTATGCTGCCTTGCATGCGCCTGAGATTTTATTTGGAATACTTCAGAAAATGAAAACCTTTCTTTCATGATCAATCCCTGTAACATACTTTAGATACCTTTTGTGTGTTTCACAACTGAATGCTCTGAGCAAACCTATGCTAACGAACTTATATTTTAAAATGTTCCTTTCCTTTATGAAATAAGACCATTGCGTGTATTTATACCAATACAGATACAGCTTTTTAAAAAGGAACTTAGTATTTAGACTGAGCGCTAATTCTGTTAAGTGTAGTCAGGGGTTGTTTTCACATTGCCACTGAAAAACAGATCCCCCCCCCCCAAAAAACCGCCACAGATATTAACTCTTTGTTCATCACTTTACCCTGGCAAGCACTATCTTCTCTCTCTTTTCCCTTTGTTAATTCTTTCTGTCTTCCCAATGGCCTAGATTGTTTCTGACTTCTTTTCACAAGCTAGAAATGATAATTACTGGCTTCTAGTACCTCACTGTTTCTTTCTGTATTGCACAGGAACCCCCCCCCCCCCCAAACTGCTGGGTGCTGTTGCCACATTCTGAAAGATTCTTAACTCTTAATCTGAAATGATTATGTGCTCCCTAATCTTTAGTCAAGACATTCTTTAAATTCCAAATTATCTGGGATGCTATATGGATTGTACTTTATCAAGAAGGCAAACCTTTTCTAAATAGTTCAGTCAAAATAAATTACTACCAACTGATCTGATTCATTATGTTAAAAGAACTTAAAAGACGGGATCCAGGTTCCATTACAGTTGAAGGATTGGTGCACTTTTGCAAGATATTCTAAAGCACAATTCTCGATGCTCTTCTCTGATAAATTTCCAACAGTTAATAGGAGACAAAAGGCAAGTGTGCATGTAAACCTATCCTGCTGCTTGTGCTGAGCCTGTATCAAATCTCTGGTGAGGCCATATGGCATTTTGCATGAGTGCTAAATTCACTTAGCAAAGCAGATGTATCATACAGTAGCTGAGGATATTAAGAAAATAGGAGCCCATGTAAATTACTCTTTTGGCCTATTTTCTATTAATTTCCATCTCAATTAATGGAAAGCATATAATGTGTGTGTGTGCGTGTTTGTGTGTGTCTAAAGTTGAAGATACTTGCTAAATTATTGAAAGACTATCCTGGCACTCCTATTATTATTACTGTCAGTGTGGAAAAAGCTTTATGGTGGTCAACCTGAGCCTCTTCTTCCCCTCTTCTCAATATTGAGTGTTTAGTGTAACTAAAGAATGGGACCACCCTCACACCTATTACAGAAGTAGATCTCTGGAACAGGGTTTATGTGGGCATGTCAGAAAAAGGTGAGTATTTCAGAGCTAGGAGCAACCGAACTAGCAGGATGACTTAAGATGTCAAAGGAAGAACACAGAGTGGTAAGTCCCATGTGGGGAGGAAAAGAGTTGGCAGCCATGGGGCAGTGTTCAGGAGGCAGCTCAAAGGTGCTGAAGAGTCAGAAATGGTGACAGCAGAGCCATTAGCAGAATGAATCTCCAAGTAGCCAGCCAGTTTGTGTATCTGACTGTTCCAGAGAGTAAGAATCTAGCCTGAGCAAGAATAGCAAAGCAAGTTTTATAACAATAAATGGAGATTTATTGAAGGAAATAGGCAAAGATTAGCATCCAGCTACAGGTAACTGCAGCCTACAAGGAGAGGAGTCAGCAAGTAGTGTGTTTGCTAGGAACAAATGCAGAATTAAGACTCCAAGATTAGCAATCTAATAGATGAAAAGCAGGCAGAATAACAGATACAGATACAGAGAAGACAAGGAGTATATCCTTAAATCCTACTGTGGTCAGTAGTTTGTGAAAAGCTGCAGTGTCAGTGCCTCTGAAATCCCACTTCCAACAAACACGTTGCTCAATAGGTGGATGTGGGGTCTGCATTCTTCTGTAGTGCCAACTAGCTTGGGAGGGTGTGATCCCCTGACAGTTTCACCAGATGTATGTAGTTATTGTCATAGATGCATCCAGAACTACTGAGTTAGATTGGGCATCCTGACTGTAGGCAGAACTGTGCCTTCATAGTGAAAGAAACCAATACAGCAATAGCATCTCTAGCTGAATGTTAGCAGCTGCATGTATGTCCTATAAAGCCACAGTTAGAGCACAAAACAGTCCCCAAGACTGATTCAATTATTGTTCTCTTAGTTGATAAATAGGGAAAAACCAATGAAGCAACTTTAGATACAACAAATGGCACTTCTGCTTATGTGTAATGCAAAAAATGTGCTTAAAGCTGGACTTGATTTATTCAGCTATTTGTTGAGTGAAAGCCCAGAATTGGCTATCTAGTCTTCTTCAGGCAACGTTGTTATCAAAATGAACCTGCCCTGCATTTGCTGCTGCTGCTGCTGCTGTATAAGAACATTTCATATTGGGACTTCAGGACATATATGCCATGGATCTGATGATAGTTAGATGTATATGTTCAGAAGTAATATATTTTTTATATTTTATATTTTCTAAGTAATATAAGCCTCAAGGTAATATAAGCCTAAGTAATATAAGGCCTCAAGGTAAGTGTTGCTTTTGTATTTATATATATGATTACTAGCTGTTTTTGGTTTAAAGAGAAAATTACTGGAGAACAAAGAAACTCATACCAATTCATAGTATAATAGAGTTGGAAGGGGCAATTTAAGCTTACAACTTCCATTCCCTGCCAGTGGAAGAATCCAGGGACATCTGCAATGACAATCAACAATGTCAAAATGGTGGGTTGAAATTGAATCACATGTACATAAGAAAGGGCAGGACTTTGATCTCCTGGTTGCACCCACTGTTTTGTCATCAGTGACTATCACTTCAGATGCTCCTGGAAGAATCTGTAATAAAAAAACCCAGACAGATGGAGGTTTAGGCTCTGTTGAGCTTATCTAATAAAGGGAAGTTCAGCAGTTCTCTTGGGAATTGCTCTCTTGGAAATTGTTCTGAGCAGTTGCTACTATTCTAATATGGCCATAAAGCAAAAGACAGAGAATATAGAATGACAAGCAGATTTAGGGAAGGTTCCATCCTTTTTATCCCTGCCATGCTGCAAGTTTACGGTTACCGCTGCCAGAAATCTAGCACAGCTCGAGCTCCCCAGTCATCGGAAAGCATTTTCCTTAGCTTGTTGTCACGCTCTTCCTTCAGCGGTGCTGGACAGCAAATATAAAAAAATTCCATTAGCTGCTAGACTTTGTCCTTGTAATGCCAAGGAAGTAGAAGATACAGGTCATGTTCTCCTCCGTTGTACCTTCTACCAAGTTCCATGGAGTAAATTGCTCGTTCCCTTGATCAATAAGCAGCCTGGCTGTCAAGAATCAGATCACCTTCAAATGCTTCTTATGGATGATCGGCCTTATGTTACAGTGCAGGTAGCCAGGTTCTTTGCGGCAGCAATAAAGATCTGCCAACATCGGATAGGAAGCTAGCCGAAAGGTTCAGCAGTAATGGATTATAGTCAATTAGTATTTTAGTTTGCATTATCAGGTACCTTTAGAATGTGCCTCAAATGTATGATAAATTTTATCAGAATTTGTAATATTTTATTACTGTTATTTGACAGCTACCAGCTTAAACAAGGTCCTTAAGTAGACTTTTGCTTGCGTTGGTCACCATATTAAATCCTACCATTAGATCTGCTAGTCCTTAATAGGGCAAGCTCCTGCTATAGAGATGTATTTTATATAAGTCTAGATATTATTAAATTCCATTTAATTTTAGATATTATTACATTTTAGATGTCATCAAATTTCTAATTTTAGAGTTACTGTATTGTAGGTAAATTTCAGATACTACCTTACTTATATCTTAGACATAGAGTGCTTTGTCTGAATTCTACCTATGGCTTTGTGCCAGGTTGCTCTATATATGCATTCTAAATATGCATTAGATGTTATCTAAAGATTTCTCAGTTTTGTAAGTGATCACAGGTCACTTATGAACAAACTTCCTGTACTGGTCTAAGACTGTAAAAAACTGAAACTGAACTGAACTATTCTAATACAACTACTACTGCTCTCACATTTCATTCTTCATACATTTCACAGGCCTTTGAAATTGCAGAACCCAACTTGGTTGTTAAATATTTCAGTGGTTCAGCAGGCAGGGTACAAAATAGCAGCCCCTTCTGCCTGCCCTTTTCCAGCCTGATTTATTGAATCACTCTTAACCACTTTTATGGGAAGAAATTGTCTTGATTTCTTGAAAGGAATATTCTTATCTTGTAGCTATGCATAGAATCAGAATCATCTTTATTACGGTCACAGACCAGAACCACAAACAAAAGTACATTAAAAAATTCATTAAAGTGAATTAAAATACATTAAAATAAAATAAAACTAAACATAATAATATCTTTGCAGATTGGTGGGATCATCAATGGCAGTCAACTTCTGCCTGATTTTACAAACAGTGTAACAAAATTTAGCTACGTTCAAGGAAACTATATCATTCTGATCAGATAGCAACAACCGCACATAAAAAGGATCAGAATTTCCAGGATATTTTACCAAATGAGGAGTTATTAAATGGGTCTGTGAATCCTTATATGCTGAAGATCAAACCATCAAAGGTGAAGAACTTTTGTCCCAGCATGGGCCTTATGCCATCTCTGGAACTACCAACTCTGATATTGATGTAGCATTCTCTGATATCCAACATATACCTATCTCTCCGATAGCTGAATCTAACAACAATCAACACGAAGTGTCCTGCGTTTCCATCATCCTTCAGGACTTGCCTTTGATAATGGTCACTTCTGGGAATTCAGATTGACACTCAGATGCTCCTCAATCCCTGTCTATTCTCTCATGGAATATTGCAGGTTGGAATGCTAAATCCAAAGACTCTGCCTTCATAAATTACATTGCTGAATTCGACCTACTCCTACTCCAAGAAACCTGGCTTCACAACAGCTTGTATATAAGTGGGTATAAATCTTTTTCACTACCTGCAGTCCCTGGAGCAGGACGAGGCAGATTGTGTGGTAGATTAAATATACAAATCTCAACTAAACTACGTTCAAGCATTATAGAGTTAGATCCAATGAAGCACTATGCAATGTCTGTGCTGTTAAAATTTAATAATGCTCTATTATTATTGGTTATTTACCTTCCACCTGTTCAAAACAGGTCCCAATTTAACAATTTATGGACTAGATTTGAAGCATACATAAGTACTCTTATGCTAAATAATCCTTCAGCTAATGTAATAGTCTCTGGTGACCTAAATGCTAGGGTGGGGGCAAATGATAAGGCACTCTTTACTCAGTTCCATCAGTACCCTCCAGAACTAGTCACAGCTCCCCCTTTGTTAATCCAGCTATGCATAGGCTTGAAGCTGCATAAATCTAGAAGATAATAAGATTACATGTTTGGCAGGTGGGGGAAGACACCTGATGAAAGGCTTGTCAATTTCCTGTAATAGAGTTATAATAGATACATTGCATGAGAGGTTCTGGTTCTGGTGAAGATGATTCCTGTGGTTTGCTGCTTAGACTTGTGAGACTCTTGAGCAAGCTATGGATTTCTACTGTTCTAAACTTATTGGAAGTGAAGGCCTTAAGAAACTTTCCCCCTTTACCTGCAAATGTGTGTTTTAGATAGAGAAGTAATGCCAGCTGTCCTTCTAACCTGTAGTAGGTTAGCTTCCTGCAGAGTCTGGAATGTGGTTCAGCTCAGTTACTTGTATCTGAGTTCTGCTTGTAAACCCCAAATGTAATATTCCAACATTTCACTTCTTTTCTATCCTTACCCTCAAGTTTTCTTTTTTCCTTTATTGCTTGCTCAGTCGTATAACAATGTTAGGAGCCAACTGAACTCATGCGCAGAAAAAAAGCCATACGGTATAATTAGCTCCCATCGTATACTTTAAAAAAGCAAGAGGAGCAGATGGATCCACCATAGGGGCACAAGGCATCTCCTTTAATGAGACAAAATTTGGCAAGTACCTGGAGACCGCTGATTAGCTTAATGCTCAGAAGACCTATTTCAAACACAAGGTAAATTTCAAAGAAGAAAATGTATGTTTAGCTATTTGCCGCTATAGGTTCTTAGCGAGAAGTGGATCACTCTGAAAAGCTGTGGAGAGAAGTATCATGTTTTCCTGTCATTTATTTATTTAGGTGGATCTTAAAATACTACTTCAGGCTCACACTTTTCTATTTGTTGCAGAAAAATGAAATTATGGCACCAGTTGATTGGGACTGATAGAGCACAAAGGTTTGAACTGGCAGAGAACACATCTTCATATGCTGAATTACAAACAGGAAGTAGACAAATATCTTTATGCTTCGGGCACCCATTTAAATTAGCTTTACAGCCACCTTAATAATTTTCAATTTAGTGGTAGCCAGGAAGGATTTTGGGGCTACACTAAAAGCTTTCAGAAGACATACAAGGCCCTAGAATCTCAGACTGTGTGCTTCTGACATATTAACCAATGTTATTTCTATGTTATACTGTCTGATAGTTGAATATATTACTAGAATATATTATTAGATCTGCTATATCTGGGTTGCAAAACTTGCATGTGTGCAAGATGCCAGGAAAGAGAAAGAAAAAACTATTTTTTACTGGCATCTAATAGATCTCCAGATTTTGCTGCCCAAATATAATAGCTGCAGTTATTCTATACTATCTTTATGAGTAACAATGTTTTTAGCAGGTATACCTGATAAAAATGAATTTCTTGTATTCTCTGAGGATAGTATTTCAGAAAACTATATAAACCATCCAATACTTCAGAAATCTCACTGAGTTTCATGGATTTTTTTTTCTAAAAAAAAAGGATGTTTAATACTGTCATCTTATTGGGTAGTGATGACTATTAGTTAAATAGGCATATGTAAATGTAAATTATGTGGCAAAGTACATACAAACACAAATGGAAAACTGGAAACCACCTTTCTGGATGGAAGAGGAATTCAACAGACAATCAACTTGAATATCATCAAACAATTTAGATTTTCCTTGATGGCCATTTAGTTCCCTGAGGGAAAATTTTAATGTATTTTTATATTATTTTGATTTGCCAGTTTCAGAAAATTTAAAATTTTTAGATGTAGCGTAGGAATAATAACAAATTGTGCGCTAAGGCAGAAGATAGTACTACACAAAAAGACGTTATCTCTTATCAATAACCCACAGGAATTCTCTTCTCTTCTTCATTATTATTCATATTCATTTTAAGCACAATAGAAAGTAGGTCTGAAAAAGAAGTACTTTACTCGCAATCTCCATAGCTGCCCGTACTTTGTGGAACTCTCTCCCCATGGTAATCCAGCAGGCCCCACCCTTTTAGCCTTCCAGAAGGCCATCAAGACCTGGTTCTTTGCCCAGGCACTGGAGTGACTAGAGCTTATGGATGGCTGCTGGGGCATCCTAGACTACTGAGGTGCCAGTTTTTTTAGTTCTTCGTTTTAGTTTTCTTTTTATGGTTTTAGGGTTCTAGCTTTATTACTGCTGTGAGCTGCCCAGAGTTGTGGCTTAAGATGGGGGGGGTATGTAAAATTTTTAAATAAATACATAAAATCTTATCCTATGCCATAAAAATATTGGAAGGGATGAGGAAGTAAAATAGTTATTTGAACATATTACCCTGTTAATCTCTAAAGATTTCAGTTGCAATACAGTGTGAGGGAACTGAAATTAATGTAAATCTTATGAAAAATGGTGAGAAAACTAATAGTCAAAATCCTTTCACATGTCTAAAGAGGAAAAATGTCTGCCATGGATATCATTTGCAATATCAAATCACACATCCAATGGCAAGATTAATTTATTTTCAGTTTGGAAAGCTATATAGACATCAGTTGGGTTTGTAACAGTTTATGCCTTTTCATTCTTGATTAACTTATTTTTGAGTATACACTGTACACACCACAGGCCTAGGATTACATAGTGCCTATCCATTATATTGACTAGTAACTAGCATTATTTTTCGCTGCCCAGAAGAACAAGCATCCACCTATAACTGAATGGTTACATGATGTTCCACTATTAGAGTCATCAGGATAGTTATCCCAAGTGTGGTGGTATAATTTGATGTCTGCTATACAAATCTCTGGCATCAAATCATATAAAAATATATGCACCCATTGATAGGCTTCTATCTTTAGGTAGTTTGAAGGCAGCAGTGCATTTGTATAACCTAATACTGTGACCCTGGACCAGAGACACTTAATCTAAACCAGACAGATGTCTTTCTAGGGGGAAGAATGGAATGGTGTAACAAAAAATCACAATGTAAACATTGCTGTTTATGGTACATGTCGATAATATCACAAAGGATAATGCAAGTGTGAAATATAACAAGAAGGTCAGATCAATAACTTATCAAAGCATTCCAAGGGAAAGGTTACAATGCAATTGTATTAGTCCTTTTATCTTTCTGTTTCAAATGTAATTGACCAAACATATATAACATGGGGAGTTGTTTTGCTGGGATTCTCTCCTGCTGTCTACTGGTGGGGAGCCCAGTGATCACTGTAAGTGTATTCCAATAAAGTGTACTTTGTTGCTTCTAACTCCAAAATGCTTTAGTTTTCTTTTCAGGTGAGCAGTTTCCTCACATTCTAGTGGGAATGTTTTACATAGCACTATGCAGCAAGTGTCTGATGTCAGAACATCAGTTTGTGCCACTGATGTCAATCCCTTGATTGAAAACCCTCAACAGATTATAATGAAAAAGCTATTTAACAAAAACAGTTTTCCCCCCATTGACTAAAACATATGGTTTTGTTAGATTTTCAGCACATCTTGGATCAACTCAATTAAAAATATCAAGGACTCATGTCAATCTGAAGTGGTTAAAGGTGAAAATTATCCCCTAGGTAATTGTCTTTTCTAACTTAGTTCTCCTGTGAGGTTTGTGTGAAAAAATTTATGATGGGTTTCATTTAGTTTAGGTATGCAAAGCTTTTGTTGTTTGCAGCAGATTGTGTACCATGCTAAAGATTTATTATGTGCCTTTTCTTTGAGGCCCCAACTTTGTGGAATACCTTATCCTCTGAGTTGAGATGATTGATTGAACAATTGATTACATACCATCAAGTCATTGTTGACCCTTAGCAACCACATAAAATAGATTTTCTCTGTGAACATCTGTCCCCAACCTGGTCCTCGAGGTCTTCCAATGGTGCACCCATCGCCACTGTAACTAAGTATATCCACCTTCCCCCTGGTTATCTTCTTCTTCTCTTTCCTTCCACCTTTCCCAGCATTAGGGCCTTCTCCAGAGAGCTAAGTCTTCACATAATGTGTCTGAAGTAGGATAATTTGAGTCCAGTCATCTATGCCTTGAATGAGAACTCTGAGTTAATTTGTTCAATGACCCATTTGCTTGTTTCCTTGGCTGTCCATGGTATTCTCTGAAGACTTCTTCAAACCAAAGTTCAAAAGTGTCAATACTCTTTTTATCCTGCTTCTTCAAAGTCCAACTTTTGCTTCCATAGAGTGTCACTGGGAATAGCATTGCTTGCACTATTCTGATCTTTGTAGGTATAGAGACATCATGGCATCTGAATATCTTTTCCAAGGCCTTCATGGCTGCTCTACCAAGTGGTAGTCTCTGGCGTATTTCTTGTCTGCTCATTCCTTTACTGTTGATGACTTATCACAGAAGGAAGAAGCTATCTACCAGTTCAATATCTTCATTATTAATTCTAAGGCTTGTTGTTGTCATTAGTTTGGTCTTCTTTATATTAATTTTATTCCCATTTTTTCACTGTGCTCCACAACTTAGTGCAGATTAGTGCAGATTGTTCATGTTTTTTCCTCCAATTTTAAAATCACACTCCAACCCAGATTCCCTTTATATATACTGAGCATATAGGTTGAATAAATAAGGGGAGAGTATACAGCCTTGTCTCACTCTTTTGTGAACCTGGAGCCAGTCTGTTTCACCATCTTCTGTCCATACTGTAGATTCCTGACTTGTATAGAGGTTTCACATGAAGACAATGAGATATTCTGAGATTCCCATTTTGCTAAGCACATTCCACAGCTGACATGATAAAATTGAAGGTTTTCTGTAATTAATGAGGCACATACTGACTTTTTTATATTCTTTGGCTTTCCCATTTATGCAGCATGCATCAGCAATAATGCCTCTTGTTCCTCAGCCTTTTCTAAAACCAGATTGAACATCTGACATCTTCCTTTCCATGCAGAGCTCTAACCTGCACTGAATGAGCCTAAGCATTATTTTGCTAGCATGTGAAATTAAAGATATTGCATGATAGTTTGCACATTCTGTCTCCTTTCTATATATATTATTAAAGGATTTTTTAACAAAATAAAGAGAATAAAAAAAATAGTGAATAGTGAAAAAATAGAAATAGAAATAGAAACGGCTTCCAATCTTCTTGACAGGGGTTATACAGGTGAAACTCGAAAAATTAGAATATCGTGCAAATGTTCATTTATGTCAGTATGGCAACTCAAAAGGTGAAACCAATATATGAGATAGACGCATTACATGCAAAGCGAGATATGTCAAGCCTTACTTTGATATAATTGTGATGATTATGGCGTACAGCTTATGAAAACCCCAAATTCACAATCTCAGAAAATTAGAATAGTGTGAAAAGGTTCAATATTCTAGGCTCAAAGTGTCCCACTCTAATCAGCTAATGAATCCATAACACCTGCAAAGGGTTCCTGAGCCTTGAAATGATCTCTCAGGCTGGTTCAGTAGGAATCACAAGCATGGGAAAGACTGCTGACCTGACAGTTGTGCAGAACACCATCACTGACACCCTCCATAAGGAGGGAAAGCCCCAAAAGGTAATTGCAAAAGAAGTTGGATATTCCCAAAGTGCTGTATCAAAGCACATCAATAGAAGGTTATGTGGAAGGGAAAAGCGTGGTAGAAAAAGGTGCACAAGCAGCAGGGATGACCGCAGCCTGGAGAGGATTGTCAGGAAAAGGCCATTCAAAAGTGTTGGGGACTTTCACAAGGAGTGGACTGAGGCTGGAGTTAGTGCATCAAGAGCCACCACACACAGACGGATCCTGGACATGGGCTTCAAATGTCGTATTCCTCTTATCAAGCCGCTCCTGAACAACAAACAACGTCAGAAGCGTCTTACCTGGGCTACAGACAAAAAGAACTGGTCTGTTGCCCAGTGGTCCAAAGTCCTCTTTTCTGATGAGAGCAACTTTTGCATCTCATTTGGGAACCAAGGACCCAGAGTCTGGAGGAAGAATGGAGAGGCACACAATGCACGATGCTTGAAGTCCAGTGTGAAGTTTCCACAGTCTGTGTTGATTTGGGGAGCCATGTCATCTGCTGGTGTTGGTCCACTGTGCTTCATTAAGTCCAGGGTCAATGCAGCTGTCTACCAGGAGATTTTGGAGCACTTCATGCTTCCTTCCGCAGACGAGCTTTATGGGGATGCTGACTTCATTTTCCAGCAGGACTTGGCACCTGCCCACACTGCCAAAAGTACCAAAACCTGGTTCAATTACCATGGGATTATTGTGCTTGATTGGCCAGCAAACTCACCTTACCTGAACCCCATAGAGAATCTATGGGGCATTGCCAAGAGAAAGATGAGGGACATGAGACCGAACAATGCAGCGGAGCTGAAGGCCGCTATTGAAGCATCCTGCTCTTCCATAACACCTCAGCAGTGCCACAGGCGGATAGCATCCATGCCACGCCGCATTGCGGCAGTCATTGCTGCAAAAGGGGCCCAAACCAAGTACTGAGTACATATGCATGCTTATACTTTGCAGAGGTATATGTTCTATTTCCAATCCTTGTGTTATTGATGTTATGTAATATTCTAATTTTCTGAGATTGTGAATTTGGGGTTTTCATAAGCCATAATCATCACAATTATACCAAAGTAGGGCTTGACATATCTCGCTTTGCATGTAATGCATCTATCTCATATATTGGTTTCACCTTTTGAGTTGCCATACTGACATAAATGAACATTTGCACGATATTCTAACTTTTCGAGTTTCACCTGTATGTATTCCAATGTTGTCCAAATCAGAAAATTAACACCAATTGTTGGCTTCCAGTATTTAATACTTGACAGTAAGTAAGCTTGATGATATAGCTCCAGATTCATAAAACTGAATCTTCCCTCATTGACCTGTAGTTGGATTTTCTGTAAAGATATTCTCAGAATCGAAGAACCCCATAAAAATTTTGTAAACAAAGAATTTATTTTCTGAAAATATTTTCCAGATATTTGAACAGGAATTCCTCTCAGAATATAAATTAATCTGGGAATAATGTTCATTTTGAGAGCATTCACCTTTCCCCGATGGGTGTTTAATGATTCCCATCTATCCATGGTTTAATGATTCCCATCTATCCATATCTAAAGAAACTTCTTTACATATTTTATTTATTTATATTAGATGTTACTAACTGGGTTATATCTTTTGGTATGCACATTCCTAAATATTTAATAAATTCAGTACAAACACAAAATTGATATTTCTTAAATGGATGGCTAACTAAATTTTCACCTACTCGCATCAATTCTGATTTGGACCAATTAATAGAATACCTTGCCATTTTACTAAAGGCATCTATTATTTGCATCAACACTGGAATAGTAGTATGTGATGGAATGGAATTATGAAGGCCAATCTCAGGGAGGAAAACATGCTCCTTCGTCTCCTGAGGGGCGAGGAAGAGATAAGAGGATGAGACTGGCACCACCCTGAGGAATTCACACTGTTATGACTGGCTGACTTTGGGAACTGAGGTTTCAGTCTGGGAAGATTCTTGCTAGAGGTTGTAGCTAATAAACATTGCTGAACTGAATCTATATGGTCTCCTGGAGTTCCTTGGGCGAGGCCTGATATAGTATGAGGTTTAGTAATAAACAAAAGAATATCGTCTGCAAATAAAATCAATTTGTGTTCAGCTGGATTTTGTACTACTCTGTAGATCTCCCTGTGTTGTCTAATAGCACAAGCCAAGGGTTCCATACAGATATTGAAAAGCAAGGGTGAAAGTGGACATCCTTGTCTACTGCCTCTAAATAATGGGAAAGTAGCAGAAAGAATCCCATTAACCTTTACTTTAGATGTGGGCAACTCATATAATATCTTAATCCATTTTATAAATTTCAAGGGAAATCCAAACCTATTTAATACAGGAAACATATACTGTTTATATATTTTATCAAAAGCTTTTTCCGCATGTAAAGATAAAATGACAAATTGATCTTTATCTTTATTCAAATCTATTGAATATACAACTAACCTAATGTTGTCAGCTGCTTGCCTAGTTTTTATAAATCCTGCCTGGTCATTCTTAATAACAAATGGTATCACTTGTTGTAAGCTATTTCCTAGCACTGCTGTTAAGATCATTAACATCTTCATCTATTGTTTGTTAATCTTAAAAAACAGGTAATACCCCCAAATCCTTTAGTTTTTATATTAAACTTCCTGTTCCCTCTAGAGGATCTTCCAAAATTATCACTAGATCATCAGCAAATGCCTCTAAATTATAAGTTTCTCTTTTAATCGTCACTCCAGCAATTCTCTCATCTCGCCTTATATCGTTATTCAATACTTCCAAAGCTACAATAAATAGCAATGGTGACAAGGGGCATCCTTGTCTAGTCCCTCTGTGTATCTCACAAGGTTTTGTTAATTCCCAATTAGCTATGCCCTTTGTGAAGTGTAGATTGATTTTACCCATTTAATAAAATTCTCACCAAAGTTCATATCTTCCAAATTTTTAAACAAAAAAGTCCAGTTCAAATTGTCAAAAGTATTGTCTACATCAAGAAAAATCAATGCTGCTTGCTTTTCATTATGTTGTTCTAAGTATTCCAAAATATCCAATACATTTCTAATATTGTCCCTCAGCTGTCTTTTAGGTAAAAACCCACACTGATCTTCATGAATAAAACCCTTCATTCTCTCAGCTAAAATCATTGTAAATCACTTATAATCATTATTCAATAATGATATCGGGCGGTAATTTTTTGGTGAGGTCAAGTCTTGACCTTCTTTAGGTATTAATTGTTAGGATATTCTCATGGGAAGAAGAACAAATCGCTTATCTTCAAACAAAGTTTTGGCTACAGATATCATGCCACCTGTATTGGCCTTCTAGTTTGCACGTATACTGCTATTTACTGCCACCTATTGGCGTCTTCATGCTAGTTACCTAAGGGGAGGTGCATAGTTCCAATAAATTGTGGGTGATTGTATGCTTCAGCTACCAGTAGGGTTTTAGTCATAATGTAATCGATTTTATAGGTTATGTGGTTGTAACTAATAACTAAGTAGTGTACCTCTTCTCTGAGAATTTTTGGCTAGAGACTTTGTTAAACTTGTGTATTGGAAAAGTCTTGGATGCCACATATATGAGAAGAAGTGATTTTTTCTATGTTTTGCATGAAACTTGTATTTTAAGTAGTTTTTTATTTTTCTCAATGAACAACCAGATATGTTTTATAACTTCTGGCTGGATTTATTTGGAGAACAAGATAAGGACATTGCATTCTTTAAATCTCTCTAACGCTGATGTGTATTTTTGGTGTGGAATGTGGTCATAGACCTGCACTCTGCCTAACATTAATGCTATATCAGTGTCTGTCCAAGTATCCGGTGCCTTTCCAGTCTGTAGAATGGAATTCATCATTTTTTGCAATGGTTGTAGTAATTCATCTTCAAAATGTTTATAATAAGAGGCTGGTAAACCATCTGGTCCAGGCACTTTCCCTATTTTGACCTTTTTATACCTTCAAAAACTTCCCTTGTTATTATAGGTCCATTCATTAATTGTTTCTGTTTTTCTGTGATCCATGGTAAATTTTATTTCTTTAAATGTCCATCAAACTTTTCCAGGGAAACTTGTACTTTGTATAATTTAGAGTAATATTGATGAAATATTTTTTGCATCTTTAAGTTATCTGTTATTATTGTATTTCCATCTTGTAATTTTAATATCATTTTTTTCCCTCTTTTTCTTTCCTCAATTTATATGCCAACCATTTCCCTGGCTTATTTGCAAATTCAAAATTATTTTGATTTGCATAGTTAATTTTTACTTCCATTTCTTATTGTTAACATGGACAATTACTGTTCTAGGGGTTTCATTTGTTGTGAAATAATTTTCTTTTCTGAGGATTTCTTTAATTCTTCTGTGGAGTCCTTGGTACTCTCTGAGCTTGGTTGTTTGGTTGCAGATGTTTCATTACCTAACTAGGTAACATCATCAGTGCTAGTGAGTGTGGGGCTTGCTCCCTGTTTATTTACTGTAGTGTTGGTGGGGGTATGGTTTTCTCCTTGGTAGTTCTTTGATTAGGGTATTGTTTTCTGCCTGATTGTTTGTCTGGTGTTAATTCCTGAGTTGGATGTAAGCTGCTGGAAAGGATGTGTTCTGGTCTTTTTGTTTCCTTCTTAGCTTTCTTATTGCCTCTTTTGAATGGTGTGCAAATGTGGTTTGTTTCTATGTATTCATTGATGGCTGATGTGTCTGAATGCCAAGGTTCCAGGAATTCTCTAGCATTTTTGGATTTAGCTTGGTCTAGGATGCTCACAGTTTCCCAGCTGAAACTATGGTTAAGTCTATCCATGTGTTGTGAGATTAAGGAGTTTTCATCATGTCGTCTGCTAGTTGGTGTTCGTGGATGCGCTCTGCTAGCCTTCTGCCTGTCTGTCCTACATAGTGGTTGTTACAGTCCTTACATTGTATGTTGTAGATGACTCCTGTTTTTTCTTCTTGGGCTACTGGGTCTTTTGGTTTGCTTAAGATGTTTTGGAGGGCTATAGTTGGTTTGTGTGCTATGGTGATACAGTGTAGTTGTAATAGTCTGTTGATTGCTTTTGAGATGTTTCTGATATATGGCAATGCTACCCTTTTCGTAGCTTGTGTTGGTTGTGCTGTACCTCCACTTTGTATTCTTTCTACACAAATGCCTATGGCAGCATGCCTTATGCATCAATATCAGATACAAACCTCCAATAAACTACACGGCTGTGTGGAAAAATAGCTCAAGAAGGTGGCCAAAAAATGATACGGCTAATGATCATGGATGCCCACCTCACACTAAACAAATATGAACACATCACAGATAACCTCAAGGAGCAACTGGAACAAACCATGACCCCAGAACACACAAAAATGCTGACAACTTCTATCTTCAGTTTGTCAGGATTGATCTCATTTTAGTCAAGCAAAATATAATAAAATGTCAGGAAATCCTTATACTTATAAAGTGATCAAAGCACCTAAATATAAAATTCCACAATTTTATACTTAGACTTAGGGGGGAAAAAAAAACATGGCCCCTCCAATCTATTTAAAATGCTGTCAGAAAAAGAAGCAGCACTGTATACTAGGTCCAGGCTAATAAATTACCAGATGATAGAGATGGATGAGGAGGAAATAGATAGTTGCACTCCATGCACTTAAGCAATGATTTTCTTTTTTCATTCCCATTACTTCTGCATTTTTCATTATTATTTTTCTTTTGTTCAAGATCAAGGTCATTTTGTAATGGTATTCAATAGAAAACACTATGCTTTTGTTAATTTCTTCAGGAAGAGAAAAATGT
Source organism: Liasis olivaceus (assembly GCA_030867105.1). Classification (NCBI taxonomy): domain Eukaryota; kingdom Metazoa; phylum Chordata; class Lepidosauria; order Squamata; family Pythonidae; genus Liasis; species Liasis olivaceus. Next base: position 56,182,062 of record CM061351.1, on the reverse strand, counting down.
CCATATAATAATGTTTTCTTTTTTAAAACAATCTAAATTATTCCTATAGCTTTAATCCTTTTCTTTACGAAGTTAGAGCTAGTTTTGTGAGATAGTACAAAAGACATTATTGCCTATAGTTTGTCTATATCGCTTAATTTTAAGTAATATTTTGAGATAAATGGAAGTTTGAATTCTAGAGCCAAAGCAGGAAATCTTGGGAGCTGTTTCTTCTATCATGTAAATACTACATGGATTATATATTTTTTTAACTTGTTCACTGATTTATTGAAGAAAATGATCAAAGCTATGTATTGTGTGTGGTAAAAGTACATAGTACATAGAACAAAAAGTTTGGGATTCCCTGGTATGAAACAGGCTCACTTTTTTTCCAGCCCTAGGTTGCATTCCTAAGTGTTATCTGTTTTGTCATGGCATTTTAACTTTCTCTCTCTCTCTCTCTCTCTCTCTCTCTCTCTCTATATATATATATATATAGAGAGAGAGAGAGAGAGAGAGAGAGAATTTTTTTACAGAATTAAAAACTACAGAAACAAGGGATTAGAAAAAAGAAAAATATATGAAAAGATTAAAAAAAGTCGAAAGCAGGACAAGTCAAAAGAAGAGAAGAAAAAAGAAAGAAAAAGAAAGGTATCTAAAGAAGCAACTTCCAATCTTCTTTACAACAGTTACGAACATTATCATTTCTGCCCTCCTAAATTATCTGTCATGATTCTCTTCTTCCTATAAACAACACTTTTTAATTAGTAAATCCAGAGATCATCAGTTCATTTTTTGTCCATTGTACCAGCAACATGGGGCCCTCTGGGGAGAGGTGCCTTATATGATGCCTGTAACTCACCAGCTGATTTTAAATAAATAATAATTTATTCATATATTTATTTACTTGATTTATTAGTTGCCCATCTCCTTTTATCCAAGCGACTGCAGGTGGCATACAAGGTTAAAAACAATCAATAAATATATTAAAAAGTATAAAAAATATTTTAAAAAACCAAGTAAAACAGAAAATAATAGATGAAGGGATGTTAAAAATAATGAATGATAATGATAATGATAAGCTCCTTAGGTGCAATCCCAAAATGTCAGGAGCACCACCTGAAGTCCATCAGCATTGACAAAATCACCATCAGTCAGTTGTAAAAGGCAGCTTTACTTGGAACAGCTTATATCCTGCGATGATACTTTTACCACCATCGAACAACAACATCTGCTTATCCCAGGTCCTTGGGAAGGACTCAATGGATGGATAAAAATGCCAAATCTAGTCTAAACATCTGACTGACTGTGCAACCAACCATAATAATAATAAAAAATACATATTAGGACATTATTGGAATCAGTGAAATCTTGCAAGATGTGGGTGCTTCATGAAAGACTGTGGCAAATCCCCTAGAATTTTAGGCTTTATGCTGCTGTTGGATACCTCTTCAGTCTGACTGAATTAGTTCCTGTTTGCCATTTCTTAACTTGACTCTATTCTAATTTAAAAATATTTTTCTGAATATATTTGAATTTCAGTCCATCATTACTATGAGTTATCTCACCCTTTCATTCTGATTTGTCTCTTTGACTTTTTTTTCCTCCTCCAGATTTCACTTCCTATATTAGTGAGATTTCCTGGTTTTGATTACAGACTAATTCCAAATTACTTTGTGCTTACCTAGTCTCTTTATTCAGCAAACTATCACAGACACTTTTTGGTTATATGCTTATAGGATATATCCTATGATAATGTCCATGGTACAATTTCCTGAGTATCAGTCTATCATCTAATCTAGGAGTGAGCTACTTTGGCTTGAGGACTGCATCAAACTGAGGATACTCCCCAAAAGTGGCCAGGACTACAGCCTATTTTACAAGGAACTTTAGATATTTAATGTGGCAAAATGTGAGTGTATACTGGTGTGATTTTAACAGCCCCAGGGCTACATCTTTACACCCCTGATTTAACCCAATTTAACTGTGACAGAAATAAAGCACATATCACCATAAAGACAGAAAAAAAGTTAACAGTGAGGTGTTATACTGTTTAACAATTAAGTTGGAACAGATGTTGGTTTCTTGGGGTAAAAATGAAATATACTGAACATGTTACTATGTGTACATCATGGAGTATAAGTATGTGATTGCAACACTGGAGTTCTTCAATCTTGGTTTTTCAAATGCAAACATTTCATTATCCTACTAGGTAATCATTCCTGCATCATTAGTGCAGGAGTTTTGAAGAAGTGAGGTTGCCAGAGGTAATGTACCCTTCTGTCTTGCCTGCTTTGCCTGTGTGTGGAGTGCTGTGTTTCTAAGATTCTCTTGCATTTGAAATCTTAGAACAAGCCAGATAAAAAATGCAAGAAAATTCCTAGAAGCATGGCATTCCCACCAAGCAGCAATCACCAGACATATAGACTTACACCCCATCTATGAACCTATAAAAATCTATGACCAAAGGCCCAAAATTAGCACATCAACTCAATATGCAACAACATTCCCCTGATCATAGAACAATCACCCAACCCCTAGATAAACTAAAGCCATCTCCTTATCAGCCTAGAAACCATGAACCAGCTACAATTTGACAACCACAGGAAAAGAACAATGTCTTCCAAGAAGCCATCCCTTCACACAAAAATCAACACAGGAAGTAATCAACATGCAGACAAGACAAAGCCAACACCTTATCAGCCAGATAACCTCTCAACAAGGATGTTGTGAAACAATATCCAAAGGATCAACTACATAACGGAAGGTATTTCTGACTGAAAACCAAATCAGCTATTGTCTGAATGTACCTTGAAGGAATGGAACAGTGTTGTTATTAAATAATACTGCAATTTTCTAAAGTACAATTTAAACTTTAGTTGGTCATTTTTCTAACAGGGAAAACAAATGGGGGAGCAATGCAAAAAAATAGCATTGTGAGAGAAATAGAGAGGATTTTTGTTGCTTTTGTGCCCTGTTTTGGAAAGCACAGAGAAACTGTGGGGCTTCTGGGATCTGGAAGACTGTTAAAAGTTAGGGATCCGGGGACTGTGTCAAGGAAAACACATTATACAGTAGTTAGGAAGATATTTTCAGCTGTATCAAAAGATTCACGTCAGCAGTACAGTGTATTCAGGTGTATATATGTGTATGTGTGTGTATTGCAAGATCGATGGGTCCTCCAAATCATTTTGTTGCTGACTCATTCCTTTCGAAAACAGCATCTGGCAGAGAAAACAAGAGAAGGCAAGGAGTCCTGAATTTTTCATATGAACAGTTGCAGCACTGTGAACTTGCTTGTCTCTCTAGGTAAATTAATGTAGAGAATTAAACATTAGAGTGCAGACCATATCCCTGAAGACTGATTAGAGATGCACAGAGGACTGTACCTCTCCCTTTTTCCTCTCTTTTTAAACATACTTGCCTCTTACCATGATTCTCATTATGAATCTCACAAATAAATGAATGTAATATGCTATTTAAAAATCATTATTTATTTAAATTCATTATAGCTGCCCATTTCTATAGACTCGGGGTGGCTTACAAATACAAAACAATAAAAACATGCAACCCCACAGGTTGTGAATGAACCAAATACAAAATTACTGTAAATGATCCACTCCTTTTAATATAAATCCATTCGGAGTTTATAGTTTGGAAGAACTAAGCATTATTTAAAGAAAACACAAAAGGCAACACAAACGCTAATGGACTATTGGAAAACCCTCTTTGGAAAAAAAAAACCCTCTCCTCAAAGGTTGAATGGTTTAATTTTTAACATAGCTGACTGTCAACTTGACAAATAGTATTACTAGCAAGAAGCAACCAGGTTTTGATGTGATATGCCCAGGAGTCATTGTTTGAAATGTTTACTTCATAAGGGCAACAGAGCCTTGAAGAAGAGTAAATAAAGAGACAGCTTGTAATACAGGAGGGCAGTAAGAGGGACGGAATAGTTTCTACTAACCACGCTGTGACAGGTACATCTTTTCATGCAAAGATGTTTTGAACATTACCATCCATAAACCAGTAAAGCACAATCTTTTATGAAAAAGCAGAGACGAAGGGGAAAAAATCTTTATAACCATAACAACAACATAGAAAGTAAATGGCTAATACAATCTCCACATGCATTCATTGAAACACTTCCAGGGCTAAATATGTCCATAAAACAGACTGTTTTGTTTTAGGAAACTGACTATAAAATGGGAGAGAAAACATTATAGTAAGTAAAATTTTAATGTAGACTATCAGTTTGACCTCCACTAGCGGATACCAATTCAAATAAATGTAGAAGAACAAACAGTAATAGCAACCTTAATTGAGAAGTTCAGTATATCTGGTTACTTTACTGCATATGGCTTATAGACCTAATCCAAACCCTTGTCTTTTAGTAAAGAATAAGGAGAAGATTCCATGGACTTTAGTTCAGTTCCTGGTGAACACACATAGAACCCCTAGCAAAACCCAGAAGTGATTGCCTTCTTCCAGTCTAAAATATAACCCTAGAATTTCCTAATGCTGTCCCATTCAAGTATACTAACCAAATCTGCCTATGTAGTTTTTTCTGAGCTCAGTTAAGATCAGCTCAGTGCTAAGTAATATAAAGCAGTCAATCTGTGTTTGTTTGTTTGGTGTTTATACTCTGAATATTCTTTCTGGGAATGATCAGGGAACTTCTATTATAGCATTTATTTTTCTCATTTAAGCATTAAGCCAGACAGCAAGAGAACTTCAATCTGTCCCCTTATCAGAGCATAACAGAAAATTCATCTCTTGTAACTCATGATATTTTTGGGGCACCTACACTGTATGCTAAAATTTCCCAGAGAAGGAATGCTGAAAATTATTATAAATAATTGCCACGTAGCAATGGAGTATTATATATATATATATATATATATATATATATATATATATTCAAATTTGTCACTGCCCATCTCACTGCAGAGCTATAGCAGATTTCCATTAAGTCATGGAAAGGGTAGAGATAAAAGCAGCAAAATTAAATGCAAGAAGGTATATATTGGGGGCAACAATCTTAGGCTCAGAAGATAGTCAGTCTGGAAGTGGTTACATTTCTGGTGTTATAATAAAAAATTGTTACAAGCCATGTCATGTTAAATTTTTGGGAAGCTTCAGCCATTTTCAAGCCATCCAAATGAAGCATGATAATTATCAGCTAGGGTTCTTAGTTTTGAATAAAAACTCACACTTAGAGGAACCCAAATGTAATGTTGTCTTACGATTCCTTGTGCTTGTGCTCCCTCTCTCTCTTCTGTGTTCTAAGCCACAGTGGCTAAGGAAAACCCTCAAGACCACAAACTAAGCCCCTCTGAGACATTTTACATGCATTAGACAATAACAAGCATTGTGATATCATGTCAGATAGTAAAAAATGAAGGCAGAGAAACCTAGTACTTTTGAAAACTACATAATGTATTGATGCACTATAGCATACTTTTATGAAACTCTCATAATGCTCAGAATTGGACAAGTAATTACTGCTGTCAGGTTGAAGGCATAATACAGCTTAGTCTAGTGCCTAAACTGCTGTTCAATTATTGTGTTGCTGAGCAGAGCAAGCCATCATTTCTCAGATGGTCTGATCTGAAAAAAAAGTATCAGCTACTCTGCTCACGTGTTTAGCTTGATGAAATGCAGCACTTGGCTGAAAACCAGAGCTGCATAATGATTAGAACATAGAGCAAATGTGATTTGAAGTCTCACTCATCCATGTTAATATTTGATCCAGCCAAAGGAAGGATAACTACTGACTCATTATCTCCATCTACTGCCTGCTTGGCCACAGATGCGATTCTGCTGTGAGAGATGAACTATGTAGCTTTTGTCCTAACAGAAGAATCCTGGGTGCTCACGGTTTCTCTTTTGGCAAACATTACCTAGGACGGTCATTTTTTTTATCCTCAGAAGAATCTTATGAAGAAGGAAAGTGACTGTGTAGTGTTCTGTATTACATATGCAATATATAAAAAAGGATCTGACCTGTTAGAAACAAAAGAAAAAAGTTCCATTACACAATGCAGTTACCTGTCATATCGCAGTAAACTTTCAAAGGTCCCAGTGCACCACTGCCATCTGGATCTATCCAGTAAGAACCTGTTGTTTTGCCCAAATGTTTATATGCTTCACAGGAGAGTTCATAAATAGCTGAAACAAACAAAACCAGTAACTCAAGTAAATAACCTACCCAGAGATCCAGAAAAAGTACATTCTTAGGAAAAGTTATAATATTGTAAGAGAAATGGTGAAAGAAACATTGTAAAACTCCATTGCTTGCACTGGAAAATTGACATCATGCACTTCCTGTTAAGCTGCATCTGAGCAGGAAATATAGGCTCAATTGCTAAATAGAGATGATCTGATGGGATCATGCAGATATGGAGCTGATCCAGGAGAGAAGCAAATACTATATGCTCAGGTGCTCATAATTGCATGCTTACTTGTGGTTTGCAAATAGTTATTTAATTGTTTGTTCCATTTCTATTCCATCACAATCCAAGGCACTTTTGGCAGCTTCTATGACATAGTGTGATGGAATGTCTAACAAACCCTGGGAAAACAGAAGAGGAAAAAGGAGCATTACAAAAATACCCCTCAGCCCAGGAGAGGTAGGGAGCATGAGGAAGAGACTCAGAACAACTCCATCTTAATTACGCTAGTTATAAGTTGAACAGGAGAATTGTTTTGAGAGGCTCTCAAGATTCTATTACATTACCCTACTAGCAATAATGTTCTTTCGAGAAATCCAAGGGGTTCTTGGATCCTGAGTTTGCCAGCCTTGCAGTGCTTAGCATCAAACTTGGGCTAAGGTCCTTTTTCTTCCTGTTAAACACTCCATCACACATAGAAATAAAACAACTGCACTACATCTTAAAATACAGTAAATAACCTTCCCCCCTCGAAAGTCCAAGTAAACCAAGACAAAAATGACAGTAAGAAACAACAATAAGATAAAAACATGGCTAAACCTCCCTAGCTAGCTAAAATACTCTCTGGAACAGTTTGGTTTTCAGCATCCTCCTGAATGCCATCAAGGAGGAATGCCAGGCAGAGGCCTGGTGCTACCATTGAAATGCAGTGCTTCCTAGCTTCAGCTCCCTTCACTTCTCAGAAGTGGGGAACTAAGAGCATTTTCACCCTGCATGATCTAACAGGTTGGGGTGATTCAGGCTGGAGTGAGCGTCCTGCAAGGTACTCACACGATGGACTTATAAACTTATAAAAAAAGTTTTTATAAGTCAAAACCAGCACTTTAAGTTGTACCCAGAACTAGTTGGGAGCCAGTGCAAAACATATAGCACAGGTATAACGTGTTTCCAGCATCAAGTGCCAGTTAGCAAATGGACCACTGCATTCTGGATTAATTATAGTTTCCAAGTAGCACCAAAGAACCACAGAATCATAGGATTGGAAGAGACCTTGGAGGTTTTCTAGTCTAACCCCCTGTCTGGGGCAGGAATGATTCCAGACAAATGGCAATCTAGCGTTGCTTGAAAACCTCATGCCTCCAGAAGGCAGGCTGTTCTACTGCTCAATAGCAGGAAATTCCTCCTTATTTTGACTTTTTCATCTTCTTCTGTAAAACTTCCACACGTTGGTTCTTGTCCTACCTGCAGGTGCTATGAAAGATAAATCCATACCCTCTTCCCTGTAAGTAGCTGTCCAAGCACTGGAAGTCTGCTATTATATGTCCTGAAACTGTGCATGTTTAGCCTAAAGAAGAGAAGGCTGACAGCAGTGGCCTTTAAAGGCAGCTCTGTATACAGCACATTGTATTAGTCTAACAACATGGTAATGAAAGTGTAAGTTACTGTAGTTAGGTCCCCTTGTCACAATTGGTGCATCAACCAGAGCTAGAAAATGTCCTTCTAACTATAAGTGTCTAGCTACTGCTTGAGCAGGAATTGTGAGTCTAAATATCCAATAGAATATAGGAACTCTACATTATACCACTCTTCTAAAAAAGCCAGATAGTACAGACGTGGATTGTTTTTAACTACATAAATTACCTCTGTACTCTCCTGAGGATGCTGAGATTAATGGCAAACAATAATATAAAAATAATTAAAGATGAAATAATGCTGACATTGTTGGTAAATATTCACATTTACTTTTTAGCCATATTGTTATGATCAAATAGTGTTTAGTGCAGTAAAGTTAAGAAAATACTTTTTAAATCAGTGCTCCTATAATTTACCAAACTAATAAGTTGGAGATATTTCCATACATGTTCCCTAGAGTGAAAATAACATAATCAGAGCTTTATGCTTTCCAATCATACAGGGTAACATAATTGAATTCATTTGAAAATAGAGGTTAATGGGGACTTCTGGGGGAGATATGGTGAACTGAAGACGTCTCTGCAAAAGCGGAGTGACGACCACCGCAAAGACCAAAGAACAGGTGGGTAGACTGGTTCTTCAGAACCTCTCTGGTCAAGAAGAAGACAGGAGATCAACCACAAGTGCTCTGGACAGCTGATCCTTGCGAGGAGACAGCAGGACAGCAGTCTTCCACGGGTTTGAGTGCCAGGAGATGAAGGGATTAGCCACCTTGCTCACAACTGTGGTAAAGCCTTGTAGAGGACACTATGTTCGCAAGCCTTACTTTCTAATCACTTTCAGAAATTGCTTATTAACCACCTAAAAGCCATTAGACACCTTTGGAAATGACAAACTTCGACTCTAAACAACAACAACAACAACAAATAATTATTATAAGCTTAAGAACTTAAAAAATTTGAAATAAATAGCAAAAAGCTAAATAAGATTTTAATCTAAAAAAGTTGTAAATGGATTAAGGGTCCAGATAAATTTGGAATTAATTTAAAGGGGACTAAATATTCTAAGTAGAAGGGAAAAAAATACAAGCCTGCTTTTGATGTCAGTTAGTACTGGGACTTACAAAATGACAGAAGACATCATAATATTGGAAATATTAAAGGAGATCTTTGAAGAATGGAGCCAGAAATAGTAGCTACAGTATCAGCAGTGTCAGTAATGATGTCTGATTCTATGGATACACTTTGTCCAAAAGATATTAATGTGGCAGTGATAGATGTGCAGCAAATTTTGTCTGACAAGACAGAGAAAGTAGAACTACAAATGACAGGCCAAGAGAATGATTTGGAAAAGGATGCTTCATTGGATATACAAAATAAACTAGCTGAAGGTTTAAAAATTAAAGGGGAAATATAAATGACAAACCAAAAGAATGACCTGGAAAATGTTTTCTTATTGGATCTTAACAATCCTTGAAGAAGTCTGCGCAATAGGATAAAGAAGAATTGAACAGAAATCAAATCCTATGGCAATATTTGAATGAATTAAAGATTTAGACTGTTAGAAATAAAATGAAGTAATATAAAGTTGGTTTACTTGATCAAGGTTAAAACAAGACTTTTTTTTTTTTTGCAAAATTCTGGCAAACCCTGGACTTTTTGCTGACACCAGGATGAAAAACCTGATGTTTTATGGATTTGTTTACAGATAAGGGATGGGATATGGGATGAAGAGATATATGTTTGTAACTTTATAGGGGGTGAAGAGTTATTAAATTTGTCTATACTTGTTGTAATGAAGGTTGGAAGTCACTTCTTTATATATTTCTTTTTTCTTTAATATGTTCTTTCTTTTCTCTTTCTTTTTCTTTTTTCTTGCACATTTTATTCTTTCTATTCTCTTTTCTTTCTTTTAGCTTGCATTAAGTTTTACTATTGTAATCAAAATCCTTAATAAAAATTATATACATAGAAAATAGAGTTAAATGGGGTTGCAGAAGGTAATTGTTACTCTGATAGAGCTGGCAGCTGAGCATTTTCTTTTTCCCACTCTATGATAGGACAGAAATTTTCAGTAGCAGAATGATACACTGTTGAAGTTATTTCTAGGTGGACAAGATGGTGATCAGATAGAGCATTCAGCCACTGAAGAAAGCTTTCATCTAGCAAGAAAAAGAAATGTTTCCTAGACAATATGGTTCAATGAAATTAAGGCACTTTTGAAATAAGTGATTACTTTCAATCTGTAATTTAAATGCAATTTTAAAATCATGATTTATTTCACAATATAATAGGAGCAGGCAACACTGCTAAGCAACCAAAACATAACGTAGCTCTTTTTTTGCCCACCAAAAAGTTTTTGCCTACCAGTGAGCATTGCCTGTGTGAATTTATCTGTCTTTGGGAACAACTTTTAGGACAACTTGTAGATTTTATCACTAGCAGTGAGCAACAAATGAGCAAGATGTTTATATATAATATAGCTCTCAAACAGAGAACATATCAGATATTAAATTGATCAAAACAGATACTACACTTGATCTTAGCCAAAATGCTGAGAAGCGATATAACTATTTCACTTAAAATGATCAAGTATTTGATATTTTGGAAACTTTTCCTGGGGAACTTCAGTGCAGAACTGGAGATAGTTTGAAGTCTGGATTTAGTCTGCGCAAACTATGTTCTATACAAGTGTGACAAATATCTTCAAATATTGTTTTTAGTCATAAAATAAACAATAAAAAAAGAGAAATGCATGCATGCATTCATGTTCCTTGCCTATAAAACGTTGGATGTATTATTTAATAATTATTTAATAATTCCCTCTCCACAGGGAATACTGGGAAATGTGGTTCCCAAAAGACTAGATAGTCTAAGGATTTATAATTACTATGAGGAAACTTATATTGATCTAGTCATCTTTAATTTTAATGTCTGCTGAAATAAATTGACCCATAATATATTTAGGTAATTTAATAAATATTCTGCCTCAGCAAATGTAAATGTTTACCAAAGAATTGGGTTAAGTGTGATTCTTGTATATATATTTATGATGGTTATCACTGAAATCTTGGCAATGCTGAAATAACAATGAAAAATAAAGTAAGTCATTTTTATTAATGTCTCAAGGGAAATTATTTTCAAAGAAGACTCACTGGATTTTATAGTGATATTTCTTTATGCATTCTTATAATTAATATTATTTTTAAAAAAGCCCTCAAAAATCACTTAAAAAATTTAAGTATATAAAATGAACAGCAACATATAATCAGATGCTTCCTTATATATAAAGCATAGCATAATGGTGCCAAGCAACACCCTTTCAGTGTTTCAGATCCACAAAGAAATAGGCACAACTAATATCAAAGGGCATATTTCAAGTTGAGGAGCAATTAACCCTACTTACTATATGTTCTCTAACACTCAGTGTATTGTGTGAAATGGATATAATTTTTTATTGCTAATATTAGCTAAATCATTATACAAGTAAACAGTATCAGGCAGCAACATTCTAGAAATATGGTACTAATATATTTCATTAGATCTCATAGGCTGCATTTGAAAACAAAATTCTTACTGCCAGCACATTCATTTTTAACCAGGATCATGAAACCTTAAAAAATGTCTGTACTGTAATAAGCACCTGAATATTAAACTCATCAGTTCTTTATCACAAAATGTGTTATTTAAAAGCTATAATTCTTGCCCTAATTAAATGGCATTATTATCTTGGAAAACGATTCTGATTGCTAACTAAAGTACAAATCTTTTTCTAACATGCTCAGTAGTGATGTGTCATGAACACCTTCCAGTTAGAAAAAAGAAAGAAAAAGGAAATCCAGTATTGCTCATATTTATACCTGTTACAATATATTTGTCTTAAACAAGAACATTCCGCATTGACAATGGAAATGATCCCACAGTCGCAATATCTATAGAAACTAATATGGTTTAATTCTATATTCCACTTACCTTCAGTATTTGATGTCTGGATTATTTTCAACTCACCTTGTCATTAAATCCTGTACAACCTTGCTCTCACTTTGTCCTTTTTCTCTCTGAACTCATTTGTGCCATTCATCTTACATTAATTTACTCATCAAACCTCCTGACTTCCTTATTTTCTCACTTTAAAATTGGCTTTTAATGGAATGATGAACTTTAATGCTATATTTCTGTGTTTCCTAATTTTGTGCTTGTCTCTTGCTCCTCCCTCCCCCTTCTGTCTTTGGCTTCCAACATTTCTCGCATATGACAGTTTGACTTCACCTTCTATTTACCTTTTTGTGAGTCTTTTGTCCCTAATTAAGATCAGAAGCTCACAGGCAGAAACTTGCTTATGGTTTAATTGCTGTACAGCATTAATTACATAGTAAGCACATTGGAAATGATAAATTGTAACCATGATATATTCTTTTCCCTGCTTATACCCATTTATCCATCTGCTTGAATGTTCTTGACGTTTTATTGTAATATAATAACATGAACTGATATTAAGAAGCTTGTTTGCAGAGTCTTAATGCCAGAAAGCAATAGAGGGCAGGACAGGAATAGGTTTGTCATATCTTAGGATGCATTTTCAGGGATATAATAATATATATATTAGATTATTAATAGCATTCTAGTTCACATTCTGAACAGACCGATAGAGCATTTTAACTTTTCTTGGCTGAAAAGGACAAAGCATACTGCTACTTCTATGATACTGATATATTTTATGTCATGGAACAAATCAGAATTGTAAGAACTATTTTACTCAGAAAAGCAATTGAGAGGAAAGGGCTGAAATTCATGCACACTCATGAACCAATATCCTACGCCAAGTAATGACACCCATAGTACAAAGCTTAATAACTTTTTTTTTCCCTAAATGAAAAATAAACAGTATTTACAGAGAGATTTAATTTTTAGGTAGCTACACTAGGACTGGATGGAATCAGCTTCAAGTCCGTCCTCAGCCATGGAAGTTTAGCACTGAATTTAGGCCCGTCCCCCTTTCTCTGCCCTATGTCAGATTCAGCCAGCATGGCACGGCACGGCACGGCACGGCATGGCGAAGCACTGCTCAGCCGCGCCTAGTCAATTTCACTGCCCGGGCGCTAGCCGAGGAAAAGGGGAAGTGAAAACCGCGAACCGATTATGGCCAGGTGGTGACACTTAACTCAAACCGCAAGCAGATACTTTGTATCAGCGCCGGATGCCCTCGAGCACTGCAGACAAAGGGGAGCACAGCAGATCGGAAGGGAAGCAATCAGCATGTAATTGAGAACTCCCAGCTTTATGCACAACAGGAAAACCCAACAAAGACAACAACCGCACAACCCATAGACAGCAATCAAGAACACAAAAGAACTGGACTCAATCTGCCATTTGGGCAAGCGGGGATTACTGTGAGTACTCTGTAACCAAGCAATGGGGAAAAGCGCGGGAATGGGGAAACTATAAAATACAATTGTAAGATGTGCCAAGCCAATCCTGGCTTTGTCTGTACTTACTTATGTTACGCTTGAGTAAACTGCTTTGCTGAACACATGTGTCACGAGAGTTTCTCTGAGACGAACGGGGTAAACCTTACACCCTACCCATCACACAAGTTATTGTTGTGGGGAAAAATTAAAGGAGGAAGTGTTTATATACATTAATTCAAACTCTTGGAATAAAAGTACAATGCAAGTAAGTAAATAAATAAATAAATAAACAGCTGTATTGTATTCTAATTTGATCCTGAGAGTCTTCAATGGAAGTATTTAGAACTCAAGATGGGTGATCAGAAGCAGAAATATAGGATCGTTTCCTCTTTTGTTGTTATGCTTAAAATGGCAAAGACTCTCATGTATTTCTCTTGTCAATAATATAGAAGTAGTTTCCCACTGCTATCTTCCAGGATGTTTTTTGATTTCCAAAGCTAGTTGTCCTATTTGTTTGTGATTCACACAAGCCATAAAATCTCAACATGAAGTCTTTTCTTTGTACTTTGTGGAAATGATGGGTATATGTCTCTCTGAGATCCAAGTTCAGAAAAGAACAATATATAAATGATAAATGATATTGACAGATTCAAACCAAATGGTTTTCTGTTCAAGAATGAAGCCTATCATGCTGCTATAACTCTCAGGAAATAAAAATTAATATGTTTTTATTGAAGCAGTAATTCTAAATTAGGTACTTACATAATTTTTAATATAGCTCATATAATGACTTAGCTACAAGGCTGATTTTAGGCTAAGGCTGAGTAGGCACTGGCCTAGGAGCCAAAGCTTAATGAGTGCCAATGCTGTCCCTCCTTCTGAATCATTCTATAAATACAAATATTCACACTGGGGGGAGTTGGTGCCATTAGTCAATGTTGTATAGGGGCACCATGAACCTTGAGCTGGCACTGCTTAGATACAAGCAATCGTATGAAACTTAACCTAAGCCCCATTGATTTAAATGGGTCCACTCTAAGTATGACAGAGTTTGGTTCCAATATGATACATTCCTATGGTTTTGATGTGATTTTTACAAATATATAAACATCAATTATTTTATAGGATAGCTTCAGAAATATATCATTTATGAAAAGTCTAACTGTTTCATTTAATTCCTTTCAAAGCAAATACTCTTCTATTTAAAACACCTTTCCAAAGCTCCAAATATCCCCCCCCCCCCATTTTCCTACGCATTACTGTTGGGAAAATCAAATATGAAAATATTATGAAAGAAGTCTCAAGCCAATGTCCAGAGATGTATATTTTTCCTTGAGTTATGTTCATTGCCTATTCTCATTGCAATTGTTCATTTGTTCAGCACTGAAGGAGGACTACCACCCCAACTAATTTTGCATTCCTAGGAATATAAATAAAGGAACAAGGGGGTTACTTTGATTTTCCACTATTCCTTATGGAGAAGCATTCGAAATCTTTCTATTTTTGTATTGCATTTGAGTGTAATGCAATCAAGTGTTCAAAACTGGCCTTTTGGTTCTAAGCCTGGAAATCCAACATCCCATTTAATGTACCCTGTTATTGTAGTCTAGCCAAGTGGGCCAATGCATCATATCTGCAATGAATAACTATTGTGGTTTCCTCTGAATATTCTAAATCACAGGCTGAAGAGGTAGACCAGACAATCAGTATGAACAGCCAGCAGGTACCTACTGCAGCTCCAGGAGTCTGAGAAGGTGAGACCCGATTCAAGTAATGATTCTAGCAGGGTGCTGAGCCCAAAAACATACTGGCAGCTACCAAGGGCAAAGCAAAGGCAATCAGCCTGACTCCTTGAGAAGAGAGGACAGCAGTGCCCTAATCAAGCCATGGCAACACCTGGGGCTATATAAGAGCAGCCTCTAGAACCTTGCCCTTTGCTTCCTCTCTTGGAAACCAGACCTGGGTTCCTCTTCTCTTTCTCCTTGCCCTGTACTCAGATCCTTGGCTTGACATTTGGACCAGGTCATATAATTCTGTGTTACCAAAACTTTGGACTGTCACAGTTTCCTCAGGAAACAAAGGCCTTTCTCCTGCTGATGACTCACATTTCAAGGCAAGTCCTCATGCTCTCAGGCTAATTACCACCAGCTAACCTCAGGAAACAAAGGCCAATAAATCTTTTAAATGTGTATTTGCCTGGCTTTTTGTTTAGCATGGCACAAGATAATAAAATTAGTAGGCATCTTTTCTCTTTTCTGATTTGAATTCCTGTTTCTGATTACAGTGAAATTTATATTTTTGCCCTGTCCAGTCTCAGTGCTAACCAGACAAACAAATCTGTATTTCCAACCCCATATTAAAGTTCTTAAATGCACTGTGAAAATATATGTGAGTTATGGATACACAAAATGAATAATAATAATAATAATAATCTCCTTGAAAGGAACAATACCTCATCATGGTGGAGGGGCCTGCATGCTCTAATGATGCTAAGGGCTATGCTGAGCAGGTGCAACCATATCAGACAGGTCTTAGCTGAAGAGTCGGACTAAATCTGTTCCAAAAAACCCACATTCAATATGGTGAGTATACGCAATTTGAATTTCATGCCGGATTGACTGTCGTCTGGTTTAATGAGTTGTGTTGGATGCTATGGCTTCTGGGCATTCATCAAAAAATGTGCTACAGGACTCAGCTCCTTCTACTAGGCAATCAGGGCATGGAGCTGACAGGCTACTGGAAGGCAATCGAAAGCAAAGAATTTGGACAAAGGAAGAAAACGACTCAATTATGGAATGTTTTTACCACAGTCAGGACCATCAAAACATGGATTTCAAGAGTGAATGTACCAGCTTTGGAAAGAAAGACATCTAGATTTAGAGGTTAATGAGCAGAGATTATGGACCAAAGGCGTGCAATTTTGAAACACAAATTCTTTACCAATGCTGAACTGGAAGCAATTGAAAAACCAGCAACTCAAAATTCAGGTTTATTCAGAACTACCAATAATAATACCAATTTGCAGAGTGAGCAACGAACAGTAGAAAGTGAAGAGACTACTGATGTTAATGAAGAACAAGAAGGAGAAGAAACTTAAGTTGCTAAAGAACTGCAAGTGCTGTTAGTTAATGAAGAACTAGTTGGGAAAATCAAGGACTGAATGAAAGAAGCCAAAAGAATATGTTTGCCAAAATTGAATCAAATTAACAAGATTTATCTAAAATAGTGAAGAATATTAACAAAGCTGTCAAAATTATTCCAACTGAAACATTGACTCAGACAAACCAGCTGATGTATGCTGTAGCCTATGTAATTACTGAAGAATTGGGACTTAAAATACAAAGGAATAAAGTCATTAAGAAGGGAAAACCTAAATGGAAAATTCACTTGGAATTGAAGATAAAGAATATTTGCATGGATTTGAGCAATTTGAAGAATTTGAGGCAAGGAAATGTGAAGAATAAGAAAATCAAAACTAGTCTGCATGTCATGTACAACCTGGAGAACAAAGGGATTGCAGAGATTGTAGAACAATTGAAAGAAAGAGTTGTGGCTATTGCAGAGAAGATCAAGCTATATGACAATTGAATAATCCAATTTCCAGCAGAATTTGCATTCCAGAATGTACAGTTTAGAGCAAACCAGCATCAATTCTACAAAACCCTTGAAAATGGGAAAGAATCAACCACAAATAATGAAAAGCCAGCAAGGAAAAGCCCTAAAATTTTGGACAGGTTTCTGGGAAAACAACAGGAGTCACAATAGGAATGCAACATGGATCAAACAAGTTGAAAATGCAGTGAAAATACCCAGCATGGAAGACATTAGGATAGCTAAGGAAATGGTACAAAGGCAATCAAAGAAGGTCAAAAACTGGAGTGGTCCTGGACCAGATGAACTCCATGGATTCTGGCTAAAATCACTGACAAGTCAACACTCAAGATTAGCAGACCAGATGAATAGAGTTTTAGAAGCACCAGGAAATGAAGAATGATTAACAACTGGAAGGACATTCCTAATTCACAAGGACAAGGAGAAGGGAAGTGAATCTGGAAACTACAGACACATAACCTGTTTGCCAACAACATACCAGCTATTTAGAGTCATAATTGCAAATCAAACTTATAGCTACCTGAAAAGGAATGATTTACTCCCTGTAGAACAAAAAGAAAAAAAAAAAGAAAAAGAAAGAAAAGAAAAGAAAAGAAAAGAGAAGAGAAGAAAAGAAAAGAGAAGAAAGGAAGAAAAGGAATGATTTACTCCCTGCAAAAATTTGAGGGGAACGAAGGACCAGTTATTGATTGACAAGTTGGTTTAGAAGAATTCAGGGGGAAAAAAAAAGAACAAATTTGTTTATGGCTTGAATAGACTATGAAAATGCATTTGATTCTGTTCCACATAGCTAGATTGAGAAATGTCTTGAAATTTTTGGAATCGGCAGAAACATTAGGCAATTTATGAATACTTCAATGAAGTTTTGGCAAATAAAGCTGAGTTAGGAGAAGTTGAACTTAAACATGAATTTTTTCAAGGTGACTCATTATCACGTTTATTCTTTATATTATCAATGGTCCCACTGACAACAATTTTGAACAAGACAAATTGTGGATATGAATTTGCTAAAAAAGGTGTAACAATTTTGCATTTACTCTATATGGATGACTTAAAACTATTTGGAAGAATGAAGGCTAAACTGGATTCCTTGCTAAAAAGCACAAAAGAATTCAACAAAGATATTGAAATGCAATTTGGCATTGATAAATGTGCAACTATAGCCATAAAGGCATGCAAAATTGTTGAAGATGATGGAATACAGCTTGATAGTAAAGATTTGCTAAAGGCAGTAACACCAGAAGAAGGCTACAAATATTTGGGAGATTTGGAATTTATTACAATTGATTTATTACCTAACCAAATTAAAGGCAGTACTTCTGCCAAATATATTAAATGAGTTCAAAAAAGATTGAAATCAAAGCTAACTGGTGGAAATATCATCAAAGCAATCAATACCTGGACAGACCCCATTATACGATATACAGCAGGAATAGTTGGCTGGACCCAGATGGAACTTGATAACTTGGATTGGAAAACAAGAAAACTAATGACAATATACCATGCTCTACACCCATAAAGCGATATTGACTGGCTGTATTTGCCAAGAGCTGAAGGGGGCAGAGGACTCCTACAGGTGAAACAAACTGTGGAGGAACAAAAACATGGCTTGAATGACTATATTAAGAAAAGCGAAGAACTCTTATTGAAGGAAGTCAATCAAAGAAAGCTTTTGAAAACAACAAAGGTGAAGGCTGAGTTTAGAAGAGAAACAACTGAAAACTGATTTGTTAATTGGAAGAACAAGCCAACGGATGGTCAATACTTGAAGGGTATAGAAGGAAAAGCCGATTAAAAACCCCACATGGAGTTGGTTAAGATCAGGAGTGTTAAAGAAAGAAACTGAAGGCTTTATTTTAATGGCTCAAGAACAAGCTTTGCCAACTAATTGCATTAAAGTAAGAAACAGCAGCAAATGTCACCTTTGTAGTGAAAAGGATTAAACAATTGACCATTTGATCAGTGGCTGCAGCAAAATTTCATAAGCTCACTACAAGCAGCATCATGAACGAATTGCCAAAATTATTCATTGGAAATTTTGCCAGGGGTTTGGATTTGAATGTAGTAAAAACTACTGGGACCATCAAGTTGAGAAGGTTTTGGAAAATGAATGGGTTAAGATCTTATGGGACTTTAAGATCCAAACAGCCAGGCATCTTATTCATAACATGCCTAATATAACAGTTATTGAAAAGAAGAAAGTCTTGTTCATTGATGTTACTATACTGGTGATCCTAAGATTGAGGAAAAACAATTGGAAAAAATTATGAAATCTTGGGACTTGCAGATCAAAGTTGAACACCTACGGAAACAGAAATCCATTGTTATACCAGTCGTGATTGGAGCCCTTGGAGCAATACCTAAAGGACTCCTTCAATACCTGGAAATATTGCATTTATTGGACCTGAACACCCTAATTTTACAAAAAAACCAAAACAAAAACCACAAAAAACAGAACAAAAACAAAAACCACCCTGCTTGGAACTGCTCATATTCTTAGATGCTACCTTAATAATTCTTAGGTCTTTGGTTAGGACTTGAATTATTAAGTTTCCACTAGTCTTAGACTGAATCTAACAGTAGATTACCCAGAAATAAGAATAAGAATACGAATTGAGAAGACAGCAACAGACAGCAAATATTGCCTCTGCAAGAAGCTGAAGAAACAGTAGACCACCTATTTAGCTGCTGCAAGAAAATCACACATTGACTACAAACGACGGCATGACAAAGTAGCAACAATGGTGCATTGGAATTTCTGCGAGAAATACCATTTGCCTGCAAGCAAGAACTGGTGGGACCACAAAACAGACGAAGTAATAGAAAATGAAGAAGCTAAAGTGCTCTGGACCTTAGGGTTCAGACAAGCACCTGCCACATAACACCCCAGACTTAACAATTGTTGATAAGAAAAACAAAACAAGTCTGGATAGTGGACATTGCAATACCTGGAGACAGCAGAATAGAAGAGAAAGAACTGCAGAAAATCACAAAGTATAAAGACCTGCTAATAGAATGACTATGGCAAAAGAAAGCAAAGATAGTACCAATAGTAATAGATACCTTGGGTGCAATCCCAAAACATCTGGAGCACCACTTGAACACCATAGGCATTGACAAAATCACCATCAGTCAATTGCAAAAGGCAGCCTTACTTGGAACAGCTTACATTCTGCGATGCTACCTTTAACACCATCAAACAACATTTGCCTACCCCAGGTCCTTAGGAAGGACTTGATAGGTGGATAAAAAGGCCAAATCCAGTCTAAACATCTGGCTGACTGTGCAATCAACTATAATAACAACATTCTGAAGAGATACTTTTAATTGCTGACTAAGGTTTAAATGAAGCAATTAGTACCTCTCCTGTCAATTGGTAGGAAGCATAATTTTCTATTTAAGCATTTCTCTTGGTAGCAGAGTAAGGGAATTGTATGAATTCTCATTTCCAGCTCCATGTACTCATGAAACACATGCTTGGAAGAGAAATGTTGCGCAGAGTAGCAGTTCACCAGTTGATGAATAGGGACTCTCTGGAAGTATATTCTTACATCTACATTTATTAAGATTATCACTATAATTTTCACCAGTACTTCCAGGCATGTCAATTCTGTCTGTCTAATCATTACAGACCATGAATATAATTTTAGTATGATCCTTGTTTCTTTTTTCTTTTTTTCATGTCTTAGGAACATTGAAAGTTGAGCTCTACTGAATCAGGGCTTTGGTTAATCTGACTCAGAACTGATGAGTAGCAGCTCTCCTGGTTTCAGGCAGAGGCTTTTCTAGCTAGAGATGCGAGTGATGGAAGCTGATACTAATTGCATAACAAGCAAGTGCTATAATTTTGAGCCATACAAATGTATTTTTGTAACTGAGGCAGTTTTGGTTGGGAGCCACAGAAACAAAAAGAAAGAAGGAAAATCATTTCCTACCACTTCTTGCAAAGCCAATTCCACCAAGTATTGGAAAATCACATGGCCGGGGTATCTTCCTGACTTGATTATGATAGATTTGGGATAATCTTCCTTTAGATATTCTTTTAAACTAGGAATGAGTTATATGCCCAATGGTATTCAGAAAAAGAGCATCTCCCATATTTTCTAGGGTACTTCGAAGTTAATTCATAAAATTTCAAAACAAAAAGACAGTCTTCCTTGTCTACATATAATATTCCCATTATCATTCTCTCCTTTCTGTTCTGCACTACAAGCTCATAAAACATTCCAATTCTTGATGCAATATTCAATGTGCCCTGTGGAAACACATACCAAATTAAAAAGCAAGCATGAAATATTTAAAAAAAAGAAGATGGGCAGATGCCAAAGCACCTCTGAAATGACTTTGGATTTAATCATGTTGTTGAGAAACAAGACCATTACTTTTGTGATGATGAAGACAAGGAGAGGGGAAGCTGTCATTAGAATGATAAAGATGAATGTGTCTTTGATATGGCAGATGGTAAAGAGGATGATTGACAAGTGGAGGTGAAATTATAATTGAGCTACCACAAAATATTTCAGACTGGCAGCTCAGTCTGAGTATGGAAGCCAAACAGCTTTATTGAAAGTCAAAAGGCTTCATTTCATAACCATTTTTAAGTTTTGTAGTTTGGAATAAAAATATTAAATAGGTATGAATACTGGTAGAAAATATGATTTAAAGTTTGTGTCCTACCACTACAGTCCTAAAGAAGAAGTAATAGTTTTTCCATGAGAATCATGGTTAAGGTTGCATATCCCACTAAACCATGATTTGTTTATTAAGTAACCTACAACTGGCTGGAGTTTTGTAGTCCAGATCCATAAAGAAGATTTTTGAATTCTGATAGAACAGATTGGAATTGTTTGTTCCATTTTAATTGAGGGGAAAAAAAATCCTCCCCAGTTGCCCCAATTCACCCTGGCTTTATTCTCCACTTTGAGTCAAAATACAGTCCTACTAGAAATCAGCTATCCTTTAGATTCTAAAGTGATTTCCCCCCCAGCTTTTTGAGGGCCTGACCTGTTCAAATAAATTTCTCTTAATCTGTATGCAGATGAGGGAGTAACTTAGCACCCAATGACAAACCCAACTCAATTCTGAGAAAACACACAATCACATTGACAGGCTCAGCCAGACCCTATGCCCAAGAGAACATCCAGGTTTTCATATACTTATGAAATGCAAGCAGACTCAGACTATACTGTTTAATAGACTGCTTAATAGACAGGGTCCAGAACACACCCATCATAATGAGATGTGCAGAAACGATCAGAAAGAGGCAGTCCTGCAGATAGCCTGGTCCAATGTGATGAAGGGCTTTATAGATGACAACCAGCTCCTTGATTTGCACAGTGGAAGCCAGTGTAGCTCACAGAGCAATAATGTAACATGGGTGTATCAATGTTTGTCCATAACTACTCGCACCACTACATTCTGGACCAGGTTCTGACTGGTTTTCAAGGGTAGTCCCATACAGAGCACATTGCCATAATACACTCAGAAGATGACTAAGGCATGAGAGGAAAAGGTGCTCAAACCACTAGAGATGTTCCTGTGGAGGCCACAGTTGTGGCAACTTCATCTTGTATTTGCTTTTATCAGTTTTTACAAAGAATTAAATAATCTGGAACAACAGCTCTCCTCAACAGTTCAAATATTACCTCTAAAAATAGTAGGGACTAGATCAAAAGTAGAACTGTGGCTGCCATGCATCCCCCTCAGAAAATACCAGGAAAGGCACTGTAGGTGGGACAAGCAATACTCAGGATAGGGAAATAACAAACATAACTGCAGAGCTGCTTAATTTGTAATGGAAGTTCCGATGCAGAGGCAGGAGAAGTCAACAGGGACACCCTGATCAGGAAGTCTGACCTGTCAGTACACTGCTCGGGAGCTTCTTCTGGCCGAAGAAAGCTCCTCTTAACCTTCTTTCATAGTGTGATCTCTGTGAAAGGCGCTCCGAAGCAGACTGAAATGACCTAGTCTTAGGAGCACAGGAACCACATGAAAGGGAAATTTCATTCAGAACTTTATCAAAGTTAGGTAGTCCTTCAACGCTTCCAACAGCCCTGCTATTTAATGTGTCTGTGTGCGCATCTACTTGATGAATTGGCTTTACTTTAGTTTTGAATGTTTATATTCTCAGCTTATGTATGGTTATATTGTGCTGCATAGTTTTTAGTTTGGATTTGATTATAGAATTGACCACTTAGTTGATTTTGTCTATTCATCTTATCTATTTTTAACCCAAGTTATGGATTTTGGGAATTTCATGTTGCTCATAGTCAACTGATTGGAATGAACCATACATGAGTAAAAATAATCTACCACAAAGCACAGCAACATTATGTGTACTAATATAATAGTGTACTAATATAATACACTAATGTGTACTAATATAATACTAATATAATATAATAGCCCACTGAAATAAGTACAATATTTTTTGGTGGGGAGGGATTATTGAGGGAATGAGAAATGTCTTCTTAATCGTTAAAGGATAAGGGGAGGAGGGAATTCTCCTCTCTCTTTCCTACTTTCTATCTATCATACTGTTTTAAATCTATCCCACTTCTATTATAAGAGGGTAGATGGCTGTATGGGGCGTTTGCAAACCATTATACTCATCAAGTTCCATCACTAGCAATTCAGTCACAATCAACTGATTGTAGCAGCCAAATCTGGATCCAGAATGGCTTTCCAGTGAACCATAAACTATTTAAATCTTCCCTGTTTTTCTCCAGCACTTCAATCCCCAAATCCCCATCTAGCCTAAGAAGTAACATCAGGGACATGACTAGATTATGATGTTTTAAAAGGGGGGGGGGGGAGCCACCCCAATTGCATTTCTCAACATCAAAGTCCAACTGAAGCTGTTGGATTAATTGGATCCTGAAAAAGTTCTAACTTTGGAATAGCTGAGTTTTGTGACAAGGTCACAGCAGAATTCTCAGACATTCAAAACAAAATGTTAAAATATTTTTGTACATCACCACATTTTAACTAAAATTAAACATCTCTTGACTTTTAAATCAATGACACCTGCTACCAGCAAGGGTGAAGTATCCATGGCTCTCCAGATATTATTAGACTCATTTCCCATGAGCTCCACCCAGCAAGACAAATATCTAGGATGATTGAAATTGTGATCCAATATCTGGAAATATACTTTTATTTTTGCAAATAGCATCCAGCAATGATGATTAAGCGTAATGACTGATTTGGGCTAAGAGCTCTGACCAGTATCCCAAATATGATATTCCTACTGTCATCAACTTCAAGAAACTGGCTTTTTTTGTCACACCTACTTTCAGTTGCCCTAAATCTAGACTGTTGAAAGGCAGCACAATCTGGAATCTTTCAATCAGGGATTATAGAGCAGCAATTCTTAGTCAAGCAAAAATACTAATAAGGAAATATCAGCTTCTACCAAACTAAGCATGAAAGCTGGCTTACAGCTAACACTTCATTTTCAACTTTGGAATCTGATCTCCCCCTTCTTCTCTCCCCTTCTCTCCCCCTTCTTCTCCTCTACCTTCCTTCTGTTCCTTTCTGTGCCTTGTCTTTTTAATTTGTAAATTTGGGAACAAGCTCTATTCTCTTTCTCTCTCTCTTTTTTAAATTATGCCAGCTGTTTGGAAGACAAATAATTCTTGAAAAAAAGGAATATACAAAGAAGCAGATCAGTTAGACAGCAAAGGCTTCCAAATAAGCAATTTCAGTCTCAGAAGAATTTTAGAAGCATCTGAGGTTTATATGAAGCACTAAGTTTATATGAAGTAAAAATGTGCTTCAGTGTCTGGACATTTTTAGTGAAGAGGAAACAAATGTTTTAAATGCCTTTTACTCTAAAGTGCAAAGTAGCACTGTAGGGGGTTCTTTGGATTTCCATTACATTTTCTCAGTTTACAAATAAAAGGTTAGTACAACTGCTAAAGGCAAGAATGAACAGTCAAACATTATGCTAACTACAGTAGGTATTTCTTTTTGATCACTAAGTAAACTTAACATAGGGGTTATATTATTAACATAATAAAGAGCCAGTTTTGGTTGCAACAATAAAATCCAAGAATCTCATTTTCAGGCACCCCTAGCACATGATTAAACTCATTTCCACAGACATACTGAAGACAAAGCACCCTAGCTATAAACTGAAAAGATACATTTAGTGCAAATGGGTCCAATTGGAATTAACTGTCAATGCTTTGCTACTAATGCTGGATATTTTTGACATGAACTCCAGGTTAGACTGTTACTGTGCTGTCAACTGCTGGCTTTTGATCCTGGTCTGTTTTGACTTTTCCTGCTATCCTACAGTGTGAATGCTGGGAAAAGATGAACATAATTGGCAGAATCCATCTTAATTATGTTTTCTCCATAAAAGCAGAGCTCTAATTAACAAAGTAGTATGTGAATGAAAATTCTGACCCCCCCCCCCCGTTTATTGGGCAATATATTCAAGATATCAGCATGCTTGTGATGCTGCCATTACAGATGAATCAAGGATGCTGCCAGCTTTCAGATATACTTCAATCTTCATTGGACAGAAATAATGGCTGTATATAAAAAAATAAAGACACCAACATTTTTAGCATAGCAGTCAATATGCAATACTGTATAATACACTCCCTGCTTCTCTCCAAAAAACAGAAGGCAGTAGCAGACAGAAATGTGACATCCATGATTTATTGGATTTCCTATTTACAATAACAATACATATGCAAGTCAGTAGTACAAAAGTCCGATTTATGGAACTGACTGCTGGAATGGAGCTGGGAAGCAGGGAATCTTTTCAACTGATCAGTTTTTGCAATAATCTTCAGTAGAGGATTTGGGGCTGAAAATTTAAACTTACACTAAAGCATATATGCTAGGGTTGTGTAGAGCTGGAAATACAAGTGGTCTGCAGAGATTGCAAATACAAATGAAGCACTGACTCACTAAAGCAGCTATATCATTTTCCAGGCTGGTGTGGCTGTTTTGAAAACTGCTTCCACTTGCATCTGTGTCATGCACAGTCATTTCACTTCACTTTTTCCTAGTGAAGCAGAATGGCTGCTCACAAACGTCTGCATAAAGGTGAAGGGGAACAGCATCCAAAGCAACTGTACAAAGTTTGCAAAAGGCAAGACTGTTTTATCTACTAAAAGAGAGGTGATCTGTGCATGCTGTCATGTACTGGAAACCTCTCTTTTGATTGTCTGGCACAGTCCTAATAAATAATTGCCTTGGATGATTATGTCTAAGTGGACACATTGCTGCCTATTAACAGCAATTAAAATAAATTATAGAGATGATGATGATGATGATGATGATGATGATGATGATGATGATGATAGACATTGACAGACTCTACTTACCAAGCAGCCTAGGTGGGTATGGAATGTTACAAGTACACCAGACAGTTGAAGAAGAAAAAAGGGCATTGGAAGAATATCTGAAGGACAATGAAGAAGATGCAATGAAGCTAGTATACCATGAACACTTACTGAATACCAAAGAGACAGAACTGGCCTATAAGAAAGACCAAATGAAGAATAGAAAAGAGACATGGCAGGGCAAAGTATTACATGGCCAGTACACAGAAAAAAACTAGCAGGCAAAGTAGATAAAAACAATACCTGGCAATGGCTAAGAACAGGAAAGTTGAAGAAAGAGACAGAGGGGCTAATTCTGGCTGCACAAGACCAAGCCTTAAAAACAAATGCCAACAAAACCAGAATTAAGAAGCAATGGCCAGGAAATGCTGCCTCTGCAAAGAAGCTGAAGAAACAGTGGACCACCTAGTCAGCTGCTTCAAGAAGATCACACAGACTGACTACAAACAACGGCATGACAAAATAGCAACAATGGTGCATTGGAATATCTACAAGAAATATCATTTGCCTGCAAGCAAGAACTGGTGGTACCACAAAACAGACAAAGTAATAGAAAATGAAGAGGCTAAAGTGCTCTGGGACTTTAGAATTCAAACAGACAAGCACTTACCACACAACACCCCAGACTTAACAATTGTTGATAAGGAAGACAAAAAAGTCTGGATAGTGGATATTGCAATACCTGGAGACAGCAGAAGAGAAGAAAAAGAGCTGGAGAAAATCATAAAATATAAAGATCTCCAAATAGAAGTAGAATGACTATGGCAAAGAAAGCAAAGATAGTACCAATAGTTCAGGGCACCTTAGGTGCAATCCCAAAACATCTGGAGCACCACTTGAACACCATTGGCATTAACAAAATCACCACCATCAAAAGGCAGCTTTACTTGGAACAGCTTATATCCTGCAGCAATACCTTTAACAGCATCAAGCAACAACATCTGCCTATCCCAGGACCTTGGGAAGGAGTTGACAGGTGGATAAAAATTCCAAATCCAGTCTAAACATCTGGATGAGTGCACAACCAACCATAATAATTGATTGTCCTTAATTCTGCTCGAAAATACAGTGAATCAAGACAGGAAATCACACTGCCAAGAAATTGAATTTTTGTTCTCTTGTATTTATATCACCTCATTCACAACTGGAATTTCTCTCATTGACTAAAACTATGGAAATCAGAAGTAGTCTTCTTTCTAATTTGATCAAATCTACAACAAAACTGAGGCACAGTGGGTGAAAGAAGAAACACTTAATGAAGACAGGACAAAGGACTCTAGGAAGGACATATTTAAAGAAAGATGGACAGTGGAGCAGAATCTTTTGATCTGCAGATTGAGAATTTTATTTCTAATGTGACAGAGAAACATTTCAAATTGGAGATTGAAAAATTAAGCTTTAGTTCAGTAGTTGATGGGATATTGCTGCTGGGTTTTGAGAGATTCCCCTCCTCTGTTTACCATGCAGCTCCCACAGCCACCTGTTCAACAGGATTGTTTTGACATGAAGTTTAGTCCAATTAAAGATTAAGTGTAATTAAATGTTTGATGGCATAGAGCTGCAGGTTTCTTTTTGAGACAGTCAGCTCTCCCACTTTACCATGCACTTCCTACAGGCATGAAGAAACAATTTGATGGGTTGCAAATTGCTTTTGGGTACATGGCACCAGCTACTGTTCCTAGTTCTTTCCACTTAGAGAGAGAGGGGGGGAAAAATGGAGGCAGAAGAAAGTGCCTGGGACCAAGTAGGGAAATGTGCCTGCACCATCCTGGCCATTTGGATCAGATTGTCACAACCCCTTACAGGGCAACTGAATGTGACAGAATGGTTGGTGAAGAATGCCATATTTTACACATCTTAAAAGAGGCCCATATCTCCTGCAGGACAATACTACTTTCAAAACATGACAGCTAAGAATGATTTAAACCTGGCTCACTCATAGACTGAGGATGAGATGAAGGCAACATCATAGGTGTTGGAAGAAGCTGGCTGAGTGTGTTTCTAGAGAGCAGGAATCTAACCTGAGCAAGAACCAGTAAATCAGCTTTTCCTAACTTTACAGAAGACATTTATTATAGGAAATACATAGGGTGGGGGAGAGAGACAGGCAAAGCTCCTACTATAACTAGCTACTTCATATTAGCTCTGAGCAGAGAGTCAGAAATCAAAAGTGAAGACGAAGTGCGGTGGGAAGAAAGCACCCTAAGTTTTTCTATCTCTCAGAGAGAGTGGGCACCCCTTGTGGTGCAGTGGTGGAAGTCACACTTTCAGCAAAAGGGACATTGCAACCTGACAAGATGTTGCTAGATTATGTTCATACTGTGGTTATATACAAGTAGGGAAATACCCATAGAGGCTCCACATTGCAGCTTTAGAAAAGCAATGGGTTACAAATATGCTGTTGTCCTATTCTTCTAGAAACACAATTAACAGAAAGAGAAGAAATGGCACTTTCAGTGGAGGATAGCTGCACATTTATTTTTTATTTTTGCAAATGAGTAGAAAAAGACAGAGTTCATGTACTGAAAATTTGCAGGGGATGGGATGTATTTGCAATTATTTTCTTTTGTATGGATTGGTAGGGAAGCAATTTCTGATATTCCAGTTCAAGAAGTGGAACACTGTTTAAATCTCCCCTTTTTTAAACTCTGTTGGTTAGCTGGATGGAGAACAGATTGGCTTATTATATTTTCTGCTTGGTCTCAATGTACTGAGGCTGGCAGAAGTGTGAACAATTGAATTTAAAAGACTCTTAAAACACTTTTTTTTCAGATCTTTATGATGCTAGAAGAATAATTATATTCGGTTTGAATTCTGATTATCAGTTTATATTGTGGGGAATGGTTGGTCTAGATAATGTTTGTTAAATTTATATGTCTGTGTGCACATAAACACATGCTACAGGTATTGTCATTTTTATTATTTTCTTGTGGTGTGCAGGTATAAATGCAAACTAAAATCAGTCAATTTATTATAGTCTTAGACCAGTATAAGCAATGTGTCCATGAGTGCTCTGTGAGTACTTATACATCTAACTTAAGAGACAGTAAATAAAATTTAAGGAAAAAAACACAAATAAAATATATCTATTAAATAACCTGACTAGAATCTGTGAGTGAAGTCCAAAAGGAGCAATCTATGTCTAGGTTATAAGGTAGTATCTAAATTTATGTAACAAATGATAGAATATAAAATTACAAAAATGTAATGGTATCTAAATTTAAATAATGTGTGATATGAACATTGCAAAAATGATAATATCTAAAATTACATAAAATACATCTGTGTAGCAGGAACCTGGCCCATCAGGGTCTGGCGGATCTTACACACTACTGCACAAAACCTAGCCATGTGTGCTGTAATAAATGGCAGTTCATCTATGAGCAGCATTTGGGCACAGGCTGAGTCAAGTGTAAACTAACTGGGATGCCTTTTACTACTACTACTGTTAGGCCAGCTTTAAACTGA
Organism: Liasis olivaceus; assembly: GCA_030867105.1. Taxonomy (NCBI): domain Eukaryota; kingdom Metazoa; phylum Chordata; class Lepidosauria; order Squamata; family Pythonidae; genus Liasis; species Liasis olivaceus. The sequence goes on along the minus strand of CM061351.1, from coordinate 56,152,429 downwards.
TTTGTGAGGGATGGAGGCATATAAATAGGAATATTCCTTCTATAGATCTCCTTTGCGTTGCCCCCAGTGCTAAACAAATAGGATAGCAAATCTTCAAATTAAGTTCTTAGAACTGCAGTGACAGCTTAGTGTAAATATCTAAAAGATATTTTTGCAGTTAAGCGGTTTTTAATGGTGAAGTAAACAATATATTAGAAAAAAAGTTTTAAAAAACTGTAAAAAGTTAAAAGAGAGATAATACATACAATCTAGTCCCAGGATTTATTCTTATTAGGATTTTGTTTCCTATCTGAAGAGTCTCAAAATTATTTTCTACTGACTATGTTTCTTTAAAGTTGTCTCTCAGAAATATTTGTGCATTTTTTAAAAAAGTCTCACTTGACTAATGTTGGAGTTGCACCTTAATTTTTAATATGTATATACACGCACATATACACATATACAGACACATGTGTGTGTGTGTATACATATATAATAATTCCTCTCTCACCCCTATGGGTGGTATGTGTCTTCCTCAATCTCGGGTCCTCTACTAGAGGGAGAGGAGTTTGGGAGTTTGAGGGTTCTGCGCAGTATCTTAGCTGTTCCTAGCACTGCACTCTTCTGCACAGAGAGCTCTGATGTTGTTTCTGGGATCTGTTGGAGTCATTCTCCCAGCTTAGGAGTCACGGCCCCGAGTGCTCCTACCACCACTGGGACCACTTTGGCCTTTACTTTCCACATCCTCTCTAATTTCTCCTTCAGGCCCTGGTACTTCTCCAGCTTCTCATACTCCTTCTTCCTGATGTTGCTGTCACTTGGCACTGCTGCATCTATCACTACCACTGTCTTCTGGTCTTTGTATACTACCACAATGTCTGGTTGATTGGCCAGCACTTGCCTGTCTGTCTGGATCTGGAAGTCCCACAGGATCTTAGCCCTGTTATTCTCCACAACCTTCTGTGGAATCTCCCATACACTGTGCAGATGTTCCTGTAAACAATGCCAGCTACTTGGTTGTGCCATTCAGTATATGCTGTTCCCGCCTGCATCTTACACCCTGCCGCTATGTGTTGGACTGTCTCTGAGGCCTCCTTGCACAAGCTGCACCTTGGGTCCTGTCTAATGTGGTAGACCCCTGCTTCTATGGATCTGGTGCTTAGTGCCTGTTCTTGTGCTGCTGTGAGCAGTGCCTCAGTGCTGTCTTTTAGTCTGGCCCTTTCCAGCCACTGATAGGATTTCCCAATGTCAGCCACCTTAGCTATCTGTCGATGGTACATCCCATGCAGGGGCTTGTCTTGCCATGGTATTTCCTCCACTTGAACTTCCTCCCATATCTGCTGCTGCCTGAGGCATTCTCTCAGCAGCTCATCTTTGGGTGCCATCTTACTGATGTACTCCTGGATACTCTGGGTACACTCATCAGACCCTGCCCACCCTCTTTGCAGCTGGTGTACAGTCTCTGGGTGTTGGACTTGGGGTGGAAACCTCTGTACGTTGTGAGGAGCTTCCGGGTCTTCACATCGGCAGCCTCCATGTCTTCTTTGGCCAGCTCACTATACCGGCAGGGTATCTGATGAATATATATGAATATTTATTTATTTATTTATTTAAGATGCAACTCTAACAGTGTTTACTTCACCATTAAAAACTGCTTAGCTGCAAAAATGTCATTAAAAAAAAAATCTCCTCTCACCCCTATGGGTGGTATGTGTCTTCCTCAATCTCATGTCCTCTACTAGAGGCCTGGGAGTTTGAGGGTTGTGCACAGTGTCTTAGCTGTTCCTAGCACTGCACTCTTCTGGACAGAAAGCTCTGATGTTGTATATATATCTATATCTATATCTACTGTATATCTATATCTATATCTTTAAAAGGCTGCCCATTTATGCAACCTGGCAGGAGGATTTAATCACTTTTTAAAATAATCAACAGCCATAGAAATTCGAAAGGAAGCTATTTTTATTCTAGTGAATAGATCAACTGCGCTTTCTAAAAGGATTGCAAAATTGTGTGCAATTAATATTTCTGTCTGTTGTGCAAAATCATACTCTACTGTTTTGTATATGATCTATGCCACTTTAGTTCTTCTTTTTGTGTCTGATGGTGAATACATTTTGGCCTTTGACTGCAAATAAAGATAAAGTAATGTGCCTTTAATAGACATCTTGCCCCTTCATGTAATAAAATTCCTTCTTCCTCTTATCTTCTTTTTCCCACTCTTTCCCCCATTTCTATTTGTGAGTCACCAGCTCAGTGACCTACTCCCTCCTCTCCTGCTGGGTAGCACTGGGAAATGATTTCCTTAGCACTTTGGACCTATACTGTCTCTCCCCAGACATTCATGTGTTAGAATGATTAATTCTCTGCATGTGGAGAACTAGCAGGCAGCCAATAACCAATTTCCTTTCTTTGTTTGTTCAAGGATATTTTAAAGTTCTGAGAGATGCAAAACTGTCAGCTGAAAGGAGAGGGACAGGAGGGGGTTACTCAGGGCTGATGCAAAAGATCTGATAAAAAAATTGCCAGTTTATGATTACAGCTGCAATTTATACTTCTTATCTTCTTATAGTGTGTACAGGAATTCAAAATCATGCAAGACTTCTTGCTCTCAGAAAGGGTTATAGGATTAAAGCCCATACATCTACATCCTTTCTTCCTGTGCCCTCTACAACACCAATCATTGTCAAAATCAAATTACTACCATGCCTCAATAGATTAAGGATGGATTCTCATGTTCCTGCTCTGAAGTTCAACATCTTATAGAGGGCCATCAGAAAGGGCTGTCTTTAAATATTCATTGGAAAAAACCCCTGTCTTGTGCATCATCATACACTGCTCCAAAGTCATATTCAATAAAGAAATCCACAGCAAGGTCAGAACAAAATTTCATACTTACTGACTCTACTTAACAGCACTGATTAGAACAGCTTCCATTTTGGTCAAACTAATTATTGCAAGCTGCATTTATTTTTCCATTGTTCTTTAAATATTTTGGTATAAGCCTTTTAAAGGAAGAATAGGTGCTATTACCCATACCCAAGAGTACAATATCAGCTGACCTAAGATGGCTTCATATTCTCCATAGATTGACTGTGGACTATTATTTAGCTACAATCTGAGGCTGAAAATTTGCATAGAAAACACAAAAAGCAACACATATACATTTGTTAACTGATCTGAATTTCAGTTAAAAAAAGACTTTTCCTATATCATTTTAAATTACATTATTGCATTAACTATTTTCTTTGCTGTTTTTTGGCTGCTTATAGTATTATTTTGAGAAATTCTATATAATTAGTTGCATAATTGCTAATAAAATAATGACTGTAATCCACAGAAATCAGACATTCATGTTCAGTGACTGCTAATGAATACTAAACAAAGTATAATTAATCAGCCCAACCTACTCCACAAGTACTCCAGGAAGGAGTAGTAGGTATATTGCTTGAGCCCCTATAGAAAAGTCAAGGAATAAATCAAACAAACAAACAATGTACAGGCAGTAAGAAGCACATTAATACTGCATAATGGGGTATTATTAATTTATAATTCCAACCAACAAATTATAAAATTATCTCTGTATTTTGGAAGATCTAAATGATCTTGTAGCCCCATAGCCTCAGTAATATCTGTTCCTAGAAGGTGAATTAGATGAACAGATGCTACATTGTTAATTTCTTAAAAGAAGGCATCAGAGACATTCTGTGGTACAATACCTTGAAAATAAGCCTGGTTGTTGGAAATAGTTGCTATAGGGAGAATGATGGGTTTACTGATAGGATATTTAGGTTGAACGCTTCATTTTACCTTAAATCCAGTAATAAAGGGGGAAGCAAAACAGGTGTTTCTGCTCTTGCTCACATCTTTTCATCCACACCTCTGGCTTTGCAGTAGTGAGGCAGCCTTTAGACTTATCATGGCTCAGCAGAGGAGGAACAGATGGTATGATGAGGGACAAATTAAAAATGAAGCCTGAGACTGAACATCAGAGGATTTAAACATGGAGGAAGAACTTTCTAATTGCAATCTGACAACCCTGCTTCTATTGTTGACAGGAAAAAAAACTGAGGTAAAAAAAGTAAAGTAAGAAGATCTGAGTAAAAATATAAGCAAAATAGGCACCTTGATTAAGTACAACATTGTGTAGGAGCTATTGCTATGAAAGGCAAACTCAAATGTTAGAATATTGTTTTTCTCATACTGAGTCAGTTCTGATGCTCTGGATATCAGTTGTTCCTTGTTGAGGTATTGTCAAATACCATTTTTCCTAAGAAAGTAACTTTTTTTTTTCCTGTAGGTAGGAAGGAGATGTCTTTACTTCCCTTATAATATGCTTAACTTTTTTCTTTACTCATGGATATCATTGCAACTGTATTTTCATCATAGAGACTGACATCCTCTTTCAAAAGCATTTACTTGGATTGGTGTGTATTAGAGTAGGGGTTTTTACACATTTTCAGGCTGTGGAACCTATTCATTTAAGGGGGAAAAAAAAACCTTGGAATCCCTGATCAAGAGGGCTTCTGAATATCAGCTGAGAAACCCCACCCTTTCCCTTGTACCTTAGAAAAAATGCTGAGCAGCACCCAACTGAGAGTGGATGGCTGCATGTGTTGGAGTTTTTTCTTTCCTTAGCCCATATGAACTTTTATGCAATGTGTCACTGTAGAGAAAACTAGTCTACTTAATTTTATGTAATGAAGTTTTAAAATTCATCACGTAATTTTCTTTTTTCTCAAATAATAGTTTCAGCATATAAAAGAGTAGGATCACATCACAGTAGTTAAAAATTAACCAAATGCATGCAAAAAGTAGCCATAGCATGCAAATTACAGACTATGTTGTTTATACATTTTTGGTTTTCTCAATTAGTAAGACTGGAAATGTTTTTCAAGTAAAACAATTAGCCTATTGTCCACACTAATGATAATGTGCAATGAAAAGAAGATGTGACTCAAATTCTTTCTTCCTAAAAGCACTTCTTGATGTTATAAACTCATTATTAAAATGACTCAGAATATTTCCTAATAGCAAAAAAATTACATTTTAGGGGGAAAATAATCAAAGCTCATTAAGCTCCTAGGGCACTAAATGGAGCTGACATTTAGAAAAGTGAATCAATGCATTCCTTTCCCCATTCATTTTTTAATCACATTCGAAAACAAGGGGTGAAATGTTTGTTCAAATCATATTTTTAGGAACAATATCAGGAAATACATTGCATGATCTCATTTCATCGTCTTAAATAAATTCTTGTTGAGAACAATCATCTAAAGTTGTGATATGTGAATTAAATAAATTTAACATTGTGTTGTAAACACAATGTAAATATATACCTGACCTACAAATACTGTGTTGGCATCTGCCTTACTTACTTAAGGAAGACCAACAGAAATCATTAGGATTTGTCATTACTTCTCTGACTTCCTCCTTAGCACCCAAATGTGCTTTGGTGATGGAAATTTGGTCAACAGCAAAAGAGACTATTAGGGACTGTGGTAATTCAATCTGCCATGAGTGTTTGCTATCCTTGTAAATGACATAATTGGATTAAATCCAATGTAATTATTTAGCTAACATCAGCCTTTCATGTCAGGATCAGTGGATTAGGATGGTTGGATAGGAAGTCAGAATGGAGTGAGGTAGCCAAAGCAAAGGAATGGAGACTCCTTTGCTTTAGCTACCTCAAAAATGCAGGGACACTGCTGGAGAAATGGGACCTACACATGGGTGAAGGTCCCTTCTTCTAATCCATTTGTTCCAGCACTGACCCAGGTCACCAAATTTTCAGGTGCCTTGGTCTCAGGTTGTTGCTGGTAAGTGTCAGGTCTGGTCATGGTAGTTAAATATGCAGACCTGCTATGCATTATTAGGCCAAACAGCAACAATGATGTAGTCCTGTTGGATATGTGCCCTGCTTGGTTTCTGATTCTGAAGGTAAGCCACAGTGCCAAGGTTAGAGAGGAAGAGCTGCTGCAATTGTATTTTAGACCTTGGCAGAGTCCAGAAGTGACTATGAGTAACATTGGGCCGTAGGGAAAAACTAGGGCTGCTGTTGGTGTACTGATCACTACTATGTTGTTAAGGCAGCCAGGGAGGTGACCTATAGTTGGGTCCATGCTGTGGTGCCAGCCTCATTGAAAGAGGAGGTGGTGCTTTTGGCCTTGAAGGTGGCAGTGGTGTGCTCTCTCCTCAGGAGGCTGGCCTTGGTCCCAACAATTTTAGACAACTATCATCCTATCTCCAGCTTTCCCTTTTTAGGGAGGGTTCTTGAGAAGGTGATCAGCATGCAGTTGCAAAAAACGTGGAAGAAGTGGATTATCTAAACCTGTTTCAGAAGGGTTTCAGACTGAGAGTCAGTACTGAGACAGCTTTGGTCATGCTTGTTGATGACCTGTGGCAAAGTTGAGATGAAGGTAGTACATGCATCCTTGTATTCCTTGATCTCTCAACAGTCCTTGATACCGCAGATCAAGGTATCCTACTGGACCTGCTGCAGTAGGAGTTGGGAATTGGGGGACCATTTTACAGTGGTTCTCTTCCTTCCTTCCTGGCCTGTTCCAATGTATGTTGGAGTGTGTGGGGCGGGGGGGGGGGGGGGAGGGAAGAAGTCATCCCCTAGTCCCCTCTTGTGTGGAATGCCACAGGGTTGAGTGCTGTCCTACATCTACATGAAGCCACTGAATTCCAAAATCTCTAAGTTTAGGATTCAGTGTCATCAATAAGCTAATGATAACTAATTATATATTTCAATTCCAGGTTGGTCAAGTGAGGCTGTCAAGGTCCTGTCCCAGTGCTTGGAGGCTGTGTGGGCCTGGATGGGGGGGAACTGACTCTGATTCAATCCTACCAAAGAGAGCTTCCTGGACCTGGGGATTTGCCATCTATACTCTTGGATGGGGTAGAACGTCCCCATTCAAGAATTGTGCACAATCTGGGGATCCTGTTAGATTTACAGCTAACAAAGAGCAGCTGGCAGCTGTGGCCAAGGGGCCCTTTGCACAGCTCCATCTGGTGTGCCAGTTACATCCCTTTCTGGATCAGGAGGCCCTTCGCTCACCTCATGGCTCAACTACTGCAATATGCTTTACATGGGGCTGCCCTTGAAACCACTTGGAGCCTTCAACTGGTCCAGAATGCAACAGGCAGTGATGCTTCAAAATGCCCACATGACACCTTTGCTTTGTGATCTATACTGGTTGCCAGTATGCTTCTGGGAGAGATTCAAAGTGCTGGTCATCACATACAGAGCCCTACATGGCATAGGGCCAGGTTATTTGAGGGACCATCTGTCTCCTATTGTTTCCACCTGGCTGGCATGACTTGGCAGAATTGGCACACTCCAGGTTCCTTTGATTAAATAGTGCCATCTATTGGGACCCAGAAAGTGTGCCTTCTCTGTGACAGTGCCTATCCTTAGGAATGAGAGATCTCCCTCCCCCCCGCAAAAAAAAATCTGTGTGGCTCCCATCCTATTGGTATTCTATAAGGCCTCGAAGGCTGGGTTGTTCTTCTAGGTCTTGGCTTAAGATGGATGGAACCCCTTGCTGGATATGTTTTTGTCTATGTTTTTGTATAGAGTGACTGGATCCCAACTTGTTTTGATTTGTATTGTGTGTTTTAAATTGTTTATTATGTTGTGAGCTGCCCAAAGCTGGTTTGCAGCTGGGCAGTGCTATAAATAAATAAATTTTAAAAAAATGTTGACATCTGTCCTTTACCATACTCGGATCACTTCCTTGTGAGGCTGGAGATTTCTAGTGCCTTCAATCTCCACATGAACGAAGAGGCCATTAAGATGCTCTGCTCCAGGTTCCTGCTAGCTTTCTCAGGATGCTTGGGAATTCTCCAATTATTAGGCAGTTAACATGGTTTCATATCTGTTCAATTTCTGATAGAAGGATATGGTCAGAGCTATGGATGAGATTGCTGCTGTGAGGCCTCTTCCAATTCACTGACCCCAGGTGTCTCCCTCGTATACTGAGGAGCCCCAAGAGGTGAAACAAGTGAAAAGATGCCTAGAGTGATGATGGTGTAAGATTGGAATTGAATACATCTGAGCATTGGCATGTGCCCAGGTTCAGGCCTATACACTGGTGACAAGAGTGGTAAAATGTTTGTCCCTTGCCACTCTTATTATATCTGCAGATTTCTGCCTGCGTAAAGGGATTAAGTTCCTTTTAGGAAGTGGCAGTTATCTTCACTGATAAAATCATTCACATCCACCTAAGACTTGACATTGGCTAGGCACAGCCAATCAAGGTAAATGTGGCAGTATTTGGCAATGTTATCTGGGATACTTTTGAGCTGGTGGAACCTGAAGAAATAGAATGCTCTGTAGTATGAACACCACCACCTGTCAGTTTGATTCATTCCATACCTGGCTCCTTCAGATATCTGGGTGTTTGGCTGGACTCAGGGGACATTGAGTAGTTTTCTGAAGGAGGGAGTAATGTTCCCCCTCTCAGCCCAGCCACACTGAAAACTTCTGCCTTGTTTCCAATATTCCATTCTAAGGAAATATTGCTGAGAAGGTGGTGGTGAATTAGCTCCCAAGGATCTTAGAAGAAATGGACAAATCCTAGATCCATTTCATGCAGGATTCAGGCCCAACCATGATATGGAAATAGTATTGGACACTCCGGTGGATAACCTTCATGAGGACTTGGATGATCCCATTCAATAGTAATGTGGGAGGAGAAAGTGAGCCCATGGATTCTCCAATGTGGAATTCCATAGGGCTTGTTCCTTTTATTTAGCATCTATATAAAACTACTGGGACAGGTCATCCATTGATTTGATGCAAGATATCATCAGTAGACTGATGATACTCATTACAATTGCGAGCCCAGGCTGAGCCAAACATGCAGTAGAAGTCCTGTACCAGTGCCTGCAGGCTATCAGGGTATGGATGAGAAAAAATAAATTCAGGTTAAGCCCTAGCAAGATGGAGCTGCTGGTCATCAGTAAACATTTGATTACTAGAGTGGAGTGTACAGAACCCAGTCTGGTTTCCCAGTGTACACATACAGATGGACACAGCCACAATATGAGGAAAAAGCACACACACACATAGATGCAACATATTACATTGCAATACACAAGTACCCAAGAAAATACATAGAGTACACATCCTATGGTCACTGCTGCTAAAGGAATTGGATAGATTTCTAGAGGCCATGCCCTGAATGCTTTCCCTATCTTGTTTAAGATACCATAATATTAGAATTTGGAATAGCAGAATATAGCTATATTGAAATCCTGACATATATTTTTTCCTAAGAGGGTGCATAATCTGTTTTGTAAAAACATTTCTGGATTTTATGCTTGTAATATAACATGGCCTGATAAGTTTCCTCAGGCTTAAAGGCTCAAGAGGAGGAAGGATGAGGACATAATAAGATTCTGTTTATCAAAGTGCTACTATTTAATTGAAACATTTCAGGAAATCTCACTTGGGGGAGGAATTTGGTCTCTGAACAGCAACAAACTATGTTAAGACTTACTGTAAAAGTGAAATTTAATTCTCTACTAGCATACACCTAGACGTACCCATTCTGAAATTTCAGAGAGATTGGAAAAGTAAACCTTGCTGTTGCTACAGATCCCCAGATGGCACAGGCATCTCTAAGCCTTTATCGTAACAGTGGTTGAGAAAATAGAACAACAGCTTTTAAATCCCTGTTCTAACACTACACAAGCCAAGAAGTACCATTTCCATGTTTTACTGTATTTATTTTATTTGCAGAAGGCAGTATATTATCCAGAAGTATTGCAGCTGAGAATGCTTTTCCCTTGGGTAATACATTTAATTTCAGAGAAGTGATGTTTTCCCAAGATCATTTCTCACTAGTAAATATTTAAAAACTGTCTCATTTCCAAATAACGTATGGCATGCTTAAATTAACTAATTTAATATCACTATTTAAACCTAATTCAAATAAAATTGAATTCACTTTTGCACTTATCGGGAAGGGTTTGTAGAGGACCTTTTTCACAATTTTTGGATTTTTACCCTTGTGTCTATATCCCAGTCCCAAATTTTGAAACACTTTAATTCATCCACTCATCACAAAACAGAATATTAATATATCACCCATAACTTGTTACATTTATAGTACTAGCCATTAAGTTCATCAGATTTTTTTTAAATACTAACATTATACACTATTATAGATGTAAATGTTGATATTATAAATATGTTTATTTCCTTTGCTTTTGATAATTAAGTGTAAAAGCACAAGTTTACATAAGCTGTCAATCCTATGCTATTTGCAGGTGCTGTCAGCATCCTACACACAAAACATCAATCTATAAGAAGTTAAATGGATGTGTTTGGGGGAGGGGGTGTTCTCAGATTTCTTCTTCAGGCTTTGAATATGTATGTGGCCATGAGGACACACATAGACAGATCTCTGGTGATGCCTAATCATGTCAGAAGCTGTCCAGAGTCTCTGGGAATCAGGTGGCAATGTAAATAATGTTGTTGATGATGATGATGATGATAATAATAATAATAATAATAGGGGGACGCGGTGGTGCAGTGGCTTAATGACGCTGAAAGTTGCCGGCCAGAAATGGCTGACGCTTCGGCGGTTTGAGTCCAGCCTTCGCATTAACAGGGTGAGCTCCTGTTTCCTCCCCAGCTCCTGTCAACCCAACAGGTCGAAAACTCACGTGAGTAGATAAATGGGTACTCTCACTCCAGTGGGAGGAAAAATGCTGGCAGCGCCTTGCACAGAGAGACGGGACCAATTGCCGGTAAGCGCGAAACCGCGCTCGCCCAAAAAGGGCGCGAAGCAACGGAAATCCCACCTCCTGCCCTCGCCAGCTGGGCTCTGCTCTAGGAAGGAGGCTCTGGCAAACCACTTCCGAAAAACCATTGCCTTGAAAACTGCAAGGATTCGTCCAGGCAGTCACTGCAGGATCAGTAATGACTGAGCGCAGACAAAAATAATAATAATAATAATAATAATAATAATAATCTTGGTTTCAATTCCTCTTATTTTTTAGTTAGAGGGCTATGTTCTTTCTGAGGAGAAGGTTTTACTGTCTAAGCTACTTCTGTCAAGCCTTCAATTTCTTTGCCCTGGGTATAACTGAATAACTGAGCATCTAGAACAGCAGAAAAATAACAGAATAAGGTTGCCTGCACTGAACCTTGTTACAAAGAAACAGCTAGCACAAATATTAAAAGATACCAATACAGTAATATCAAATATAAGCACCAGCTCACTGCAAGAAACAAACCTACTAATGTACAGCACAGCTGCAGTTTTAACTGAATACCTTGTGTGCAAAATCAACAAGAAGAAAAGCCAAACAGTGCACCACCAAAATGAAAGATCAGGTTGGATAATAACATCAGCGTGCTAAGATCAGATGCAAGCCAGCTAGAACAGTTGAAAGAAAAGAAGCTGAAGAACAAGAAGACCAAAGAATACCTGATCATGAAATATCACCTACAAACAAGGAAGATCAAAGAAGCACTGGAAATAATAAAGCATCAAATAACAGCCATAGCCAAAACGATCAGCAGATATGAAGCTTGAATTGCACACTATAGGCAGAATCTCCAATTTCAGTCGAATCAGAAATGTTCCTACTAATCCCTCAATGGAGAGACTGCAATGAACCAGTCAACAGCTGACAAAGAAGAAACAGTGCAGTTCTGGACAACCCAAAGAAATACAACAAGAGTGCAGCTTGGATAAAGAGGTGGATAAGAATAAAAAAGAAGTTGAATTGAAAGAACTTGTAATAACAACAGAAATGGTGGAGGAAAGGAGGATCAAGAATTTGCCAGCATCAGGTGAAGATGAAGTGCATGATGTTTGGCTGAAACAACTGACTGGTCTGAACCCACTCATTTCCAAGTGGTTTAACATACTGCAAGGAGGTGAAATTGAAGATTGGTTAACATCTGCCAAAACCTACCTGATAATGAAATATCCAGCAAAAGGGGCAGCACCAGACAACTGTAGGCCAATTACCTGCTTACCAACAATTTTCAAATTGCTAACTGGTGTGGCTGCTGTTGCAGTCCAACAGCATCTTGTTTAAAACAAGGTCTTTCCATGAGAGCAGAAAGAATACCACCCAAACAGCAGAGGGAAAAAAGATCAGTTCCTAATTGACAAGATTATTTTGGGAAAGAGCAAGGGAAGGAAGACCAACTTGAATGTAGCTTGGATTGATTACAAGAAGGCATTTGACTGCCTGCCACATGATTGGATAATCAGGTGCCTAGAAATAACAGGAGTCAGTAGAAACATCAGAAGCTTTGTGCAGAGATCAATGGCACAATGGAAGACAGAGTTGCTGGTCAATGGTGATAGACTGGGAGAGGTTGACATCAAGAGAGGAATCTTTCAAGGAGACTCACTATCACCACTACTGTTTGTCATTGCATTGATTCCTCTGTCAACAATACTGAACAAGTCAGGCCATGGCTATCAAACATCAAAAACATCTGCCAGGCTATCCTACCTCCTTTACATGGACAACCTGAAGTTGTATGGAAAAACAGAGGGGCTAATTCTGGCTGCATAAGACCAAGCCTTAAGAAATGCATACAAAGCAAGAATTGAGAAGAAAGCAACAGAAAGCAAATGCCGCCTCTGTAAAGAAGCTGAAGAAAGAGTGGGCCACCTAGTCAGCTGCTTCAAGAAGATCACACAGACTGACTATAAACAACGGCATGACAAAATAGCAACAATGGTGCATTGGAATATCTACAAGAAATATCATTTGCCTGCAAGCAAGAACTGGTGGGACCACAAAACAGACAAAGTAATAGAAAATGAAGAGGCTAAAGTGCTCTGGGACTTTAGAATTCAAACAGACAAGCACCTACCACACAACACCCCAGACTTAACAATTGTTGATAAGAAAGACAAAAAAGTCTGCATAGTGGATATTGCAATACCTGGAGACAGCAGAATAGAAGAGAAAGAACTGGAGAAAATAACAAAATATAAAGTCCTGCAAATAGAAATAGAATGACTGTGGCAAAAGAAAGCAAAGACAGTACCAACAGTTATGGGCACCTTAGGTGCAATCCCAAAACATCTGGAGTACCACTTGAAGAGTATCGGCATTGACAAAATCACCACCAGTCAATTGCAAATGGCAGCTTTACTTGGAACAGCTTCTAGCCTGCGACGATACCTTTAACACCATCAAACCACAACATCTGCCTATCCCAGGTCCTTGGGAAGAACTCAATAGGTGGATGAAAATGCCAAATCCAGTCTAAACATCTGGCTGACTGTGCAACCAATCATTATAATACATTGGTACAAAGCAGTAACACTACCCCTGATTCAAACATTATCTTCTGCAGTGTAACTGTCTGAAAGGAAAAAAGATAAAGCCGCCTATCCCACAAAGTCTAAGAGTAATCTTTTAGATCTCAGTGTGATCCATACTTGGCAGCAAGTAAATTACTGAAGAACAGCATTATGTAGTTGATTAGAACTGACAAGGACACATACCATTACTTTACTTATGACCAATATCTAAGCTATTTTGTTATTATGTCTCCTGACCCTCCACTTCTTATAACCCCTTTCCTCCAGCTTTACTACATTTCATGTATTTGATGTAGTGGGCTTGAAATTGATTCATGTGAAAGATGCTACAAAACTCTCTTGCTGCAAAAAAGTTGATATAATATTTCAATGTATTTTAACTAGCGATTTTATCTGCATTTTCAGCTTTTTTTCTTTTATCTTTATTGACATTTTATTATATTTTATTGTATTAATGCTATTTACTGCCTTGCATATCATTTACTGAAAGACAAGATACATAAGTAACAAATAACTAAAATAAACATGATTAAGGTGGGCTATTTTTTTTTAATGAATTTAGTTCTTGGGAAGGGATCTAATTCACAGAAACAATGCATTAAGCATAATAAAATATTCCAAAGAAATGCAATGTTTAAAAACATGCAGAGTTCATTTCTAAACCATGATTCAATTTTGGGGAGTGGAAAAAAAGTTTCCAGTTATGCACATGACTATGCCATTCAAATAATCTCAGAAAACATTTCCGTTCAAATTACAAAATTGGTTTTCTGTGTCAGTGATAACAAATGTATTCTAAGAAACACATTAGGGAAAAATTGTTATTTCTTAAAAGTTCTTGAAAGCATATTTTTTCCTTCTCAAATGTTATATTGTTGGTGGACTGTTAAGATACTTAACTCAGACTTCCTGACTACTGAAAGGCAAATTTAATACAGTATCTGTCATTTTGGTTCATAATGGTTTCATTGTTGTTCATGGCACAATCATTATTATTGTTATTAATTCAATTAACAAAAATCATTATGGGTGGGGCGTGAAGATTCCAGGTCCCACTTACAGTTATGGCATGTGGCTCCGCTGTATCCAGTCCCATCACAGGTGCAACTGAAGCTATCCCATGTTTGCGTACACTTCCCTCCATGCTCACAGTGATTGGGCACACACCTGTTGAGATATGAAAGAGTGACAAATAAGCAAGGATGAATGAATGCCAGCATTCTGGGATTGCCAAACAGCATAGCCTCCTGTGCCAATCTGCAGGACTACTGCAATTAATCCTTGTTAGCTTTAGGTGGATTAATATAATTCATGATAGAACATGGCAGGAGCATAAGAAGTTGATGTATTGTACAATGAATGCTCCATTCACAGTCAGCAATGGGTCAATGACAGGGAAGGGGAGGGAAGAGATAATGATGGATTATGGTTTTTTAAAACTCTATTACATTTTTAAAGGTCACAAACATATCTGTTTTTTTAAAAGAGAATTCGATCTAGTATGCAGATAAAGTTAACTTTTAATAGAAAGTGTACTGCAGTATGCCTTTAATTCTTTTTATAAAATATGTGGGTTTTTAAAATTTTATTTTACTTTATCACCAAGACAATAATGATAACCCAGCCAATCTAAAAGAAAGCAATAATTGATTGTATTAAAAACAGTAGGGATGTTGCTGGGTTCCCTGGCATAAATCATTCACGGGCATGTTTTGAAGGGCCATGGGCAAGTTACCCTCCGCAACTGCCTCTCCATACCCCAGCATCACAAATTTATCTTTTTCTATCAGTAGTTGGGAGGCAAACTGTTTGCCTGTCATTTTGATAATGATGAGTTGATCTCCAGGTCTTGTGGTGCTTCTGTGTCATCACATATATGTCAGTGGCATGCTAGCATAATAAAGATTATCTGCATTCATGAATTAAGATATAAAGCATACACAAGAGTTTTGCTGTAATTCCTAGTCTGTAGAGTAGTTGAGAAGTCCAAAAATAACTTGGAAGAAGACAACATCAAACCACTTTGGTACTGTTGCCAGAAAACTGCATAGATGTATCCATGAAGTCACCAAGAGCTAAACAAAAGGTCTCAAGGAGACTTGACTTTTCCATCCTGATGTTAGGCATCTCCTTAGCCTGCATCTGTATCCTGCTGAATCATATCAACTGTAGTAATGACAACCCAGTGATGACAGGTGGGGACCTGGGCATCTAGGCAGGCTGACTGATGCTGTTTCAGCCTAAATCCCTGGACTGAAATTAAAGTAAATCAGGATTCCCAATATAATACAACAAAACAAAACAAAAACCCTAATGTCTAGAATTATCTAGCCAGAACTCCCAAGTTTTTTTTATATACACATAGACACAACTGGCCAATAGTGATGGTATCTCTCTCACACATACTTCATAGATAGAATAGTTATATGGAATCTTGCTCCTGGGACAGTATCAGTGAGTTAGTCATGCTTTGTTGATTGTAAAATGTGTTTTATTATAAAAGTTAAGTTAAACACTGTCAGCAATCTGCCAGGAAAACAGAAGACATATATTCTAACCTGCCATACATGAAATAGTTACTATATAGCATAGAAACTGAGTGCCTACTAATTTTTATGGTAAATCCTCAACTAATTTCTAGCTACAGGCAAAGCACTTGTTAATCTGTAATTTTGGGGAGATGTTACAGGCCATATTTGATTGCAACAGATAATTATCTGGTATCACCTTCTACTGTTTCTCTGCTGGAAGTGACCCACAACCAAAAGGAGCCACAGCTTATAAGGCTCTGAAAAGACCTGTTTTCTGTGTAGAATTTTAAAAGGAATTTTTACTTGCAGCTTAGAGATTTAATTTACCCAAGAAGTGCTATAGAGACATTTGTACTCTTTCTCTATAGTCTAAACAGCTATTGATTTACATAGTCCTTGGAGCTTATTTGTCTGTGGTTGAACAGCACAATGAGGTTAAAAATAAAATTGGATTTGTTAAAGACAAAGATCACAGTCTTACACAGACAATATAGAATACTGCAATGGTTATAATTTCTTTTGGCCAAGTGTGTTAATATTATCGACTAACGATAAAGTAACAACAGCCTGTTAACATATCTAGGAAGCCCCTATGAACAAGGCTGGCTTGCTCACTCTGATTCTTCAGGATCTACATAATGCTGCATTTTCAGCATCTGATCAGCAATCAAGAGGCACCTGTCTCTGCATTTTACTCTTTTAATCCCCTAAATCCCTAATGTTTGAAATGGCATAAACTGAACTTCTTGGATTTTGGGTGGGGGGTGTGTGTGGGGGGTGGGGTGGGGGGTGTCCATGACCAGTCCAATCTATTTTAAATTATTCATGCCTTTTTTGTCCATATATTTTACCTCAGATTCCTAATGTTCTCAATTCTTCATCCACTACTTCACCCGTTGTCATATTCCATGGTTTCCCTTTTCCCTTATTCTAAGTTATTTTTTGTGTGTCAAATTACTGATCTTACTGTCTCTTTAGTCATTATGACAAGAGGAAGCCCTGACATCTATTATTGTCCTCTGTTTCACTCTTAGTCTTTTCTCTGAATCTTAGTTAGCTTCTTGAACTTTAACATCTAATGCTAACATTAGATGTTCTACTCCTTGTCTATACCTATGATTTGTATAGCTTTCTCTTTCATCAATATCAGCTACACTTGATGGCTCAGAAACCAGATGTTGGCAGAGTAAAGGCTATCTTTTTAACTGCCCCTGAGGTGCCTAAATCTTTGTTTCTCCTTCTGGAGCCAGTGAAGAGAAACACAAATATAGAGATTATGTTATGCTAGTCCTTTTGATATCTGTTGCTAGGCTATACTCTCATTAGCAATCATGTAGGAAGTGGTAAAACCTCTGAAAGTGCATTCTATTTATATCATTTAAAGTTAAAAATTCTAGAATTTTAACAAAAAATAATAAACATCCACCAGTGCCATCATAGTTTATATTATCTAGCTAAGAAAATGAATTGGTCCAGATAATAATGCTCAGTTGAATTATAAATTGAGTATAATTTATTTAAACAATCGTTTGCTGGTTCAGAACTGTTTTAACATTGAACCAACATGATTTTGCCCTTCAGTAAAAATATCATTAAAAACTTACAATGACTTATAGCATTCATAATTTCATGTATAACCCACTCTTTTCCTATTTCAGCAAAAATCTCCTGTCAGCAAGCTGAGATAATGCACAAGAAAAGAAAGAATAGATATGAATGCAAAAATTACATGAGGACATACATCCATTTCTTGAAATTAACTAAATGTGATTTTTAAGATTCAAATTTGACTGCTCCCCCCTTTTTTTTTAATCAAAGAGAGTTAAAAAGAAATTAACATAGTACTTGTTACTTTGAAAACTATTTCAAATTGCCCATTTATTATATTTTGCCATATTCTGGTTGTTAAGAACTTAAGAAAAAGTTATTTCACTGAATCTGCTTCATTGGTGACACAACCTCCCATTCTAGTTTATCTTATATTGACCTGATGTAGTCTTCCTTCTTCATCCTCTGAACTGAAACTTGAAATGTTTTACTTAAACTGTGTTCATACACTGTGGTAACCTTACCATAATTTGTTGATTAGATCACAACTGAATAGATTTCTGCAACCTATTAGGGCAGAAACCTTTGTGCAGAAACTACAACACCTGGGTTTACACAGCATATTAAGCCAAAATTTAATAAGCTACATTATGGCTTACCATCATATGTGACCTGGGCATGCTCCATGATAACATAAACCTTTGCTGCTTTAATTTGGAACTGAATGCCTAAGGTATGAATTACCAAGTTAACTGCTAGCTGGGTCAGGAATATGAAAGGTCAATAATTTATAACAGACTCAGCAACCACCCAAGTTTTGTGTATAATATTCAAGCAAATAGGCAAGCAAACTGCAACGTGTTAGGTTACTGATTGATTAAGCATGCATATTAATTAAATAGCTTGGGCTACCTGTATGTGTTGTAATTCTTGCAGATTAACTGGAGTTAATTATTTTAGAAATTTCAGTAAAGCAGGCAATAGAAAGTCTACTCCTGACCAGTGTCCTTGAATAGAAAGGCACAAGTTAGAGTTTGGTTTCAAAAAGAAGTCCAAAATTAGTTCAAGAGTCAACAGCAAGGTATATTAAGGAACACGGAAAGATCAGGATACTATTTTCAGCAGTGGTTGCTTAAAATTGAAGGCTTATAAAGATTGGGTTACTGGGTCTCTATCCTTGCTAATTGCCAACTATTAAGCCCTTCAACAGAAACACACTCTTGTGAATAGGGCTCTATTTCCAATCAACCCTTTATTCCCAAGATTTATTCTTCAGACTGCACTTCATTTCTGAGCTTGCATATCCCTCTGTTCCCCAGGGTTGAAAGATCTTCAGCCACTCTATGTTGCTTGGGTGGTAGGCCTTTCATTTCAAGGGCCTGAATCTGAGCTTCCAACTCTTCTGGTTCTGTTTCAAGCTAAGTGGGAATGGTGGTATATTGATGAATTCTGTGGAGGAGGCAAGAGATCAGGATAAGAATAGTCATCTCATCTCATGGCAACAGCGTCAGAAAATATAGATAGAATGAAAATGGGGTAGAAGAATGAGAAAGAGGAGAAGGCAATCCAAAATCATTGTGGTCAGAGTTTGAGAATATAAGAAAATCATTGCTAATTTAGCTCACAGTGATTTATTATATTCTTCTAGGAAGCTCACAAGCAGGACACAACAGTAATAAATCACTCTAATCAATCTAAAATCATCAAATAGTATTCAGAAACATGTTGGCTGTGTTTCTTGAAATACTTTATTTATTTGTTAAATATATACTCCACTTTTTTCCCAGGAGCTCAATCTGGTTTACCTAGGACTCCGTCTTTCTATTTTATTCTCACAACAACACTGTCAGAGAGTGACTGGTGCAAAGTCACCCAGTGAGCTTGGGTGGGGGCTTAACTTTGCCTCTTTCTAGTCCTGGTTCAGTAGCTTTACCACTGCACCACATTGGAATACTACCTTGCTAAGCTGATGCCCGCTGATAGATTAGACAAACTATACTGCAGCAATTTTATGAATCAATAAACTTCCCATAGCCTCCATTTTGAGACAGCATCTTTGACATGTGTTCAGTATTATTTTTATTATTATTGGTCACACAGTCAGCCAGATTTCAGACTACATTTGGCATTTTTATCCACCTATTGAGTCCTTCCCAAGGACCTGGGATAAGCAGATGTTGACTGATGGTGTTAAAGGTATCGTCGCAGGATGTAAACTGTTCCAAGTAAAGCTGCCTTTTGCAATTGACTGATGGTGATTTTATCAATGCCATCTTCAAGTGGTGCTCCAGATGTTTTGGGACTGCACCTAAGGTGCCTATAACTATTGGTACTATCTTTGCTTTCTTTTGGCAAAGTCATTCTACTTTTATTTGTAGGTCTTTATATTCTGTGGTTTTCTCTAGTTCTTTCTCTTCTCTTCTACTGTCTCCAGGTATTGCAATGTCCACTATCCAGAACTTTTTTGTCTTTTTTATCAACAACTGTTAAGTCTGGAGTATTTTGTGGCAGGTACATGTCTGTTGAATTCTAATGTTTCAGAGCACTTTAGCTTTTTCATTTCATACTACTTTGTCTATTTTGTATTCCCACCAGTTCTTGCTTGCAGGCAAATGTATTTCTTGCAGATATTCCAATGTACCATTGTTGCTACTTTGTCATGCCATTGTTTGTAGTCAATCTGTGCAATCTTCTTGCAGCAGCTAACTAGGTGGTCCACTGTTTCTTCAGCTTCTTTGCAGAGGTGGCATTTGTTGCTGTCTTCTCAATTCTGGCTTTGTATGCATTTATTCTTAAGACTTGGTCTTGTGCAGCCAGAATTATCACCTCTATCACTTCCTTCAACTTTCCTGCTCTTAGCCATTGCCAGGTATTGTGTTATCTACTTTGCCTAATTTTTTTTTTTTTTGTACTGGCCATGTAATACTTTGCCTTGCCATGTCCCTTTTCTATTCTTCATTTGGTCTTTCTTGTAGGCCAGTTTGGTCTCTTCACTATTCAGTAAGCCTTCATGGTGTACTAGCTTCTTCTTTAATGTCATTCAGATATCTTCTTCACTGTCATTCAGATATTCTTGTAATGCCCCTTCTTCTTCTTCAACTGTCTGGTGTACTTGCAACATTCCACACTCACCAATGCTCCTTGGTAAGTAGAATCTGTCAACATTGCTGCATGGATGAAGGGCATGATTCAATGTCATTATTTTTCTGGTCTTCCTATCCAGGGCTTCTAGTTCTGCTTGAGTCCAGTCCACTATTGCAGCTGTGTATCTAATGACTGGAATTGCCCACGTGATAATTGCCTTGATGGTATTTCTTCCACTGAGTTTGGACTTCAAGATCTTCTTCACTCTCATGATGTATTCATATTAACCTTATTCTTGACTTCAATGTGCTTGATGTTATCAGCTTGAAGGATGCCCAGGTATTTGTAGTGATCTTCTTCATCCAGACTCTTGATGTTATTTCTATTGGGCATCTTAATTTCTTCAGTTTTCACTATTTTCCCCTTGCCGATGGAAAGGGTGGCACATATGTCCAGTCCAAACTTCATTGCAATATCTTGGCTGTATATTCAGACAGCATTGAGCAGCAATTCTATTTCAGATGCTGTTTTTCCTTACAACTTCATATTGTCCATGTAAAGGAGGTGGGATAGCCTGGCAAATGTTTCTGATGTTTGATAGCCATGGCCTGACTTATTCAATATTGTTGACAGAGGAATCAATGCAATGACAAACAATAGTGGTGATAGTGAGTCTCCTTGAAAGATTCCTCTCTTGATGTCAACCTCTCCCAGTCTATCACCATTGACCAGCAACTCTGTCTTCCATTGTGCCATTGATCTCTGCACAAAGCTTCTGATGTTTCTACTGACTCCTGTTATTTCTAGGCATTTGATTATCCAGTCATATGGCAAGGAGTCAAATACCTTCTTGTAATCAATGCAAGCTACATTCAAGTTGGTCTTCCTTCTCTTGTGGTTTTCCAAAATCATGTTGTCATTTAGGAACTGATCTTTTGTTCATCTGCTGTTTGGATGGTTTCCTTTCTGCTCACATGGAAATACCTTGTTTTAAACAAGATATTGTTGGACTGCATTAGCTCCACACCAGTTAGCAATTTGAAAATTGTTGGTAATTGGCCTGTAGTTTCCTGGTGCTGCCCGTTTTGTTGGATCTTTCATTATCAGGTAGGTTTTGGCAGATGTTAACCAATCTTCAATTTCACCTCCTTGCAGTATGTTAAACCGTTTGGAAATGAGTGGGTTCAGACCAGTCAGTTGTTTCAACCAAAAACCCTGCAGTTCATCTTCACCTGATGCTAGCAAATTCTTGATCCTCCTTTCCTCCACCATTTCTGTTGTTATTACAAGTTCTTTCATTTCAACTTTTTTTTTATTCTTATCCACCTCCTTTATCAAAGCTGCATTCCTGTTGTATTTCTTTGGGTTGTCCCATAGCTGTGCCCAGAATTGCACTGTTTCTTCTTTGTCAGCTGTTGACTGGTTCATTGCAGTCTCTCCATTGATGGATTGGTAGAAACATTTCTGATTCGACTGAAATTGGAGATTCTGCCTATAGTGTGCAATTTAAGCTTCATATCTGCTGATCGTTTTGGCTATGGCTATTATTTGCTGCTTTATTTTTTCCAGTGCTTCTTTGGTCTTCCTTATTTGTAGGTGATATTTCTTGATTAGGTATTCTTTGGTCTTCTTGTTCTTCAGCTTCTTTTCTTTCAACTATTCTAGCTGGTTTGCATCTGATCTTAGCACGCTGATGTTATTATCCAACCTGATCTTTCATTTTGGTGGTGCACTATTTGGCTTTTCTTCTTGTTGATTTTGCACACAAGGTATTCAGTTAAAACTGCAGCTGTGCTGTACATTAGTTGGTTTGTTTCTTGAAGTGAGCTGGTGCTTATATTTGATATTACAGTATTGGCATCTTTTAATATTTGTGCTAGCTGTTTCTTTGTAACAAGGTTCAGTGCAGGCAACCTTATTCTGTTGTTTTTGTGCTGTTCTAGATGCTCAATTATCCTTTGTTTCAATTCCTCTTGTTTTTTAGTTAGAGGGCTTTGTTATATTTTTATTATGGTTGATTGCACAGCCAGCGAGATGTTTAAACTGGCAGTGGCATTTTTATCCACCTATCAAGTTCTTCCTAAAGACCTGGGATAGGCAGATATTGTTGTTTGATGGTGTTAAAGTGATCATCGCAGGACATAAGCTGTTTCAAGTAAAGTTGCCTTTTGCAATTGACTAATGATGATTTTGTCAATGCCAATGGTGTTCAAGTGGTGCTCCAGATGTTTTGGGATTGCACCTAAGTCAGCTATTACTATTGTTACTATCTTTGCTTTCTTTTGCCAAAGTCTTCTTCAGTACTTCTTTTTGCAGGTCTTTATATCTCGTGATTTTATCCAGTTCTTTCTCTTCTATTCTGCTGTCTCCAGGTACTTTAATGTCCACTATCCAGACTTTTTTGTCTTTCTTATCAACAATTGTTAAGTCTAGGGTGTTGTGTGGCAGGTGCTTGTCTGTTTGAATTCTAAAGTCCCAGAGCACTTTAGATGATGTTGATGATGATGATGATGATGATGATTGTGGTTGGTCACATAGTCAGCGTTTGCGACCAACCACAATAGTAATAACAATATATTTCAGGTAAAAGGAAAATGAGACTTTCATAGAATGTTATTGATGGGAGTTTGAGGATTTCATTTGTATGAGACAATAGGCCTTAAAAATGGGGTTGGGACCACACGAAGCCCAGGAGCATCGGGTGTCAACTCCTGCTGTAGAGAAACCAGTATAATACATTAAATGGTGGAAGTAGAGGATATAGTTGAAAGAAAACCCACAATTCATCATTTTTTGATTGATTGAATATGTGCCATCAAATTGTTTTTAAGTACTAGTAACTACATAGAAAGATTTTCTCTGTTACAATCTATCCCTTACCTGGTCTATCATGTCTTTTACCATTTTTGAGAGTCTACTTCCCTGTTGGATTGAGATGGAAACTATATCTTACTGTTGTTTACTGTTAACTGTTGGAATGTATTAAAACAAGTGCAAACTCAAGCCATTGGTGGATTGTCCTCTATAATTAAAACAGCTGTGTTCAGTTGGCTTGAGCAAAGGGGGGCAGAAACATAGAGCTGATCTATAAGAAAAAAAGGTTGATACTGAGAATCACTTCATGGATGGAATAAAGGTAAAGAAGGTAACTAGTTCCAAAGAAAAACAGAAGGGACCTCTACAATTTCACTTCATTCTTGAATTAAGTGTTATATAAAAAACAAACAAACTTTCATTGGCATATCTAAATCTTAGAACATATGGGGAGTTCCTTACTTAGGAATATCCTTCTGATTTGTATTTGAGATTTTTGTTGCAAATACCTTGTTGATGTGCCATTATTTATTAACAAGAATACAGTCTGTTGTTTGTCCACAATTAGGTGTAGTAGCTTGCTTCCAAGCAGTGGATAACTGAAGAACTGATTATGTAACAAGAATACTTAGATATCTCTGGATCCTGATCCAAGGCTTCTGTGTTCATACACTGCTTGTACGTGTCCCATAGACATCTAGTTGATCACCATGTTTTCATGTCTGTGTGTGCTTCCATGTATGGTGGAACACTGAAAAGAGGAAAGCCATTTTGTTCTCTGAGATAAAGAACAAAATTATGCTTCTTCATTGCAGCCACTCAGTTAAATTTAACTTAAACCATAATAAATAAGCCAGCATCCTGCACACCTGCAGGAGCAGACTAATTCTGGGTTTGCAAGGCAGACTGCTTAGAACGAGTATCTCTAACCTCCAGTATAGGGAAAATGCCAGGGGCTCCTATAACAGCCATCTCTATCTCAGCAAGTATTTCTTGCCTCAAATGATAACTTCATTCTGGCTGGTGCTAAGTACAGTCCTAACTACATAGAGCCTTGTTCTTAACAAGCAAGTATCTTGCCCTAATAGCTGAGTCAAGTGTATAATGTGAACCAAGCCATAGTGCTTTGAAGAGTGACATGAGCTATAAAAATAGGACCCTGCCATAGAAAGTTGACAACCTAATTTGTACAGTGGAGGAGAGAAACAAGAGACTACTAAAGAGATTCCCATTTTTGCTTGTCTGTCCTATGCATACTGAATGAATAGCTTCACTAGATATCATTATCATGCTGAAGTAATTACATTTGTCATGTACCATTATCTGTGTCCTCACAAAAGTTGTCTAAGTCTGAAAAGATATTAGAGCCTCTTTCTATAACTCAGAGGTTGTATTTGTAAGATATACTAACCATAATTAACATAACCATGGTTTACTCAATGCAATTTTTTTGGATTTGCAAAGCATACTGAACTATCAGCTAACCACATGGGATGGAGTCACACAACATGCTAAGCTAAAAAATTACTATTTTTTTTACCAGATAGTTTTTATTAATCTATTTACCATACACTTTACCATACAAAAAGAAAAAAAGAAAGAACAACAAAGAACAAGAAAATACATAAAAAGAACAAACAAAAACTGTAATTACAACTATATCCTGAGTTCACCTATCTTGTAAGTCTTAAAAAGAGAAAAATAAGCTTTCAGTATTGACCAAAATTTGTCTAATAAGCTTTCAGTATTGACCACTTTTTTCCAAAGGGAATGATAATGGGAATGTAAGACCATTACCATAACATATGAGTTTAGTGCCCTCAAATTTCTTGCAATGCCAACATAATCATTAGTCCATCCTTTATGAAACATGTTCAGTAGTTATATATCTAGTAGATATGAAAAACATCTTGATGGATTAATTTCAACTTTAAGTCACATGACATAAACTTAGTGTTCCTCAAAACTTGAATCAATTGGTTGAAAAGAACTGGAGTTTCCAATTCTTGATTCTAAGCTTCTTGTATACTTGTTATGCACAAATAACATATAACGAATGACTGGATGGTTTATAATTCAGTATATTCCATGAACATAGCCAGAACCTCCCCCTTCCCCCATTTCTATGTTCTTATTGACTTGCAGCTTACTGAAAACACTTTCAAAAATGAAGCTTATGTTGAATTTATTCTAGCTTCAAGAAGCTCATGCTTTTTCCTAAAGATTAGATTCTTGGAATTGTAGTTCAGAGATCCAGTGAGCACTTTGCTATGGATTTCTAACCTCTTTCATAAAAATATAGTTCTCAGCACTCACAAAGAGAATGATCTGATAGTAAAATCCATTTAAGCCTCCAGTGCAAATATACCCTTAGTCAATGGAAGAGGCAGATGTTTATACTGAAAGTAATTCACCTTGTCAAAGAACTTTAATCTACATTTTAATTGAATCACAGTGGCTGCATAAAAGAGTTTAAATTGCCAAAAGCCAAACTACTAATACCATTAAACATGCCCTTTAAAAATATGCTTAAAGTGGACACTTTATTTGAAAAAGAGGTAACCATGTCAAACCACAATCTGTACTGGGCCTCAACACCAGGTTCTTCCACAAATTTTCTACTGTTCTTAAAATTATTGAAGGTACTCCTCACAGCAAATTTGAGGGAGATGAAGGGAAATGGTTTGACCATAACCCTTTAACGTGATGAGGTTACCATCCCAGATTGAATAATTATGGTGTAACTGCAATAGCAACTGATACCCATATATAAATGTACCATTTACTACAGATAACTACTGCTGTAAAGAGATGATACATATAACAATGATCAGTTGATTTCGCAGACAGAAAAATATATTTGAAAGGCAAAATAGGACATGAAGCATTTATAGACATGAATTTAGCACTTGATGAGAACATCTTAAAAGAGCTGTGTCTTCTATGGGGTCATGCATCAAAGACTCATTTGGTTTAAGTTGTTACTGACAGGCAAAATGTGCGTACCTACAGACGATCCAAATCACATTTTAACTTTCAAATTTGGATGGTAAGAATCACTGCTAAGAAAATAAAACTTATGGAAACTTCTCAATATTCCAAACAATGTCAAAATGATTCTGTGACAACATTGTTTCTGTCACATTATTAGTCTTCCATTAAAGATAAACTGTTTATACCATCACATTACTGGCCTGGAGAGAACAGTCTTAACAACAGTTTGGTAGCCTCTCCTCTTCACACATGTGACTAAAATGAAGCTCCATCTGTTCCTTTCTTTATCTCCTCCTCCCTGCAACAATGCTGTTGCTACCATTTCATATGTGATTTTAGAAAAGCCTTTGATTGTGTTGATCATGTCAAGCTGTGGAAAGCACTCAGAAAAATGGGAATCATAGAACAACTCATTGTCCTCATGAGAAACTTATATACAGATCAGGAAGCCACCATTTGGACAGGACATGGCAGAACAGACTGGCTCCAGATTGGCAAAGGAGTGTGACAAGGCTGTATACTTTCCTCTTATTTATTCAACCTATATGTGGAATATATGTTAAGGGAAGCTGGATTGGAGGAAGAAATATCAACAACCTGCATTATGCTGATGACACTACTGTGACAGCCAAAAATGCAAAGGAATTGCAAGCCTTAGTACTAAAAGTCAAAGAGCACAGTGAAAAAATGGGACTAAAATTAAATGTAAAGAAGACCAAACTAATGACAATAGGTAGAACAACCAGCCTTAGAATTGACAATGAAGATATTGAAGTGGTGGATCAATCATCAACAGTAAAGGAACAAGCAGTCAAGAAATATGCTGCAGACTAGCACTTGGTAGAGTAGCCATAAAGCCCTTGGAAAAGACATTCAAATGCTGTGATGTGTCTATACCTACAAAGATCAGAATTGGGCAAGCCATGATATTCCCTGTGGCACTCTATGGAAGCAAAAATTGGGCTTTAAAGAAGCAGGATAGGAAGAGCGTTGACACTTTTGAACTTTGGTGTTGGAGAAGACTCCTGAGAATACTGTGGACAGTCAAGAAAACAAACAAATGGATCATCAAACAAATCAACCCAGAGTTCTCACTCGAAGCACAAATGACCATGCTTAAATTATCCAACTTCAGACACATTATGCAAAGATGCAGTTCTCTGGAAAAGGCTGTAATGTTGGGAAGGAAAGAAAAGAAGAGGATGACCAACAGTGAAGTGGATGGACTCAGTTACAGTGGCAATGAGTACACCATTGAGAAACTTGAAAGAACAGGTTATACAGTGTAGATAGATCATCGTGGAGAAAATCTATCTATGTGGTCACTCAGAGTCAAAAACGATGTGATGGCACATAATCAATCAACAGTTGATTTTGAAAATATTAATATTTACCTATGCTTAAGCTTAATTAAACACTGCCTATTCAATTAAACCATTACAACAGGATATAGTTAGGCCTGTTTAAATTAAGGCTTAGTCTATAGCTAGTCTCTGGAATTTTTCTCCAACGCTAGCATAGGCATCACAGACCTATACACATTAGGTGTTTTTAGAATAAACTCCAGATTTCAAAGGATTGCTGGGCAAGATACTGTCTTTGAGCATGTACTCTACCTTTCCAATGTCACCAGTGCCAGTTGCTCTACTTTGGGCATCAACATGTGAGATGGAATAGCAAGGCCAAGAGTAAGCATGTATAGGCCTACAGTATGGTTATTTCTGTTTAGAGCCATTTCTCTCCTGAGGAAATTTTATTTTTTTGAGGAAAGTTGTTTTATCAAATTAATAGTATAGCCACAAAAGGTGATATGAATATGTGGATCATGCAGAGAAGGAAGTGTGTATTCTCTGTCATGGCATCTGGAATGAGATCCCCCCAGACGTTCAGATGGCTTCCACTCTGATGATGTTCAGGAAGCTACCAAAGACCTGGATTTTCCCCTAGGTTTTGTGGTAGGGTGAAGGTTGAGCCCCTGCTGGATGGGTGGATGGGTGGGAGTTGGTTATATGTTGTCTTTGGGTTGCTCATTATCTCTTTTCCTCCCTCCCCCCCCCCCCTTCATCATCCAGAGTTTTTGGTAGTCAGGCAGCCTATAAATTGCATCTATTAAGACATGTGCAAAACTGGTAGCGGAGTTACACTTTTCAGTTCTAAGTCCATTAAGAAAATTCTGGTGGTAATTTTACATTTGTTCTGACCAGAGAGTAACAGTAAGAATTTATAGAGATAACGGCCTTTAAAATTAATTAAATGTGAAGAACAGTGCACTAAGCAACCTTCTTCTGATCAATCTTATATGTGAATGAACTTAATTTATAGACTATAGTAGACATGAATTGTATTCATTTGTGATTGTATAGAAAATAAGGTTATTACTATTATCATTAGCTAACTCTGTTTTCTTTCAGTTCTCATATTTCTATAGCCTTCTTGGCAGGGAATTCCTTTCCCAGTGGCCATTGCTCCCAGAAAAGGCCTGCTCCTTGATTCCTCTCAAAATATTGTTCTTAGGATAGTTAACAGCTCCCACACTGATCCCCACATTTAAACCCCTTTTCCTAATTCCAGCTCTTCAACTGCGCTTATTTAGAGGCTGCATTTTGCCTGTAGAAATTTGGGGAATAACTTAAAGGCAGCCAAGACATGCAAACTCCCTAACTCTTAACTGCCACCTAGTGTTTAATAGGTTAAACACTTGACCTATAATTCCAAGGGAGGAGGAGAAGGAAGGAAAAGGAAGTTTAGTCAGTTGACAGTATAATGGGGAAAAAATAATAGTGCAGTACATGGCATAATCAGACCATTGTGCATGCCAGCTGGAGGAGACCTTGGGTGAGGCTGGAATTTTGCTTAGAACTCTACACATGAAAGCCCTCAGGAGAGCAGCACAGCGCAGCCTCCTTCCAGATGTACAGTAAGGGCAGCAAGATTTAAGGTGGCATGAAATCTTGATGCCTTCAGAATTCGAGGGAGTATGACAAATTATGTGTGAGGATTTTGCCTATGATTGGCTACCCTCCTGCAAATGTTTTAAAACACAGGTCTCTTCATTTTGTAAGAATTGTCAGGGCCAGATCCATAAAATTATGGTTAGAGTTATGTTTAAAATGTTTATTGAATACAATGAGAGGAAGGACTGCATCCAGCCATTCTTCCCAACCTGAGCACAGTGCTTGAGTGACAGGCTTAAG
This sequence comes from Liasis olivaceus, assembly GCA_030867105.1. NCBI lineage: Eukaryota > Metazoa > Chordata > Lepidosauria > Squamata > Pythonidae > Liasis > Liasis olivaceus. The sequence continues at coordinate 56,122,969 of CM061351.1, read as the reverse complement.
GGTGAGACTTGGAGATCGACATCTGGCCCTTGGGCCATGTGATATTCCTGAGCCCCACTTCATTTGTTTCTCATACATTGTGGAATACTAGTGTACCTGTCCTAAACATTGTTTACTATTGTTGTTATTTCATTGTATTACTTTTACCAAATCCTAATTTTACCAAAGTATAAAGGGACTAACTGAATGTTTATTGGGAAGTAAATGGATCTTACTCAAGTATTACTCTCTCACACAATTGCCGCATGGAAGACTGTAGTTATTTTATGAGTATCTCAGCAGAGATATCAATGAAAACATCTTGTTTATTGGGAAGTAAATGCATCTTACACATCTATTGATCTCTAACATAACTATTGCTTGGAAGATTGTTATTTTATGACTATTTCTGTGAAAATGTCAGTGAAAGCAGTTTGATAATTTATTTTCTTTTATGGGCAAAAACGATTTTTTTCCTTTTCATTTATACTTTCCACAATTTCAGCAACAAGTATAACTCTGAGAAATATGCTACTAAAAAATTCAAATATGCACACAATATCCATAGAGCAACTATACTATAAACAAAATCTAATTTTGCCAGTCACTGAGTTTCTATGATACATGAGAATAAAACGTTAATTTCTTTATTATGTACCATTTCTAATGTATATAAAAATCATGTTACATGTAATAAGGGGTGTCTGTCATCTCTTCTTTAATGTGAAAATGCTACATCATCATAGAATGTAATGTAGGAAACTTTCATGTGAATTTAACAAGCTTTTTATTCTCTTCTCCCTATTAAAAATGTAATGGAATACATGAAAACAATTGCTTATAATGCATAATTATAGCAGTGTATGTCACATTTTTATGTGTTATTTTATCTTTGTTATGCTAGTATTTCATCTCATCTATTTGATTTTACTTTGGTATTGTATTTTTTTTTTTACTGATCATTGACCAAATAAACTATGCATATATATATATATATATATATATATATATATATATATATAAATGTCCCTCTCACCCCTATGGGTGGTATGTGTCTTCCTCAATCTCGGGTCTTCTACCAGAGGCCTGGGAGTTAGAGGGTTCTGCGCAGTATCTTAGCTGTTCCTAGCACTGCACTCTTCTGCACAGAGAGCTCTCATGTTGTTCCTGGGATCTGTTGGAGCCACTCTCCCAGCTTAGGAGTCACGGCCCCGAGTGCTCCTACCACCACTGGGACCACTTTGGCCTTGACTTTCCACATCCTCTCGATTTCCTCCTTCAGGCCCTGGTACTTCTCCAGCTTCTCATGCTCCTTCTTCCTGATGTTGCTGTCACTTGGCACTGCTACATCTATCACTACCACTGTCTTCTGTCTACTACCACGATGTCTGGTTGATTAGCCAGTACCTGCCTGTCCGTCTGGATCTGGAAGTCCCACAAGATCTTAGCCCTGTTATTCTCCACGACCTTCTGTGGAATCTCCCATCTGGACTTGGGGGGGTCTAGCCCATACACTGTGCAGATGTTCCTGTACACAATGCCAGCTATTTGGTTGTGCCGTTCAGTGTATGCTGTTCCTGCCTGCATCTTACACCCTGCTACTATGTGTTGGACTGTCTCTGAGGCCTCTTTGCACAATCTGCACCTTGGGTCCTGTCTAGTGTGGTAGACCCCTGCTTCTATGGATCTGGTGCTTAGTGCCTGTTCTTGTGCTGCTATGATCAGTGCCTCAGTGCTGTCTTTTAGTCCGGCCCTTTCCAGCCACTGATAGGATTTCCCAATGTCAGCCACCTTAGCTATCTGTCGATGGTACATCCCATGCAAAGGCTTGTCTTGCCATGGTATTTCCTCCGCTTGAACTTCCTCCCATGTCTGCTGCTGCCTGAGGCATTCTCTCAGCAGCTCATCTTTGGGTGCCATCTTACTGATGTATTCCTGGATACTCCAGGTTTCATCCAGGACAGTGGCTTTGACACTCATCAGACCCCGCCCGCCCTCTTTGCGGCTGGTGTACAGTCTCTGGGTGTTGGACTTGGGGTGGAAACCTCCGTACATTGTGAGGAGCTTCCAGGTCTTCACATCGGCAGCCTCCATGTCTTCCTTTGGCCAGCTCACTATACCGGCAGGGTATCTGATGACTGGCAGGGCATACATGTTGATGGCATGGATCTTGTTCTTCCCATTGAGCTGGCTCTTCAGGACCTGTCTTATCCTTTGGTGGTACTTGGATGTTGCTGTCTTTCTTGCCTCTTCCTCATGGTTCCCGTGTGACTGTGGGACACCAAGGTATTTATAGCTGGTCTCTATATCTGCTATGTGGCCCACTGGTAATTCCACTCCATCGGTCTTAACTACCTTCCCTCTCTTTACTATCATCCTGCCACACTTCTCCAGTCCGAATGACATCCCAATGTCCTCGCTGTAGATCTGTGTCAGGTGGATCAGTGAGTCGATGTCTCGTTCACTCTTAGCATACAGCTTGATGTCATCCATGTAGAGGAGGTGGCTGATGGTGACTCCACTCTTGAACTTGTACCCACATCCAGACCTTGTGATTATCTGGCTGAGGGGGTTTAAGCCTATGCAGAACAGCAGTGGGGACAGTGCATCACCTTGGTATATGCTGCACTTGATGGCCACTTGTGCGAGCTGTCTTGAGTTCACTTCCAGTGTTGTCTTCCACAGTCCCATTGAGTTCTTGAGGAAGGTCCTTAGTGTCCTGTTGACTTTGTATAGCGCCAGGCATTCACAGATCCATGTGTGCGGCATTGAGTCATAGGCTTTCCTGTAGTCAATCCAGGCTGTGCTCAGATTGGTCTGCCTAGACCTTGAATCTCGGGTGACTGCTCTATCTATGAGTAACTGGTGTTTTGAGCCTCTGGTGTTGTTCCCAATGCCCTTCTGAGCTGTGCTCATGTACTGGCCCATATGGTCTTGTAGCTTGGCAGCTAGGATGCCTGATAGAACTTTCCATGTTGTGGGGAGGCAGGTTATTGGCCAGTAGTTGGATGGTGCTGTTCCTTTGTGAGGGTCTTTCATGATCAGCACTGTCCTTCCTTGTGTTAGCCAGTCTGGGTGGGAGCCTGCTGCTAGCAGTTGGTTCATCTGTGCTGCTAGGCGTTCATGCACTGCTGTTAGTTTCTTTAGCCAGTAGGTATGGATCATGTCCGGGCCAGGTGCTGTCCAGCTTTTCATGTTCTTGACCTGCTGTTGGATGTCTGCTACTGTGATGGTGACTGGTTCCTGTTCTGGGAGATTGCTGTGGTCTGTTTTCAGGTCCTGCAGCCACTTTGCACTGGTGTTATGTGTCTTCTCTTTCTCCCATATGTTCTTCCAGTACTGTTCAGTTTCCGCTGCTGGTGGCTCAGCTGATACTCTGTGGTTGCACTGCAGTTGGGAGTACACTTTGGATGGTTCTTTGGAGAACATGGCATTTATCTTCTTGGCCTCTGCTTCTCTAGTGTATCTCCTTAGCCTGGCAGCCAGTGCTGTGAGCCTTTGTTTAGCAGTCTCTAGGGCTTCAGATGGAGTCAGGCCCATGTATTTTTTCAGTAGCCGAGTCTTATCCTTAATCTCCACACGCTTCTGTATTTCCACCAGCTGACTGACTTCTCTCTGAGTTGCCTTGATCTTAGCCTCCAATCTCATTTTCCAGGGTGGGTATGTACTGCTGTTCTTCTTGATCGTGTAGCCAAGCAGTTCCAGGATTATGGTGGCTGTAGCATATAACAATTCATTGGTTTCAGTTATGGTAGTAGTAGGGATTGTCTGGAGGGCTCTGTTGGCATCTTCTAGCATACTATCTGATGGTACTTCTCCACTGAGCCTTGGTAATCAGACTCGAGGGTTGACTATAGCTAGTTTATCCATGATCTTATGCCTCATATCAGCTGCTGTGCTCTGTAATGGAAGGGGTGGCAGTGACATTCCAGCTTCAGGTGTTGGCTGCACAACTGCTTGTTCTTCCAGGTCTGCTTGAGTCCGGGTTGTAATGTAGAGTTGGTCTATCTCGAGTTGTGAGAGCAGCTTCCTCTTCACTATGTTGAAGTGCTGGGTAACTAGTTGTTTCTCAGTTAGTGTGGATGTAGGCCTTCTGTCTATCCATAGTTCCCTCATACATTTCATATATCCCCTCTCATTAGGTCTGCTGTTGTAGTAGCATTCCATCATTTCCAAGTTCTCTTGTCTCGTCCATGTATGGTTTGTATATATATTTAAATAGGAATCTTTTCTCTCATCTTCCTCAACTCAACATACTTTCATTGGCATTGGGTATTAATCACTATTCTGACACATCAACTATTCAGACTTGTTTTCCGTTATTAACTTTGCATATTCTTTGGAAGGGGTGGGAGTTGGTTGTACATAAACACTCCACATCTCCTCCCCATATAAATGGTAATTCAGGGTCATTTCCTTTGTTTTCTGGATTGAAGCCTAATTTAAGCATAACAGGCTGATGTGAGTTGGAGGGAGGGAGGGAGGGAGGGAGGGAGGGAGGGAGGGAAGGAAGGAAGGAAGGAAGGAAGGAAGGAAGGAAGGAAGGAAGGAGTTGTAATATTTTATTTTGTTTTGAAAGGCAAACTTTTAATAATTGCTCTTTTTTTTTTGCGATGTTTATGTCATAAGTTCCAAAACAGCTATAAAAAAATATAAATTTCCAGGAGAGCTTAGGTTTACTTTAAAAGCATTCTAATTTGTTACATAAATACATCTGTCACTTTAATTAATGTAAATTACTTCTACAAATTAGAGGTTGCCCAACTCCCAAAGACTCTGAGCAGCTTGCAACTTCAAAGCAAGAAACAATAATAAAAGAACATAGATCATAGATGTTCAGAAAAAGAATCCATAACAGATAAGAAAGCTTACAAGAGCTCAACTCCCACCTTATGGGAAGGCCAGGGAGAATATCTAGGTTTTCAGCACGATCCTGAACACAATCAAGGTGGGAGCTATATGGATCTCTGTCAGGATGCTGTTTCAGAGGGCAGGCACCACAGCAGAGAGGGCACACTTCCTAAGTCTCACTAGGTGGCAGTGTTTAATTAAAGGGAACTGGAGTACACCCACTCTGCCTGATCTTACAGGATGAGCAGAAAATATTCAAGATAGGCAGTCTCTCATACAACAAGACCCTATGTTGTGAAGGGCTTTATAGGTGGTAGCTAGCATCTCAAATTGCACATGGAAGCCAATGGATAAACAGTGAAGCCTGTGGAGCAGTGGTGTCATGTGGACATACTGTGGTATGCCCATTACTGTATATGGCTAACTGTTACTGCCTGTACTGATGCATTCTGGACCAGCTATAGCTTCTGAGTGATGTTCAAAAGCAGCCCCATGTAAAGTACAGTGGTACCTCAAGATACGAATTTAATCCGTTCCGTGACTCTGATCGCAAGTCGAATTGGTCGCATCCTGAAGCAAATTTTCCCATAGGGTTCAATGTAAATACGGTTAATCTGTTCTGCCCTCCGAATTTGGTCGCACCACGAGGCAAATTTCCCCATAAGGTTCAATGTGTCAGCTGGCGTTGCACAGCTAGGAAATTCCCCAGGCGCGCTTTAGTCAGTTTCACCACTCGAGCCCTAGCGCAGAAAGAGGAAGTGCTAATGAAATCTGAGCGCGTGGGGAAAAGGTTTTTGTCGCGCGCGCACAGCTGGGAGCGGGAGCTTCCCCCCCCGTGCTGATTCCTCTTCCTCAAATCTTTCCTTTGTCGATAGCCCTTGGCGTGGTGCGCGCGGCAAAAGCCCAGTGAAAGCAATCAGCGCGTGGGGGGAAAGGCTTTTGTCAGGTGCGCTTTAGTCAGTTTCACTGCTCGAGCCCTAGCACAGAAAGAGGAAGTGCTAATGAAATCTGACCGCGTGGGGGAAAGGCTTTTGTCGCGTGCGCACAGCCAGGAGCGGGAGCTCCCCCCCCCCATGCTGATTCCTCTTCCTCAAACCTTTCCTTTGTCCATAGCCCTTGGCGTAGTCATTGCTTTCCTTGGGCTTTTGTTGTGCACACAGCTGGGAGTGGGAGCTTTCCCCGCGCACGCATGCGCACGCTAATTGCTCTTCTTCAATTCCGCAGCTCTTTCCTTTGTCGATAGCGCTGGCGGCCCTCTGGCATTAACAGATTAGTGAAGAGGCGCCAGGTGGCCCTTTCATTAGCACTTCCTCTTTCTGCGCTAGCGCTCGAGCGGTGAAACTGACTAAAGCACGCCTGGGGAATTTCCTAGCCGTGCAAGCCGGCTGACACATTGAACCTTATGGGGAAATTTGCCTTGTGGAGCAAGCCTCCTTGCTACCGCGATCTCGCCCACAGGAAGCCATGACCACGTGGCAGCAGGGCAAATGGCCGCGGATCCGGTTCGTAGCTTGAGGCGGAGTTTGCATGTCGAGGTAATTTTTTGTGGCCGGAGCTGGTCGTATCTCGAAATTTTCGTAAGGCGGGGCGTTCGTATCTTGAGGTACCACTGTATATTGCTGAGGTTGAGGCATGAGGTGATGAGAGTGACTGACCATGATCTAGAAATGGACAAAAACAGATTAATCTGTGTGAAAGCTCTCTTGACCATAGCTGCCATCTGATCTTTGAGCAAGAGCCGTGAGTTCAAAAAAACCCTGAGATTGTGTACCAGTCTCAAGTGGCAAAGTGCTATCCCATCCAAGGTTAGAGATGGAAAGTCCCACAGACAAGGGGGCCCAAATACCCACAGCTACTTGGTCTGTTAGGACTGAACCTGAGTCTGTTCCTCCCCATTCAGACACTGGAACAAGGCACTCACAGCATCACTTGGATGGCCCAGAGTCAATATGTACAATTGGTATCATCAGCATACTGATAATACTGAAACCCAAACCCATGGATGACCTCCCCAGTAGTTTCATGTAGATGTTAAAAGAAGGGGAGAGAGCTTTTTGCCCTGAGGTATCACAGAAGTGAGGAGACATGGGGTCAATCTCTTTCCCCTGTTAAGGCTGACTGGAACAAACAACAGAGAAAAAGGGAGAACTATTATAACCTGGTGCCTCCCCTTCTCAATCCCCCCCAGCCAGTCCAGAAGAATATAATGATTGAGGAGGTCAAAAGCTGATGAGAGATCAAGAAGCATCACCCAAATCCCATCTCTGCTGATGCCCTCTCTATACTGTACTCCAGTCTGAAACCTGACTGAAGGGGTCCAGATATCCCACTTTCTCTTGGATTCTCTGAAACTGTTCTCTCAGCACCTTCTGAACAACTTTCCCTAAAAAGGGAAGGTTGGAGTCTGGATGAAATGTAACTCACAGTGTATATCTTAAGAGAGGCACTTTTGAAAGAAATAAGTAGCAGGAGGACAGAAAGCACTAATGCTTGAGAGGTATGATGACTGGGATCATGACCTTCAGTTAATCTTTTCAAGCAGTAAAAAAAAAAGGACTTCAAGAGACAGGCAGGCCACTTATAACCCTTCCTTCCTTCCTTCCTTCCTTCCTTCCTTCCTTCCTTCCTTCCTTCCTTCCTTCCTTCCTTCCTTCCTTCCTTCCTTCCTTCCTTCCTTCCTTCCTTCCCCCCTTATATATTTTTACGAAGAAAACATTTTTACAGAATTAAAAACTACAGAAACATAAAGAATTAGAAAGAAGAAAAAAGACATGAAAAGATAAAAGAAAAAGTCAAAAGCAGTAAAAGTCAAAAGAAGAGAAGAAAAAGAGAAAGAGAAAGAAAAGTAATGAAGTGACTTCCAATCTTCTTTACAGCAGTTACAAACATAATTATTACCATTTCTGCCCTCCCAAATTATATATCATGATTCCCTTCTTCCCATAACCCTTTTCTTAAAATGCTGTGATGTCAGGTACTCCTAGATTCTTGAAGCCCAACTGACATCAGGCAGGCAAGGCAGAAATAAGGATAGAGGAATGTTAGTATTACATTTTTGTTGTATTGCTGTCAGTGGGTGGAGTTGTCTAAACAAGCCAAACAGACAGATATATTAAACTCATTTTGTCCCATCTAAATAAATGTGATGAAAGTGATTGAATTCTATGTTTAATTTAAATATGGTTGAGCCTGTTTACATCAATGATAACCTCTATTCTGAAAGCAATACATGCTCAAAAGGTCCAGCCAACACTCAAATAGATTATACTTTATAAACCATCTATAGCAGAATAGCCTATTGACATATATGAAACAAACCTGATGCAAGAGCTTCAGAATTACGGCAATAAACATTTGTATTCTATTTATTATGAAACACTAGGCTACATCTATCATGTATTAGATTGCAGAGGGCTGGTGGAGCATACTGAATAATTGAATATTGAGTAACAATGGACAACATCTTTCCTTTCCTGTCCAACAGATTATTAAATTCATATATTTTATCAGAAACATTTCTAATGTCACCCACAAGTTATCAACAGGCATTTAAAGATCAGACCAAAGAAAAGAAGTCTGGCCTAACAACATTGCATTCATTACTGTACAAAGACAGTTGTTGATTGATGATACATTTAATTACATTAGCAAGAGATATTACTGAGCAAGTTAGTATGTCTCCTTTAAACAAATAATCCCAGGATTTTGTTAGCTATCCATTCTTTTATATATTAGCAAACAAGTATTAATATTTAAGGCAACAAACTGAGACTTCTGAAATAAGAATTATGATGCCAGTCATAAAAACCTACAGTCTTTATACACAACCCATAGAGATAGGTTGATATTCTAGGTAAGGCCATTTGAAACAGGGAAAGGTCCATGTCTTTGTGTTAAATGTTTTTCAGGGTGTATTCAAAGGATGAATGATAACAAATTATTTTTTAAATATTTGCTGGGAAAATTTTAGAACATTTCCATTGATTTGACAGATTTCACTATGAAGTCAATATTCTGTTAATAGTACATATGCTGGAAATAAACTTGGATCCAATATACTTAATACTTTCAGATTTGGGAAGAATTAAATTTAGTATAAGATAGAGTGGGTTTTACACTGCTCCTGACAAGAAAGAGTTTATGACATTTCCTATTTGACCCTAAACTAGACAGAAAAAAGCACACAGAGCATGTTTTATGGAATTCTTTCTGCCTCTTTCATTGTCAGTGGCCATAATTGTTGCCTGTATTTTCTTCAATGAAGAAACATGTCTGTGCTAATGTGTGTCTGTACATGTGCATTTTCTTCCCAGGAACTAATCAGAGTACGTGCATACTTGTTGCTTGTGTTTATATCTGTGAGATTTAAATCAAGGTAGATGCATATGTGTTGCCTCTGTTTATGTGTGTGTGTGTGTGTGTGTGTGCATGAGAGAGAGAAGGAGAGAGAGAAAGAAGGGATCCAGTAAGGATGGGGGTATACATGCTGTGTATGTGTGCCTGAAGGTCTAATCAGGGCATGTACATATGTGTTGCCTCTTTATTGTATGTGTTTTGTGGGTGTTGAACTCATGTTGCAACTGGTTTTTGCGTGTGTATGTGTGTGCTGGGGAGCATCAATGGGCTAAATACATTCTGTTCTGGATCACAAGACCAGGAAGGAAGAAGCTCAGAATTGTTAGAAACTAATTGTTAAGAAGCTAAACTAATGTCATTTTAGAAGTGAAATTAATGCTTTGCTATTGCACAGAAGCAAGAGAGTCACATATATAGATTAGAAAGGAATGTAGGGACAAATGTTACACTCATAGTAACAGAGATAAAACATGACAATTATAAAGTGAGGAATTAGGCTAATCTTTATTAGGAAAGTAAAACTGGAAAATTCTAGAATGACACATGCACAGACTAGTTGTTTACACCTGACTATAAAATGGCTTTGCACCCCTTGCAAGGGAACAGCCACACTCAGTGTTTTTGCCTTGTGCGCTAAATAAAACTTTTGAACTCTGAATTATGGTGTTTTGACCCAAGCAAGGAACGAACTAAGGAAAGAAATTCTTCTAACAGAATTGAGCAGTTGGCAGCATTCTGAGCCCAACTGTCTGTCCCATTGGGATGCTCTGGGGATTTTTTTCCCCCAATTTTCTTTTTGTCCTTTATTTTTTCCCCTGCAGCCACTAGCTTGATCCAACCCATTTCAAACGTGATCTTTCTTCCTGGCTTCTCCCATCACACCACATTTGGTCGCATTCTTTTTCACTTTCTGATAGTTCTCCTGCTAAGCCTATTTACATAATGTCTTTCCAATATTCCATTAGGTTGGAAGCAATGCATTTGAGTGTATGTGACATAAACACAATTTACTACAAAGAGGAGATAATTTGGAAAAGAAATGGAATATGTGCTGCAGCCAGTGTAGGTTTTGCATATATTCATCTCTTGGCTTGAATGACGGCATGTTAGGCCAGACATCTAACTCCTGCAGAAAAATGCAGTTCTGTATGCCCTCTCTGTAGTAATTAAACAAAAAAGAGAGAGAGAGAGAGAGAGAGACGTGGGTTAAACACCACTATGCTGTGAGTTTGCTTGCACAAACGTCTATGGTACCTGTTTGCACACCTGAAAAAAACATCCAGGGTGATGCTTTCACATCATCAGGAGGAGTGAAAAAGGATCTGATGTTACTTAAGGAATGTCAGCATCTATTACAACATTTGGCTCAGGCCTCAAGCTAACAGCACAGAAATAAAAATAAACTCCAGGGAGAATGAAATGTAATATAATGCTGAACATATCAAAAAGCTTTTACTTTCATTGCTTGCATTTGGCATAGGTGAGCCCTTCAAGTGACATATAAGCCAAATCTTCTTAGAGTAAGCATACATCAAATGTTTGAATGCACCAGGGTGATGGCTACTATGGCACTTTTGGCAAGGTGAACTCTATGCCTCTTTTGTGTATCAGAAAACTCTGAAATTGTCTATCCATTTTTAACTTTGGGGGTATGGCAAAGTACCCATAAACATTTGGGCTGTTCTAGTGGTGGGACCAGTCCAAAGATGAATCCATTTTCTTCTCCTACTCTGCTCTTTGTATTAAGGGTGCAAAAATTGGAAGAATAACGGGATACATATATCAGCATCAGCTGGTTACTCTTATGCCAACTCTACTGGAGAATGATCCTTGAATATTATCCCTTTCTATGGCAAATTGGAATCTGATTCCATTTCTAGTATAAGGTTTCATTCAAATGTGATGTGAGAACCACTGAATCTGCTTCTGCATGATGAATAGAATAGAATAGAATAGAATAGAATAGAATAGAATAGAATAGAATAGAATAGAATAGAATAGAATAGAATACTGGCCAAGTATGTAAACATACAGTGAATTTGACTTCAGTGCGAAGAGCTCCCAGTGTGTTTGCATAGCATCAAGAATAATAATAGTAGTAGTAATAATAATAATATAAAACAACAACAACAACATTATACTAAAACTATGCATTCAGAAGAGGAGAATTAGAAGAAACATAATACTGTGGCTATTAACTAACATATATTCATTTTTTAAAAAGGAGAAGCTATTATCTAACATATATTCACATTTACAGAGCATTATCAGTCAGGTTTTAGCAGTCATATCTTCATGCAATGTCAACCAGTATATCATACTGCATTAATTAGGTGTTCAGCAGAGCAATGGCATGAGGAAAAAAACTGTTCTGGTTTCTAGATGTTTTAACATACACTGCTGTATAGCGCCATCCTGAGGGGAGAAGTTGAAACAATTTATGTCCAGGATGAGAAGGATCTGCAGATATAGAAATGTTTTTTCATGGCTACTCTGCAAGTAATACCATTTTTAGTCCAACCCTAAATTATATATAAATGCCGTTGCCTTTATAGTAGAACACTGAATCAGGCTATAAATCTTCTAATTATCACTATTATTTGAGAAACAGTAATAATAATGATGGAAAGTGGATACTCAGAATTGCTTTTCATTATCTGTTGTATCCCAGAAATATGTTTTTGTGCTGTTATAACATCACTGGCACTGTCATTTTTTCCCCTCCTCCTCCTTTTATTGGGAAGGCAGAGAAGGTTAATGGTTGATATATTTTCCTACAATGCGTTTCTCGATCTGGCAATACTGCCCTTTAAAATATGGAACAACTTCACAATAGTCAAGTAAATTATAGTTTATGGAGACCTTCACAAAGATTGCTGTTGCCTTCACCTCTGGATATATTTTTTTTTTCAAAGAAAGAAGTGAACATACATAAGAAATACTTTACTTTTTTTACAATACCTGATGAAGAAAAGCTTTTCCCTTTCTGTGGAGACATTGGGACAGGTGAAGAAGGCAACTTTAAGTGGGGACTCTTAATGTTTATTAATTTATTGATATAAATTAATAAAACAATCCTGTATTGTTTCCATACCAAGTATTTCTTTCTCTGAAAGATTTCATTTATTTTGATTACTTATTTTACATCTGAAGAGGAAGCAATTGTGTTTCTCAACTGTGAGGCTTCTGTCAGCCTCCAGTTTTGAGAGAAAAAGTTAATTTGGGAACTGAGAATCTGTAATCTGTAGCTGCTGTTGAGAAAAGGATACATTTTTTTCCAAAGCACAATATTATCTGGACAGTCGGTGTTTATATGTTTAACATGTATATGTTTCATTGTAATGGCCTGTTATTAAACGGAGAAGCTTTCCAAAATTGGTTTGACTTCATGATTTTCATGATGCATGCCCCAAATGGAGTTGAATGGGCATTGTGAAATTTGTGGAAAGTGTGAAAAACACGCGCAATAGATAATCAGATTTATGACTCAAATTATGTAAGTGACCTTATCCATGTGGTTGGGATATTTGCACTTGGGTTTCCAGCATAAAGTGTCTCCCGTGCTCTTCTGTTTAATGAAACAGAGCAAATGTTTATTTATCTGTGTAGGTTTATCACACTGCTTTTTCTCTTAATGAAGAGAAGGAACACTTCATCATCATCTCCCATTTTTTCCTTAGAATTGCTGAAGTGATGGGGTTCAGTTTTCTAATCTGCTGTGCATTTCTTCAGATGTTAAGCTGGTAATGCAACACCTTTAGTAATAAACCACACACACAGCTCAGCATTAGTGTGAATGCTTATTTACTACGTTTTCTGACAGGAATCTTGTTAAAGAAGAAGAATATAATCAATAAAGCTATGCAAACATAAAAACATTAGAACTAATACACTGGAAGTTCTAAGAATAGTTGATCTTGTTATTTAAATATCAGTAATGTGAGACATCTACCACATTTTGCAACCCAGGCTATTTTGCTTTATTTAAAATCTTGAAAAAAGTTATACTTTATTGCTTTTAATTACCTCCTGTGTTTTAGCTGTGAGAATATCCCAAAGCCTTGCAATAAAATCTAAAATCATGCTACTTTTTAAAGTCAGCGGCAGAAAAAAACCAGCATTATTTCTGATTCAATGTGTGCTGACAGTTTATAATAACGTATGCATTAAGTATGTCCGTATGGATTAAATATGCCTGCATCTTAATGCAAGAACACATGGGTTTAACCTACATGTCACACTTATATTATAAGCAACAAAGTCAAGGTACAACAACAAGAAAGGCTATGCAACGTTTTTAGATTTGTTTATAATAAGAACTTTAGGTTTAAAAGTTAGGACCTGATTTTTAAAAAAACAAAAAAATCAAAGCCTTGTGCTTGAGCTGTCTTTATTTCTATTAATGTTTCTTTTTCCCATATTTGTTAAATGTCACAGCAAGAAGCCCGACAATGTGCTTCAAATAAAGGCCCTGAAATATCACCAATCAGGTATTTTCATTTCTGCCAATCATCTGGAAGTAGGAGCTTGATAACCTTTTAAAAAGTTAGTTCATGCATGCTGATTTTGACCATTCTACCTTGAGATCTTTTAAAGAGTTTTTTTTTCTTTTAAAACTGATCTGTAACTATGAAGTTGTTAAATCTGCTCTGTATCTTCAAGCAGAATATGAAATAGGCAGATGTCAGTCCATTCATTATTATCACTTTATATCCTTTAGAATATCAAGAGGAAGCAACAATCATAGACAATGTGCTTTCTACAAATCATAGACAGACATTGTTCAGAAGAATTTACCAATCCTGTCAGCATTCTCCAATCACAGGAATTGTCACTTAAACATATTTTGTCACACTTGTTAGTTTTAAAAAGACTGAAATATGAGCACTGGATGCTATAGCATTCCTGAAGTTGCATGTTTAGGATGGGAGAACATAGGAAGTCTCATATCAGCTGATTTGAAGAGATTACTAGGTATGAGTGAGGAATTTGTTTGTTTGTTTGATTTCAGAGTGAATCAACCTGACCTGCATTTTTTTTGGATGGATGGGCGGATCACATTTTGGAACTTTTTTCAGTCTCTGAATTTCACAGGTTTCTGAATGCAGTGCTTACAATATAATAAGGTGGTTTTCCCAAATAAGAATTGTTCAGAATGGGCAGGGTTAAAGCTTCTCTTGCTACCATCCCCAGGTCCTAAGAAGGGGTGCATGAATGCATGAAAGTGAGAAAGAATAACTTTAAGACCCCCTCAAAGGTTCTCTGTGGATCAGTTTCACCCCTCACTGTGAGGGTTATTGCTTTCCAAGGGCTGGACACACCACAGTGTAACAAATCTGTACACAATGCTTTATTGCAGCATACACCTTCCCCAACAAGAGGCTATTGCTCTGGGTCAAGTCCACCCATTTAAGACTTGCAAGTTGCTGTTGCCATGTAAATACATCTTTAATACTCAGTCCTTTATACTCATTTCAAACAAAAATCTAAAAGTCTGTAACGTAGCATACAACCTTTGCCTTCTTCCAACAGTTCTTGCACTAGTTGGGATGAGGTTCTGCCTCAGTGTATTTGTTCCTTTTTCTAGTTGCTGCTGAGCTCCAGGCCAAGCTCCAAGCTCTACTTTTAAGCAGTGTTGCTTTTGAGCACTCCAGCTGAGCTCCCATGCCACACTCCAGTCAGGAATCCCACCAGGATATGCTGCTTATTGTACCTCGTGGTCCTAGCAGTTGACTGATAGTCCTCTTACTTGCTTGTAATAGCTGTCAATCTTCAGATGTCACCTCCACTTCTCTGTCTGTATACCATTTGCTTATCCCCTTCCTTTCTACACACACCTTCCCGCTCTGTCTTAGTATTTGCTTTTCTAAGCTAAGAGCCTGGGTGGGGTGAGGCTACCTCTGGACCTCTACATTTCCTTGAAAGCACCAGGTCATGGCTCAATTATCACAGGCAGCTGGAACACTGGCTTGGATGCTTGTGAGTAAAGTTGTGAGTTAATGAATGAATGCATGAGGGAAATGGGATGAGAAGTGTTTCTGTCTGTCTGCAGCTACTTTTCCTAACTTTACTCCCTCACACATACACTATAACATTATTCATCAGTTCTCTAAGTTCTCATTGGCTGTGTCTGTACATAATACTAAGCCAAGATTCCTCTAACCATGGTTTACTGAAAAACTCAGATTCCCATGTATCACTAAGCCATAATGGGTTCAAACATAACACTAAAGCAAAAAAGGATAAGCAACATTATGTTATTTATTTTATTATTCAAATTTATATAGCCATCCATCTCATATACATGACTGGGCGTCTTACAAACAAAACCATCATAAAACACATAAAACTCACAGCCCATAATCCTATTCATCAAAACAATCAGTATAGCCGCTGCACCTGCTCTACCACACTCCCTGGTCCCCATGCCCATTGGCAAAGCCATGTCTTCAGGGCCTTGTGAAAAGCCAGCAGGGTTGGGACCAATCTGGTTTCATGGTGGGGGGGGGCAGATAATGTTCCATAGGGCACATGAAATAATTCAATTAGAATACTATATTTTTGCTCAAATCTCTATTTCTAAGCTGACATAAATCCAAGCAGAAACTTGCAAACAATTGTTGTATTTCAGAAATGCATTGTTCTAATGTTGGCTACTTTTGCTAAGAGTAAGGGCACTTCCACACTACACCCCCAACCACCTGCATCTACTTCAACTCCCCAAACGTTCCAGAATAATTTAAAGCCAGTCTGCAATCACCTTGAACAGAGAAAACACCGCAATCACCATGGCCCTATCAGAGCTCCTTCCAGCTAAAAAACAGAAGGGTGGAAAACAAAACTCCCAATAAAGAAACTTCATAGTAAATGCCCTCCAGTTACCATAGACTCTAGAGTAACTATGATATATTCACATCTACTCCCCAGAAAAAGAAACTGAAATAAGTTTTCAGTACATATTACAGGTGAAACTCGAAAAATTAGAATATCGTGCAAATGGTCATTTATGGCAGTATGGCAACTCAAAAGGTGAAACCAATATATGAGACAGACGCATTACATGCAAAGCGAGATATGACAAGCCTTACTTTGGTATAATTGTGATGATTATGGCGTACAGCTTATGAAAACCCCAGATTCACAATCTCAGAAAATTAGAATATTACATGACATCAATAACACAAGGATTGGAAATAGAACAATATCGGACCTCTGCAAAGTATAAGCATGCATATGTACTCAGTACTTGGTTTGGGCCCCTTTTGCAGCAATGACTGCCGCAATGCGGCGTGGCATGGATGCTATCAGCCTGTGGCACTGCTGAGGATGCTTCAATAGCGGCCTTCAGCTCCGCTGCGTTGTTCGGTCTCATGTCCCTCATCTTTCTCTTGGCAATGCCCCATAGATTCTCTATGGGGTTCAGGTCAGGCGAGTTTGCTGGCCAATCAAGCACAGTAATCCCATGGTCATTGAACCAGGTTTTGGTACTTTGGGCAGTGTGGGCAGGTGCCAGGTCCTGCTGGAAAATGAAGTCAGCATCCCCATAAAGCTCGTCTGCGGAAGGAAGCATGAAGTGCTCCAAAATCTCCTGGTAGACGGCTGCGTTGACCCTGGACTTAATGAAGCACAGTGGACCAACACCAGCAGATGACATGGCTCCCCAAATCAACACAGACTGTGGAAACTTCACACTAAACTTCAAGCATCGTGGATTGTGTGCCTCTCCATTCTTCCTCCAGACTCTGGGTCCTTGGTTCCCAATGAGATGCAAAAGTTGCTCTCATCAGAAAAGAGGACTTTGGACCACTGGGCAACAGACCAGTTCTTTTTTTCTGTAGCCCAGGTAAGACGCTTCTGACGTTGTTTGTTGTTCAGGAGCGGCTTGACAAGAGGAATACGACATTTGAAGCCCATGTCCAGGATCCGTCTGTGTGTGGTGGCTCTTGATGCACTAACTCCAGTCTCAGTCTACTCCTTGTGAAAGTCCCCAACACTTTTGAATGGCCTTTTCCTGACAATCCTCTCCAGGCTGCGGTCATCCCTGCTGCTTGTGCACCTTTTCCTACCACACTTTTCCCTTCCACATAACCTTCTATTGATGTGCTTTGATACGGCACTTTGGGAACATCCAACTTCTTTTGCAATTACCTTTTGGGGCTTTCCCTCCTTATAGAGGGTGTCAGTGATGGTTTTCTGCACAACTGTCAGGTCAGCAGTCTTTCCCATGCTTGTGATTCCTACTGAACTAGCCTGAGAGACCATTGAAAGGCTCAGGAACCCTTTGCAGGTGTTATGGATTCATTAGCTGATTAGAGGGGGACACTTTGAGCCTAGAATATTGAACCTTTTCACACTATTCTAATTTTCTGAGACTGTGAATTTGGGGTTTTCATAAGCTGTACGCCATAATCATCACAATTATACCAAAGTAAGGCTTGACATATCTCGCTTTGCATGTAATGCGTCTATCTCATATATTGGTTTCACCTTTTGAGTTGCCATACTGACATAAATGAACATTTGCATGATATTCTAATTTTTCGAGTTTCACCTGTATATGCATTTGTCTGATATTGAGGTATAATGCTACCAATGCTACTTTGCTTATAAAATTCATAATGACTGATGTGAAATCATAGATGTCATTATCTTTGGCAATCCAACACTTTCCCCAGTAGCTGTAACTGTGCCTGTAGCAGCTGGAGTGACGGCATGGTGTTAAACATAATAGCAAACATCAGGAGCAGAATGCTGAAGCTCTAGGGATAGAAGAAGAAAGATTGATTTTGGCCCCAAGGCACTTATATGGGAAGAAGTAAGATTTCTTGCTAGTCTGAAAACAGATTGCCCACAAGCTCCACAAACTGCAAAAGAACAGTTTTGATCCTGTTGCAGTTCAATGAGCCTTGGAATCCAATTCCTGCTGCACAAAGGAAACCACATTCAAGTAATGACAGATAGCTATCCAGCCTGTACTTGACTATTTCCAATGAATAGGAGTCCACTCTCTAAATAATTGGTTCCACTGTCAAACTGTTCTTTGGGTTAAGTAATGTTCAACATAATGTGTTCCTATTACCTAAAAACTGTTATTCCATGCCCTGCATTTTGGGATGAAAGGTGGCGGCCCAGGCTTGTTTTCTGTGTAGCATCTTTCAGGTACCTGAAGAATGCTATAATAGCCTCTTTCATACTTGTATTTTTTTCCCCCAAGGCTAAATGTACAATGATCCCTCAAGTTCTCCTTGCTGGACTTCGCTTCCATTTCTCTGATCATCTTTACTGTCTTTCTCTATTCCAATTTGTTGAAAGTATATCAGTATTCCAAGTGGTGTCACTTTACTAGTTTAGAGTAGACCTATGACTTATCATGATTTGAAAAATGCTTCTATCAATGCAGCCTAAAATTAGATTTCTCTTTCTGCAGCCACTTCATATTCAGTCCACAATATGATTACAATTCTAAAACTCTTGACCAATGATGGGTTGTTTTAATATTTCCACCTTACTCATTGCAATGTTTGCTTTCTGCAAGTTTAAGGACAGCCACTAGCTAGAAATCCCCTGTTCTCCACTCTGGAAGTTAATGGAACTCCTTAATGAAGAAGTCCAATCATTTGTACCTTGATCCGTATTTAGTCATGTCTGTCCAATATCTACACAACATAGCCAGACTGATTTTGATCCTCCCATAGTCTATTATTCTATGACACCATACCTATACTTTATATTGTATTGTAATGTAATGTATATTACCAGTTGACAACCCCCTAACAGCACTGCATGACCAAGGAAGCTATATTCACACAATTTCATTAATCAGACTTAAAGATAGGAAAAAGGGGGTAGGTTACAGACTCTTGGAATATCCTTACCTAGTTTCCACTATATTCATTAGTGACTACATTAAGGCAGGGTCTCTATGTGCTACTTGAACCTCTTTTCTTCAGATTCCTTAATGGATGGATGGACTGATGCCTTGCTTCAGAGATTAGGCTGTAAGTTCTATCTAGTCTTTAACTGTTGTGTTTCAAAAACATTTTTCCCCTTTTCGAGACTCCAAAAATGCACTTATATGGTAGTTATGTGAGATACATTCTTGTCCCAAGATTTTTGAGAGACAGAAGTAAAACTGTTCATTCTCAGACTTTTTCTAGTGAGTTCAGTTCTGGTTTTGAACTATTTCTACTGGAATATGCCAGTAATGGTAAATCTTTCTGAACATGTCCATGCAAACTAATAATTCTAATCAAAGATACTTTATCCCAATATATAGGAAGAATTACAAGCTTGTAAACAAGAGGATTGCTATAAATGTGTGGATAATTAGAACACATATAGAAATAGTATACCTGTGTAGGGGATGGGGGGGAGCAGGAGGGTCTTCATGTATAGAGTAATGCCCCATTAACCCTTGCATAGCAGTGACAAACTATTCATTGCTGTTGTTTGAGAAAAAAGAAACAACATATGGGCAAGGAATACCTTACTTTTTGCAGCTATTTGGTGATCTCTTAGCCATACAATTGAAATCTAATGAACAAACAGTTATGCTGTGGATGAACAAATTTAATATACAAAGGGCACCACCAAATTGGCCTGTGCACGTGGAAGAGAAGAAGAGACAGACAAACCAAAGAGCACTCAAATAAAGCAAGTCAATAAATTCCAGACAGAATTCGCTCTTGAAGTTGAGCCTAAAAGTAAGTAGTAATTTTATTTACTGATGTAATGATTTTGAGAAGGTTAGCTGGTATAACGGCACCAAATTAATCAACTGTTGGCATTTTAGTGAACAACCAAGAAGAAATAATAAAGTTAGGTTAAAGCTCACATAAAGCCAAAGCTTACATTAGCTGCTTAGTATTCTGTCAGTGGATACCGGCTTTAGAAAAAACGAAACAAAACTACACAACCCAGATGCAAAGAGTTAAACATTATTTCTTTTTCTACAAACCCTCTGCAGAATAATGCAGTTGCAGAGAGATGGAAGGAGAGAATGAAAGGAGGGATAAAGCAAGCTGAAAAGACTGCCCAGTGCCTTTACAAAAGCTGACAAACAATTTCAAAGTTGGATTCCTGAGAAGAGAATCAGAGATGGAGGCTGTCAGACACTGTCAGGAAGAATGCTTCCTCAATGTCACGGTTCCCAGGAAATGCCTACACAATACTGGGAAACTTATTTTAAATTTAAGAGGATGCACTTTGATACATTACTTATATTCAACATTTTATAATAAATAAAGCCATGAAGATTATAGGATTTCTAAGTATTAGGCAAGGTGCTTAAATCAAATCTCAGGAAAAATATTTTAAGAAGACTAAAAACGGAGCCTTCAGGAGTCATGGCATCTGTGGTATAAAGGGAGTCTTGTACTTGCCATGATTCATGGCTAGGACTGTGCTGGATACTTTTAAAATAACATTTTAAGCACATTTGCTAGGAAAGGGGTAAAACAAAATGAACACAAACATAAGGCTATTGAAGCCTGAAGATTTTTTTCTGGGGGGGCGGGCATTATTTTTCAGCTCAGGGAAATTAAATGTTATTACCTAGCTACTGGTACAGAATTAATTTTCTTTTGATTATTTTTGAAACAGTTTTGCAAGAGCAAAATAGTATGGCCAGTGCTTGTGATGATGTGGGACATCCAAGGAAGGGCATTATATTGCATTTTTCTTCATATTTTTGGTGGAACAGCATGCAAAGGCAAATGAAGCTGCTTAGAAATCTCTTTGGAAAAGCTACCCATATGTATGGCCTTATTCAGTTATGCCCCTAACCCTCCCTCCCTCTTGTTGTGCATCTCTTGAATTCTAAAAAAGTTTCTCCCTGATTTAAAGTTATACTTTGTGCTTTTTATTATTAACATTTATTTGTGAGAAGATGTCAAAGATTTTCCTTAAGCTTTTCTACTTGAGGAAGAATAAATAAAGAAATAAAATAGACTCTTAAAATATAAGTCTCCCACCCTTTCCCAGCAAAAACAAAGACATAACAATCAGAAAGGCAGCTATCAAAGGTACTTGTTAGTTTTTCTTTTTGCACTTCTTAAAATGTTTCTTACTTAACATCTTCCTGTGTAAAAGCCTCCTTAATACTAGTTTCCTTTTCAAGTCTCTGTGTTCACAGTAAAACCTATTTGGAACACAGTATAGAAAAATCTATGAAGAGCAGTTCATTTTAACACCAGAAGCATATCAGCTAATTTAAGCTGTCCTTCAAGAAAGACATCAAGTATTAAACCAAAAACATCTGACATTCATTTCCCTGAGGGATTTTAGACTATTATTTCCCTAAAGAAACCTGCTGAAAGCTTAATGCACTTCTTACCTAAGAATTACTTTCATTTTTTATTGCAGATATATATCTGGATATGCATATAGTGCAATTTTTCATGTATTGTATGCTTCTAAAGCAAGAGCATAAGCCTGAAATAGTGAAACCTGTCAATGAACCAAATTCATCAATTGTATTGATCTGCTGGTTAATATCTATCCATCTGAAAGGCAGCTTATTTCATTCTAAAAACATTGCTTAACAAGTTATTGCAAAGGAGGGGAAATGGGCCTGATCTGAGGACTAGGTCCAGCTGTTCCTGCCCCAATGGACTGGATGACACCTGGAATTAGGTTTAAGGGGGGAAGCCAATCCCTGCTGTCATCCATTTCTCCATGTAGGAAGATATAGGATGCTCCATACAGGCTGAAGCAGGAAAGCATCACTCTAAGCCTTATCCGGAACAGAACTGCTCATCCAGTATATGCATTCCAAATGGGAAAAGGCATGCAGTGCTCAAACTGAGAGGGTCTATTCCAGGTCTCCCCCAGTGGGAGAAGTATAGGAAGGCTCCTGGTGATTGTTTGATTTGCATTTTCCCTAATAGGGGAAGATTTGCACTAAACCAGTGATGGCAAACCTATGACACGCATGTCAAAGGTGACACGCCACAACATTTTGGGGGACACGCCAACGTTCATCAATACCCGACAACAACTATTATCCCTGTCTGAGTTACCAAAGAAACTGAGTTTGTTTTACTCATATTTCATTTTTGTACTTATTTGATGTTTCTTTATATAATACATAGCACCACCATGATTGGACTGTATTTTATTTTAAATAAATGAATATGTAAAGAATTGTTTCTCTTTTGTTCAGGGGTGTGTGTGTGTACGTGTGACATGCCAGCACTATATATCTGTTGAAAGAAACCTTAGCCAATTACAGAAAATCTTACAATTTGCATGCAAGTGACAAGCAATTACCTTATCCTAATTCATTTGATTTTTCCCCTAAAGTATATATTCATGTATTTATTTCAGTTAAGACAATTGATGCTACCTGAACTAAGAATAATCTACTTTAATTTTTGGTCTTAGTTACTGTTTTAAAGAAAGAATACTGCTCATCCAATATAATGAGACCAATTGTAGTTTTGTGGGGATTTTTTTAGTTTTTTTTTTAATCCCACTTTTATTATTTTTATAAATAACTCAAGGCAGTGAACATGCCTAGTATTCCTTCCTCCTTCTATTTTCCCCACAACAACAACCCTGTGAGGTGGGTTGGGCTGAGAGAGAGTGACTGGCCCAAAATCATCCAGCCAGCTTTCATGCCTAAGGCAGGAACAGAACTCATAGTCTCCTGAATTCTGTCCTGGTGCCTTAACCACTAGACCAAACTGTACATTAACTTTATGTAATAATAATCAAGCATTTTGATAAATCCTAGAGTTTCTCATGAAACAGTATGCCAAAATTCCCAACATCTCTGGCAAACTTTAGTGTTGCCAATTTAATGATCACATTTGCAAGCAGGTTTGCTGTCTATATTGATGTAGCGTATGGCCCTTTTTAACATAGAATTCCAATTTATTCATCACCTTTAATATTCTAAATTGATTCACAGAGTTAGAAGATGGTGCCCTTACCTCCACACTGGAAAAGGACAAATAGGCTGAAGAATAGCTTCTATCTTAGAGCTGTAACTATACTGAATTCTATCGTATAGTGCAGTATTAGTGCAGCATCAGGGGTTGTGCAATATGGAATGTGAAGGTTGTGTTTTATGTGTGTTATGTGTTTTATGTGTTCTATGGTTTTTATATTTTTAAAGCTGCACTGGGGTGGCATTTAATTTCATTGTACAAGTAGTACAATGACAATAAAGATTTCTATTCTATTCTGATCTGTGCACATTAAGCAGGTGCTACGTGCAAAGTAGGCGGCTAGAATTGCACCAGATAAATTATCTAGAATGTATAAAAGCACTTCAAATGTATGTTGGAAATGTGAACAACATGAAGTGACATTTTACCATGCTTCGTGGACATATAAAAAAGCTTAAAAAATTGGATTCAAATACATACATTGATACAGAGGATTTTAAAGCTTTTCTTTTTTCTTTTAAAAGTTTTAATAAAAAGCATATATTAAAAAAAAGTAGAAGGATAGGTAAACGCATAAGTATGTTATATGAAATTTGTACAAATATTTACTTTTCTGCAAAAGCATAGCTTTAGATTTATTTATTGACTGATTTATGAGATTTAGTCACTGCCTCAATCTCAAGGGTACTCTAGACAACATTAAAGATTAATATTCAGTTGAAGCCAGAACTTTTCTTTTTAGGACTGATGGATAAAAAAGTTAGAAAAAAGCCATGGAAGTTTATTTTAATATATGATTACTGTGGCAAGATTATTATATGTACAGAGAGGGAAAGATCTGATACTACCCACTATGCAAGAATGGTTGGTGAAATTGATAGATCTTTCTGAGATGGATAAACACACTTCTTTGTTTAGAGAAAAGACACTATCTACATTTATTAGTGACTGGAAACCTCTTATGGACTTTTTGCAAAAAAAAAATGGAAAAAAAAAAGAACTTGTGATTTATGGTTTTGATGATTAGACAGGATAGATTATAGAAAGAAGAGTTTCATGATGTAACTTCTTATCTCGATAGATTCTAGCACTGAGAATGTAACCAAGCAGGACATATACATCCTTAACTTATAACTGTGACACTGTGTCAATGTCAAATCACATTAATAATCCTATTACCTCAATCATTGTCTCATATCTAGTCTTTGGTAACTGGGAGACACAGAGAATTCTGGAGATATCCAACCCACAGCTTGTAGGAAAAAGAAATAAAGCTGAGCACCATTAGCACATCAATGACAATTAACTCTAAACCTGCAAATAAGCATTCCAACCACTACATATATAAGTTAAGTAACATGAGAGGTAAGAAGAACCCCTATGGGATCTGCCTGGGCTATTCTCAAGTGTTCAGCTGAAGTACCACAATACATCTTTCTGGAAACATACCAGGGGTAGAATCACTAAAATGCATGGGGAAATGGGATAGATGAAGTTTAACCACTAGCTCCTCCAAACGTTCCAACAAATGATACCTCAAACTGCTAAGACATACAGGAATATCAGTGGACTTACATTACTGCACTCTCTCTCCCTGTATAGATGATCCATCTAATCTGAATGTACATCATCCAATCAACACCATCTCCATGACACATCTAGGTCTAAACCAAGTCTGGAAACCAAGACAATCTATTTCCTCTAAAAGCTCTTGGAGCTACAGCACCACTACCTTCGCCACTATTAATGATTAGAGAGATCACTGGCCAGACAGAGTTTTTAGAAGACTTTGTAGGCTAAACCAAATCTAATACGTTATAAACTGTATTATCCTATAACAGATCTAGTATGCTAAAACTGTCAATGTCAAATCAAATTCTTCACAGACCTTTCAGGGTTTGAGCACTTCTTCACCACTCTTCCCAATCCCATAGTCCCAACACTGTATGAGATTTATAGAAGTTTGAGTTGTTAGCCATTTTTTTTAAAAAAGGGAAGGGATGGGGGATAACCGTGTGATAGATAAACCCTTTGCTGTTGTTTCTAGCATCTAGTTTCTAATGCTGTATTTGTATATGGAAATTCCATTCTTATCTGTTGGTACTACTGTCAAGAAATAGTTACCTTGCCTTTATCGACCTCTTAACATCATTCAGGTTGTGTGAATGGGATGCATATTTCTTCACCAAGCTTTCTATTGAGAAATAATGTAACGCTTGAAATTCCTCTAAAGTTCTCAATTACATTGCTCTGAACTATATGAAAAGGGAAGGTTTTGTAAAATTCTAATGCTTCAAGATTTGGACCCAGGAATCTTGTTTAAACACTTGCTAGAGGAGGGACCTTATCGTAAATTTTGCTGCATTTCAGCATCACCATATACCACAATTTCAGTGCCAGTGCAGTAGCTGAGCATTATCATAATCATCATGCACTTTATTGGATTTACAAGGCCACCAGAGAGACTCAAGTAACTCAGCTGGGAGGTAGGACTGTGAGTTTGTCAGGAAACTCACTGGTCATTCTAGAACACAAAATCCTGGACTAGAGAAAACTACGGTCTGATAGAAGAGGGCTTTTCCTCATTCTTACATTTCTATATAACTGCTGATATTGTTGATGCCAACTAGTTTACCCACATTAGATTAAACTAAGATTGTCCATATCTCATTATTTGCCAAGCAGCTTGTCTGCCTCCTTGAATCTCAGCTTGCCTATTTTTGTGGTTGACATTTTCTTGCTTTCAGATCCCCAGCCCTGAGAGTTCTTGAGCCTGGAAGACAATGGAAGATGACCATTTAATATCTAGAGTAGTGTTTCTCAACCTTGGCAGCTTGAAGATATGTGGACCAGCTCCTAGAATTCCCCAGCCAGCCATGCCCTTATCCCCTTAGAATCC
The DNA here is from genome assembly GCA_030867105.1 of Liasis olivaceus. NCBI lineage: Eukaryota > Metazoa > Chordata > Lepidosauria > Squamata > Pythonidae > Liasis > Liasis olivaceus. The sequence continues at coordinate 56,096,992 of CM061351.1, read as the reverse complement.
TCAGCAATATGCTTTTTCTAATATACTTTACAGCTTGATTTTCTCATATCACACAGAATTTATAAAACATGTTACAATATTCCATGCAATGCACTTTGTTTATCTCAGAGCTAATTCACAAAACCCTGTAAGGAAGGCCAGTATTATTATATTATTCTCATGTTAGAGGTGGGAGCTGAGAGAACATTTTGCCTAAGGCAGGCAATTTTATAGCTAGGATGTCATTGAACCAAGAGTTTATAGTTCATAGCTCAGTCTTTTATCTTCTAGTTTTCATTCATTTTTTTCCAGAAAATATTTCCTTTCTGACTAGCCATCAGACAGCTTCACAAGTACAATTTTACCAGAGTTGTTGAGTTAAAAGTTGTACTCAGCTGTTCAATGCATTTGCAGATAGTTTCCTCTGGAAAAAAAAAAGGGTCCTGACATACTTTATTGTTTTAAACATTCCTGCAAACATATGCCTCCTATAACAACATTACAGTACACACTAATACACTTTTGTGATAAAGAAGTCAAGGTATCCACATACATTTCCTATAACATCAATAGGAAAAAAAATTGGTTGCTGATCTTTCACTTTATTTTACATCCCTATTTTGTGTATTCTGAAAGTGCACTGCCCGATTTTCATTAAAATAGAAATACGTTAAATATAATTTATAATGACCTATTAGTTAGGAGATTTCAAAATTCTTTTTAGCATCTTGGCATGCCATCCCAGTGATAAAAATCCATATATATCCTGCTCTGAGAAAGCCAAGCACAGTCAACTAGGCTTCTGGGAGAAATTACTTGTGAATAATAATTCCTATGCAATGTGCTGTGTGACAATCCTTATGTACAACCAGACCATCTGGGCTATGACAACAAATCCAGTTTGTCAATGGTAAGAAAAGATGTACTGAGATCTGAATTGTCACTTTCTGGACAGCACATTAATCACTGGCAACTATGTGACTTCCATGGTGAGCATGTGTCTTAGTTTTGTGAAAGATTTTTCCTTCTACAAAATCCCTCATATATTTCATCCAGTTTGAGATTTCCAAATTCAACTAAAAAAAATGCGTGCTTTACATAAAATTTGTTAACAACATTCTTAAGTGCTGTGAAAATGATTCTAGTCTACATATTTAAAAAAAAACCACTCATATCCTTTCTAATAATTTATTAATACAGATTATGATCATTCCAAACCAAAAATTTATATAGGCATTGCTAGCAGTCTCAGAGGAACAGGAGATCTGACTGCCAAATCAAATGGCTGAAATTCATACCACTTTCCACTCACAATGTCACATGGGTGAAACTCACACTCTCGACACTTGGAAACTTCTGATTATGTCTAATTAGTGACCAGATCAGAGCAATTGCTCAGCAAAAGCACTTCAAATAACAAAACAGTGTTAAGTACTAGCCACTAGTATTTATGAATTTTCATTTCCAATGCACTAAAAAAGAAAGCTGTATAAAATGCCATGTTCTAATTAATAATGCCTTTCCCACCTTAATTTACAGATATTCTTGGCTAGTAATAAATGGGCTTTTTAACCAATCCATAACAAACAGAACAGCCATCAGGGAAGAACTACTATACATACCAGCTGATGATCTTCAAAGCACCCCACCCGCCCCACATACAATTGATCTATTGATACATGACTGTCTTCCTTCACTGAGGAACTCTGATCAAGTTAGTGCAATTACATGCAGCCAGGACCACTATAAAGGTACTAAGAGAAAGGCCTGCATGTATGTTCAGGAGTGGCTGGGAAGTGGAACTAAGGCAGACCAAGGACTACATATTTTTGTTCTAGCTAAACATTGTGGTAAAACCCTGATCTATAAAACGCCTTGCCTTTATCAAAGCTGAGAATCTGATAAGACCTAGGTAAACATATAGCAGCACTGGACTTTTGAGTTTGGAAATTCCAGAAATTACTGATGGAAACTTCTTAAACTCCACAAGGGGCTATACAGCTAGAACTTAGCTGATTAGAAACTGATCAAAGCACAGGACAAGGACCAAGGAGCCTTAAGGGGCTGTATGAGATTTCCATAATGTCCCACTTAGACTGATCAGACCAACTGGGATATATTAATTTGTATCAATATGCACATTTCTCAAGAGTCCTGGACAAAAACTACAAGATAGGACAGGAAAGGAAATTAGTGTTTGAAAGCAGCTTTTAGTAATTCTAAACAATTCCTATGCCTTATTGTACTGTTATATAAGTGCAAAATGATTTTCAAGTCAAACCAAATTAATGAATGACTAATAAACACTAGTCAGGAAATGGAGAGCAGAACAGATTGTCTCTTCCATCCCGATCTCCCGTTCCTCCAGGAGACACCACCAAACCCAGGCACTATCAAGAAAGCTTGATTAGTTGATGCCTTTTCTATGACTATTGTTCCCCACAATGCCATCCCTGCTTAGCTTCAAGTACTCACATTAAGGCTAAGCAAATGCATACAGATGAGAATTTATCTTGGGGACCAATGAAATGCTTTTATGATTCTACCAAATTATGAGAATGGCTCTGCAAACTATGGCCATTGAATGTACTTTAAAATGCATACAGGACATAATCCAATTGTGACTTCAGAATCTGTCTATGGAAACATCTCAAGCTTGTCTTACCTTCATAGACTACTGTATCCTTCACAGACTGTGGAAGCATGTTTTTACATTGTCTTGGATACTTATGGTCAGTACTTAGTACAGAGGCAGATAATATGATCTTAAAGTATATGTGTACATCCTGACCAAGTGGCATGGAACTAGTGCAATGAGTGGAAGACTTCTCCATAGATCATCATAGGGAAATAGGAAACTTAAAGCTGATTATTAATGAAATGCCTGTTTACTATCCCCAAAGTAAAAACAAAATTAGAGAGGGTGGTTCAATATGGTGGCTAACTGAAATAATCAGTGACCCAACAGGTCAGTGCACAGCAATGCAAACTGTTCCATTTTCTCAAAAATGCTTGAAGTTGAAGCACCTAAATAAAGCCATGTAAATAGAGAACTGCATATTGCCTACAATACATTATATTCTTCTGCAACTTCAGATGTTTACCGTATTTTTCCGACAATAAGACGCCCCCATGTACAAGACAACCCCCATTTTTCCAACCCCAAATTAAGAAATCAATTTTTTAAAGATAGTGCAGAACACATTTTTATTTAGTAATTAGTTAACATTGACCTGATACACTCGGTGGGAGGAGGTCCAAACCGTCTCTCTGCAGCTCTATTTCCAGGCTCTTTTGCATAACTGATTACATTCAAGCACGAGTGCCGATAGCTTCTCTCTGCAAAAGCCTTCCTCTAATTGGTTTGTTCAGCATCAGCTGACATCAGTTACATCAGGCTCGTGATTGGAGGAAGTCTGTTTGGGAGACAAGCTATTTCACTCGTGATTGGAGGCTAGCAATAGGAGGAAGCTGCCTGCAGAAACAAAGTATGGGCAGTTTTGCAACAGCGCGATTTTCGGCTGACTTCCTTGAATAAGACGCCCTACTATTTTTAGGGTAAGGATTTTAGAAAAAAGTATTGTCTTATAGTCGGAAAAATACGGTAAGTACTTTCACTGCTTGATGGTACTAGTGAGTGGAGGATTTCTAGAACTCCCAAGCTATATGTCAGGATTAGCCCAGGACACTCCAGGAGACAGTACAGATTCAATTCAGCATGGTTTATTGGCTTCAGTCCCGTTACAGAATCTTCTGAGTGAAAGCAATTCCCAGAGTCACCCCACAAACATCCTGCATTCCTCAGGGAGGTGCCAGCCTCATCCTCTTATCTCTACCTCTCTGTTCTGGGGATAAGAGTATGCGCTTAACTCTTTCCGCTCTAGCTCTCACACTATTGCACTTTGTATAACATCTGGAAAGCATGTTAATGTTTATGGACAACATTCTTGGTTTATTGTTTTCCTGAGAATTAATATAATCAAAGAATGTTTAAAGTTTAGAATCATAAAGTTTGCAGGTCTAAAATTGAATGATAGTAAATATCTCTTGACCTGAAAAAAATGCCTATATTTTGGACAATGTATTAATGAACATGGAGTGAGCCCAAATCCAAAGAAGGCAGGTATTTCAGGAATTAACCCATTGCTGCCTTCCCCTCTGCTTCCAAGAATCTATAGCTGAGCTAAAGAGAATTTGGGGCACAGTATCATGCTTAATAAAACTTGAACCAAAATTGGCACAGGTCCTACAACAGGCAGGGATTGCCCACTACCAGTGAAAAAAAATGTATGTGACTTTTATAGACTTGGAATTGAAATTCATGGCTTCTTCCTCCCACTTTTCAGAATTAACAGATATTTGGCATACACCTTGATAATCTTGAAGCTAAGCATAATGAACATAATCAGTAAGATATATGCCAGATATATTAACTGGAAACATTTAGATTGGTTGGAGGAAGAGAGCCATCAAGCTGAAGAACAGGTGGGATTTTGAGCAGACCCCTCTCTTACAGATCAGGGACTGATTCTCACTTGATTGAGAAATACACTCAGCCACCAAAAGTAGCTCTTTATGCTCTGTTTGTTGATTTTGAGCAGGCCTTTGATTCTACAGGTGAAACTCGAAAAATTAGAATATCGTGCAAATATTCACTTATGTCACTATGGCAACTCAAAAGGTGAAACCAATATATGAGATAGACGCATTACATGCAAAGTGAGATATGTCAAGCCTTACTTTGGTATAATTGTGATGATTATGGCGTACAGCTTATGAAAACCCCAAATTCACAATCTCAGAAAATTAGAATAGTGTGAAAAGGTTCAATATTCTAGGCTCAAAGTGTCCTACTCTAATCAGCTAATGAATCCCTAACACCTGCAAAGGGTTCCTGAGCCTTTAAATGGTCTCTCAGGCTGGTTCAGTAGGAATCACAAGCATGGGAAAGACTGCTGACCTGACAGTTGTGCAGAAAACCATCATTGACAGCCTCCATAAGGAGGAAAAGCCCCAAAAGGTAATTGCAAAAGAAGTTGGATGTTCCCAAAGTGCTGTATCAAAGCACATCAATAGAAGGTTATGTGGAAGGGAAAAGTGTGGGAGAAAAAGGTGCACAAGCAGTAGGGATGACCGCAGCCTGGACAGGATTGTCAGGAAAAGGCCATTCAAAAGTGTTGGCGACTTTCACAAGGAGTGGACTGAGGCTGGAGTTAGTGCATCAAGAGCCACCACACACAGACGGATCCTGGACATGGGCTTCAAATGTCGTATTCCTCTTGTCAAGCTGCTCCTGAACAACAAACAATGTCAGAAGCGTCTTACCTGGGCTACAGAAAAAAAGAACTGGTCTATTGCCCAGTGGTCCAAAGTCCTCTTTTCTGATGAGAGCAACTTTTGCATCTCATTTGGGAACCAAGGACCCAGAGTCTGGAGGAAGAATGGAGAGGCACACAATGCATGATGCTTGAAGTCCAGTGTGAAGTTTCCACAGTCTGTGTTGATTTGGGGAGCCATGTCATCTGCTGGTGTTGGCCCACTGTGCTCATTAAGTCCAGGGTCAACGCAGCTGTCTACCAGGAGATTTTGGAGCACTTCATGCTTCCTTCCGCAGACAAGCTTTATGGGGATGCTGACTTCATTTTCCAGCAGGACGTGGCACCTGCCCACACTGCCAAAAGTACCAAAACCTGGTTCAGTGACCATGGGATTACTGTGCTTGATTGGCCAGCAAACTCGCCTGCCCTGAACCCCATAGAGAATCTATGGGGCATTGCCAAGAGAAAGATGAGGGACATGAGACCGAACAATGCAGCAGAGCTGAAGGCCGCTATTGAAGCATCCTGGTCTTCCATAACACCTCAGTAGTGCCACAGGCTGATAGCATCCATGCCACGCCACATTGCGGCAGTCATTGCTGCAGAATGGGCCCAAACCAAGTACTGAGTACATATGCATGCTTATACTTTGCAGAGGTCCGATATTGTTCTATTTCCAATCCTTGTGTTATTGATGTCATGTAATATTCTAATTTTCTGAGATTGTGAATTTGGGGTTTTCATAAGCTGTACGCCATAATCATCACAATTATACCAAAGTAAGGCTTGACATATCTCGCTTTGCATGTAATGCGTCTATCTCATATATTGGTTTCACCTTTCGAGTTGCCATACTGACATAAATGAACATTTGCATGATATTCTAATTTTTCGAATTTCACCTGTATTTCTAGGGAGATTCTGTGGAAGGAATCTTCTAACATTGATAGTTACTCACTTTAATATATGTACTGTATAAAAATACCAGTAAGGGTACGATGTAGTGCAGCCAGGCATCTCTCCAACACAGTGATGACCAGTATTATTACATCAATACAATGGCTATTATCCGTAACAAATTTGTTCATAAGACTGTCTCAAAGGTACCCTCCCCCCAAAAATAGTGCATGCATGAATATATATTTTTTATCTTGTATGCGTTATTTTATTTTGTATGTACTATTTGTAGCTCTACTCTGTAGAATTTATTTAGTAAATTTTATTTAGACTGGGTCACTGACCCGGGTTGACCAAAATATATAAAAACGTGGATAAAATAATAATAATGACAATAATAAGAAGCAAAGATAGTACCAATAGTTATAGGCACCTTGGGTGCAATCCCAAAACAACTGGAACACTACCTGAATACCATCGGCATTGACAAAATCACCATCAGGCAATTGCAAAAGGCAGCTTTACTTGGAACAGCTTATATCCTGCAATGATACGTTTAACACCATCAAACAACAACATCTGCCTATCCCAGGTCCTTGGGAAAGACTCAACAGCTGGATAAAAATGCCAAATCCAGTCTAAACATCTGGCTGACTATGTGACCAACCATAATAATAATAATAGGCAGCTTTACTTGGAACAGCTTACATCCTGCGACAATACCTTTAGCACAATCAAACAACACATGCCTATTTCAGGTCCTTGGGAAGGACTCAACAGGCAGATAAACATACCAAATCCAGTCTAAACATCTGGCTGACTGTGTAACCAACAACAAGAACAACAACAACAATGAATTTGAGTTGATTTAATCTTTACCATACCTAATGCAGGATGTTATCCAGGCAAAATACCTGTAGTATTAGTTATGAGTTGGCATTAATTATAATTCTCAATTCTACTTTCTGAACTGAGAAAATTCAGTAGTAGTGATGTTGATTTTTTACAAGAGTGGTCTCTCTCTCTCTCTCTCTTATATATATATATATATATATATATATATATATATATATATATATATCGTATATATACACACATATATATTTGATAATGTACCATCAAGTTGAAGTTGCAACCATATTTGTCCTGAACTGGTTCTTCAATTCTTCCAACAGTGCACCCATCACTGCTGTAATTGAATCCATCCACCTTGCTGCTGGTCATCTTCTTCTCTTTTCTTCTATCTTTCCCAGCATTATTGACTTTTCTGTGCAAACATACACATCCATCCATACAGCAATAGCTCATAACTGATTAAATTCTTTTCCTGTTGAAATGTCATGGTGATCTGTATTTTTTCTTTTTAGCCCAGCCAATCATATGCATGAAAGAATGCACTAGTATTATGTCAGCATCACAGGAATAAATGACTCTAATATTACAGGGGAAAGGCACTGAAAAAATGGGGATGTTGTATTTTTTGCAGAAGCCACATAATATCATCTCTCAATTGTACCTGAAATATTTCAGTTACAGTTTCTGCTGATGTCAGATAAATTAAATGATGCATTACTCAGCATCAAACTTTTCATACTGGAGGTGTAAAAACTTTGAGGTCTCATTGACCATATTGTATGGTCATATGAGCGTTTAGTATTTTTTGGGGATAGTGTATCAATGTATATTAGCAAATTTTGGGGAAAATCTTTAAATGGTAAAATTGTTAATGTAATGTTGAATTATATAGCAAAGCATTGTACAGTGGTACCTCGGGTCACGAACGCTTCTGTTCACGACCAATTCGGGTCACGAACAGCACCGTTCACAAAATTTTGCTTCCGTTCGCAAACACCGCATTGGGTGACGAACAGGATCCGTGGGCATTTTCCCTGCCGTGACACGTGGTCATGGCTTCCTGTAGGGAGCGGGACTCTCCCTCCAAACAATAACTGCCTCCCCACCCGCCTTCCTGTCCTCCACGCCAGAAGTCGCCTCGAGCAAGGTTAGCATTCTCTCTCTTTGTACTGTACTGTACTGTACTTTGTTTCATATTTTTGTGGTTTAAAAAAAAAATACATATGGTTCAGAATGGATTAACCGTATTTACATTGAACCTTATGGGAAAATTTGATTCAGGTTGCGACCAATTCAGGTTGTGACCAGAGTCGTGGAACGAATTAAGTTTGTGACCCGAGATACCACTGTAGTTAGTTTATCAGGAATTATGGTTGTATCAAGCATAGGGAGTGGCCAAAAGAATTATATTAAGAAATTGGAAAAGTGATATTATTCCAGATGTCAAGGGATGGTTGTTGGAAATGTATGATTGATCTGTTTTGGAAAAGGGAGTATTTTATACTGATCAAAGGATGCAGCAATAAGTATTATTATGACAAAGATTCTATGATAGATTACAATAATACCTTGTTCATATTATAATAGTGAATTCATTGGTAAACCAGTGACTATTGATAAGTATAAAAGGTTAGATTTTTTTCATTCTTAGTTTGTATTTTTAGCTTGTACTTTTATTCTTTTGTTAAAAAAAAAAAATCACACATTAGTCATTTGTAAGCTGCTGCTGCTGGCTGGATTATAACTGGGCCCACTACATGCAAACATACGCATCATCACTAACATAGTTCACAATGCACCAAAAGGTCACAGCTATGCCTAGCAAATAAGAGTAGCTTTCATGCATTTTTTTGTTTTGGCAGTTAACCAATTTTCATAATAAGCAAGGGGGACAGAAGTTTTCACAGAGGGTAACGATGAAAGTTAAGGATAATAAACACGATGATAGTATTTCAAATTGTATTTTTGTTCTTCATTAGCATTAACTAAAGTTTTATGCTTACTTCAAAAAGTAGAGTGCCCATACAGTTCTCATAGGAATCTAGGATAGCATGGCAAAAGACAGGGCTTGTACAGAATATTCAATATCAAGTTGCAGCAAATCTACAGGAGGGAAGAAACAGCTTCTTGGGCTAAATACATATATTAAACAAGCAACTCAGGGTAGTTCTCTTCAAAGATCACTCATCATTTAATTGGAATGCTGATGCTATCCATTTCATCTTATTTTGAAAAAAAAGGAGTAGGCCTTTACGAATTGCTCATCTGTGTAGCTTCAGAGCAATGCATTGCAATAGCATATTTAAATGTACTGAGTATATTCAGATATACATAGATGAAAAAATGTTCTTGAGCTACAGCCATAAATTTGAGAGTGAATGTGAAGAGCTGAAAGAGGCAGCTCCTAGCATAACAAAGCAACTTGTTTCTTAAATATATACCACACATGGAGAGATTTATTCAAATATCCTGAATTTGCTAATATCATGGCATACGTTTGTAGTAAATGTATGTTGTGTAGGAATTTGATGTAAAATAGACCTTGAAGATGCTATGGATGACAGTAATGGGTTCATTTCATATTTCTTTGTTTATTTATTTATTTTATTAATCACATTTATATGGCCATCCCGCTCACAAAAAGTGACTCTGGGCAGTGTACAACACTTGAATAAGACAACAAATACATTAAAAACAATCATTATAAAAATATAAAAAATTATTATTAAGAATAAAAATATTATCCAAAATTTTAAATATACAAACCACATGGAGAGAGGAAAAGTATCAACTACAGTGGAGCCATCTAGGGATGTCTCCCATTCCCTGGGACCCCCAGGCATGATGACATAACCAGGTCTTGAGGGACTTCCGGAATGATTGCAGGGATAGAGCTAACCCAATTTTGTGGGGGAGAATGTTCCATAAGGCGGGGACCACAGCAGAGAAGGCCTGCCTCCTGGGACCCACCAAATGTAAGTCCCTGGCAGATCGTACCTGCAACATGCCTGCTCTACCAAATCTAATGGGATTGGCTGATGAAATTGGGAAGAGGTGGTCCCTCAGATAACCCTGTCCCATGCCATGAAGGTCAAAACCAGCACCTTGAATTGGACCCGGAAGCAGAATGGGAGCCAAACCAGCACCACCCCATGCCACCCACCCCCAATCTCCTGAGCTGATCCAGAAGAATACCATAGTTGATGGTACTGAAAGCTGCTGAGAGGTCAAACAGGGCAAGGATGGATGCACAGCCCCCATCCTGACCATGCCAGAGAACATCCAAAAGTGCAACTAATGCCATTTCCATCCCATACCCAGGTCTGGATCTGGACTGAAAAGGATCCAGATAATCCACTTCATCCAAGGACCTCTGAAGCTGTTGCACAACTACCTTCTCAACCATTTTCCCCAAAAAGGGGAGGTTTGATACTGGATAAAAATTGTCCAGTATGGTGGAGTCCAGCAATGGCTTCTTGGGGAGGGGGCAAACCAATGGCTTTTTAAGAAGTAAAGGAACAACCCCATACTCAAGGAAGAATTCACCACTGGTAGAACCCACTCTACAACACACACACCCCGGCCACTTTCAAAAGCCAGGAGGAGCAGGGTCTAAAGAGCAAGTGGCTGAGCTCACAGTCCTAAGGACTCTGTCCACTTCCTCACATACAACAGGTTCAAACTGTTCCCAGATAACCAGGCAACATTCTACCCCAGGCATCTCCTCTGGACCTGCAAGAAGGCTGGCATCCAACTGCAAGTGAATCTGAGTGATTTTGTCCAACTGATGCTGAGCAAATTCCTCCACATGCCCCTGCAAAAGGTTCCCTGAGCCCCCTCTACCCAAGAGGACTTGTGCCACTTGAAATAGGGCAATGGGATGGCAATCTGTGGACACAATAATGGTGAAGCCATCTCCTAAGCCACATCGGACCCCACTCCTAGAAGGCAGATTGAAATCCCCCAGAACCATAAGTCTGAGGAATGCCTCTGTCAACCCAGAAATGGAGTCAAGGAGCTCAGACATGGAGGTTGCTATGCAGCAGGGAGGCTGGTACAACATCAGTAATCCCAACTGATCCCTACAGCCCAACTTAATGAACAGGGTGTCACATCTGGTGGCCTGCAGTGCAATGCCCCTGAAAGCTGAAAGGGATTCCGAGATGACAATCGCTACACCCCCACCCCTGTCCTGGAGTCTCAGCTGATGCCACACCCAAAACCCTGCTGGGCATATCTCCCAAAGGGCTACCCCTCCTTGTGGACCCAGCCAGGTCTTGGTGATACATGCCAGGTTGGCCCTCTTATCAATGATTGAATCATGAATGAGGGAAGCCTTATTGCAGACTGATCTGGCATTCAGTAGCAGCAGCCAGAAACCAGGGCCACTGAAGGTCTGCTGACAGCATACCAGGGCTGAGATCAAGGAGCTGGAATGGTATTAGACATTGGTCCCACATTCTCTGAGACATCGGTTCTGCATTCCCTGAGAATGGCCTGCTCCCTGTCTCCCACCATATCTCCCCATGCCCATCACCACCATTATGTTATTTACTGCCTACATCCCCCCCAATGGCAGCCCCATCCCCACATCCACCCCCTCCCCCCCCAAGACTGGGAACCTCCTATTGTCCTCTTCAAACATTCCTGGGAGGGGAAGTTGGGCACCCTGAGGCACTTTAGCTTCATGAGCTCTCAGCACCAGCAAGGTACCCAGCCATCACATCCCCACTCACTACAACACACACAACAACAACACATTCATATGCCCGAACAGCTGCTCTCACCGGCTGGTAAGGGCTCCCTTCCAATCACTCCCTCCCAATATCTCTTCTGGCTCTCACCCAGAAGAAGGAATCAACATCCAGGCACAACCCAGGAGCTGGAGCTGGATCTGGATCATTTTCTTCCTCCCTTCCTCTATTCCTTCCTATACAGGGGTAACCTGGAGGGAAGGTGAAGTGGTTTCCATGGAGTGGGGGCGGGGAGGGGGACCACAGTAGCCTGCCACTCTACTGTAATGCCACCCACGCCTGACCATCACCCATGCCTCCAAGTCCCAACAACAAGACAAATAAATAATACAGGAAGGGACAGTCAATAGCAAAAGCATCCAGCAGTGTCCAGCAGCAGCAGAAACAAAAGATGTGAAAGGGTCATCTCCACGCAGCTGAATCAGGCACCAGGCACAAACCAAGTCCACAGACACAGACAGGAAAGCAGGAAAGCAAGTGTAGCCCAGCTTGGTCTGTCCTCCAGCTTGCTCCTCGGCCCAGTCCTTTGGGGAGCAGCTCTACCAAGTTCAAAAGGCAGCCCTGCTGACAAGTCCAAGAAGCCACCATCCAGTCCAACAAGCCAAGGACAGCTCAGCAGACACGGCCAGCCAAACATCGTAAAATGCCACAAAATGCTGTAAAAATGCTGAAAAATGGCAAATGCAGCAAACTATAGGCATGGCTGTCCCACTTCACTATATTCCACTCCAGTTCAACCTGTTTGACCCATGCCACCACTTCCAGCCCAAACAGAGCCAGGCATGTGCCCTCAGCAGCATCTTCACCGCAATACCACAGCAACCAACAAACATTTACAAGGGCAGCCTGACAATGGCTCCCTCTCAGTCCCTCTTTCTTTAATCTATAAATGCTTCCTAAAAATACTTACATGCCAGGAGGTTAGAATTAACCTATTGTTAATTGTTTCCCACTGTGATAGCAAATTTATCCAATCTGCCACACAAACCTGTTGATGTCAGCCTTTTAGTATAGATTGTGTTAAATACAGTTCATTAGAAGATAACCAACACATCAGGCAGCCCAGAGATCTGTTGCAAGAATCCCATCTCAGTGGCAGGTTCTCACTGTCATGCATCATTTGGGAATTACTACCAAACAGAGATGGTCTTTTAATGGTTATTGCAAGTGTAACTAGCCATGGTAAAAGTTAATTAAATAATAAATATAGAAAAACAATATTGAGTTCCAAGTTATTTCATTACATAATTATCATCCACCTTACTTACTGCTTACCGATCAATAATGGCACACATATCAATGCTGATATTGGCAAAACTTCCCAACTTTCCTTGCTCTACTGCATGTAAATCCACCAATTGATCATCCACATGAATGAACTGCATGCAGCCCTGGAATGACCGTTGAAGGAAACCTGGAAAAAATGGGATAGTCAATAGGCAGATCAAGAAAATATATATTTCTCTTCATAAAGGAATCTATTCTTTTATCAAAATATATCTCACTAGAAACCCACGAAATTGTGAAAAATAAAACTAGAAGATTTCCAAAAGGAAAGAATAGAGTGTATATTATGCTGGTTTCTTTTTTGTGATAATCAGAAACTTCAACAGTGTTTTTTGAGTTAAGTTGCAAACATACCAGAAACTTAGTAATATCTTTTAAGAATGTACTCTTGCTAATCACAATTTATCATGTGAAAATCCACAATGTGACATTTTACTGTGGCTACAGGACAATAGCCATGGCCACCAAGAATGAAAGTTTTATTATGATGATAAAATCCCCTGTTGTGGTTTTACGAAATCAAAAAAAGCATCACAATATGATCTCATATGTTGAATAGCCTTGGTCTGCTAAGTGAATTGTTTACAAAGATGTGAAGACTTTGGTTCCTTGCAATTAAGAAGTTCCATTTGCTATAAGAAGCCTGCAGCTGCTGATACATGGTTGGAAAACAGGACACAGATGACTGGCCTAAGATTCAATTCCAGGTTAACAGTAGCACAGATCCCATTCATTTCAACAGATCCAGCAAAGAAGAACTCCTCAGCAAAAAGTATCTTGGCCGTTAGAAAGCAAGTCTTGCAATTTCAATAGGGCCCACTTTTGCAGCATTGATTCAGCAAGAAAAAACTGTTCACCTTCTCTTAGGTTATTTTATTCAGTATGCATTAACAGAAACCATTCTTTATTAGGTATTTATATCTTCCACTCAAATAAGCACTTACAATAAAATTAAAAAATGGCTATGTAGGATTACCTCTAAGTTAAAATAAACTGTCATACATAATTTCCCCTCTTTTCTATTATCTGTTCTACAATGTCTTATCTATTAACCACTTAAAAGGATTCTGGAAATGCTAAAAGAGTTGCCTACAAATAGTACAATAATGCTTTACAAAAATATCAAGAAAAGAAACAACTTTCATTTTAACCTTACTACTACTACTACTCCCTCCTCCTCCTCCTCTTCTCTTCACATAGCAGCTTTTGTGAAAAGACTAAAAGCACTTGGTAACTGTTATTTAAGCTTGAAATGAACATGTGCTCTACTGAACATAGTGGCTTGCCACATTTTTAATGGTTAGAGAAAGAACCCTGCGGCTTCTTGCCATTTTTAATATTATTTCTAACGTGCAAATAGCTTTCCAATCTCCATTTAGTTTGGTCTCTCAGTACATATAAAGTAGCCATAGGAGTTTTTTATTCCAATTTGGGAGATGGGGAACTGAGATTGTAACTGACTGACTCAGGGCTACCAAATGAATTCAAAACACATACAAAATAAACCAAGGATTCATGTGTTTATTTCTGTAATCAAATGACAGCAGCTATTTCGTTTCTAGTGACTTTAAGATAAAGAAGAAACAACTGTTACACCTGCAAAAACGTTAATCTTGTTTCATGGTTTGAAAGAGGTTATTCGACTCAATCCTATAATATAAATAAAAAGTGGAGGAATCACATTGAACTCAGTAGGATCTAATAGGCTCAGGTTGAGATGTGACAACACTGTATATATCCCTTACCCAATTTAGCTTAATATATCACCTCTTAGGTTAAAGTTCTCCTGCACATTCACATTACATAATGGAGTTATGCTAAAGTCATACCACTTAGACCATTTTTAAAGAAAGCACATCTACTCCTAAGTACTCAGAAAATAATAGCAAAGTTCTGCAAAATACTTGTTTGTTGCTTTGCTCCTTAGAGCTTTTCTTTCACCTGGATGGCCAGCTGTAATACTGAATAACATGCAATACTTTATGAAACTGATACAGCAAGAATTCTTGCTATGCTTACAATATCTGAGTTAGAGATCCTAGGTACTGATGCTTTGAAGCAATTTATTTCTGTGTGAGTGGCCTTCAGCTGTGTAAAAATGACATATAAATGTTTAAAAAACAGTAAAGGTCTTAAAGGGTGAATGTAAAGTTCTACATAAAATATTTAAAAGGAGAGAAAAATAATGAAAACCGCAAACCAAGGAAAATTTAAAATTGTCAAAGCAGAAATGAATAACACTAAATAGATATTCTAAGAATAAACAAACTTAGGTAGTTCAAAAATCCCTTTAAGTCAGGTTATGTGATATTCAGGACATGAGTCATTCAAAGGATTGGAGTGGTAATGATACTCAAAAAGTACATCATCACTAAGTATATAATGGCTATAATACAATATTGACAAGATTGTGTAAATTAGTAGCTATGAGTGAACATTAAAGTTATAAAAGTCTATGCCTCAACTACAGATGCAAAGCTGGAAGACATTCAGGAATTCTATGGCAAATTGCAAGAGGTTATAAATACAACATTTAGAAAGGATATAATGATGCCAAAGTTAGAGAATAGAGCAATCTGGAACTACAGTACAGGAAGATTTTGAGTGAGTAAATGCAACAATGTAGAATATAGGATAACAGAATTTTTGGAAGAAAATTGTTTAATAAAACATCTGCTTCAAGCAACATAAATGTAGACATCACTGAAACTAAATTGACTACAAAATAGAAAAGAAGATGAAGAAGTGTAATTCAATCAACCAGGTCACTTCCAAGTGCACATTGTGGAACACATCATGAATTATTGGTATCAAATACATGGATTCAATTTTAAAAATTAAACAGAGTACAGTGCCAGCAAGATTTGACCTAGAAGATATAGCAGTCAAAATATAAGATCAGTGTAAGGAACAGATTAAGTACACTTAATTTATGTGAAAAAGAAACTGAGATGTTCTAGGAAAGGACGAAAGACATCATCAAAACTGAAGCAGAAAAAATATTCTCGAAATTTCAAAGAAAATATTAAAGCAGCTTTCAGAACAAGTCATCATAATAGCCAGAGAAAGAGGATAAATGAATATCTTGGGCAATAAGAAAGATGAATGACTGAAGATATTCAGTATCAGGCAAGAAAATTCACGGGACAGATATTTCAGTCAAGAATGCCAATTAATAGAACAAAATAACAAGAAAAATAAAATGACAGATGTTTTTAAGATCTGATAAATCACAGGAAAAACACACTGAAGGTAAGATTATGAGTAGTCATGAAAGATATTAAATAGAGGCAAATTAGGAAGCTCAAATGACTACCCTGAAACCTCTTGCTAGTGTATTAATAAACTGCAAAAATATTTTAGGAAGAAATATACTCAATATTGGTTTACTGTTAGAGATTTGTGATTTCAACACTACAATTCTGATTTAGATGGAGGTCTTCTGATTTCATACAGCGATCACAGGGTTAGTGGCAAAGCCTGGATTTCATACTAGAAATAGTGATGGAACTAGTAGAGACTTCTGATTTTGAAATACTACTTCAGGTTCTGTTAGCTCTGAACTAAACTTTTAAAAAAAGAAATAAAACTGTTCTAATAAACCACTTATACTTTTCCTATGGCAGAGGAACATAAATAAATAAAATTTGCATATTGCACTATGCACATAACATAAAACAATCTTCCTCTAGAATCCTCTTCTCCATAAGTTGCAATATTGTAACCCTAGAAGATAGGATAGGGGGACAGACAGGCAGACAGAGAAATAGAGATGCAAGAGGATTCCACTTCAAAAAATCAACAGAAATAATTCTGAGCAAGTCCAGGTCTGAATTCATGCCAGCTTCTCCTTTTCCTCCCCTAAGCAACCAGCACCAGCCAATGAGGGCACTTGTCTTTGTCTAACAGTTCTGAAAGCATGCCCTCTGCCATAGCAACCAAAGAAACAACCGACATCAGTCAGGAGAAGAAAAACAGGGGAAGCATATACTGATTTTTCCATGGCATCCTCCAAGCAGAATCAAGGGCCAACCACCCATGCTGCCTTACGTGAGCAGTTAGAGAAAGAAGAAGAGGTAGGACTTGTGATGAGAATAATAATACAAAGAGCATACTATATCTGGTATTTACTAACTATATTAATAGAGCCAGAAATGCAACATACAGTAAAAGAACAAAGAGAAGAGTCCTTTTCTTCCAAGCTATAAGTTCCAATTAATATGAATCTGAATTTATTATATAAAAACTATAAATATTTCCTATTTATCTTTGTTTTCAACTGCCATGGTTAAACAAAGCTGAGTTTTAATTTAATCCAGCACTTCATTATTTCTCTCTTCCTCACCCATCCATTTTTTCTTCCTTTTCCCCTGCCTTTACCTGCTTGGGAAGCCTGAGCTAGAAACTCAACTGACTAAATCAGGGCTGGACACTAAACATGTCTCAAGACTCCTGAGAAATGTGGAAGAGCAATGTTCAATTAAAAGAGTTAAACTTTACTCTCATATCATATCATATCATATCATATCATATCATAAAGTTCCAGTACATTTTAAAAGTAGGTCACTCCAGATGAAATTCAGGTTCTCCTGAGAAATGTAATCTTACTAAAATTATTTTGATTTTTTTTTGTAATTCCTACAATTTGCCTGAAGGACCCTTCCAAATGACCCCACATTATGCTTAAATGACTGTTTTGAATAGTTACAGAAGTAGTTATTTAGTTTGTGCTAGTTATTTCTAAACCTAATTTGCAATGCATGCAACCTCATGAGGAATTAGTTGGTTGGCCATACATTCAGATAAATTTGATCACATTCTTACTATCAGTTGGAAATTTAGAAAAGGGGAGAAGGGTAAAATCATTTAGGGAGTAACCAGATGCTACCTTTGATCAGCATTCTGGATGCAGGACTCTGGCCTACTTCTCCAACCAGATTAAAACAACTTGCCAGACCTTCTTGAGGCACATACTGTTAGGAAGGAGCTGTGTCAGCTTATCACAGTTCATAAACACAATCTGTATAATAATTCTTCTTTTTTTTTTTAGGTATGGAATGATGAATAATCCAAATGCAAACCATGATTAAAAAGGGCCACTTCAAATGCTTTCCTTAGGATCAAATTCTGCCAATATAACAATTTCACTAGGATGACCTGCCTCCAAATGTGTACAATTTATATTTAATTTACTGCATATTAGAGAGTTAATCATAACATCTCAACAACCAGTATCAAAAGGCCTGGTTAAACTCTTTAATTCTTAAAGATTCACACCGCTGAGATTCTTATAATTAAATCCAACGTATGCTTGCATGTGGAATTAGAATAAAATTATTGCTAACAAAGATGAGCAATATAATCCATTTTTGTCTGAATGACTCAGACAAGTCCCTGTCAGGATATACATCTTGCTTTATATTTTAGCTCATTTGCAACTTTCATTAACTTCAGCAGAGTTATATCATACAAATGGGCTTTCTAAGTTATTCTTAGAAAGCCAACCACAGAACTACTTGACTAGCCTTTAAATCAGTGCTCCCCAAACATGGGTAAATTACCCAAAATTGAGTAAAAGTAGGTTTTTTGGGGTAACGACACATGAACCCATTCACAACAGGGACATTTAAATTGACTTAAAGATTCCCATATGTACTAAAATATATTTGAAAATCCCCCAAAGTATTCCTGTTAAGATGAAAATCAATGAGATTACCAATGGTAATTTGTTGAAATGACAAAGATCATTCAGTGATATTGTTTTTATAATACAGGTAGCCCTCAAATTATGACCATTTGTTCAGCAACCATTCGAAGTTACAATGGTGCTAAAGGAAGGGACTTATGATCGGTCCTCAAAGTTCTGGCATTGCAGGACTGTTGCGGTCATGTGAACAAAATTTGGGTGCTTGGCAACCAGCTTGCACTTATGACTGGTTACAGCATCTTGTGGTCACGTGATCACCATTTGAAACCATCACTGCCAGCTTCTCTTCCACAAGCAAAGTCAATGGGGAAGCTGACAAGGGAGGTCACAAGTTGCTTGGGTAAGTCCCCCCACCCGCCCTGACCTTTATTCACTTGCATGCACCACACCCTCCTTTGCCCTTCACTCGCACATACACACTGTACCCTCCTTCCCCCTTCGCTCACTCACATGCATCACACCCTCCTTCCCCTCTTCGCTCACACCCACCAGTGCCCTCCCCCCCCCCCGAGTTTTAGGTAATGAACAAAAAAGTTTGGGAAGCACTGCTTTAAGTGCACACCAAGCATTCTGCTCATTCTCTTCATAAGGAAAGAAGAAAAATATTTGCAGCTCCTTTAACATAAGCCAGCCATGAAACATGATCAGCCACATCAAATCTCTCTGTCCCCAAACATGGGGGGGGGGGGGAAGTGTTCTTCAGCAGCATTATGAGAGTTATGTAGAACACTTTCATATCCCCATTTTCACTCCTCAGGTTTTAAAAATATTCTTCTTTCATCTAACCTCAAAATGATGAGAATATTGCATCCTTCTAGCTGGCTACTGAGAGTGCACAAAATTTAGCATCCAGATAGCAAGTGATTTTTAAAAGAACTGGCCCAATGGCTATGTGTGGGAGCTGCAAAGCGGCCCTATACCCACTTTCAAGGATGAGTGATATGATAGCAGAGATATTTCAAATGTTTCAAGCTCAAAATGCTTTACTTCAGGATAAAAGCAAGTTTTTGTGTTTGAAAAGAGTTGCTCCTGACATTAGAAATGTTTTAAAGTCAAAGCAGGGTTACTTTGAATAGAATGGTCAGAATAAACCATTTTCAATTCAGGACAGCCATTTCTAACTTGAAACATTTTGAACTTTAAAAAAAAATGCATAACTTTGATAACATAGTGCTGTAACAACGTATGTATTATTGGGTGAGGAAGGAGAATGGTATGGAGCCAGAAGGGAAGTAAGATTCCCACCTATGGAAAGAGCCCACCCTCCAAGTTCCAGAATTCCTACAGCAAGGTCACCTTTGTTGTAAGTCCTCTTGCACGATAGCTAAGCAGAAAGTAAATTGACTCAGCTGCTCAGCTGAGATGAGGGAGCCAAGCTTGAATGCCACATGTGGAAGTACCCATTTAGGACAGCTATTAAAAGAGAATGAGAGAAGTAAAGGGAGAGATGGGGCCAAATACACTCTTTGCATTCTACTATGAAAGAGCTGGGAAAAAAGGTTGAGTAATGAATAAGGCAGAAGGAAAAAGCTGGGGAAAGAGTCAATAGCCTTGCCAATATAGAACAACTCTCACTGGTCAGCTCAGGTTAAGTAAACACATACAAACAAATTCATTCTTTACCTATCAGTCTTGAGTTTTTGTTGGTCCTGAACAGTAAACATGTACTATTCTTGAGCCTTGCTCACATTATAGTTAAAAAAAAAAGGGGCCACTTATACAGGATAGTTTCTGTTAAGTGAAAAAGAGTTCTATTACAGTCATTAGGACAAGGATACAAGCTAGACCTTTTGCTTTACACTATCTTTTGTTCCATTTCAGATGTTGGCAAAAGCTAAAGAGTTTTCTAAATTTATCCAAAGGTAAATGGATTTTGAAATCCCGCCTTTTAACTGTGACTAAAAGCCTCTGTTCAATCCTGAAATATAAGGCAGAAAGCATGCAGTTCTGTGAAGCTTTTGGCATTTAGCTGAAAATGCAGATAAGACAGAAACCACAAATGGATGATAAATTACAGAACCTTCCAATCCCATGGCCTCATTTAAGTCAGCTCTTGGGCTCAATTCAAAAGGTACATCAGGGCTCACCTGTTATATAACAGCTATTTATTTGCTGTGAACGGCAAACTGTAATCGGTAAGTGTATTATTGGTGCTCTGGCACATTATATATTGTTTAGTTCTGACAGTGAATAAGCCACACAATCCTGGTTAAAGTCTGCTGCTCTATTTTAAATCAGCTGAAGTTTATATATTTTCAAATACAGCACAAGACAATACAACCATGATGTTGTTATACCTTGGATAACTTAGCAAGGCTGTCTATGTCGAGATAGGATTGGTGGCACATTTGAACTTTTGAGAGAGACTACTTTAATTAATGTCTGCTACAAAAGAGGGCTTCCCTACTCATAAAATTATTGCTAAGATGAGCATGGTCACTAATAAAATGCCCTTTTACTAAATGACAGTCTGGGGAGAAATTCCCAGCCGTTTCCTCTAGCCACCTATCTTACTTCGTTTATTTTTTGAGTAGGTGGACTTTTTATTTCTTTTAATGCCATCTCCCACTGGAAGTTGTTGGCCACCAAAGCTCTTTTTTCTTTTGATTTTCTTTATTATCTGAAACAAGGACATTTATTTTTTACAAACCTTGTACACAGATTTTTCATTTAGTTTATGCATCATCTTCCAGTGTTCTGTTTCTCTTGAACAGATGGCATACTTCCAAGTAAAGCTGGGAACTGCACCCATCCTCCACCTTTATTTTCTAAGAATGCCTATGTGAGACTCAAGAATAAAAAAGAAGATGCTGGACACTCATTCCTTGTTTTGTAGCATGCCATCTTCTCATTTAATTAAGCAAATTAAGAGAAACATTAAAAAGTCAGGTATGACAGGGAACTTGGTAGGCATCCTTGAATGCCTCGATGACCATTAACATTAAACTGCCTCACCTAAAAGGTATCTGTAGTGGTAAGGCACAATTGACAAATACACCCAAACTGTGAACTGATGGGGGAATAAAGCCACCGTCTAAACCAAAATAAACCAAAATGCTTCCTAAACATACCTTTCTTTTGTATGTTATGAGACAATTTATGATGGTATGTAATCACTGATTTATATACTCACTGCTCTATACAGATTATTGTAAAATATGCATGTAAGATCTAACATGGAAATACAACTAGTAAAAGGAACATTAAAGAACTATATCAACAAAAGCTGGCACATCTTTCTTATTGTGGTTGTAATTTTAGTATCAATTTTAAGTTTTGTTTGCATTTTTTAAAAAAGATGTTGAGAACTGATTTGAATAGAAAAGCATAGAATATACATAAGATAGAACAGAACGGAATATTTGTGCAGCAGTCCCAGTTTCAAGAATGGTTTTTAATATATTGCATGTTTATCCTAATCACACAAACTTTCCTTTGTTTCAAAACTTAGTCCTTCAATTCTTCCTGGTTTGATATGGGGGGACTGCACAGACTGGGTGCAGGTATGCAGGCATTTAAATGTTCACTAGGGAAGAAAAGGCTACAGGGGTAAGCCTTCTAAGACTGTATATATATTATACCCATAAGTCCTTTCTTCTCTTCTAAAATCAACATATGACATTAATTGTGTTATTACATTTAACCTGACCTTTGGGGGAGGGAACCAACTCTTGCTGCATAGAGTTTTTGGAATATAGGGAGAATGTAGGGAGAAAGACTAAGATCTTAGTATTCTGGGGGAGGTTCCTTTATCCATAGCTGCTATGTATACAGTTGCTAATCACATTTATAGAAATGTGGCATAAATATAAGCTTTTCTCTGGGGATTTGTAGCAACTTGACAGAAAATATTTACATCAAGAATATATTGGAAGAGAAAAGGATTAAAATCCAGGTCCTTTCCTACCAGGTCATGATTTTGATTCCACCTCATCATGTTACTTTTTCAAAATGTCAAGTTAAAAGCAATCATACATTTAATACAACTTTGTTAAGTTGTATTAAATGTATGAGTGCTTTAACTTGACATTTTAAAAAAAGTAACATGATGAGGTGGAATCAGAACTTAGTAATTAGGTTGTGCAGTGTTTCAGATTCAGAGAAAAAGGTGCTTTAGAGTGCACAAGTGTGAGAGTCAGGACGAGAGGGATCAAGAACATGCTCTCATCACCAGAGCAACGGGGAGGAGTTAAGAAGATGAGACTGGCCCCTCCCTAAGGAATGCAAGGGAGGTTGAGAGGGTGACCCTGGAAATTACTCTCACTCTGAGAAGATTTCTGTAACGGGACTGAAGCCAATAAACCTTGCTGAATTGAATCTGTACTGTCTCCTGGAGTTTCCTGGGCTAATCCTGACAACAAGATATTTAAGTAGCAGCTGTCAGTAACTGCTTAAGGCTGCTGCACTTTTGCTTGGGATTGCTTACATATGCTCATGTCCTCTTTGAATTTGAATAGCAGAACTATAGTGTAACTCCTTGTAAGAAACAGAACATTAGCAGTTTGATAAACAAAGAATATCCTATCAGATTTGTGCTACACTATTGATGGTCCATGCTATCTCCCCCATCACACCTCTGTTTCCATAGCTGGGAACGTGGCCGAGCCATGTGCTTGCAGTTGAAATCACAGGAAGATAGGTGTTTTGCAAAGAGCAGGAAGAGGCAACAAGCAGAAATGAAAGAAGAAATGCACTATGCTAATAAAGAGCTGATGATGGTAAGGTCTGAGGACTTTTACAAAAATATTTTATGGAGGTGTGAAAGTCCTCTTAGGTTTTAGTGGCATTGCTTAGATGCCCTGTTGCCAGGACAGGAAAGCAACTATTTTCTGAGGGCATAAATTGATGATGATAGCTTTTATTCGCCTCCCTCCCATTGCAAATGCAACCTCCAGACATGTTTTTCTGCTGTGGTTTGAAAGAACTCTTCTCCTCTCATGTTACCTCAAGTATTCTTTTTATTTTCGGTTGAAGCACTTTTCTTTCTTACACGCAGTTCCAGAAGTTTATTCCAGCAGTTCATTCACTACTTTTCACAGGAAGGAATACCTCCTCAAGTGGGCAAAAGTTATTTCCATATCTAAGAGCTTCTAAGATGATCCGTTTTATTTTTATTGAAGTAGCACAGTGACTAAGAGCTTTGCCTAGTATGTGCTGGTTCAAAACCCAGAAGAAACACTATCAGGGTAACTCTTTTATCTCAAGTGACTGGAGAAATGAAGTAGCAGAATCCTGCACTTAAAAAACAAACAAGGCTCTCAGTTAGCTAGGAAAAACCAGCAAGCTGAAGAAAACTATATTTTAAACCTGCCCCCACCCCCCTTTCTGCTGAAGTTTGTGTTAACGCCTTCTTACATATTGAGCAAAGCACTTAGGTCCTGTGCTCTTTTAGTACTGATGATAAAGGGAGGGTCTAGTAGTTATTGGCAAAAAAGAGCTGGTAAAAAGGGATTTCTTATTTAAAGATGGTTGTTTTGTGTACAGTACCTGCATTTTGAAGCGATCGATAGATAGATAGATAGATAGATAGATAGATAGATAGATAGATAGATAGATATAACAAAACAAGTAATTATGCTACACAGCCATACATGAGGGAGAATAACCGACTCAAAAGGACTGACTCCCTAGGATTACTATACCCTATTCCAGAGTCTGCTGGAATAGACAGGTTTTCCTAGCTTTGCGATGATCAGTGCATTTCAAACCTCCAAGGCATGTTCAACTACAGAGAAGGTATGTCTCCTAGGTCTCATAAGGTGATAATGCTTTACAGCTGGGAACTGGACTGCACCAACTCTACCAAACCTTACAAGTCAGGCAGAAATTACAAGAGAAAGGTGGTTCTGAACGTAACCAGGTTCTAAGCCATGTAGGACTTTATAAAAGAACTATCACCTTGAATTGTACCTGAAATTCTTCTGGTAACCAGTGCAGCTCATGAAGCAGAGATGTTATGTGGACAAAATGAGGAATGCTCATAACTGCTTATACGGCTGTATTCTGGACCAATTGTGGTTTCTGCAGAGAGCATTCAGTAACCTAAGTGGGAGGTGACTAGGGCAAGGATGACTGTGAGAAGGGCTTCCCAATTCAGTGAAGAACATAACTGACAGACAAGATAGATTTGTGCAATGGCTGTCTTGGTGACAGCTGCCATCTGTTTGTTGAGTAGGAGCCAAGTCCAGAAGAATCCTCAATTGATGTAGATTTTACCTGGAGAAGTGCAACTCCATTGAGAACTAAGGATGGTAAATCCATGTGACTAGAAGAATGGGGTGGATTTTTATTTATTCCTGCTTGGATCCTCAGACACTTCAGGGGACTAGATAGAAATATCAAACACAACTTATAACAAGCACAAGAATGCTGAGACAACAGGATGAAAGAATAGTGGAGAATCAACCACTTAACATTCTGATTGTAGAATTAGTAGAAAGGGATGAATTGTTAGTAACTTCCAATTTTTTACAGGTCCGACGGGCAGCTTTACGGCATCTCCTAAGCACTGAACACCTGCAATACCAGCTGGAATTTAACCATTTGGGAATGTCATTCTATGCTGAACGGCTCTGAGAATCTCAAACATATATAACAGTTTGGACTGTAATAAGTAGTGTAGGTATTTTCATATAGTACTCTGTATCTAGAAACAGCTGTTCCCCTCAATATCAATTAAATATCATTTAAAGTTATAAAGAGAACTTTTTCCTTTCTTTTAGCAGATGGTAAAACAAACTGTGGAAATTGTACACTTGTCTTTGATAGAATTACATAGAGCAGTGGAAGACCAACTTAATGTAGGGCTAAAACAAAATAAGTTGCAAAAATAAGGTACAATCCAAGCAATTATGCATTAATGGAAGAAAATTTAAGAACATGTTTAATTCTCCCACTGAAATAAACAAATATTAGAAATGTTTAAATTTAGCTGAATCTTCTCCTGGGTGAGGATAATACTGAAAAAGATTCAATATCTACACATAAATGTATGGAACATGTACAAAAGCTGATGAAAAATCTAAATATATATTTAAGCCACATTGTTTTTTCTTAAAAAAGACCAATTATCCAGTACAGTGTCTATCTCATTTAATACAAAATGTATATTTTGCTCTTTGACTGAGATGTATCAGAGAAGCTTGTATATAATACAAATACATAAATAGTATAAACTGTTTCATTTCTGATGTCCATGTGAGGAAAATGTATTAACCCAAGTGAAGGGATACTTGGTTTGGGAATAAGTAATCCTTTGCCACAGGCTTTGTTGGTTATTATGCATAAATATAATATAATTTCCTATTCTCAAATGCATAGATACTCTTAAAAAATAACCCAAACAGTCCTTATTTAAAGTGAAGCTATATATACAGCTTGTGATATTCTATTATACATTTTTTAGAAGAAGCACTTTAAAACAAATATCATGACTGTAAATCAATCTGGACTCTTATAACTTGGCCCAAAGTGTATCAAAAATCTAAATCTGGTGGTTGGTAACAGAAAATTATTAAAACTTTATGCTGACAGAAGGAAGAATGTAGACCCCATTTGCCATCCTGAGATGTGATCTGTAAGACATACAGACTGTTCTTGTGACTGATAATCTAAACCTGAGAAACAGCTAGGAGGAGAGAACCAAGGCTTTTACATACATAGTCTATCAAGGGGAAGGAAAGTTGAAATGGGCTAAGGAGCTGACAGGAAGCAGTTTGAGTTCACAGGGAACGAGAAAGAAAAAATGGCTAGTGAGCAAAGATGGATCCAGAAAATCTCAGACTGCTGAAGGGGCCCAGGCTCCTCAGTAATTCAACACACCAAAGAGGAAGATGATGCAATGTATGACCATGCCTACTTGGTGCAAATTTCCAGAGGGAGAGGAGGATCTGAAGACACAAGATGATCATCATGGTTGTGCTAGCCATGAGACATTGTCAGCTAAGTTCTAACAAAAGCCCTTTGTTAACTTTATGAAGAATTTAATAATACCTACGCACATTGTGCTTATACTGCATATATGTTAAGCACATTGGTAGGCTAGCAGAAGAAATACTATTCCAGGCTAGAGTATAGTTAATCTCATAATGGTAAAGCAATTAGGCCATTAAGAAAAACAAGTGAGGGAGAAGCCAGAGCTCTGTATGTATTAGCTGAATGCTGCATGTGCAGTTATGTTGAAAAAAATCAGTCTCTCAGAGAAACTACTATTTTTCTATTTTGGATATGTTATGAATAAAAAAAGAATAATTGTTATACAGGAAGGTTCTTGCATGTGAGACCTTATCTGATAAATCTTAAAGAATCCCCTATTACGGTTCCTTTGCTTTTCATGGGGTGGGGATGGGGTTCTGAGGGACTTCACATGTTATTTCAATGGAGAAATAACTCCTCCAACTATCACCAGTAAAATCTTTCCATGGTATTTCTCAGAGAAGCAGGCAGACAATAAAGTTCAAATCCATGTTTAATACTATATTACCCTTTTGGTACCTGTTATAGAAATAGGAAAAGACAAGAGGTAAAATACTTCCTTAGTTCACAGCTGTGTATGAAATAAACACTAACTGAAGATTGGTAATGATTAATTGTTGGATTTTTCATGCCTCACAGAAAATGAAAATGCTAAGTACTATGATTATAGCAACTATTATGGTTTCAATAAATCAAAATTAGTATTCAGTTGAGAGCCTGAAGAGACATACTCTGTTCATTCTATTTGAAGTTATATAGGAAGCAATTAAGCATAGTTTAAAATATTTCATGTCAGTCTACAAAAGTGGTTACCAAATTTGGATAAGAGTACATTATAACCCATGATGTATAGCAGCAAAATCAAGTCAATCCCCATTTCATAAGTATGCTTATTTATATCAGTTCATTGTATCATTGCCAGCATCGGTGGTTTTAGAGTTCTCTTAAAAAAAGGAAGACAAACAAGTGCTAAATTTTCAGGACATGATCCAATACAGTGGCAGTTCCTAAAAAGAGACAGCATGACTTAAAAATCATTATTTGGTCTGGTCTTCAATTATAATCTGTTTTAATTTGGGTCTAGCAGGAAACTGCTGGATTCAATGTAGGATTCAAATCAGAAGCAAGTTTCCAAATTTCATTCCTTCTATTGATTGCTATGGAAATCCTACTTCTGATTGTAACTTTTAACACAATGTGATGACATTTGGGAGAATTGATCCTTTTGAGCCATGAGACCTTCCCATTTGAGAGAAAATAGATGCAGGATTTGTAGAATAGACATATTCACATTCTGCTTTTTTAGGGAATGAAATTGCCTGTAATTTTTTAATTGATAGAACAAAAGTACATGATATTTACAGGCATAACTGTTCTTTCTGGATGACTACATCCTGCCAAATATCAAAAAGATAAGCATAGGATGTATATGTGGAAAGTGTCTTAACAAATTTAGGGTAGGAAGAAAAAAAAAGAATTATTCTATTTGTCAGTCTGTGGCTGGGAGTGATAATGTTTCTTGCATAGAAAGTTGAGAAATTAGATAAGGATTGGTGCAGGAGGTTTGAAGATAGAATCCTTTAATTCTGAATGTCTTTTAAAAATGTGTATTTTTTGGTTTTGGAGGGAGTTAATGAAATTAACAAATAAAAGTTAATACAATGTTCTGCTTCTAAAGAACAATAATTAGCTACCTCATAATGAACAATTCCTTGGCATTATAAGAAAGACCTGGAAGTTTCAACTTCTTTCCTTCCTGCCTCTTTCTCCGGCATTTTCCATATATGCAAAGATGAAAGCAAAGTAGCATTGTGCATTTTTGCAGATATACTACCTGCTGTTCTATAGTGGCCTAAATCACTAAATCATGCCTAAGCTTCTGATGATATGATCTGTTCTGAACACTTTGGGAAATCTGCTTCACCTCATACAGCCCCAGAACTGTCTGAAGTGGCTCAATTTGAATGAGGATTTGGCTGAAGTCAGTGCACATTTTTACAGTGCATACCACTCTATTGTGGCCAAAAAAAATTATTTATATGCAAACCAGCCCAGAACTAATTCCTCTCATTTGCAGCTCTAAAGAAGCTAGAATGAGAAGAAACTGACTTAAGGGAGCACTGAACAGAACAATGATGTTCAATATAGCAATCAGAATAGTAAGAAATTCCCTACTTTCAGGGAGCACCAGATTTTCTTGGATACCAATGTTTGAATTTTCTGTGTGTGGAAAATGTGTTGTTCTCCTGATGCTCAAACGAGACTATGGAGGAAGAGTGGATTTTCTATATTTTAGAGGAAAATAAAAAGGTCTTTCTTAACAGAAAAACTTTTAGTTCTTTCCCCCCTCATAATACAGACATATGTATCAGAATTCTATGCCCTTCTGGACAAAAAGCAAATACAAATGAAAATTATTTAATTGGGCCCAGTAACTGCTTGCAATTATTTCCCTATTTTTAGCAGAGATAATAAAAGATGATATAGGAGAAAGCCAGATGATGATTAAATTGTAGCAGATGTTTATATTCACGTTTTGCCTAACAGATTCTATGACACAATGAAAATTCCAGGATAATGCTTGCCACATTTTCAAAATAACAAGATTTTCTCCCCATCCTGCCATGTGCTACATGTGAAGACTATGGAAAGTAATTTTACACAAAGAAACTATAAAAGCAAAGCATACACTAGAATTCATCAGGGATAGCATGTGAAAGACTTTACTATCCATTGCTAATGATAGTTATTCTCCTGATGACTGCTGTTCCATCAAGAAGCTTCTATTTTATCTGTGTGGTAAGTACTTTTCTTACATCTAGATTGAACCACAGGAATAGGCCACAATCTGTGGCCAATATTAATGTCTTAGATTTAGACAAGAAAGGAAACAAATTTGAGGAAGGGCTGAATATGCACACTCACTGTTTTTAAATTTTGTTTCAACATACAATGGCACAGCAGCAGTGCATTTGTCTGCCAGCCTTTTTTTTCTTTGCAATACCTTCTCACACATATCAAGTTGAAGGAAGAGAAAGAATGACAATTGAAGTCTACTTCTGCATAGTTCATGCTGACACAAGTGTTAAGGGGTGAAGTTTTTATTTTTTTCACAAATGAATTTTAAAAAATGCAAAATTTGCTATTTGATGAGAATTATATGTATGGAAAACAGCAAATCTGGTGTAGTGGTTAAAGCACCAGGCTACAAACCGGGAGACTGTGAGTTCTAGTCCCACCTTAGGCACAAAGCCAGCTGGGTGACCTTGGACCAGTCACACTCTCTCAGCCCTGAGAGGAAGGCGGGGGAAACTACTTCTACAAAACCTTGCCAAGAAAACTGCAGGGACGTGTTCAGACAGTCACCAAAAGTCAAGACTGACTCAAAGCCCCCCAAAGTGGAAAAGTTTCATTACATGGAATTGTGTTTTAATAAAATTGAAAGGCACATTGTGGGATAAATGCTGTTCATATGTTTCCTAGTGTTTTAAAAACATTTTTGTTTACATGCTTATCAAAACTAAATCAGGACACAACTGTTGTGCAATTAGTAATAGAAAAAACCCTGTAAAATAGTCTAGGTTATATGAATATTTTTGTTTTAATTTCTTCACTGTAAAAACACTGTATTCTCTCAAATGACCAACAAACTTTCAATTTCCAAGTACTCCATAGGCTTCACAGAAACATACCGTATTGTTTTTTTCTTTTCCTTAATACAATTCATAGATATGTTGGAAAAAGAAGGAAACAGTTTTTTGTGTCACTTTGAATAAACTATAGTGATTTATTAATTTTGTTTAATCACTGAGTATTTCTATAAGAGAACACTGCTGGTTTACATTTACACATAAAGAATGAGATGAGTATTTATTTCAAGAAAAGCACTATTATTTTTCTAATGTGATAAACTGTTTTACCATTCAGAACCTTTATAACAATTTCATTCTCAAAGCTTTAGATTGTATTTAGCTTCTATATTTCATAAAACATATACACTGAAATACATTCAATATTTTATCTCATTGCCAAATATGGTGACATACTGCAATTCATAGAAGTACTTTATATTTTAAAATGTTCATGGTCTATGTGGTCTACTATGTGTATGTTGTATATATCCACCACCAATAAAGAGCTATAATCTGAGGGAGGAACAGCTCAAAGATTAAATCTGCTCAAATCTGCCACACGCAGTGAAGCATTCTGTGATCTAAGCAGGCACAGACATTAACCAAATGCATCACAACTTTCTGTTATAAGCCATTGCCAATGAAATCTGTGGCTAGACATACAAGTGAAACTCGAAAAATTAGAATATTGTGCAAATGTTCATTTATGTCAGTATGGCAACTCAAAAGGTGAAACCAATATATGAGATAGACGCATTACATGCAAAGCGAGATATGTCAAGCCTTACTTTGGTATAATCGTGATGATTATGGTGTACAGCTTATGAAAACCCCAAATTCACAATCTCAGAAAATTAGAATATTACATGACATCAATAACACAAGGATTGGAAATAGAACAATATCGGACCTCTGCAAAGTATAAGCATGCATATGTACTCAGTACTTGGTTTGGGCCCCTTTTGCAGCAATGACTGCCGCAATGCGGCGTGGCATGGATGCTATCAGCCTGTGGCACTGCTGAGGTATTATGGGAGACCAGGATGCTTCAATTGCGGCCTTCAGCTCCGCTGCATTGTTCGGTCTCATGTCCCTCATCTTTCTCTTGGCAATGCCCCATAGATTCTCTATGGGGTTCAGGTCAGGCGAGTTTGCTGGCCAATCAAGCACAGTAATCCCATGGTCATTGAACCAGGTTTTGGTACTTTTGGCAGTGTGGGCAGGTGCCAGGTCCTGCTGGAAAATGAAGTCAGCATCCCCATAAAGCTCGTCTGCGGAAGGAAGCATGAAGTGCTCCAAAATCTCCTGGTAGACGGCTGCGTTGACCCTGGACTTAATGAAGCACAGTGGACCAACGCCAGCAGATGACATGGCTCCCCAAATCAACACAGACTGTGGAAACTTCACACTGGACTTCAAGCATCGTGCATTGTGTGCCTCTCCATTCTTCCTCCAGACTCTGGGTCCTGGGTTCCCAAATGAGATGCAAAAGTTGCTCTCATCAGAAAAGAGGACTTTGGACCACTGGGCAACAGACCAGTTCTTTTTTTCTGTAGCCCAGGTAAGACGCTTCTGACGTTGTTTGTTGTTCAGGAGCGGCTTGACAAGAGGAATACGACATTTGAAGCCCATGTCCAGGATCCGTCTGTGTGTGGTGGCTCTTGATGCACTAACTCCAGCCTCAGTCCACTCCTTGTGAAAGTCCCCAACACTTTTGAATGGCCTTTTCCTGACAATCCTCTCCAGGCTGCGGTCATCCCTGCTGCTTGTGCACCTTTTTCTCCCACACTTTTCCCTTCCACATAACCTTCTATTGATGTGCTTTGATACAGCACTTTGGGAACATCCAACTTCTTTTGCAATTACCTTTTGGGGCTTTCCCTCCTTATGGAGGGTGTCAATGATGGTGTTCTGCACAACTGTCAGGTCAGCAGTCTTTCCCATGCTTGTGATTCCTACTGAACCAGCCTGAGAGACCATTTAAAGGCTCAGGAACCCTTTGCAGGTGTTATGGATTCATTAGCTGATTAGAGTGGGACACTTTGAGCCTAGAATATTGAACCTTTTCACACTATTCTAATTTTCTGAGATTGTGAATTTGGGGTTTTCATAAGCTGTACGCCATAATCATCACAATTATACCAAAGTAAGGCTTGACATATCTTGCTTTGCATGTAATGCGTCTATCTCATATATTGGTTTCACCTTTTGAGTTGCCATAGTGACATAAGTGAACATTTGCACGATATTCTAATTTTTCGAGTTTCACCTGTACCTGCAATCTCAGGACTTTCAGAAGAAACTGTATTGCTTTATAGTGTGTCACCATGAAAAAACTAATATGCCCCCAAGATACAGGTACTGTATTTCTTATACTGTGAGCCACTTTTTTTTTCTTTTTAAAGGAGCAATTGATAATAAAAACTAACATCTGCAACTAGTTTGGTAACATGTGTCCCACATATAATTACTTGTCCAAAGAAATGCAGGAAATGAAGGATCAAGTCCAGGAGGAATTTGCTGACTTACAATTTCTAGATAGAGATGAAGCCCAACTCTCCCTGAGCCTCTTAAATTACTGTCACCTGGTGTCATAAGGAAAATGTCTTCATTTCAGGGTTTAAACACTCCATTCACAGCTCCTGACATGTTCATTGTTTAGAGTCCCAGCTGCTTGAAACTCTTGAACCTTGTTTTTGGAAAAGCTTAGGTTAATAATTCAGATTGCTCCTGTGTTTCACTGTGTAACTCATCAGCCTGAAAACCAGTTCTGTTTTTCACCACCTATATGTTATTGTATTAGCAATCTGCAGTTTTGATAGCATTACGAAGTATGAGAGAGCTGGAGGTAGTCTAAAGTTTCCCACACAGGGCAAGAGGGCCAAACTTCTGTACCAAAACAGCCAAGATAGTTATGCTGGTATATAAGCATTTTTGAAGGAATACATTGTATCTTGTTACTCCATCACTGGCTATTAAATTCATAATTTCTAATATGGAGAGCAATTATTTATGTCTTGGCTGGATGTTCATACAGTTTATCTAGGAAATGATAAATGACAAAGGAAAGTCCATCTGATCTGATAAAAACAGTCTCTGAAAGTTCAAACTCTATGTGATGGTTAGTTGAATAAAAATCAGAAAAAGAATATTTCTTCCTATTATGAGAAGCTGGCTGATCATTCACATAGAAACTAGAGTGTTATTAGATAGGTTTATAAGATTTTATAAGATAATGATAGTTAATGTCATCTGTGCTGTCATGGACTAACCATAGTGGTCTATGAGAAACTTCTTTTTTTCACATCAGGAATCCCATCTTTCATTTTAAACTGTTCAGATAAAACTATACCTTTTTTTGCAAATATTTAACAAATCCATTTCTTGCCAAATGAGTTTTCAGAACTCACTGTTAAAACACTCCTTTTTAATACATGGATTCCCTTCCCTCTTAATTATTTTCAGGAGTCATTAATGACATTTTCATAGAATCAAAAATGATTGGCCCCTTTGCATAGTGACATCACCTGGCTCATTACATGATCCTTGACAGAAAGGGGACAGAAGAAAAGGTCAGGGAAAAGGATGGCATGGGAGTAATTAAAAGGGGGAATATTGGCTTAAATTGGTGGGGGGGTGGGGAATCCTACTCCATGGAAAAACTTCACTAAGGACAACTGGATTCAGACATGTTTGAATTCAAATGACAAACTATATGTAGGTGCCCATTTCTGGCAGTCTTCATTCTCTTCCTCTGAGGTTGGCTCTTGAATTTGTCATGGTGATGTTTCACTGATATAATTGCAATATAATATAAGATATATATGTTAATGTGAAGATGTATTAGCTTGAATATCGATACTGAAATAAATAATTGATTGCTGTCCAAACAGAACCATTTCTGCAGAAAAGGAAGGCACTGACAGATGTGCAGGAACTGCAATATTTCCATAAGTACATTAAGCTCAGGAGGGAAAATGTAAGTGGTCAGGAACTCCAAGATAGCTCAGGGAAAACTAGCATGTTCCATGTTCACAGATAAAAAAATGTCTGCTGGGAAGAAATGAAAAACTACAGAATGGAAAGATAGTAGAGGAATGGAATGAGATATCCTGGAAGAAGTATAAATGGCTGGTTTTCAGCCTGAATAGAAATACATCATGCTGCTATATTTTATTTGGGGCTCATCTGTCTATTAGAGAGTGAACACTGATAAACATAACTGACTGCATATCTGTCATCCTATTGCTGAGAAATGTTTAGGGGGCAGGGATAGTAGCGATTTTTTGTCAAAACCAAAATATACTTTTAGGCAATATGTGATGCAGTTAAATGGTCAGCTCACACTCTTGCTGATATTGGCAGGATACAGCATCAAAAGGAGTTTTTAAAGGATAAACAATGACATGTGTAATGAGATACTGTCCAAAATGTAACGATTCAAGGCAAGTTCACACAAAGAAATAATGACAGAATATGAGATGGCTTTAATTTATCACCACAACTGTTTCTTGCTTCTCTCTCTTTCACATACTGTTTTGTTTCTCAGAAGAGACACTGAGAGAAAAAGTAAACTGGCACACGAAGACAATAACACTGTAATTTTCAATATCCTGATATTTAAAATATCAAGCAGCAACT
This sequence comes from Liasis olivaceus, assembly GCA_030867105.1. NCBI lineage: Eukaryota > Metazoa > Chordata > Lepidosauria > Squamata > Pythonidae > Liasis > Liasis olivaceus. The sequence continues at coordinate 56,061,948 of CM061351.1, read as the reverse complement.
TATAACCTGTCAGCTTCACACAACTGCATGCATTCTCTTGGACACAGAAACAATTTGTACAGTAAAGAGAAGTTCATATTCCTGTATCAGTCTCAGATCCAATATGGGAAGAGAGGGAGAGAGAGAGAGAGAAATTATTTATATAAAGCAAGATGGTGGGTTGATCAATGAGCACCAAACAGAGACTTTAACCCATACACACTGGGATTTAAAATGAATATTATGTGGGTAATCTACACTAGAATATACTCATCTGAATGGGGTAGAAGGGCACCAAGATAATTTGTTGATGACTTCGCTTAGGGAACAATGTTTTTATATTTACCGTATTTTTCCGTCAATAAGACGCCCCCATGTACAAGACGCCCCCCACTTTTCCAACCCAAAATTAAGAAATCAATATTTTAAAGATAGTGCAGAATACATTTTTATTTAGTAATTAGGTAACATTTACCTGATACACTCAGTGGGAGGAGGTCCAAACTGTCTCTCTGCAGCTCTATTTCCATGCTCTTTTGCATAACTGATTACATTCAATCACCAGTGAAACTGCTGATAGCTTGTCTCTGCAAACAACTTCCTCCAATTGGTTTGTTCAGCATCAACTGACGTCAGTTACATAAGGCTCGTGATTGAAGGAAGTCTGTTTGCAGAGACAAGCTATCGGCAGTTTAACTCATGATTGGAGGCTCGTGATTGGAGGAAGCCTGTTTGCAGAGAGAAAGTATGGGCAGTTTTGCAACCGTGCGTTTCTCTCCTCAGCTTACTTCCTTGAATAAGACGCCCTTCAATTTTTAGGGTAAGGATTTTAGAAAAAGTATCGTCTTATAGTCGGAAAAATACGGTATATAAATATAATAAATAAATAAATAATAAATATAATATAAATAAATTTAATGTTATTTAATTATTTTACTACTCTAACAAACATAATAGGTGATTTTCTTTAAAAATGCAATAAGTCTACCAAAACAAACATGTCTTCTTTATTGTCCTCAGAAGGACAATCCTTCTAGTTGTCCAAAGACTGTGAAAGTACATGTTGTTTTGTGAATTGTAGACTACAAAATAATACTTAAAAATAGTACAGTGATATACGCTGAATAAACCATGACTGGAATCAAAAAAGGGAAGAAAAAAATCATACCTTGAATTTATTCATAGATTTTCAAATATCAAAGGAAGAACAGTTGCCTTGCTAGCTGAAGTTTAGTTTTGAGTCACAAAGTCTATAATTTTATGTTCATATATATTCCATTACTTCCATGTGGAACCTCCAAATTGGATTTCAGGCAAACTCTGAAGAGCCATAAAGTTATATTTAGAAACCTGTATATTGTCTATAAGTTCACTGAACTGTAAAACATTATTCTTAATTTGAGATCTTTCTTTATAATGTCAGAGTCCGCCAAATAGCTATGTGAATTCCTAATTAAATTTAGGGAATAACTAGGCATGTCTGTCAAAGTGCTGTGCTCTATATTTTGTGAAATATAAGTTCAGTTCCTTCTTTTAATCATTCTATTTTCTATACATACAGCATTACAGAAGAGAAATTCTTCTATGTACCTTGTGATAACTGAATAGAATCTTTTTCATTATTTGCTGCAGATGCTTCTCTAATTTGCACAGGTCATTGAATCCATTGGCTTTTCTCAAAATTGTTCACTTGTCCATTAACCCAAATAGATCTTAAATGTTACTACAGTAACACACAATATATTAGTCTCTCATTCATACATACATGCACATTTTTGTTGGATACATTTTCCTGTTTACTATGATACTTCCATAGGTGTAGGTGAAAATGATCTTGTTGAGAAGAAACTGAATGAAATTTAATAGAGACAAATGCAAGATTATTAGTTTAGGAGAAGGAAACCAAATGTCTAGTTATATGATGGAAATATCTAGCCAGGTAATGATAAGGTCTTGATATACTTAATCACAACCTGAATATGAATCAGCAATTGGGCAATCTACAGTCCATGCATTAGTTCAAGACTGCTGCTGAAATTTGATAGTAAAATGTTTTCAATAGCACATTTTGTTTTTCTGCCAAAAGTAAGAGGAAAAAAATGGAAGTTGGACAGGAGGGTCCAGGCGGCAAAACACTACCACATTGACTTTTAAACTCCACTAATTCCTTCCAAAATGGCCTGAAAATCATACCACATGGATTCAATTATTTTGCTAACAAATTTTGGCAGCATAACTGTGCACTATTGGGTGGGTTCAATACTACTACTAATAATTCCATGCAAACCCAAGTTCAACTCTATTCTTGCGACATACAGAATGCACTACTATATTATATATTTGTATAAAAAAGATGTGCAAGCAGCACAGCAAATCACTGGAATTTATTTTATCTAGTAGGAGGTTTATGGTTTTGTATGCCATTATTAAATTAGTAGACAAAATGTGTTGCAATGTATAGTCAAAAGCCTACTACTATTCATATAGAGTGCCTCTATACCAGTCTTTCCCACTTGGTAGGTCCCAAGTATGTTGCATGACATTCCTATCGCTCCTACTCACTGGTTATCCTGTCTGGAGATGAATGGGATTTGTAGCCCCAAACATCTAGAGAGCAACAAGTTGGAGAAAGATGTTGGATAGTATAGAAGAATGTGACCTTAACGGTTTTGTATATTCCAAGGTACATGCACTGTTGCTACATCCCCAGATTTCCTACCTAAGCTGTTACTGCTACTATTTTTGCAACTGTGCTAGAAAAGAAGGTATGCAGAGATGAGTCTATTCCTAAACACAGTTGGGTTCCCAGTAGCTGTGAAAGAATTATTCAAACTGAATGTCAGAAATGTGATTTCTTTGGAGAAAGACAAAAGTTTCCTCATTCTCACTACAGGAGGAACACAAAAATTTCCTCCGCACTACAGTACTGGAGTTGCTTGAATATCTTTGCTCTCTGGGTTATTTGGAGGCATGACATCCAAGACAAAAGCTACAAGGAATCTACAAACAGGCCTTTAAGGAAGATGCTTATTCTCTGATATGTTTTGAGTTCATTTGCTGCTCAGCGGGCTGATATGAAAGAAAAGGATGTTGTCAGGAGTATAGAACCAACTCAATTTATTACTACATACATCAGAAAATGGACTTATGCATGGATGTATGTGAGGTGGAACAAGCATAAACATATAATTTGTATCAAAAATAGTTAATTCAAATGTAATATGAGAAAAGAACATTATAGATCTTGCATACTAAACCAGTCCTCCAACACTTGGTAAAATTTCCTTGTGTTCCATGAGAAAAAGCAACACCAAAGAGTTAAGATTCCTGTAAATGCAAAACAACCACTTTTAACAAAGAAAGGAAGCTGCCTACACCAGACCAGACTATTAACTGGGTATGCTAACTGAGTTCAGTTTCCTGAGGTTTAATACAAAAGCCTTTTCCAGCACTGTCTAAAGGCACTAGAGATTGGACCTGCATGTCTCTGCATGTAAAGCATGCAAACCACTACTTAGCTGCAGCTGTTTCCCTTAGCTAGCTAATTGCTGTGCCTCTGCATGATTTACAGATCTGGCCTAATCCTCCCATCAGCGTAACTGCACTGGTAGTGGAGCTGCCTCACTGTGCTTTTTTTTACTGGCTCTGTGAGGACTTTTTTCCCCCAGTGACCTAGGCCTTAGAAAATAAGTCTTAGATTATCAAAGCTTTGTGAAAATGGAAGAACTGTAAGAGTGCTTATCCTTCAGAAACCATTTTACAAAACAGGTCCTGTTCTCTGCTGTCTCTCAAACAGGTTAGAATAAACATGCACAAATGTTCAACCAGAGATTCAAAGTTTCAAGTCGTATGTCTAAGAACTGAAAAAGTCTATTGGTAATAAGCTGCTTTCAGATAAAGCTCTTGACTTTGAAGGCCAGTTCATTAACAGAAAGGTCTTTGGGTTCAAGCCCATGAATGAACAACTCTGTCAGAGGGAAAAGCACAGTCTGAAGGCCTCCTAGCACTGCAAATTCCAAGCATAAAGCTCACAACTACTCTTCATGACCTTGAAACACAGGTAGATTATTTTTAATGAATTTAGATGGATTTCATCAAGAAGACAAAGGATGTGAATCTGTCTAACTGGCACAGCTGACCTCACTAGCAATTGCAGGAGATGGAAAAGAAAGGAAATCTCTAAATATGTCCTATAATCATCATACCTAATGAGATGCAAAAGGCATCATTCTGACTAACTTCTCGTAGAACAGTTCTTGAACCAGCACCTTTTCTTACATAAAAGTATGCTTCCCTACCATTATTTCTGGATATAATAAAAGTCAAAGAGAACATTTCTGAATGTGGTTTATGTGAAATTCTTAATGTTTTCTTCACAGATTCACTGTAGAAGAATCTACAGGGGAAAAGAAATCAGAATAGGGAGAAAATTGTATTTGCAGTAATAGTTCCTATAAAAGAATTGTTTTATAGTCAGATATGCAGCAGAAATCTAGTAGTGTGGGATTCTAACATGCAGTTTTAAATAAAAATGTTCATTCATAAATACCCATTTCTATATATTAACATGCTATAAACTGACCTAGCAGGTTCACATAGCAGCTTAAAATACTGAAATAATACATAGAGGTATAATACTCATTGGGCTATACATCTTCCTCGTTGGGGTAAGCAATGTTATGAAAAGTGCAGAAAAAGAGTAAGGAAAAATAAGCCTAAGAAAATAATGGTATCATATTAAAAGAAGAGGAAATACAGCTAAATCTGGTTTATACCAACCCCATCTATTATTCCTCTCCATACTTTTCTATCCTTGCAAATCAGTCATTTTTTCAACCTTTTTAAATTACTATTTTTGCTACTTTCCAAAATACAAAATATTAATAAAACACCAAAATAACCCCCCCTCCCCGCCGCCATTCTCTCATAGTTGGCCATGTTATATGAATACCTTGGGAGCTTTAATGGAGTGTTAATCTAGTCTCTCTACTGCTGAAATAAGGAAAAGTGACACCTCTCTCCCTCCCTCCCTCCAAATAGGACTTTTGGAGCTCTACGTCTGTGTCCCTTTTTGTTGTTCATGCAAGAAAGTGGGATGGAAAGTGGCAAGAAAGAAGAGAGTGGCTGGGTTTCTCCAAATGACTAACATGGTGTTGATCCAATCTGTGTGTGCATTTAATAGCTCTGGGCAGAAGTATAAAATAGAAGTACCAACAATTCCCAATCTTCTTTGCAGAAGTTGGAAAGGACTTCGAAAATGGCCATTGTTTGATTGACTTGATCATTCCTGATTGTGTGTTCATACTGTACAGAGTAAATCAATTTCCCAAGGAAGCAGCTGACTTAGGTATGAACAGTGATATTATACTGTAACTTTATACTTGCTTCGTTTTTAATACTGGCAGAAAATAAAAGATCACCCAGAACTCACAATATGGTTTGTTCACATAATTAATTGGAAGAGTAATAGCTTCAATTAGAGTCCATTGCCCCAAATAATAAATTGCAGGAGCAGATGGCATTTACCTGTGATCACTATGACTGCAGTCTCATTTGGATTTGGGGATTACAGTCCAGCTTTTGTTAAAAAGATAAGAAAGAAAACAGTTGAACATAACTGAAAATGGTATCTGAAGTATTCACTGAATTAACTCTTAACCTCATATAGTGGAAGAATAAATGGAAAAATCTGTCTACAGATGTCCTGATTGTAACTAGGAAGTTAAAGAATTTGGGGCTGAATTGCTGTATGACAAACTTTAATCCCAAGGCAGGTGACTATCAAATCACCCTGAATTTCGAAAAATCAGGAATAAATTAATTTACTTAAACCTGAAGTAAAGTTTGATTTTCAAAGGCTAAACAACAGCAGTGTGTGATCTCTCCCCTATTTAATGAAAAGCAGTTGTGGAAATCTGTGAACTTGATCAGAGGAATGAGGGAGAAATATCAAGTAATTTATTCATTCTTCATAGACAATTGAGGTTGAACATATCTCAGCAACACTGAAAAAAAAAAGTCATAACATTCAGTATTCCAAATATGGGCTATTTCTTCCTGAAAATCAGTATTTTCTTCCTGAAAAATATTCTCTACTGTTTGACTTCCAAAGCTACTTGTGTTCAAATTTCTCCAAAGACAAATTAAAGAGTAAAATTATTTAAATTCTATAAATTATTTGCTATGTGGAAAAAGACACTGATCCTTAAATCAGTTATAAGGCCTCACTCATTTAAGTATCATGTTGTAGCAATTATAATTATGATCAGAATCTAAATATTCTGCTGTAGCTTTGTTGACCCAAACATGAAACCAGGAGGAGTGCCGGGGTGAGGGTGGGGGGTGGAGGAAAGTGGCCTTTGATGATACCTGTTACATGTTAATAAAGATAAATTGCCAAGATCATTATCTGTCAAAAAGCAAAGTAAGCATCACATTATGTAATCCAAACTATTTGGGCGAAAAAAGCAAATACTTTTGCTTCCAAAAACTAAAGTGCATCTATTGAGACAGAAGTTAACCCAAATGAATGTTCCATTTCCCCCTTTGGTGTTCTAGCTATCTTATCTGGACAGATTTTTTTCTTTACTGCAAATCATGACCTGTGAAAGAGGGGGTATCTTTCATTCATAAGAATAGAAAATGCTGGTGAAAACAAAACAACAATGTTAGAAATGCCCATGACTACAGCTATACTTCCTGGAAATCATGGATGGCCATGAAGACTAGCCCTTTCTTTGGAGGTGTCCTGTCTTCAGCCACTCATCTACAAGTAGCCGGGGAGGTGGTTGCAAACTTTACTGAGAAATTTGTGAAGCAAACAAACGAGCAGCAAAGGAAATGTGAGTGGAAACACTCATGCACATACAGGTGAAACTCGAAAAATTAGAATATTGTGCAAATGTTCATTTATGTCAGTATGGCAACTCAAAAGGTGAAACCAATATATGAGATAGACGCATTACATGCAAAGCGAGATATGTCAAGCCTTACTTTGGTATAATTGTGATGATTATGGCGTACAGCTTATGAAAACCCCAAATTCACAATCTCAGAAAATTAGAATATTACATGACATCAATAACACAAGGATTGGAAATAGAACAATATCGGACCTCTGCAAAGTATAAGCATGCATATGTACTCAGTACTTGGTTTGGGCCCATTCTGCAGCAATGACTGCCGCAATGTGGCGTGGCATGGATGCTATCAGCCTGTGGCACTACTGAGGTGTTATGGAAGACCAGGATGCTTCAATAGCGGCCTTCAGCTCTGCTGCATTGTTCGGTCTCATGTCCCTCATCTTTCTCTTGGCAATGCCCCATAGATTCTCTATGGGGTTCAGGGCAGGCGAGTTTGCTGGCCAATCAAGCACAGTAATCCCATGGTCACTGAACCAGGTTTTGGTACTTTTGGCAGTGTGGGCAGGTGCCAAGTCCTGCTGGAAAATGAAGTCAGCATCCCCATAAAGCTTGTCTGCGGAAGGAAGCATGAAGTGCTCCAAAATCTCCTGGTAGACAGCTGCGTTGACCCTGGACTTAATGAGCACAGTGGGCCAACACCAGCAGATGACATGGCTCCCCAAATCAACACAGACTGTGGAAACTTCACACTGGACTTCAAGCATCATGCATTGTGTGCCTCTCCATTCTTCCTCCAGACTCTGGGTCCTTGGTTCCCAAATGAGATGCAAAAGTTGCTCTCATCAGAAAAGAGGACTTTGGACCACTGGGCAATAGACCAGTTCTTTTTTTCTGTAGCCCAGGTAAGACGCTTCTGACATTGTTTGTTGTTCAGGAGCAGCTTGACAAGAGGAATACGACATTTGAAGCCCATGTCCAGGATCCGTCTGTGTGTGGTGGCTCTTGATGCACTAACTCCAGCCTCAGTCCACTCCTTGTGAAAGTCGCCAACACTTTTGAATGGCCTTTTCCTGACAATCCTCTCCAGGCTGCGGTCATCCCTGCTGCTTGTGCACCTTTTTCTCCCACACTTTTCCCTTCCACATAACCTTCTATTGATGTGCTTTGATACAGCACTTTGGGAACATCCAACTTCTTTTGCAATTACCTTTTGGGGCTTTCCCTCCTTATGGAGGGTGTCAATGATGGTTTTCTGCACAACTGTCAGGTCAGCAGTCTTTCCCATGCTTGTGATTCCTACTGAACCAGCCTGAGAGACCATTGAAAGGCTCAGGAACCCTTTGCAGGTGTTATGGATTCATTAGCTGATTAGAGTGGGACACTTTGAGCCTAAAATATTGAACCTTTTCACACTATTCTAATTTTCTGAGATTGTGAATTTGGGGTTTTCATAAGCTGTACGCCATAATCATCACAATTATACCAAAGTAAGGCTTGACATATCTCGCTTTGCATGTAATGCGTCTATCTCATATATTGGTTTCACCTTTTGAGTTGCCATACTGACATAAATGAACATTTGCACGATATTCTAATTTTTCGAGTTTCACCTGTACACTAGAGAAAACAAGTCCCCCAAAGTCCAGCAAGCTTGCCTTGAGAGAGTTCCAAATCCAAAACAGCAGGCACAAGAGAGGTCAAGCGAAGTCCAAGAGTCCAAACTTGTAGAACGGTCATCAGCTGGTCCAGGTCCAGAGTCCAAGTCATAAGGTTTCAAGTCGGGAGTCAAGGTTCACGGAGTCTGGGTAAAGGAATGGTTGCTGCCAATGGAGAGGCTTGAACTTGCTGCTCTTTTTGAATAGAAGCAATCCCAGTGTTGCTCATTTGAAAAGGTGAAGTTCCTTTCTTGCGAGGAGCTTTGCAGAGTACCTTTGCTTTGCTCTCCTCTCTGCACAACAAGCCCTTGCACTGGGAAGGGTGGGGTGGGGGGTGGCAGCTCAGACTTTTCATCTTCAGAGACCAGTGGCAACTGTGTTCCTGGTTACCAGGTGGTGCAGCCTCCTCTGCCTGCAGCTGCTAGGGCAGTGGTTCATCCAGCAACTCTGGAACTGGCTGCTCTTTCTCCTCATCAGAGTCCGAGCTGGCCATGACAGTGGGGCAGCCTTTTATCTGTTGAATGTTAACTATTTTTCTCATGCAAAAACTTTCTTCCCTGCATCTCATCTCATCTCATCTCATCTCATCTCATCTCATCTCATCTCATCTCATCTCATCTCATCTCATCTCATCTCATCTCATCTCATCCAGTTTTCTTCTCCTTTCTATCTTCTTTTTGTTCTTTGTTCTCCTGGAAGGTAGGAGGTGAATGTGTATGTGTTTCTGTCTCTGCATTAAAGAAGAGTTTGTATTTGGAGAGGAGTATGTCAGCCCAACTAGATCAACCAAGAAATCATCTCCACAGGATGGTTAAAATGACTTTTATTCAGAGTGGCTATAATAACAGAATTTTGCAAGTCTAATTATGTTGTACCTCCTCCTATTTATAGTTAAGTGAATTAGGAAAGTGTCTGTCTGAGCCTCCTTCAAATATTATCTCTCTGTTGTAGTCTTAAAATATGTTTTGCCCCTTGTTGCCTTTCCACAGAACTTGCATAACTCCATCAAGGTAATCTTCCTTAGTCTCTACATGGGGTAAATTAATTTTATAAATTGGTTACTTATTTTACAAAGAATTTTAACCAGTGCTTACGGAGGTAATTAATACTTGTTTTCTTCCTCCTCCTCCTCATCCCCCCCTTCCTCCTCTTTTTTCCCCCCAATGTAGCTTCTAGGAGGTTTATATATTTATATACATACATACACAAATACAAAAATGTAAGTTTCTCATATGCACACATTTATTGGAGAGGGGGAGATCTCCAGGTTAACAAGGAAAATAAATTGGGCATTGCATAGGATTTTTGTCTCTTTTTTGTATCCAGTACTCTTTTCAGACAGCGGATCATTTTCAATTCAGGCTATCTTTCTCTCAGGGATATAAGTATGTTTAAAACATATTTTCAGAAGAAAACATAGAGCAACCCTATAATTTGTGGGATAAAGTGGGTCCAAGCATGAGAATAATGACTATGGGCCTTTCCACATTATTGAGTTGAAGTGCTATCCACCTATCTTTAAGTGAGAAGAGAACTATACCAGCTAGTTTTCTCTCCTATGCCTTGTGTGTGAAATCACTGCTGCCAAGTGACTTTCCTTTAATCAAGGTAATGAGTGTCAAAGTCTAACATTTTATACACCTTGAACTGTCCTTGGACATTATCAAAATGAAGGAGCAAAATGCTATTTTACTGTCAAGGACAATTTAACACATGTTTTGCTCATGTGGTAGAGATGAGACAAAGGCAATGTCATGGAGACATGGCAGATGTGACCAGGACATGCCTGCTATGGTTAGATGCAAGTGGGAAAAGGTAACATGTATACATTTTTATGGCTGTATATTTAATCTTAGTTTACTCTCAACCCAGGTGACTCTTCATTCATTTATCCTGCCAGAAATCTGAGATCTGATTAGGAAAGCAATAGGCAAAAATGGACAGCCTTTATTTTGAATATCAGAATTCAGGATCACCCAGTGAAATTGGTTAACAGAAGATTCAGGACTCAAAAAAGAAAGCTTCCACAAAATATTCTGGTAATTTATTATAATATCCTGAAGATGAGCTAATTACTCAAAACCAACTTTGTCTATCTTAATTTGATTGTTGATTCTCACATTAAACCAGAAGGCCAGGTAAAATTTCTCCACTTCTTTTTCCTCTCAGTGTGGTTTTGGATACCCCTCCCCCTCCTTGTAATTCCTGCTTGGTACTAGTTGCTTGTCCAGATATTTTAATTTAATGGAGTTTGCTTATTAAAAAATCAGACAAAAATGTTGGAGTGATATTTAAACCAAAGAAAGCACCTGCTCTCTAGAATATCATACCTCCCAATATGTGGTTGACCTCAACCCTGTTCACATTTTGGAAAGCTTTAAAAACATGAATGTTTACTCATGCATGGAGGTTGGGAGGTTAATCGAGCCTCTGAGACTGATGGTAACTTATTGATGATTTGTGTTGTCTTTACTTGCCATTGTGTGTTTTTATATTTTTGTTCATTTTGCTGAGTTTTTAACCCTATGCTAGGCACTCAGAGTTGCTATTGCAAGATGGTTAGCCATATAAATCAAAGAAATGAATAAAATAAAGAAAGGTAACTTGCTAACTGCAGGGACTTGTCCAGGCAATCTCCATGAGTCAAGAATGACTCAAAGGCATCAAAAAGAACTTGCTAACTGCAGCTCAGATTGCTGTTCTCATTGTGTGTGTGGGGGGGGGGGGGGGGGACCCTACCAAACCTCTCTTGGAGAGAACTTCCAGAGGAAGAAATGGCAGAGTGAAGATGGCTATGCAAAAAGCAGAGCTGACAACCATGGAAGAATGGAGAGCCAGAGAACAGACCAGCTTTTTGAAACCTCTCTGGCCAAGGAGAGGACTTGAGATCACCCATAAGTGCTCCAGACATCTGCTCCTCATGAGGAGACTGAAAGATAACAGTCTCTGGTGGGTTTAGAGCTCTGGGAGATGAGGGAATTGCCATCTTGCTCAAACCATGGTTGGCACCTTTGAAAAGACAGTATGTATACTTCCTTTCCTAATCACTTTCAGAAATGTTTGTTAACTGCTTTTCAGCTATTAGAAACTTTTAGATCAACAAGTTGGACAGCACTGGGTGAGTTTCCTTCAATCCTTAGCAAAAGAAAGTTTTAACACAAGTTTAAGAACTTAAAACAATAATTGGGGGGGGGGGGGAATAAACAGCAAAAGGGTGATTAAAACTTTGATTTTAGAAAGTTACAAATGGACTAAGGGTCCAGATAAATTGAAAGAAGATTTTGGAATTAATTATAAAGAATTCTTTCTGTGGAAAAATGCTTTTTTAATTTTTTGTTTTTTTAATCTTGCTAAAACCTAAGGTTGCAAATAATAAATGTGTGAAAGAATGAAAAAAAATTTTTTTTAACATAATAAGATAAAATTTTAAAAATAGGACACTAGAGGGAACTAAAGATTACAATTAAAGGAGAAGAACACATACACTCAATGTACATTTACAGAATGAAGCAAAATATTCTAACATTGGACATATTGAAGGATATTTTGGAAAAATGGGCTGAGAAGTTAATAGTATCAACAGAAACATCTGCCTCTATGGAGAGACTGTGTCTAAAAAGTGTTATGGAAGAGGAACAAATGTTACACGACAAGAGTGAGACTGAGTTGAAAGTGGATTTACAAATGGCTGGCTACGATATGGAAAAAGGTGCTATACTGGACATACAAAAGAAACTGGCTGATGTTTTAATAATTAAAAGGGATATACAAACAATAAACCAAAATAGTTTATTGGATGATGAATAATTTTCCTATATTGGATTTACAAAAGAGGCTTGCTAAAATTTTGAAGTATCTCATGAGAAGGGACAAAAAATAAAAATGAAAATAAATCAAGTCCTAAAATATTATTTGAATGGACCAGGGTTCTGTGGAACCCTAGGGTTCCATGAGGGGTCACTAGGGGTTCCCTGGGAGATCATGATTTATTAAAAAAAATATTTCAAATTCAGGCAATGCACTCTCGCAGTGATGAACAAAACTGAACAAAAATCTAGTTACAGCTCTTTCTGAGGTCTCTGGTAGTGTGCTGTAGGACTGTGTTTACTTGGTTTAATCCATTCTTAATTTTCAACAGGAGATAGGGGAGACTGTCGATAACAGGTGAATGCTATATTGCAGGAAGGGAGGAATATATTGAAGGAAGGGGAGGGAGAAGTGTATTTTTCAGGAAATTAATGGACTCATCCAACTTAGTCTGTGACATCAGTCTCTCCCTCCTGCATCTTGTCCCTGAGGTTTTCCTGTTTATCCTGCGTACATGTTTATTCAGTCATGTCTGAGGGTCCAATATGGTGATTTTTGAAGAAGAGGTATAAGAGAGAAGAGGAGGATTCTAGAACAGACCGTACCTAAAAGTTTAATGATGATAATGTTAATAAAGAATTTAAATCTTTTCAGGCATTTCCCTGTACTGGTCATCAATGGACTAAAAAAAAAGTCTGTCTTTACAACGAAAGCTATTTATCAATGAGTTTTACATGGACTGGTGATCCAAGTTGTCCTATTCCATTGTGCCTAATCTGTGGTAAACAGCTTACAAATGCAGCAATGGCCCTAGCAAAATTAAAAAGGCACGTAACTACAAATCACAGACACAAGTCAAGTAAAAGTTCTGATTATCTGAAATGGCTATTGGAATCACAGAAAAAAACAGAGTAAAGCTTTAGTTAATAAAATGACAGTAAAAAAAAAGCCCAAAAAGCAAGTTATTTAGTAGTAGAACTTATTACACAGCAAAGGAAAAGTCACACTTTGGGTGAGAAAGTCATCATGCCAGCATGTAAAATAATAGTGGGAAAAATGCTAAGGCCAGATGCAGTACAAGAAATTGAAAAGGTTCCACTGTCAAATATTCCATAAGTCAGCATACTTTTGACATGTCACATGATGCTGAAGAGGTTTTGTATGATGAACTGAAGAACAGCAGCTTTTCTATCCAAGTTGATGAGTCAATAGATTTCACCAATAAATGTCATGTTATGGCATTTGTAAAATTTGTAAATGATAGTGAAATTCCAGAAACCTTTTTCTGCAGGAAAGAACTACATGAAACATGCAAAGGCCAAGATGTATTTAATGTTTTGTCTTTATATCTGGAAACAAAAAGTCTGTCTTGGAGGAACTGTGTTGGCATCTGTATTGACGGTGCTTCATCCATTATTGGCTCCATGAAAGGTTTTTTTTCTCTTGTAAGAAAAGAAAATCCTGATGTTGTCACAACATACTGCTTTTTTCACAAAGAGGTGTTGGTGTCAAAAACTCTTGGAGATGGAATGAAAAAAAGTTTTGAATGATGCTACAAAAATGGTTAACTTATTAAACAAAGACCAGTTCACTTAAGAATGTTTTAAAAAACTGGGTGAAAACCTGGACAAAGAGCACATAAGTCTTCTGTTGCACACAGAAATATGGTGGCTCAGTAGAGGAAGAGATCTCAACAGGGTGTTTGAACTGAAGGCAGAATTGCAAGAGTATTTTTGAGAAAATAGTATTCCACATTCTGCTGAGTGCTTTGAAGATGGAGAATGACTGCAGAAACTAGCATAATTAGTGGACATCTTTCATCACATGAATCAGCTGAACACATCTCTGCAAGGCACTGGAGAAAATGTTTTGACTTCAAGTGACAAGATTTTTGGATTTAAAAGAAAACTGAATGTTTGGAAAAATCATGTTGCAAAAGGAAATATTGGAATGTTTCTACTGCTGCTTGGCTTGACAGTGAGGAAGGATACCAAAAAGTCTCATATCTAACTGACAACCACCTGGAAGTACTGCAGAACAAAATTGATCAGTACTTTCCTTTCAACACAAATATATGACTGGGTGAGGGATCCTTTCTCTACATCTTCTGCTCAGCCTAAGAACTTCACTTTGAAGGAAGAGGAAGAACTTTGTGAGTTGCAGTCTGATCATACGCTCAAGGTGAGATTCACTGATCTGCCCATGGACAAGTTCTGGATTTCTGTGCAAGAAGAGTATCCTGCCATTCATAGGAAGGCACTGAAGATTTTGCTGCAGTTTTAACTTCTTACATGTGTGAGCAAATTTTCAAAATCAAAGCAAAGATAGAAATCACCTTATTTCAGTTGAAGATGAAATCCGTGTGTGCTTATCTCAAGTTCAGCCCAGAATTGAGTATTTGTGGAGCAAAAAACAAGCACAGGTTGCACATTAAAGAGGTAAGTTTCATTCTTTATTTTTAGTTTAAGAACACTGTTAATATACATATACAGCCCTACACATGAAACAAATATAATGCATTTGTAACTTCTGGCCTGTATTTGAGGATGAATGTGCAGGGGTTCCCTGAGGCCTGAAAAATATTTCAAGGGTTCCTCTAGGGTCAAAAGGTTGAAAAAGGCTGGAATGGACTAAAGATCAAGATTGTTAGAAGTAAAAGGAAGGAATATAAAGTTGGTTTATTTGATCAAAGTTAAAATAGATATGTTGTTATTTCTGGTAACCCTTAATGGACTTCTGCTGATACCAGGCCCAAAATGACAATGCTTTATGGATTTATTTATAGAAAAGAGATGGATATGGGAAGAAGAGATAATTTGTTGCATTTTAAGAGGAGGTGATAAGTTATTAAAATTGTTTTATACTAGTTGTGATGAAGGTAGAAAGTCACTTCTTTATATATTTCTTTTCTTTTTCTTTACTATATTCTTACTTTTCTTTTCTATTTCTCTTTTGATTTTTCCTTTTTTTCCTGCACCTTCCACTCTTTCTTTTTATTCTTCTATCTTTATTTTTAGTTTCTATTAGTTTTTACTGTTGTAATTATCTTTAATAAAGTTACTATTAAAAAAAAAACAACCCTCTCTTGGAGATAACTGACCAAAACTGGCAGCCAGCAGTTTTGAGAAATCATAATTAATTCCATACAAAAATAAGTGATAGTAGCTATACCAAAGGATTATTATTATTTAAATCTGCATTTTGCTGCTTAGAGAGCAGACAGTACTTTTTCAACGAGGAACAGTATGTGTAAAGAATCTTCCTCAATAACAGTACTCATGCACAACCATAATTTTGGTGACACCACAAACATTGTGAAAGACATGACAAAGTCCTTGAAGTTTCTCTCTTTCTTCTTCTTTCTAGCAGCTGGCAGTCAGACCATTCTCATTTCATTAGCAATGCTACTGATGTTGCACAGGAATAATCAATGGGATTTCCTTTACTGACTATCAAAAGTCTGTTGGCAGGGATCACTTGGAGCCAGTTGCAAGCCAACCAGTTTCTCATTTGGCAGCAGCAGACAGGGCAGCTGGGAGCTACAGAAGGAGGTAGACTGATAAATGAGATCTGTTCAAAGAAAGAACAGCTTATTAACAGAGATGTTATGATTATAGCTGTGGGACCCAAATGTTGGGAACAGCATGCTTGATAAGAACTATAATAAAGAATTTGCCATTCTCAAATGAGCTGGTAACAGACCACATTTTGTACTGACCATTATCATATAGAGAGCACAAGGAAGAAAGGGATCCCTAGGGAATCATATATCATGTAAAAATTTAAAAAAAAAATTCAACACTTTGGCCACTGATATTTTATCTTTTTATAATGTTGGCCATGAAATATAAATTTATTTGGTTGATTATATGATTGTAGAGGGTAAAGATGGATGGATGGATGGACAGACAGACAGACAGACAGATAGACAGATAGATGTTTCATGTTGTAGTGCCAGTTTATCTAACAAATACATGGACATCTGCCACAATTCTTCCATGTAGACAAAGCTGCAACATAGGATGCAACTCTAGCTTATGCAGACCTGCTCACTTTTTGTTGGATGTGTGCTTTGTTGCATAGGGAAATATTTCATAGAAGAAATGTAATGTAGCATATAATGTTGAGAACATCCGATTTTGTAAATAGGGTGAAAGGAATTTACCTTATACCAATTCAAACCATAGATCCATAGCTTGCTGGGGACCACAGAGAGACTGGCTGGTAAGGACATGACATCAAGAAATGAGTGGGACTAATATTTTTCCATCACAGTTACAAGTACAGTAACACCAGGTTTATTATTATTAAAATGAAACAGATATTGCCAACTGGAAATTAAGGAAATGGCCATAGAATGGGTAATAATAATAATAAGAAATAATTTAACAATAATTCCTTCTCCGGACAACATTGGAGCCAATCATTGTAACTATTCATTCATTGGCTAAAAACATTGAAAGGCAGGAACAACTCTTTATTATAAGATGATTGGGCAATATTTTGCTTCTATGAGGGTTAGAGAATGGCATGTGCGCTCTCGCTCTCTCTCTCTCTCTCTCTCTCTCTCTCACTCTCCCTTAATGAACATTAGGAAACTGGGGACTATGATTCGGGTAGTGTAGAGATAATTGACTGTCTTCCATTTCCCTTTGAATACCATGGATACAAGTCTCTGGCTTCAGGAAAATCTTTCTGAGCTTCTCACATTAGATATAACTGAAGTCAAATCCCTTTCATCCTTAAAATCTTTGTAAGTAAAGTAAAATTACTTTGAACTACCACAAACCACAAATATTTGTGCCAATCTTGTGAGAATTTTCATAATCTGTTTGAGTATGGGATCTGGCACAGTTCATCTATTCCTATTCCCTTCTTCACCCTCCCTTCTCTGCTCCTTTTTCAGGTCTTCTGACATCATTTAAATCTATTTCATTCTAAAAGTCAATGTGTTGGAAATTATTTAGAACTATTCTTAGCTTGGCTTCTGTACCAATATTGTGGGTACTTCCTTATTTGGGCTAGTTTTGGAATTGGCATAACTCAAAATATTCTCTGTCTCTTCTCAGTTCCTTTGGAAACTCTTCTTCTGCCAGCACAACTCTCTATTCTGCTGGTAAATATGTCCTCTGGCAGATGTTGGAGTCAGCAAAAATTATTTGTGTTTTCTCCTGAATAGGTGGCACACTATTTAGTTAGGAATACATCCTAATAAAAATATATATATATATATTGAAAAGAATTCCTTACAGATCACTTTTTAATTACTGTATATATTTCTGGATAAGCTGAGTATTTTAGGTGTCAAAATACACACAAAAATCAGGTTCGGCTTATCCATGGATGGGCTTATTGATGAGTATATACAGTATTACTTTTTAAATGTACCTGTATTTCCCATATATAATTGCTTATAAACCCATCCATGGATATGCAGACCCTCAAATTTATTTGCGGGTGGCTCACTTTTCATGGCATTTTGGTTAAAAATTCAAGGGTCAGCTTATCCGTAGATGGGCTTATACATGAGTGTATATATGGCAAATACTTCCTATGTGTTCTAAAAACCATTGAATATTACTTATTCTTAATAAAACTGTAATAAATTAAGGTAGCCTTTTGTTTGTATATGTGTGCATGTGTGTGTGTGCACGCACATGTGCTTTCAAGTCAGTTTTGACTCATGGCAGCTGCCTGGCAAATCCATGCAGTTTTCTTGGCAAAAATTTCAGAACTGTTTTGCCCTTGCCTCCTTCCTAAGGCTGAGAGAGAGTGACTGGTCGAAAGTCACCCAGCTGGCTTTATGCCTAAGGCAAGGTTAGAACTCACAGTCTCCTGGTTTCTAGCCTGGTGCCTTTAACCACTACACCATATCAGTAATTGACCAAATGTTCAAACATATTGTCAAAAACAATTATTTGTTTTATTAACTACCCACTCTATTAGGCCTTCGATTGAAAATATATAGGGTCAGTTCTATGACTGTATTCAGATAAATCTTTCAAGCATCCAAGTAGCATAATTCAAAAGATACTCTGAAGAGATGTACTGTGCCCAGCAGCACCTCATTTTGAAAGCAATCTTTTTATTTGGCTGTGTTCCTATACTACTGAGATATAGTGCATTTGAATGTGTGCCATGCTACAGATGGAAAGATAGATCTTTTAATTCATATGCTTTGTTGTATAACTCCTGCACTAATTCATGCAATGAAAACATCATCTTATCCTTTGTGACTTAAATCTTTTGGAGGGTTGCATGTGTTAATTATACATTTGTTCAATCTTTACTTAAATAGCCTTTTCTTTCTCCAGTTTTGGGAAACTTTCAGACAAATCTAGCTTTCACTATTATAGACTCTGAAAAATTCAGCTGACTAGACCAATAGTGTGCTGAGAATTTCTTCCATAAGAAGACAGTAACAGGTATGCTGAGTTGTAAAATATAGGCATAACATGCATCTAGGCCTTAGCATCACTGTGATAAATTCTTTAGGTGCAAATGACTAATTAATAATGAACTGGATGGCTTATCTTTCATCTAACACTGAATATTTAATTAAATGCCCTGATGCATTTTTGACAGAATGAGTCTGAGACATAACTGCTAAATGCTACCTAGTAAATGTAAGAAAAAAAAATTAATATCACAAGAATTACCAAATAATTTGATTTTAAAAATAAATGTGAAAAACACATGATTTTAATTACAAACTAAATAGCATATTGTGAGGCATTTTCCACATTTTATTTTATTTTAAATAAAATGCCATTTCTCCAAAATAGATTATAGTAGCCTCCTGAAAAATGTCTTTATCCAAACTTTCATGAATGGTAAAATAAATAACATTTTTTTTCCAAATGAATACAAGTTATTTAACCTGGTCATCCCACTCCAATAACTGACCAAAAGAGAAAAACAGCAAACTTTGGTCATCTTTCCAAAACCACAGCATCTTTGGCTTAGACTTCAGTAAACGCTGTCTGCTCCTCTAGCATGGCAGAATGTCAAAGGGTAAGCTCCTTGAAAGTGCTTGCCTATAATGGCAGCTGCTGGAGGCAACCATCTATTTCCTATCCAGGAACAGCAAAGCTAGTATACACATGGCAAAATGAATAGGTTAAATTCCATTCTAGCATTATTAAGAGGCAAAGAAAGACTCAGTAGCAAGCAGAAAATCTGGAATCAGGCTGAAGACCACTGATCTTATGGCTGCTCCAGACTGAAGCAAAGTAGCATATCTGATATGTTTTTACTATTGCCTCCAGACTGGCTCACTTGTGTCATCTGATCTTGAAGGCCAGGTAAAAGTTTCATTGCGTTAATTTTTAAAAACTGTAATTAACGATACTTCTCTAGCCTAATCACAACCGCAGTGTTCCTGAAGTCTTGTACTAAATCAAACCACAGGACAATACAGATATACTCTTGCTTTCAGACAAGAAGGCCTACAGACAAAACTGCAAACAAATAGTTTTTAAAAGTTTGCTGGTTGGTTAGACAAGGTATGAGGTTTTATCTTCTCCAGACACTTCTTCAAATTAATGTATTATTTTTTATTAATCACAAGGGCATTTGATTGCTTTGCTGCTTAAACAACATCTGGTGGATTGTACAAAGGCATACTTTTTGGATTTGATAAAAGGAACATGTATATGTTGAGCGTCAGTGAAGGAAAATAGCACTTTTGCTGAGCATTTTATTCTACTGTAATCTTTCAATGTTGGCTTTTGACAGTTGAAATTTTGTTCTGAATTACAGCAAATTGACTCAACAACTTCTTTCTTTTTTAGGGGAAAAATGTGTGGTCTCATGTTTAAACTCAGACTTAGTTACCATATTATACTAACATCCCATAACTCAGTAATAAATATAAAATAGTCATCAGCTCTTAATAAAAACCTGGTGTGGCTGCATCAGAATGAAGACCTCAAAAAATACATTCCCTTATTTTCAGTTAAGCTGCCTATAAATGCCATAATCACACTCACCAGGTGTGGATTGATTCTTTGTTATCACAGTTAAAGCTAAGCAGGGTAATTTAACTCCAAAGCATCTGCTTAAGAATTAGTTGTCATGCCAAATATTGTAGGGCATTGAACATTTTCTTAAAATAATAAGATGTGCATATTTTTCCCTCAGCTGCATGTAAAATCACTTAACACTTTACAGTACAGGTGAAACTCGAAAAATTAGAATATCGTGCAAATGTTCATTTATGTCAGTATGGCAAATCAAAAGGTGAAACCAATATATGAGATAGACGCATTACATGCAAAGCGAGATCTGTCAAGCCTTACTTTGGTATAATTGTGATGATTATGGCGTACAGCTTATGAAAACCCCAAATTCACAATCTCAGAAAATTAGAATATTACATGACATCAATAACACAAGGATTGGAAATAGAACAATATCGGACCTCTGCAAAGTATAAGCATGCATATGTACTCAGTACTTGGTTTGGGCCCCTTTTGCAGCAATGACTGCTGCAATGCGGCGTGGCATGGATGCTATCAGCCTGTGGCACTGCTGAGGTATTATGGAAGACCAGGATGCTTCAATTGCGGCCTTCAGCTCGGCTGCATTGTTCGGTCTCATGTCCCTCATCTTTCTCTTGGCAATGCCCCATAAATTCTCTATGGGGTTCAGATCAGGCAAGTTTGCTGGCCAATCAAGCACAGTAATCCCATGGTCATTGAACCAGGTTTTGGTACTTTTGGCAGTGTGGGCAGGTGCCAAGTCCTGCTGGAAAATAAAGTCAGCATCCCCATAAAGCTCGTCTGCGGAAGGAAACATGAAGTGCTCCAAAATCTCCTGGTAGACGGCTGCATTGACCCTGAACTTAATGAAGCACAGTGGACCAACACCAGCAGATGACATGGCTCCCCAAATCAACACAGACTGTGGAAACTTCACACTGGACTTCAAGCATCGTGCATTGTGTGCCTCTCCATTCTTCCTCCAGACTCTGGGTCCTGGGTTCCCAAATGAGATGCAAAAGTTGCTCTCATCAGAAAAGAGGACTTTGGACCACTGGGCAACAGACCAGTTCTTTTTTTCTATAGTCCAGGAAAGACGCTTCTGACGTTGTTTGTTGTTCAGGAGCGGCTTGACAAGAGGAATACGACATTTGAAGCCCATGTCCAGGATCCGTCTGTGTGTGGTGGCTCTTGATGCACTAACTCCAGCCTCAGTCTACTCCTTGTGAAAGTCCCCAACACTTTTGAATGGCCTTTTCCTGACAATCCTCTCCAGGCTGCGGTCATCCCTGCTGCCTGTGCACCTTTTTCTCCCACACTTTTCCCTTCCACATAACCTTCTATTGATGTGCTTTGATACAGCACTTTGGGAACATCCAACTTCTTTTGCGATTACCTTTTGGGGCTTTCCCTCTTTATGGAGGGTGTCAATGATGGTGTTCTGCACAACTGTCAGGTCAGCAGTCTTTCCCATGCTTGTGATTCCTACTGAACCAGCCTGAGAGACCATTTAAAGGCTCAGGAACCCTTTGCAGGTGTTAGGGATTCATTAGCTGATTAGAGTGGGAGACTTTGAGCCTAGAATATTGAACCTTTTCACACTATTCTAATTTTCTGAGATTGTGAATTTGGGGTTTTCATAAGCTGTACGCCATAATCATCACAATTATACCAAAGTAAGGCTTGACATATCTCGCTTTGCATGTGATGCGTTTATCTCATATATTGGTTTCACCTTTTGAGTTGCCATACTGACATAAATGAACGTTTGCACGATATTCTAATTTTTCGAGTTTCACCTGTATTAACTTAAATGCTACACTTTTTGAGAATTCAGCTATTATAAAAATGGAAGACTGAAATGATGTCCAAGAGATGTGAAATGAAAATGTTTAGGTAACAACCTGGCACATATAATTCTAAAAATCTTTTTGCCAGCAAGGAAGTATTTTTTGATTAGTCATTTGACCATATCAGTACATACTAAGATAGAAGGAGAGAATATAAAACCATTGATAAGAAATAAAGATAGAAAAAAAATCTGTATCAACTTAATTCATAAAATTTCATCACCCTTGCAATCAACTTCATCCTGTTCTAAATTTTATCCTCTTCTGGATACTCTTTAATATAAAAGAGGCAGTGCCGTAGTAATATGCAGGTTAGTTCCCTCAAAAACAAAACAAAACAAAAAATTGTTCTGAATATTTCTTAGATTTTAGAAAAAGACCTAAGCACTCAACCTTTGCTGCAGAGTATAGTTGGTGGTCAAATAAGATATGTGCAATATCTTCAGTAACTGGAGCACCATATATACACAATATTTCTGCAAATGGGATTCCATGAAACTCCGCATACCATATCATGGAATCAAGCTATTCAAGTCATGCTCTAGGAAGGAGGAGGAGGAGGAGGAGGAAGAGAAGAAGAAGAAGAAGAAGAAGAAGAAGAAGAAGAAGAAGAAGAAGAAGAAGAAGAAGAAGAAGAAGAAGAAGAAGAAGAAGAAGAATCACCTCTCATAAGGAGTTATGGGATATGAACTATAAAATACTATTCTACTGGAAAAATGTATTTATTTTCTGCCACCATTGTATAGGCATAGCACATTTAAGGGATTCGGTGTTGTCTTGGACAGTGACATCCAGGACCCTTTATTATTTTTTTTCTTGGCCTTCAGGCCTATTTAACTAGGGATGGGAGAGAGAAACTATACTAAGGTGTTTGTAGTTTGGGCAGCTCAAGTATGGGAAACTTGTTACAAGCCTGATCTTCAAAGCACAGCTTTGGTAACCTATCTGAAAATGTTGATAAGATCTTCAGCCAATAGTTAAATACTCCAATTGTGAGGTAATTTTGCATGGAAGATATTTTCCAGTTCAGCCTGGGAGTGGGGTCTGAGGCAGCTCAGGATTTCATGGCTACCATGAGAGCCATGGGCCTATCCTAGGTCATCCAGGGCCTGGCACAGGACAGTGGTCACACACCTGATTTGTTTTCCTGTCAGAGCAGTGGCAATGTGATCTGGAATTGGGGGAGCTTTTAGTGCCCTCCTTGTCATGCCCTGATTACCATGGGATTTCTCGGTGCCACTACCCACTGCAGGGAGGTAGGACCTATTAGACTGGTCTGTGCTCGGCAGTTGAGGGACCCAAATGGGTTTCAGAGCGAGCTGGGGGCTGTTCCTGCTGGTCTGCTGCATGGCCCATCTGGAGCCCATAGCTGCTTGGAATAAGAGGACTGATGAGGCCTTAGATCAGATTACGCCTATGCAACCTCTCCCCTCTCATGGACCCTATGATTCTCCATGATTCATGAAGGAACTGAGGGAAATGAGAGAAGAGACATCTAGAGCACCTCTGGTGCTCAACAAGGGACGAACTCAACTAAACACATGTTAGAGCCCCTATTAAGGTCTACCTTGTGGCAGTAGGGTCAGAGAAGTAACAATACTTCTCTGCCCATATTGCATCTGCAGATAGCCTTCCTGTGGCCTTGTTTCAGGTGACATGTGTCCTCTAAGCCCATGCCCCTCCTGGGTAACTAAAGCTGCCAGAGGGGTGTCGTGTGGGTGGGCTGTAATGGCGGTGAATTCTTCCTTGAGTGAGGGAGTTGTTCCTCTGCCCTTTGAGGAGGTGTTGGTCTGGCCCTCCTCAAGAAACCATTGCTGGATCCCACCATACTGGACAACTTTCATCAAGTATTCTTTTTGGGGAAGGTGGTTGAGAAAGTGGTCATGCAGCAGCTTTGGAGGACTCTGGATGAAGCAGATTATCTGGAAATCTTTTAGTTGGGGTTCAGGCCTCACCATAGGACAGAAACAGCATTGGTTGCACTTTTGGATGATCTCTGGTGGGAGCCAGATGGAGATTGTGCATCCATCCTTGCTCTGCTTGACCTCTCAGCAGCCTTCGATACCATTGAACATGGTATCCTTCTGGACTGGCTCCAGGGATTGGGGATGGGTAGCACTATATTATGCTGATTCTTCTCCTTTCTCTGGGGTCGGTGGTGATTGGAGAGGAGAGATCCTGCCCTTGGCTTGTACTTCTATGGGGTTCCACAGGGTTTGGTGCTCTCCCCTCTCCTATCTAATATCTATATGAAGCAGCTGGATGAGATTATCTGTTGCTATGGGGTGAGGTATCATCAGTATGCTGATGATACCCAACTATACCTTTCTGCCCCTGGCAACTTAAGCAATGCTGTTCATATTCTATCCTGGTGCTTAGAGGCTGTGGGGACCTGGATGGGGAACCACAGGCTTCAGCTCAATCCCGGCAAGACTGAGTGACTCTGGATTTTGGGGCCCTCCAGTCCAGGGACTATGCCATTTTTGGTACTGGATGGGGTTGCACTGCCCCAAACAGAGTTAGTGTGCAACTTTGGGGTCCTTCTAGATTTGTGACTCTTGCTCAAACAGCAGGTGGCAGTTGTGGCTAGGAGGGCTTTTGCATAGCTTTGTGTTATACACCAGCTGCACCTGTTCCTGGACCAGGAGGTTCTGCTCAGTTACTCATGCCCTGGTCATCTCCCAAATGGACTACTGTAATGTGCTGTACATGGAGCTGCCCTTGAAGAGTATCCAGAAGTTTCAGCTGGTGCAAAATGCAGTGGTATGGGCAGTTATGTGTGCCTCTACAATGGGACAAGTTACACCACTGCTGTGTGAGCTGCACTGGTTGCCAATTTGCTTTGACGTCCAATTCAATGTGCTGGTTTTGAACTTTAAAGCACTTCATGGCATGGGGACAGGTTATTTGAGGGACCGCCTCCACCTGATTACATTTGTCCATCCTACCAGGTCCAGCAGAAGAGGTGTGCTGCAGGTCCTGTCTGCAAAACAGTTTCATGTGGCAGGACCCAGGAGATGGGCCTTTTCTGCTGTGGCACCTGCCCTGTGGCACCTGCCCTGTGGATCCCCCTGAGGTGAGATTGGCCCCATCTTTGACATCCTTCCAGAGATCCCTTAAAACATGGCTGTGTCAACAGACCTGGGGATCTCAAGGCAATGGCACTTTGATGAGATGGCTGCATTGTTTTTAACATCAATCCTCTTCACTATGTTGTTATTAATAATATTGTTTATGTCCTTTAATTGTAGTTTTTAAAATTTGTATTTTATGATTGTTTTTATTGTGAATCACCTAGAGTCACTTTATTGTGAGATGGGTAGCTATATACATGTGATAAATAAATAAATAAACAAATGAACTGCAGAGGCTGGAGTTGATTTATCCACCCTAAGATACATTTCAGAAAGGGGGATTGTATGTACAGTATAAAGGAGCATTAATGAATCCCCATAGTTGTGTGACATATGTTATCATTGGAATTATTTTGGCATTATAAACCTCATGAATTGAAATTAGGGATCCAGGTTAACAGTGGTTAGTGAACTGCATTATCCAGCTGGCACTGGCTGTCACCCTTCGTGAGTTAAAGTGCAAAAGCCAGGGGCCTGTTTCTGAAAAGACAACACTTAGATGCAGATAGGATTTAATTTGATCTCTTTTCCCAAAGATGACCATTTTGGACTTATCAATATTCAGGGACTTAAGTTCACAGTAAGAACTTATACAGTAACTATAGAACACTCTTCTCATATCTACCTGAGTATGGGACATCAATACTATGTCATCTGCATAACAAGGATGTTTAAATGTTTGTTTTTGACTTTTGGCACATACACATCAGTTGTTTGAAGAAACTTTGGGATATTATTTACTGTATGTACCTATTTAGCAGGACAGAAGCCAGTATGCATCCATGCCTAACCCCTTTAGAGATGCAAATTTTCCCAGTTAGGAAGTCAATCACACCAGCACAAATGGACAAGAGTTAGATAAAAGGACTTGGGTTCCATATCCAAGGCCACAAGTTTCTTCCAAATGTCACTGTTTATTGAATCAAAGGTTACAGTGAGATTTATAAATGTTGTGAACAGTTGACTCCCTTTAACTATATATTTTTCTATAAGATGACATAGATAGATAGATGACATAAAATGAAGCTTTTATCAATAAAAGAGCAGTCAGGCATAAAATCAGATTGGTCTTCTGCTAACAAGTCCTTTTCAATTACCCAGTTCTCAATCTTGTACAATATATTTGGCATACAAATTCGCTACAATATCAATAACACTAATTGGTCTATAATTGAATGGATCACCCCTGTCACTTTTCTTGTAAATGGGAACCACAACAGAACATTCCCAACCTACTGAAATAAGGCAGGAATTATTTATCTGAGTAAATACACCTGCTAAAAAAAGTGTGTGTGTGTGTGTGTGTGTGTGGTAATTCTAAAAATAAATATATCAAGTGTTCAAAATAATAATTTGAGTACTGCCTTATGACTATATTGAGAAATTTCAATCTGACTTAACAATTATTACATCACAAAATGAACAATGGGGAAGGTATTGTGTTTGAATATATTCTGCCATGAGAAGAAAAGTTTCCATGAAGAAATTTAACTTGCCAGAGTGTTTCACCCAACCATCCAGAGTTTTTATACTGTAAGGTCTTCAATCATCTAATCAGCACTGTGTATTCTGAATGTCTGGATATCCTACCCACAATTTTCTTGATGGTTTAATCCAGACAGGAATTCTCAATTCTTGGTCTTATAGTGAAGCAAGCAAATCTTACATCACCTAGCAAATATATGGAGAATTCAGAGGGACACATAAGTTGCAATACTTTGCTTTGAAAATTTAATTGAAAGAGGCGACATTAATTTTGGTTTGCAATGCAACATTTCCAAATGCCTGCCTTAAGAAGTTCACTCTTTTTAAAGAAAGGGTTAAGAATTCTGACAATTTTGTAGATTTAAATTTCAAATTTACAATTAGAGTACAATTTACAAGTACAAAAGTACCAAAAAAAAGTACAATTAGAATGTACACATCTGGTGTCAAGAAAGTTATGTTTTCATATAGTTGTCAAATAGTTATCACGCATTCCTATCTCTTCCAACTCTTTCCTTGTTCAAATTTTCCTGGTATTTGGGTGGTAGAGCTTGCTTCATGTTAAAACAGAAAATAAACTGGTAACTATTGTGCTTGTGCTTGGACCTTCTTCTCTCTTCTTGCAAACAGACCCCTCCATTTCCTTCATTTGATTGAGATATAGTGTAATACTGTGTAGCAGCAGTGGAAGCAATACTACTAATTTCCATTGATTGATCTAACTAGGAATATGTTGCATCCAACCTGTAGTGATTAGCCATGCTCATTCCCTAAATAAGCAAGTTTAGATCAGTAATTTATGAGCTGAGTCACAAATTAGGGTTGTCATAGTGTTTCCTAGTAGTAACACTACTACCCTAGCTAGAATGAGAATATATTCCCCACTTGGATTTGAAACTGGAACTAACTCTATTACTAGATGCGATAAAATAGCTCATCTAAAGTACTGGTGGAAACAATATTGTTAAAGGAGAGTAAAGTGCTAGCAATTATTATTATTATTATTATTATTATTATTATTATTATTATTTATTTATTTATTTATCAGGGCAGGGCAAGCTATTGGTTTGGAAAGAATCAAAGCATGGAGCATCATATTGTGAATCCCCATTTTTTATAGACAGACAACCAGATAAATAAGGGGATTCAGAAGATCTGTGAGTGTTCCTATATAT
Source organism: Liasis olivaceus (assembly GCA_030867105.1). NCBI lineage: Eukaryota > Metazoa > Chordata > Lepidosauria > Squamata > Pythonidae > Liasis > Liasis olivaceus. The sequence goes on along the minus strand of CM061351.1, from coordinate 56,034,018 downwards.
TACATCAAACATTTTTTCTTCCACAGAGAAGCTAGTTTTGGAAGCATTCTTGTAGCACTTAGAACATGTACTCTAATTCTAATGTTCAACTGATTACACAAATTTAAAAATGGGTGATTAGGTGTAAGTGTATAGAATTACATGACAGTGGTAAAGAAGTAAGAAATTGGACTATACCAAATTACATCCAGCACCACTGAAATTCTGCTATTCAATGCCTAGAATACAACTTCTACATTATAGTTATAATCCACATTGTTTGATCAAAATTGTTACATATTTTTATATTATAGGTGAATTGTATTAGTAATGGCTAGGAGCATTCTCATCTGTTCATAATGTGAGAGCCTCTAAATAGTCTAAAGAAGGAGACCTTAGTATGTGAAAGAACTGCACAATTATCTTCCAAATGGTAAGAACTTCTCATGTTCTCTTCTGAGTGTAAGAAAGAGCTAGACTGCAATTGCTAGTGCTTAAAACACAATATGAAAAGCAGCTGGTGGTGATGAACTTGCTGGTTTTCATATTGTAAACTGTGGTATACAAAGTTGTTCATACACCTGGGATCTCTCATATGGTTACTACTGAGAGTATGCCATAATGAAGAAGAGCTTTAGCTGTGCCAGAAGGAAAGATATACACAGAAAGGATAGCTTTGAAAAATACTTTTTAAAGATATACACAGAAAGGATAGCTTTGAAAAATACTTTGGAACAATAGATAAAACTTGGAATGGAATGCAGTTCCATTTGGGACTGCACAAGATGTCACCTGGTTCACTTTTCATCTGTTTTTCAAAGCACTTGATGTTTCTTTATTCATTGTAGTGACCTCATTTTCAAATGGCTCCCTACCCTGCAGAAGAACTGTCTGCAGTTTTTAAAGGTGGTGTGGCCTCATTTTTCTTAGTAGCTCTGGAGCACCAAAAACTATAAGGGAATAATCCTCAGGAAGGTGAGAATAAGAGCTAAGTCTCAGGTTAGCTGGATAGGAAAGGAGATGTGATATATAATAATTTGTATAAAGTGAAATTCTTTTCAGGTCAATGCTAAAATTCTAATAGAGTTGAAGTAATATCTCCTAGAAATTGCTTCCTGGGCATGAAATTTGAAAATATACACAAAAGCATAGTGCAGTTGTGGGTGTGTGTCACGCCAATACATATGAAGATAGACAAATATTATGCACTTATACTAAGTATTGAATTTAAATGCAAGCAGAGCCGGAATGAATGGGGCACATGTGAATGAAAAGGACTCTGTTCCAGATTTGGATTAAAACTGAATCCCAAAGCAGATCAAGAGAATTTGGGAGTATTGCCATTTATCTGAGATTAGGCTCTTTTTGTTATCAATCCAAACCTTCCATAGATCTCCATTCTGGATATGTGGCTCTGGAGTTATGACACACTGCAAATGGTTATGCCAGGGAAGCCATATCAAAATTGTGTGTGTGGGGGGGGGAGTGTTTGGTGCTTGTATAAAATGCCATGGTGAGAACACAAGGAAGAAGGAAGATTGGTTTCAATGATCAACATATAAGTCTGTCCTTGAATGAGGATTCTCTTAGCCTTACTGAGATCACTATGTTGGCAGTGTTTTGAGTACTGCTGATTGATTGCTGATAGTTTTTTAAGTGCTGCTGTGTGTTTCTAGTAGAGCATTTATCTTGATGACCTAGTTGAGATATCTCAAGAAGGTATGTAAGAAACCCAGTTTCAAGAAAGCATACTTGCAACAGGGAGAGTAAACCAAACTTCAGGAACTTGTATAAAGCAAGTGACATCTCTCTGGAGAAAATAGATGGATACCTAAAGAAACAAAATTTACTGAGGATTACAGAGGAATAGAAACAAATTATGAATGGGCCTATAACAATAAGGGAAGTTTCTGAAGCTATAAAAAAGATTAAACCAGGAAAGGTTCTTATTATAAAAGTTTTGAGGATGAACTTTTACAACCATTACAAAATATAATGAATTCTATCTTACAGGGAGGAAAGATGCCAGAGAGTTGGAAAGAGGCCAATATAACACTTTATCTTACATAAAGAGGGACAAGATTTGACTTTAATAAAAAACTATAGGCCGATATCATTATTGAATAATGACTACAAGTCATTTACAACAATTCCAGCTGAGAGACTGAAAATAATTTTGCAAGAATTTATTCATAAGGATCAATGTGGGTTTTTACCTAAAAGACAGTTAAAGGATAATCTTAGAAAGGTGTTGGCTATTTTGGAATATTTGGAGCAACATAATGAAAAACAAGCCACATTCATTTTCTTAGATGCGGAGAAGGCCTTTTACAATTTGAATTGGGCTTTTCTGTTCAAAGTTTTGGAAGATATGAACTTTGGAAAGAACTTTATAAAATGGGTAAGATAGATTTACACTTCACAGAAAGCACAAGTAATTGTTAATGGGGATTTAACAAAGCCTTGTGAGATACAAGAAGAAGCAAGACAGGGATGCCCACTATCTCTTCTCTTGTTTATTTTGGTTCTTGAAATACTGAATAGACATATAAGACAAGATAAGAGAATTGTGGGAGTAAAGATTAAAAATGAAACTTACAAATTAAAGGCTTTTGCAAATGACTTCTTGTTGGTTTTGTCAGATTCAGCCTAGAAAACACACACTGCTAGCGCAGAGCCGTTGGTCAGTTTCACTGCCTCAGGCAATAGGTGATCAGGGCAAGGAAACAATGTAACTGCAAGTTAACTACCGGGGTGGGCAGTTAACTCACAGCAGCAGGGAGCCAATTAGAAGTGGCAACACTGTAGCGCAGCCAGCTCCCCAGGCAACTCCGGCTTACAATAAACTGGGAGCGCAGCAATCCAGAGGCAATCAGTGGGCAATTCAAAACCAGATTAGGACAGCCACTCCAACTCACCATAAGAAAAGCTCAAGGAATGCAAGGGCAAAGCAGACAAAGGAAGAAGATCAAAACACAGTCAAAACTGAATCTGCCATCAAGGTGAGGGGGAGTAAGATTCCAATGGACAGATGGGTAGGCAAGGGCAAGGGGTGGAACCGAGCGGTAACTACAGGTCAAGGAGGGAACCCTATAAAACAATTGTAAGAAACCATGCCAAACCAACGCTGGCTTTGTCTGTAACCGCTACGCATTACACCTGAATAAACTAGCTTTCACCCGAGCCTGTGCCTCACAAGGTTTCTGTTCAGCGCCGAATGCAGTGAACCTTACAGGTTTTGGATTATCCTTTAAAGAGAATTAAAATATTAAGGGAAAACTAAAAGAATCTGGTGAGTGTCTTGCCTAGAATGATGTTTTTGTTTCAGACAATATCTGTTTTGACACTGATGCACAGTTTAACCAGTGGCAAAAGGATATATCTAAATTTGTGCAGTAGGGGAAAAAAACATGAGTTAAATATAAGGTGTTACAGAATACAAAGGAAAGAGGAGGATTGGGTTTACCTGAAACTGTACTTTGCAGCTTGCTGTTTGCTTTGGATCAAAGCATGGGTGCTGCTGAGAAACAGGCGGCTTTTGGAATTAGAAGAACATGACCTAACATTGGGGTGGCATGGTTACTTGTGGTATGACAAAGTCAAGGTTACTGTGGATTTTAAAAATCATGATGTTAGACATGCCATATTGAAAATATGGAATATATACAAATCCAGGTTGTGCCCAAAAACACCTTTGTGGTTCTCAGCACAAGAAGCATTTTATAGACGAGAAATAATAGGCAAATACAAATGGCTAACTTATCACAAGATGCTAGAATTTTGTCAAGGGGAATATAAAATAAAATCAAGAGAAGGACTGGTGGCAGAGGGATATAGTTGTCAATGGTTCTCTTATTTTCAATTATTAGAAAGATTTAAAGTAGGCAAAAGGGTTTATGGTTTTGAACATTGTAAAACTGAGTTTGAAATGGAATTATGTACAAACAATGAACATGTAATTGCTAAAATGTATACACTTTTATTGAAATTTGAAACCAAAAAAAGTGAAAGAATTGTGAGGGAAAAAATCTCGTTAAACATGGGAGACAGACACACCATAAAACAAGTTACTTCAAAGTTCTAAAAGCTTTATTAAATGTTAGTTCAATAAGCAAGTAAAGTTTAACCAATAGCATACATGGTAACCACTTAGATCCACATTGCAATGTTGTGACCATTTTAACCGAGCCATCAGGTAGTCAGCTTGATTAAAATGGTACCGACTACCTCAGATGCAATCCTTTTTATCCCTTAAAAGCACAAACCACAGACATGACTCCTAGGTTTAGCAACTGGATCATAACTTCCTTGGTGCTAATTTTACCATACTTTCCTGTTCTATTCGTCCCTGTCACATTTGTTCCCATCAACAAGTTGCTTAGTCTTGCATTTGACATTTCCTGTCATTGCCCTACAGGTCACATTTTATCTAACTTGGCTTTATTAAATGCATTCAAAACTAACATTAAAACATATAGAAAGCTACCAAAATTTTCCTCTCACAGAATATATGATAAAGTGGGCTAAACTTTTTGGCCATAATATAGAGATGGAACAATGGGAAAATATGTGGCTGAAAGGATTGAAATTTACACTGTGTTATAATCTTAAAGAGAATTTTTATAACATGATGTACTGTTGGTATATGTCACCAGAGAAATTGTCTAGAATGTATAAAGGCACTTCAAATTTATGTTGGAAATGTGAACAACAAGAAGGGACATTTTATCATGTTTGGTGAATATGTAAAAAACTAGAAAACTCAGGATTCAAATACGTACGCTGATTCAGAGGATTTTAGAGATTAATATACAGTTTAAACCAGAGGCTTTTCTTTCAGGATTAATGGGCAAACAGTTGGAAAAAAGTAATGGAACTTTGTTTTTATACATGATAACTGCAGCACATGATATTTTATGCACAAAGATGGAAAGATTCGGCACTATCCACATTGGTGGAATGGTTGAAGATGATGGAACTTGCTGAGATGGCTAAATTGACTTCTTTGATCAGAGAAAAGACAGTATCTATGTTTATTGCTGACTGGAAACCCCTTATGGACTTTTTTCTGTGAAACAGGAAAAAAAAATGAACTTATGATTTATGGTTTTGATGATTAGGCAGAATAGATTATAGAAAAAAGAGAGTTATGTTGTAACCATAGAGTAAGAGGTAAATTTATAACCGTACTTATAACTGTGGTAAAGATCACAAGCCACTTTATATCTTTTTTCTTTCTTTTTTCTTTTTCTTTTTCCTTTCTTGCGCTTTTAGTTTTCTCTTTGATTTCTTTTTCTTTTTTCTTTCTTACTTTTTATGACTTTGTATTAGCTTTTACCTTCTTTTTGAAAACTTTTAATAAAATTATAAAAAAGGAAGGGATTTTGGCAGGGAAATTCAAACGGGGAGCACTATTTTCTTTTTATCCTTCGTCTTAATGGCTGGGAACAAGATTAACAAATGAATCTTTGTTTACTTATTTTGATAGCATCTCTCCCACTAGTTATTCCCTTTCTTTTCCTTCCCTAAAGCAAAAAAAAAAAAAAAAAAAAGACTTGGGCATTAAATGGGCATTAAACATGGGGGATGGAGGATGGCACAAATGAATACCAGATTTAACTTCTGCACCCTAAATGGATGAGGGAAACTGATGGGGAACTTACTTACTGGTGAACAGAATATTCCGGTGCAATTCATTTCTCTCTAGCATCACTTGGCCTAGTTCATAAATCATTTATTTTCAGATTGATACAAAACCTGATAGTATTACCTTCCATTTTCTTTGAAATTAGTAACAAATGGCAATGCTCAAAGACAAGATTTAAATTACCCTAGGGAAAACATTCTGAGAATTAGAAAGTCTCTCAGCTGAGAGTGCTATTCTATTTTTTAAATCTGGGTACTGACCTTCAGCTTCGGCTCTTGGTTTGGGCCAAGCAGTCTATTTTACACATCCTATATAATGTTAAACTGCTAATTGACAATATTCAAGAGGTCCTCAGGCCCAGACTCCACTTAATGTAATCAAGGAAACCAAATGATTCTCAAAGCCATGGTCTGACCATGATTAGGTGTCACTAGAGCCAATATAATTGAAAGTTTCAAAGATTATGGAGCATGCAACTCACTCTGTCTGCAAGGAATTGGAAAGGAATATATACTGGAAAGCAAAAAAATAGAGGCAACAAAGAACAACTGGAAGAAGCTACCTCAGACAGCAAGTGGAAATAATTCTTAAGTCTCAGGCCTCAACTTCTGCCCTGATGTTTTATCAAACTGACCCCCTGTGTCTTCTTTGGAGACTGCTAAATTAATTATACAATTTAAAAATGGTAAAACATGTAATTTGGTGGACCCCAATTTGGGGATAATTGTTCACCCATATGTATTCTTCATCTCCTTAATGCAAGCGGGCCTGAGACACATCTTTATGCTCTTGCCCTACACAGCAGAGAGGAACAACTTATCATCAACTGCAATAAACTAAAGTGCTAACTCTCTCCAAACAAACCTGTTGTGATTCTAATATTAATTAGATTAATATAATTATTGTTGACCAAATTAGGGACCTCAGATATCTAGTTGTCTCCTTCTAGGCCTTGGTGACCTAGAATGAACAATGAAGGGCTATTATTGCCCACCCCCATAGTTTTCAAATGCCATCCTATGTTTTGCCAACTATAATGATAATAACATGTCCCAGCTACCTTCAGTTTTTTTCAGAAGGCAAAATTATTACTCACCTGCTGTATGGTGCACAGGTTTGTTGCTATCATGACCTAAGCTCCATCAATGCACTTCAACACATATTTCTAAGGGCTTTGCTCTGAGCACCCTGTTGTATTATCTAACTCCCTGATGAGATTGGGACCCGGGTTAATTACTTTGGAGACTTTCATGTGATTTTACCAGTTGAAGAGCTGGAATAAATTGCACTTCCTTGGTAGCACCCTGGTCCCTGATCTTGTAGGAGAATTTCATGTCCATATGGAAGATAGGGATTGCAACAGGCTTAAAATACTCTTCTATCAGCTTATTACATGATCCTGTTTTGCTCCTGATTATGCTATTCAGCAGGATTTAACCAAAACTCTTAACTTATATGCAGCAGGTTTACATAGGGGACAATTCTCTCACAGTTAGCAATGATTAAGTTGATTTTTGAAGTTTTTTTTTTAGAAAATATAATACAAAACGTCTGTGATTAGTCATGAAGGACCCAGAATAGGTTGTGGTCTTGCCTGATAAAACAGAATAACTGTTAACATAAGGAATAGTCACAGAGAGCTGTTGCTATACTCTATAAAGGGTGAACTGCAATTTAATTCTGCAAAATGCTGGAAGTCATGTTTCTTGTAACCTTCAAACTCTGAGTGTTGCAATATACTTAAAATTCAGATTATAGCACCATGGAAAAATGTTTGCAGCTATCAAAACTGAATGTTCCCTGATGCATACAAAACAGTGTATTTGAAGAGTTTTATGCCAGGTAGAACCATCTGCCTATAAGTCTGCAAATAAGATAAAATTTACAAATAAATAATTCCAAACCTCCCCAGAATAAAAGAGAAAACCACTCTATATAAACATAACAAGTTTCTTGCAGTATGAAAAAAGACACAGATTTAGGATTATTCAGTCTAACATACAGGAAGCGTCTGTTCTTGTAATAGCTGTTGAGGCAAGCAATGCTTCAGGACCAGTTTCCCATATTCTGAATCTGACCACCCAAATATTTATTTATTTTTATTTATTTATATATCAAATTTGTCACACACACACACCCCCCCCATCTCATTAAAAAGCGACTCTTGGTATAGAATATATCTAATTCTTCCCTTTACATCCAGAACACTAGATCAGTTGTCTCTACACTAAACATTTTCTTGCTTCTGGGCACATGGAGGGGTCTGCAAACAGGGGGCTATTTACATAATAGTGTAATATGCATTCACATATTACACTAAACCATAGTTTATTAATCATTGTCTGCTTAAAGTGGCAAAGGTCAAACACATTGTGGCTTAGCAGATTGTGTAAATCAGCCAGAAATATAATATAAAATGCTGCATTAGCTTCTGTGCCATGTTTTCCATATGGATCCCACAATTTTCTTAATAACACTGCTAAACATTTGGGGAAGGGGTGTTACAGAAATGCTGATTCTTACATTAAAAAGATGGATTCATGAACACCAGTTCTCAGTAAGCAGCCCCATGGAAATTACTGGCGCTTATATCACAGATGGTTTTGATTATCTGAGCCTTCTTGCCAATTAACACAGCAAAGATCAGCAAACTATGCATATTTACGTAGTCTATTTTCCCCATCAGTATGTTTTTTTTAAATACAAATCTTTCTAGAATCCCTTCAGAATTAAATTCTGGTACATGCTATATTGACATACATGCATATTATTTCATATTCATTTTTCTCCAAACACCTTCATTATCACTGCATCTCTAAAGCCATTCATGTAAATACACTGACTTTTCCTTGGCAGCATAAAATTATAAAATGATAATGAAACTTTTTTTATATAATATTTTATTGAAATTTTAAAGATACATATTTAAAAGTTAGTGTGAGAGCTAGAGCGGAAAGAGTTAAGTGCGTACTCTTATCCCCAGAACAAAGAGGTAGAGATAAGAGAATGAGACTGGCACCTCCCTGAGGAATGCAGGATGTTTGTGGGGTGACTCTGGGAATTGCTTTCACTCTGAGAAGATTCTGTAAAGGGACTGAAGCCAATAAACCATGCTGAATTGAATCTGTACTGTCTCCTGGAGTTTCCTGGGCTAATCCTGACAGTTAGAAATAGAAAAGAAAATTTGAATTACAAAATATAAAGAAAAGGAAAAGAAAAAGTGAAGTGAAGTAAAGTAAAGTAAAGTAAAAGAAGAAAAGGTATGAAAAATAGATAACTTCCAATCTATCTCTGGTCTTAGAAATAATAAAGCTATCATAAGTGCTAGTTTTTAATACATTAATTAGGAATAATTCTTTGTCTAATATATCCCATTACATTTATAATCTAATCTTCAAATCCCCATGTAAGCTTCACCCCACCTGCATTTTGCAAATAGTCCATCAATGATTTCCATTCTTTAAGGCAGTAATTTTTTGAGTTTTCTTTTAAAAAGCAAGTCAATTTGTCATTTTCTGCCATGTCCATCAGTTTTAACAAACATTCTTGTATTGTTGGTAGTGTCTGGGTTTTCCAAAATTGTGCAAAAGGAAGTCTTGCTGTGGTAATCATGTATTGAGTAAGATAATGAAACTTTTAACATATTTAATGCTTTCTGTTTCATGAATTCTAAATTCATTGCACATATTCATTAAATTAATCTCAAAACAAGATACTGAGATTCACATATATTATTAAAGCATGTGTCAGGGCGTATGGGATTAAATTTAGCAAACCTTTTCTCTGCAAATTTAAATATTTTTCACAAAACAGCCATGATGTTCTTATCGCATACCCATTTTTACTCTATTTAATCCCTATGTTTAATTTTCCTAATTTCTTGAACGAAAATATAAATCTTTTATCAAAGTTCTTTCCAGCTAAAAGGAACAAATTTTTAAACACCTAATATCTATTTTTATTGTTACACAAATGTGAACAATAAATAAATAAATGAATAAACTATTGCTTTAATGTTAATCTAAAAGTTTATCCTGTCATTTTTCTGATGAAGTAACTATTACTTGCAGAGTTGAAATTAGCTTGAGGATTTACTGTAATTTCAAACTCTTGTTAGGTTTTTTTTTTTTTTTTTGTCTGCTTCACAGTCATTACTGACCCTGCAGTGACCGCCCCCTAGCGGTTTTCAAGGCAATTGCATCTTTCTGTTTTTCGGAAGTAGCCTTTGTCAGAGCCTACTTCCTAGAGCGTCCAGCCCAGCTGGCAAGCGCAGGAGGCGGGATTTTTCCGTTGCTTCACGCCCCTTTTTCGGGGCGAGCGCGATTTCGCGCTTTTACCGGCAACTGTGGTCCCGTCTCTCTGTAGAGTCGCTGCCAGCATTTTTCCTCCCACCGGAGTGAGAGTACTCATTTATCTACTCACGTACGTTTTCGATCTGCTGAGTTGCCAGAAGCTGCGGGTAGAGAAACAAGAGCTCACCTTGTTTAACGCGAGAGGCTGGACTCGAACCGCTGAAGTTTCCAGCCATTTCTGGCCGGCACTTTCAGTGTCATTTTATTTACTTTTTTTCCCCCTTAACTTCACAGCTCTCTCTACAGAAGTAAGGCTCTAATGTTCATTTTCTTTTTCGTACTTGATGGCAAGCTTAGTACAGAACAGGATCACCAGTTAATATAGAGGTGAGAAATGTTTTGGTGGCCAATGGCACTAATTGTAGGGAGATTTAGAGTTTGAGAGAGAGAGTTTGAGAGAGAGAGAGAGAAAGAGAGAGTTTTTTAGGCATGTGAAACCTCTCTTTTGACATACTATTTTTCATTTGTCTCAAGTTGAAAATAGGGAAATTATAAGCTCCAGAGGCCACAAAACAGAGGTTTGGTTGTTGCATGGTATCTCACCCTGAGTTCCTGTAATCGGAATATTTTTCCATACTGTACTACTTCAGGCTATAAATGGAGAATGTGAGCTTGAAAGCACCCACATGGAGAGATATTAATAATATATATAATTAATAATATATTAATAATAATAATTTTCTGAAAAATACTGAAGGAAAATTGGACAATACTAGAACATAGCAGGGGCTTAAGAATGGTACAGGAAGGAAGGAAGGAAGGAAGGAAGGAAGGAAGGAAGGAAGGAAGGAAGGAAGGAAGGAAGGAAGGAAACTTTTTGCTGCCCAAAAAGAAGCACGATGAACAAATGTCATCAAGGCAAAAATAGAAAAGGGAGAAGGATGAAACACTTGACCATATAATAACGGTGCATTTTTTGAAAAGACATAATTGAGTTGATAAGTTGGCTTACATTTATAAATGAATCTGTACTATGAACCTGTACATTTATAAAAAGTACAGATTCATAGTCAACTAGAATTCCTGGAAACATAAAATCACAGGTAATTTTTATGGGATTTTGAAATTCAGACTGATTGACATGTGGAACATAATGCATTGCTGTCATTGAAAAAAAAAAACATGCCTGGCTTATTGATGTATAGTAGTCTTTCTAAGAGACAGTAATGCTGAAGACAAGGAATTAGAAGAAATTACAAAATGTTGAGATTTACAAATAGAAGATCGCAAACTTTTGCAAGAAATCAACAGAGGTGCCAGTTTTTATTGGGAAACTAGGTGCAATAGGGTTTAAAAGAATTTGGACTGCCTAACGGAACAATTTACAGGCCAATTACAAACAACAGTGTTAGGATCAAATAATGAAGAAGAGAACTGGCTAACATCAGCTGTGACACACAATTAGTGGAACTGGAATACATACATACATACATACATACATACATACATACATACATACATATGTATTCCAGGCCTCAGAGACAGTCCAACACATAGTGGCAGGGTGTAAGATGCAGGCAGGAACAGCGTAAACTGAACGGCACAACCAAGTAGCTGGCATTGTGTACAGGAACATGTGCACAGTGTATGGGCTAGGCCCGCACAAGTCCAGGTGGGAGATTCCACAGAAGGTTGTGGAGAATGACAGGGCTAAGATCCTGTGAGACTTCCAGATCCAGACAGACAGGCAGCTACTGGCCAACCAACCAGACATCGTGGTAGTAGACAAAGACCAGAAGACAGCGGTAGTGATAGATGTAGCAGTGCCAAGTGACAGCAACATCAGGAAGAAGGAGCATGAGAAGCTGGAGAAGTAACAAGGCCTGAAGGAGGAAACAAAGAGGATGTGGAAAGTAAAGGCCAAAGTGGTCCCAGTGGTGGTAGGAGCACTTGGGGCCGTGACTCCTAAGCTGGGAGAATGGCTCCAACAGATCCCAGGAACAACATCAGAGCTCTCTGTCCAGAAGAGTGCAGTGCTAGGAATAGCTAAGATACTGCGTAGAACCCTCAAACTCCCAGGCCTCTGGTAGAGGACCTGAGATTGAGGAAGACATGTACCACCCATAGGGGTGAGAGGGGAATTTTTTATAGCATGCCATAGAAAAAGAGAGGCCAAGCCCTTCTCAGTGTTGGACAGTCATGTATTCCATTTCCAGCATCAGTTTGTTTCAGTGAATCCTTATTATTTACCACTAACATGATTTTTCCCCCTATTGTTCTTCTACATATAATGTAATATTATCTCTTTGGATCTATCATTCATTAATTCTTCTTGGCCTGGTTAGGCTATAAAGTCTGGGTTTCCCAATAGTTAGATATGGCCTTGCCTAAGACTTTCCAGGAACTTCCTCAGTTCCTGCTTCTACCTGTTGTATTTCTCACGCCTTATCCTGAGGGGTTGGTCTACATTCTCATTGTTCATATCCCCTGCTGGATTAGGAATATACAAAATTATCTATTACTATCTGTATCACTGTTACATATACATAATTACATTCTGTTTTGTTTTCACATTCACATTATTGTTTTCCAAATTTTCACATAAACCAGTCTATCTTTAGAGATGCATTTCTCTCTCTCTCGCTCTCTTTGCTTAATTTAATACATAATTGTTAAGAACTGAGTATCTGGAGAATTATGATATCCAGTGGATATCCAGTGAATACCTAAGAGATGCAATTCTTGTCATAAATATCCAGTTTCTCAGACTAAATCTTAGGCTGTTCTGAAGAAATCTGCATCTCCTACACCCTGGGGTCCTATACATCAAAGCTGACAAGTACCTGAGGTTTTCTTCTTCTGTTTTGGAAATATCTATCTATCTATCTATCTATCTATCTATCTATCTTTGATTCAGGTTCAGATATCATTTAAAATGCTATGGTCAAAAACACAATTTAAAAATGCATGCAAATAATGATGGAAAGAAGAGAAAATAAAACAGGAGACTGAAGCTGACAGAATGGCAATCAAGGGGGAGAATGCATATAAACAAATTGGCAGCTGCTCGATAGAATTCAGGCATTTGTAATATTAATGTTTGCTTCAGTTTTAGGAAGCTAATAGAATTATTCATGAAGGGACTGGAGCTAGTAAAAGGATCCATTCATGTTCCCATACATCCAAGTTTCATTTGTGAGTTTAGCTTATACTAAGCAGTCAACTTCTTGCAAAGACCATCTTCTTGGATTTTTCCTTTTTCAGTATTGTTTTAATTTTATATATAGTATGTATTTTATATATATTTATAGTTTTAATGTCTTTGTAAGCTGCCCAGAGTCCCCTATTGTGGGGGAGATGGGCGGGGGAGAAATCCAATAAATAAATAAATAAAATAAACTTGCATTAGCTATCCCTATTGGGACTTTTTGAGTAAGTGAGGGTAGAAATGCCAGATCAGGCAGGGTTGTTGCAGCAGTAGATATTCTTAACAAAATATATGACACCTTTGGAAGGAATCCCATTCTGAACTCAAGTTTCATGTGGCATTTTTAATTAATAATAATTTAAATATTACAATGGTATCCATGTGTGACAGGCTAAAACTGCAGACAAAGGAGTTTAAGTTTCTTTCTAATAACTTACCCAAGGAAAATGCATTCACATTAAGCAATTTTAAAGCAAAACATGCTTCAGCTATTAGTTATGTGACAGCAACTAGGATATGGATGCATTATAGATCAGTTCTCCAAGAAATATGGGTGTTACGGTTCATTGAAACTCTTGAAGGCTGCAGAGCATACCATGCACAAGTTCCTAAGTGACATGATAGCTGTGTGCTGAGGAGATGAAAGACTGAGTGGAATGGAGATTTTCCATAATTAGGGCTCCCCACCTGGGGGTGGGGGGAGAGATATGACCATTCTTTTCCCCACACTCATCACAGTAATGTGGGATATAAGCTTTTTCTGTCACTGTACAAAGCACATAAATATTGATGGCAACACTGATAATTATGACAATGACAATGATGGAGATACCAGTGACCTACTGTGTTAGGTAGCATTTATGCACATGGTCTTTCCTGGCTTTCTTTCTCTGTGTTTTCTACCATGACTGGGAGAGGTAGGAATATTTGAATTAGTCAGTCTTTGCAAATTTGGATAGACATTGAGCTGATCAACTACTCAGTTGAAACGTAATGAGCTTTTATAATTTCTTAAATATCCATAAGCATTTCATGGCTCCAAAAACCCCAGATCTGGCTATATTAAAAATATGAATTTTAAGAGAAGAGGTACTTGATATTTGTATTAGGAGGGAAAACTGATTTAATATTCATACTGAAATATAAGTGTCCAATTACAGTAAATAATTTATTATCCAGTCTATGGACTACCATATACAAAAAAGTAAAACAAAGCATGCTACATTTATAGACAAAGCCAATACATATAGCAGCTTCATGAACTTCAAGCCCAGATTAATTATAATACATGACTGAGTAATTTAATTAAGACCAGTTGAAATGCAAAGTTATGCATTAAAAAAAAAAACCCTCAAATTTATGTGAAAAGAAAATTGAACAGCTTTATGGATAAATTCATGTGAAAGCTTACATGGAGCAGAAGGAGATTGATTTGCTTGTTTTTAATGGGGAAATAAAACTTGGAATGCTTCAGTCAGGAAACATATTGTATGATGTCAAGTCTGAGTTTGCCTTGGATATACTGATGGAGATTTCATTTGCACAGGACCTTACATCTATGTACATAGACAGCCAGAATCTGGTCTAAGGATTTTAAGTCTCAGGGGGTACTATCAGCACTTTTATGCACTGATATAAAATATTTTGATATTTAGGAAACAATGATTTCTGCCTTCATAATATGAAGAAAAATAGCTCATACTCAGAATTCATCAACAATGGGGAACAGCTCAACATGTACTTACATTTACAAGCTATGTAGCTGTAGATGTATATTGAGCTCATGGGCAAAGCACACTTTATAGTGGAAAAAACAGCCTGGTTAGTAAAGCCATTCCCAGTACATAAACCAGCATGCTAACTGTACACATTTCCCATGTTATTTGTGGGACTGCCTCTCCCTGATGGTTTCCGCCCATCCCACCAGTTTGAGCAGAATGGACATGCTCCAAGTCCCATCAGTAAAGCAGTGTCACTTGGTGGGCCTTAGGAAGTGTGCCTCCTCTGTCATGGTGCCTGTCCTGGGGAATAGCTTCCCCCTTGAGATGTAGGCAGCCCTGATCCTCCTGACCCTCCAGAAGGCCATGAAGATCTGGCTATTCCCCTCAAGCATTGGGGCCAGGATATGAATGAAGCTCTGACATGGGAGTGGGTGTGGGTATGTCTGATACATAGACACTGAGCTTTTTTAGGAGTCAGTCTAGTTTCTTTCTCGCTGATTATAAATTTGGCTTTTATTTTTATCTTTGTTCACTGCTCAGGGTTCTTCTGGTAGATGGGCAGCTATATCCATTTGTTAATAAATAAATTCTGGCTTATACACATTAAATATTGGGAGAAGGGAAACAGTGTTTATCAAATATGGAAAGGGAGGTGGTACTAGGAAAGAATCAGGGAAATTAACAGAAGAGAAATAGAAGAAATACAACAAGGACCACTTATAACAGCCTTTTTCAGAGAAGCAAGAACACAAAAGACTTCAATTCAGATTATTTGTAGATAATTTTTTTTTAAGTATTCTGGCCAACTTTTACAGCAGGAGAGTGTTGTGAGTGCATACATGTGTGTCATATACTGATAGTTGTGGTGAGTTTCTGAACATGGTGTTTCACAATTCACCAGAGAATAAACAAAGCACCTATCTTCAAATCATTAAAACAGCTCTATGTTTTCCAAGGCTCACAACCTTCTTTAAATGCTGTTTCTGACTTTTCTGATGTGTGTGTATCCACAGCCATTATATACTGAGAAAGATAGGGGTCAAACTAGGTTGTAGATGATGTAAGGGAGAGAGGTACCTGGATAGGGAAAGAAGGAAAAATTGGGAAAACTGTTTTTGATGTTCAAAGAGCTGTTGTAATTCACTAGACAGACCCTCTCCAAAAAGATATTTCTAGTTCATCTTCAAAGTAATCCATACTTTTAGGTAGGGAACAATGTTGTGAATGTATTATGATCTTTAAATCACGAGAAATTCTGAGGAGGAAAAAAATCCTATTTCTACCAGTAAATAAGTAGACACACCCTCAATAGTGACCATTTGAATCCACTTCATTGTTCAATTACCTATTTTGAGGAAAAACAGAGCCAAAAGAGATTCCAGTGGTTCTTGGCTTATGGTACTATGACATCTTTGTGATTTTTTCGAAAGCCATGGATAGTTGGGGATATAGCTGTTTGTGATATGTTAGAAGTATTTTCCCATCAGGACTCTAGATTGGTTGATTCAAGGTTTCTGTATATTTACTGGTAGGAAGATGACTTTTTATTACTTATGCAATGCAAACTTTAACTTGCACCAATGAATGAAGATATGCATCTGTTTAATTCAATTGAGAATAGAGATATATGGACAAAAATAATCAGGGCCTTTTGTTCCCAATGATGCTAGTGTTCCCAATATGATTGTCTTGCCCAATAGAATGGAATATCTTAGATTTTGCAGATTTTGAGTAATATCAAGAAAGACATCACTAGAAAAGACATTGCTTCATATTACTTTGTTTATGAGTAATATCAAGTAAGAAAAGACATAGACATTAAAGGCAAATATGGGACAGGAGATTCCATTTGTATTAACAAAGTTGTTTTCAGACCAGAACAATTCTGCTTGTGGAGGTGTTCTGAACATCCCAACTTTTTCTGGAATATCATGATTTTTTTTAAAAAAACATATAGATTACTTTTTCATATTTACCCTCTGTCATTTTTTTTAATGTTTTTAGTTTCATTTTTAGGCTTAACTGTTATATTTGCTTTGTTCTGTTAAAGACTGAAATAATGATTGATTGAAAAAAATCATTTTATTAAAAATTAAAACAAAATATTTTCCATCTCAAACTTCATTAATTGACATAATAATTTGAAGAATATTTCATTTCTCATAATTGACAGTACCTACCTCAACAACAGCAATGAACAAGTTGCCATTAGCAACCCATCTGACGAAGCATAATTAAAAATTTATTTCCCAAACATGTGAAATAGGCCATATTTTACCCATAATAAAAATAAGGGATTTTAAATATTTAAGTTTTTGCCACATTATCCAATTCTAATTTAAGCATCAATATACTAACAATAAAACTGAATAATGTCAATTTTTTAAGGGAAAATATAATGAGTGACACTATGATTTATTGAAGAAATTTTAAACGATGTTTCCATAAACAGCTCTAGATTGCTACTTACATATAATGGGATTTACTGTGCACAGTGCCAGAGGCTAGAAATGAACTGGGACTTTAAACACACTAGGACTTAACTGGCTTTCAGTCCCAGATGCAGACAACTTCTAAGTTCTTTATAGGATAGCTGCAAGAAATACCAATTACAAATTTAATTAGGATACCACTTATCCATTTTCCTTCCTTCCTTCCTTCCTTCCTTCCTTCCTTCCTTCCTTCCTTCCTTCCTTCCTTCCTTCCTTCCTCCCTCCCTCCCTCCCTCCCTCCCTCCCTCCTTCATTGATGAGCCTTGCTTCTTAAGCAACAATTAGACATTTCTTTCAGGACAATAGGAATAAATCACAATAAATTATAATTAAGCATTCATATAAGATATAGAAGTTAAACTATTGTTTAGCTGATGGAAAATGGGTGTCCTTCAATCTTTGTAAATTAACCTTTTTGCAATTATAAAGCCACACAATGTCAATTTATTTTGTTCCCTTATTAGTTTCCACACCATTAGTATATAGTTCAAAAGAGCATGAGCATCTACAAAACTAATGAGTCTTCCAAACTAAATTAACATGTAACATAACTGCTAGCCAAAAGGGCACCAATATTGCATTTTGAGTATTTATTTCCAGCAATTAGTTGAATCCTTCAGTTCCTTCTCAAAAAGATACCTAGGTGTCCAATATACACAAAACATTTTTAATTTATCATAATTCCAAGAATGCATGACCTATCCACATTTAAACAATGATTCTACCACTAGGAATGCCAAACCGTGGGGAATATAATCATGTATTGTGGAAGCTCTTAATATCAAAGGATCAGAAAATTGTGTGTGGTCAAACACCTGTATTATATTCCATATATGTATATTTTAAGAGATCAGTAATGAAGCAAGACACCATAGTAGGGGAATTATCATGGAGATGGCAACAAGGCACCTCCTGTTAGCACCTCCTTAACTCAAACATGTACTTCCCTGGGGCTGTGTGGTTAACATGTGAGCCTAAGAAAAGGCACAGCTTATTTAAAGAGATGATAGCAGGTACAGCAACTGTGCCCATACAAAGCATTTTTTTCCACACACAAGTACCTGTTTGCATGTTTTCCTAGGACTGTGCAGCTACCATACAAGCTCATAAAAAAAGTGAGTTCTTTAAGAAGGCATTGACTGGTGTCCATGTCCCCTCTGCAGCATCTTTTCTACTTCAAATAGGAATAGCTGCACATCCTTATGAATCAGCAACAACATCAACTAAAATATATGAAACTACTCAACACCTATTTTGACTCAGTCTTCTTTGAGCCAAGAGAATATGTTCCACTGGGTGACTCTGAGGAATTCAATATCTGTTCACTTCAAGTAAGTACAAATCTCCAGAGCCAAATTAATATTTCAACAGAAATATTCTTTCTAAATCATGGAAGCAAAGTAATCACTCCCACTTTATTCCGTGTTGATCAGGGCATTCCATCTATTTCTGGATACACACTTCAAAAACAATTCAGAGAAACTGGAATAGGTTCAGGAAAGGGCAATGAGAATGACCAGAGACCAGAAACTAATACCCAGCCCACACTCAGATAAGCATAAAACAGCATCAGATAAACAATAAACGAAAACATAATGCCCTAATCAAGGAATCATGAAGGAAAAACCCACACCTCAGCCAAGGCTGGTTGGGCAAATGACTATATATAAACAGCCAGCAAATTCCACTCTCCCATGCCATGATGATGCTACCTAGCCTGGTAAGGAAACATCTGCAGGAAAACAACCAAGATCAGAAAACACCAAGAACCAAACAGAAGACAAGAGTGAAGGAATTTGGTATACTGACCTTTGAGAAGGAACATCTGAGAACATTTTCAAGAAATGGGTGTCACACAGTAATTTCTACCATCTCAAAATACAGGACATATAATAATGGATTAAATTAACATATGGTAGGTTCCGATAGAATACTAGAAAATAATTCTTAATAGAGAGAGCACTTTACCAGTGGAATCAATTATCTAGTGAGATTGAGGACATCCTTTTACTTAATGTACTGAAGGAGAGGCTAGATAGCCTTCCATTAGGGGTGCTTTAATTTGGATTTCTGCAGTGAGCAGAGAGTTGGATTTGAACTACAACGCTGGTGTTGTGCTATATAAATGGCATGTCTTCCATTTATTTCATGGGAAGAATTATTTCATTCAAAGGTTTCAATAATTTTCTACAGTGTCATTAAATAGCTGGTTTGATTTATCATGATGTCTTAGAGAGGAGTGGATAATTATGTAATATTGTGAGGGTAATTCTGCTTATATTATTTATTCTTTTAGATTTATAGCCCAACTTTCCTCTAGAAGCTCA
Source organism: Liasis olivaceus (assembly GCA_030867105.1). Lineage (NCBI taxonomy): Eukaryota > Metazoa > Chordata > Lepidosauria > Squamata > Pythonidae > Liasis > Liasis olivaceus. The sequence goes on along the minus strand of CM061351.1, from coordinate 56,014,352 downwards.
AGGGTTAAGGTTGAGCATTCCCTTTTCCAATTTTCTCTCCCATCAACTATGTGAGGTTGGATTGGGCTGCTAGAGAATGACTGGTCCAAAGTCACTCAGTGAACTTCTTATGCTGTGGGTGGATCCGAACCTGCATCTCCCTAGTCTTCATTCAACATTTTAACCACTACACGACACTGGCTCTCAATGGGAAGTTTTATGCAGAAATGTAGCTTACTCCCACTGAAATTAATTAGGTTTTAAAACCTCATCAACTATGGCTTAATAGATCCTGAACTGTATACCAAGAAAAAATATTCCAAAATACTGTCATCCCATCCCATCAGCAGAGTTAGAACCAAAACTGAAGAGGTAGAAGTGGAGCAGAGGTGAAATCAAAGGAAGTGTACATACTGTACATCTTGCTAGTGCCAAGGAAACTGACCATTTACAAATGTGTATATCATATTCTATTCTGGCTCCAATTTTTTATAGTGCTGCGTATGTATATTTTGCCATTTAGGCTGTAGGATTTAGTGATCACTGTTAATGGGAATTTACTCTGTAGAAGATTTGAGAGAAAGTTGAATTTCTTCAGCAGTAAAAACTGGTTTGATAATGGCAAGTGATGGGAAGGGTGAACTGGTGAGCTTTGTATACCTTCCTCAAGTAGTACACAGGTAATGAGATCCTTGAAAATATGCCTTACATCTTCATATTTTTAAACAAAACATAGTTACAAGAACACAATGAATCTTCAGTGTTTTCTCTTCTAAAAGAAACTCAACCTGAAGTTTAATCTGTACTTCCCACTGATCAGGAATGAAGGAAGGTGAACAGTGTTGTTCTCTGCTGTCAGCAACAATGTTTGCAACATGGTACCTACTTCTGGTAGCATCTTCCTTGCTACAGAAGAAAAAAAAAGGCAGAAGAAGAAAAGATCTACAATGTACATTGATTCTACAAAATTTAGGGTTAGAATGATTAATTCTAGTGCAGTTTGTTCACATTATAGTTGAAATGATGGAACAGTAAGATGTAAGCTACGTACTATATACAGTAAAAGAAAAGCAGTTGCTGTTTCAAAGAATTGGTTGCAGGAATATTTGAAAGGAGATAAAGTAAGATTAAATAGGAGTTCTTCTCAAATCATATATTTAGTTTTATTTATTAAATTTGTATACTGCCTGACTCCCAGTGACTCTGAGTGGCTCACAAGTAAAAACATTTTTTAAAAAAATACAGTGAGAAACAAAAATAAAAAATAAAACATAGCAAGGATGATAGAAACTGGACAGGAACGAAAGAAAGAAACAGACCCACACAATCCAAAGGGGTTTCACTCACCCTCAGTAAAGGCCTGGGAGAAGGGCCAGGTGTTCAAGCCCCTTTGAAACACCAGGAAGGTGGGGGCTGTTCAAATCTCGGGGGAACCTCATTCCAGAGACCAGGCACTGCTACAGAGAAGCCATGCTTCCAGGGTCCTGATAGATGGCCCTGTTTAATCAAAGCAACCTGGAGCACACCAACCCTGCAAGGTCAAATTGGCTGGGCAGATACTATGGGAGATAGGCAGTCCCTCAAGTAACCAGGCCCTATGCCATATATGAATTAGTGCTCTGTTATTTAAAAATGGGCATGATTTGCAAATGTTGGGAGATTGGAAAAAGGCTCAATCAAACCCACTCTCTCCAACTTCTTGGTATATACCAGTCTGCCACAAGAATGAGAGGCCTGTGCAAGTAATCTATATCTCTACAAAACATTCACTCTAACCTGGTGCAAATGCCATGTGTCCTGAGTTTTCTTTTGATAATGACCTGGCCCTGGAGGGCAGGTACTCTATTAAAAACTAACCTTTTATATCTTGGCAGCTGTAGCAGTGCAGGGAAGAATCATGTTCTATATCTGCTTTGGAGATCTGTTTATTGATCTTGTTGCTGAACAGTCATTTATATTATGTGGGTACCATCCTAGTGTCCCATCTAACATATTTTATTGTTCTGGAAGAGATGACCCAGGAAGTTAGAAAGAAAAGGGCTCTGATGGTAATGTGTATGCTACTCTCACCTTGATCCAGATAGATCCAAACTTTCATCTTTTTCCCTAAATGAATTAGTTGTCATTGTCCCTCTGCTATTATGCAAAACAAAGAAATTCTGGATATAAGCAAACTCCATTATAATATTTAAGACACAATCCTAATCAGCCAAGACAATAATAATCTAAAAATAGTGGATCTAAAGCCTTGGCAGGAAATACCATCAAACTGTGAAAGCATTGTCATTTAGACTATTGTAATCAATCAGCATTGCGTGATCCCCAGTGATCCCTTTTATTCTATGGAACTATTAACTTGGAAACTTCAATCTGTAATGCTTAGCTAGTTATTCCAAATTCAATCATATGGCCAGAAACCTCTCAAATGCTTCTATTCATTCCAGGATCAAGCTTTGGAACTTTTTAAAGCCCCATCCTGACTACTCATAAAATTATTGGCCCTTTGACATTTTTATATATGCATGCTGAATGAGCTGTAGCCCTTGCTGAAAAGTAGATTTGCAGATCCTCAGCAGTACTGACCTGTGATAGAATTTCTTGGCATCAAGCTCATTCTTTGTGATCAGCATTTGCCATTCAGTCTGCCTCTGGGACTAAATCTATCACTCCAGGTATGGAACTTTTACTTCCATTTGCTGCCTTGAATGAAGTTTAATACCCATTGCTGCACTTAGGCAAGTCACACCAGTATGTAGGATTTTTCACTGCACTGGGAGCTTGTCTTCTGGACATGGTCATGAAATCTCCGCTGTGTATTTAGCTACAGTATTGGTGCTGCGGATATTTGTGTAATGTTTGGAGGCCAGGAGTTCCATGTCATTATGATTTGGTACTGAGTTCCTCTTGTGGCCAAGAAATTTAGCAAGGGCATTTTGCTGGGATTTTGCCAAATCTTGACTTAGATGTGTCCAACATTGCCTTCTCATGCAATCTTCTTTCAGGTCCCTGTCCTCCACATTTGTTAGTTTTCTGTATTAGGGTTCTAGAAGAGGCACTGTTTCATTTCAGATTCATTCAATCTGTACTGTAGTGAACTCAGGGATTTCTAAAAATAACTTAGCTTGTAGTTGGTTCCTTATTATTACCTTTAAGACTTTTCATGTAACATATGTGTACCTTTCTATATGGCCCCAGACACAACTGTCCATAGGATGCTATTTGTCATACAGTCAAGTTACAAATGTCAGAACCATTGCCCTCAGGATGTCCAAATTATTAAGCACAACTAAGAAGTAAAGCTCATTGTTTTTCCTTTGACTCTTCAATATATGTATATTTTTTCCCTTCTTCCTTTTTCTAGTGATTACCTATAGTGAAGAAATAATTTGAAGGACCAATGTTATTGATAAAGTAGTATATTTACCAACAAACAAGTTATCTCTGATGAAATTAGATCTTCATTTGCAAGAAGCTCAACCTTTGTTGGTGTTTTCAAGAGAAATTTATCACTGTGCTTGGAAAAGAGAATCATGTGTAAATCTTGCCTCTGCAAAAGACTAATATTCATTCATTGTTTAAATTACTAGGGATGTGAAGTGAGTGCCATCTGCCTCATGCTTCCTTTACTCAGTAGAAGCAACATGATTCACTTTGTATAGTAAGGGAGTGGCTTCCCCACACTTCCAGAAGTCGTTCTGGTCAGCTGTGATAATACTTCATGAGCGCTTAGCTACATAGAAGCCAGGGTCAGTTCATGGTTATATTTTTGTCGGGTGCTTTGTCTGAAGTTTCATGAAGCGGAAGTGAGGCTGCAGAGTTCTGCATGTCCTATTGAATGTGTTTGTACAATGCATGTTTATTTAAAAATTAATGAAGATGGAGAAAGAAGCTTTGTGTCACTGTTCCTTTCATATTTTCTTGATTCCACATGTTTTTTGTAGCTCTATGAAGAGAATGGATTGCCAGTCTATTAATCATTAGTGAGGCATACAGAAAAGGCATTCCAAATAATAATAAAAAGTCCATTGCATGTTGATGTACGGGGTAACTACAGACCTCTTGAAAGGTTTTCCCTATTTATTTGATGCCCTTCTGAAACCTATAATGAACTGTTGGGATCAGCAAATCCTGCACATATATTTTATTGATTCATAAGGCATGCTTTTCTCAACCTGAAGTCTCCTGTGCTGTCTGTGCAGATGCAGGCATCCAAGCCTATTCCTGTTAATCCTGTAGTTTGAGGTGAAGAGATCCTGGGAACAGCTAGAAAATATTTCCTTGTATTCAAGATAAGGATTATTATTCTAATAATGCAATCTTGTATACACTGAATCAAAAGTAAATTCCAGAAGTATTCATTGGATTTATCCATAGTATGTGATCTAAAGCATAGCAGAGATACATTTTGAAGCCTAAGGTGAACAAAAATATTTTTCTAATAATATTGGTGTAATTAGTAAATGCTGGTTATTGTTTGCCTTCATAGCCCAACCAGTACTATGGTGATTGCTGCCAAGATCAACTTGGTCAGATGAGAGTAAATATAAATATACTACCCTGCATCGGGAAATATCAGGAACAGCTTTACCAAGCAAGATTCTACTCCACTACTCTGAACAGCTAGGAAGGCCTGCTAAGAAACCCATGACCACAAGAAGTACATAGGTTGTGAGCCAAGAGACAGGCCTTCTCAGTAATAGCTACCTTACTCTGGAATACACTTCCTACAGAATTACATACATCTTGATTCTGATTCACCTTGCATTTCACAAAGCTATTACCTTTGATTTGGAATGACTGTTGGTGGCCTTTATTATCCAACTGTACCATTTATTTATTTATTTATTTATTTAAATTAATCAGCCGCTCAACTCCAGTGGACTCTGGGCAGCACACAAAGCTGACATAAAAACAGCTAAAAATATTAAATCAACAGGCAGCCCAAATTAAAATGCTCTAATAACAAAATCCACAAAACAAAATAGGAGCCATTAAACAAATAACAAATATCAACCCCAGGCCTGGGACCAAAGCCAGATTTTCAAAGCTTTCTGGAACCCTAGGAGAAAGAGGGCACCATCCTGATCTCTGGGGGGGTGCTATTCCTGAGGTGGGGGCTACAACAGAGAAGGCATTATTATTCTGAAGACTGAGCTTTTCCAGAGGGCTTCTGGGACTTATGCCAGGCTCTGTGTTGGGATTTTATTTGTTCTATGTTTATGTTTTATACTCTATTGTACATTTCTATTTTGTGAGCTGCTGAGTGTCCTATGATTCTGGCAGGATACAAATCTGATTAATAAATAGTACTAAATATTGCTTTTGGTATATTGCTCCTTTGAAGTTATGGTGTTGTATAGTTTAACTTTGCTCAGAGTTGGTATCCAACTGGATAAGTTCTGTTGAGCTAACCTTGTCTTCTTACTTGGGAAGAGTTTGATCCTATGACTCCTGAGAAAGTAGACAGGATTCTTGTGACTGCTAGTCCAGCCACCTATATATTTGATCCATGTTCTTTCTTGATTGGTTATGATGTCCTGGGAGGTGATAATTGGTTGAATCCAAGCCATAGTAAATTGATCCTTGAAAAGGTGGATCTGCTTGCACTGAACTGCTGGGTCCCATAGTTCTGAACAATTTTTGTCCAGTCTTCAGCCTTTGGGAGATGGTTCATTTATTTGTTATTTAACCCATTTTTTTAACTACCCTTCTCAGCACATGACACAGAGCAGCATACATTATTAATAAACAGTAATAAAAAAGATTGTGGAGAAGATGGTCAAACTACAGCTCCAGAGAGCCATAGAGGAAATAGATTATCCATACTTGTTTCAGTCAGGTTTCAGGCCAGGGAATAATACAGTACAGTATTGATTGCACTTTTTGATGACCTCTGGTGGAGTCTGGATGGGGGTGGAGTGACCCCCTTGTTTCTTTTGATCTCTCAGTGGCTTTCAGTACTCTGGATCATGGTATGTACAGTACTGTGCAAAAGTGCAGGGGCTCTGGACTGATGAGTCAAAATTTGAAATATTGGGCTGCAGCAGGAGACAGTTTGTTTGCTGAAGGGCTGAAGAGTGGTGCATTAATGAGTGTCTACAGGCAACAGTGAAGCATGGTGGAGGTTCCTTGCAAGTTTGGGGCTGCATTTCTGCAAATGGAGTTGAAGGTTTGGTCAGGATCAATGGTGTCCTCAATGCTGAGAAATACAGGCAGATACTTATCCATCATGCCATACCATCAGGGAGGCATGTGATTGGCCCCAAATTTATTCTGCAGCAGGACAATGACCCCAAACATACAGCCAATGTCATTAAGAACTATCTTCAATGTAAAGAAGAACAAGGAGTCCTGGAAGTAATGGTTTGGCCCCCACAGAGCCCTGATCTCAACATCATTGAGTCTGTCTGGGATTACATGAAGAGACAGAAGGATTTGAGGCAGCCTACATCCACAGGAGATCTGCGGTTAGTTCTCCAAGATGTTTGGAACAACCTACCTGCCAAGGTCCTTCAAAAACTGTGTGCAAGTGCACCTAGAAGAATTGGTGCTGTTTTAAAGGCAAAGGGTGGTCACACCAAATATTGATTTGATTTGGGTTTCTCTTCTGTTCGCTCACTTTGCATTTTGTAAATTGATAAACATAAACAATTACAATATATATTTTTGCAAGCATTCTTACTTTACAGCATTTTTTCACACCCGCCTAAAACTTTTGCACAGTGCTGTAGTTCACCTCAGTTCACCCATATGAAGCTCTGCAACATGAGCTTCCAGTTATCACGTCCTAGTTATCCCTTATAAAGCTCTTCGTGGCATTGGGCCTGCCTACCTGAGAGACCACTCTCTCTCCTAATTTCTGCCCTCTTTTAAAATCTGAAGGAGCAAGTGTGCTTTGTGTCCTCTCCGTTACACAATTTCACCTGATGGGACCTAGGAAGTGCACTTTCTCTTTTGTGTTTGGTATAGCAACCCCCCCCCCCCCCCCGGAGATTCAGACCTCCCTGACTCTGCAAGCCTCATTAAAAACTCATCCCCCCTGCAAGCTTTAGAATAGGTTGATGGTGTGCCCATTTAGTGTGCAATTGTTTGCCTTGACTATGCTATGTAGTTCTCCTTGTCAGTTTAGATCCATTATTCTATTAATTTTGCTTGTTTTTAGGTACTGTATTTTAGATATTTTAGCTGTACAGCACTCAGAGAGAATGTTGAGTTGGGCAGCTTTATAAATTGAATAAACGAATAATATAAATACCATCCAGAGTCTTAATGACTGGAATGGGTTGCAAATATAACTAACAGCTAATTATGCTCTGTAATCCCAAAGATGTTTCTAAGACTCTGAATTCTGTACAACTTTCAGAAAAGTATACACATGATCACGATTAAAAAATAATAATTTCTGGCAGAAGAATATCTACCTCCAATTAAATTATTTTTTAAACCTAAAAATCAACATGGATTAATAAGTATAAGCAGAACTAAACAGAGACATCTGTAGAACTCACTCTCAGTTTTGTTCCCATGACAAATGGGCAGACAAAGGAATGGTTGGTGCAAGCATAAAAAGCTTTGTAAAAGCTCCCATGTCTAAATATCCAACAGTTGCTATTGAGGTTAATGGACTCATTTTTGCTCTGAAACTCTTGCTCTTTTTTTTAATGCACACAACTGCAAATGCAGTAAAAGCAAACAGTTCTCCAGAGGCCTCATTGGGAAGAGGCCCACTTGTTTTAAATCCTTAGTTCTTGGAAGAAGAAAAGTGAATTAAATGTGGGGGGGGGGGGGGGGGAGAATTGCTTAGGATAATAAATACTTATATTGATATATGTCCATCCCATCAAAATACAAAGTTATTCAATCTGTGCAGACACAGATCAATTTTCATAATTCAAAGAACTCAATGCATAGGCCTTTCCCCTCATATTTAAAGTCTCTTAAGACTACCTCTGAATTTGCTACAGGAAAACCATCTGAAGTACAAGAGAGTAAGAATGCTTTCACATATACAATAATAAAGAATTACTTTCTGGCTCAGAAATATACTAGAACTGCAAATACCAGGTCATAGGCATAACTAATAACAATAGATTCCGCTATACAATTCATCTTGGGCCAAATGTAAATTGCTGGACACATCTGAAAGACTTATTTCTTACACATGTACCCAGATTCTATCTAGAACAAAAATGGTCTTCCAAATTAAAGAGTGGAGGAAAGTAATGTTATGGTGGTATACAAAACAGGGAAGAGGTCTAGGGTTTAACTTAGAAAAACATTAGCAACTGTCCTCTTTCTAGCTAATTGTGATAATAGAAAGGTGATAAAAATAATTAAAAGAATTGGAAATCAATACATTTGAACTTCACTGTGCTACCAGAATTTATAGCTGAATTCTAGCTACAACATTACAGGGAAAGCTCAACATCTCAGATTAACTTGAATTTGCCTCCTCTCCCTCTTTTTTTTTTTCCCCATTAACATTGTGAGGGTACTTGGGTTCCCATCAGTCTGTAAAGTGCACTGATATACTTTGACAGTTACACTGAACTTCCATAAAGTGTGGAGTGTGGAAACAATTTACACTTTTCTTTATTTAATATATTTGCATTACACTTTTTCGGGAGAAGTTTAAGACAATACTCATGCCCTCTCCTCATTTTTTCATCACAATAATCAACCCTGTGAGCTAGGTTGGACTGAAAAAAGAGTTAATGTCACTGAAAGTCATCCAATGAATTAACTTGAAGACCTTAATACAATGAGACCTGATTTATATTTATATTTGTATTGTAAGAAGACAGCAAAAAGCTCAGGTATATTGAACCCACAATGACCTATCATTTAGAGTTTTACTGAGAATCCCAAGCTGTAGAGGCTTATACAACAACAACAACAACAACAACAACAACAACAAAAGCTATCAGGATTTGTTGGGTGAACCATAGATGGAGCTGAATAGTTAAGTATGAAGGTACACTCTGCTGCATCTCTGAAGAATTGGAATTTCAAGGAGACGTACAAGCAGAGGCTGAAGTTATGAGATTTTACTTTAGCAGAATATATCTTAATATCCCTGTAAGGTGTCTGTATCCCACTTCACATTTTTCAGAGCAGGCCTCTAAAACACAAAACAGATGCTGAGGCTCAAGCCTTGGCTCAGGTAAGTGCTGGGCAATTTCATCACAAAAGAGAGAGAAGTATTTTAAAGATCTGTATTGGAATCAATGGACTCCCAAGCATCTGATACAGGTGAACAGTCATATAATTCACCACCTAGCAGGTCTACAAGAGATATTCACAAAGAATGGGGCAAGATGCAATAGAGTTTGGATGTTGTTTGGGATATAGTACACAGACATCAGGATGCCACACCCCAGGTACTGAGGTTTGTTTCCAAAATTTGTCCAGCAGGGAAACTTTCTAATATTTTAAATATGACATTTATATAGCTTCCTTGGGAGCAGATTATAAAAAGGAAAATCACAGCATGTATGATCAAAGTCAGCTAAAAATAGACACAATAAAGTCCAAAGGAGCTATTTAGATGAAGACAATTATCCATGGGAGAATGTTAACATTAAGTTTCACATTTTTATCTTAATTTTCCACCCAAAGGGATCTCTGAACAGCCACAAAAAGCCTTCAGAATAACTATTGGTTATGCATTATTTTGAATTTAGATCCTCTTCTGTTTCTATGCTTAGGTCATAAAATATATGTTTATTGGACAGATAGAAAGTTATTGGTAGCATGCAGCAATTTTAATGAACAAGTTTGTATATACAGATTAATATTTAGCATTAATATTGCTCAAGAGGAAAGCACTTATTTTCATTAAGGAGCTCTACTTTTGCATTCAAGCAAAAACAACAATGTCCCCAGCACTCCTAAAACTGCAAACAATGTCAGTGTTCCCCTCTTCACAGCCACAAATAATTCCTTATTGTTCCCTAAAGAGTGGCTTCACTCTGTTGTTATCCCAATTTACAGGAAAGGTGATAAATGCGACCCTGCAAATTATCAACTAATTAGCCTTTTATCTGTAATCAGTAAATTATATACTAGATCTTTATATTACAAACTTCTGAAAACATTTGGCCCCAGAGCAAGCCAGGTCTGAACATTCAACTATGGATCAATGTACCGTGCTGCATTACTTAGCTGAGAAATATTAGTTACTCCAAAGATTAGTTAGCTCTCTATGTAGCTCGATGTGAGAGACAGAGCAAGGGTAGTGAAACATGTACTCTCATCACCAGAGGAGTGGGGGAGAGATAAGAGGATGAGACTGGCCCCTCCCTGAGGAATGCTAGTCATGTTGATAACTGAGCCTGGGAACTGATCTCAGTCTGAGAAATTCTGTAAATGGTGTGAAGCCAAATAAACCTTGCTGGATTGAATCTGTACTGTCTCCTGGAGTTTCCTGGGCTAAACCTGACATTTTTATAGACTGAGAGCAGTCTTTGATTCTATTTCACAAGAACGACTCTGGAGGAAATTAGCCACTACAATGATAGACCGCCATCTTCCTAGGCTAATAATGTTATTACACTACAGCAAAACCACTCAACTAAAGGGTAATGTCCTTGGTGACCTAACAAAACCGATTTTCACTAGCAAAGGTGTAAAGCAAGGCTGTATCCTTGCCCCATTATTATTCAACTTCTACATTAACAATTGGAGCACTACCTATTAGAACAACAGCTGGTAGATATATATTATAAATCTTCCATATGAAAGCTGAACTTGTTTCTATTCAGACTCCAAGATGAAATCTGTCTCACATGTGCCATTAAAATATCTCTTGTACACCCAATGGTGATCAGGTTTAATACATCCAATTGTTAACCACTCTAATTGTCATTGCAACCAGGAGGCTGTTGCCCTTCTCCTGGGTGACCACTCTTCAGAAACCTCTAAGAAGATTGCAAAATTCTTCTCAATAGCTATAGCTGTTAGAAGCCATCTGGCTCCTCCCAGATGTTAGTAATTGTTAGCAGCTAATTGTTTTAAGATTTTCTTGCATTTTTTAAAATTCCTTTTTATAATTATTATACTGTATGCTGGTCTTTTTATTGCATTTGGTCTTGGACCATAAATAAATGATGACTGATTGATTGTCATTATTTTGTTGGCATCCACACTATATTAGCTGTATGCTTGCAATTTTATGGCAGACATATTACTTGTGTAACAAACTGTGAAAAAGCTGAGCCTATGAAAATGGAGGCTGATGAAATCCTGGTATGGCCTATAAAAATCAAGTCTATCTCTCCAAGTAACAGTCAGAATAGGTTACATTCAAGATATAGACATATGAGTCATGACTGCCTATCTGCAAATACCAGACAAACACTGATTTGCACTGTAAAATATTTAGAGAAATCTAAGTTATAATTTATTTAATAATTGCATTAAATCAATCAATCAAACAAACAAACAATATACCAGCTAAGTTTAACTGCTGTAAGCCTGTGGGATAGGAAAGGCATATATATACAGGGTGCACCAAAAGTCAGGCCCCACAGACAATTCATTATATAAATTACATTAAATGTTCAAATTGGTTGCCGTTTTCTTCTAAACACTTCCTTACCCATTTGATGCATGACCTTTGAACATTCCTAAGTACAGTAAAAAAATATTAATTAATAAAACATATTGTGATTGGCCTATGGGGCTAGACTTTAGGTACACCCTGTATCTATTTGTGTACATATTCGTGTATGTGTGTAAGTATATGTGTGTGTGTACGTGTATATGCATACATATGTACAGTTTATATAATGGGCTCTGTACTTAAGTCACTACCAGATTGCATTTGGAAGGTAGATGTGGAATGCTGGATGATCATAATCTCAGAACTAGCACATAAAGCTTCTATTTTGTGATGGATCACTCTTAAACTGGCAATATTTCAGTATCACGAGCACTGGCCACGGAGGAGTGCTTTTCATTATCCTCCCTGCCACAAAGATACAAGTTTCTCAGAACAGTTTGCCATAACTGCTGAGAGAATTTGAATTTATCCTTAATGAAGTGCATATTGGTTTTCTGTAAGACTATTTAAAAACTAATTTCCATATGTGTTTTAATAGTTCTGTGGATGAGAGATAATAAGATGAAAATGAACTAAACGCACTGAAAGTAACCTTGAAATGATATTAAAAAGAAAATTTCTGATTCAGGCAGAGACATCTTTACATCCTTGACATTTTTCAGCCTGCTAGGGTAGAAATTATACTTTTCCCCCTTTTTCTTTTAAATTCAAGCCGAACTATGTGGGAAACAAGCAAACAAACAAACAAAAAAAAAACAGGCTTAGACTTTCTAAAAGGGTGGGGGGAAACCCTTAAACCTGTCATTTGGTTGGTTAAAAATCACACCAAATTTACAGAAATAAAACACTATTTATTTATTTATTTATTTATTTATTTATTTATTTATTTATTTATTTATTTATTTATATGTCAAATTTATATCACCGCCCAACTCCCTCGCAAGGAGGGACTCTGGGCGGTTCACAACAAAACAATTTAAAATCAGTAAAAACATAAATAATACAAATATAAAATACAATTAAGTATTATTAAAATACAACTATCCCACTGAAATCCCTGTAGATATTTGCCTCCATCAGGATTCTAAGTACAGATAAACTTTTACCTTGAATCACTCCTATTCTAGAATTACTCCTATTCTCTTTTCGAGGCATATTGTGGTTGCAAATCCTCTCTCCTGTCCCTGGCTTTTACGCCTAGGTTGGGTCACATGGGAACTTTCCACCATTCAATAATATAGTAAGTGTCCATTGTTGCCCACATGGGGGATAAGAGGGAGCAAGTTATATCACTAATTATGATGTCATCATGCAAATGACAATTATGTACTGTATGTCAATTGTGTCATGACCTAACTGATGTAAATATATCACTTATATCACTTACATGATGATAGCATTATCATTATTAACAACATTATTATTTAAATTTGTACGCTGCTGAATCCTGACTGTCTCATGGTAGCCAACAGCAGCAGAAGTATATAATATAAATAAAACATCCATGGTAAAACTCAAAACATAACACGAACATGAAAAGAAAATAGAATTACAAGCAATAAACAACATTTCAGACAGAAGATGAATCCCCGAAAGTCCTCCAGAAAAGTTCAAATGTATGCTGTCCAGAAGGCCAACAATAAGGGAACCAATCCAATACCAAAATGTAGGTGATATCATTGTAGCTTTACCAGATGCCCATGTAAGTGCTCATCTGTTCTGATGTATCCATAGGATACAAAAACAACAAAACTTCAAAATAAAATAAAATAAAATAAAATAAAACCTCAAAGAGGATTGAATTAAAACCAACCACAAAATGTTGTGGATTTAATTGCCTTATCATGCAGGACAACTGTCTCAAAATTCCTTATTCAAAGTGTTGACCTGCTTCTATTTCATTCTACAAGTAACAAGTATCATGCACTGAACAATAAGACACTGAGCTTTTCTTTCCTTTCTTTCCACAATATTGGGAGACTTGTTGCTTTGATACTGTTGTCAAGAACATGAAATTATGAGATATCATTATCTAAACAACTAACTGCAAATTTCCCGGTTAAGAGTGAAATAACTTGCCTCCTTAATGATTCATCAGAAGGTTGTTAAAATCAGAAAGTATCCATCTTAATTTACACAGGGATATATTTCCATTTGTACAAAATCTCTTTTGAATACTCAGTTTAAAAACTGGCATAACATCTTGTGACCTTTTAAATAATCTTGATAATAAAAACATCTTCTTAAAAAAAAATACTGTTATCAATCCTCATTTAATAACCCTGAGGCTCACTGAGTGAATGAACTGAGCTGCAACAGGGAAGAAGGAAGGATGTAGATTTTGTTTGATGCTTGATTCTACCAATTATTGTTTTTATTATAGAGTCTTCCTATATATTTTTAAAATGAATTTATTTTACAAAGATTTTAATTGTTAGCTGTCCTGAGTTGTATATAAACACTAGCAGGGAGGGATATTTAGAGCTTAAGCACTATGTAGGACAGCTATCAGCTAAAACCAGTCGAAAGCATTCTTTGTAGAAAATGAATATAAAAATATAAACATTTATTTAATTTTAAGCAAAACTAAGACACAGTTGCCTTGTAATACAAATTATCTAATTTATTTTAGGTTATTCTGCCTGTATGCATAAGATAGAGGTTATATAATTTGAAAACTTTCATCACACAGAACAACCCTAGTAACTGCAAGTTACCACTTGAAAAAAGAACTATTAAGGGGACAATATATATATATACTTTGACAGAATAAAAGGTCTAAAAGAACCAACAATGGCTTATCTATTTAAATGCTGCTAAAATTGATGGGGGTTTGAGCACTAATTAGTATTCGTAGGTTTAATGAAAATTTACCTTATACCTTGTGTTTACAACTAAGTCAACATCTAGAGATTTATTTTTCAAATTTTGGTGTACCTAAAGGAGCCATGGATTCCTTAGGCTGTTTCTAGAGAGGTATGCCCTGACAAATTCTGCAGCTTTTCTAACTAAACAGGATGGATCAGTACATTTATTTATGGTTTCAGTCACTTTTCACAGATTTTCACAAAACCATTTCATCCTGTTTCCACACAACTCAATGATTTAAATCAAATCCACATGAAAATTTTCATATCAATACACATTTTGAATATATTTTCTCTCTAAATAAGCATCTCAAACATTACCTTTAGTAAAAAAAAAAAAAAATGGTAGCAAACAGTGGGGTGGAATTCTAATCCATTTTTAATAGAGAAAATGAGGAATTTGCAATTATCTTTTTTCTTCCATCATGCACAGGGTTCACACCTTCTCTGAAAGAGCCTCTGTAGAATTTCTTTGGAAACTTCAGAGGTCCAAGCTTGGGGAAAGGGTTTCCTTTGAAATGGCCTTAAAGAAATTGCTTTGGCATATAAACTGTTTTCAGTTTTCCACATAAACAAAAACCAAAGTGAAATTCCAAACTGATGAATATTCAACTCAGTATACCAGGGGAATGCAACTTAAGGTATATGCCTTATGTCTCTGTATTACAAAAGGAGTGTTGTTTGAATTAGAAATTAATTGTGGAGTCCTTGTGAAGCACTGATGATGTTACCTAGTTGGGTAATGAAATGTCTGCACATAAACAACCAAGCTCAGAGAGCATCAAGGGTTCAACCTTGACCTACAGATATTCTCTTCTATTAGAAATTAATCTCTGAAGCTGAACACTATTTGACAGGAATAGTGGTAATCTTACTTGCACTGTACACAAAGAAAAATCCTTCTTTCAGGCTACAAAAATGGTTTTCAAACATACTGTTGTCCAAGAAAGTAATTCGAAAGATATTTTACCTCCAAACAGATATTTTTCTCCTGTCAAAACTTTCAGAGGACTGTTACTCCGAACAGAAGAGGCTTCATCACCATCAATGGTGAGAACTGCAAAATTTTCTTTTGCTAAGAATCGAACCTCATGCCACTGCCCATCACAGAGTCCTGCACCTAGAAGGACAAATGGGAAAGAAAAAAGGAAAGAAAGAAGTTTATTCAGTTTGGTTCTAATGTACTGTTTTGAATCCACTGAGATACTGTGATACAGGTTTTAAAGCATATTCATAAAGTACTAAATCAGATGTAATTATACATAGAATATATTCATTTATTATGGAAAATTAAATGAATCTGCAATATATAGTGCTACAACTAATTTTAATTGCTTTCTCTGAATCCCAAATTCTGTGACCATCCTAAATCAGAGCAGCCACTTGGGAGGTTAGAATCAAAGCAAAGAACTGGCTCTGAGTCAGCTCAGTTTTTGAATGGAGGGTTGATCATAGGTCTCCCAGCTTCCCATTTCAACAAAGTACTGATTCTGCTACCTGACCTTATAACTTTTTGTGAAATGTCCTTACCTTGAAAGTTGGGAGAGATTGAAATTACACACACAAATTCAGCTCTGCAGCTTACTCTCTATTTCTAATATGTTTCTGAGGTCATTCTCTTCATCATATATTAGCGTGGTTAATAAATTAAAAGCAGAGTAAGATTTGAAAGATTCTGTACAACAGAGGAAATGTACCACAGCTGGCAATACTCTAGAAAAGGGCAAATACTATTGTCTTCTCTTCACCAGGAAACTAGATTAAATGTCATCTTCATCTCCACAGGATTAGACCCCATCTTCATCCCAACTGTCTACTTTTGTGCATATTTTGACTTTTTGAATGGTTGCTATTGTAAAGATAGGGACATATACAGTCGTGTGAAAAAGAATGTACACCCGCTTTGAGTTCTATGGTTTTACATATCAGGACATAATCATCTGGTCCTTAGCAGTTCTCAAAAGTAGGTAAATACAACCTCAGATTAACAACAACACATGACATATTACACCATGTCATCATTTATTTTACAAAAAGAAAGCCAAAATGGAGAAACCATGTGTGAAAAACTAAGTGCACCTTATGATTCAATAGCTTGTAGAACCACCTTTAGCAGCAATAACTTGAAGTAATTATTTTCTGTATGACTTTATCAGTCTCTCACATCATTGTGGAGGAATTTTGGCCCACTCTTCTTTACAACATTGCTTCAGTTCATTGAGGTTTGCGGGCATTTGTTTATGCACAGCTCTCTTGAGGTCCCGCCACAGCATTTCAATCAGGTTGAGGTCTGGACTTTGACTGGGTCATTGCAACACCTTGATTCTTTTCTTTTTCAGCCATTCTGTTGTAGATTTGCTGGTGCACTTAGGATCATTGTCCTGTTGCATGACCCAATGTCGGCCAAGCTTTAGCTGTTGGACAGATGGCCTCACATTGGACTCTAGAATACTTTGGTATTCAGAGGAGTTCATGGTCAACTCAATGACTGCAAGGTGCCCAGGTCCTGTGGCTGCAAAACAAGCCCAAATCATCACCCCTCCACCACTGTGTTTGATGGTTGGTATGAGATGTTTGTGCTGATATGCTATGTTTGGTTTTCGCCAAACATGGCGCTGTGCATTATGGCCAAACATCTCCACTTTGGTCCCATCTGTCCAAAGGACAGTGTTCCAGAAGTCTTGTGATTTGTTCAGATGCAACTTTGCAAACCTAAGCCATGCTGCCATGTTCTTTTTAGAGAGAAGAAGCTTTCTCCTGGCAAGCCTTCCAAACAAACCATACTTGTTTAGTCTTTTTCTAATTGTACTGTCATGAACTTGAACACTTGACATGCTAACTGAGGCCTGTAGAGTCTGAGATGTAACTCTTGGATTTTTTGCAATTTCTCTGAGCATCGCATGGTCTGACCTTGGGGTGAATTTGTTGGGATATCCACTCCTGGGAAGATTGGCAACTGTCTTGAATGTTTTTCATTTGTGAATAATCTTCCTCACTGTAGAATGATGGACTTTAAATGGTTTGGAAATGGGCTTATAACCCTTCCCAGATTGATGGGCAGCAACAATTGCTTCTCTGAGATCATTGCTGAAGTCTTTACTCTTTGGCATTGTGTTAATACACACCTCAATACTCAAGACCAGCAAACTCCTAATGCTTCGGCTTTTATAGAGGTAGTCACATTTGCTGATGATCAATTGATCAAGGGCATTTGTTTAGCAGCACCTGGCTGCTACTTAGCCTCTTCATACCTATGGAAGCAGTAAGGGTGTACTTAGTTTTTCACACATGGCTCTCTATTTTGGCTTTCTTTTTGTAAAATAAATGATGACATGGTGTAATATGTCATGTGTTGTTCATCTGAGGTTGTATTTACCTACTTTTGAGAAGGACCAGATGATTTTTATTATGTCCTAATACATAAAACCATAGAACTCAAAGAGGGTGTAGTTTCTTTTTCACACGACTGTATATAGGTGGTAGAGGATAAATTTTGAAATTTAATTCAGGATCCCATTCTTCTTCAATTAGTTAACATATCCTGAAATAACAGCACTGTTCTGAAAATGTGAAATCAGCAAGTATTTCTCATTATTAATTGTAGACAAAGAATTCTAATGAAGTAGATGAAGCTGAGGAACATGTATCAGACATAAATTCACACTCAAAAGTCTTCCAATCTTATTCTGTTTTATTTTATAATTGCATTTTTCCTAGTTTTATCCTCTGCATGCATTATTTTATAAAATTCTTAACTTGCTTATTTAAACTATGCAACCAAAAACCTCTTGTGACTCGTAAGAACTCTGCTTTCATGTGCAAATTAGATATGCTAATGAAACATATTCTTACTAGAATTTCTTTTAAATGGCATTACTTTAAAATTCGGACTCTTGAGATTGTCACTTTGATTGAACAAGAAGAAACAGATGTTTCTGTTATAAGAGACATGGAGGAAGAAATGGTTTAATGAGTATCTTTTTTTTTTTTTTTGGCAAGATCTTAAAGTCTAGTAAGAAATAGCAAAAGATTCCATATGCAAATTATTTTTCAAACAACATTACAGCAACTAATTTTCATATGTCTTTATGGTTGATCTTGAGAGATCAATCAGAATGGAGCAATCTATGAACCGCAATAAATGAATGTTAGTACTAAAGTACTCTTGTTAATGGTTTTTAATGTCAATACATTTATTGACTGAATAGTGCAATAAAAGAGTGTTTCCATAACTATTAATCTGCTGGTAAGTTAGAAAGTCAGGAAGGCATACAAGCAATCTGAATTCAATCTATCGTTGAACAATTTGTTGATAAGACTGAAGAGAATCTTTATAGGGCCTGGTGGCCCATCCCATAGTCACACACATACCTTGGACTCTTATATCACATGATTACATCTGAACTGGCTGCATGATACCACTCTGGCTATCTCTGATTGTGGTGCAAACCAGCCACTAAAGATGCCATAGCACAGTACACTCAGTAATAAAGAAATAAAATAAGCTTTAAAAAAATGTGGGGTTTCTAAAACCTATTAAGACAATTTAAATAATCTCTTATTGAAATCAAGATTCCTCAATACATAATTGTCTGTAACTTTTTAAACTACACCAATTGAATTGGCAAAACACTACAGTGACTAAGAAAACACCCTTTCATGTAACCATGTTTTATGTATGCAGTGATGTTTTAGGTGTATTTGTAACCTAAACATAGCCCTAGACACCTTGTGATCAGTGCAGCCTTTCATCCATATGATAGCAAGCCTGAAACTGCAGCAACGTTCTGTAGGTAACTGATGAGAACTGAGCACAAAAGCAGGGAATGCTGTTTTTGCTACCATGTCCATCATCCTCACTGTAGGTAGGTCTAGAACAGGGTTACTCAATCTCGGCAACTTTAAGATGTGTGGACTTCAACTCCCAGAATTCCCCAGCCAGCATGTTGACTGGGGAATTCTGGGAACTGAAGTCCACACATCTTAAAGTTAATAAGGTTGAGAAACCATAGTCTAGAAAGTACTATCTTACATTTCCATAAAGTTGCTGACACTGGCTCATTGGAAGAAAGTTAAATGGTAGCTCCATCTGGCAGTTGCTACTGCCATTGATGTCACTGGCACTTTCATATACGAAAGGGGCCTCTTAAAACTTGGATCCAGGACACCAGTGCCCTGGGTTACAGAAGGAGATGATTTGTCAAAGTTCTCCCAGGCTAGAGTACATATCCTGTGAACTGATATAGCTCGGTGGATCAATAAACTGTGCAGGACTATTCTAGCAAACACAGATTAAGGGTTCAGTTCATTTGCATCTGCAACAGCTGAGTTAGTGGTGGATATGCTTCCTTTTGAGAAATATATAAAATTCAGGTAGGAAATGCAAGACAATTTTTGTAACTATTAGGTCAGATAATTGTTATGCTTTACATCAAGAGTTACCAATATCTTCTGGTGGTGGCCATCTTTGTATGGACAGCTAATACTAACAATAACAACAACAACAACAACGGGAAATATTTTATTCACTTTGCTAGAAATTCAGATTCTTTTAAGCGACATTTGTCCTCAGTGATGATGTGTATTTTGTGGAGTGAAGAAGAATGAGGGAGGAGAGTACTCACAAATTAGTTAAGCACTATTGTATATTCTCTCTTATTTAATTATTTGATACCCCTATTATTTTAATTTTTAATTTGTTAATTGTTAATGGTGTAGTTTTAATGTTTGCATTAGAAAAAATAAAATGAAATAAACCTGTGAAAAACGTCACCAACCACAGTACTACATAACCAATATTACATTATGAATTATATTTCTCAAACAGTAACACTTCACTCTGACCATCCATTTATTCTTAAGACCAGGAATTTAATGGCCACCTACCAGCCAAGAAAATAATACAGCCACTGCCAATTAGAACATAAATAGAATGATGATAGAAAAAAGCCTTACATTTCTTTTTAAAAAATGATAATTTCAGAGCCCTTGAACTTACTGTATTTATATAAAATAATTATATGTTGCTTTTCAGTTCAGTTCACAGAGTAACAGCAAAAATATAAAAGCAAATGATAATCATAAAAGCAAACAACCCAAATAGTTAAAACAGTAACAGATTAAAAACAGCTGGGTTATATAGCGGAAGACCTGGACCATATAAACTATGGGAATGGCATTCTGTCTTGTGTCACATCTGAAAAGATCTATCTCCAGCCTCCTGACTCCTGACGATAATGTCCCATGGTAGAAATCTTTTGATATTAAACACAGAATTCAGGGAACATCATGTAGGTGACAGTGATCTGGACTCTACAGACTCAGTAGATTGGGAATTCCATGTTCCAGAAACAATGTCTTGTTCCTCGGATTCAACTCCCTGCATTTTCAGCAAATGAAGGAAAGCATTTCAAAGCTATAAATGTGTGGTAAAAGCATTTTTGAAACATTTACTAACCCTCCCACTGGAGATTATAGATATTATTGTGCCACGTTGCATAGCAAGGTTTTGTTTTTTAAGGGACTTTCAGAATGCATTACAATGCATGTCTGCTCAGAGCACCAAAACTAAAAGAAGAGTACAGTACAGGCAATGTGATTTCAGGTTAATATGAAATAAAGGCAGATCAGGGAAACAATAGTTACAAATGATATGTATCTGCAAAAGATGGAAAGTGGAATGTAGTAGATTTTTGCAGTTTCCTTTGGTACCTTTTGAACAGCAGTTTTTGCACTGAAAATTGATTTCCCCCCCAGATTCCTGGTCCTCATATACCTATGAGGAACAGTCACCAATTTAAGAATAAATTTCCTCCCATCTCCAGTTCCATTTATGCTGCATTTGCAGTTGTAGAGTATAACTCATACCAGTTAAATTATTTAGTTTTGAACTGTTTGTCCAGAACAAAATGAATGGGAAAATAAGTATCTTCTGTGCTACTCTGGATTAAGGTGAATATTATCATGGAAGAATATAATGCTAGCATTACTTAAACTGAGTGCACAGATCCTTTTTTTTTTAAAGTCATTTGTAGTAGAAAGGATCTTTTTCCTTCTGACATATGTCTCACCCTCCTCTGGGTGTTGTAGCAAACCTGGGACACTTCTAAAATGCTCAAAGCAGCGGCTTCTTTGTATAGTAGTTCCTTTGTCAGCTGGAATACAGCCATTGTATTGAAATTGGTTTCAGAAAAACACAAAGTCTTCCATTGTGGCAAATGGAAACAAACAGTTTAATACAAACCTTGGCAGTGGAGCAATGGCTGACAGCTGAGATGACTAAAGGACCAATCCTAAAGGCATGGGTTAGCAGGGGTGTGGAAATTTACTTTAGCAACGTCAATGTCATCAATGTCACTCAGAACTAGTAACTCAATATGAGATACATTCATAGACAAAAATCCGTAAAAGATTCAAGCTGGCACACGTAAAAGAAACATTATCCTCTTTCTTTCATCCCCAAGTTCTCTACTACATCCCACTTGAACACAGGGCATCTACATGCACACAATTCAGTCATACGTATCAGAACTGCGTAGTGGTTAAGGTGTTGGACTAGAGACCAAGTTCAAACCTATCCTTGGACATGGAGACACTGTGGGTAACCTGAGACCAGTCATTTTTTCTCAGCCTGTCAGTCCTCCAAGGTAGACGAGATTAGGAAACCAAAGTCACATATGCTATACTACTTTTATTATACAGTTTTAGAAACAGAATCTTGCAAGTCTGAATGAGCTTCCCACCTCCCTCCCTTTATCTTTGTGAGAACTGGGGAGGGTCTTGTCTGAGATGCTTACTTGGGTTATAAATCTGGCCCAGACTCAGATTTCTTTTATCTGATCTTTGTCTTTGCTGTGGCTCTTCTTCCTGTTCCTCAAGGTTATTCCTTCTTCCCATTAGACAGCCTACCTACTTTAATATTGGGGGGGGGGGGGGGGGAATGATAGGAAGAAACACTGTGTACACAGCCTTGAACTCCTAGAGAAAAGGTGAGATATAAATCTAACAAAAACATAAAATATCTATTCACACATACACCACCCATTTGCACATATATTTCATCCATGCCCCCTTTCAGTAACATTTCATCAGAATCATGTTCCGAACTGCCCACCCAGCTCCTCTCTCATTCTCAGTTTCACCCTCACAAAATTTGTCCACCATAGCTCAACTGACTGACAGGAAACAGCTAAATGGGGCACAGTTAAGTGGGAAAAATGACTCCTTCTATTCCCTTTTTTCCATGCCCAGCTATTTTGTGCCAGTGGTGGAACAGGGCAGAAAGATACAAGCAAGAGGCCAAAAAGAGGCCAAAACCAAAAGAAGGATGACAAGAAGGGCTGGGCTAGCAGAAAGGAAGAGGAGGTAGTGGGCTAGATGGAGAACCAGATGGGTAAGATGCCAGTTATGGCAGGTCCTTGTCACTGCCTAGAACTTTGGAACTTTATCTTTGCAATGACATTTTGTACATGGTGAAAAAAAATGGCTCCAAGCTGGCAAAGGAGTGAGATAAGGCTATATACTCTCTTCTTATTTATTCAACCTATGTGCGGATTATATATTAAGGGAAGCTGGAGTGGAAGAAGACGAGTATGATTTTAAAACTGGAGGAAGAAACATCAATAACCTGCACTATGGTGATGACGCTACCCTGACAGCCAAAAATACAAAGGATCTGCAAGCTCTAGTAATAAAAGTCAAGGAGCACAATGAAAAAATTGGGTTAAAGTTAAATATAAGGAAGACCAAACTAATGACAATAGGTAAAACAGCCAATCTTAAAATTGACAATGAAGATATCAAAGTGGTGGATAGCTTCTGCCTTTTAAGGATCAACCATCAACAGTAAAGTAACAAGCAGTCAAGAAATATGCCACAGTCTAGCACTTCATACAGCAGCCATGAAGGTGTTGGAAAAGATATTCAAATTCAGTGATGTCTCCATACTTACAAAGATCAGAATTGTGCAAGCCATAGAGTTCCCTGTGATACTCTATGGAAGTGAAAGTTGGACTTTGAAGAAGCAGGGTAGAAAGAGTATTGACATTTTTGAACTTTGGTTTGGAGAAGACTTCAGAGAATACCATGGACAGCCAAGAAAACAAACCAATGGATCGTTGAACAACTCAAGGCATAAATGACAAGGCTTAAATTATCCTACTTCAGACACATTATGTAAAGAC
This sequence comes from Liasis olivaceus, assembly GCA_030867105.1. NCBI lineage: Eukaryota > Metazoa > Chordata > Lepidosauria > Squamata > Pythonidae > Liasis > Liasis olivaceus. Next base: position 55,990,761 of record CM061351.1, on the reverse strand, counting down.
CTAACTCTCTGGAGAAGGCTGTAATGCTGGGAAAGGTGGAAGGAAAGAGAAAAGGATGACCAGCAGTAAGGTGGATAGACTCAATTATAGTAGCAATTGGAAAACCATTGGAAGAGCTGAAGGACCATGTTAGAGACAGATCATCATGGAAAAAAATCTGTCTAGAGTATGTAGTCACTAAGAATCCACAATAACTTAATGGCATCTAATCATCATCATCATCATCATCATCTTAATCACTAAAAGGTAAGTGTTTGTGTGTAAATGACAAAGAGAAAGGCATTCATGGCAGGTGACTATCACCTATTAGGCTTATGATCACTAGGCAGTAAAACAGAAAAGTCAAATTATTTTTTCCAGATGATTGGACCCTTCAGTTGGCAATGACTCTTTAAAATAACTTTTGTTTGAAAGAATATTTTAACAACATGCTTAAACAATACTCTGGATAATGGTTACCACAAGATATTATATGCAATTAATACAGTATAACGACAAACTTGGTAGTTTGGAAGATAGGCAGCCCAAAGTGTTCTTACCTTTTCTCAGATTTAATGAATTAAAACTAAAGTTTTGCCTGACAGTTTATTCATAAGTAATTTCTTTAGAAATTGTTCTTTTTAGCCATGAATAAAAAGCATACAAGATGACCTTTTTATTACTCTGCAAGGCAAATAAAATATACTCATTTAGCCAATATTATCCATTAGCAAAATGAAGCTATTGAAGCTACAAGCCTACGGGTGATATAATAAACTTGAAATAGCAAGGATGGCCCATCTCCTATTTATAGAATGATGTGAGCATGTTTGGATGCCACAGTAAGTTTGAAATCTAACAAATACTGGCTTGAGTCATCACAAGTTACCATTGATGTAATTCATACTAAGCTATTACAAGAAAGCTTATTTATTTCATTTATTTTCTCATTGGCTACTCCAATTGCTAGCAACTCTGAGCAGTGTATCTCAACAGCAATTAATCAAGTTAAAAAAATAAATCCAGAAAATAAACATGGGCAGGGGGGCTTGGTCTATTTATAGCTTCCAGCTTACATGTTCAAACTGTAAAACAACTGCCCCAGTATGAGAATGCTATACCAGCTTTGTTAGTCTTTGACCAATTTTCCTTACGATGTATTAATTTCTATCTTCCTACTCAACAGTGCCATTCACAGGTCACACAAACATGGAACCAGGTTGTGCCTTTCCTCACTCTTTGCCTGAATAAGTTCCCCAGTGCATATATCCTAATAGGTGGGGATTTCAACGCAAGAGCTGGTAGTAATAATGAAGTTCTCTGCACGTTTCAATGCCTGTCTTCCCAAAGAAGTAACTGAACTCCATTTATGCCCAGGTCCTTCAAAGATACAAAATATAACCTAGCTGGCTTAAGGTTGCTGCATCTCATAAATAGGCTTAACCTACAAATTTCCAAAATGGCGACTGGGAGCAAACACCAGCTGCTGCACTAGACTAGGCAAGGCAAGGTGAAGGTAAAGGCAAGGGAGATGATCATCGCAGCCAGGTTTGGTTTTTACCTGGCTGTCCTGGGATTCTTTTGCACTGGTCTGTGAAGTTTGGGGGTGCCTTGGTCCCGCAGGCCCAGTAAGTTGAACGGCGCAGAGAGCAGCCTGAGATTGAATGGCGCAGCGGGCGGTCTGAGCCAAATGGTGCAGCAAGTGGCCTAAAATGCTGGTGGTGCCTGGAAGAGCTCAGTGGAGGTTGGCAGAGCCGGGCTGTGCAGCTGAGCCAGGCTGCACAGCTGAGGGGCATAACTGATGGTGTAGCCAGAGGCCTGATCCTAGTGGTGCAGTGAGTAGCCCAAGGTCAAGCAGCACAGTGGGCATCCCAAATTGAGTGGCATCTCAAAGCAGCATTATTGGAATCCTATATTGGAACCCCACTGAAGGCCAATTCACCAGATTCCATCCACATTTGAAAGAAGTAGAAAAGACAATATAAGGCTGTACTTAGAAAGAAAGAAGAAAAAAAAAAAAACAATATCAGAAGAAAACATGGTCACAGCTAATCGAAGCTACAAAGTCCAAAAATTCTTTCCTATTCTGGCATACTATAACAGATTGTTCCCATAATGGCATTACACACTTGCATTGTAGCATCCCCTCAAGTACCTGGGTACATCATTTCCAAGCCCCTTATTGCAATCCTCACACTAACAGCAATGTGATGGATGTACCTTTATCTTCACTACTGCAGGGCCCCCCAGTTACATGCAAGGAAGTTAAAAATCTCATTAACCAGCTTAAGTGTGGTAAAGCCCTCGGGAGTGACCATATCCCCCCTGAGCTAATTAAATCCAATTCAAATTGGCGGGCTCCTGTATTGGCCTCTCTCTTTTCATACATTAACCACACTGCTAAGATTCCAGAGGACTTGGGGGTAGCTATAATTGTTCCATTATATAAAAAGGGTAATAGGAATGATCTGGCTAATTATGGGCCAATTAATTTAGTGAATATCATTAGCAAACTATATGCCAGGTAACTGTTCACCAAACTCCAAATGTGGGTAACAGACGAGGGAATAATCGACCCCAAGCAAGCAGGTTTCAACCGGGATGATCCACTATAGACCATTGCCTGGTCCTTCAACATCTGGCAGACAAACATACAAGCCACTTTGATTTGAACCTATATGCAGCCTTCATTGATTTAAAGGCAGCATTTGATAGTATCTCAAGGGTTAGACTCTGGGACGTTCTAAGTGGATCCTCTATAGACAAAAGACTCTTGCTTCTAATTCACAAGTTATATGATAAAACCAGCCTGAGAGTGAGATGTAACCTGGGAGGGGACCTTTCTGATTTTATCCAGACTATCAAGGAGGTGAAACAAGGATGTATTTTAGCACCATTGCCTTTTATCATATATATCAACTCTCTGATTAAAACCCTCCCAAGAGTTGATATTCATTCGCCTAAATTAGCTGATAGACATCTTCTAATTCTACTCTAGACTGACAATGCAGTTATCTGTCTTCTATAGGCATGAAGCAGGCACTAAGAACATCCTACTGTAATGAGGAACAATTAGTTATCAACCATGATAAATCTAAAATTTTAGTTTTTTTCCAACAAAAGACAAAAGCACAAGTGGACAATTTATTCCCATGAATTAGAGCAAGTCAAATGTTTTAAATACTGGGGCATAGTATTTCAGGTTTCCAGGAAATTAACAGCCCAGATAAATTATGCTACTACTACTGCCCAAAAGAGTGCACTAGCAATAACTAAATTTTATAGGCAACAGGGGGCAAATGTATGTATTCTGGTGGCAATCAAATCGCTTATGGATAAAACAGTTGCCCAACTATTATAGGGGATACAACTTGGCCCACATACAAACCTAAAGGCTTATGAAACCATCCAGTCAAATTTCCTTAGGATTTTGTTTGGTACCCCAAAATATACCCCTAATGCAGTCTTGAGGCTTGAAGTTAACATGTCAAGTATTTTTCCAGATCGCTCTTAATTTGCTTCATCGATCTATCATAGTTATCATTCCTAACTGTTACACACCTTGCTGTTAAATATATCCCCAAGTATTTAATTTTCTTTGTGATTTGCATACCTAATTCCTCTATCAATTCTTTTTTCTGCCTTTCTGTATGATTCTTCACAATTAACTTAGTTTTTTCTTTATTAATTTTCAACCCTGCAAACTTGCCATATTCTTCTATTCTTTCCAGCAGTCTTTTCCCTGATTTCCTAGGTTCCTCCAAAATGAAGACCAAATCATCTGCGAATGCCTGTAGTTTATATTCTTCCTTTTTAATTTTTAAGCCTTTTATTTCTTTATCCTGTCTTATCTTTCTATTCAAAACCTCCAGTGTTAAAACGAATAACAATGGCGATAATAGACACCCCTGTCTCGTACCTTTTTGGATATCAATCTTATCTGTCATTTCACCATTCAGTATTATCCTCGCAGTTTGCTTATGATAAATCGTATCGATCATTTTAACAAATCTGTCCCCAAAATTCATAACTCTCAGTTGTGATAGCATAAAATACCAATTCACATTATCGAAAGCTTTCTGTGCATCTAAGACTATTAATGCCATCTGCTTCTCAGAGTGAGTTTCATAATATTCCAAAGTATTCAAGATTATTCGTAAATTATTTCTAATCTGTCTCTTAGGTAAAAAAGCATTTTGATCTGTGTGAATAAATTCCTTTAGAAATCTCTTGAGTTTCTCTGCTATTATAGAGGCAAATATTTTATAGTCCACATTTAGCAATGAAATAGGTCTATAGTTCTTTATCTGGCATAGATCTGATTCTTCTTTTGGTATAAGGGAGATGAAGGCTTCCAACCACAACTCTGGAACCTTCGCAGTATCTATCAAGTCGTTAAAAACTTCCAGCATAGGAATATCTAACACATCTTGTAGAGTTTTGTATAGCTCCGCTGGTAATCCATCTGGTCCTGGTGCCTTGCCATTTTTTTGTCTCTTTATTGCCTCCACCAAATCCATCATCGTTATTTTCTCCTCCACCATTTTTTTCGTCAACTCTGGTACTTTAGGTAACTTAGCATTTTCTAAATATATTTTAGTTTCCTCTTTGGAGGTTATTTCTTGTTGGTATAACTGTTCATAATATTTCTGTACTATCTTTTTCTTTTCCTCATTAGAATGCTGCAAGATCCCTTTGTCATCCCTTAGTTGGTGTATGAATTTTTCCTCTTTCTCTTTTTTTAATCTGTAAGCCAACCATCTTCCTGGTTTGTTTGCATTCTCAAAGAAGTTCTGTTTTGCTCCTTTAATCTTCTGTGCTAACTCCTCCTTTTCCAGTAAAGTTAATTCATGTTTTTTTAAAGCCATTCGTTTTTTAACTTCTTCTTTATATGGGTTCCTTTGCAGAACTTTCTCCAATGTTTTATATTCTCCCTCTATCTTTTCTTTAACATATCCTCTTCTCTTATTTCTTTTTATTGTATATGTTATTGTCAAGGCTCTTGTGTACGCTTTAAATGTATCCCACACATTTTGGGTTGATGTTTCTTCATTTTTATTTTCTTTAAAGAAGAAACCCAATTCCTTCTCCATCAATTGTACATATTCTTTCTCTTTTAAGATAGCCTGATTCATCGTCCATCTAGACCTCTTTTTCTGTCCCTTCCAGGTAACACTTATCGGATTATGATCTGCCCATAAACTTGGCTCAATATAGACTTTTTGTAGGTTATTTATAAGATCAACTGAAACCCACAACATGTCTATTCTAGACCAGGAGAGGTGTCTGTTAGAATAAAATGTATACTCTCTTTTTTCTGGATTTATTTCTCGCCAAGCATCATGAATACCTAGTTCATCTGTCATATTAAAAAATGTCTTTGGGAGTATTCTCCTTTCTTTTTTAGTTACTGTCCCAGTTTGATAATCCATTTTAGCATCTACAATTGCATTGAAGTCACCTAATAAGCATATATTTTGATATTCCAGGTCTGATATTTTCACATGTAAGTCTCTATAAAAAGCCTCTTGCCCAATATTAGGAGCATAAATAGCAACTAGCAGCATTTGAATCCTGTACATCATCAATTCTACTATTAATATCCGTCCGTCTTCATCATTATATATGTGTCTGGATTTTATCGTATCTTTAACATATAGTACTCTTTTGTTTTGGTGGGACAATGCGGTATATATTTTCCCAAGTTTTGAGTGTTCCAAAATTTTACTATGCTGTTTTTTAATATGCACTTCTTGTAGGCAAATTATATCAAGTTTTAATTTTTGCAATTTATCAAATATCCTTTTTCTTTTCACCACCGAATTTAATCCATTAAGGTTAAATGTTATCCATTTTATTTCTTCCCCCATTTCTAATTATATTTAGGATTAGTTGCTCTAGTTGCTCTCATCTCCCTATGTTCCTGCAGCTCCTTAGGACTCACCACCTGTTCTTTCTCTTTATCTTCTTGTACCTTCTGTCCTCTTTCTGATGTATCTCTCTATCTCCTATTTGCCGTTCCTGTGGATTACTCTGTTCCTTCCCTCTTATTCCCCCTTCCTCTAGTGTTTTCACATATTCATAAAAAAATACTTCTGCCTTTTCTATTGTGTCCAGTCTATGTCTTTTTTGCTCCCATGTAACCAGTACTCCCTCCAGGTTTAACCATCTAAAATTAATTTCATATTTTATCAACTGTTTAGTTAGGAATTGGTAGTCCCTTCTCCTATCCCTCACCCATCTTGGGATTTGTCTCAAAATCTTTACTTCCTTCTCTCTGTACTTTAACTTTCCCTCTCTTATTACCTGTAAAATTTCATTTCTTGTTGTTTTCTTTGTGAACCTAACATGTACCTCTCTCGGGAGTCTATGTCTCATAGCATATCTAGTATATACTCTAAATATTTCATCTATCTCCCCTGAAATTCTGTGAACTGGTGTATCTAAGAGCTCTGCCAACAATACTGATATTATCTCTACCAGATTTTCCCCCTTCTCCTCGTCTATATTCTGAAAGTGAAGATAAAAATCTGCCTTGTCCATCTCCAGCATTGCAATTTTCTTGTCCTTATCTTGATCTGCCTGCCTATATTTATAATCCACCTCTTCTACCTGCTTCTCAATTTGATCAGACTTCTCTTCAACCTTTTGTATTCTTTGCTCAAATTTTCCCATTACTTGTTGCATTTTCTCTAGTTTTTCATCCACGCTACCCACGTCTCTTCTAATATCTCTAACATCGGTTTTCACCGTCTCTAAGTTTATATTCATAATCTCCATTTTTTCCATCATCATCTGCATCATTGCTTTCATCTCCTGTTGCTATTGATTATCCTTTTCCTGCTGTAACATTGATGTAATAGAGCGTTGTGCTCCCGGACTTATATTTGATTGTATTGGTACTGTAGCAGACGCCGCTATCACCTTCCTCGACATTGTGGAAATAGTCCAGAGATATAATTTCAATTAGAAACACTGTAAGCTTTATAGTCCAAATTAGTTCTCCCCAATCAGTCAATCAATTATAATCCAATTGGCCCACTCCCAATACAAAACTCAAAAAGAATTTGTCCAGAATCCAGGGGAAGCATTTACAACTTTCATTGGTAGGAAGAATAGCAACAGTTAAGATGAATATACTGCAAAGGTTGTTATTTTTATTTCAAACAATACTGATAAAACTAGAGAAGAAATTCTTTAAGGATCTTAATAAAATCGTGTTAAAATTTGTTTGGCAGGGAAAAAAGGCAAGAATTAATTTGAAAATGCTACAAGATACACGAAACGGGGGGGGGGGTTTGGCCTGCCGGACTGGGAATTATATTATCAAGCAGCAGGGCTAGTTTGGATAAAAGAATGGGTAGAACTGAGAAATGTAAGATTATTAACATTGGAAGGGCACGACTTACTGACTGGTTGACATACATTTTTGTGGTACGAAGGAGGTAAAACCCATAGTTATTTTAAGATGCATTATATAAGGAATGCTTTATTAACAACTTGGGAGAAAATTAAAAAACAACAATATGGGAAAATCCCGGTATGGGTCTCAACAATAGAAGCACTCACACATCCAAATCTCATAGAAATGGAGAATGTGCTTAGATATAAAGATATCTTAAATGATAAGGGGGAGCTAAAAAAAAAACATGAGTTGGTGGAGCAGGGAATAGATATAACTTGGTATGTACAATGGCAAATACAATCAAGATATGAGAAGGATGTTAAACAATATGGAATTTATGGGAAACTGACAGAATTGGATGAGATATTGATAGGGAAAGATGAGAAAATGATTAAAAAATTACATGATTATTTATTAACATTTAAGATGGTGGAAGAACAAGTTAAAGGAACAATGATTGCTTGGGTAAAGAATTTTGGATATACAATAGATCTGGAAAAATGGGAGAATTTATGGGAAAAAAACTATACCTTGACAATGTCAACAGCTTACAAGGAGAATCTCTATAAAATGTTCTATAGATGGCACCTTCCCCCTTCAAGACTAGCAAAGATGTTTAAGAATAAATCCACTAAATGTTGGAAGTGCCATCAAAAACCAGGATCGTACTATAATATGTGGTGGACCTGCCCAGAAGTTAAAAAATACTGGAAGAAAATACGTGAATGGTTAAAAAGAATGACACTTCAATATATAGAAATGAAGCCACAGGTATTCTTATTAGGAATGATACCAGAAAACTATAATAAAGAAGATATATATTTGATTATTCATGTTTTGACTGCAGCTAGAATTGTATTTGCCCAGAATTGGAAAAGTGAAAAGATACCGAATGATGAAGATATAATAAGGAAGATATTAGATTGTGCAGAAATGAATAGGTTGACACTGGAGATTAGAGATAAGGAAGATACTGAATACTATAAAATATGGCAGGTTTTTTATACCTGGTTAGAGAGTAAATACGAAAAAGAGTAACAGAAAAAGTTAAGAAGTTCAATTAGATAATATGCGAAGTTTTATTTTCATTGATGATACATACATACTTGGATATATTAAAAATATGACAACATGATTATGCACATTTGTATCTGTAACCCGATTTGACTTGTTGTTCAATGTTTGGTAAGATTGTTTTTTAAGAACAAAAAAGCTCTAATAAATAATATAAAAAAACAAACAAACATGTCAAGTATTAAGACAATGGCCTGGACCAGGATTCTAATCTCAGGACTCAGAATCACATTTGACCCTACAGGCCTGTTGTCTCTGCTGTTATCAGACAGCTACGAATCCCATTGGCACCAAAGAAGAACTTCGTAGTTTTGGCTTCTCTGCTGAATATTTAGGCCAATGAACCCTTAAGAAGGTCAAATCAATAGTAAAAGAAAGAATTATGGACATTGATCGCCAAACTGATATCACCAATGCTCCTGAATTTTATTGCCAAATGTTAGATAGCCATAAGCCCTCTATTGCACTGTATCTATACAATCTAATCCTAAGCAAATACAGATGGGCCTTTTCTAGAGCCTGCTTTGATGCCCTCCCTTCAGCACTGCTGGTGGGAAGATTCCATGGGACTCCTTATTTACAGAGACTTTGCACTTGTGGATCCAGGTGGAAACTCTTGCCCACATCCTCATACGGTGTCCTTTTTATGATGCCACAAGATGTGCTCTGATCTCCCCAGTCATCTCTAAATTTGAGAGTTATACTGATAAATTTTATGTTTATTACTTTTAAAGGGACGCTAACTCTACACTCACACACCAGGTGGCCAAATATCTTCAAGTTATACAATTGTCCAAAACTTTTAATTAGATATGCTGTTTTATTATTCTATTGTTTTCTTTTTTTCCTTGAGAATGAATTGCTGTACCAAACTATTTCTCTTTTCCTACCATAAACGCTGGTCAAAGATGGCAATAAAGATACTACTACTAACATACATACATACATACATCAGCATCTATCAACACTGGGAGCATCATTTAATGCCAACATTCCCTCTAAACCAGGGAAGCAGATATGCAAGTCATGATGTTTTTTCAGTAGCAATTGGGTTGGTCAGCCAGGCGGTAGTGATGTTTGAAAAAGTGCATAGCATACTTTACATTCAGAAGCTCTCAAAATTATATAAAAGAGAAGTTCCATATTTTTATTCCACTGAAAATATAATTGTACATAAAATATGTATACATGTCCAAATAATGTTAAAAAGTAACTTAAGTAGGACTATCTGAGTTTAATACTACCGTTTAATCAGTTTCATCCCTGATCCATTACTTTCATTATTAGCATGAGCTACTGGTAGTTCCTCTCAGTTTTTGCTGTCTGCTCTTGTCACTTTTCCAGAAGGAATAAACAGAGTCACACACCTGCCCAACTCCCCTTTTCCTTTGCTTTGCCTACTTTGCTTTGCTTTTCTAGTGCTCAAACCCTCTTTTGGCCTGGAGCTTGGCAGAAGGTTTGCGAGCTTTGGCTTAGCTTCTGGATGTCAAGTCTCTCCTCTCTCTCCTTAGCAATCCCCTTTGCTTCATCTTTTCTTTCCCACTGCTGCTTCATCCCTCCTGCAGCCTAGAGCCCAGCAGAAGGTTTGCAGGCCTCTACCTGGCTCCCAAATGATAAATCTCTCCTCTCCTCTCTCTCTGTCTCTCCCTTCTCCCCTCTTTCTCTTTGCTTTCCCTTTTGCAAAAACATATTTTGTTAATATGTTGCCTTTGACAGCAAGTGGGAGATTGAATCTCATGCGTGGCTGTGCATAGGCATACAGCTTAGAAGGAACACTGCTTAATGTAACAAAGACAAAATCCAGAATCAAAGAGAACAACATCATACAATACAACCCCCAAAACCAGGTATTAACAGCCTTTTCTGAAAACCAGCTGGGTAGGAAAGCTTTGGATCTGGGATGGGATAGGGTGGGGGATATTTTTACAACTGCTGCCTCTTCATAGACCAGGAGCTGTGAGTCAAGCAGGATCCCCAATCTACAGATCAATGCCATATGGGGTATGAGTCCATCCAGAATTAAAGATGATATCTCCTAGAATTAGATGGTTTCTGAACCGATGGCCACTCTGTGTTGCTAAGATTAAGATTAATCTGTTCCTCTCCATTCAGTCCTTAACAGTCTCCAGCCCCCAAGTCCATATTTCGGTGCATGGTTTTTAATGATGACATAGGCAAGAGCAAATGACAAAGATGTGATTAGCTTTCAAATCACTGTGCAAATCAATGATGTGCATCTCTTTTGAAAAGAATATGAGTGCAATCCAAATGATATTTTACTACTGAAATGTAGAGTTCAGAATTCTCTAAACTGGATATTTAATGGCAACTTTATAGTAGTAATAGTGAATGAATGAGAGAAAAAGAGAGAGAAAGATTATTGTCTTATGTGATCTGAAGAAAAGAAATGCGCATGGAGGGGCACCAATACAAATACTGAATATTCAAAAGTATTTAAGAAATTCAGTGTATTTTTAATACATTTTTCTCCTTTGAGTTCTGTCTTTCTGCTCTTTATTTTTATTTCCTTTCATTCTAATAACCAATTCCTTCAATTTCATCCCCATCCGCTATCTCTCTCTCACACACACAAACAAACCTTTTCCCATTTAGGAAGGGCTGTAAGTCACAATATCAGCTATTTCATAGAGCCCTTTACAGTCGAGCATCAATTTCCCACATCATCTGTCACAGACACTGTAAGTAGTTCAAGATGGGATATCAATATGACAGGTCACAATCCTCCCAGGTCTGAGAATTAGGTGATCCATGGCATGAGACTTCTGTACTCTTAACTATCAGTAGGAATAATAACAGCTGGGTCCTCATAGTAACCTCAGGCAGTGCAAACCCTGCTGAGTTCTGGGTTTGTTTTTGGCGTGCCACGCTAATATCAGCTCGAGATAGCCAACTGAAATATGCAGTCAACTGACTGGCAGATGTCATAGATGGCCAGCCTATATTTCCATTTTTTTAAAATGTGTGAAAAAACCAGACTTTCCTTTCATCCCTTGTATATGCTAGATGCCCTGTCATACACAGAATTACTAATTATGAAACCATCATTGAAAATCATGAAAATAAATGATCCTTGCATTATCCTTTGCTTATGATAGCAACATCCTGATACTTAATAGAGGCTGTCATGAGCTGTTTATGAAGATAAATCATTGAGCTGCGCAAATCATGAGATGAATTGTAATAAATCAGTCACCTGGTTGTCCCAAAGGATCTTGTGACACTGTCAGTTAAACTTGGGTGAGCACAAGTTAGTTTTTACTCCAACAGAGACATTGTTGCCATTGACAACTCCACCACATTGGTGGCATGGAAATTGGTAGGGGACTTTTAATAGAAAACAGCAGCATTAGAAATTCTGTTCCCATGTAGAACTTTGGCACTTCATTTTGCCCTTCATCATTTGTCCACCTGTTACTCTCAGAAGGGAAAAAAAGTTTTAAGTGAAAATCCTGTTTTGTTAAGCCTGAGTGCTCCCATAAAAATGTTTCAATTTATAGAAAAGTTAATATAGCTATTAGCTTTGCTGTCACTCATGAAACACCAGCAGAGCTAGAAATGCTGGCGTTTGATGTAGCAGCATGACTTTTTATCAAATGGTGTGCTGTTGCGTTGTCAACCAGTGTCAGTCTGGTTACAGACTGAAAAAAGGAAGCTGCTAAATTAGGGACAGAATGAGGTTACACATACCATTCCACATAAAGAAACACAATTTAGCCTTGTATCAGATTGCCTTACTTTAAGGTAACATATAAGATAATTTACACAAAAGATAGAAAAATCACAAAGAAATTAGTGTATGTGGATAAGACTATTGCCTAGGACATCATTTTCTCCACGCTTACAACAAAATATAATCAGAAGGTCACCTGAAAATCTGAAATGACAATAATCACAGAAATTCGTGAAACCAATCTGAAGATTCTGAAATTAATCCCTTTGGGAGAGAAATTTGCAAAGACAGCAATCCCATACTGCAGAGGATTTGGAGACTCACAAAAGTTTCACGCAGGGGAAGTAAAAAAAGTCAAGATGGCAGCTATGATTGCATGATCAAAGCCTCACCCCCTTTTTACATATTGAGGAATTGTGAGGGAAGAAAAAACATTCAAGATGACCAACTACTATTTGCTGATTGATTGATTTAAAAATGCATATGGTGCTCTTAAAAGATGAAACAATTAACAATACTATGCTATGAAATATTTTAAAGACCTGTTTCCAGCTCTCTATTAAAACTCTGCTGCCTAGATGGACCCTACCATGGGAAAAGGCAAATTCTCAGAGTTAAACGTATTTGTGGTAGGACCCACAAAACGCACCTCTACAATGATCTGAGAATGCAGGAAAGACTGTATGAGAGTAGGCATTTTGTAAGTAGCTTGGTCAACCGTGTAAGTGGCTATATAAGTAACCACTTTGAGCATTTTAAATCGAGTTTGGAGAGCAGCTGGCCATCAATGAAGCTGCATCTCTATAGAGCTAATATGGGACTTCAGAGGGGTACCACTTCCCTCTAGTACCCTCACACTCTAAATAAGCTGTTTTTGTATTGTCCTCAAGGCCACGCCACAAAGAGTGCATTGCAATAATCTAGCCTTGAGATTATCAGTTTATGAGTTATAGAAGCCAGTCTTTCTCCTTTAGGTATACCTCATTTATTAGCTGAACTAATACAAGGCCCTCCTTACCAGCAATGTTATATGGCTGTCAGGTGTCCAAACTGGGTTAGATTAGAGGACTCCAGATTGCAATCTGCTCCTTGAGGGGGAAATCAACCCATCCATAACTGGCATCCCATACATTCTGAAATTCAGCTCCTACAATCTGCCCATGTCCTACTTAAAGCATTTTAAGGGTGTTTTTTTCCTCTTCAATCCACATTCCTTTTTATTTTATATTTCTTTTAGTTGGTAGGTAAGTAATAAAGTATTTTTATTATTTTAGTTGGTGGGTCAGAAGTCATAGAGTTTTGTTTGTTTGTTTTCTGGATAAACCAAATGTTGATCGATTGGTTGTGACAGGAAATGACCGATCGGCTTATCACCCGGGCCAGACGTCATGGGCTGAGAGAGGGTGACTGGTCCAGAATCACCCACCTGGCTTTCATGCCTAAGGCAGGACTAGAACTCAGAGTCTCCTCTTTTCTAGCCTGATGCTTTGACCACTGGACCACTGGTTCTTTATTAGTTTAGTTGGTAGGTCAGAAGCCATGAAGTGTGTTCTTTCTAACTGATTATATATAAATATTTCATTTCTTGTTTGATAGAATAGATTAATATTTTAGGTGCTTGGAACAGGCAGCTTCTCCCCCATCAGTGCACACTATTCCTGAAAATGACCATGCCATGTTGAAATCTAGAATGAGTTTACACATTGGGACAAATGTGGCTTTGAAGTCTCAACATAACATAAGAAATGTGGTTTTCTTCATTTATTGGTATATAGATTTTCTAGAGTACATCATGAGAAATGCCAGGCTGGAAGAATCACAAGCCGGAATTAAGATTGCAGGGAGAAACATCAATAACCTCAGATATGCAGACGATACCACCCTAATGGCAGAAAGTGAAGAAGAACTAAAGAGCCTCTTGATGAGGGTGAAAGAGGAGAGTGCGAAAGCTGGCTTGAAACTCAACATTAAAAAAACTAAGATCATGGCATCTGGACCCATCAATCCCTGGCAAATAGAAGGGGTAGAAATGGAAGCAGTAACAGACTTCATTTATTTGGGCTCCAAGATCACCGCAGACGGAGACTGCAGCCATGAAATTAAAAGACGCTTGCTCCTTGGGAGGAAAGCTATGGCAAACCTAGATAGCATATTAAAAAGCAGAGACGTCACCTTGCCGACAAAGATCCGCATAGTCAAAGCTATGGTTTTTCCAGTAGTAATGTATGGCTGTGAGAGCTGGACCATAAAGAAGGCTGAACGCCGAAGAATTGATGCCTTTGAACTGTGGTGCTGGAGAAGACTCTTAAGAGTCCCCTGGACTGCTAGGAGGTCAAACCAGTCAATCTTAAAGGAAATCAACTCTGATTGCTCATTGGAAGGATTGATAATGAAGCTCAAGCTCAGATACTTTGGTCACCTAATGCGAAGAGAGGACTCTTTGGAAAAGACCCTGATGCTGGGAAAGATGGAAGGCAAAAGGAGAAGAGGACGGCAGAGGATGAGATGGCTAGATAGCATCACTGAAGCAATGAGCATGAAATTGAGCAAACTCAGGGAGGCAGTGAAAGACAGGAAGGCCTGGCGCAATATGGTTCATGGGGTCACGAAGAGTCGGACACGACTTAACGACTAAACAACAACAACAAAAAAACTTTACAAGAGCATAAAATGACCTTTAAATATTGACAGAAGTTGTCATAATAGTAATTCAATGTTGATGTATTGTAGAATATTAGTTGTACAGTAATTTATTTGTAGAGGGTTCCAAGTTTGTCCTGCATTACATAAAAATGGAAAGCATTCATCACAGAATTTATGTTTTAAAATAAACAAAGCAGAAGGTGTTTTTTTTACCCACTTGCTCCCATGAAATTTGAACTCAATTTGGTTACCATTAGATGGCTCTTGGATTTTTTTCCCCCCAACATCTTATAAATTTCTTCTGCTTACTGTTCCTCAGAAATCTTCCAAATGATGATAAAAGATGTTGTTAAATCAAAATGAGAATATTTCACAAGGTTTCCATAGAAATGTCTTGCTTTTGGAACACATATATTCCTGTTGCATTGCTAAAGCTAATTATGGTAAAGCTGTTGAATTACATATGAAAAAATCACAATGAAGTTCCATTTTGATAGAAAAATCTGCCAGTACAACCCGAGAGGGTTTTTTAAAAAAAAATGCTACAGAATTAATGTGGTTGTCAATCTCAGTGTTGAGGCTTTTTCTCTAACTCAGTAAGATTGACACAACCACTGTTAACTCTACAGCTACTGTACCAAATTAACCCTAACTCTGGGGATCGCATAGTTATTGTCAGTTGTTCCAAGTATCTGGGTTTCTGTTCATAGTGGACCACTGCTGCCTCTTTGGCAATAACTTCACAAATTCAACACCTGAAATGTTACCTATTACTTCACGTTCATGCCAGGTTTTTTTTTTTTTTTTTGCCACTTGATTTTCTGTATTTGTCAGGCCAGCTGTTAATGAAACAGGGTTATGATTCATGAAAGAATGAAGAGCACTGGAAATGCATCAATTGCTGAGCCATGTATGTGTCTTCCCAAATGGTACACTCTCATCAATGATGCTCTGTTGCCGATTAATTTAAAATAACATCACTAGTCCTTCTAATTTTTTCAGCACACAGATAATGTTTGAGATGGAAATTCTCCAGCCCTGAGTTATACAAATTTAGCAGAAAATGGAAATTTCAGTTAGTGAAAAGTTATTATGGTCTGTATGAATATCTGAACACATATAACACCAGTTTTTTTAACCTCTTACACTGGCCTCCAGTATGTTTCTGAATTCAATAGACTTTTTTAGTCTATGAAACCGTAAATGTCTTGGAATTAGGATAGCTAAGAATACAGCTTCATATTTCTCATATTAATCTGCCCATAATCTGTGTTTTCCATCATGGCTTTATTGCATATCCCATTACAATGAGAGGCTAAGTTAATGAATATCTAATATAGATTTTTTTTTTTTTTCCAGCATTGGTGAGTAGAACTTTCTCCCAGTTGAGGTCAGATTAGTTCTACCTCCACTGAGTTTAGATATGCTGAAATAGATTGTTTTGTTGAATTTTGATGGCTTCTGATAGATCCTAATGTTCTTTTAACTTGTCTAAAATAATGTATTCTGTTGCATTTTTCTTATTGTATTATTACATTAAGAATATACTGTGAGAGCCATAGTAAGAAAAAAAGTATTTTATAAATAATTTAAATAAATAATATATTTTTATAGCTGAAGAGTGACAAGGCATCTGTTCCTCTATGGATGGAGCGAATTCATTCATTCGTTCATTCGTTCGTTTGTTCGTTTGTTCATTCGTTCATTCATTTTATATGGCCACCCACCTCAAATTCATGACTCTAGGTGACTAACAATATTAAAAAACAACATAAAAATAGAAATTTTTTAAAAAAACCAGAAAGGCAATACACTTCAAGAAACAGCAAACTAGGATAAAACAGACCAAAAAAAAGAAAGAGCATGACCAATGTATGGGCTTAGCCACACCTTCTGACCCCCAGGCCTAATGACAAAACCAAGTCTTCAAGGTTTTACGAAAGGCCATCAGGGTCATGGGCAGTCTAATCTCCGGGGGAATGTTATTAGAAAAGGAGGCACCATGACAGAAAAGGCTCTCTTCCTAGGCCCTGCCAGAATGCACTTAACATTCAGTACCTGGACCTGAAATTGTGTCCATGGAGAACAGAATGGACTTTCCTGAGCTTTTCTTTTTACAGAGGCTCTGCACTGGTGACCACCCTCACCATCTCAAGAATTGAACTAGATATATACAGACTGCCCATTATTAGAGCTTTTCAGAGAGGTTGGAAAGTTGGTCTAGAATTTTTATATATTTTGGAAGCAGCTTACTATGCAGTCGTATATGTGTCTGCCATAAATCTCATTTATTTCAGTGTGATAATTTCTACAAGGGTACACAGAACTGTAACCTTACCTTCTCTAATTTTTAGCATGAGTCTGTTTCCATTCTGCTTAGAACATACAGTTCCTTTGAATTCAAACTCTCATTTTTCCTCAGTTCCATATATATAGATTTATATTTATATAACTAAATTTATATTTATAAAAATAAATTATACATTTATATGCTATCTGAGTTTAGTATGAATGATATTTTAGATCTTTTCCATGATGCTTTAGAGGTATAATTATTACTCTTATGTATATTGGTTGATTGATAAAATATAGGTGATGTTGAATTTGTGACTCCCGCTGGTTTACTACAGTGAAACACAATGTTATACATAATAAAATCAGATAAAACAATGCCAATAGCCATAACCACGTTTACCTTCTAAAAGTCTGCAGACTTGCTGAACACTTCTGTCTATCCTGGTGAGTTGACAATTCAAGCGACAGCACTTCTTTGAAAAGGCATAAACAGTAGCAGACGCAAGACATGGGACTTGGGCAATTATGAGATAGCATATAGTGCAAATATTGCTCAGGGAAGGACTGGTGTTACAGATGGAATTTATAGATTGAATGGTTTTGCATACATTCCATTTCATATGACACATAAGTTAATGGGATTAAAAGCCAGCACTGTTTTATCAGTTGGAGGATACCCCAGAAAAGAAAATACTAAATTCTCAGTGAATAAAAACAGCCAATGAAACTACCACAGAATAAGCCAATAAACATTGATTTTAAAATTGTGCCAACAACATGGGAATTTGGAGGGAGGGAGAAAAAATGCACAGTATCATCATCACATAAAAATAATATAAATACAGCTACTTACATACTTGCATCAGACATTGAGACGCAAGTTTGTAAAATCAGCATTTGCATGTCACTGCACATATATAATTTTGGTATTATTTGGTATTATTTGCTGCAGACATGATGGTATCTGCAACAAATAACAATGACTCAGAAAAATGGCAACGTGTGTGTGTAATATCATCATGCAAACAAAAGGATGCAACAACAATTAAGTTGAAAGACACAACAGCAGATCTAAGGAGAAACAGAAGCAGCTGAAATCTGGAGGCATTGAGAAGCAAAATTATTTTTGCAATTTATTTTCTTTCAAATAAGGATTGATGCCTATGGCTATTGTGTTATTATTCTATTATAGTTTTATTTGCTTGCTTTTTAAAAATATATTGTATTTAGTTTTATCTGCTTATAAACTAGGGTGAGTTGGCCTCATTTGCTGGCATACAAATAGATAAAGTAAAATAATCTTACTATTTTTTTTCTTTTGGAACAGTTAGGTAAAAAAATTAAAACACCTCTTAAAGTCATCATACTTGTGATTATTATTATTAGTATTTGTGAATATTTACAAGGTCTAAATTTTTTATTTCTTTCACTCTTGGGCAGGTTGTGGATTTTCACTTCTTCCTTCTGTCTTTCTGTTGTGGTTCTAATTCCTTAATCTCTTCTATTTTCGTACCTCAGTTTCTTTTGTATGCTTAATGTAACTCTGCTTAGCTATTCGTTTTTCTTTTAATAGTCCTTTCATACAATCACACCTATTAGGCTGAGTAGTTTCACCTTGTTTATTTCTATCAAACCACTGGTTTAGCTATTCTTTATTTTATACCATTTATAATTAGCCCATTTCTTTGAAGCAAAAGATGACTGAAAGTTCAGATTTTTGTTATCTGTTTTTAAACCATTGCATGGTGAGATACCCTCATAAGGTCAACCTGAGCCTCTTTTATATTTTGAGATAGCTTGGAGGAGACTAAAATATTTTCTTGAATGGTCACTAACTTGTTTGTAATAAATGGAACAGCCTTTAGCATGTGACTTAAGAAAACTCCAAGTAGTCACTAAACCCGGCATGTCAAAAATATTAGTACGTTTTTTTAATTTTTTCAGTCCTTTTTCTTAAATAGCATTGCTCTCTTTCTCTGCTAATATTTTAAGTAACATTTTGTTTTTCCCCAAACATATTACTATAAGAATTATTATTTTTTATTTCCTACCCATAGGTGACAATACATTTCCTTGTTAGGTATATATATATATATTTGCTTTTTAATAATTATTTCTGAACAAAGTTTGTCAAAAAGAGAAACATATCTATTGTTTGGATTTTGAACTAAATAGCTGGCCATCAAATGCAATCTCCTTCTTATCAAAATGTTCATCCCACTGATTTAGAGATATCGGCAGGTGGGTGTATTTATGTGTGAAGCGACTTGTTTAACTTGTGTATGAAGACTGTATTTGAAAATGACAATTGGAAGAATGCTTCTATTATTCCCTTGTACAAAGAGAAAGATACCAAGAGAGAATGCAAAAATTACATGGGGATCAGTTTGTTAAGTGTGCCTGGGAAGGTGTTTTGATAATTTTGATTAAAAGGGCACGAGAGGTGACAATGTACAAAATCAGAGAAGTATGATGAGGCTTTATTCAGGAGCAGAGGTGTGCAGACCAGAGTTTTGTTCTTCAGCAATAAATGTATGATGCGTAAAAGAAAATGGATTACATCTTGGTTGATTCAGAGAAACTATCTCATAAAGATAACAGAAATCTGAAGGGTGGTACACATATATGGAGCTGAAGGTTGCTTGCTGAATGCTATATGATAGAAGTAAACATGTGGGAAAATAAATAAAATGCTTAGCAAATGCTTCAGTACTGAGCAGGGAACAAGGCAAGGTTGATGTCTCCTTGGCTGTTTAATTTGTTTATGGATAAATGTATAAGGAAGCTTGTAGTGATACTAGAAGTGTATTTACTGGAGGCAAGAACATGCATGTACTTTTATATGTAGATGCTGCTGCACTGTTGGATGAGAACCTGAATGATTTGCAGCAAATGTTAGATGCACTTTGTAAGGAATGAAGAGGTAACTGTTATATCAACATGGATCAAGTGTTCTCCAAGGCTATCAAGAGAAAGACAAAGTATTCACTGACCTGAAACATAGCAAGGAAATGCAAAATAATTAAACCCAGGAGCACAGACCTGTGTTAGGGCTTTGATTTCTGGTATACTGTAGTGGACAAATCTTCTATGTGTATATGGCTTAATTGTTGTCTGCAGTAAAGCAAATAATCTTGCTGAGCACATCTGTTAGCTTTCTGTCAAGTAAGCCTGTTACTGAATAAGAGGTTAAGGACAGCAGAAATTTACAACTGAGTCTATGATAGCTAGATTTGTCCTCCCTTATTTCCACCACTATGGAACAAGAACCATTGCTTAGAGACCAGTGATTAGATGATTGGCTACATATATTTTTGCAATCCTGCTAATCACTGGTCTTACTTTCTATCAGGTGAACCATACTGGGGGCAGGGGTGCTAGTCCACCTGATAAATTGGTATTTTGTGTTTGGTCATGCTCATCACAAAAGCCATTAAGCAAGGCTCACATGACAGTCACTTTGTGGGTATGCATATTGCCATCTTCTCAAAATTCCTAATGTGCCCCCTGCCTTGTCCCCAAGTGATCCAACTCTACTGCAGATTGTGTCTTTCGTTATGTGCTGTTGTTGCTGCTGCTGGTGCTGATGATAGGGAGTTTATTCAGATATTATATTTATCTTGGGTTAGTAGTAGAGATGAAATGTTAAAAAGATAAGATGTGGAAAAAAACATTTCAAATATATATTGATTTGCTTAGGAACACTATTTGAAAAGGAGCTGATGAAAGATATATTTTGCATCTAGGAGTTTATATGGGATTAATCTGTTAACCTTTCATGTAAGACAGAAAAGCAGAATATATCAGCAAATGTCAGGGAATTTTTGCAAACTAAGAGGGGTCACTCATTTATATTTGCCAAGGTCTTTTTGGTTTTTCCTGAGGACACAGGGCTGTATTTCTTTTTAAGTATCTATGGTCAATATGTTTGGCACTTTAACATTTAAAATCTTTCATTTTCATAGCATTTTCATTTTTGTTATTTGAGTATATGGGGTGTGAGTTGATCTGTGAGTTTGCTTCTTTTTCTTTACAAATGGAATAGGAATAAGTTCAGGACTTCAACAGTTTTAGTGTTTGTTTTTTAATTATCTGTGGCCAATACATTAGTTCCTTGTCCCTGCCCAAATCTCCAGCTGGGGGTTCTGCATTTAGAACTGTTAAACTAGAACCAGCTAATATGAAGATTGACAGTTTGGGGCCGGAGGGTACCATAGTACTCATGAAATCCTTACATGGTGACCAGTGCCCTCCAAAATTTACGTAGATAAATATATTAAGTACCAAAATCTTACAGGACAGTCAAATCTTGCAAGATCTCATAGATCTCATGAGCTTTTGCCCATTCTTATTTTTAAAAATGTCATTTTTTAGCCCGTTTATTTTTGTTTTTTCACACCAGTATCATTGTATGAAACCATGTGATAGTGCCTGCCACATGAATAGATTGCTGGCTACAGGGCTATGATTCTGGAACTTGTATTTGCCAGGACTAAATCTAGCTGTAACAATCTGACATCCATCATATCAAGTGAAGGGGAAAATAAATCAGAAAACATACAGGCTGGAAATAGTTTGTTTTTACATCTTGATTCTCTCTTAAGAAATGTAAGGCAATTAGGCATGGAAGAAACAAATTGGGAAAGGCTCACTGGGGCAAATATACTCAACATTTCCTTTTTATGAACACTCATTCATTTACCTATGCCTTTAATAGTTCCAGGCAGGAATAGTTCCCAGCCCTACTTGGTATGATCAAAAATTAAATCTGGGATTCTCTGCGTTCTTTATTGGCCTGTATTTCCCATTTTCTGTCCTTGGTATCCTCAAGAGTTCTTATTAGAGCAACCTGGGTATTTTACTATAGACTCCCCTTAAAATATATACTGAAAATAACAACCTTCTGAAGCATTGTAGTCTGCAAAAGGCTAGGAGTAATGACTACACAAGGAGTGGCATTCTGCTGCCAGTCTTATCCCATTTGATGCAAATTCAGAGGCTGTCTTCAAATGTTCTAATGCTTGTCCTAGACCCCTTTTCTCCTCGTAATTATTCCCCAAAGGTCTATGTGTGTATAAATTAGCATTATTGCAAAAGGGAGAAAGATCCTGGAGCATGTCTTATTAAGAAGAAAGAAAAGATACATATTAATGAAGCAGAGGTAACTTCAGGTGGAGCCAAAAAAGTCAGGATGGCAGGAATATTCAGGGGAGTAATGGTGGATTGAAGATGGCTCTATTTTTGTGCAGCTGATGGCCGTGGTAGATAAAAGGAGCCAGCGCAAGGTCTGGCTCTTCAGAACTACCTCTGGATAAATGAGATAAATAGCAATGTCTAATGGGTTGAGTGCTCTGGGACTCATAGGAAACATCAAGCCCAAGCCACGGTTCAGAGCCTTCAAAAGGACACTAGATTCACATACACTTCCTCTTTTAATTTACAATGGATATTACTTATCAATTTATTTGGAAATTAAAAACCTTCAGAAGGGCAGGTTGCTGCACACCGTATTTCCTTCTATCCTTGAAGATAGAAGATTTAACTAAAGATTTAATCTTTTAAAGATTAAAAAGAAAAATTTTAACTTTGGGAAAACAGCAAAAGGGAGTTTAGAATGTTGATTGTGCACAGTTAAGGGACTAGACACCCCTGTCATAAAGTGTTGCAAATTCTTTGAATAAAAAGAACATTGGGTCTATAAAGAAGGAACATAAAGTTATAATGAAATTAAAATCTTACTTCCTAATAACTTTTGCTTCTCATTTGACAGTAGTTGCTCATATAGTTTTAGATGTGTGTCATAAACATGAAAATCAGAAACTTGTATTACTGAAATATCTAAGATTCTATAAGCATTCCATAAACAGCATTATGTTTAATAATTAATGCTACAGTTCCAATTATGTAGACTCTGTGTATGCGGCTGGGTATGAGTTAAATATTGTACTGTTTAGAATGAGAGTCAAACAAAATACCTTTATTTCTGTATTCAGGTCCAAATGTGGTCTAGTATATTTCACCTTACTTTGATGGATGAGCTCTTAATGCAATTATCCCACATGTATCACCCACACATAGATACAGCTGAAAATACTGCATTAGTATTTCCATAGTTGCTCTAATTCCTTCTTGTTTCCTGAGGCAGAGCAGGGATGAGCTTGATACAAATAGATGTCATTAAGTATGCCTTGTACGTCTGAGGAATGTAGACTAAGAATAGAAAAGAATAAGTAAATCACATGTAAGCAGGAGAAGAGTACAGCAGCTGTAGAATAGCTGATGCCTACAGCCACAGTTTGTAGCTGTGACCCACATGTCTTGCATAGTTCTCTCCTACTGCTAGATATATAATCACTGTAATCGGTATGGCATTTATGTGGAATACTGAGTATTTGATACTGCAGGGATGGTCCCCCTCCAAATTCTGAATGCATTGCCTTCTGGTAGACATATGATTTGAAATACTATATGGTATATGACCCCAATATTGTTTTTACAATCATTAAATGAATAAGTGGCAATAGGGAAAAAGCAGTGGATTCATAATAGTAGATGTCACTGGATTAGACAAGTCAAGGATTAGTATGTCTTTCGATGGCAAATCACCAATGAAAGGCTTTGCTAGATGCATTCAGACTAATAACATCTTTGCAAAAGGCAGGGAATTAGTTTATTGGCTACAAGTAAAAGAAACAAACTAATACCTTTGAAGTACAGAACCTATTTTTTGAAATCCAGAACTTACTCCTATTTCATCTGTTAAGAACAAGAAAAACTGACAAACTCATTCCCAATATAGCCAAATATCAAAAATTTGTATGAAAATGAAAAATTCATTTCCAAAGAAACAGCTATTGAGGTACTCTGCTACCTTCTTGAGGAAGACGTTCACTGTCAAATCTCATTCAAATGAATCCAACCTTCCAGGCCATCTGTTTTCATGATCAACTATAGTGAGATTTTTTTAGTGGCATTTGTACTGTTGTAGAGAGCCAGTTTATAAGATACTGAGGTTCCCAACAATTTACAGTCTGGATAATTATGTTACAGGTGGTCACAATTCATAGATTTATCATTAACATGCTGGTAGGAAATCTAGCTGCTCATACTGCCAATGTACACATTGACCATTGCTGAAAGGTATCTGAATAGAAGCTTTACTTTCCTGACAGAGGCAGGATTAAGTTATTATGGTAAATTGTAGGGAATAATTGCCTTACACAATCCAAAAGCCTATAGCCATGCAGTAATTAAATAGCTATATATTCTAAAAATTAAAAAGTGCATATTTTAGAAAGTGCTTAATGAAAATGGCTGGATTATAGTGGGGTGGGGGCGGGGGAGAAAATATGTTTAAGAGACATAGATGGCTATTACAGCTGCAAGAAAAATTGAAGTTAAATTTCCAAAAGAGTACATGAATACTGTTATCCATTAGGAATTTGCCTCTGCATTTTGACTGGATCACTACATGGGGCGGAAAATGCTTTGTGAATCTACATGTGCATGTTTGTATGCATGTTTGTGGGGCATGCACATACATATACACAAAGAGTTATAACTCAGATATTGAGCAGAGACTTTACAGAAGGAAGCAGAATGACAATGCCAATTGTCTGAAAGCAAAGAGTACAACCACAGAAAGCAAATGCAAGAACAAAAGCCACCATATCAACACATACCTTTATCAAAAAAAATATCCAGCATTCTTAATGTGAAGATATCATTAATGTCTCTTTTGTTTTCCATGTTCCAAAGGGTTTACATTTTGCCAAAGACAGATCTGACTAACATCTGGATTTTGTATTCCAAAACAAGGGAACTAGCAATTACTGACTTGTTCTCTGTTCCAGCAAACCTTTGGAAGGTCCTTGGTCCAACTTACCCCAGATCTGCATCCATTTGGCATGAAAATATCACTTTCATATCACGTAAGGTCATAAATCTAGTGCAGGCTAGCCTGCCTTTTAAACACCAACTATAATTCTTTCTCTTGCTTAAGAGGCCTTTGAAATTCAAGAGCTAGCATAATATCATACCATAAAAATGACAGCATCTCAGTATAGATTTTAACTTTTGTGTGCATGTGTGCGTCTTTGAGTCAATCTTGATTCCAGGCAACTTCATGGACAAATCCATGCAGTTTTCTCAGTAGCATTTTCAGAAGTGGTTTGCCGTTGTTTTCTTCCTATGGCTGAGAGACAGAGTGACTGGCCCAAAGTCACCCAGCTGGCTTTGTGCCTAAGGAAAGTCTAGAACTCTCAGACTTCTGGTTTCTAGCCTAGTGCCTTTAACCACCATAACAAACTGGTTTTCAGATTTTGATATACTAGCCTTAGATTTAAGAACTTGCCTTGTAACCATAAGTAATAGTTTTACGCAGGTGAGTAGAAAAGCACTGGATCTTTCTGTCCTTTGTTCTAGTCATTTGATTTTCCATGCTATATGCAGGAGGTAGTAAGTACATAGCTGGTATAGACATACAGGCTTCTAGCCATGAAAATGCAGATAGTGAACAACACTGAATCTAGAGCATATTTACAATGCTACCCTATAATTTCTGATACTCTGGCAAAAAGTGTGAATTAAGAAAAGAAAAAAAATGGGGGCTTAGATCTAGAAAAAATATTTCTACTGCATTTAGAAAACAGGTATTCATTCATTCATTCATTCATTCATTCATTCATTAGATTTCTCTCCCGCCCATCTCCCCTACAATAGGGGACTCTGGGTGGACTACAGAGAGAATAAAACTATAAATATACATAAAATACACCCCATATATACAATTAAAACAATACTAAAAACAAAAAAATCCAAGATGGAAAATCAGGGTGGGGACAGCTGGCCACTATGGGGCTAGCCATCTCCCTGCTTGAGCTGTTCCCTCCCCACCCCAGGCCAAGTGGCAGAATCAGGTCTTCAAGGTCCTTCGGAAGGCCAGGAGAGAGGGCACCTCCGGGGGCAGAATGTTCCAAAGAGTGGGGGCTACAACAGAGAAGGCCCGCCTTCTGGACCCCGCTAGATGGAGTTCTTTTACTGAGGGGGTCCGAAGCATGCCCTCTCTGTGTGACCGGGTGGGTTGAAGTCATAGGGGAGAGGCGGTCCCTTAGGTAACCTGGTCCCGTGCCATGTAGGGCTTTAAAGGTGATAACCAACACCTTGAATTGGACCCAGAAGCAAACTGGTACCCAATGCAGCTTGCGGAGCAATGGTGTTACATGGACCCTTCTCAGGGCTCCAAAAATAGCCCGCGCGGCTGCATTCTGGACCAGCTGTAGCTTCCGGATACTCTTCAAGGGTAGCCCCATGTAGAGCGCATTGCAATAGTCTATCTGGGAGATAACAAGGGCGTGAGTGACTGTTCGAAGGGCTTCCCGATCCAGGAAAGGGCATAACTGATGCACAATCCGAAGTTCTGCAAAGGCCCTCCTTGCCACGGCTGCCACCTGCTCTTTAAGCAGGAGCCGTGAGTCTAGGAGGACCCCCAGATTACGCACTGGGTCTGTCTCGGGTAGTGCCACCCCATCCAGCACCAAAGATGACAAAATCCCGGAAACAGAGAAGCCATTAACCCACAGCCACTCCGTCTTACCAGGGTTCAGCCGAAGCCTGTTGCTCCCCATCCAGACCCTTACAGCCTCCAGGCACCGAGAAAGGGTGGCCACAGCATCACTTACTTCACCCGGGATGGAAATGTATAATTGCGTATCATCAGCATACTGATGATACCTCATCCCATGGTGACGGCACCCAGCGGCTTCATGTAGATGTTGAAAAGGAGTGGGGAGAGAACTGAACCCTGCGGCACCCCACACAGGAGGGGCCGAGGATGGGACCTCTCGCTCCCTATCAACACCGATTGGGATCAGCCCTGAAGAAAGGAGGCAAACCAGCACAATACAGTGCCGCCCACCCCCAATTTCCTGAGCTGTCCCAACAGGATACTGTGGTCGACAGTATCGAAAGCCACTGAGAGATCAAGGAGAGCAAGGATGGTTGCACTTCCACCATCCCGCTCCTGCCAGAGATCATCCATAAGTGTAATCAATGCCGTTTCCGTTCCATAACCAGGCCTGAAACCTGACTGGAAAGGGTCCAGATAATCTGTTTCCTCCAGGACCCTTTGGAGCTGTGAAGCCACCACTTTCTCAACCACCTTCCCCAAAAAGGGGAGGTGGGAGACTGGACGAAGATTGTCCAGTACGGTGGGATCCAGGGAGGGTTTCTTGAGGAGGGGGTGCACCAACGCCTCCTTGAAGGCAGCCGGAAACACCCCCTCCTGCAAGGATGTAGTAACCATCGCCTGGATCCAACCACGGCACCTCCCCAGCTGCTTTCACCAGCCAGGAAGGGCATGGGTCAAGATGGCAAGTGGTGGCCTTCACAGCCCCCAGGACCCTGTCCACTTCCTCAGGAGCAACAGGATCAAACTGTTCCCAGATAACTAGGTAAGAACGGTCCCCCGGTATCTCCCCAGACCCTGCCCCACGCTCGGAATCTAATTTGGAATGTATCCGAGCAACTTTGTCCTGCAGATGCCCTGAAAATTCCTCCGCACCGCCCTGCAAATGAACCCCCACATCCCCCTTACCAAGGAGGGACCTAATGATCCTAAACAGGGCTGCTGGGTGGCATTCTGCAGACGCAATAAGGGCGGAAAAGTATTGGCGCTTTGCCCCCCTTATCGCCACAATGTAGGCCTTAACAGCAGCTCTAACCTGTGTTTGGTCGGATTCAGTCTTTGTCTTTCTCCAGCGGTGCTCTAGATGTCTCTTAACTCTTCAGCACCCTCAACTCCTCCGTAAACCACAGGGAGTGTCGGGGCCAATGTGGCAAGAGAGGTTGCATAAGTGCAATCCTGTCCAAGGCCCCAGCCGCCTCCCTATTCCAGGCAGTAGCCAAGGCCTCTGCTGGACCGTGCAGCTGGTCCACGGGAATATCCCCCAGCTCCCTCTGAAACCCTGACGGGTCCATCAGGCACCGGGGGCGGACCAATCGCATGGGTCCTGCCTCCCTGCAGAGGGGGGTGGCATAAGAGAAACTCAGGGTCACCAGGACGTGATCTGACCATGACAATGGGGAAAGCTGTAAATCTCCCCTCAGATCACTTTGCCATTGCTCCGACAAGAAAACCAAATCCGGCATGTGGCCACTGTCTCGGGTTGGGTCCCGCACCATTTGTGACAGGCCCATGGCTACCATGGTAGCCATGAACTCCTGAGCTGCGTCCGAGGACCGCCCCAGGGATGGCAGGTTGAAGTCCCCCAGAACCATAAGTCTGGGGAACTCCACCGCCAGACCCGCGATGGCCTCCAGCAGCTCAGGCAGGGAGGCTGCCATGCAGCAGGGACGCTGGTACAATAGCAGAACTCCCAACTGTTCACGGGAGCCCAACCTAATGAACAGTGTCTCACAGCTAGAAACTTGTGGAGCAATGCCCCTGAAGGCCACCAGAGATTCCCGGATCACAACAGCCACCCCTCCTCCCCTGCCCTGGCCTCTCGGCTGGTGCCACACTGTGAACCCAGCTGGGCAAATTTCTGAGAGGGGTACCCTTCCCCCTCCCAGCCAGGTCTCAGTAATACATGCCAGGTCTGCCCCCTCCTTGGTGATCAAGTCACATATGGGGGGGCCTTGTTGTTAACTGACCTGGCATTAAGCAGCAACAACCGGAAGCCAGGGCCCCTAAGAACCTGCTGACCAGGACCTGGGAATGAGCCAGGAGGGCCGGAACACGCCACCGGTGAGACATTCCCCAAAGATGGCCTGCCCTCCAGCTCCCGCCATAACGTCCCCTGCCCGTCACCACCTCAATGGAGTAGCCCACCACATAGCCCTCGGGGTATCTGGGCCCAAATACCCCCCCACCCAGACCTCCCGGGTCCCCAGTCCGAAGCAAGGGCCCCTCCATCCAACCAGTCATCCTCATTCACACCCAAACACTTACCAGTGAGGGAGGGTCACCCCAGTGCACCAGTTCATGCTCTCGGCGCCACCAGGACCCACCCCCCACCGAACCATACACTCCCCCACACCCTCTGCCACCCTGCACAGCCTCTCTCACTAGTCGGCAGGGTAGACACCTGACTCATTCCCTCACATCTCCTGTCTCCCACCCAGAAGGTATTCTCATATGCTCTCAGACTCCCTCCCAGACTCTCACTCCCAGGAGGGAGTCCCAGACTCATGCTGGAGGGACCCCGCAGTTCTCCACTGGCCCTGGGGGGGCCTTAATGGGGGTGGCCAGATTCTTAATCCCCAGTTCGCTGGTCTTAGAACCAGGGGCTGTTAACTCTGTATGCTGTCCGGCTGCTCCTCCAGCACCAAACAATCCTCCTCCACAGCCGGCCTGCAAGTCCACCATGGCCTCAGCCCCCACAATCTGCCCAGCGTCCTTGCGCCAAACCACCAAGTCCCCAGCCGCCTGTGCATTCCCATATCCCTGGAGTTAGCTGCAATGCTCTGGGGCTCTCCAAAACCCAACATGTAGTCCCGGGGTCGATTAAAGCTCGCAGCACTGCTCCAGGGGCCCTCTGGGGCTTGCTGCGCCACCTGAGGGCTTGCTGGGCCCGTTGGGCCTGGGACTCAGTGTGCCGCGCCAGGGTCCGTTGGGTTCACCGCGTCATACTGGAGCTCGCCGGGGCTTCCCGTGCCACGCTGCGCTGGGGCTCACCAGGGCCTGCCGCGGCCCATTGCAACCCTCCTGGTGCTGTAGCATTTCAAGGTTCACCAAAGGATGCCAGCACGCCGAGGTCTGCAGGGGCTCCCTCCGCTGCGCCAAGCCTAGGTGGGCTCAGTAAGTTTGTTGCGCCACACCATGCCACACTGGCGCCCCTTGGGGTTCGCCACGCCAGCTCTCCACTCTGGGGGCTCGGCACACCATGCAGGGACTGCGCCACACCGGCGCTCGCTCGAGGTTCATCCAAGGCCGCTGCTCCCCGCTGTGAACCGTCATGCTCTGCCTGCGCCCTGCCGCTCCGTCCAGGGGTTGCACCCGAGAAGACACACCAGAGGGGGTAAGACCCCTCCTCATAGTCTCCTCTGCACCCAGTCCACCCCTAAAAGATGATAAATCCTGGGGAGAGGGAGGTCAAAACCACAGGACCCCCTGGTACAGCAGCAATGACCGGCATTTGCTGGCGGTCGCCATCTTGGATATAACATTACTTTTCCTGGCATCTCATATGTTTCACCAGAAGCTATGAAAAACAGTGAATTTCATCACTTGTATGTCTTGATATAGATAATAGCTATAATGTTTTCAGTATAAAATGCATTAGTGTATTATGAAATGCAAATCTGGTTTGAAATCACTATTACTGGGATAACTTGTTGCTGTAGTTCTACACAAGATGAATTGTACAGAATGTCTCCAGATGAAGAATTCTTTGCAATTCAACTGAAACAGTCAAATACCAATAGAAGAGATAATAAAAACACAGACAGCCTGGCAGACAATTGGTTATAATGGCCCTGAGAAGGGAGGGAGGGTCAGTCTAGCCACAAAAGTTAAGTTAGTCTTTCTTTGTTGCCTCCTTTTTCTCTTATAACCATATGCCAGATCATTTATAGAGTAGTCTCCATGTTATTGTCTCTCAGACTAGCAACTGGGAGCACGTAGCTTCAAGTAAACCAAGAAGCTCCTTGGTGACTTTCAGCCAGTCACTTGCTCTTTCACAGAGATAGTTGTTTTAAGCATAAATATGAGAAGTGACCCCCCCCCCCCCATGCACACATATGGTATAGTAGCTTGATCTCCTTAGACTTTAAATATAAATGACTCTACAGGTGTTTCTAGCCTCAGAAGCCAGAAGACATTCATGCAGCAGTGCAATTTATATGTTCAAATAGTAACTCCTCATGAGCAACTTGGGCTCATTAACTCAAGTGTGGTTTCACATTGTCCTCAAAGGAATGACAACAGTTGCATCCACTGGTGCTTGTTCTTCCTCTAGTTGTGGTCATGACAATCTTTGAGTTCTGAAAACTTACTGAGAGATTCCTCCTGATTTTCTGCCACTAACCTCAGTAAATTATAACTTGTCTTTACAGTATTTCAGCTACTAGTAAGATGATCATGTAGAATGTCAAAAGGCACAATAATTAGGAAACAACCATGTTCTTTACAGAACTCTCAACACACAATCATTCTGGTTTTTGAAACATCTGCATAACTGAATGGAGAACTTGGCAACAAAGATATTCACTTCTAATATCTCAGGAGACTTTCTTCAAAGTGATGATCAATATTATGAAGAAGGGAAAGTAGATTGTGATCATTTCAAATCTAATACTGTCCTTATTATTATATGATAATTAGAATAATAAATGCTTCAGACAGAATGCATCTATCATATACAATTATCTGTTTGCTCTATATACATCTGGTGACAATGAAACAATAATTGACTTAAGAAGGGTATAATAAGACACTGGATCTGTTACTGACTGTTCACAACCTAGTCTGCAAGTTTCAATTATTTAGAGGTGAAGAAAGGGACAGTTAATAGGCAGACTATTTGATTATTAATTAAATAGATACACTTGGAGGGAAAGAGATAAACAGATATTACAAAGGGACTCATAACTGACCTGGATTAAAAAAACAAACAAACAAATACTATAACAGGAAGAAGAAGGTCTTGCCTATTCATCTTTCAGTCACTATTTGGCCTCCATGGAAGTGTACTAGAGGGGGAAAGAAGCTGGAGAGAAGAAATGGACTATTTCCCCAAACCAAAGTGGAAGGGCATTTAGTGGCTCCATATATTATCATGCTGTTCATTTCTCTCAGAAGAACAAAGTTTCATGCATGGGTGGGGGTGGGAACCATGTAATGGAGATTAGAAATATGGATGAGATTTGTTGATTTATATCTGGTAATATGAATGAAGTTTGCTCTAGTCTAGATTAAATTTTCAGAATATTCCTGGAAAACAAAAACTCGCCCTTGAGAAAACAAAAACTCACCCTTTAACCTCTTTCCACAAAGGTTAAAGTTCCCATAAGGGTGGGCTTTTTTCCCCGGTCCCAGAATTCCAGGGCAGTTCTTCAAACCATGGCTGAATTAAAGAGGAATGGATGAGAAATAAAGTATGGTTAAAATTCTGTTTGGAATTTAAGGGGCCACAGTGGGAGAAGCCTTCTTGCTGGCCAGAAATCCCAATGATTTCAGCAGTATTTAAGCCCCAACAATGCACTTTCTAGGTATATATTTAAAATGTATAAAGTGAATGCCATGGATATACACAATGGTGTTCTTCTAAATACTTAATAATTGGCTCTCTGATAAAAAAGAAAAAGTTTCCTCACCAACAGCTGATCAATGTGCCAGCCTTGGTGGCTCAGCTCTGTGTTCAACCAGCTTGCAAACTTTCAGAAAATTTAACAACTGGGTCTTCAGTACATCACTGGATATATCTTTGCAAACTCATACATCATAGACATTCATGCAACAGAGGTAAGTAGTTAAGTAGTTGCTTAGTAGTAAACCAAATACTGTGCATAAAATGGCCTTCAAATTCAATGGGTTCTTTCTGGATTAAGCCCTATGCCAAAAATTCACACATTATGAATGAGCTCTGATATATTTTCATGTAATTGCTCATGCGAATAATCAATTTTCAAGGACAGTAGAAGTCAGGAAAGCTGACTTACAGGGGATGTGTTAATATTTGCTGTGACCAGCAAGTTCTACCTTTCTAGCACAAGCCACTAATGCAAGCTGATGCTGCATGTTCTGTAAATGAATGTTCTTTGGAATTACATTGATTACAGGAATAAACCATTCATATGTAATATAAGGAACATGTTATGTAACATCAGGCTTATCAACTGATCAAAGCTGATTATCAATTTAACCATGGACATGAACAAACAGATCTTGCATGTTTTATATGTAGTTCAAAGCTACAGTTTATAATTTATAGCTTATTATTTTATAAATTAAACTTATTTTTCTCATTAGTATGGGAAAATAACTCTCGTTCTTTTCATTTTCTATAATATGCTTGAAAGAACTCATGAATAAAATAACAAATAAAATGCATGTGCTTTTAAGTCACAGTCATACCAATTAAAATTTCCCCACTCAAGTTGGGGAAACTGCCCCATCTTATTAAAGTAATGCATTCAGCCTTATGTGAGACACTTACTATTATTTTCAAGCAGCAAGAACAACATAATTGGCAAAGAAGGCCATTAGTTGTACTAAAGTTATGTACCATCACATAACTTTTCTTCTTTTCCTCTTCCATATCTGTGCTTAAAATTATCTTCCCTGGGTATAAGGGTCAACTATGACAGAAAACCCTCTTATACCCAAATAAATCTATCCTACAGATAAAACTTGCAGCCAAACAATATTGTTGTTTCAGTTACTACCTTTTTATGAGATGAACTAATGGTCATGGAACATCTGCTGGTGAAGTGTTAGGATTTGTCAGCAGGACTCACCATGCAGAGGTGGGGGGATCAGTGTATTTCCTATGACCTGGGAATGGCCAGATGGTTCAGGGTAGGCAAGTATTTCATGGGATTACCATCAAAGAGGGTATCAAATTAACTGACAATAATACATAGGAAGAAGTGAGATCAGAAGCAAAAACAGGGACATAAATATTTCCAACAGGGCAAAAAGTGGCTGTAGCATGGAACATAATTATTTTCTCATTCTCAAGATTATACTGGAGCTAGATATAACCAGAGCTATTGGAACTAGACTGCAGAAATCTGGACAACCACTAGCTGGTAAGAAAGAGAATTATCATATTGTCATCTAGTGGTCATCCTGAATTTTGCAGTCCAGACCTGGTAGCAAACTAAATGGCCTTGCTAGCAAGGTTATTTGGTGAGAGCAATATGGAACACTTATAATTATGTACTGTAATTGTGCTGCCTATGAAAATTAATTGAGTTGCAATTGCCTTAGAAATAAATATGTTTTCATTGTGGCATGTAAGCTGTCAAACCACTACAATACCCTAAAGAAATAGTTTGTCTTCTTGACCATTTGAACTGTTTGCTTTGAAAAATTATTGTAGACAAAAAGTAAGCCCAGATCATTCTGGAGAGAAAGGTAAAGTAGAGATAAAAAATGAAGGGAGATGCATGGGAAGGTATAACTAAGGTGAAACAGTGGCTTGGGGAAAACTTTCATTAGGCTTAAAGAAACCTCAAATTCCAATTCCATCTATTGTGATCAGCAAACTTCCATAAATTGAGTCAACAAAAACATCTGCAAATTTGGCTGATGATATTTATGTTTATGAAACCTGCATTTTTAAAAGAGATAACATCATAGAAGATGGATGCTAAAGTGTTAACCCTGAAATCTACCTCTTTTGAACAGCCAAAGTTTGTATCTTTTGTACAAACTTTTGTATCTTTTGTATCTTTGTAACTTTTCCAAACACTTTTCCTTCCTTCAGCATCATGGGGCACTATTGTTGTCCTGCACAATCGGAAGGCACATGAGGCGTAAATGGAACTTGCAGATGATATGGACTCTCTTTTCTTACCAAATGAGCTGCAGCAAAACTAATGGGAGGTATCTTCCTTCTGTCTTAGAATCTGAAGACTCAAAGTAGTGTGTTGCTGCTGTAAGTTTCAATTTTACTGGGTCTCAAGTTTTTGCTCAGCAAAGCAGCTAAAATAGGAGAAAAAATCTTACAAACCTGCAGCAGCAGCACACTACTTTGAGTCTTTGGCTGTTCAAAAAAACCCCAAAAACCTGCATATGCTCTTGGGAGAGCTTTTCAAGCAAAAATGAAAATCATCAAACACAATTTAGAGCACATTGTTCTGATAGCATCTGGTTATAAAAGCAGCAAAAGGGGTTTTCACTGCCACTGATGGCATCCCCAAGTAGCCATATACAGTAGATATCTCATGTGGTTTAGAGACTTCTAGTATCTTTCTTTACAAATGGTGTTGGAGTCCCAGATACTTACTTTGACTCATTTGCAAGGCACTTTAGGAATAAAACTGCTTGACACTGTGCTGACTTGCATGGCACATCGATGCAATCAATCTAGGCAGCTACAACGTGATCTAGCATTTGAGAACATTAACATCAGTTTGTTGCTGTGGGTGGATCACTCTCTGATTGCTCTCTGGCTCACTGTGTCACATATATGCATACACACCCATGGGAAGAGGGTACATATTCAATTGGCCCATCCCAGGCAACTGATGGACCCCGTAGAGTTTCAGAGGGATCTTGGGGTTTTCTCTGAGGCTCTGGTAGGCAAGTCAGCTGGGGACTTAATTGCTGCCTAGAACTACCATGTGGCTCGGCCTTGGGTCAGATTACGTCTTATGCTGCCTCTCCCTTTGTACTGATCCCTGATTTCACATTGGTTCACTGAGGAGCTTCATGAGATTCAGGCTAAGATTCAGTATGGAGATGGAATTGATCTCAATTGTTGGTGACCTATTTCACAGCTGGATTCCCATACTTGTGCTTTGTGATTTGTCAGTGGCTTTGATACAATTGATCATGGTATCCTTCAGGGCCATCTGTGCGGTTTGAGAGTGGGTTGTGTATGGAAGGATGAACTGCCCTGAAACAGAAAATGTGTTGTAGTTTTTTCTTTGTAGTGCTCTGAGTTCCAGGTGCACACCTCAGGCACAAAAGTAGTTCCAGAGAAAAGAACAAAAACAGTTTAAATTTCTTAGAACTGCTTGCAAACTGCAATGTTGGTTTCAAAAGAAAGATGTATAAAAGAAGCCAGATCAGGTAGAGAGAAGAAGAGGGGTTTTCTTCTAGATTTGGCAGGAGATGCTGTTGGAGTGAGAGATGATTGAACGTGGAGCAGAGGAGGCAACAGCAGGGAGAGCAAGGAACCAGATGATCCATGGCCCAGGATAAGAACCAGGAAGGAGCTTGAGGCAGCTAAGGTCAAAGAAAGAATCAACAAAAGGACCCAGCAAAAATGAAAATGTAACCCTGGAGTTTAGGTGGTGGAGACCAAACTCCAGGTGGTTCAGGTACTGGATAACTGAGTAAGAGTGTGTTAAGAAGAGAATAGATTAGAGTTCCTATAACTGTGCTAAAGATAAGTAAGCATAAATTAACTTCTAGGCATTTGTTTTATAAAGTAAAGGAATAGAAATCTAAGTCATTTAGTTAAGTTTTATTTATTTATTTTATTTATTATTAAATTTGTATGCCACCCATCTGCCCCCAACAGGTGATTCTTTTGTTAGTATACTGTATAGTTAGATTTATTACTGTACATATTTATGGTCACTATAGATATATATACACAAATGCTTATTCACTAAAACTCTTTGCACCAAATACACTTTACACTTAGTTTATATAGCAATAAACAGCACTATATACACTTGTTAACTGCGTGTGCATGTCTGGCTTCATTCCAGTCCATTTTCACTCTCTAATACTGTGTTACAGTGCTGCTCCTCCTTTCTCAGAGGTCAGTTCCAGTTGGTATGATTGGTGGGGGAGGTTGTGCTTTCAAAGCCCATTTGTAGAGTGCCTTAAGGCCTGATTCTATCTCCTCTCAAGTTTAACATCTACATGAAACTACTGGGATAAGCATCTGTCTGTTTGGGGTCTCTCAGTTTGTGGTTTGTGATATCCAGTTGTCCATCTCGACCTCAGCTGACCAAGTAATGCTGTCAATGACATGTCCCAGTGACTGGAGACTGTGTGGTTCTGAATGGAGAAGAAAAGTTTCAGGCTCAATTCTGCCAAAACTGAGTGGCTGTGGTTTTGGGGGCTTACATCTTTACACTTGGATGAGGATGTACTTCCCATTCAAGATAGGTGTAAAATCTGAGGATCATACTGAACTTATAGCTCTTGCTAGACAACAGTTGGCAGATAACAGCTATGGCCAAGACAGTCTTTGCACAACTGTATTTGGTGTGTCAATTGTTCCCATTCCTGGATCAGGAGGCCCTTCAGTTAGTCACTCATGCCCTAGTCACTTCATGACTGCATTATTGCAATGCACTCTACATGAGACTGCCTTTGAAGACTACTCTGAAACTACAGCTGAACCAGAATTCAGCAGCACAGGCATTGTTCAGCGTACCTCAATATGCCCATATGACTCAACTACTCCATGAGGTACACTGGTTACTTGTGGGCTTCCGGCATAATTCAAGATGCTGGTTATCATGTATAGAGCCCTTCATGGTATATGGCCAGGTTATGCAAGGGACCACCTACTTTCCATGGTTTCTGCCCATCCAGTAAGATCAGGCAGAGTCAGTATGCTTCAGCTCCCTTCAATCAAATAATGCCATCTATTACAACCTAGGAAGCATGCCTTCTCTGTCATGACACCTGCTCTCTGGAATGTTATCCCCCAGAAATTTGTGTGGCTCCCACCCTAATGACTCCTGGAGATCTTTAAAAACATGGTTGTTCTCCCAGACCTTTGGGTAGAGTGGTTATGGAACCCCATGGGTGTCTGGCTATATGGTATGTTGTGGTCCAGATACCTAGTTCTGTTTTATTGCTTTTCTGTTTTAAATTGTAAACCATCCAGAGTCATTCTGGAGTCAATCAGCGTCCAAATCCAATCAACCAATCAATAAATGAAATGAATATATATATATATATATATATATATATATATATATAGAGAGAGAGAGAGAGAGAGAGAGAGAGAGAGAGAGATTTGTGTAAATTGGACAACTGGATCTTTTTTAGGTACTGGAAGAAAAAAACAGGCTACTCTTTTGTGTTCTTAGCCCACATACATGGCTCTTTTAAAAATTTCCCTCTCCCACTAGTCATCAGCTGGCCCATGTCCAATACACTGCAAACCATCTATTCAATCCTGATAAGACGTATCACATAAATGGAATATCATATGATTAGCAAGAAGTAGAACTTCTCTGCCAGATCTGTCTTTGATATTCATACATTGGCATGGGTCTCTGGTCTTATGAGGCAGCTAGTTGTACACAGGTATCGGTGCAACTGGCATTCTCATTTACACAAGAATCTGCTCAAGAGTAGACTTCCTTAATGCAAACATCCATATCAATATGGATTTCTATCAATGGGGTGAGCAGCATATTAATGAAGCTCATTCCTTCCAAAGATCAAATAATTATTTTATGCTGCATAGGAAATTGTAATGGTAGGGGACTGAGGTCCACCTATATTTCATATGTAATATCCAATGTTGCTTACTATTTTCCATGTCCTTACTGATATTATACTGACATGGTTCATCATGCAGGCAGGGAAAAGGAGAAACTGCTATTCACTTGGCTTTATATTATTA
The DNA here is from genome assembly GCA_030867105.1 of Liasis olivaceus. Lineage (NCBI taxonomy): Eukaryota > Metazoa > Chordata > Lepidosauria > Squamata > Pythonidae > Liasis > Liasis olivaceus. The sequence continues at coordinate 55,952,402 of CM061351.1, read as the reverse complement.
AAAGAACATGTCCTAGCCCTCAGTGAAACTAGATTCACCTGCAGATCAGGTCATAAACAATTATGGTGCAGCTGGGATCTGTGGATTCTTCTTTCCTTCTGGTAAATCATTGGGCCATAAACAGTCTTTTCCTGATCTGATTCCGCCCAGCCAGATTGACCACTGGTTTATTCTAGAAAGGAAGGAACATAAGATGGCTTTTTGTTCCAGTTAAGCCTTGCTTGAAGAATAAGGCCTTCCTGAGCTCTGGTAAGTATCCATATCCTTCCATTTTCTTTGAACTTAATTTCTGGTTTATTTCTTGGTTGTACTTTATTCTTGCTCTTTCATTTTGAATTACTCTATAGTTTTGACAACTGATTTTTCCCCCCCATGGCTCAGTTTCTGACTCATCTCTGACCGCTGACCAAACTCCCCACTGATAAGAAGGAACTCTGATCTACTGAAGATGGACTTACAAGATTGGTAGAAAATGGCTCAAAGGAGAAAAAGATGAAAGCCTGATATTGTCAAACAACAGAGAATCAACAGACTGCACTATTCGCTCCGAAGAACCTTGTAAAACAATCAAATAAGTGCTACCAAGGCAGCAGTGAAATTCTTTCTTGTATATTTGAAGTACAATGCCCACAAATGAAACAGCTACTTTAAAGATCCAAAGAGAGAGTACATAGGAGGAACCATGATTAGCACAGTATGTGTCATAAAATGAAATTATGAATTATAATAATTCTGTCCATACTACTAAAATCTATTCTAATTTAAGTCCTATTAAACTGATGCAGAGATTTATGCATACCGAAACCCAAATTTTGGATGTGACACAAATCCATTCATTGAACTGCAATCTAGGCATGGTTTCCAGTTTGACTTAAATTGTGTGTTAGATTTACTTTTAAGTTATAAAGTTACTCTAGACACTGAAGCATATAGTATCCTGACAGCAGTTTAAATAAAATATTGCTGTTTGAAAAGGGAACTCAGTTTTTAAGATTCGTTTCATTCTGGTATGAAGCATTTCCGAAAATTGTTGAGTTTTACAACATTACCACCCAAATATAAAAAAAAATCTGATTTATCATTACATTTCCAGGAACTTATAGAAAATGAACTAGCAGTCTGACTTATCATGACATTTCCAGCAACTTATAGAAAATGAACTGGAGTATAAATGATAAAACATCTTACATCAATTTTCTCTAAGTATAATATCTGGTGTAAATTTAATATTCTTCCATTGAAATTCCTATTATGGCATATTTATTACTGCATCTAAATTCGGCATCCATTTAATCATACATTCTTTGACTTGCTTGCTCTGAGTTATATTTCATTAGCAGTTTATAAACAAGGCCCAGTAAATATTCTGAGTTACATATTATAGGATTTTCAAATTCAGTCAAGTGTTCCTTCTTGTTTTTGCAATTCTTTGAATGCTATTTATTTGAAGATTTGAAAAGGTAGACCAAGCCATTCTGAAGTAAGGCTCTCAAAAGATTTTATCTTTCTCTTATTGTAAGTCAGATTTTGCAATCTAAATGAGATATTATCTTTCCACTGAATAAATTTCTTTGTGCTTTATTCTTTATAAATATTTAATAGCAAAGCCCAAGGGAATAAATGTGTGCTAATTCTTTTCCTGTATTTATCCCAGACATTCAATACATTGCTTACTATAATATGTTCTCTTATAAATTGCTTGTTTCTGTTTTTTATTTTTGAAGATTGTCAGAAAATCCTACTCCTTCCATAGAGGTGGCCATGTGGAGATTCAATCCACACTGTAATCCATGTTAATCAAATGGTACAGTAATACAACTTAAAATTTTGAGTTGTCAATCACCTCACTCTTTTGAATTCAATTAAATTTTGATTTTAATCCTTGGTCTTTTATTGGATCATATGTAGTTCATTACTTGTTTATGCCAATCATTTAATATCTTGTTTTCAATATTTCAATATTTATTAGGATCATTTGGAACAGAAAATCTTAGTAAAATATTCATTTTAACATCTGCAATACTTCCTAGACAAGACAATTTTATTTTTTTCGATCTGCAAATGTTTGCTGTTATATTTTTCTAGGTCTGTGAATAATTATTTTTAAATAAATCATTATTTTCTGTCAAGTAAATCCCTAAGTGTTTGACCTTAGTATTAAACCCCATTATTATATGCAGGTATACAGTAGCTTGTACTGTATACAGTAGCTTCCTCCATTAACTTCCATGTCAGCATTTTAGTTTTTTTTTTTTTTTTCACTGATCTGATAACCTGACACAGAAAGAGCCCTTTGGTTGGGTAACTGTGAACACACTGTCAGCATATAATTTCAATTTGAGTTCTTAAATTGCTGGTTGAAATCCTGAGATTTTATTTTCTTGATAAATTCTCACTGCCAATGGCTCTAATGCAAAGAAAAGCAAAGAAGATATGAGGAACAACTTTTTTTTTTAATCCCCTTCAGTATACGGCATTGTTATTATGTTAAGGAACCATTTACTGTTACCTTGACCCCTTGTTCTTTGTGAGTACTCTGTATCCATATGAAAAAAATTAGAGCCACAATTAAATTTCTTCATGATTGCAAGCATCAAATACCATTTTAAATTGTCAAAAGCTTTTTCTCCATCAAGAAAAATCATAGACACTTCCTTATTTTTCTGATTTACCTTGTTCATAACATTAAAAATGTATCTGATGTTTCTGTTATTTAACTCTTCAGAGCAAATCCAGCCTGATAATACAACTTAATAAGCCATTTATTATCTTTGTTAGTATTGCCATATAAAGCTTATTTATATTCAATAAAGAAATAGGCCTATAAGATTCTGGATGGGTTAGATAATTTTCTTTGTTATAAATCAAAGGTTTATTTCCATGATGAAGGTTGTTCTTCATGCTCCTGAATCTCATTCATTACTTAAGAATGAGCCAGAATTTCTTGGAAAGTCTTATAGTATATTGCAGAAATATGATCAAGTCTTGATGCTTTATTCAGTTTCAGGTTTTTCTTTTAATTGACTCTTTAGTTTTGTCTTCAATTATAGCTGGATAATAATACATTAAGGATTTCTTTTTATTGATCTGTAAATTTTGTAAGTAATGTTTTGTTCAATGTTTTTTAATCTTTTCCAAAGATTAAAGTCTGGAATAATAATTTACAAATTGCTCCATCATTTCTTTAGTTATAGAAACATGTAGTTCCATCTCCAACAGAATAGTTCTTTTGTCCTGTTCATTAGGCGATTTATATGTCAGCATTTTATTTGACTCATTACCTGTTTCAAAATATTTATTTAACAAAATTCAACTTGTCAGTCTCATTTACTTCCATTAAATCTAGCTGATTCCATATTGCTTTTATCTTTTGTTCTAAATCTAAAGTAAGTTTTAGTTTACACCTTGCTTCTAATTGTTTCAGATTATTCAACAATATGTCTTTCTCTTTTTGCATTTTTTTTCTATTTGATGCCAGAAAAATAAACAAATCCCATATAAATGCTTTGCTAGCATCTGATCAAAAAAGGTTAAATTGATTTGCTAGCATTTGATCAAAAAAGGTTACATTGATTTGGAAGAAGTCTTTAATTACTGATGACACTTCAATTTAATAACAACAGTTTGATCTGGAAGTTCCTCATTTAATTTTACAATTATTGGGTTATAATCTGCATGTATGAGAGCTGCCACTTCCATGTCTATATGGTTGATTAACACTGAATTGGAAATCCAGAACACAGCTATTCTTGAGTAAGTTTTATGACCTGGAGAATAAGTATATACTCCCTCTGCAGGATCTTTTTATCTCTGCACATCCAAGAAAGATAGTAATGATGCGTAGGCTGGAGTGTTTTAAGGGAGTTTACTGGCATTTCTTTTGGGTGAAATAGATTTATCCATATACAGGAATAAAACCCATTCATATATCCAAGAATTAGTATTTCCTTCTGCAGTTTGAAAAGGTGATTGGGAAAAAAACATAAAAAAAATAAAACTTTATTTTATTGTCTTTTGGAGTATAAATTGAAGAAATTATTATTTTTCCAGATTCAATCTGAAAATGTTATACTGTATTTATAAAACTTCCTTACCATGGATTTGCGTTTCTAGAGTCCATGGTAAATTTTTCACATATATATCTACTCCCTTTTTATCTGTCTTTCTGAGGCCACAAATTCTAGCTGAAATGTTTACATTCCAACAGATTGACATTATTGCTTTAACTGTGTCCCTCTTGAAGGCATATAATACAGTCTTTCTCTTTTGCTGGTTTAAAAATGTGATTTTCAAGCTTTTAAATCAATGTAACATATTCAGTTATTCACAATCAATTAATGACATACTGGAAAACTAATTTCTATGGTATCGGCAAATTCTTTCCTTATTCTTTTATATCCTACCCTTTTATCCCTTTCTTTGGTTCTTTTTCTTTTCTTGTTTTTATATTTTCTCTGAAATGTCTAATACAAATATCTTAAAAAAACAGCTATTATAAAAATATATTTCAGATATTTTTATCAGTGAAGGACTGACAAGCTGTTTCAAATTTAACAGTGCAAGAAAATTCTACTCATCTAATTTACTTTTACTGTTGCAGCTTTTCTGTAAGCCTACTTCAAAAGTTTGTTAATCTAACTATAGATTCTGATATTAAAACAGTTCCTAAAATAACTGAGAGAAAGTATTTTAATGGAATAAAAAACATATTGAGACAGTAAATGAAGAAAAATAGCACACAATTTGCATTGTGATTTAGCAGGGCTTTGTAAAGAATTGAAGGGGATTCAATCAAATCAGTGTTTGAATTGGACAAAACTAGGATAGAATGGTGGGCTTCTGGGGAAGAAATGGCTGACTGAATATGGCTCTGTTCTTTGTGAAGCCGATGCCCATGGCAATTAGAGGAGTTGGCCTCGGTCCAGCTGTTCAGAGTCATCTCCAGATAAAGGAGATCAACAGGATCACCCATAGGTACTCCTGACATAGATTCCCTGTGAAGAGATTGCAATCTACAATCTCTAGGGGATGGAGTGTTCTGGGAGCCAAGGGAAACATTGAGCCCAAGCCGTGGTGCGGAGCCTTCAAACGGACACTAGATCTCCTTTACTTCCTCTTTTAACTAACATAATAAACTGCCTATTTGTGATTTATTTGGCAATTAAAAACCTCCTGAAAGACAAGTTGTTGTACCACCGGAGGAATTTCCTATTATCCTGGGAGAAAGAAGACCAAAGTAAGTTTAAAGATCAAAAAGAAATACTTTAATGTTTGGAAACAGTGAAAGGGAATTAAGAATGTTCATTGGGGACAATCAAGAGGCTAGATGGATTTGAAACAGCTTTTTTAAGGATTGTTTTAAATGTTTAAGAAAATACAGTAAGTAAATTTGGATTTAATTGCAAGAAAATCTGCCCTGGGAAAGTTTGGCTTCTGAAAATAAGCATAAGATAAGAAAGCTCCTTCAAGGTCAGAAGGAATGGACAATAACAATATATCTCTTTTAACAATGGAGGAGTATCTTTCTTCTAAAGAAGAATTTTTAGCTGTTTGGAATCAGTGTGTCCAGGAACTATTTGTAAAATTGGGGCTAACAGAGGTTGTAGAAGAAGAAAAGATTTTACTGGACAAAATAGCAGTGGAGGACGACTTGAATAAGGATTTTAAAATGGACAACTTTAAAGAAATACCAGATTATAAGAGAGACATGGAAGTTATGGAAAAAGATGCTGCGGATCTGAAGATGGACTCAAAATTGCTTCATTATGAGAACAATATGGAGAAAGAAGCTGTAATGGACTGGAGAGTGACTTGGAGAACTATTCTATTTTGGACATAGTGAAGGGAAATACCAAATCTCTGAAACCTTTCTTGAAAATAGATAGGAACAGAATTTATTTATTTATTTATTTATTTATTTATTGAATTTGTCACTGTCCATCTCTTTAAACAACTCTGGGCAGTTTACAAAACAATTAAAATAAATTAAAATTACAAAATTACAATAATAAATAAAAAATAAAAAAATCCAAAATAATTGGCAATCACTCAGGAATGATAATAAGAGATTGTTATCTAGGGTTTTATTTGGAGAAGAGACTGAAGACTGAGCCTTCCAAAAGGAAGAGAAAGGAATTCAAAGTGGATTTATCAGATCAAGGTTAAATTGTTCATGTTTTGATTTCAGATTGTTAATATTGAATTTTCTTTTTCTGACCAGGACTGTAAGACAATGATTTATACCTGTAAAAGTGATTTATTTGGTTTAGCATAAAACACATACGTGATTATTATTGGTCTTTTGTATGCTTAAGGGGAGAGATCTTTAGGTTTCACTTCTCAGAAAAAACTTAGATGCTAACATGCAAAATTGACCTATTTGTTTAAGCTTAAAATTTATAGTTTATTATTACTGGCACTCTTAGTCCTTTTGCTGATTAGATTGATTGTTGAATATTTTTTACAATTCTGTTATTATTTAGAGATGAGAAAGGGGATAAAGAGGGTTTTTTTTTGTTTTTTGTTTTTAGTAATAATAGAGAAGGTATTAAGTTACTGTTAATACATATACTTGTTTGGAGGGAGGGGGAAGACATCTTTTTCCTTCCTTCCTTCCTTCCTTCCTTCCTTCCTTCCTTCCTTCCTTCCTTCCTTCCTTCCTTCCTTCCTTCCTTCCTTCCTTCCTTCCTTCCTTCCTTCCTTCCTTCCTTCCTTCCTCCCCCCCTCCCCCTCCCCCCTCCCTCCCTCCCTCCCTCTTTCTGTTTGTAGGTTTTTAAGTTTTATATTTGTTTTTATGTATATAAACTTTAATTAAAATATTAAAAGGATAGAATGGTGTAAAGAGCTTTCAGATACTGACCTAAGTAGCCAGCCAATGAGTCCTATCATCTTTCCAAACAGAGCCTTATCAGACCTCTTGGAAAAGTGCAGCTCTGCTCTTTGTATTACACTACGCACTTTTGCTTGGAGGGAAACAGAGAGGAACTCTGATTTATACTGCTGCTGTTTTTTAATCTGGTTTGCTTTTGTTGATCCTCTGCCTTTTATTTTAATCTTCCCCCAAAACAAGCAAACAAAATTTTTCTGCTTTCCTCTCTTTCTTCATTCAGATTTGTGCTGCTGCAGTTTATTACATGAATGAGCCTGAGATCTGTGCTTGCTCTTAGGTAAGCAATGGCAGAGACTTGGTAACAGCTTATTTTTAAATAGCTGTTTTTCAAATTTTATCTATCAGTTGGAGTAAAACACATTCTGCACAGCTTCACTATAGGATATTTGCTGGACAGTTTGAAGGTTGTTCTTTTGTCCTTTCCTCATCCCTATTATCTCTGCCCTGGATATGGGGAAAAACTTTTTAAAAAGTACTGAAACTATTCAGCTGTGCTTTGCAGGATTAATATTCTAAAGAGTCTACCATGTGCTATTTTCATCTATTCCCCACCCCCCCGATACCTTATATTCTAATACAGGTAGTCCTTCTTCAACGTTCACTTATTCAGCAACCATTTGAAGCTATGATGGTGCTGAATGAGCGCTACTTATGATGAGTCCTCATAGTTGCACCCATCGCAGCATCTCCATGGTCACATGATCACAATTTGGGCGCTTGGCATCTGGCTCGTAATTCCAATGTTGCAGCATCCTGTGGTCACATGATCACCATTTGCAACCTTCACTGCCAACTTCCGACAAGCAAAGTCAATAGGGAATCTGGCAGGAGGTGGCAAATGGTGATGACATGACCGTGGGATGCTGCAACGATGCAGGATTCACCTAATGACAGCAACTGGAACTGCTGTTGTAAGTTGGTGTGGCCATGTGATATGCCTTTTGACTGTGTCGCTTAGTGATGGAGTTCCTGGTCCCAATTACCATCGATAAATGAGGGCTACCTGTATTTTGTCAAATAAAATCACAAATCAGTTCTAATCAAATCATGCTGCCTTCATATCTTGAATCTTGTACCTGTATTTGATTTTGTCACCTTCAGTTCTTGAATTTGCTGATTAGTGCACACCTATGAGCTTGATTAACCATATAGAACATTATAACGGTACCTCATTATGATAGAAGTTATAGTGGGAGGCCAGCTAGAATCTAAAGCATCTCTGGAAAAGACTGGGAATAACTCTTGTCTAAAATCCTGGGAAGTTAATGACATTTGGTAAACAAAATGCTGAGATACGTGGACTAATGATCTGATTCTTAATAAGCATCTTTCTGTGCACTATTCGTGTTATACATATTCTGCAAGTATAAAGTATGGATACCACAAGGTATTATATAAAACCTAAAACTCTTCCATCTAATAATAGCACTAATATTTATGCAAGAGGAGTTGGCATTTCTAATCTAGCTATTCAATTCATAATAGGAAGTTCAACTATTCTTTAGGCTATAATCTTAGAAAAAAGTACTCAACAAAATATTGTCCCATTGGTCATGCAGACTGGAGTGATGGAATTCAGTAACTTTCAAAGAATTGAACATCCTTACTACAAACCTGTAGTACAGAACTTATATAATTAGCTTATTTTATGTAATGAATTTATATCGCTGCCCAACTCACACACAATAACTCTGGGCAGCTTACAGAGTAAAATCCCCAATACAAAAAAACCATTAACTCCCACCCCCCACCGGGACCAAAAACACAATCAACACAGCCACTTGATCAGCTCCTTTTCAGCTTGGGGTCCCCAGGCCTGCTGGCAAGACCATGTCTTCAGGGCCTTCCAGAACATCATCAAGGTGGGGGCCAATCTTATCTCAGAGAAAATAATGTTCCGCAGGGAGGAAGCCACCATGGAAAAGGCTCTTCTTCATGGTCCCATCAGATGTACATCCCTCAACAATGGGACCCGCAACATACCCAGCCTCCCCACTCTGATGGACTGGGTAGATGTGACTGGGGAAAGGTGGTCCTGCAAATAACCAGGCCCCAAGCCATGTAGGGCTTTAAATGTGATAACCAGCACCTTGAATTGGACCTGGAAGCAAACTGGCAACCAATGCAACTCCCACAAAAGAGATGACACATGGACAAATCTGGGGTTGTACAGAACTATGCAGGTTGCTGCATTTAGAACCAACTGAAGCTTCTGAATACTCTTCAAGGGTAGCCCCATGTAGAGCATGTTACAATAGTCCAAGCAGGAGGTGACTAGGGGATGGGTGACTGTGAGAAGGACACATTAGTCTAGGAATCAGTGCAACTGATGCACAGCTCACAATTGTGCAAAGGCCCTCCTGGCCATGACTGCCACCTGCTCCTTGAACTGAAGTTGTGAGTCCAGAATAACCCTCATATTGTGCACTGGGTCCATCTGGGGCAGTGCAACCCTATCCACAACCAAAGATGGTAATTCTCCCAGAAACAAGAAGCCCTGAATCCAAAGCCACTCCATCTTGCCAGGGTTCAGTTTCAACCTGTTGCTCATCCAGGCCTCAACAGCCTCCAGGCACTGAGAAAGGGCAGTCGCGGCATCACTTAACCCGCCATGGGCATAGATGTATAACTGAGTATCATCAGCCATTGATATCGCACCCCATGGTGATGGATGATCTGACCCAGCAGCTTCATGTAGATCTCATCCAGCAGCTTCCAAGTAAATACGCATAGGATTTAATTATTGAATTTGAAGATGGTTGCAGGTATGTGATATATTTAGAAGCTTTTTTCTCTTACCTATTAAATAATTGGAATATTCTTTTACATGGAAAGGCCTACAAACCTCAGCTTCTAAAGCAATCCTCCATATGCTAGCAAATAATTCTGGAAATTGTAATTTCAAAAGATCTAGAGGGTACCAGGTTGCACAAGGCTATTCTAGATCAACTTGTCAACCTAAATAGTAATCAGGCTATCAGAAGTGGCTATTGTGCCCTTTAAAAAGCAAAAATCCTCAACTGTATCATTGAGTGCAAAGTTTCCAATTATTTCCAGGCCTTTGTGAAATTAAAGCGAAGGGTCAAGAAGCTTATTTGTTTGCAGAAAAATAGAAATAGTAACCCTTGCCACAAAAAATACAACCACTTCTGACCTACATTTGAGCAGTATCTGACTACCTGTATACATGAGTTGGAAGACAGAAACTAACATTCTCTATATTTTTTTTCTTTCTTTTCTTTTTTCTTTTTGTTGTCTAAAGTTCTGCCCTTTCCAAGGCATTTGATGAAATCTGCTATGCAGTGAGCTAGGTACCATAATGAGCAACAGCTGCAGGGACCCTCTCTAAGGTTGTCAATTTTAGCAGTTTTTGTATGACAAAATGGATTTTTCTTTTCTCCCCTTGATAACTGGGATTTAAGCCACACTTTAAAAAAAAAAATGACAATCTTGTGGTACTATGAATAAGAGCAGATTCCCTTTTCAGGTGCTACCATGAAATTCTTTATTACTTTTGCTGCAATATTATAAAAAACAGCTCTCTCTCTATCATTTTGTTTGGACTTGCCAAAAAAAAAAAAAGGAAATCTGCACTGTTTTGAAAATACAATTGAGGAACTGAAAAATAAATAAATACTTCATATGGAAAAGAAGTCTTTATTTTAAATTAACTATTGGCTTCAAAACTAGAACTGCTAGTAGTGCATGGGAAGATCAGAATTATAACCTTTCTGTCTATACACTAGTTAAATTAAAAGTATCATTACAAAGCTTTGTATACACATGCACTGCTATAAAATTTTGTTCTAGCATAACAAAAGATGATTCTAAATATTTCAGAGGAAGCTTCAGTTATTTTACTTCTTTTCTTTTTGTCAAAGGACAATGATACAACATTTCATGATATAAAAACCTGCTATCCTGGATGAACATAATTCTGTAAAGGCATCTGCTTTATTGGGTAGTAATGAAATGAAAGATCAGAATAAGAAACTTTCTGTTTGAACATTGGTGGTAGTGATGGTGAAATACAATTATCTCCTTTACATATTGTTGTAAGTAATGAGTTGCCCTGCTACTTTTTTAATATAGCACATCAAACAAAGGCCACTATTTCTTCATTTATGGAACACTGCCATTTAGCAAAGCTGAAAAGAAATTATCCCTATAAATCATGCACCCAGTAGATAAACTTAGCCTAATGCCAATTTTAAACTACTCCAAACAACTGAGGACCTGCTGTTGATATGGTTATCAAGGTAACTTCCAGCTCAAATAAGAGCTTCAAGATAAGTGACAGCTGCCAGCTGCTTCATCTCATCCAATTATATCAGTGCTAATCTGGCAGTTGTCTTATGTTGCAAGTTGCTTGGCAGTTATGACTAGAACTAGGTTTTATCTGGATTTTTCAACTGATGCATGTTAATCCATGGCTGACTGAATTGGGCAACACATTCAGCATCACAGGCTTGGCCAGGAGGATAATTATACTGGCATCAGAAAAAGGGCTGGAAGATGATAGAATTCATGTCAGTCCAGCAAACTGTTACTTCTTCTCATTAATTCATAAGGAAGTTGACATTGCTATTAACAGTGACAGAAGATCCAAACTATCCTGAATCCAGAATTGTCCCACCTGGTGGCTCTCAGCAGAAAAGAAACAAATTGTGCTGCTGTTTTATTAGCCAACATAATTCACATTCTGGTTCCAAGGTTACTCGTTGTGATATGAAAAATACTTTTGCCACCTTTATTAAACATGGCCTGTATGGCATATGCAGTTTTTAAAATGTTATACTCTGAATGATCAATCTTGATAATTTGATGCTGCTGTTTTTATCACATCATTATTAATAGCCCTCCCCCTCCCCCCACAAAATGGATGGCCTGGGAAGAAAATGGAAGAAACAGCTGTCATGCCCAACTTTGAGGACTTATCTTCAGAGGTTCTGGAGCCAAGGAGGACCTTAGAGACTCATAGAGGCCTGGAACTAGGACAAGCAAGAAAAAACTGCCTCCTGCTCTCAGGCTACCTGATTCCAATTATGTGTCCCTTGGGCACTCACCCAGTTTACAAGGGTGATAGCAAAAATAGGTCAAGAGCCAGAGAGTTGAAAAGTACAAGACTGCAAGGACAGGCTTCTTGGGAGTCATGATTTACTTGGGTGTCACTGTTGTGTTCAAGTAGACCAACAATTTGAACTCAGCCAGTGCCATCCAGCTGGTTTGGGGAAGAGGCTTAACAACAATATTTATCCTGTGTGTGTCTGTCACCAGCTGATTGGCTGGATCCAAACTTAGCTTGTATTCTACTTGGAATTCTCCTAGAATTTCAGCTAATTTCTGAGACTATTGTTAGACCTGTCTGTTCTTTATTCCCAGGGAATGAAGTCCTATCTGGCTACCAAATATAATGACTCGTTCCAGGATACAAGATAATAGTTCTGCCATCCAACTACTTTTAACACAGAAGCTTAATATCTGACAGTGAATGCGTTCAGTTTTGTTACATTTTTAACAAATATTTTGCTTCAAATATACAGTATATAAACTAGCTGATAAAGTACTTCCAATGACAGTTGATGCTTCAGTTCATGGAATTTAATTCTGAATATATTATATATTTAGGAGAAATCTTATTTTTCTTGCTGCACAACCACAAATGACTTACATATGAAGCTACTAATGAGTATCATTTATTATAGATGCATTTCCTTTGAGTCATACAGATAATGGATGTTCTGAAATTTTGAGGAAGAAAAAAATTCTCTCAGATGAAAAGTTCGTTGTCAATAAGTATAGGCTTTTGAAATTGTGCTCCTGCTAATTTTTGGCAAATCTCTTGGAACTATAATCCTTAGGGCAAGGCATGTTTAGTTATTTTCTATAAAGGAATTATAATGAAATATTTGGAATCAACATAACTTTTGATTCAGAACGCACAGTACAAGCATTATTGCAGAAAACTGTTTTAAATCATTTCAAAGGGTCTCTAGCTCCTTATATTATTTCAAACAGAATTCTAAGAGTTTGCTTTTATGTCATAGGATAATCAGATGACATGACCTCAGCTGTAAGGGGAAAAGAGTTTCCTGATCTTTTTCCATCTCCAGAATTCTTTTGGATATAGAGGTGAAACTCGAAAAATTAGAATATCGTGCAAATGTTCATTTATGTCAGTATGGCAACTCAAAAGGTGAAACCAATATATGAGATAGACGCATTACATGCAAAGCAAGATATGTCAAGCCTTACTTTGGTATAATTGTGATGATTATGGCGTACAGCTTATGAAAACCCCAAATTCACAATCTCAGAAAATTAGAATAGTGTGAAAAGGTTCAATATTCTAGGCTCAAAGTGTCCCACTCTAATCGGCTAATGAATCCATAACACCTGCAAAGGATTCCTGAGCCTTTAAATGGTCTCTCAGGCTGGTTCAGTAGGAATCACAAGCATGGGAAAGACTGCTGACCTGACAGTTGTGCAGAAAACCATCATTGACACTCTCCATAAGGAGGGAAAGCCCCAAAAGGTAATTGCAAAAGAAGTTGGATGTTCCCAAAGTGCTGTATCAAAGCACATCAATAGAAGGTTATGTGGAAGGGAAAAGTGTGGGAGAAAAAGGTGCACAAGCAGCAGGGATGACCGCAGCCTGGAGAGGATTGTCAGGAAAAGGCCATTCAAAAGTGTTGGGGACTTTCACAAGGAGTGGACTGAGGCTGGAGTTAGTGCATCAAGAGCCACCACACACAGACGGATCCTGGATGTGGGCTTCAAATGCCGTATTCCTCTTGTCAAGCCGCTCCTGAACAACAAACAACGTCAGAAGCGTCTTACCTGGGCTACAGAAAAAAAGAACTGGTCTGTTGCCCAGTGGTCCAAAGTCCTCTTTTCTGATGAGAGCAACTTTTGCATCTCATTGGGAACCAAGGACCCAGAGTCTGGAGGAAGAATGGAGAGGCACACAATGCACGATGCTTGAAGTCCAGTGTGAAGTTTCCACAGTCTGTGTTGATTTGGGGAGCCATGTCATCTGCTGGTGTTGGTCCACTGTGCTTCATTAAGTCCAGGGTCAATGCAGCCGTCTACCAGGAGATTTTGGAGGACTTCATGCTTCCTTCCGCAGACGAGCTTTATGGGGATGCTGACTTCATTTTCCAGCAGGACCTGGCACCTGCCCACACTGCCAAAAGTACCAAAACCTGGTTCAGTGACCATGGGATTACTGTGCTTGATTGGCCAGCAAACTCACCTGCCCTGAACCCCATAGAGAATCTATGGGGCATTGCCAAGAGAAAGATGAGGGACATGAGACCGAACAATGCAGCGGAGCTGAAGGCTGCTATTGAAGCATCCTGGTCTTCCATAACACCTCAGCAGTGCCACAGGCTGATAGCATCCATGCCACACCGCATTGCGGCAGTCATTGCTGCAAAAGGGGCTCAAACCAAGTACTGAGTACATATGCATGCTTATACTTTGCAGAGGTCCGATATTGTTCTATTTCCAATCCTTGTGTTATTGATGTCATGTAATATTCTAATTTTCTGAGATTGTGAATTTGGGGTTTTCATAAGCTGTACGCCATAATCATCACAATCATACCAAAGTAATGCTTGACATATCTCGCTTTGCATGTAATGCATCTATCTCATATATTGGTTTCACCTTTTGAGTTGCCATACTGACATAAATGAACATTTGCACGATATTCTAATTTTTCGAGTTTCACCTGTACTAAACAGAATATAGGAGTTATCTTCCACAGTCATATTTAGTGCAGCTTACTTCCTGATCTTTCTTCCCTCAACACTGACTGAGAAAAATGGAACATTCAAGTCTTGTACAGTCCATCTTCCAACAAATTTCCACTGACAGTATTCCTGATGGATGGATATTAATAGAACACAATCCCTGAGTAACTTCTCTCTTTCACTGTCTGTTATGCAATGAAATTGTAGATATAGAATAACTTGCCTCAAATAATGAGCAATGGTTGGGCTCACACATTATGTCAAGGCATAATGTAACCATGGGTTGATTAAAAAGCCACAATGGCTGTGTTCACACAAAATGCTAATCCATAAACATCAATTTATCAACCACAACAGATACACACATCATGTTAGCTACACAAACAAAAATATGAGCCCAGCAAGTGGGCATCAGAATAAATTTTGCTTTATCATTTCAGACTTTTTTGCTCATTGCCTTAAGCTTGTGCACTTTATGCTACCATCTCCAATGTGATTGCCTTGTTTCGCAGGGTTTATGCTGACTTTTAAAAAATTAATTACATCATGTTTTGCCTACACTTAGCAAATTGCTGTTAACTGTAACTACAGTTGTCGGTAACAAGACAGCTTCAGACAATGAATTATGAAGTTAGCTTTCTTACATAAAACTTTGATAAAATTAACAATATCATGTGGTTTAGGTATGGCATCAAATTATGCTTAATTAAAAAGAAAAATAAAACATGTACTTCTTAGGGCCACGGTGGAGGAGAGCGGTGAGAAATCATGCCTATCCGAAGCCCGTTGCAGCTCAGTCCTGTCATAGTAAACTATATTTTAGGCCATTAAAATGCAGCTTGAGTATAATATGTTGCATGTTTACTTGAAATTGGTCCCTCCTTGATCAGTGGCACTAATTCCAAAATGTAAATATGCCCATGATTTTGAGCACCAATGTATTGTCCCATTATGATGTTACAGAACAAGACATGTAATTATGAAGAATCATGATCTGTCATGTGATTCCAGCCTTTCTAAGATAGGATGGCCAATACCTAAGGAAGTGCACCTAGAATTTTCTCAGACTACATCTGGTGTATATTAGACTTTCCTGGTCAACTTATAACTTCAGAATTAATAGCTGTGGTTTTTTTTTTTTTCCCCCATTCCAACATTTACCAATATTACGAGGAGTTTCTGGGACAGCTGTCTCTTGTAGCTTTCCCTGAAACTGCTCAAACATAGAACTTCATATTTGCCTCTGATCTCACCTGACATATTACTTATTTCACTTGCTGTTCTTCTTAATCCAGAATACTAAAACGAACAGTAATAATCAAATGGCATTTGGTTACATTAATCAAAACAAAAAATGTGCATCTAAATGATGTAATTCTACTGAAATGAATGAAAGCATCCTGCTAACTGCATTGCATAGATGCATGAATCACTAGGTGTTAGAATATGTCCTAAATGGTTTGATTGTAGTGGAAAAAATGGAACAAAATTTATGTAGTGCTTTTATAGTAAGGAACCAAATTATGTCAGTCAGCCAAATTAATTTAAAATGTGTAACACAAGACAAACAACTTAGAGGTTCTCCCTGGGAAACAAAATACTCAGTGGCAGTCAAAACACTTATCTTCAGCAAACTGGTACTGGATTTTTTTTCCAAATTAGAAGCAATTTGAAAACACTTTTGTGACTGCTTTTAAATGAGAATTGGATAGTGGGAGGCCAAACACAAATTCTGCTGTCTACAATATAATGCATTGCCTTTGTTGTGTTGATAATAAAACCAACAATCTGAAATTGGCTTTAACATCACCTTTTTAGACATCCAGAAGAAGAAAAAATCTTTCTCATGTGAATACTGTATCCCCAAAAAAAGAAAATAATCCAAAATGTGACAAAGAAGAATTTATTTGCTTAGCTGAAAATCACGCCAAAGAAATCCAACATTATTTAACACCATAGAAACCCAATTTGCAATATTCTTTAGTAGAGAACTATATTAGTTGTGGTTTGGCTCTGGTACAAACTTTATTTGGAAAAAATTGCATGATTGGGTGTAAGTAATATCAGTAATGCCTAATAATTAGTCCTTTCTGATGAAGTTCTGTGAATTTAAAAAAAACCCTATTTCTATATTTGTAGCAAGCAGCTTCCAAAAATATATTTTTATAACTCTAGATACTTTTTAATGCATTATTTATGTATGCAAATCTTCCAAATTATACATTTTTATATATAATTTCTGAACCAAAATATTTTATGATGGATGCTAGATGCCCAATCAAATGACAACAAAATCTATTTTGGTAGATTGCATAATATCCTTTGAAAAGAAATCCAGGACAGATTCCTCCAGTATTAGAATTATCTAGCTTTTGGTTACCTTACATTTTTTTTTAGTTTTTGGTTTGATTTTCCATACAAATTAAATGTTTTATTTTTATTATTCATCATGTATTTTTAGCTCTTTAAGAAGTTTGCCTCAGTTAAACTATTTGTTCTCTTTTCCCTTGTCTTGCTAAAATGTTAACTTTTCCCTGCGCAGCATTTTGTTTGACTTATGAAGTCTTTATGGGGTTTCCTGGCTGTGGGTGCCTTTGTAGTATAAGGCAGATGCTTACTGAATTGGGTAATCTGAAATCTGAAATTGTTTTTCTACAATTCATATTGTTTCATAGGGAAAAAAATATTTTACTTAGAAGTGTAGTAACTTTGACTTAATTTGAGTAACATGTCTTCAAAATGTATAGTGTGACAGCCCAATGGCACATTCTCCTTCAGCTGTCTTTCAAGGCTGATCCAGGAAGAATCCCTACATGGAGTGACAATGCCCCTGTGACTTTGGACCCACAGAAACAACAGAGCGAGTGCTTCTCCAACACCTGTACTACAGAGACATTCATAGTAGCCTCCTCTTACTATTATTATATAAATACTCAGAGTGCACAGGACAATTTTACACCACTCTGTTACTTTCAGATACCAATCCTGCTTCATCAGATAATGTTGCCAAGTCCTGTGCAGCAGTGCTCAAAATTCATTGGATGATTACTTGTGCTTTGGATCAACTTTATATAAACTAGATTTAACGAGCACTTAAGTTTGCCACATTAGGGTTCTTTGTCCAAAATCTTCCACATACTAACTTTTTTATGCTCCTCTACAAACATGTAATGCTCCTGGCCCTTCCTTTACATTCTCGCTTTTTATATATACCTTTTGTTTTGAACTTATATATATTTTTATAGTTTCTTAATCCTTAGTCAATCAGAATTGTAGAAAGAATTGTAATAAATGTCCTACTGCAATATCCAATCATACTCCAGTAAAACATATCCCAGAAGAAAGTACTGTTTTCAAGATGGTACTTAAAAAAATCATTACTAAAGAATTTACATTTTATAAAGCAGACAAAACAAGATTTTGAAGAATGAATTTGTATAAAAGACTGCTGCATGTAGCTGCAAAAGCGAAAAGAAATGGCAGAGAACCTTGGCTGGATCATTTATTATATATATTTTGGTGTTTAATAAAGGCCTTTTAAGTTAACTTGTGTTTTAGATAAAATGTGTGTTTTCTCCATTTTTGTAATATTTGCTAACATTGCATTCTGTCTCTGCAAATTATATTTTTATTGTTTTCCATTTGTTTCAATGAGTGTATATATCTTAAGATTGTATTTTTTTTAAAGCCACTTAGGTAATATTGTGGTTTAAAAATATTACATTGTCTTTAGTAAACAAGGCAGAAAGTCCCAATAATAAGGAGTTTGGAGTCATCAATAATCTACTCCCCAAAATTATTCAGTACAGAAATTTCCTATGATTCTCAAGTCCTTCTCATACATAAGTTTTCTTTTTGGAAGGTGAGGTAGTCTGCATTGTGAGGAGCTAAAACAAGGAAAGTTGGCTTACAAGGTTTTACAAGCAGCACTTTTTTTTCCTGGGGAGCAGGTGGAAATTTAAAATAATCTGCTGTAAGTAGGACCTCATGGATGAGGACATGGCAGTGCAGCCATCTCCCTCCCTTCTGTGTGAATTCATGCTTTCTGGCTATCAAGGAAATAAACAGGTGCTGGAAAATGAATAGAAAATTATATAGTGAGTCACTGACAATTAGATTGTTTACTGGATTTTTTTCAGAAGGTATCTACAACAGTCTCTCAGCACATAAGATCTTTGTTTCTAACAGTTTGGAAAATAGTCCTGATCTAATCTGAGATACTAGGTCAACAGATTTCCAGTTCAGTGCACAAGACATTTACATCTAAATTTTAATACAATGTTATGACTTGAAATAAGTAAAAACGAATGTGGTTGCTTTTTTAAAAGTGAACAAAATGTTCTGGCTCCTAGGTAGAGCCTTTGCATGCCAAGTTTTGACCCAGAGGGAATTGTTACTGCCAATACATTAGCTTCCATCTAGAACTCAGTGTTTATAATGGAATTCTTGTATGAAATGGCAATGAGATACACTAAACTCACAATAGCAGAATCATTTGATGTATTGCCACAAGTTCTTTTTTAACTGTGCCCAATTAGATTGACTCAGACTCTAAAGAGCCACAAAAGCACTGGACTCTGGATAGGTGGTTTTTGTATATCTCCCCATTAGGATTGGGAGATGGTTTATTTGTGTGTGTGTGTGTGGTGGTGGGGAACAAGATGTAAAACCAAAATGTGAAACTTACAAATCTAAATGTGAGCACTTTCTATTTCCTCTACCCTATATTCCATTTTATTGCTATTATTTCTATATTACTTTGCTAACTATTATTACTATAACAATTACTATACTTTACAACTATTCTACTATTATTATTACAAAATTTCCTCTTTACTATTACTAATACTATAATACATTCTATAGTATTACTATTATATAGCAATGTTTTTCTTCTTACAAATCCTCTTCTGCCTTAATTCCTCTCTCTGGGATTCTTCTGCTTTTTCTTCTGTTAATGGCCAGCATGCAGAGTACTTGCACCTTTCCATGTTGTGTTTTGCCTTGCTGTGCCTCTATACTTCTTTTTCCTCTGGACCACCCACTCCTTTTGAAGGAAAAACACCTTCTTTTGTTTGGCTGTTGTATTCGGTTTGCTGGTGCCTGCAAAACTTCCAGAACACAGTCTCCTCCTACACCTGTGTCAAGGTTGCAGCTTTATTGTCAACTCTGCCATGCTGACACTGGGGAAAAGGCTCCAATGGGAGGGGAAGAAGGCAGCACAGGTGACTGCAATTTTTCTAAGCAGCCTGCTCTTCCACAATCTAGACTTCAGCATACTAACAACACATGTGAAGTGAGCTCCAAAATATAAATACAACCTCAAGTTAGGTTCAACTTCTAATGACTGCATGGCCACAATCACGTACTTCTCATCATACCAGGATGGAAGCAATTTGCCAGCATCTTCTCCCAAAATGTTTTTTGACTTAGCAGGCTAGCGTGAAAGTCCTTAGATTTACTTGTTGGTCTCC
This sequence comes from Liasis olivaceus, assembly GCA_030867105.1. NCBI lineage: Eukaryota > Metazoa > Chordata > Lepidosauria > Squamata > Pythonidae > Liasis > Liasis olivaceus. The sequence continues at coordinate 55,932,282 of CM061351.1, read as the reverse complement.
CATCCAAATGTAGTAGCATCTAACACATTTCTCTCAAATGTCACCCTAGACCCGACAATAACTCTCAAGTCTCCAGACATTTAAGAACTTGCTTATAGCAGATGCTTCAGAAATAAGGCATTTATGCACAGGAGATATGCCTATTACAGAAATCAAGCATTCCTCTCTCTCCCCCCCCCCCCCCCCCCAATATATATACATATGCTCCAGCCTTTTTTCCTACCTTTTTGAGTCAATGAAATTTTTGCCATTTTTTTCCCTAGACCTGAGAATATTATTGGTGTCTATTTCACGAGCTTTAGCCATACATGACCAGGGAGTTAAGATATTATCTAGATTTAAAACAGCATCAAATGCAGAACACAACTAAACAAACAAAAAGGATTAAGGAATACCTTGCTTTTTTAATTTTTTTTTGCTATGCAACCACATTTTTCATTCTATAGTACATAAACATCCAAGGAGAGACTTCAGTGCACATGTCTTTTCTATTTATCTCATAACTCTCTTATGGGCATATTTCTTGCACTTATGAATCTGCCTTATTTCAGATAAGACTATGGATCAATTTAGTGCTGCATTTTAATTCAATCTGCAATAGCAACAGCTGAGATTTCCAATAGAGTATTTCCCCATCATTTATCACTAACTTTTTCAAGGCTTTATTCACATAGATAGAAGCTCTAGGATCCTGAGTTCCTGGGAAGAAGGCAAACTGTAATGACTAAAAGTATAGGAGGAATGGTGGCGTTAAGAGGTCAGATTAATGTAAGATGAAGAAACTTCATTTTCATGAGGAATAGGGAGGACACCCTCATCTGGAAATCAGACAAGTTCTTAGCAGAAAACATTTTCATATATAAAAACTCAAATTGATGTGTTCCTTTTTATTATATGTTATACATCATTGTAGCATATAATAAAAGGTGAAGATTACTGATTTGACCACACATACAGTATGTTTTCATGCAATAAGAAATGGCATATCTATTAAGAATAAATAAAGGCAATGATTCCATGACACATATTCAGTTATTTTATAATCAATAGGATTTTAGTATGGTATTTTAAGGTACACTTTTAAGATGCCAAATAACTATATATAGTTTAAAAAATGGAAGGAAATTCAGTATTTTTTCTTCCCCTAATTCTATAGTTCCTATTTTGTAGCAAAAGCAGGTTCTATGATCATGCCATCAGCTGATACTATGATAATCTTACTAATACCATTAATATCACATGTAGCCTTTTAAGGATGTAACACAATACATTTTAGAATCCAGCACCCTACAATGCTGAAAATGTTTCTCCAGTGTCAGAAACAATATAAAAACCTTTAAAATTATAACCATGATATAAATGAAAATACTGCAAAATGTTTTATTCAAGGTCTTTATAAAAAAAAAAAAAAAAGTTGGGGGAGGAGGAGGAGAGGTAGGGTAACCAATCCAGCATAGTATTTCAAAAGATCAGATAGATCAATATTTTCCATTCAAGGCAACAAAAGTAATCAGTTAAAATTCAACAGCAAAAGTTATTCCAGATTTTTCCACACACTCCCAATTACTTGTCTATTAACTTCAATGGAGCAAAGAAAGAAAGAAAGAAAGAAAGAAAGAAAAGAAATATATTCACATATGCTGCAATGAGAATAAAGAATTAATAAAGAGATATGAAGTCAGCTGCTACACTGTAATTGCAATGGTGCATTGTCTGTTATAGCATCTTTTGTTGTCCCTGAGACCTATGTAGTGGAATCAGTTTTTCCTCTAAAGCCAAATCAAAAATGCATTCGAATAATCAGTGATATCATTCCCTTGTCCTCACACACATTCATTCTTACACACACACATACACACACATCAAAACCAAACCAGAGCTGAATGAGCTTAAAACAGTATTCTAAAATCAATGTGTTCCTTTGCTTTGTCTGCTGTCTTTGTGTTAGTAGGAAAACTTGTTCTAAATTTGCACTTAAAGAAGAAATAATAAGAACTGTGAAATCATTAACAGATCTGAGTGACAGGATTTTTGGAGTTCTCAGAAACCTTGCCCCACATCTGGTGTGGTAGCAGTTATTGAACACTTCATGACTTTTTAAATCTTGCATGACTGTTTTCAGATAGCTGAGTTGATCAAAACACATTATATCAGCAACTGACCTCCCCTTAACTATCAGTATTTGATTGAGAATATCAGGAATCTATTGAGTATTTAACATGAGATTCCACAACATTCCAGTTTGGTGCCTCACTGAATACAGTTCACATAGAACAAGAGAACTTATCCAGGGGCCTCAATTTTTTTCTCAGATATTCTAAGCATCTACTAGAGAGACAACTGACTTCAGTGAATTTGTCCCACTCTCCATCAAGTTTCTTTTTGTATTTTAGTGCCAGTTCCTTTATTTTTAGGGAGATAAAGTTTCGGGTATTATGTTCAAGAAGAAAGGTGTGAGTTCAAGTGTTTGTGCATTTCCATGACAGAATGCTTTTCACTTCCAATTTCTGGAATGTGTAATTGAATATGCTCATGAATAAATGCATGTACCATAGGTAAATACAACTGAACTCATGTTCAGAAATGTCTTTGCCACAGTGGGCAGTTTGCTCAGTGAAAGAAAGAACAGCTTCAATGTCAGAAATATCTGAATCAGCCTTGTACTGCTTGGAAATAATGACAGCCATTGTGTCTTGCTGTGAGAAAGCAGCTTCCTCTATTCAATATCAACAAATTTGCAATACTCTTTTTACAGCGTCAGCTTAGACAGTGGAGATATGAAAGCACAGGTAAATTTTTAAAAAGTTCTCATTTCTGCTGCATGATAGGTACAGTTCCTCCAAACATTCACAGGCTAATACATCCTGATTAACATCATCTTCTGCAATAACTTTTAAATTTGCAAATGCATCCTTTCGTTCCTCATCATACCAAAGTCCTTGAAACACTGTATTGCAGTTATTAGCTAGAGACACAATGCACTTGTTAATGAAATTTTTCTAATCAAGAGCTTTTATATATTGATTTAATTGTATAGACAGTCTCATTAAGTAAATTATGAACTTCAATGAGTGTTGACTTTAAATCACTGTTCCTCCATTGGAAATACCAAATAATTACTGGAAATAGTTTAACTGTACTCAGAATGCTTCAATCTATACCATCTCTGCAGTGTATTCGGTGGTTTGTTTCAAATGTCCTTAGAGCAGTATCAGCAGAATATGGAAAAAGGTTCAGAATTGACCTTTGCTTCCATCTTGAGTCAAGCACTTGGAAAATTTTTCAGGTATCTCAGAACCAGGGAATCTCTTTTTCAAGAAGAAAAAAAAATGCAATCCATTTATTTGAAACTATTGTAAACCTTGTGGTGTAAATTGCATAAATATCCTCTTTTGTAGGCAAAGCATTCCTTCATTTCCTGTCTGGTTTTACCAGACTTTGTAAAAATTGTCCTTGATGAACTCTCTCCTTGATCTGTATTGTTGTACTTTTCCAAGTTTGTATGAAATTGCATTGCAAGTCAATAACATCTTTGGAGTCCTTGGGGTTCTCTGAGCTTGGTTGTTTTCTTGCAAACATTTTGTTACTTGGCTAGGTAGCATCTTCAGTGCTAAAATGGGATGGGGTTTGCTCTCTGTTTATATATAGTGGCATGCCCTGCCAGTGTTGGTGGGGGTGTGGGTTTTGTTTTGTTTTATTCCTCCCTCCAGGTAGTTTTTTGATTAGGGTATTGTTTACTGTTTGATTGTATGTCTGGTGATAATCTTGATGTTAATCTCTGCTTATCTGGGTGATGATTGCTGGTGAGGAGATGTTCTGGTCTTCTGTTTCCTAATGAAACATTTGCAAGAAAACAACCAAGCTCAGAGAACCCCAAGGACTCTGCAGTTCAACCCTGAACTACACTTATTCTCTTCTAGTAATGACATCTTTGCTACAGAAATATATGTACTAGATTTATAAGCCTAATATTTTCCCCATTTCTAAAATAATTGAAAATTTTAGAATGAATTTACACCTTCATTTTGACATCATTTTGTGGGGTAGTAAAATAAAATATCCTAATAGTGAGAGCTGGTGCTGTGAGAAACTGTGAGGAGGCTGGGAAAGCAATAGGAGGCAGGTTAGACATAAAGAACCAATAGAAAAGAGAGACAATTGTTAATATCTTATCTCACAAATGAAGCTCAGTCTGGGCTGCAACAAACCCAGCAAGAAGAGATTCAAAATGTCCAGAGATTCCATCTTAATGAACTTACTAATAAAGAAATGCTGGAGGTTCTGATCACAATCCTATCCCTAATTCTTACATTAAAACTTCTTATTGAAGTCTTTGTGATTCTTGCTTTCTGGATCTTGCCTGCAGTACAGGCCTTGGTCGACACCAAACCTCATTTTATTTAAAGCATTTCTGTGACAGTACAAGTTGCCATCACTTAAACCCTAGAAATGGTATGAAATCAAAAGTCTCTGTTCCTGTCTCTTATACTCTGTTCCCTGAGGCAAAACAAAACAAACAAAATAAAATAAAATTTGGGGGGTGGGGCAGAGATAAAAGAAAGCCTGACTACCAAAACCACTTGAATGGTGCCTTCCATCACCTCGTTGACAGCACCTCTATTTACATGCTCACTGGCCACTTCTCTCTTTTCACACCCCAATCAAGAGACAACAGGGCAGAATAACTTTCCCAGGAACTACAGCTAGGAAGCACAACCCCTGTGCCTCATGCCTTCCACATGCCCTGCGCATGGCCAGTGCCATCAATGCCACTACTGCCCCAAGCCTAGGCATTTGAGGAAAATATTTCTTCTTGTCCTGAACATAACTGCAGTAAAAAAGGGGGGCATGTCCAGGACAACCTGGGTGTACAGTGACCATAATTTTGAACTATATTCTCCAAAGTTTAGCACCAACAGCTGTGCCATGGCTTTGCCTTGGAAATTTCAAAAAGAACTGTGGTGTATTTTCCTGTCAAAAATTTGGTCAGTGTTTGTTTGAAAAGATGAATAACACTGAATAATCTCAAAATGTATTTCTCTTTCTCTGCTTGATGTTTCTCAGTTTCCATCCATTCAATCATCCATGAAATTATTAGAAAGCATTCCTACTATGATTATAATAACGTTTGACCATGTACAAATTACCTCACCTGCAGAATAATGATAATCATAATCAATTACAGACCACATGTTACAGATTTGGTAGGCATATACCAGCTGATGTCACAATCAAAACAGGCTTGGCTCCCACCATTTTTGTTTCAGCTCTCTCCATTTTATTTATTTATTTGCTCAATTTTGTATATCATATACAAAAATATCAATTTTTGCATATCATAATCACATAGAAACTTCCCAGCAATTAACAGCATAATATAAACATAGCAATTAAATAGCATAAAACTCATAAAAGCCATAACAGCCTAATTAAACAAGCCATGGTACCTCATTCCTCAGGAAGTCACTATAATAACAGATGGACAACAATGTTGGAATTGTGAACTCCCAAAGGGTCCCAACTGGCTGATGCTAGAATCAAATATTGGACATTTGATCTGACCCATCAGGCCAGTTCTGTGTTTGTAAGATCAAAACAAATTTCACAGTTCTCTCTCTCTCTCTCTCTCTCTCTCTCTCTCTCTCTCTCCCTCTCTTGTGAAAGCTCAGATGGATAAGGTTTAACAAAAAAGGAGAGGTGCTGTATCTGGGCAGTGAGTCAGAAAGAATGAAAATCAATATATAGACAAGATATATAAATAATATTCTATGACTGACCAACCACCCCCAGAACTCAGGGGAAATACAGTAAGTGCCAAGAGATCAATGACTGTTCATATTTCAGGAGACCAGTAACTGCATCAAGTAGACCTGATAACAAAATGAATATAAGGTTTAGACAATCTGGCCAAGAAGATAGCTGCTCAAGTCTGACAATACTCAGTGCTGGTAAAAATGTGTGTGATAAATCCACACACATTCATATTGCTGCATTGCTTGTAATCTGGCAGCACCTAGAGTATGATTGAGTATAAAAGCTTAAATAATGGCACTCAGGCTTCATCTACAAAAACAGTTTACATATGCATAAATAATGGGTCCTTTTGGGAGCTCAAGTTCAGTATCTCATTTAGCTGAAATGTAGAATTTAAGCCAACAAGAGAGAAATGGGATACATTAATTGGTGGGCATTTACAAGAAAGTGGACCAGATGAAGTAAGATTAGTAAAGATCTCGATGTAGGGCAGTTACAGTGAGGCAAATTCAAGGCGGAAGTGACCTTTTCCAATCCTTCACAGCTGGAAGACAAGAGAAGATGAACCAGCAGTGGATTTTAGAAGTCTCATCTGTAGGTGTATTAGCTGGGAGCTATACAGATGAGCTGAACACTTGACAGGAAGTGTTGGTAGCTCATACAATTTATTGATTTGACATTTTGAGATTCTACCATAGTTTTACATGCAGAAATCTCATCATAAACCTCTGGAAGTTCTGAATCTGAAGAACAGTTTTCCCAGGTTGGGCTCTCCAGATGTATTACAACTCCTAAAATTCTGAGAAAACTCCCCTTCTCACCCAATCTACTTTTAAGTGCCATAAAGTAGCAGTGATATAATGCAGGTGAAGTGCTTTAAGTTTCCAAAAGAAGAAACAAATGGTAAGAATTTTATTTTGATAATAAAATCCTCCAGCATTCTCCTCATTTTTTTCAGTAAGGAAAATAACTTTTTATTTAGCATAAGCATTGATTAAAAAAAAAAAGTCCTAGTATTTGTAAATGAATGGAATATGCATGGAGTGATTTGAAATTCTACAAAATACAGCTTTGCTTAAAAACAACTGGCCATGAAGATAAAACAAAACAATGTTATTATATCACACTGCTCTGCCCTTGCCTGATTTTACAAGTGCTCATGTTACACAAAATCAACATATATCTTTGCCACATCTTCTCATATTTGTTTAAAAAAATATTTTAACATATTAATTTTAATTTGTAACAGTTCTTCATAACAAGACTTGGATTTATCATAAGTGTATATAAAATCAACACTTTATATATCTGTGTAAACAAACAAAGCATATTGTTATACATGGGAAGTATGGGTAACTAAAGGGTGATTAACACAAAAAAGTATATTACTAGTGAACTGCACTAAAATCAATTCTGTTTATCATTTAAAACATATTTCCAAAACCATTAAAAAGCCTTTCAAGCTTGTTGGAACTCTTACCTGGTAAAGGTTGATGTGCTTATTGAGTAATTCTATGCAGCTGTTTCTAAGGATCTGTAAAAATGGGATTGTGTGTTCAAAAACCAGACTAAGATGATGACATTTTAAAAAATAATTCACTTAATTTCAACGAAGGCAAGTATGCTTGGGGATATGATTCTGTAGACCAGAGGTTTTCAACCTTTTTCATCTCATGGCACATATTCCATAGGTGGGACTTCTGGGTCACAAAACTGGAAGTCCTGTGATGTCACAGGTTGCTGGGATTTGGGAGAAGAAATGGAGACAGTCCACTCCTGGTGATGTCATGAAGGCATGGTTCTGGCTGATGCAGTACACCTGTGGACCTTTCGCAACATACCAATGTGCCAGGGCACAGCAGCTGAAAACTGCTGCAGATAAAGGGAATGGCCTTGAAGGACAGGAGGAAGGGCTATTACCAAGCCAGTGGTCAGATAAAAAGGGCCTGAGCCCAGATCAAGAAAGTAAAGTGAGAAAACATCTCAGATAAGCCCCTCCCTAATTCACATGAAAATAAAGTGAGGAAGGGGGAAGCACATTCAGACTTGCAAGATTCTTTACTATAGCAAATTTATAGTGACCTACATGGCATTTTCTAGTCTGGTCTACCTTGAAGGGCTGACAGATTCCCAATCCCTCAATATCTTGCATAGAAATGCTGTTCTTGGACACAGTGGTGTGTGTGCTGCTATTTTTCACAAGCATAGCATTTATTCCCTGCCAAATTCAGCTTTCTGTAAATCCCAACTTTTATTTTTTTTAAGGCAAGTTTCTAGTTCTTAAGGTGATGAAAGTAATTGAAAAAAAAAATTAATGACTGTGGAAACCAAAAGGAGTCCTGAAGTGAAAGACTCCACGAAGGGTCGCACATTCCTCAGAAATACCAGAACATGGTTTTTAGGAGGTTAGAAACAACAACAACAAAATCAAATATATTGTTCCCAAAACAATTTGAACAGGAGAGAGAAAGCACCCTGCCATTCCTGCTCCTCCAAATTGGCCTTTCAATAATACTTCTCTGAGGAAAATGAGGGTATCCTGTTGTTTCCTCTCACAAATCCCAGCTCTAGATCACTGAGAGGGAACTGTGATGAAAGAGGTAGTGGGAAGAGTGATGATGTGTTTGTTTTGTTTGTTTATTTTTAATTGGGTTTATAAACTATTGCATTCAATGCTAACTATGGGCAACATATATCCCAACCATAAAATTGTGGGTTAAAAGCATACAATGTATATTATAATAAAATAGCAGTAACAAGTGTTAATTAAGAATGACAATATATAGCAACATATAACACCAGAACTCTAATTCATTCAGCAACCACCAAGCAAAAGATAAGAGAACAGATCTTATGATTCTAGCCTTCAGGTCCTGATAAAATAGCCATGATTTTATGGACTTACTAAAAACCGGGAAGCAGGAGACCATTTGGATACCAAAGATGATGCTTTTCCATAGAAGGGTGGGTGTAGCAACTGAGAAAGCTCTCTTCCATGAGCCTAGAAAATGGCAGTCCCTGAGTGAAGGGACACGGAACAAGATTACTCTATTATTATTGGGTAGGTGCTATGGATATGAGAGTTTAGTATGTATGTGAGCTAATGACACTAGCTGCACCTCTGGGACCCAACCTTTGAGCCCAAGAGCCACATACAGCCTATAGATCATGATGACCCACCTGTGACATAGAAGATTGTCTAAGATAGGACAGGCAGCCAACTATCCTACTTGCTCTAATTTATAAAAAAACAGCAGATAATTAGATGTATTTAGAGCAAGCTCTGAAGACTACAGTCCCTGAAACAGCCATTCATGTCATTGAAATATGTATTTATAGGCTCATATTTAAGTCTACCTTAGCCAAAGAAGCTCATTGGGCAACCCAGGGCCAATCATTGTTTATTATCTCTCTCACAGGGTTGTTGTTGAGTAACTGAGAGTGAGCTGAATGAAAGACATGATATAAATCTAATGAAGAATACCAGTATTAGTATAATTATTAGAGTAAGTACACATGAAGCTTGTGATCCCATTTATGCTAACATTATAACAGTCGTAACACATTTCATCATCAACATATCTGAATGTTCTATTTAAATTCTGTTTGGAAAAGGAACATTAACATTTTAACTGAATTCTGCTTTTTAAAGTATTTATTCTGTAGTTAAGATGATATGAATCATCTACATTAATACAAGTAAGTCTGTTTTTTTTTTAATGAATATTATGTTTTAGGTATGAAAAAAAAAAAGTTTAAATAGCCCTGAGAGGTAAATAGATAAAAGAAATTTGCCAGATATAATACATCACACTAAGAATTTGATTATGTATTTCAGCATTCTAAGAAAAAAATATCTCCCATTAAAAATGGGGACTTCAAAGGTTTCAAACCAAAACCTAGCACTAGCAGCATTAGCTCACTTTTTTTTGGTCTTCTATAGGTAGACATTCTTATTGCAGAATACCTCAGGCAAATACCAACTCCAATGTTCGTTACCAAGAATTTTCTCATATTAAAATAAACTGCACATTTATAGAGGCTATTTCCAAAATAAGGCAATTTAGCTGCTTTGCCAATACATAAAATTAATGAGCAAAGTTCCTCAAGACAATATCAATTGTATAAATCTGCTTTAGAAAGCCAAAAAACCCAAGTTCTCTGCTTCACCTCAATGAATCCATGCAGCCGCTTCAGCAACATTTGAAAATGAAATCGTAAAATGTACAAAGACTCTTACAGAAAGAGAATTGCTATCTTTTTGAAGATCTAAATAATGTTAGAGAAGCTTTGCTTTTTTCCCCAGGCCTATTGTGGCTCCTAGTTCTGTGAACTGCACAGAAAACAAACATAATGCTGAAGAAAGGTGACGCTCTTTCAAGGAAGACTGGGATAAAAGTTTACTTTTACTCGATTAATGTCAACAGAAAATGCCAAGCTGCCAAAGGACACATTATAAAGCTACAGAGCTATAGAGACTGACAGGCAAAAAATCCATTCCCAAATTGCTCTGCCAACACAATAGTTGCACTTCATCCACAATGATGAATTCCATTTTCAAGTTCTAAACTATTTTCTATGGGGAAAGTCACCATAGGCTACTTTAGAATTTCTAAAGAAGGGTATTCACAAGGACCAATGTGGTTTTTTACCTAAAAGGCAGTTAAAGGACAATGTTAGAAATGTGTTGGACATTTTGGAATATTTGGAGCAATGTAATGAAAAACAAGCCGCATTGATTTTCTTAGACACAGAGAAGGCCTTTGACAGTTTGAGCTGGGCTTTCTTGTTCAAGGTTTTGGAAGATATGAATTTTGGAAAGAACTTTATAAAATAGGTAAGATCGAATTACACTTTACAGAAAGCACAAATTGTTATTTTTGAGTTAGAAGGACATGACCTGAGATTTGGGTGGCATGGATATTTGTGGTATCATAAAGTCAAGGTTAACATGATTTTAAAAATCATTGTTAGATGTGTCATACTGAGAATATGAAATAGATACAAACCTAGATTGTGTCCGAAACTGCTTTTGTGGCTCTCAGCACAAGAAGCATTTTATAGACGAGAAATAACAGGCAAACACAAATGGCTAACTTATTGTGCAATGCTAGAATTTTGTCAATGGGAATGTAAAACAAAATCAAGAGAAGGACTGGTGGCAGAGGGATATAGTTGTCAATGGTTCTCTTATTTACAATTATTAGAAAGATTTAAAGTAGACAAAAGAATTTATGGTTTTGAACATTGTAAGACTGAGTTTGAAATAGAATTGTGTACAAATGATGAACATGTAATTGCTAAAATGGATACATTTTTACTGAATTTTGAAAGAGAAGAACAAGTGAAAGAATGTATGATAAAGTGGGCTAAAAAGTTTGGTTATAATATACAGATGGAACAATTGGAAAATATGTGGTTGAAAGGATTGAAATTTACACTATGTTGTAATCTTAAAGAGAAATTTTATAACATGATGTACTGTTGGTATACATTACCAGATAAATTGTCTAGAATGTATAAAGGCACTTCAGATTTATGTTGGAAATGTGAACAACAAAAAGTTTATCATGTTTGGCGAATGTGTAAAAAAGCTAGAAAATTCTGGATTCATATACATACACTGATTCAGAGGATTTTAAAGATTAATATACAGTTTAAACCAGAGGTTTTTCTTTCGGGATTAATGGGCAAACAGTTGGAAAAAAGTAATGGAACTTTGTTTTTATACATGATAACTGCAGCACATGATATTTTATGCACAAAGATGGACAGATTTGGCACTACCCACAATGGTGGAGTTGGTGAAGATGATGGAACTTGCTGAGATGGCTAAATTGACTTCTTGGATCAGAGAAAAGACAATATCTATGTTTATTGCTGACTGGAAAACCCCTTATGGACTTTTTTCTGTGAAACAGAAAAAAAAATGAACTTATGATTTATGGTTTTGATGATTAGGCAGAATAGATTATAGAAAAAAAAGGGTTATGTTGTAACCCTAGAGTAAGAGGTAAATTTATAATTGTACTTATAACTGCTGTAAAGAAGTTTGGAAGCTACTTCTTTGTACCTTTTTTCTTTCTTTTCTATTTTTCTTTTACTTTCCCCCCCCTTTCTTACACTTTTAGCTTTCTCTTTGATTTTTTTCTTTTCTTTTTCTCACTTTATATTAGTTTGTATTAATTTTTATTTTTTCACGTGTGTGTGTGTGTGTGTGTGTGTGTAAAACAATTTCTAAAGAAGGGTCAATAGTGACTTGTGCTTATCTCCCCACATTTCCAGGTCTTGCTAAGAATGTATGCTTTCATTCTAGACAGTGAAAGACATTTTTCTCCCAATGCTTAGGAGAGAGAGATAAATTTTGTTTTGGAGAAAGAATAATCCTCTCCTCTGAATGTTTATAGAAGCCCAGCCTCCTGCTACCTGCTAATACCTGCCAGTTAGATTGGACAGCCGCATAGCAGTAACAAAAGCAATTAGAACATATAGTAGATCTCTGTCAAATTATATTACAGTTCTATTACAATTCTACTGGAGTCATTGTTTTGACTTCATATATCTTAAGAAATATTTTTTTGGGGGGGGGGATTCATCCCTTGCATGTTTAAGTTCCACTGAGATGACTCTGGAGTAGGAGGATATTACCATCAGTCCCTTATCATGGACAGATAATTCCCTGTTGACCTTAGAGTTTTCTGAAGACCTCCCCACTTCCACAGAGGCTGGGCCATTTTGATCAGTTGCCTCAGGTGCTTAATGTCCCCAACTGGATTTCAGAGGAAGCTTTGATACATGGTTTGGCAGAGATCTTGGTTGCCACTTGGAATGAGCTATAGGCAGCAGCTTTAGGTCAGACTGTACCTATGTGGACTCTCATTGCCCACAGACCTAGGTGTGTCCCCAGGTTTACAGAGGACTTCTGATGGGTGAAGTAGCAGAAGAGATGCCTGGAACATTGCTGGAGGAAAACTAGGACCAAGTCCAACACAGGTAAGAACCTTTCTTAGAGCCTATCTTGTCATGGTAAGAGCAGAGAAATGTGCCTATTTCTCCACTCTTACTGCATCCTCCAAGTGTTGGCCAGCAGTCTTTTTCAGGGAGCCCAATTCCTTCTGGGTCAGGAGGGGCCAGATGAGTATCTGCATGGTTGCAGTGAAGAGTATTCTCAACACCTGGTGAATAAAATTGCTTGGATTCCCTCTGAATTGGACTCCATCTGGGCAGGCCCTATGGAGTTGGCTGAGGAATGGTCCTGAATGTTCTCTGGGAAGAGTTTGATTTTGTTAGTCCTAAGGAAGTGGACAGAGTTATTGGTGCTGTGGATGTGGCACCTGTATTTTAATTAAATGCACTCTTGGTTGGTCAAAAGCTCCAGGGAGAATATGTGAATCCTCTTTTCTTGTAAATTATGTTCTCTCTTTCTGCCAAGATACAGAGCAGCAACCTAGAATACAATCCAATGTTTATATAAATCTATTAATAGCATAAGATCCTTAAATTACACACACACACACACACACACACACACACACACACACACGATTCCAGGGAGTGAGTTCACTGAGTGAGCAAACAGAAAGAGATAACAAGACTTTGGGAGTAGAATTCAAAAGAAGAGTTCAAGAAGTCCTAGTAACTTTTCCCTTTCAAAGAACAATGTGCATTGAGCTAAACTGACAGCCTGAAAAGTGATTAAAAGACATGATGAAATCCTTTCTAGTGGTGGTGTCTTAAGAAGCAGAAGTGGAACTGTACTTGTGATCGAGACCTGCAATGTTTGTTGTATGTTTTGCTCCTGGCTAGAAACAAACTGGCATATTGTTCCAGCAAGTACAAGCATATGCCAGTGCTTGAAGGAATGAGAACTACAGTGAGTGTATGATGGATTTCCCCCGGTTTTTCTCTCTGGGTTCTTTTCTTTCTGGTTATGTGCAGGTGCGATGACACAATAACTCAAGAGGCAAGCAGAAAATTCTCAAGCAAGGCTTTACTCACTGCTCCAAAAGGGTTTGATAAAATAAGCTGCAGATAAAAAGTCCTTCCATATGGACCAACAGTCAATATAAAGGTTAAAGGCAGAAGTGTAAGCCCTCTTTGCCTGAGTAGCCTTACGTGAATGTGTCTTGACAGTGAGAGGAAGAAACAAGCAAGTCCCCTCTCCTGCAGCCAAAGCAAACTCCAAATCACAGCTTTCTCCAAAGTCTGTTGTGATACAGCAATAGCATAGCCAACCTTTGCTTCTCCGGCACCTTCCATCCTCCTCCAGGGCTAATCTTAAATACCCTTTCAGACTCAGCCTCCACCCTTCTCCACAGGTGTTAACAATTTAGCATCCCACCCTGATTAACTAAACAGACTTTACAGTAGTTACAGTTTGGGATACAAACCGGGGCTCCTCCCACACCCTCATCTAACACAGAGGCTTATAGCTATCTAATAACAAAGATGGGTGATGAATGCTTTATCCACATCGCATCGAAGTCTGAAAGAGGTGGTTTTTCCACCTACTATTGAGAACGGGGAAATATGCACAAAGATGGTTATTTCTCACAACCCTAGATTTCCGTCACAGAGTGGCCACAGTTCAGGTCATAAGAGAGGAAGATTGAGGAGACAAAATACACAAGAAATGCTTCATCAACAATTGCTGATAGAGGAAGCGAGTCTCCATGTGGAAGAGACTTAAGAGAAGGGGCCATGAAAGAGACAGCCAAAATTAAAGAGTTACAGCAGATATTCTGCACTGTTAGAATTCAGATACAGTTTTGAGTCCCTTGCTGAAGAAACAGGCTCTGATATTTCAGGAGAAGAGAAAGAAATACTGCTGATCAGAGGATAGGAAAGTTGATTCCCAAAGACCAGAGGAGGGCTCTGCTCTGAAAAAAGACAAAGAAAGGAGTCCAATCAAGAGAGAAAGCTTGGCCGATGAAGCAGAATTAACAGTAGCAGTGGAAGAATGTGGTGTTGAATTTCTTGATTTTAAAGGAAACTACAGATGAATATAGTCAAATGCATAACTTGACAAGGCAGATTTGTTTTGCAATCTCAGAGCAATAATAAAGATTCCATGGTGGAAAAAATAATGGGAAAAGAAGCTCCTGATGGGTTAGAATTATTGAAAATCATGATTCAAAAACAACAATAATCACCACCACTGAGGGGGGGAAAAAGGCAGTAGCTCTACAAAAGGCTTAGTGAAAATTTGAAAACAAGCAAACAAAGAATACATTTAGGAGATGGGAACAGGGAAAGGTCTCCAAAGAAGTATGCAAATGGAAGCCTGTAATTTTAGAATCCAGTGATAGTACCATCATAACAATGCAAAAATCCAGAAAACAAACAATAAATGGGTGTTCCTCCTTCTTCCCACTCTTTCCAAGTGTTGACAGATGCAACTGCAAATATGCAGGATACTAAGGCCACAACTAATGACTTCCTACCATCCATTAATACATTATATTCGTTATTGGTGCACCTGTTTTCATCTGCCCTAAGCAGTCTATTTGTTTATTTCATGAAGAAAGGCAAAAGTTGTGCAACAAAATTGATTTTCAGGTATCCAACATTTCTGGCAGACACCAAGCTAGAGAAAGCTTCTCTATAGCTAGAGAAAGCTATTTTTCCACTTTATATAGGAATCAACTTGGTGGTTATTAAACAAGTAAATTCCTGGTCTCAAAAAAAGTTTTCAAATAGACTAGAAGGTTCTTGAAGCCAGAAGTATGCCAAACCTTAACAGGAACCTGAGTGCATCCATGAGAAACATATATGATTGTGCTGATCTGCTAATATTTGTTTAATTATGTTAATAATAGCTACTTCAGTGGAGAGGTAAATAGCTTCTGATTCTGCTTGCTTTGGTATTTCACACTGGGATCCTGCCTGTGATGGAGAGAGCTGAGTTGTAGGCCTGGAACCAGAGGTGTATAAGATGGATTGTTGCATCCCTTCACTAAATAAATTGTTTCCTCATCATTTAGAACTGGCTCATTCTGAAGCGATAGCCCTTGCTTTGTTTCTTCTTTATTGCTTGCGGGGTCAAATTTCTTTGGTTATTTTCAAGATTTCTAAGTTGTTGTGGTAATGTTGTTAGAGGCCTGAATCAATAATGTGTCCAAAGTATCAACTGGATTTAGCATGGCCAAGTCTATAACAATGAGCTCATCATTAAAGTTCTGCACTCTCTGGGACTTAACCATCTCAGCAGGGGAGACAGAAACATTAATGTCACAGTGAAAAAATTAAAAACTGCCCATTCTCTTTGCCTCTAGCACACTCATGACATACAATATTTTGTTTTGATCTATTGGGTCCATAACTGTCTCCACACTGATTTATTCAAATTTTAAATAATTCAACTTTCCCTATTCACTTTTCCTCTGTGCATGTAAATTATTCGCAACATATAAAAACAGTATTGCTGGAGCTGATAAGTATCTCAAAATCTAATGTTCTGCTACACTCCAGCTGTATATTATATTCACTTAACAAAATTCTCAGTATTAACCTCTTTCAGTTATGCAAATTATACTGACAAATGAGAAGTAGTGTATTCAACTAAGAAAGAGATTTCAGTAGATTAAACTATCTACTTATTCTCCTTCCTTTAGTTAAGCCAATACAAATGTTTGTTAATAATAATACAGTATTGTTATCCCATAACATAGGAGATGAACCAGTAACCTGAAATAGCATGAATTAAGAAGTGTCATCTTTTTGTTTCCTGTAAAGTCTACTACATTATTGATTTTACAAATTCTGTCTCACTGGCATACCTGTCCATGAGGACTTTTCCCAGCTTATAAATCATTAAAAAAAAAATCAAAGCTTTCTAAAATAATTTTTTTCCCCCTCACCATTGCCTAAAACTCCCTCATTTGTAAATTAATTCTGTTGGAAGGAAGTTCTACTCTCTGTCTCATGCTGTTTTGTCTTGGTCTTAGATAGCAAATAGGACCAGGAACAAGACTTTATCAGCCGAATACTTCAGGAACTAGAACAGTGTACCACAATAACTGCACACTACTGAAATCTGACCTTCTTCAAATTTTAGCTCCACACCATTGGTTTAGGATCTGTGCATGAAATATAATCTCTGAAATCAACTTATATTTGAAGCAGGAAGAGTGAGGATAGTGAGTAATAAGAAAGAGAGAAGAACTTTGTCTCTTTCTATATCATCAGTTAGTGCAGCTAGTGGAAAAGTGCACAGTCAAGCAAAGAACAACTTCATGCACATACTTAGAACATATACTGAAGTGGGAAAGGGTATGAGATGAACTTTATTGATACATCGTATCAGGAGCATCAAAAAAGTGAAGATGACAGCTGCAACCACACATTTAAAGTCCCACTCCTTTTTTACATCCACTGTCATACATGCAACACATGTCAAAAGGGGTCTGGGCTTTAGTCAGGCCACAAAGGGATGGCCACTATCTTGACATTTTTGCCCATCCCTATGTGGACAGCCATGCATCATACTACATATTTTCCTATTAAGTGCTATTGTTGTCTTTGGGATAAAGTTGAAGGATCTCTGTCTTTTCATTTTTATTTAATGCTCTAATTTTTCTGTTTGATTATACTGAAAATGAACATGAAAATTGTCCTCCTTGCCTCAGTTTCCTCTATTCTCTTTTTAAGTCTTCCCCAGTATCAAAATTTAAAATGCAATTTCCCTAAGGTTGGTTCTGATTTAAGTTTATTCATGTTACTCTGTAAAAGTTCATTGCCACTGTATATTGGCACAGTATACTACAACAATTATTAATGAACTCAGAAAATCATAGCAGGACTTATACAGTCCTCCCTTGTGTTTGGAAGAACCGTCTGTCCCCCCCGCCCCGCCCCCCCCCCCGCTGCTACCACCACCACATCTTTTTCCCCAAAGTGTTTATGATTGAATTCAGCTCATTTATTTATTTATTAATTTATTAATCAAATTTCTACAAGCCGCCCATCTCACTGGATAAGTAACTCTAGGCGGTGTTGCAAGTAAAAAAAAATGATAAAATCATAGCAAAAATATACAAGTTAAAAACTACAGGAGGTTAAAATTAAAACTAAAAAAGTTAAAATTAAAAAGGTGGAGAGAGCATTCTCAAGCTACCAACCACCCCCAGTGCTGCAAACCCCCATTAGGTCTCCATGCAAGTTATGAAATTTATGAATTTTAAATTATGAACTTTAAATTATGAATTTTAAATTGTGAACTTTAGTGCTAGATAAACTTTGAACTCTACTTTCAATGTAAATAATTTATTCAGTGAGAAATTCCTTTGCAAAAGGTAAAACAAAATTTCTAGAATTTTCCATCATATCTAAAGCAAACTTTTCTGTTATTACCAAGTAGGAAAGTTCAAAATCACATGGAGAAATACTTAGTAATCTAAAAAATATTTTGAGTTACTATACTCACCTGAAAATATGTTGATTTTATTCTTCTTCACTCCAGTAACATTGATATGGACATTGACTTTTCCTTCAATCAAGTCAATCTGTATGCTACCCAGACCTTCAGCAAAGTTGCTGAACAGCAGAACTCCATTTGGATTCCATGTCCGAAATTGAAAGCTGACTGAGAATAATTCACGATTTGGATGGCCGGGCACTTCGAGGAAGCTGGTAGCATTGAAAAAGACTGGCACTGTATGAGGCTCCACACAGGAAAAGCTTAAATTCCCCTGTGTAAAAACAAAATAAAAAAATATGCACACACATGTAAACCAAACTCCAGTATCTTTCAACTGAATAACAGTGTGCTTATAGTTTTGCCAACAAAAATAATTTGTATTGACCTAGTAAAATATATTAAAACATATTAATCTATGGAAAAAATGTGTAATAACTAAATAATAGTGACAACTGTTATCTACCTTAAACTCTTTTGACTACCCTCAGAATGTCTAAAAAGTTCTGAAATATCCAAATATTCTGTATCAGAAAACCAGAATTGAAATACTAGGAGTAAAAGTAATAATAATAAATAGTTAATATTGGTTTTAAGTGTTTAAAATTATTTAAAAGCACTTACAACAACCTTGTATGATTGTTTTTAACTCTGTAATGCAGAAGTGGAGACAGAGGCTGAGAGAGCGTTATTGCCATGACTGTCTATGTGTATCAAGATTTATATTCAAAGGCTTCTGGGCTGCTGTTGTTGTTATGGTGATGATGATGTCTGGAAAACACCACTCCTTCTCTCATTATATGAAATTATACTGCATTTCATTTGTCTTCCCTCTAAAAGCCTTAAATCAGTGTTGTCCAAACTTGGCCACTTTAAGATGAGTGGACTTCAACTCCCAGCATGGGGCTGGCTTGGGAATTCTGGGAGTTGAAGTCCACTCATCTTAAAGTGGCCAAGTTTGGACAACACTGCCTTAAATGTTCTGACACAGCAGGATTCTGTCCCCCCCCCCCCCCCCCAATATATTCCATTCAGTACTTTACACAAAAAAAATTGCCAAAGAATTGAGACTGTGGGGCCTTATTCACACCATAATAAATGTGCCAATTCTGTGCCGTCTTTGCCACAAGAAATAATGTAGGTAGAATTACTCAGGGACAAAACAGGCAAGTAATATACTGCACTGACCAACAAATCTCTGATATTCAAAGAAATTAGGAATTTTCAGAGACAAATTGGGGTAATTTTGCCCACCATCATCAGTGTTATGAACAGGAGGACAAAAATGTTATATATTTGAGAGAAAAGGCAAAGGAAATTGTAAAAATATGTTTACCTAAATTAATTAAGTAATGAGGGCTTTAGTAAACATGTGGAAAACCTGGGAGAAAAGCAGTCATTTTATATAAGCAATTATTTAATGGAAAGTATCTGTAAAGAGTGTGTGTCCTACAGAAATGGAAGGGTAAAAGAGAAGAAATGGAAGTAAGTCTCCAAATACCAAGGACTCCTCTTGAAAGAATCCCTTTCTACTTAGACTAATATAATGTAAATAAAACTCACAGTATTAGTTCCAAAAACATAAGAAGGGCTATATTAGACTAACATTTGGGTCTTTCTGAATTATTTTAAAAAACAGATTAAAGGACAAGTATAAAGCAGCCTTTCTTTTAAATTTCTAAAGGGATGCAGCATTGTAAACCATTTTTTACGTTAACCCAATTTCCCAGGGCAATAATAACAAAGTGAATGTGAAGGAAAAAAAATGAAAATCTATGCTGATTTAATTAGAACAAAATTGATCTTGTTTTCCTACTAGTAAGGCAATGGAAGTAACTCAGCCTGAAATAAAAGAGAGAGCTGTTTTTAAAGCCATGCTTTGTGCTGGAAATCAAGTGAGCCCTCAGATTAGACCACTCAAAATAGTACCTTGTTGATGCTACAATGCATATACAAATCTTTCAACAGTGTTAAAAATATAAGAATATAAAACATTACTAGCTATGGAGATATACTGAATTCTGTATCTGTTTTCAGGGTCAGTGTCTCTATTAAAGAATGCAATTATGTATTCAAAGGTCTTGACCTTTCAAGGGGCAATTTGGAAATCAGCTGTTGTATGTCATAAAGCCCGTTTGACTAGTACATAAAGGTTGTTTAATCACTCTCGATCATGCTGATAAACCAGTTTTTGGCTTCTTTGAAGATAGCTGAGGAGCAGTGCTGTAAAGTAACTCTCAGAGCAAAAGATAGGAAGAGGAGGGAATCTTTAAATAAGAACAGACAGAAACACGACAATAGCTGCAGCGAGAAGTGGGAAATAATAATGAATCCAAAGATGGAATATTCAAATGTTGAACTGAGGGAGTAAAGAAAAGGGGATTTTTTAAAAACAGTAACAACTCTCGTAGGGTTGGAAAGGGACTGTTTTAAAAAAGAGAAAAATTGAGGGCCAATATATACTAGTAAGAATCTATGCCACTCAGCAGCAGGCTTCAGACCACAAGAAGGCTTTTGAAAAAAAAAGTGGAACATTTTTCTAGAATTGTAAGATTAAAAACTGATGATTTGAAATAAGAATTGCACAGTATAAAAACCCAATAAATAAATAAGCTAGACAAAAATCTTGGACAGACTACTGAAGAAGGCAAAAGGCAATGATACTAGAATGCTGTTAAATAAAGACCTGCATTTAATGTACTACAAATTCTCTAATTCTGCATAAAAGGCAACCAAGTAGTCCTAATTCCTGCTTCTTGTGAAGTGGTAATATATGACTGTATGTTTGCTCTTTTTTTAGTAAAGCATACACTTTTAACAAACTGTTGCTAAAATTTAAATCTTTGATTTTTTAAAAAGAATGTTACAAACAGTGAAGTGATGTTCAAATCAGCTATTATCACACATGTAAGCCCTGGGCTGTTTATTCCACACACTCATAACACATTATCTAAGTGTAAATGTTATCTCATAACACATACCCTTTGGAATGGGTAATTTGGATTACCCATTCCAAAGGGCACAGCAGAGACTTGCTCAACAACAGCAGACTTACTCAACAACATATGTTTGTCAAACATATCATAATGCCATGAAAACTATTTTGCTGATTGAAAAAAGTAGCCAAGATCATTCTGATCACCCATAAAAATCAATACATTAATAAAATGCATCCATCAAAGGACATACAAAAATGCAGTCACCTAGGACCTATTAAGTACCCTAAGCTAGCCTTGTTTAGTAGGAAAGGCTACAGAATACCCTGTATGTTATTTTGAATGATATGGTTGCCCAAAAGTGATTGCTTCTAAGTCCTTAGATAGAAACAAAACATTAAAAAAACCAACAACAACTAGCCCCCAGGGACACAAATAAGCTGGTTTAAGGTGCTTGTGCACATACTTTAAATTTTCTTTAAGAATGTTTTTCAAATTGCAATCTGTTTTCTGAGTTTAGACACTAATGACTCAAAACAACCAGTAAAGGTAAAATAAAATTGTCCAATAGTTTTCTTTTTTACCACTTGAAATCCCAAATATGTCGAAAGGAATTGCTTTTTCTATTGATAATATATGGAACTTCATGGCTTTCATTTGGACTACCAAGACATTCCCTACATGATAGGAAAAGATTTCAAAGATCCATTAAAAAGTTGTTCTTAAAGCAGCTTATATTCACACAGATGCTAAGTTATTTCAACGTATCTAGTGTAATAATGGATTGCAAATATATACAAAAACATATGCAAACTGCTGTTTTTCCCTTTAGATGATACAAAGCAATGTACTGACCCCAGTAGAAGGCTCCACTTTCTTCCTTCTGGCCATATCTGTGATATTGTTGGTATTGTAGATTATGCTCTCCATACAGCCTTTGAAATTCTTTCTGCTGTTTGAACTGGGCTTCCCAGAAAAAGGCATGCCTCCAAATGTTATCTTTGAAAAGAAATGTGAAACATTGTATAAGAGAGTGACATTTTGCCCCTTCTCCCCCAGATTTTGCCTGCAAAGAAGTGAGTCAAATTTAGCTCCTGATGATTTCATAGAAATTGACATCCTTGTATAATTTGCTTCCCAACAAGATGAAACAGTTTGCCACTGCCTTTTGGGGAGGCATTCTTTTTGATTTGTTTTGTTTTATGGTCAGCCAGGGTGAGCAAGGTGCTGCCACTTGGAATCTGTGCAGATTCTGTACAGTGTTGTCCAACATTCTAGTGAAGACCCATCTGCAAGAACCAGACAGAAACCTGTGAACATGTTCTTTTATTGAGGGAATGAGTTATCTTCCTGTAAATTGCATGAATTCCAGGATTCCCTGGAAACTGTTCCATATTATTACTCTTTCTGGGTTTTTAAATGTTGATTTTAAGACAGTTGATTGTATTATACCAAGTACTAATCTGCAAACTGATAGTAACTTAGATTCTGATGTTCCTTCTGTGAATGGAATACAGTCCATGGAATGTGGATTTTCTGTCCTCTCTTTCCTTCTGCAGCGTCTCCCTATATGTTGCTCCTAATCACGAAGGTTGGAGTGGGACGCTCAGCGTGTTATGTGAAATATAACATGTAAAATGCAGTGGCTTTCCTGGCACAAGATAATGTTCTTATAAATCCATTACTAGCATGTGATTCTTCAGTTATACATACATATTTCAAGAGAGCAAACTAATTAATTGGATGATCAAAACAGTGTTTAAAGGGCACCCACTAACATTTTCCCCCTTAAAGTAGAAAATATGTAGTCATCTAATTTTGGAACCTGAGAGGTGAATAAGAAATGAAAAACTTTCGACTTAGGGTACCTTAAGAAACAGAAGTGAAGATGAACCTGCCACTGAGTCCTGCAATGTTTGTGGCATGTTTTGCTTTTGCCTAGAAACTAACTGACATATAGTTCCAGCAACTGCAAGCTTGTGGCAGGGCTTAAACAATGAGAACTGTAGCAATGAAATGAGTGGCCGTTATTCATGAGAGAGGAAGATTTATGAGACACAACAAAGAAGGTGCTACAACAACTGCTGATAGCAGAAGCAACTCTCTGTAAGAAAAATAATTAAGTAGAGAGACAAGGAGACTGACATCCCAAAGCAAAAGATACAGAAGATATCCTGCACCACAGGAACCGTGAAACAGCTTTGACATCCCTGCAGATAGGTTTTAGTGGAAGATACAATACTTGTGGATCCTTGAAAAGCAGAAGGAATGCAGTTGTCCTCTGAAAGGGGCACAAAATGAAAGGTTCGTGATGATTCAGTAGTACAAGGAATAGAGACAATTGTTACTGATTAGGCATATTAGCTCAGAGTGTGCTATCTGCCAGAGCACACAATTGGGATGTCACAGAAATACTTCCAAAACTTATCTAAACCACAGATAATTCTTCCACTTTACTAACTTATGTAGGACACAAATCAAATTCCCCACTCCCAACTCACTAGGGAAAACGGCACTGAGATAGCCTGAAATTATACAACTGATATCAGAAATGCTAACTTAAAAAAAAAAAAAAGAGGTAGGTGAAGAATGCTAACAACAATCAAAGGACTTCTTCACACATATTCAAAATAAAAGGAAAAGAAAGGAATCAGTACAGCCGCTGGCTAATCAAGATAGCAAAATGCTTACAAGTAAAAGAACTGGCATATTTACTCAACTCATACTTTGGATTGGTGTTCTTAGATAAGAGGTTATGCCAGACAATTTTGCAGAACAGGATGACTCATGGTACATAGTTGACTAGGGATTACTAATTATATTAAATGAGTTTATATATCCAATGCCTAATAAATTTGTATTCTAGGCTTCTAAAGGAACTTGCAGAGAGTCTTACCAAATCTGTGTATCTTGGATGACATAATAATTAAGTGGATACATAGCTGGCTTGAAATAATGCTCAAGGGTTGCTCATTATCAACAGTAGTTTCTCATCAAATTGGAGCAAAATATTGGCAAGAGAGAACCTAATATATCTTTATTTCATCAGAGAATTTGACAAATACCCCATGTATTTTAATTAACATGTAAAGTTAACTTTCATGACAATTATTTTTGAGACCAACATGTATAGAAATAATTGTCATCGGACTAGGGGAAAATGTCAAGCAGAGTGCCATAAGGTCCAGTTATTGACCCTATTCTCATCAACTTTTATTAATGACAGCTGAGGAGGTGGAAAGAATGCTTCTTGAATGTGCAGATGGCACAAATTGGGTGAGATAGTTATTGTACTAAATGACAGGATTCAGATCTATTACAATGGGAAGAATGATTGAAACAATAATTACTATACCTACCTAATATACCTAAAGTGTAATTAATATACCTACTATAATTTTAAATGATATACCTAGTAACTTGTAACTTTATGTTTCTTATATGAGATATGGATTTTAAGTATATTATTATTATTATATTGTTGGTCACACAGTCAGATATTTAGACTGGATTTGGCATTTTTATCTACGTATCGAGTCCTTCCCAAGGACCTGGGGTAGGCAGATATTGTTGTTTGATGGTGTTAAAGGTATAGGTTAATATCAAGAGAGGAATCTTTCAAGGAGACTCACTATCACCTGTTTGTCATTGCATTGATTCCTCTGTCAATAAGTCAGGCCATGGCTATAAAACATCAAAAACATCTGCCAGGGTATCCCACCTCCTTTACATGGATGATCTGAAGCTGTATAGATGATGATGACGATGATGATGACTATTATTTTATTTGTGCCTCAGTCATTTCATACAGAAACAGTTGTATGATACAGTTCCAAATTCCATATCTAGCAATTAAGTCTGGGTAAAGTGACATAGATTTGTTTCACTGAAGAAACTGTAATTTGCCCAATGTGGGTGGTCTCATATAACTATGGGCAAGTGCTGTGGTAGAAGGGTCCTCTCAGTTGTCTCCCCCGAGACTGGCTGAAGTACTTCCTGCCCCAGAATCTTTGGGAATGCCTGCAGTACACAATAGGTTGCCCATCCTGGAAAATTTTTACCAAGGGGTATGCAAGGGAAAAGGCTATGCTAAATGTTTTTTCCCCCCTCTCTTTTTGTTTAATTTATGGGAGGGTATGCAGCATTATAAATATCCCACTTGTATTTGGGTGGCACAGTCCACAATTCTGCATCTTCAATTTATCATGGAGTTTGCACTGGATAGATTCTATGGAATAAAAGGCACATGTTCTTTTTTTCCATAAGCCCATTTTTCAAAGGAAACTGTCCTCACATCACAATCTCTTCAATTTTGGTGTTCTGGTTCTGGACTTCTACATATTATTTAAGGGCTAATCAAATTAATATTATGCACTGCTACCTAGTAATAGACTCTAGGTTGTCCAGATTAGTCATAGTTTTCATCAGGTCCTCCTGTTCAGGAGCTCAGCAGCTGCTGCCTTCTCAAGAAATCACACGACTCAGCTAGAGACTAGGTTTTATTTCAAGCAGATTGGTGGCCAAAAAAGGCAATTGATCCATTTTTAAAGAACTTTCAAATATATAAATAAAACCACTACTGTGTTTCCCACATTTATGTCTGTCTAATCCCATTGCAGCTTTCTGTTTCTCACCCTCACAGAAGCTGTAGGATTTCAATAGTCTCCACGTTCCTTCCCATAGAAGTAGCCCAAACACTGATCTTTGCCTAAGAAATCTTTTCTCTCCAAACTCTGACAATGTGATTTAATAGATATTACAGATTATCAGAATAGAATCATGAAGGTGGAAGGGACCACTGAGGCTATTGAGTTCAACACTCTGCTCATTGCAGGAATACAAATTAAATAAAAAATTAAATGGTAACTTGTGGTAACCATTATTCCATCTGGGTAATGCAGAACAGATATTCTTGTTTTTATGATATCCTTCCGGATATTTGAAACATCCTCCAGGGTAATTCTTAGGGTAGAACATACCTAGTTTCTCCAATCTCTCACCACAGACTTTACTTTCTGGTCCCCAGATCAGCCTCACTGGCCTTTTCTGAACCAGTTCTGAATTCCTTTTAAGTGTAGTGCCCAGAAGTACAATCATTGTTTGGGTTCAGACTAATGCAGTATAAAGTGAAATAAATGTTTTGGGTGATTTCAAAATTATATTGCTCTAAACACAACCTAAAATTGCATTTTACTTTTTTGGAGCCATGGCACACTGCTGACTAATTTTCACTGTATAATCAACTTTATCACCAAAAGCCAGTTGGAATGTGGGAATCTGTAGCTGAAGGATTTCTGGACATATTTGTTAGAAAATTGCATTTATATAGAAAGCCTAAATATCTGACTGTGAAGTTGGAAAAGGCCACAATCTAGTCCAAAACTCTGCACTGTGTAGGAAAATAATTAAGCCATCCTTGAGATACGGCTAACCATTCTCTTCTTGAAAATCTCCAGATATAGTAAAGTCATAATCTCCATAGATAAATTCTTCCACACTTGTTCAGACATTATAGTTGGGAAGTTTTTCTTTATATTTAAGTGAGTAAGTAGCTACAGCTTATACCTATTGTTCTGGGATGTAGTTTCTGCATCCAAAATAGAAAATAGTTCCCAAGTCTTTTCCATGGCACTTTTTAAAATACTTGAACACTAATATCATATATCCACTCAATCTTCTTTTCTTCAGATTGAACATCCAAGTTCCTTCAGGTTGTCCTCATAGTGCATATCCTCAAGTATTAAATATCATCTTTGACACTGTCCTCTAGACTCATTCTAACCTGTCAATATCCTTCTGGAAATGTGCCCAGAAGTGTATACAGTACTCTAGGCATGATCTCATAAGTGCAGATTAGCGCACATATTGATACAATGCTTCTTGTAATGCAACCCAGAATTATGTTAGTCCTTCTAGTAGCTGCCTCATGTTCAGCTTGTTGTTCATGCCCACATCTGAGGCTGTGTTTCCAAGCCATGAAACCTCAATTTTTCCTTCCTAAATACAATGCGAGCTGTGTTTTAAGTAAAAGAATGAAAGGCCATGCAGTTTGCTAGACCATATGTAGTGTGGCCTGGTAATTCCTTTATTGCCCAACAGATAAAGAGGGGAGGTGTGGGAACAAAGAGAAGGAAAGGAAGTGATGATAGTCCTGATAATTCAGTCTAACCAATTACAGGATGCTAAGTAGTATCAGAGAAGGAAGATAAAAGAATCAAAGAGGGAAAACCCTATACAAGCTTTGACTACATCTATGGGCCCTAGTGGACACCAGGCTGAGAAGCTGCAATGAGGCAATGCATCCAGAAGTATATGTTCCAACAAGGAACACTAAAATGCAAACCCTTTACCTCTCCCCCCAAAGATATTTCTCCAAACCAAAGCTTTATCTAACCTTGACAGGCTTCAAACGTGTGAATATTAACTCCCAGAATTCTCAGCAATGCCCACAGTGTCTGGATAATTCTGGAAGTTGAAGTCTGCACATATTGAGGGTGCAAAGGTTAAGGAAGGATATTCATGCCACATGGAACGTTGTCTCTACACTGGCCTCCCACCATGTAATTATTCATGGAATTCTGTTAATGTATGTTAACCTCCATTGGGCCTTGTATAGGAATTAACATCAACGTTAGAAGTTAAAAAAAAAAAAAAAGCTTGTAATGGAACTTTTAACTAATGTCTTGTTTGTGAGACTAGAAATCTCTTGGGACTTATGTAGAAACAGTTGGAAAAAAGTCATGGAACTTTGTTTTTGTACGTGATAACCACAGCAAGATTGTTGTATACATAAAGATGGAAAGATTTGGCAATACGCACAGTGGAGGAATAGGTTGGTGAAGATGATAGAACTTGCTGAGATGGCCAAATTGACTTGTTTGATCTGAGAAAAGACAATATCTGTATTTATTGCTGACTGGAAACCCCTTATGGACTTTTTATTTAAAACAGAAAAAAATGAACTTATGATTTATGTATTTATATATATTTCAAATTTGTCACTGCCCATCTCACTGCAGAGTGAGTCTGGGTGATTTACAGTAAAAAGAATAAATATTAATTCAAATAGAATACATAATGTAATTAAAATACATTAGGGTGGGGGCAATGGCAGAGAAGGCTCTCCTCCTGCAACCCACTAGTCAACATTCTTTCCTAGATGGGGTCCATAACATACCTTCTTTGCCTGACCAGATGGGATGGGTTGACGTAATGGGGATGAGATGGCCCCTCAGGTAGCTTGGTCCCATGCCATGTAGAGCTTTAAAGGTGATAACAAACACCTTGAATTGGACCGGGAAGCAAACTGGCACCCAGTGCAGCTCCTGCAGCAAAGTTGTTGCATGTGCCATCCTTGGGGCACCCAAAATTGCCCGTGCAATTTTGCACCAGCTGTAGCTTCCGGATACTCTTCAAGAGTAGCCCTATGTAGAGCATATTGCAATAGTCTATATGGGAGATGACTAGGGCATGAATGACTGACCAGAGGGCTTCCTGATCCAGGACAGGGCATAACTGGTGCACAAAGTGAAGTTGAGCAAAGGCCCTCCTGGCCCAACTGCCACTTGCTCCTCAAGCAGGGGGCATGAGTCCAGGAGGACCCCCAGATTCTGCATTTAAAACCAGTTTTATGGTTTTGATGATTAGATAGGATAGATTATAGAAAGAGAGTCATGATCTGATTATAGGGAAAGAGGTAAATTTATAATTGTGTGTATAACTGCTGTAAAGAAGATCAGAAGCCTCTTCTTTGTGTCTTTTTTCTTTCTTTTCTATTTTTCTTTTTCTTTCTTGCACTTTTAGCTCTCTTTCTTTTTTTCTTTTTTCTTCCGTACTTTATATCAGATTGTATTAGTTTTTACCATCATTTTTAAAATTATTAATAAATAAATAAATGAACGAATGAATGAATAAATAAATAATCTGGACAATGCATTTGGACTATTCCTAGATTGTGTTACTACTATTTCTCTTGTTCTATATTATCTTAAATTATTCTACTTCATATGTATGCAGATATTAATGTATGAAAGATCCATATATACGTGAATGGAAGAATATTAGTATATTAGCCATCTTATAGTTTTTTTTAGTATTACTGTAGTGTGCAAGTCTATGTACTAGGTAGCAAGTTTTTCTGTTTTATAGATACAAGTTGTCTTATTTTTTTTACACACGCATATGAAAAATGTCAGAAGAGGTGATAGCTCCTAGCCAGAATTTGTTGATCTCAGAAATGCTGAGCAAGGTTGGATCTAGTTAGCGCTTGGAAAGGACACCAAAAGAAAATCCTAGGGAAATTGAAAAAGGTTTCC
The DNA here is from genome assembly GCA_030867105.1 of Liasis olivaceus. Lineage (NCBI taxonomy): Eukaryota > Metazoa > Chordata > Lepidosauria > Squamata > Pythonidae > Liasis > Liasis olivaceus. The sequence goes on along the minus strand of CM061351.1, from coordinate 55,902,862 downwards.
AGAAGGCAATAGCTAACCACTTCCATATTGTTGCCAAAACATACATGCACACAATACGGATATGTCCACATAATCACTAGGTCTTTATTTTATTTCTTTATTTCTTAAATATATTTGCTATCATATTTACAACTGCCTGCAAGCAGTTTATAACTCAAAACATTAATACAAGTTTGACTTGACTTTTAAGAGTAAAAAGCCTGAAAATAAAAACTTTAAACCTTGTCCAAACTAATTTTCCCCTTTGCTAAATACGTGCTTGTTTGAACTGATTATTTCTCATACTCTGTTACTAGAACTGCAGCTCTGAACTTATTTTTCGAACTAATTTTGATCTAGAAATGGCTATTTTCTAAATCAGTGAAATATTATGTTATTTAAGTTATGTTACAGTATAAGTTCTGAAAACACTCATTGTGTGCAATTGCAAATGTATATATACATGTGATAGGAGGGCACCCAGCAACAAATCGAATAGCAATGGATGGTTGTATACCTCATAGTCCAGATCCAAGTAGTCAAATTCCCCATTGATCCGAAATTGCTGCAAGTGTCTATCAAGTGTGAGATTGATATTTCTCCCATGACGCTCTATTAAAACAGAATGCCAATGGTGGTCATCCAAAAGGCTACCTGTAGTCACAGATGTGTGTCCATAAATTGAACCATACTGGTTGCTACCTGTGAAAAAGCAGAAGGTAAGAAAATACTGATTTTTAAAGTTTAATTGTTTTAATTTAGTATTGCATAGAATCTGCTACAATAAATTTTACAAAATGAAGCAATTTTTTTTAATCGCTTTTAATGCCTTGTAACAATCTGTCACTGAAATTATTAAAAAAATGTGCTGCTATGTAATTATGCCAAAATGGCAGGAGTCAGTATGGTTAGTCATTAAGATGTTAGACTAAGACTTGATGACTTTGGGTCATTAATTCTCATTCTAGCCTATCACATATAGGCTTTTTTTTTTCTCCTCTCCATGCCTTGATAGAGTTATCAAGACTGCTTCTTATCATTGAGACATGCCACATAATCACTGCAACTATCTTTCTGATGAGATCAGTACTCACATGAGTACTGCCACTGTCAGAATATCTTGGACATATCTGATGTTAATAGTAAATGAACTCATAGTCTAGGCTAGGCTAGGCTAGACTGTAGAATTTAACTCTTATTGTAATAACAGTGGTGATTTTTAGCTAAATTGCCTTTAGCCAACTGTCAGAGTTCCCTTAATTCCAGAACATATTATATTTCTGACAGCCTGAGTAGCACTATTCTCCTAGCTTTCCCATGGCAGATCTAGAATACCTCCAATTGTATGCCCATCGTTTATTATCTTGACAATGTAGATACCACTTCAGTCTGGACAGTTCTAAGTGATGTCCATTAGAGCAACAAGAACAATATACACATTTCTTTTGAAACTCAGTATACAAGACTATTCCTCCTCCCATTAATGTTATGAGCCTAAGGATAACTTGATCAAAGTTTCTATAATCTTCTCTTCTTCATCCAATTTCTCCACATTGGTAAGGATTAGCAAATCTCTTTTCCCCTGCCCAAATTTTTCATTTTTCCACTTTCTGTTCAATAAAGTTGTCAGCAAGAGAGGATAGGAATTTGTGACCTGAATAAGTTTCATCTGGAATGCTGTTGTTGGCAAGATAGGCAGAGGAATGTCTAAGCCCCCTTCATGTTCATAATCCATGGTCTTTGATAATGAGAATCTGCAATTTTGCATGCAGAGCTAGTATTTATTGATTTACTCACAGATACTTACTGGCAATCCCACAAAGTATTCTAGAAAATAGTTCAAAGAAAAGTTGGAGTTTCAACAACCAGTACATTCAGGGTGAAGGAAATAAACAGACAATGACAGTCCTATAAATCAAACTGGTTTATAGCCCTCCTTCTGGATGCCAACAGCTTTAAAGTGAGGCTGTTGGTAACCAAGAAGCCTGATAAGAACTTTCAGATGTGCTCCTACCAAAAAACCCTCTTGTGCTTCTCTTTCTATGAACTGTTCTAGCCTAAGGCTGTTATTCTCAGCTCTTGCACTTACTTGTTAATTGTACTTCCTTTTTCCTTAATTGTACACCAATTAATTTTTGGCCTCCACTTTGGTTACTCCTCCTTTTATCTTCTCTCATCCTAAATAGGGGTTGTACCTTATCCTTGGTACTAGCACCTCTTCCTCAGCTGCCACCACAGAGTCACTAAATTAATCACCAACTGACTTTATTAGCAGACAATTTTGTGTTTCCTTGGAGATATTCCCCAGTACCTATTTGTTTTAAGCATATGACTTCTCCAAATGCTGTGACTAGAAAGCCTCTGATGAACCATTTCCTCTTTTAGATATGTATATTACTTAACTCTTTCCTTCTCCCTCTCCCCACCTTCACTCTTTATCAAGTTTTTTTTAAAGACCAAGGCAGGAATCTGCTTTTCTACAATACTTCACACCATCTATTTATCCATGAAGCCTCCTGATTTAATTCAGGTTGGTTCATGTATCTCATTTTACCTCGTACAGCCAGAGATTCAGTCTGAGTGGATTGATTCCCTTTGGAATTCAACCATACCTGATGCATACCTCTACTTATTAGTAATAGGGTAACATCTGAGCATATTGAACATCTGCTTGCAATTAGAAAATCTGTTTTTATTTTTGTATAAGCTTTAAAAAGTATGGTAAGAACCTGCTACAAAATGTTTAAAGTAAAAGATAAACCAGGTATAGCAACTGAAATTCTTTCTATGGGAACAGTGGTAAAACCCTCAATTGTTTTTAACTGTTTTGTTTTAACTGTTTTAATGGATAAATTATATTGTTTAGTTTTGTTTTAATTGTGTATGCTGCCCAGAGTCACATGCAGTAAGATGGATGGCTATATTAAATAAATACATAAGTAAAATTCATAAAGGTTGCAGCTCGGTAGCAAAGCATACACTCTGCATACAAAAGTTTGGGCCCAGGTATAGGTACAGCTTCTTTGAACTGGGAAAAAGCCATTTGAAATCTGAAAAGCCTCTTCCAGTACTGAAATAGATGGTTCATTGAGTTACATGGCAGCCTCTGATAAGCCTGTTACAGTTGTCTCATTTTCTTGATAAATCGATTTTTGATCTACCTTGATAAATCAAAAATAAGAGGCCTTTTTTTCCCCAAAATTATATATGCAGTATAATGCAGCTTAAATAAATATACAAACAGGCCTGTTGAATCAAAGCTAAGGTCTATGCTTGGATTTCATTGCTTCCTCACTCAACTTGGACTGGCTGTTCCTTACATGATGATTCCAAGCAAGCAAGCAAATGTAGATACTGTATGTATGTAACACTAGCTACGCTCAAGAACATCCTCACTGAACAGGCACTAGGTTGTCTTTGGAGATAGCAAGATGTAGATGTTTATGAACAATATACATATTTGCATATTGTAGTTTTGCTTGTGTGTACGAGGGGATAATGAATGATACTACCATGGTAATTCCTCTGTTCTGTTTCTCATAGAACTTCTTTTATTAGTAATGCACCTACTATACAGAAAAACAGACCAAAGGCTTACATATTTTAACACTGCACTTCCCACTGTGGCCAGCCAGGTACCAAGGAATGTCCACAAACAGAATAAGAAGGAAGCAGTCCTTTCATTCTGCCACCCCCAATGACCGATATGCAGAAGCAAGGGCTTCTGATCCTTGAGGTAGTTTATAACCATAATTAACACCTTTCATGATTTTGTCTACTTTCCTTTTAAAACCAGCCAAGCAGGTTTTACATAGGTTTTTTTTTTTTTTTACATAGTTTGTGTGTCCTTGAAGAACTGCTTCCTTTTGTCTAGCCTGAATGTACTGTTTCTCAAGACTATATTGGCTCCAATACAAGGACAGTATTTTTACCTTTTCTGCCACATGTATACTACTTATAATCATATGAGTCATATATTTCCTTCTGATGGCTTTTACAGCTATCACTATTTCTATTAATTTTGGGGGGGGGGGGCAGTGAATAAGAGATATTGTAAATTCTCAAATGCTGTATTCCTTTCCTTTACAATGCAGCTGAAATAATGAGATGCAGATCCTTCTAGAGATTATTGTAGGCTTTGCCACTAGCTTTTTGTGGCCCACTTGCCCAACCCTTTTCTCTTTGTTTCAGTAGAAAGATTTCTCTCATTATGAATCAATTCATCATGTATATGGTGCTTACATTTCATGCTTTTTAGGGAGGAAGGGAAAGACATCTACCTGGATTTCCAACATATGCAGAATGCAGGCAAAATATGAACATGCTTAGAGACATAGTTTAACTTAAACAGATGGTACTCAGCCATGGCAGAGTGACCTTGAGGTCACAAAGTTGCTTTCCTGTGAGTTTGGAAAAAGCAGTAGATTGGTAAGCATGCTTATAAATATAAAGGAAATGAGGAGAGAAGCACTCAGTTATAAGAGATGGGTCTATTTATTAAACATGTGCTTGCCTATTTGGCTATTTTTTAAAAAATACTTTTTATTAAAGAGCTTTACAATGCTAAAAGATAATACAAAATGAAATCAGAAGAAAAAGAGAAGAATAAAAAAGGAGAAATACAAAGAAAAGAAGAGAGAAAAGAAAAAGAAGAGAAGAAGAAAGATAGAAGAAAAGAACATTTAAAGAAGCAACTCCCAATCTTCCTTGCAACAAGTAGAGGCAACTTAATAGTTCCCCACCCCCTATGATATTACATACATGGTTCACTTATTCCCATAGCACCCCCCTCCATTCACAAAACTGAAAATCATTGTCATTTCTGTGCAAATGTTGGCAAAAAGTCCATAAGGGGTTTCCAAAATTTTATAAAAATATTCCATATTTTAGCCCTGATCAAACAATCCAACTTTATATTCCTTTCTCTTGCTTCTAACAATCTTAATCTTTAGTTTATCAAGTTGCTCTCATAGGATTGAACCTCCATGCAGACTTTCTTTCTCCCATCTGAAAGGTTTTTTCAAGTTTTTAGAAACCCTCTTTTGTAAATCCAAAAATTTTTCATCTCTTGATTTGTCATCTGTGTTTCCACTTTGACTGCCATCTCTCTTTTGTAATTCTCAATCAATCCCCTCCATAATCCTCAAATTTCCAATATTTCTCCATGAGCTAGGATTTGTACCCCCTCTTCATCCTGTCTATCCATAAATTCTTCCATATTTTTGTTTGTCACATCTTTCACTTCTTCTTTATAATCTTCTTTAAAAATGCATTTGTTGGTGCAGAAATTATTGCTGTCAGATTGGCTATAAGTTTCTCTCCCAGTCCTTCAAAAATCCTTTGAAACATCTCATACCTTTATTTGTCATTTTGCAGATTCTACTTTTCGTTTCCTGCCTAGAACTTTAGTCCCCTCTAGTGGCCCATTTCTATATTCATAAAGTCTCAAGTTTCATTGTTTTATTTTCAACTTTCAATCAATAATCTCTTTCCTGGTAGACTAAACAATTTGTATACCCACAGAAATATTGTTTTGTTTGCTACAATTTTTGAAAAACTTAGTAAAAGTCCTAATATTCCAAATTAATCTGGTCCCTTAATCCATTTAAAACTCTTTAAAATTAAATTCTTATTCAGCTTTTTGCCATTTGTTTTATATTCTTTAAGTTCTTTAAACTGCTAGTTAATGTTTCTTCTATTTTGGGATGAAGTTTTACTCACCAGGTAATTTTTCAGATTTGTTGTTTGGAAGACTTTTTTTAACTGTAAAATAATTGTGATTCCAAAAGTAATTAGAAAATGAGGTTGAGAGCTTGATGGCTTCCCTCATCTCCTGGCACTCAGACCCACAGGATGACCACTATCCTGTGGTCTCCTCAAAAGGAGCAGCCATCCGGAGCATGTTGGTGATCTCTCATTCTCTCCTTATCCAAAGAGGTTCTCCTGGACTGAGCTTGCTGCTGGTCTGTTGGTCATTGCCATGTTGTCATCTCTGCTCTTTCAGAGACACCTAGTCCACCATTTTCCTCATCCAGAAGTCTGCCTATCTGGTTAATAAGCAGTGGTCTGGATTAATATTTTTATAATAAGGGAGATATATGAAGGAAAGTTACAGAACCACTTCTTCCCTCTGCCTTACTTTACTGAGTTCCACTGCTTCAAGTTATAGAAACCAGCTAGCATTGTCCTTGTCAGCCCCTTGAGGTAAGCCAGATTAAGAAATAGCCATCACAAGGATTCCAGGAATGCTATTTTATTATTGCAGAGTATTGCATCAGAATCTTGAAAGCCTGTCTAAGTTTCTCTCTGCCCTATGTTATACTAAACAAAATCAGGGTGGGGTTATTTTGACTTTCTTTATCATGCTTGCTTCAGTTTCTAGGCTGTGTAATCTTTTTTGCTAGTCGCTTAATTATTCTTTCATACCTTCTCCAAGGTCATCTCCAAATTCTTTACAGTCTTAGTACTAGAAGCCAGGTGAGGAAAACCAGCTAAAAGCAGTAAAATGTAGTGAGGCAAGATAGGAGAACTGAAGGGTTTTGCTCTGTTTAACGTAAAAAGTTAACCTAATCATTTAGGCTTCATATCCACACAAGCAAGCATATATTTAAAGAATGTGCGTACATGTGTATTTGCATGAACTGGTTCTTAGATACCTCGGATGGAACCTAGAAAACTTTACATCAGAGTTAGGGTAGAGATTGTTTAACAATTCCATTCCCATCATGTGGTACCCATGCAATTCACATTTCCTACAGCAAGTAACAGTGCCAAAGTTATCTATTCATCATATCGATTAGTTCTGTTATATGAAGGATCACCTAAAATAAAAACATGGCCAGATTATAAAAACCCCTGAATTTGCTGACCTTGTATTTCTGTCATATCCCTGCCATATGGCCTTTAGCAACCATGGACTGATGCCAAAGGGTCTGAGCTGAAAACTACTTTGACTGCAGTCTCCTCCCACAAGATGCTAAGGAAGGCCCACAGATGGAGCAGACTCCCTACTTCAGACCTCTAGCTAGCAGTAATGTGTGAGAGCAGCAGGATCAGATGATGGGATAGTGCAAAATCACAAACAGGAATATCGATATTTTTTTCTCCATGGGTTTGAAATCTGTAGAACTAAAAAAGCCCTGGCTTGATACTTGATTCCATTTCTAGATAAATGCTCCTAAAAGAAATCTGTATCATTCTAGCTTTATAGGAGGTTGTTCACTCTACCTAGAAACTGATTTAATTCCTTCTTTTAAAACGGGGAAGGGATACATTTTACAGTTATAAATCTAATGCTGGGGCAGATAAAGTTTTTTTTTTTTTAAGCCATACCTAAATTTAAATTGAGAACCAGTTTGGCCTTTTTCAGTTCCAGGGTGATATAATCTCCTTGCTGGCCTTCTCCATGGAAGAGTACGCCTTCACTTTCTGTGGTTTTAAATTTCAGAGCGATGACATCTTTCAGTGTTTTCAGTGTTTTCTTCTTGTGTCCAAATCTGTACGGTAATACAGCACGGCCATCAAAATTGATAACATCAGCCCCTAAAGAGGAAAATAAAATTATTGCTGAGTGGTTATGTACTGCTGAGGCTAAGTAAAACAAAAGGTCATATATGTATTTATATCCAAACAGGCAAGCAAATATTTAAGGAATGTGTGATCTGGTTCTTAGATATTTCAAATGGCACATGGAAAACTGCACATCAGTTTATATGATTATAAAATAATTTCTCCTATTATTTATTAAAGCAGTATAATATAGAATAGTGACTCAGTATATTATTAAATGTATAGGCCTTTCTACCTGCTAATGAATTAAATAAATGTAACATTTATTTCATCTTCACATGACATTATTCTTTATAATTAATCTGAAGTTCTGCCTGAAGATACTATTGGCTGACCCTTCAATGACCACAAAATGTCAGAGAGACTGGGCATTGCCATCAACCTAAAATGCAAATGGAAATTATAAAGGAAACTTCCAGAAAGATCAGGATTATGCTCTTCACTCTTGCAATAGCTGAGGTATGCTTGAATGTAATTGGAACACATATATAACATATGGCAGCTTAAAAGATGAACGTTTCTGGAGTTGTCACCAAGCACTGCGTTTGCATTGTGAACCAGAATGTTTGGCTGTTCATTATAAAAGGAACGTCTTCTATAACTTAGATCAGTAATGGGTAACCACAGGCTTGTGATTCCCCAGCAACACATTCTATGGCCTCAACCAGGCCACTGAAATCTGGCAACAAAAGTCCTTCTCTTTCTTTTTCTTTTTATGTCAATGCAGTTTTGAAGGGACGTGGGCATACTCCACATCCCTTCAATTAAAGAATGTCATTTTATTTGCATTGACATAAAAGAAAGAGAGGAAGGTGGATTATAGTCATGAATAAACATGGATAGGACTGACACCTTCAATGGACTCTGTTTGAAACAATTTAATTGCAGCTTCAGAGTTTACTCCCAGTGCAAATAAAGCAAATCTGATGCTTTGATAACTCTGAACAGTTTCTTTGTTAATTTTACTTTTGGTTAAGCACACACAAGGCTAAACTTGTTTGCACAAACGTAATCATATTCACAGACTTAGGAATTATAGTAGACCACGTTGTTGTAAAATATTCGGGTGATATTGCACTGCAATTGAATATAAGCTGTGTAAGAAGTTAAAATGTAAACATTATTTTCAGTGCCACCTGCCTCACCTCCAGAGGAAGCAAATCACAGCTGAAAGACCAAAGGAAACCAGCTGCACTGGCTCCCAGCATACCTCCAGGTGGAATTCAAGACACTGGTTGTCATCTATAAAACCCTCCTTGGCAGGGACCAACTCAACAGTTGTTTCTACCCATCCCGCTATGTCTGACAGGAGGGGCATACTCCACATCCCTTCAATTAAAGAATGTCATTTTATGGAACCTTGGAAGTGTCCCTTTTCTGTCACAGTGCCTACCTTCTAGAACACCATACCCTGTCCTCCCCCTCCCCCATATAAGATCTCAAAGAGGGTTGCAGGGGGCTTACTCCTCATTTTATCCCCAAACAGTAGTTCTGGAAGATACAATTGACTGCAAGACAATAAGGACTTAAAGTCATTCAGTGAGCTCCATGGCCAAGTCTGTCTAATCCATTCAAAGACTTACACACCAACATACCCATACTCCTATGAACAACTATATTACTCAAACCCACATTTGTATTCCCAACTATGCTCTTCCTGAATCATCATCATTAATCACAACAACAAAAGCAAGAAGAGGTGGAAGCAAGGTGAATTCTTGGGCAGAATGGGAAAAAGGATAAGATCTGGATCCTGGTGAGGTTGGAGGATAAGGAAGAGGGAAGGAAAACTTGACTGTAATGTGAGGGGAGGACAGGAGGAAGAAGGCAGCTCCATTCTTTTTAAAAATGAATGGTTTTAGTTATTATTAGATTCCCAGGCAGATTAGGTGTTCTTATTCTGAAAACAGAATTGTCAGGAAGTATTGGACATATGGTAATCCTACCTTATGTAGGCAGCACAAATAATACATAAATATATCCATCTGCTGCATTAAACTCCAAGGATGTAATGAGGTTTACTGACTGCAGCTTGTTTTACAACAAACAAAATAACAAAAAGCCTTGCAATATAAAATAATCCTTACCTTGAAAAGACAGCTTACTACTTCACATCATACATTAAGAATAGAAATTAGTTCATAAATCAATATAACACTCAAATTAGCTACTTGCAACATATGTTATGCAGATGAACTAAAGCAAGGCCCAAGGGACTACTTAGATTTCCCTCACAAAATAATTAATGCCACAATGCTCATTGAACACCTTTAAAAAAGCAATAAACTCCTGAGAAAAGGTTACTGTCTTGAAGATTCAACAAAGCCTTCATTTAAACCTATGCTCTTGTTTCTAAACTTAGAATCATGGGACATAATTAATCCCCCTTTTAAACCAAATAATATCCAAGTGCCTATGAGAGTGTCTTATATTGTTATGGTATGGAAAAAACAACAGAGAATCTATTTGTAGCAGTTACCCTAAGGAGAGGAAACACTTAGTTTTTTCTGTGTTTCTTTTCTTTTTTTTAATAAGAATTTTATTAATTTTCAAACAAGAATAAAATACACAAAACATCAAAAGAAAAGTAGAAAAGAAAGAAATAGATAGAGAAGTGTGAGGAAGAAAAGAAAAAAAGGGGAAGAAAAAGACAGAAAATAAGAAAAGAACAACTTCTGACTTTCTTCATACAGTTATAAGTAAAATAATACATTAACTTCTTACTCTAGTAATATCCATAAAACACAATATTTCTATAGTAAAAACAGTTCTAAGTATTAAATCTCAAAGTCAAAAATTCATTTCTAACATTTGAAGTATCAGTTGATCTATCATTATTAAACACCTAAGTCTATTTATTTCCTATAACAGTAAAATCCATAAACATTATCATGCAGTCTCAGTCCAAAAATAAATTCCAGTATTGCTAATCCAAAATCATAACTTGTACATTTTAACCTTGGTCCTATAAGTCCATTTTAAATTATTTTCTTCTTCTTTTCAGGGAGCTTGACATTTAGTCTTTTCTTCAAGTGAAATATCAAGTAGTAATTTCTTGTCACTTTGTCTTCTTTTTACTATCAAAGACATCTTCAAAGGTTTAATAAGTCCTTCCTGTGCATCCAAAACAAGAAAAATCTCCAAAATACTCTTCTGCTTTATGATCTGGATATTGTCAAAGAAAATGTGTGTCGTGAATTTGGGCTTTATAAAGAACTCATTATCTCCAGGCTCAAGACCAGCAAAATCATCCAGCCCTCCATCCAAATCCAGATCTCCTATTCCAGTTTCCTGTTCTGAAGATTCCCTTACTTCACACTGTATAACATCGTCAATACTTCTATTTTTGATATCCATTTTTGTTTGTAAATCAATATCACTATCAAATCTAATTTTTTTCTCAAAGGCTTCATATTTAGTTTCTATCACTTGTAGAATTCTAGTAGTGAAATCTTCCAGTAAATGTGTAAGTGTCTCTTTAAATTCCCTTTGCTGAACTCCAGCCATAACAAACAGCACACACAGGAAAAAAAGAAAAGAAAAGAAAGAAAAAAGGGTAAAAAGCAAGGTCTCAGAGTACTTTTATTTACAAAGCCCCATCAATCAGCATCATAGCAAAATAAAAATAAAGCAGCTTTCCCACAAAAATCTTTAACCAGCAATCTCAAGCTCCGATCTCACAAGTACAGATTCAACAAAATTAACTTTTTAAAAACCAAAAAAAAAAACCCCACTCATTTCATAAAAAACAAAAATTCAGCCCTTTGATTCTTTGCTCAATATATAAATCCCAAAGTCCAAATCAGATTTTTTTAAAGTGTTGAAAATATGAAAAATACCAAGAAGATACACTTATCTGTTGCCGAAAAAAGCCTCTCTTTATCTAAAAGAGTAATAAATAATTTAAAATGTGTTTTAGAAATAGGGAGGTTGGTTTTAGTGTCCTAAATTTTGGCTACACCACAGCCTCAAACAGGATGGAAAAGCTTCATCTCCCAGCCGCTCACCGCAAGTCGATCACAAAATCTTCTGCTTCGGGGTCTCCTTGCAAGAAACGGCCGTCTGAAGAGCATCTGGATTGATTTCATGGATTCTCCTTTACATTCGCAGAATTCTTTGGGCTACAGAGATCCTGCCCTAGCCCCAATGACTGTGGCATCAATTCCCAGACAAAGGAATCAGTCAAGCCGCCATTAATCCCCCACTGGAAGCCGGTTCTTTCTGTGTTTCTGTAGGCGAGACTCTCACCTTCTTCATATTTACCCATTCAAATATACACATTGGCTGTGTTCATACAGCACACTAAAACCTGCTTTGTTGAACCACAGTTAAGTTGCACTCCAACATAAACAGTGTTGAAGTTCACACTCTGTCCTAAAGATTTACAAACTACAGCTACTAGATTCATAGGGCATGCTAGACCAAAAGCCAACAAACCTATTGTGGCTTAGCAGAACATTGCAAAAATAATTGGGGTGGGGGGAAGGGGACATTGCTATTCTTGCAAAATGCACATTATGTAATTGTTATATTAGTGATATAAACAGCAGTGCCATATCCTGAGCATGTAACAAATATGTTCTTCAGACTCAATTTCCCAGTATGTATCCTCTCCTACTAGTCTCCTCATTATGGCATCCTCTCAGAGCTGGTGAATTACCATTCCCTTTGAGTCCTGCAGCAATCATATTTCAGTATCCAGGGGCTGATCTAAAGTCAATTGAGGTTGATAGGAATTCATTCACAGGCTTCAACTTACTTTGAATTAAGCCCTAAGGGGAGATCATCCAAAAGCACATTGAAAGGGAATGTTTAACCACATAAGCAAATGCATTTGACACACTGGCCCTTGTAGCATTTAGATGAAAAGGCAACTGTAAGCACCCTGCAGTTAGAGTTTAACTATTTCATAGTTCAGTATGTAACAGCTGGTCTCTTTCACCTTTAAAAGTTTAAAATTACCTGAATTATCATCAAAGGGAATGGTAGCTAGAAAAGGATTTCTGTCATATTATAAAGAATGTACAGGTTATACATCTGAAGAATGTGATATAAGAACCTTCCTTTAGGTGAACACCTTGAGATTTACAGTACACGATTACAGCAGTATTGTTCAAGCTGCTTGTTTGTGCACATTGCTGCCACCAAGCAGCTGGTCTCTGCACTGAAGCTCTTGTTCATGCAAATGGTGTCCTGCATAAATACTGCACAAATGGAAGTTTTTTAACTCTACAAAGTTAACAGCAAGTGCTGTTTCTTAAACACTGAACAAAAAGTCAGTAAGACGAAGCTACTACCGTTGGAACCATCTGTCACTTTGAAATGATGTTTTCTGTCATAGGAAGCAAAATGGTCCCCTTCAGTTCAGGAAACCACAGCATTGTGGGAGTTTTGTTGATGCCTTGGACAAATACGTACATTGGAACTGACCTGCTAGCCCTGTCCTTGACCTCTGTGTACTGACTGTCACTTCTGCACAGCTATTCATGCATGTACACCCTGAAGTAATTAATCATGTTTCTTGACAAAGTAGAAAGTACAGGTGACACACTGAGATCATGCTTTGAGGCCCCTGTTCCAAACCAATGAATTACATGAGGAAGTAAAGGGCAATCCTGGGAGTCAGATAATAATATCTCCCAGTGCATTTTTCTACTTCATTTGACAACCTTGGTGGGGCTTATGCCTGCTGTGAGGCATGGTAAACATATGTACAATATATCCATATATAATGGTCTCATAATATAGTGTATACATATATTGTAGGTTTGCATATAAGGAGCTTGGGACCTCCTTACTAATGATAAAGAAGATGATCTTTGGATGATATTTATTGTTTATTCAAATCAGCTCATAATTAATGTTATCCCAATAACGTTGCCCTAATTTAAAAATTTAAGTGATTAAAACCATTCAGACAGCTCACTGAAAAACTCCAGTTTAGATATTAGGAAGACAGTCCATATTAAAAGAAAGCAGTGAAATTTAATTTTGGTTCATAATTTTTAAATATAAGAGCTAAATTGGAACAAGTACTGAAACAGAGAATAAAGTTAAATACAGAATATAGTTAAATACAGAATGAGTTAAATATCATATGAGATATTAATGTGAATTTGTTAAGCTAACATTATCCAAAAGTCCTAAAGTACTCCTAAACTCTCTAGATAATTGGTAGCATGTTAAAAGATGAGCTATTTTCATCTGCAGAAAAAATACTATATAAACATTCCTGGAGGATAATATTTCTCTTAGCTAACATTATGCTGATATTGATGAGTTTTAAAGCTTATATAAAAATTATTCTAGCATTCTTCAATTTAATATTATACACTTTTTAACATGGGAACACAAACTTTCAGAGTTAATGTAATATTGTGAGCATCCATAAATCAAATACTCCAGTATATGTAATAACCATATTTTGACTGGTAACACTGAAGATATGATCTTTTAAATGACTTTGCCAATTTTCTGTTTTAGCCAGTTATCCCCGGAGTTAGATTTATCAGAAAAAAATTATATGGCATCACCTCTCTAACTTTTTAAAATTCATAATCCACACCAGAGACACTTTTTTTAAGGTGGAATAAGTAAAGGAGGCCAGAACAGCTTGATAAATAGTGCACGTATGTTAATGGTTCTCTCTCTCTCTCTCTCTCTCTCTCTCTCTCTCTCTCTCTCTATATATATATATATATATACTGTACATATACATACACACACATACACACAGAGTATATACAGTGTGTGTGTGTGTGTGTGTGTATCAATTTTAGTCACTGCCCATCTCACTAGGAAGTGACTCTGGGTGGTTTACAGTAAAAAGAAGAAATATTAATTAAAATACAATAAAAAAATTTTTTTTAAGTTCATCTTTATACATGAACTTACATAAACATCTAACCCTCTCCAAAACCTCCCTAAATCAAAAGTTTTTAAAAAAATGATGAATATTGATAAATTTGATCCCAGTTGCAATCTGCTTTAGCTGTCTTCTCTTCATCCTGCCTCTCCCACAATCATTTTTGCCTGTTTCCTCATGCTTCCAGATTTCATTTATCAAGAAACTCCTGTTATTTAGTTTTATCCTTTAAATGAATGAACAAATGACGAGCGCAGTGCTGCGGTTTCTGGAGGATTCAGAGAATATATTAAATTGGCTCTGCTCTTGTGGTCCCTACAGAAATATTCACAACTGTTCCCTCCCCAACACTAGCTCTAACACCTGAAAAGAAGGAAAGGGAGCAGACTGGGGCATAGCACAATATATGCTTTCAAACTGAATAATCAAAATCCTTCTCAGTTTTTTAACCAAATTTTGAAGAGTCTTTAAGATGGTTTAAGATGAGAGACACATAAATATTATTCTGTCCTCACTTCCATTTTGCTGGTCTGTATCTGGTACAATGCTGGATACTTTGAAAGCTTTGTTTGCTTTTCTTCTTCATCTTCTACTCTTTTTTGCAAAATTTATCTGTACTTTTATATTATAAAGTAGGATGCACAAATACTATTTTATTTAATTAATTACAGGGGTATCCACTCATAGCACACAAATTAACTTCTGGATCCTTCTTTATAGCCTCCAAAATTTGTTTCACCAAATTTCAGTAGCAAGCTACCAAGAAATAACAGTGCAATTTCCATTACTGCTCAAATTAATTAAAATAAAAAAAAAGAGGGGAAAAAACCCCTTGACATTTACAGAAGGATGGAAGGAAGATCAATTCTTGATGTCTTGATGGATTCCAAATGCCAGGGACACAATCAAGCATATGATATGCATCCTTAATCAGCAATTATTGATCTAAAGCCCCAAATGTGGCAATAGCAGGACAAGTGCAGTCCATATGAGTTAATGTTTCGATTTCTCAGCTGCATCTCCAGCAGGAAGGAAATTACATCCAAACCTTATTAAACATTATAAGATGTCCAATATACACCAACTAAAATTTGTTTTATTAAGATAAAAGGAAACCAATTAATGATTAAGGCACAGGTTTTTGTTTTATTGTTTTACTGTTTTATGATTGTTTTAAAGTTATTGGCTTTATTGTTGTTGTAAGCCACTCAGAGTTGCTTAAGATGGGTGGCCATATAAATCTTTTAAATAAATAAATAAAATTTCATCTTATAGAATACAATTTTCCACTGGCTTTCCAGAATAGGGCATTCAAGCTCATCATTTGCGAGGTCATATAATTTATTAATGTCAATTTCATCATCTTCTTTGACTTCTAGCAAAAAATATTGAAGGGACGTGGTGGCGCAGCGGCTTAAGGACGCTGAAAGTTGCCAGCCAGAAATGGCTGATGCTTCGGCGGTTCGAGTCCAGCCTTCGCGTTAACAGGGTGAGCTCCTGTTTCCTCCCCAGCTCCTGTCAACCCAACAGGTCGAAAACTCACGTGAGTAGATAAATGGGTACTCTCACTCCGGTGGGAGGAAAAATGCTGGCAGCGCCTTGCACAGAGAGATGGGACCAGTTGCCGGTAAGCGCGAAACCGCGCTCGCCCGAAAAGGGCGCGAAGCAACGGAAATCCCACCTCCTGCGCTCGCCAGCTGGGCTCTGCTCTAGGAAGGAGGCTCTGGCAAACCACTTCCGAAAAACAATTGCCTTGAAAACTGCAAGGATTCATCCAGGCAGTCACTGCAGGGTCAGTAATGACATTGGCTTAGCTAAACCATAATTGATTCTTCCAAAACCTCCTTCCATTGTGGAATTTTAGAGGTAGTAATGGCATCAGGACTAAACATCCTGAAGAACAAGTGCAAAAAAACCATTCAGGTAAACTCCAGAAAAGCTTCCAAAATAGCCACATCAGAACTAAAGTACAGAAAGATCCAGTGTAACTAAACACCACCCCAAAGATTTAACCACTATTTCTAATATGAAATTATCCAAGAATGTAAGCTTTTCATGCATAAAAGGATCAAAGTTATGTTTACAGCATATTTACCAAAAAGCATAATTATGTAAGGTTTACCCCGTTCGTCTCAGAGAAACTCTCATGACACGTGTGTTCAGCAAAGCAGTTTACTCAAGCGTAACGTAAGTAAGTACAGACAAAGCCAGGGTTGGCTTGGCATAGCTTACATGGTATTTTATAGCTTCCCCGTTCCCGCGCCTTACCCATTGCTTAGTTACAGATTACCTGCAGTAATCCCCCCTCGCCCAAATGGCAGATTCAGTCCGGTGCTTTTGTCTTTCTGATGTGCTGTTGTTGCCTTTGTTGGGTTTTCCTGTTTGCGCGCAAAGCCGGGAGTTCTCGATCGTTCATTGATTGCTTTGCTTCCAAGCCTCTGCGCTTTCCTTTGTTTGCAGTGCCCGAGGGAAGCCGCGCTGATACAAAGTATCCGCTTGCGGTTTGAGCCACCTGTCAGTAATCAGCTCGCGGTTTCACTTCCCCTTTTTCTCTGCTCACGCCTGGGCAGTGAAATTGACTTAGGCAAAACTGAGCGGTGCCTTCACCATGCCAGGCCATGCCAGCTGAATCTGACACATTATATGTAATTAATGAGAAATTAGAGAGTATGATTTCCTAATATATTTTGGTGGGAGAGGCCAGGTAACAAAAACTGAGTTATAAGCCTTTGTTTCAGTTTCACATGCTAATTCTCAAGTGTATGCAAACATCAGCAAAATCCCGCTTTGCCCATTCAACCCTTGGCTGTGAAGTGTAATAAATGTACAATGAATTGTGTATGACATATCCATGTTTTCCTTAAGAAGTATGGAATTTGGATGTGGCCATTGTTGAATGCTGTAGCAAAAAGAATGAACAAGGATACCAAAACAACATATGACCAAATGGAACATTCTTTAATTTCCTTCCTTTTCATAATCTTTTTTTTCCTATTTTTCTTTTATGAATGCAACTTTATCAAGGCATATTGTTTAATTCAAGTTTGACCTTGTGTAGCAGCCAGGCAGAAGAAAAACCTGAGCTTTAACTAGAATCTTGTGCAATGTTCAATTCTCATAATAATTTTCTGTGACATTTTCTAATGGAAATCATTCCATGTATACAATCAGAATTAGGATGAGTGTATATTTGTTCAGTTTACTTGGTAATGTGAACTTATTTTACTTGCATTTTCCCAATTAAAATGCAAACCAAAGGAGGTACATTTTAATATACCTGCTTTTCTGAATGTTGTGCTCTAGTTTTTCTAACCAAAGAATGCATACAGAAGTTTGTGCATTAGAGAAAAGTGCATACAAAAATGTGTATTTTCAAAAAGAAAATGCACAAAAATGGCAACTAATGTTTTTATAAAACTTTAAACAAAATCATAATGAAGGAGAAATGGGCTGAAACAACATAACAGTGAAAAAAAGGAGAAACTATACAAAAATGAAGCAGATCACATTGCTGTATCCCTTAATAGAAATACTGTGAGAACCTGAAATACTGTGAGAACTTTAAAAAAACTCGCTTGGTTAATGACTGTACTCCCACAATGAGAGAAATATTTGCAGTATGCACTCTAATTAAATGTACTTATATTTCAGGAGATTTTCACATTTCTTCAAATTTTGTTCTCCATTCTAAAAATATACTACTATGATTATAAAAATACAAATTGTAGATGAAATTTATATAAAGGTATAGGATAAATTAAATATAAAGGTTTGTTTGTTTATTTGAAAAATTTATATAGCTACCCATCTCATATATATGACTCTGAGCTTAACTGAGCAGAGTTAAGCACACAAAACAATACAACAAAATAACAACAAACATAACAACAAAAATCATGAAAAAACATTAAAAAAAGTAAAGACCCATAATCTGCAGGAGAGCACACTAAATTTTCCTAGCAATATAGCCCCTTTGCAAGCTTCATACTCACATTACTGGATCCTCAGGTCAGATGGCAATATCATGTTTTCAGGCCCTTCCAGAAGGCCCACAAAGTCAGGGCCAAGCTGACCTCAGGGGGAATGATGTTCTAAAGGATGGGTGCCATGGCAGAATAGGCTGCCTTCCTGGGTTCCATCAGATGACATTCCTTTATGGACAGGACCTGCAACATGCCTTTCCTGCTGGACCTGGTGGGATGGGTAAAAGTGCCTGGGGAGAGGCAGTCCTTCCAATAACATTTAGAATAACCCATAGAAAAGAATATATGAAGCTCAGGGTTGAACTGTGGAGTCCTTGGTGCTCTCTGAGCTTGGTTGTTTGCTTGCAGACATTTCATTACCCAAGTAGGCAGAATCATCATTATGGGTAATGAAACATCTGCAAGCAAACCACCAAGTTCAGAGAACCCCAAGGACTCCACATTTAGAATAACATATGCATTAATTAATTAAAGGTAGATTTTATAAATGTGTGTGCAAACACATTTGAAAGCATTTTTACTTTTTATTCACAAAATAATGCAGAAATGGGACAGAATACATTTATGACTGAGTAGATGGAAAACTCACAGAGTTATCCATTTATCAGTATAGATAGTGAGAACATGGTACTTTCTGGGATATGTGGACACATGAAAACAACTGTACAAAAAAACTGTGGCAACCCAAATAACATTAAGAGCCCTACCTATGCATAGATTGATATGCTTAACTATTCTTTTGCAGACAAATTATCTCATGAAATTTAGGAAAGCTTTAGAACAGAGGAATATAATTTCAGTCAGGCTGAGGACTGCACATTTGAGGAAGGCCTTTTAAAATGGTTGGGGCTGAGTCCAAAAGGGAATTGGGGATTGATCCAAACAGTGGGTGTGGACATTAAAAAAAAATGAAAATGAAATCAACTATGAAGTGTAAATATGTAAATCCCTTCTAATAAATTTTCTGCCCAAAGAGTAAAAGGTTAATTAATAAAGAAATATAACTAATCCCCCCATTCAGATCTACTTAACTTAATATAATCCTCCCTATATTGTACATCTGATTGCTACCTGGCTGGGTAAAACACAAAATAATTGCAAGAGAAGGAGCATCTGGTTGACCAGCTGCTGAGTGTGGAAACCAGACTATGTTTTGATGGATATTCTAGTTTTTGTCACAAACATAGGAAGAGGAAGTGAAGAATGCAAGGAGACAAGGAAAAATAATAAACAGCATCAGCACTACATGCAGAGAGAAAATAGGCAGAGAAAGATGAGACTATGGTATAAGAAGAACAATGAAGGGAGAAGAGATGCAAGGAAAATGGCAGCACACAGATTAACATAATTAGGAAAGGAGTGGAATTATCTGGACATGGTGGAAGAAGGATGCGGAAGCTAAAGATAGAACTGGTGGGAGAATGCCTGGTGGGAGCAGGGAATTGTGGTAATAAAATGGTAGCCAGATCTGGGTAGGCAAGGACATGAGGAGATGACAGTACAGGAGGAATCTAAGAAGGATGTCTTAAGTGCTGTTTACATCTACACAGTCCACAGTGGGCACAGTTTGTGCACAGTTTGTGCACTCATGGCTTAGGACTTCATACTAGGCCAGCCTGTTGAGTGACCTCATTCCCAAAATAGCTTTCATTGTATTTAATGGGGAACAAAGTCAAAATTGTGTTAACAACAATGGAGGGGAAGATGTTGTCTTCTATGTGCACTGATGGAAACTAACTCATTTAATCAGTTTATTCCAAGATGCAGTCTAAAGAGGTATAGTCCAGGAAGATCTGCATTATGTGATCATACTGATTTTACCTCTCTATTACCTATATTTACTTTTTTAAAGCCACCTGGACATATTTTAGATGCTAAAATATTAGTCTCACCCACAGTATTCCTGATCCAATACTGATGGGTAGGTATGGAATCTAGAATATGGATCAGAGGAAAATGCAAGAAAGATATTTTCCTTCCTACTTCCCAAAGCAAACCTTTTGAACTATAATGCCAAACACATTACATTTGTTTAAAATCAGTTAACTAATTAGCCAATTAGGGCAACTTTATTTGTGAACTCCCAGAGTTGTTGGGAGTCGGGCAGCATACAATCCAATTCATAGAGAAATAAACAAATAAACTTGTTTAAATCATCAGGACAATGTCTAACCAATGATATCTGTAATGCATGTACATTCCACACATAAAATTCCCTTGTGCTTTTAATTTCAACAGATATTTTTAAAATGCAACTTTCTATGATATAAAGCTGAAACCTTCTTGAAAACAAAGGCATTTGTCCAATAGTAGATTTTAAGTACTGTTATGACTGTATCTAGTCTAAATTGCTGCTTGAACTTACCTCTCACATATTATAGCATCCAGCCCATAATGAAATGTGAAACCATTAAATAGTTCTCTTTTGTATTATATTAAAATCTACATATCTGACTTATAAAAGTAAATATGTATTGGATATATAAAGCCACTTACCTCATAAATAATAACTCTAGGCAGCATACAAATATACCCATAACATACAACATGCAACATACATAGTCAAAGCTGGGAATAACAACCAATCCCTTTTCTAACTCAAAATGCACAAGAAGAGCCAGGTCTTCACAGTTCTATGAAAGACTAGTAGGGTTGGGGGCACCCACACCTCGGGGGGGAATGGGGACCTCTTTCCAAAGGGCAGGCACAACAACTAAGAAGGCACATCGAATAAGATGACCCTCATTCAAAGAGAGGACCTGGAGAATGCCCACCTGTTTGGCCTAGTGGGATGGGCAGAGGCAACCAGAGACAAGCGGTCCCACAAATAACCTGGCTCTATGCCAAGCAGGATTTTATAGGTGATAACCAGCACCTTGAATTGAATTAACCACAACCCTACTGGGAGCCAATGAAATGCATGGAGCAGTGGTGTTACATTGGTGAACCATGGCAGTTTCATCACTACCCATGCAGTTGCCTTCTGGACCATTTGCAGCTTCTGGATGGTCTTCAAGGGCAGCCCTATGTAGAGTGTGTTGCATGAGTCCAGCTGGGAGGTGACTAAGTCTTGAGTGACTGTAAGCATGCTGCAGCTCTGAACAGCTCAAGAAACCATCTTTAATATGTCATCCTTAGGGATAAGTAAAATGTTCTACTTCTAGAAGATATGTTTTCATATATTTTCACTCATAAATTGATTCCATTCACTTTCTGTGCTAGTCCAATAATTAATTGTTTTAAATCCATACAGCAGTTTGCAGTCAAATTCATCTTTTAAAATATATTTTTTCTCAAGATATATTTTTCTAAGCAAATGTTATCTCAAATGTGCATTTTAAATTCCTTTTTGTGCATTTGTTTTTTGAGGGAAGAACTACTCTACACCATTACTTTGGAGGTGCAGATAAAATTGGTTCATATCAGAATTTGCAAACTCAGGCTACTCAAATATCCTTAAAAACCTTATTCTTCCTTATAATTATTTATTAATACTCTCTTCTTTCTTCAGCACACCCTCTGCCCTTGTGATTTTAATGTACTTTATGTATAATTTCCCAGTCCTAAGCAATTTATAATATTGTATCCTACATTAACTACAGCACATGTCCTAGCAAGCTAGATTTCTTTGGAAAGCCTGCATGTAGGGGAGGTAAAGGAGGAGAGTATGCTGAGTGCAGGAGTGGAAGAGGGCACAATGTGGACAAGGAATGAAGAGAAAGCATATGGCAGGTGGAAAGGAGAGAGCATGCTGTAGATAGGGTACGTTTTGACAGATTTCACTAAACAGTACCCATGATAATAACCACTTAGAACAGAAGTGCAGTACTTAAAACTATATGAGATCTTGGTTGTCTGTAGCCCGTGAGCAGAAAATTAAAGAAAATGCGTTATGATAAACTCTAAAAAGAAAACATGTTTTTTTGTAGAACATTCACTTTGCATAATGATGAAGATTAGTGCAATTACTGAGCAGTGTGAAAAGTTCAGACTGCTTTATAAAAAAAAATAAAAATAAAATAAAAATCAGAAGTATTTAGTATTCTTTGAATTTGATCATGTGACCACATTTGAATTTCTTGGCAGCTAAGTTCTAAAATGATTTTCAAGTGACTTCTTGAGTGTAGTCATGGAACAGACCTGTATGCATCCTGACTTTTAAATAAATTGTATTTAGTTTGATTTACTAATATCGTAAGTTGTATGTTTTTCAAGGTTCTTAAGGGGCAAGAAAAGGCTGTATTCTTGTCTTCAGAATCATTATAGAATTTGGCAACTAATGTTACATTGTGATAGCACAGTCAATAAAGTAGGCTTATTAACATTCTGGCAACTTCTTCTATCCAGACCAATACATCTATGTTCTCTGGAATGAGCTGCGGATGGCTGCCTCACTCTCATTCTAATGTAGGGTCACATAGTCATTGCAAAATTAATCTCAAGTCATTTATTAGGTTACTGAAGATATCTAGATTATGTACTAACTCTTCTCTATGTGTAATTTATAGAGCGAAGCAAATACCCCAAATTAATCCAGGTATATTAAAAAAAAAAAAAACACCTCTTATTGGCTTACTAAATTCTAAATAGAAATACAGACAAATACAGTACTACTTATGTGAACAGCGTAATAAAATAATAAGAAATTGTATTTAAAGTGCTAGTAAGTACTCTCTGTATCTTTTCTTTGAATACAAAATATTGTATGCATCTGGGAAAAGTCGAGGTTATAACCATTTTGTCTAGTATGTTGGCTTTTCACACATACAGTGGGATCTAGATATAGCTCTAATTAGGCCTTTCCCATATGGCGGCCTTAAGCAGCTTGTCTCTTGTGCTGAAACCAGAAGGAAATGAAGCCGTCTTAAAATATTGCACTCTAGATTTCAATTCATTCTTCAATTTGGGCCACAATCCTGGCCAGGTGTTCTATCTAGCCAGTGATTACCAGGATCCCTGACTTGGTGATTCCCTGTTTCCTTATGCTTCCCACCCACACTGGGAAAGCAAGCATCTATTGTTTTTTGTTCTGGAGATAGATCTTTGAGGACATGTGATTTCCCTTCATATATGAGACCCCCTCCATTGACTCACTTCTCTAATTGATATTTTCCCATCCAGCATGTTCATCAGTGAACCAGTAGCAAACAAATAAAGACAACAGTTTTGCCATTCTTCCTGACACTTGGGCTAGGGGAAACTAGTCAACTTAAGAAAGAAAAGGTCCATTTGCAAAATAATAATAATATCAACAACAACAACAACCTTCAGCATCAGTCCACTAGTGTGTATGCATAGGAAACTGTACAGTGGCTCACCTGTCCTCTGACCAGCTTTCACTTGCACTTACCTTGCCCAACCAGAGAGATGTATATGTAGAAAGGACAAGTAAACCGGTAAAGCATCCCTTATTGAAGATATAGAAACCTAACTCACAAAGCACAACACGTTTCAAGCTTTACATGAGCATGTTCTTCTCCAGTGACCAGAGATGAAAGGGCATGTTGGCAGCTCTATACAAAGACCAATAGGAGCACATACTGTATATTGTCTAAACTGATTTAAAATATAGCAGAACTGCTTGGCCAGACTCCTGCTAGGACAAGGCAGAAGACACCACTTTTGAAATGAAGCAAGAAAGAACACTTGCAGCGTCCCTCTATGGAAGGACAGAGATGAGTTGAGGCTGACATAACCTTGCAATTCCTCTCAGTGTGAGTGCTGAAGCATTGCCTGCCTCTGGTTAGTGGTTCGTGCAAAAGAGCCCTTGGGACAGATCCACTGAGCTCACTGACTCTATGCTAAACAAAACAGTCTGGATCAAACTTTTAAAATAGTGTTTCTCAATCTTGGCAACTTTAAGATATGTGGACTTCAACTCCCAGAATTTCCCAGCCAGCCATGCTGGCTGGGGAATTCTGGGAGTTGAAGCCCACATATCTTAAAGCTGCCAAGGTTGAGAAACACTGTTAAAGTGTATACAGGTGAAACTCAAAAAATTAGAATAGCCTGCAAATGTTCATTTATGTCAGTATGGCAACTCAAAAGGTGAAACCAATATATGAGATAGACGCATTACATGCAAAGCAAGATATGTCAAGCCTTACTTTGCTATAATTGTGATGATTATGGCGTACAGCTTATGAAAACCCCAAATTCACAATCTCAGAAAATTAGAATAGTGTGAAAAGGTTCAATATTCTAGGCTCAAAGTGTCCCACTCTAATCAGCTAATGAATCCAAAACACCTGCAAAGGATTCCTGAGCCTTTAAAAGGTCTCTCAGGCTGGTTCAGTAGGAATCACAAGCATGGGAAAGACTGCTGACCTGACAGTTGTGCAGAAAACCATCACTGACACCCTCCATAAGGAGGGAAAGCCCCAAAAGGTAATTGCAAAAGAAGTTGGATGTTCCCAAAGTGCTGTATCAAAGCACATCAATAGAAGGTTATGTGGAAGGGAAAAGTGTGGGAGAAAAAGGTGCACAAGCAGCAGGGATGACCGCAGCCTGGAGAGGATTGTCAGGAAAAGGCCATTCAAAAGTGTTGGGGACTTTCACAAGGAGTGGACTGAGGCTGGAGTTAGTGCATCAAGAGCCACCACACACAGACGGATCCTGGACGTGGGCTTCAAATGTCGTATTCCTCTTGTCAAGCTGCTCCTGAACAACAAACAACGTCAGAAGCGTCTTACCTGGGCTACAGAAAAAAAGAACTGGTCTGTTGCCCAGTGGTCCAAAGTCCTCTTTTCTGATGAGAGCAACTTTTGCATCTCATTTGGGAACCAAGGACCCAGAGTCTGGAGGAAGAATGGAGAGGCACACAATGCACGATGTTTGAAGTCCAGTGTGAAGTTTCCACAGTCTATGTTGATTTGGGGAGCCATGTCATCTGCTGGTGTTGGTCCACTGTGCTTCATTAAGTCCAGGGTCAACACAGCCGTGTACCAGGAGATTTTGGAGCATTTCATGCTTCCTTCCGCAGACGAGCTTTATGGGGATGCTGACTTCATTTTCCAGTAGGACTTGGCACCTGCCCACACTGCCAAAAGTACCAAAACCTGGTTCAATGACCATGGGATTACTGTGCTTGATTGGCCAGCAAACTCGCCTGACCTGAACCCCATAAAGAATCTATGGGGCATTGCCAAGAGAAAGATGAGGGACATGAGACCGAACAATGCAGCGGAGCTGAAGGCCGCTATTGAAGAATCCTGGTCTTCCATAACTCCTCAGCAGTGCCGCAGGCTGATAGCATCCATGCCACACCGCATTGCGGCAGTCATTGCTGCAAAAGGGGCCCAAACCAAGTACTGAGTACATATGTATGCTTATACTTTGCAGAGGTCCGATATTGTTCTATTTCCAATCCTTGTGTTATTGATGTCATGTAATATTCTAATTTTCTGAGATTGTGAATTTGGGGTTTTCATAAGCTGTATGCCAGAATCATCACAATTATACCAAAGTAAGGCTTGACATATCTCGCTTTGCATGTAATGCGTCTATCTCATATATTGGTTTCACCTTTTGAGTTGCCATACTGACATAAATGAACATTTGCACGATATTCTAATTTTTCAAGTTTCACCTGTATTTGTTTTTCACTTGGAGGATCACTTGAGCATTAAATCACAATCTAGAAAATGAAGTTACAATGCTCAGGAAGAATTGCATGATATGGTAATTTTGGATATCTCCATTTATATTCTGTTGCTGAAATTCTTGTTCTGTAAAATAAGCAAACATCTGGTGCATTTTATGTATCTAATGTTTTCTCAAACATAAATTTTTCAGGGCTGAGTGATGTTTTATTTGAGATTTCAGCTTGTTGAGCAATTATGCTACCATCTTATAGCCCATGAAGCATATGGATTCTTAAAATCTTTGCACATCAAGGCTATAAATAAAATGTTTTTGAGACTTTGACATGTAGTTGAAAACATCCATAATTTGCATTCCAGTCTAAAACTCATTTGTAGGGACATTTCCTTAACCTGAACCACCATGTTTGGAAGCCAGTCCCTGAAAACTGAAATTGCCACAGCTTTAGAGTTAAGCTGATGACAAAACAATGGCTACCATTTCCAGAGCCAGCTTTTTAACTTTTGCTAGCTGTCTGCTGGAAACAATATACTGGTCTAGTCCTCAGTCTGATCTGCAGGAAAATGTATGTATTCCAATGGGTGGTAAATAGAGAAATGATCAAAGCCAGATTTTTCCCTAAACAGAGAACACTGAAAAAATATTTTTATTACCATCAGTCAATGAAGTTGTAAACATAAGTGTGCTGTTTATCAAATACGTTTTACAAGGAAAAATGTTTTTGCTGCCTTTGTTAGAATAACTGAAAGTAAAATTAAGGGATGAAAAAGTTTAACTCTTCTGGCAATACTTTCACTTCCTTCAGTAAATATAAGATTTCACCCTTTGAGTAACTCAACAGTCTCCAGACAGAAAAAAAGCTATACACTCTCACAAACAATAAAACACAGATACCACAAAAACAGGATGATGAAATAAGATTAAATTGCATAATTTAATTATTATTTCTGAAGATACATTGATCTTTCTAAAATGCTTATTGATCTAGAATTAATTGACTTATAACTTATAAATTATGTCTTTGTCTTATTATTGAAAATCTTATCTTCTCATCCTCCTGAGATACCAGGGAGAATTCTGATAGTTACTCAAACTCCTCTAAACATTACTGGGCCACAGAAAATAGAATGTTATTGTAGCTATTTGCATATAGCATCTTTGAACACATGTAGCACATGCATATTGACATTTTTCTGGATCTAGCAGCTCACACTCTGCCTAGCTGACAAAAGAAGCCAGGAAGGACATGGCTTGAGCCCACAGGCGGCAAAGCTCATTCTATAAAGGATCCTATCCACTTATTGTGTAAGCATAGAAAGATGTGATGAAAGAAATGCATTTGCCTCCCTCTTTCTTAATATTAGGACTTAGAGTCATCTAAGGAATCTGAATGGTAGGAGATTCAAGATAGAGAAAAGGATTTCCTTCACACAGTCCATAGTTAAACTATGGAATTTGCTTCAGAAAAGTGTACTGATGATCACCCATATGGACACACACAACAAACATAAATTTATAGTATATAACTATCAGTGGTTCTACCCTAAGGATCAATAAAGTGCTGTGCATTTCATTCCTCTTTGGGCTTAGACTAGGGTAGGGTTACCATTTGTGGGCTGCAAAAATCTGGATGACCATTAGATTACAGCAAAGAGGTTTAGAAGACTCTAACTCTTTCTGTCCACATATGCAACTGGCTGTCCATTGTTAAGAAAAAAGAAACTGAAGTGAGCAAGAAGCTTTTGGGTCTAATCCTGTATAAGGCCATTACTAATAGGGAAAGGCCTAGGAATATGAAAGCGTAAAGGTAGCATTATTCACCAACCATGCATTGTTTAATCATTACTACATATGCAGGCAAAATTTATTTGTTTATTTAGAATGCTTATATTCCATCAAATCTAAACAGCTCTCAGTTTAAACAGTTTAAATGCAGTAGTCATAAGGCACAAAATCACAATTTTAAAACAAGAAAAAGAATCATAACAAAAGCATAAAATAAAATTGAAATAAGGCAATCACTGATACAACCTTATCTAACCAAAGCAACACTAGCATTCAAAGGCCCTGTGAATGAGTTCAGTCTTAGCAGATTTATGGAAGAATGCAAGGTTGAGTGCAAGTTGGACCTTCAGCAGGAGACTATTCTACAAGATGGAGGCCTCCATGGAAAAGCTTTTCTAGGCCCCCACTCCTCCTGTACGAGGGGGCTTAAAGTTATATGTATTATTGCCATTGCTGTCTGTTAGTAAGAACTTCCCTTCCCTTAACTCTTTATAGGCAGTCAAGTAAACCTCTGAAGATTAAAAACATCTGGTTCCATTGCAATGCACTAATTTATGATGGATTTTAGATAAATGGGTCTCTCTTTAATTGGCTGGGATCATATAGTGAGGAAGACCTAGGGCAGATGGTAAGAAAGGACACCAAAAAGTCTGCTTAGATGAGCAGAGAATAGCAGCTGAATCCATATGAAAGATACCCCTTTGAGGAACATTTTGCCCTACATCTTCATAATGAAAGGAAAATAACTACACATCCAAAAACAGCACTATGGCTATAGTAGTTTAAGACTACAGCTTAAAATAAAACTTCAGCTGTGTAAAAGTAAACACTCTTGAAATTATTTCTGTATCTCTTTGTTGCTATCTAGTGGTCATCCAGATGTGGTATGCCTATTGATGACACAACTCCCAGCCGCCCCCATCCTCAATTTTTCTTGCATCCTATAGTATTTAAATTCTAATTAAGATCTGACTGAATCAAACAGTGAAACATAAGTTTCAACTGAAAAAAATGTGAGATGTGCTATTGATGTAGAATCACTTTTCCTTGTTTTAAAAGCTCTAAATTGTGTGAAATGTTTCTGAATCAAAGCAAATAGTCCAGATGCCTCACATCAGAATAGTCCAGATGCCTCACATCAAAAGCTTTCTGTCACTACAAGGAATGAACCCCTTAGTGTCAAAGAAAAGCCTTAACTCTACTCTCTAAAGGCTGTACATTAATTTCCCTATTGGGTGTAAAGAGGTCAGGAGTCCCTTCAACTCAGCTGACAATCTTAAATGCTGGATGCTATTTGACATTGCAGTAATTAGAAAACTGAACAAGGAAGAATTGGAATCGAAGAACTGCTCACTTGGGACAAGAAAATGAGAGGTCATAGGAGAGACTTTAAGAGAAGAAAGCTCATAGCACAGAACAAAGAATGATAAGGTCAGCACAAGAGGCATTTCAGTAATGAACCACTGAGAGACATACAACTCCCAAAGTTCCCTTTGGCTCCTTTAACTCAGTAGTCAATAAAAAGGCAGTGTTGAATCAGCTTACTTGGAAGTTATTGTCTCTTGTGAACAATTATCTATGTTAAAAGAGCAAGGAATTTAAAATTATGTTTTATCAACATCTCAGAAGAGGTCATATATCTCCAGTAGAACTTCAGATCTAATGTCACCAAGTGCCATCAATTCTAATCTGCTGACCTTTCTGCAACATGAAAACAACCAGACAAACTATTACCCCTCTCTCGCTCTGTGTGTCTGTGTGTGTGTGTGTAAACACAAACACAGAGACACAGAGAAAGAATCACTTCATAGATATTGTATATGTATGTATGCATATGTGTACCTGTATATATTATCAGCCCAAATCAATGCACTACAGGATGAAGGCTCTTTCATTGAAGGTTCTGAGCCATAATCGAGACTTCCGGTGAGGACTTATGGCAAACTAGACATCTCTGAAGGAGAGGAGACAACATTGCGGTGAGGTGAGTGACCAGATAGTGATTTCTGGCTGGCCAAGTCTCTCCGGAAAAAGGAGAGATCATGAGATTGCCACTTGTTCTCCAGACAGCTGCTCCTCATGAGTAAAATGCAGTTACTGAGGTTTCTGCAGTTAGCTTGTGAGTTGAGTAGCTGGAAGTCAAGAGATTTCCAAGTTCACAGCTGCAATGTAGCCTTCTGCCAAGCTTAATTTCTTAATCGCTTTTGGAAATTGTTTGTTAACCACTTTTCAACTATTAAGAACCTTTTGATAGACAAGTTTTAATACGCACTGGGTGAGTTTTCTTTAATCCTTAGTGAAAGAAGTTTTAAAGATAAATTTAAAGATATAAAAAATAGTTTTTTGGAATAAACAGCAAAAGGGTGTTAGAATGTTGATTTTGGAAAGTTATAAATGGACTAATGCTCCAGATGGATTTGGAATAAGATTTTGAAATTAATTATAAGAATCCTTCCCATGGGAAAATGCTGTTGTTTTGATTTCTTAAAAGAAAACATGATAAGGTGGGAATTTGAATGCTGGAAACTAGAGGGAATGAGAAGGAACTAAAGATTACAATTAAAGGAGAAGAACCTTAAATTTGACTAACACAGAATGGAGCAGAATACCGTAACATTAGACATACTGAAAGATATTTTTGAACAATGGACCCAGAAGTTAATCTTAAGAGTGTCTGCTGTTATAGATAGAATGTGTTCAAATGTTAAGGAAGAGAAACCAGTTTTACCAGATAAGACTGAAACTGATCTGAAAGTAGATTTAAAAATGACAACCTATAAGAACGATATGGAAAAAGATGTTACATTGGATATACAAATGAAACCGGCTGATGTTTTAATAATTAAAAGGGATATACAAATGGCAAACCAAAAGAATGATGGATAACTTTCTTATATTGGATTTACAAAAGGGACTGAAGGATTTTTAAGAAGGGACAAAGAAAAAATGAAAACAAAGCTCTAGGACATTAATTGAAGGGCTTAAAGATTAAGTTTGTTAAAAGTAAAAGGAAGGAATATAAAGAATATATATAATATATTTGATTAAGGTTAAAATACATATGTTATTTCTGGTAAACCTTAATGGACTTTTGTTGACCACGACTGAATGATAAGGTTTTAAGGATCTGTTTATAGATAAGAGATGAGATATAGGATGAAGAGATCATTTGTTGTACTTTACGAGAAGGTGATAAGTTAAAATTGTTTACACTTGTTGTGACAAAAGGGGGAGTCATTTCTTTATATATATATTTCTTTGCTATATTCTTATTTTTTTCTTTCTTTTTCCTGCACTTTCTATTTTTTATCCTTTTATTTTTTGTACTTTGTATTAGTTTTTATCTATTTAACTGTGTTTAATAAAAAATATTATTTAAAAAAAAAAGAAGGTTCTGGGCAATAATCTACCATGCAGGTGGTAGGTAGACGTTTTCTGACATCCCAGTCGAGGGCTGGGAGAGAGTGACTGGCCCAATGTCACCCAGCCAGCTTCCATGCCTAAGGGGAGACTAGCAAATTAGAATTTCTCCCCATTTCTAGTCTAGCATCTTAACCATTACACACACACACACACACAGACACTTTCTCTCTGTTACACTGAAGATGTATTTTCATTACAAAACCAACATGGGATATGTTTGATTTTTATTCCCCCTATCTTTTATCTAAGGAATTCAGGACACCCTGCGTGTTCATTTCCCACTTGTCACTGTCATTTTTTCTCCAGTGAACTTTACAACTGTATGGGATTTTGAACTCCAGTCTTCCTGCTTTACTAATGCACTATAGTAGCATTCTAGAGAATGGCACAATGAATGAATTCTGGGGCCTTGAATAAGCTGCAATGTGCTATTAAAGAAAATGGATTTTCTATCCTTCAATGCATATTCATGTAAACATATCTTCATAGTAATTGTATTTTAGGCAACCAGCATTAACAATTAAAAAGAATCAGGCAATTCTAGTCTCATAATGCAAAGGCCTCTGATTTCAGACAATGAATGAACACTATACATAGAACACATAATGTACTTTCACACGTAGAGAAGATGATAATAATTTATTAAGCTACAGTGAAGCCTATTAAAATCTGAAAGTACAATTTTGCGGTAAAACTCAGACTACAATCTTTTCTCAAAATGTGTTTCAGATTAAAAAAAAATAACTCAGTTCTTTCTTTTTAGGTTTTCCTTAGCGATGGCACTAAAGTCCACGTTTGGAACTACATTTCACCACCTGTTCAACCTATTCTCACCATTTTTTGTTTCTCCAGTTATAGCAAAAAGGAGGAAAGAAAGCAAACCTTTGTCCTTTCTTGTGTCTTTAGGACAGAAATTTCCTTTTTTCTAGGACCAATGAAAACTGTCAGCATAATTTTGGAAATGACATTCCCTTGTGCTTTTTTGCCTGGCTGCAGTCATAGAAATGATTCAGGTTCAGAGATGGGAGAGTGGTGGAACAATAAACCAACTAAGAGGAAGGAAGAGAAAGAGAGAAGGTGGTGAAAAGATTGCATATTTAAAAGGGACAAAGAAGGGATCAGCTCCTCTTTTGCTTCCAATTGCATAATTAGACCCAACTGAAATGTGATTTCATTTTATGATAAACTAAGCTATATCCACATTGTAAGAGTTGGGGTGGGGAGAGAATGATTCTCACACCAGAGAGAGCCATTTTCAAATAAGAAACAGTTGGCAAACACCATCAAGGTTAGGAAAGAGCAGCCAAAAATCCATTAACATAAATAGACAGGAGGAAGTAGGCCAGAATGTAAACCTTGGGACTGACATTTATACAAACAAGTTTCCTGTGTGCTACTATGCACAAAGCATCTTCTGTAGGGCTGTAATGGAATGTGAGAATGACCTTGGAAGATGGGGGGAAGAGATGCTGCCTAGGGAACAATCAGATAAAAGGGGAAGGATCCCACAACTGAGTAATGGGAAGAGAAAGAAACTTAGAAAGGATCCGCCCTAACTGATCAAGTGGTAAATAGGGATGGTGGGAAATTTGTATTTTCAGACTTACAAGATTGATATCAGACCTCCCAGGTAAACCAGACAGGAAAAATGACCAGATGAACTACTACTTCTTTATTGTTAGGCTACATTAACAGAAAATCTTATTTTCATAAGTTCATAAGCTTTGAAGGTCTAAACTTCATAGAGTAGGAGAGGAGAAACAGATCAAATTACATAAAGAACTTTGCAATCAGAATTGATCAGAACCGAGCAAGCTCAGACTCATCTATTCCACCCTGAAGAAATGAAATGCAATCTAAATTGTACTGCTCTGCCTTGGGATCTGTTTTTTAGACAAACACATTATACCTCCCTACATATTTCATTGGTTGAATGAACTGGGAAACTATGCTTCATTAGACACTTTGCACATAGAAAAGAGAAGGAATTGTGTGTTGCAATGAAGTTCATTCCTACCTCAGCTTATTATTACAATATGCCATTATTGTAATTTGTCCTAAGCTTCTTTTGGGGCTGTCACATTTGAACTAACCATGGCAGCACATAAGGATGTTCTAGTTTTCATAATCAAGTCACAAACTCATTGGAAATTCTGGACTGTTTCCAGAGCACTTGTGTGGTAGGTATATTTGAATGGACCTCATCATATAAATCTAAAAATTTCTTCTGCAAAGCTTTTTCACTGTATCAGTTCTCACATTCAACAGTGATTCATCAGATATTCCATAACTGGGATGAAAAATCAAATGAAGTGCCTAAGTAAGTGTGAAACAGTCCCAAGTGGGCTTGATTGTATGAAATGTGGCAATTGTGCCATTAATTATGTGCTAATTCCCCAGTGGATTACAGTATTTAATAATATGACACATGAAGATCAAGGTATGAATGAAGCTATGGTTTCCAATGCATAAAAGCAAAATCAAGAGACATAATTAAGTAAAGAGAATTTTGAAGAATTCATTTCCTTGAGAAAATTGCAGCATTACTTTTAGATAGAACATTACATCTTACAATGCAGATTATGGCTTATTGTGCAACTTCTTATACTGGACAAGCATTGCATTAGTAGGGGGTTGTAATTAACCCAAATGTTTAAGATCATCTGCAAATAAGTGGAAATAAGAATTATTTAACATGTTATACCAGTTGCCTTTTATTATCAGCAGAAAAACAGTTCTCTACCATAATTGTTTTTGCACTTCTTTTCCGTCTGACCTTACTTCCTTGCATCCACGTTAAGGTCCTTGTGGACCAAAGCAGTATATAAACCCAAACAAACAAATACACAAAATACTTGCTACAACAGGAAATCAGTATTACATGAATCTGATGAGTTGGCAATATTTCCATCATAATACTTTGTTAGTCCTTTTATTAGTTGCCCATGACTAACATGCCCTTCTCTGTGCAAACTTCCATAATGCCTCCCTTTAAGAAGAACCAAAACAAAATTGTTCGTTTGGCAAGGAGGGGTTCAAAATTCCATTTTAGTTAAAGATTCCTCCCCACACAAGCACAAATTGCCACCAGTGAAAATTTTAAACCTGATGCATAGTGTCAGAAATTACCTCCTTTCCCTCGGGTCACTGGACCCATCAAAAAAAGAAATACAATTGGTTACTCAGTGACTATTGTTTAAATTGACTATTTTAATTAGGTTTTTTTTTTTTTTTTTTTTTTATGTGAGTTGCCCAAAGTTTATGGAATTGGGCAGGATATAAATTAAGGAATACTTTGGAGGCCAAATGTCAAGTCAGAAAGTGGGATACACAATACTGAAAGATTACATGTTTGAGGATCCTAAGAAAATATTTAATTTTACAAGGTAGTCATTTGAAAAAAAAAAAAGTGGTAGGTAACCATTTCATCATGACTGGATCCTGGTTAATTACCCAGAAACTCCTCTTCAGTGAAGTCTTTCAGAATGGTGGCTAGCTTTATCTCTGATTGTTTATGATATCAGGAAGGGTTTTTTTTATTCAGCCATATCTTTGAGCAGCAAGGTAAATATTTAAATATTTAAAATGGTAAACAATATAACTTTTCTTCAATTATTTTCATTTTTTTTCTTTTTCTTTTTCCTTTGTAATTATTGCTGCTTTATTCTGTTCTATTATATTTTATCATAGTTTCATTATTACTGTTAGCTATACTGTTCATCAGCTGAGACAGAGAAGCTAAAGAGGCTGACAGTCAAGGCCTGAAGGGATTCTTTTTGATCATACAGGACATTCCTTCAAGTTGTTACCCTGACATTCCCCAGTGCTCTGTCCCCTGAACATCACAGAGGAAGTGTATATCTGAAGCTAAAAGAGTGAAAATGTGTGTTATTGATGCAATTAAGAGCTCATTGTGAACATGCAATGAAACAAAAGACAGAGTAGGTAGGTCTACTTTTCAGACAGAGCAATAGCAGATGACCAAAAGAATGTGGACAAAGTGATCAATCATTTCTTAAGAAATGAGAAGATGCAATGCCAATCAAGGTCACGGGCATTCTTCAAGCAGAGAAACCTGAGCAAGCTTTGGAGAACAGACTAGGCTGTGACTACTGAAAGGTGCCCCACATCTATCAGCTACAGTTGAATGAAAGCACATAACTGACTTTATTTTACAAACACTTCTTTAAAGGCCATATTTTGAGAATCCTCTTTCCATCCTTTGCGATAATTTAACTAGGAACATTATTTACAGCAACTACAGTGCTGCCACAGAAAAGAATATTATCACGCAGTGCTGAGTTTTATAGTAATTTAAATGAAGCCTTGCTTCTGCTTTTGTTTGAAGCATAACCTATGATTTATAGTAAATGAGAAATAGTCTAGTTTTCCACAATGTACCTTCAAGCCACTGTTGAAGCTGATAAAGGAAGTGAAATGATGGACTAGCTACTGACAATGATAATTAGCTTATTATCCTCTAGTTGAAACATTCAGTCAGTAAGTACAGTAAGAAGCTGCCTATACCTGACTTCTACACCAAAGATACACATGTACTTTGTACCATGAAACCACATGCAATCCCCAAAGGTCCCTCCATCAAGTTGGAATTATTTGTTCCCACAGTGGATGATAACTTTATAAAGTACTTGGGGAATGATATTTAATTTACTTAAAACAGTACATTTAATGTAGGGTTTGCCCTGCCTGCATCTACTATGGAAGTACAACCTCAGCAAGCAGACCAAAGAGCCAAGGCACCCCTCAACACAAGAAAGATGGTACATCCCTGATCTCCATCTTGACCATTCACTTTCTTTTAAACCCTTCCTTTTCATTTATTTGCTTCATCGCTTTTGTTTTACTTCCCATTCAAATCAGGTTTGGGTTCATTTGGTATGCACTGTTTTTTTTTTAAAAAACTACACAATTCCTTGGAATTAAAAGGGAATGTGTAAATATTGTATATAAATAAATACACATTATGGAATATTGCTGACTAAACTCCTGCTTTTTCTCATTTTGTTAATGGGTGCGTGTCTCTGGAACTTTACCAGAATTCTCCTTTTCACTCCTCTCTATCATTCTTTTCTCTATCTGCTAGTCTTAGCTATCTTTTAATACTGTAAGGCCCAAGAATCTTAGAGCTTACTGATATTATTATACCTGAGAAAAAATGAAAAAGATTTCATCAGAATTTGGTAGTGATTTATGCTTAGCCAATGATAGTTTTTATGCTTCAATGTAAAGATTCATCCATTGTAATGATTGTCAAACTCAGTAAATTGGTCTGATTTAACAACAAATAAAACAATCAAATAGTTGTCATGTTTTCAGGGGACTAGATGCTGATATCTTATCGAAAATTACCCATTTAAAAAGCAAGAACAAATAATCAGCAAAATAGCAACACACAACATTAATTTTCTACTACTTTAAAAAAAGCTCCAGTTGGATCTTGTATTTTGAGGGGAGAAAAACTGTTGACCACACATTCATTTTTTTCATCCCAAGCAATAAATAAATACTTATTCACTGGCAAATATCACTCATCCTCTGCCCAAGAGCTTATTTCTTTATGATACACAAACCTTTACTAAAGTAATCTAATGCAATGGACTACAGATTATATAGTAACATCTGGCAGTTTTGTGCTATAATTGTTATTGAATTAAATAAGAACAAGTAATATAAACCTTGATGAAGTCAGGATTGTTCCTATTGCCTTTGAAGTATGTATTTAGTTTGTTTTCTAGGCAGAAGGTGGAACTTCCTATCTCATAGCCAGTGACAGAGTGGAAGTGCAGAGATCTACCATCACTCTGAAGGCTCAGAGGGTGACTTTGGGCCAGTGACCCTCTGAGTCCAGCTTACCGGACAAAATTGCTGTTTTTGGTGAGTAGAAAGAGAGAGTGTTATCTACACTGCTTAAACTTCTGAATGGGAGACTGGATATCAAACAAACAAACAAGCAGCTTCATACCTGAATGCTTAGTCTGTGGTATGGTATAAAAAAACTACATGACCAGTCCTAAGTCATAGTTTCTTTCCTGCAAATGTTGTAAGAGTTGAAGGTGTTGAGACAGGAATATTTAACTGTGAGACCAGAGAAAGCCATTTTGTAAATAAGAGACAGGTGGCATAAATTCTAGCAAGATGGCTGTTGACTTGAAAAGGTAGAAAGATTCAGACCAGCAGGATTTAAATCTGGGTACTATCATATGCACAAAGCAGGATTCTGGAGTACTCTTAGATGGAGAATTTGTTTTTATGCATGGCTTCTTAATTTTCTACAATAAATCTATTTATTTAATTTTGTATAAGCTTGGGAATATGGAGCAGGGAGAGAATGTAAAGCCACAAAGCACTGACAAACATTATCCTTTCTTCTGTTCACATAAGCTTACACGTAGAAGGAAGGACCATTAGCCCAATTCACATTACACAACAGAGTGAGAAGCAGCCATGATATAAGTGGCTTCCACATAGTTGCCATTCCAGATTGTATTACTGTAATTAATGGAATCGGACTGAATGCACAAATCTTAGATTTAAATTACCATCTGGCTTTAGGAATCACTATCTCTTGGTCTTAACTACCTCACTCTAAGGCTGTGCAAAGCATTTGAAAAGAGATGGTAATACAAAGCACGTTAGCATGAACAAGGCACTTCTCTGTCAATTGTTAATACAACCAAAGGTCATGCAACTACTTCCAAAGCTGGCCCCAGCATGCATGTGCATGGATAGCCACTTTGCTGGCAGTTCCAGCAGAAGTGTTTGCAAACATATACGCATGCACAGACAACTGGAAACAGCTTTTGAAACAGCTATGTGAACACTGCAAAATACATGTTCTTTTGCCAAGGTGAAAAGAGGTGATTTCTTTGTGCTCGCGTTTGTTGCAAAACACATCTTTAAAGTATTTTGCCCAGCCCTACAATATGTGTTGGCATACTCTCAGAGTGCAAGAAAGTAAAAGTGTTGGCTGTTTTTAGCGAATAAGCAATTAATTCCACAAATGTTGTTTGGTGATTTCTGGAATCAGCACGGTATTTTTGTTACAACTCCTATGATAAATTTATGGATGCAAGTACTCAGATATGATGGTGTGAGATTTCACTTGTTCAGACTCTAACCTCCTGTGCATTCTCTTCATATGTGAACAAGCTGGCTCTTCAGTATGTGCGGGGGGGGGGGGGGTTTGGCAGAAGTCAAGCATGATCCTGGTAGACATGACCTTACTTTCCTGTGTAGACAAAACTATGTGAAAGAGGTGGAAGAAGAAGATGATGATGTTTTACTCTTCTCTTAAAGATGCTTGGGGTTCTAATGGCAATGTGCTGGCAGTGTGAACTGATGCATTTCTAAAAATAATATGAAACACCAAGGAAACCTACAGAGCTTTGATATGAAAGACATGAGTACAAACCCATGAATTTCATTATCCTTTCCATTTGCTTCCCTTAGGGCTTTTAATGCCTTTTCTTACATGCTCTAAATGTTTTGTTCCTACATTGGTTTTCTCAGAAGACTACAATATTTCACTTTTATAACATCAGTGGTACCAAGCAATAAGAATGACATAATGGTGTAAATTATAATGAGATCTCCAGACAAGAAAAGAGAAAAGAAATTCTGCCTTGAAAATCAGAGCCAGAATTTGCATATACATATATTATCCAGATAGCACAGTTATGGGAAACAGTAAAATATTTTTAAATCAATAATTTAGACTAAATCTGAAAATGAGGTCCGTATTGGTTGCAACAATAAACTTTTATTTATTTTTATTTATTTCTATTTTATTTTAAAAAAATGTATATGCTGCCCTTCAATTAAAAGTTTTCCCAGGCAGCTTACAAATCATTTTAAAATCACAAACTCAAAACAGAGGCTAAACATACAGAGCAAATAACCAGAAATAATTTCTAAGCAGCAACATGTAATACAGCATGCATAACATTAATGACTCAGATATTGTGTAACCGAGAATATTAAAAATAAACATAGAAACCTATTCCGGAAATTATGGTTTCATATTGTTTGATCTATTCACAGTTAAGGCAAGCTACTCAATCAGTGGGTCAAAATGAGGTTGATACATCAAGTTGAGGCTAATCAAAATGGGGGGGGGGGG
Organism: Liasis olivaceus; assembly: GCA_030867105.1. Taxonomy (NCBI): domain Eukaryota; kingdom Metazoa; phylum Chordata; class Lepidosauria; order Squamata; family Pythonidae; genus Liasis; species Liasis olivaceus. Next base: position 55,863,516 of record CM061351.1, on the reverse strand, counting down.
GGGGACAGAAAAAAAAAGCTTCCGAATGAAATTTTGCAACTAAGGAGGAAGGAGAAGCTGCCTCAGCTTATTATCAGTCCAATAACTCTAGACCATCTGTCAATATTATTATTTCCCACAACAGCAATGGAAAGTTGTGGAGTTTTGCCTAAAGCTGTTTTGACTTTATGGCAAAGGTTCACTAATACATTATATTACCTTTCACATTATGAATGCTATTTACTAGCTATATCTGGCACTTCTTTATATACTGAACCTAAAGTCTTTGTACTCAGGCATACTTTATATCATACTTTATATCCAGTGATATTAGGCTAAAATATCATTACTTCAGAAGGGTTTCAAGAAAGCAGAAGTAGAGAGTAAAAGTTTAAAAGAACTTACAATAAGGACAGCCATAGATCTCGATTCTCAGCCCAATTTGACCCTCTCCACTCCACTCCAGAGGAAGTATCCGAACATAGCGGGCAATAACTGGATGCTGTAAATCATGTCGCACCACAGTGTCTGAATTCACGTTTCCAGGAAATGCCTAGGGAGGAAAAACAATAACAACAAAATTCTTTTAATATTTGGACTATTTAGAGCCTACAGACAAACCCACATGACTGAGTGCATTTATGTGCAAGGTGGAGGAGCTTATGTTGTTTCTGTGTGCTTCTGTATTTCAGTGCTGCGTCAACCCAAAGAAGTTTATTTATTTAATGAACTTATATGGTCCCTATCTCATACAGTGATCCTAGGTGGCTCACAGCAACCAATAAAGCAACAACATAAAAACACATCATACCTTTCCCACCAAGGTATCTGAACCAATCCATACTGTTAACTTGTCACTCAACACTATCCTATCCAATGTTTGGGGGACAGCCAGGTCTTCACAGGCCCCTGGAAGGCTAAAAGGGTGGAGGCCCCCAGAATCTCATGGGGTGGCTGTTCCAAAGACCTGGGGCAACCACAGAGAAGGCATGTCTCCAAAGTCTCACAACATTTGAAGGAAAGGACCTGGAGCATGCCCACCCTATCTAACCGAGTGGGATGGGCAGATACCCACAGGGAGATGCATTCTTGCAAATAACCTGGTGTCATGGTGAGCTCATATTCAGAGGAGGAGATGACCAATGAGCAGCCAGCTCCAGAATTACCAGATGAACTGCTGTCTGAGCAGCTGCAGGTAGAGAAGGTGGGGCTGTCTGGAAACCAGCAGGCACAGCTACCTGCTGACAGTCTCTGAAGAGGAAGAGGTTGAGCAGCCACCCCTCCCAGCACAAGGGCTCACCATGCAGAGAGGACAGCAGAGCAAAGGTGCTTGGCAAGGCTTTTTGCAAGGAAAGAGCCTTGCCCTTCCAAATGAGTGACACCAGGGCTGCTCCTATTTTAGAAGAGCTGTGAGCTCAAGTCTCTCCATTGATGACAACTGTCCATTAACTTCTACTCCATGCACCATGATTCCTGATCTGTGAACCTCACAACCCTGACTCTGGAACTGGACTGGCTGAAGAAACCAGTTTATTTAAAAGGTACAGTTTGAGCAAGGGAGAAGCAAGCAAGCAAGCAAGCAGGCAGTGAAGCAGTGAAGTAGCCATCCCTCAAAATGTAAGCAACTTGTATTAATCACCTACTCCATGAAATGGGGCTTCCTTTAAGTTACATTACTACCAGCTTTTAAATGATCACCAATAGTTCTCTATCACAAAACTGTTACCAGTGGAAGTTTTTCTTTTTTTGAAACCCTCATGACCACCTTAGAGGGTAATTTTATTTCCAAATGAGAAAATGGAGAAGACATGTACAAGTGGAACACTCACACCTGGCCTGTTTCAAGGTCAGACCATTTCTGGAATATTTTGAACAGCCTATTTTGAGGTCAGAATGGCCCATTTGGGCATCCTGAACATGCTCTGAAAGAACATTTTGCACATCCAACAACCCAATATATATTTCACTACTTATGGCATAGTTTAGCTGTAAGAAATTAAAAGGAGAGCAGTAGATTTAAAAATAAAATTACAAAACAGAAGAAACTGTAGTTTTTTTTCTCAGAAGCTTTAAAGGAGGAGAAACCTGTTCCTTGTCTTTGGCCAGTTATGTATTATAGCTACTGATATCTAGCAGTGCAGATGGTTGTGAACAGACATATATAAATAAACAGTTCATGAGAAGCATCAATCATGTAAGTTATATATTGTATTGATTTTTTTCTATCTTTAAATTATAGATATTCTTTATGTTTATTTTTTATTTTGTAATAGTTTGGTCTTTGGCTATAAATAATTAAACCAAACTAAACTTTGATTTCTTGAAAGCTCCTATTTATGTTATTGGTGATAATATCTAGTCACTTGTCTCTTTTTACCCTCTTTTAAGATTACCTTTGATTTTTCTAAGCATCAAGGTCTTCTCCAATGGCTCTCACTTCCATGTTAAGTGTCCAAAATATTTAAGGTTTAACTTCATTATTAGTGTTCCCAGTGAGCAGTCTGATTTAACTACATCTTCTATTGAAATTTTGTTCTTGTAGTCCAGCACCAGAATTCAAAGGAATACATTTTTCTTTGTTCAGCTTTTCTGATTTTTCAGCTTTCCCAGTTGTATGCACTGTTGATTCACTTGATGCACTGTTTTCTCTATTTTGAACCACTCAATTTCTTCCTATTCGATTCTACCTGTTGCTTCCTGGACATAATACAAATTTTAGCCTAAATACTGTATACCGACTGAGAAATAAGCAAGCCATTTCAAAACAGCTTATAGGTAGTCTTCAACTTATGAACATTCACTTAATGACCATTCAAAGTTATGATGGCACTGAAAAAAATGACTTACAACTGGTCCTCACACTTATGACCATCATAGTTTCCCCATGGACACATGATCAAAATTTGGGCACTTGGCAACCGGCATGCATTTATCATGGTTGCAGAATCCTGGGGTCATGTGATTGTCAATTGCTACCTTCCCAGGGGGCTTCCAACAAGCAAAGTCAATGGGGGAAGCCAGATTAGCTTAATGACCACATAAAATTCACTTAGGAACAGTAGTGATTCACTTAATGACTGCAGTAAAAAAGGTCGTAAAATCAGGCATGATTCACTTAACAACTGCAGCACTTAGCGATGGAAGCTCTGGTCCCAGTTATGGTTGTAAGTCAAGAATTACCTGCATTTCTAAGTCAGAAAGCACGTAGGACTGAACTTCAAGCTTAAGTTGCGTAAAACACATACATAAATGCTAGCAGAAAAAAGGAAGAAAAGGGAGAGTAGCAGGGCGATCCATTTTTCAGATAATTAAAATGTATTTCATTTACACTTCAGAAAAACTATATTCTTTGAACTCAAGCTTTCATTTAGATAAATGATTTACAGTAATGTACATTCACTGCATTAAACAAACATCAGGCCCTAATCCATCACTGCAAACCTATAAAAGAATCAATTTAAGGGGGCTGTGAACTATGCACCAGCATCATTTATTGTCCTTTACTGACAGTGGTACTATAGTGTATTCAGAAAATCAGATTTCAGAAACTGAACTCTGTGCAACTTACCAAATTTCTTCCTTGCCAAATGCTTAATTAAAAATGTAAAAACAATAGTTCAAAACAATATTGTTTTTAAGAACATTAAATGCCACATGAACATAAAATGTGGAATTTTTTAAAGACATACATATCCAGGAAAAATAAGATTTCTCTCCTTAAAAACTTGCAATAGTACTCATTATGTGCTAGCATACCTGAGCCCCTCTTAAATTATATTCTCTGTAAATGGTCCCTCAACGTAGTCTATCCTACTGTGGGCAAAAAGATGTATTGGGGGAAGAGAGGAAGATGTCAGGTCATTTCACTGAATAACCTAAGGAAAAGGAAAAGTTTTCTAATAATTTTCAGGAGTAAGTCTCACCATTAACAATTGCTTCTTTACTGTTTACTAATATTTTCTCCCTCTACAAGTGACAGTAACAGTTCCAACAAGTGAACAAATCTGTTTCATCTTTTCTTGGTTTCTTCCACATTTTTAAGCCTATATATTTTCTATTCCAGTTATGAAGAAAACTATGAATCTGAGTTTTTTTTTTTTTAATGAAATAGAGGAATGGATTAGCATTAGCACGTATTAGTGAAACTTGATTACTACAGATATTCCCAGCATTGGCAGAGTGCTGTTATTCCATTCTGCTGTCATATAATTATGATTCAGCAGTATACAAATTCAATTCATTAAATGCTGCTGCTGATGATGTAGAAAATGAGGATCTTGTAAGGGAAAAAAAATCATTAGAAACCCTGAGTCAGCAGAACTTTGATTTAAACTAGTATTTGAAAGAACACGTATATAAGAACAGGTACCAAGGATCAAAGAAAAAAAAAATAGGCTTATGCATGCTCTCCTAGAACCTCTGGCTGTTTAGTCCTTCATTAGGCAACCACTCACCTGAGGTTACAGATGGTGGGAGATGGTGTTGAAGAAAAGAACAGTAAGCTGTATCACCTGCCTCCCTCCATACCTTAGCTACCTTGTTGTCTCAGGATCACTGAAGAATTCTGTCTTATCATCAGTACTGAGATTCAATTCCCAATTCAGCTTTTGTACATGAATTTGGAAGGATTTTATATTGTTTTGTGCCTTTGGAAGCAAAAAGGTTTGTGGATCCAACAATCTTAACCATAAGTCCTTGGATATAAATTTAGTTGAAACAAGAACTGTTCTATGAGTTACATCAAATGAGATGACCGAAAGAGAAAGATCCATCCGTCCAATCTTGAATGCTGGACTGCATTCTTTCTGGACTGCAAATGAATTATTGCATTTTTGAATACCCAATATTGAAAGTTCATCACAGTAAAAACTGGGACACGAGGAAGGCAAGTCTGTGAATAAAGTAGTGTAATTCTTCTCCCTAACTGTCAGACCTTTAAGGTAGTTGAGACAAGAAGCACAAAACATGAGCATTAACACTACCATTATTGTAAGGTTACAGTAACAGAATCTTGCAAGTCTGAAAGCATGTCTTCCCTTCTTTACTTTTACTTTCCAGAAAACTAGGGAGGGCCCCTTCTGAGATGCTTCCCACATCCTTTTTCCTTTTGTGGGCTGAGGTATCTTTTGCACGATGGTTGTAAAGGCTGTGGCTCTTCCTCCTGTCTCCCAAGGTCATTCCCACATACCATTACATTAACCTTATTATGGTGCACTAGCATTCTACATGCTATGAGGGTTTCTACCTGAAGAGTATTAAAAATAAATTCTCCCAAGTCAGAAGGAAAGAATTCAAAATTCAATGGCCTCTCCTTAACAGCACTTTTTGCACAAAAGGTATACCAATACAGGTAGTCCCCCATTTAAGAATGTGTCTGTTCCCAAGGTCTGTCCTTAAGTCAGATTTGTATGTAAGCTGGAACAGTATTATTGTATGCACAGACTGACTACAAACAACGGCATGACAAAGTAGCAACAATGGTGCACTAGAATATCCGCAAGAAATACCATTTGCCTGCAAGCAAGAACTGGTGGGACCACAAAACAGACAAAGGAATAGAAAATGAAGAAGCTAAAGTGCTCTGGGACTTTACAATTCAAACAGACAAGCACCTGCCACATAACACCCCAGACTTAACAATTGTTGATAAGAAAGACAAAAAAGTCTGGATAGTGGACATTGTAATACTTGGAGACAGCAGAATAGAAGAGAAACAACTGGAGAAAATCACAAAATATAAAGACCTGCAAATAGAACAACTATGACAAAAGAAAGCAAAGATAGTAACAATAGTAATAGGCACCTTGGGTGCAATCCCAAAACATCTGTAGCACCACTTGAAGACCATTGGCATTGACAAAATCACCATCAGTCAAATGCAAAAGGCAGCTTTACCTGGAACAGCTTACGTCCTACGACGATACCTTTAACACCAACAAACACAACATCTGCTTATCCCAGATCCTTGGGAAGGACTCAATAGATGGATAAAAATGCCAAATCCAATCTAAACATCTGGCTGACTATGCAACCAACAACATCTCACATATCAGAGAAAGTCATATGGAAGAGGTGACTGTTTTCCCAACATACCCATATGAACCCTCTATACATTCCTCACAATGCTTCTGCCTTACCTAAAATAATTGTCTGCTATTTTAAGATCTTGCATTCAGCACTTGTTTTATTCGTATGACAGTTTACATTTTTCAGGTTAAATTGTATAGTATTTCTAGAAAAAATGCAATGCTCTCCAATCCTGTGCATTCTGGTTTCTCTTTGCCCACAATCTTTTAAAGGCTGAAAAGAATGCAGCTAAGCCAGAAACTGCCAATTCAGAGCTTGATGAAAACAGTGACTGCAAATTCATGGTCTGTATCATACTTGTCAAGTCCTCCTCACTGTGAGTGACAACCTACATTTGGCACATTCCTAGAAGCATTCCAAGTGGCTGAATGGAACCATATTGCAAAGCCAGTGTCTGCATATTACAGTAGTAAATCTTACACATAAGCTCTTGACAGCCACATAAAGCTTCACTAAGCAAGTGGATAAAAACTTCTGCTTTAACTCAAATAACCCATCTGTTTTCTATTGGTGCCTAATATGAATATGAAAATTATTTTTGATTTTCCAGAATGACTGACAGCAGTTTTGGCTTAGGCCTAGTTCACAACAATTAGAGAATGAAAACTGCTAAATATGCAAACCGAATTCAGAAGTGGTAGGAGCACCTGTGAGCACATTGCCAATACCTGATGGACAATGGAAAAGGCAAGGGAGTTCCAAAAAAGACAACTATTTTTGTGTTATTGATTATACCAATGGTTTTCACTGTACAGACCAGAACAAATTGTGAGTGGCCTTTAAATACATGGAAGCATACATGTAGTTTGCTGCCTCCTCTGTCTATTGAAGGATTTGTATGATGACCAAGAAACAAGAGTTAGAACAGAAAATGGAGCAACTAAGTACAGAAACTTCATACTGGCAACAACATATTATCAAGGTAATGGTTTTCCCAGTTGTAATAGATGGCTGTGAACAAAACAACACTGATGCTTCTGAACTGTGATGCTGGAAAAAATGTGGAGAAAAATATGGAGCAGAAAAACAAATATTTCAAAACTCTGACACTTGGAAAAATCAAAGGCAACTGAAAAAGAGGCGAACCAAAGACAAGGTGGTTAGATACCAGTATGAATGATGCAAGCACAAGTTTTTAAAAATTCAGAGAAGAGTTACTAACAGAGAATACTGGTAAAATTGGGTTTATCAAGTCATGAAGAATCTGAAGTGTATGAATGACTGAACAACAATGTGTGAAGCCTCAGCAAACCAGATAATTTCAACTGTGTCAAACTCCACTGGTTTTCCTTGATATTTTGTCCAAGTAGGAACTTCTAAACTCAATCATGATTTTGCTTTAAAAAATTATGTGACAGCTCTTAATTCTGAGTCTTTGAGGACTACAGTTTTCAACATTATCATTACTCTTGGCAGGAAATGATCTTTGTTGCTTTTGTTTTTTCTCACTTCTTCTCTTCTCACACAGTAGTTCGTCAACATGTTGTAATTTACATAGTGTAATGAAGCATAATATCTAAAACTAAACAAAGGATTGCCAGATTGCATTGCTTTTGTTATCCTCCCATATTCTAATTACTCTCACCTTTATAAACAGAACAAACATTGCATACAAATTAGTAGAAAAAAATTAACTTCTGTTGTAGGAAAGGATATGATGAATCATGTTCCTTTACTTCTATGCATTATGATAATCAGCAAGATGGACACGGATTGAATATTCCTATATGTTCATGGAAACCATTTCCATATGTTCAGAAGATTTGCAGTTTGTAAGGCAGCACAAAATAACCTTATTCTATCAGGATTTTAGTTGATTTTTTTTCTGTAACATACATCGGGGGGGGCAAAATTGTAGGGGTTCTTTTATTTAATTTATAGGATGCATTTCTGTTCTATGTTGCCTAGAATCTCTGGATTGTAGTCTGCTACAAAAATTGTAACTGAAATGAAACACAGTAGTGTATTCCTTTTCCTGGGGCTACAAGTCCACTAGATGGGAACAAAGAGGTAGTTTTCTGTATCTTTTTTCTGTCTTCTAGCAATCACTGGGATTTTTGCAAGCCCATATCAGGTAGCTCTAACTTCTTCAGTTTGGGATGATGGGGAAAAATGCAAACACGGCAGGATCAGTTCCAGACCAGTCATGTTCTTGAGCAGAATTTATATTCATATTGAGCAGGAGGTATAAACAGTGAAAGCAAATGGCTGAAACAGAAGTAGAAGAGTAGCTAATTATGTTGCTGTCACTTCAAGTAGGATAGGGATGGCCACACTAGCCCTACCTTCTTCTTGTTGCCTTCCTTATGTAGAAGTAATGTAGTGGCCATCCTGCTGCCTGAAATCCCTACTTGGGTTTCTGGACTCAGTCTCAGGACCGGTGTTGGTCCCTTCACTTATTGGTGCAGTGAGACCCCTCTCCATGACCTTAGGGCTGGGATTTCCCAAGAGTTCATGACATCCAAAGTGACCATGGGCTTGTCCCAACTAGTCTCTGGCCTGGCACATGCAGATGGGCACACAACAGATCACACCTTTGTCTTAAAGGAGTTGCTTTGTGATAGGGATATAGAGAGCATTATCACCACCCTTTGTACAGGGATTTACTGGTCCAGTTGAAATTGCTGCTTGGAACCCTTGTAGGGTAAATGGACCCATTTAGATGGTCTGCTCCAGGCATCTAAAGTATCCTCTTTCTCTTGGCCAAACCCAGAAGTCTCCTTGGTTTATTGAGGTGCTCCAATAGATTAAGTGGCAGACCTGGGGTGTTGGTGAAGGAAGAGAAAAAGTGAATCTGACCAAGCATGGGTATGAGCCCATGGTGATAAGGGAAGCCAAGGACCTTTACTTCTCTTACTTTATTGTGGCAGAAGATTGTCATCTCATAGTCAAGCTTCCATCTTTTTTAGGGTAGCTAATTCCCTGTTAGGGAAGGGCTGTATGTAGCTGTCCTGCCTGGTCACTATGGCCAGTTTGCCCAACATGTTGCTGATAGCATCACTGCTTTGCCACAGTCTTGACTCCACATATGTGGGATCTGACATAGTAACCACAGCAATGCATTACCTAGTCCCAGCTGTTTGGACATCTATTGTCCCATCTCCAACCAACCTTTTCTGGAGATAGTTGCTGAAATAGTGTACCTGATTGTGGAAATCAGTTGTGGAGTGCCATAGAGGAAGCAGATTACCTGGACCTTTTCAGTCAAGTTTCAGTCCTAGGCATGAGATGGCACTGTTGCTGTAGGAGATGTTCTCTGTCAGGATCTCAATGATGGGAGTTTGTTCCTCTTGATCCTACTGGACGTCTCAGACTTTATCATAATATTGTTCTTAACTGCCTACAAAGATATGAGATTGGTGGTTGTAGGAGAGATTGGCCTAGTGTTCACTCCTTTGTGGTATGCCTCCAGATTTGCTTCTTTCTTTCTCTCCCCCCCCCCTTTTTTTAAACATCTATCTCTGGGAGGGGTCATCTGTAGATTCAGGATATGGTATTGTATTACATGTATACTTAGGTCTCTCACTGTTCATGTTCTAAGAAGTAGCATCACTAAATTCAAAATACATATTTTTAATTTACTTGAAAGAAAAATGAACCTCAATTTGGAATAAAGGCTATTAACACTTACAAAAGTCTTGTATGTAACCAGCTTCCCTAGCTTATCGTCTAGAGCTGCTAACTCCCACCAAAACCAATTCTTCAGTTTTCTTTTCCCCATCAGTTGTAGTTATTGTTTTATACACACACACAGGTGTATGTGTCTGCACATACAGGTATGTGTGCATTTACACACTGGCCAGAGATTACATTTTAATAAAGGACAGAGAGAAAGAGAGGGAGGGAGGTCTGGTATCAGCAAGCATAAATCTTAGGGCTAATAAAGATCCATGAGATGGAAGTGAAAAGATACACAAAATTCACTTTGTTATCATCAAGTGATTCCTATAATTTTGTAGCCCAAATCCAGTAGCCCAAATTAAAAAAAAAAAGTGTTAAAACATCAAGATGCTGCTGATTAAGTAAAGCTACCATATGTCTGGATTTTCTCCAAACAGACCACTATCTTCTGTATTCATTCTCCAATTAGTAGGCAAAAGTTGACCACAAATATCTGGGAATGGAGCAAGACCAAGAGCGGCATGGCAGTAGCATCAGAAAGAACAGGGTGGTGCTTTTCAACTGTGGTCACTAGGAAAGATAACTTGTCTCTGCTTGTTCTGATAAATGTCTGCGAATGGAGCAAGCAAGAGATGTCCTGTGTTCATGCAGTGACAAATTCAAAGCCTGGAACACACCAGTGACCTGAGTTTAGAGCTATCTTAGTCTATTCTTCCCTAACAAAGGGAGATATGATTGACAATGAAAGAAAGGTAAGTGGGTTTCCAGGCTACAATGGAAAGGTTACAGGCTGTCACTCTGAATTGATTTTCTTTGGCCTGAGAAAGCTGCATGGCCAGGAGAAAGGTGATACTTTGAGCTGGTTGAACTGTTTTGCCATCAAGGGGCCTTCCTTGATAGGCAAGTACAAAGATATTCACTTGTGTCTTGGCATAAGTGTTTGGTACAAACTGAAAATGAATGAATGAAGTGGATTATCTGGACCCCTTTCAGTCAGGATGCAGGCCTGGGCATGGGACTGAAACAGCATTGGTCACCTTGTTGGATGACCTCAGGTGAGAGTGGGATGGTGATAGTGCATTCACCCTGGTTCTACTTGACCTCTTGGTGGCCTTTGATACCCTCAATCATGGTATCCTTCTGAATCAGCTCAGAGTAGGAGTGGGTGGCACTGTTCTATATGCTGGTCTATGATCATTATAAATATTTTATTTGATTTATGCTAGTTCTCTTCCTTTCTGTGAGGTTGATTCCAGCTGGTGTTGCTTGGGAGTAAGAGGTCCCACCTTGGTTCCTTCTATGTGGAGTTCCATAGGGTTCAGTACTCTCCCCAATCTTGTTTAACATCTACTTGCAGCCACTGATTGAGATAATCTGTCACCATACGGTAAGTTATCATCAGAATGCTGATGGTACCCAATTATACATCTTTGCCCCTGGTGAACTAAGTGATGCTGTTGATGTCCTATCCTGGGTCGTGGAGGCTGTGGGGGTTTGGATGGGAAAAAACAGACTTTAGCTGAACCCTGGCAAGACTGAGTGGCTTTGGGTTTTGGGGCCTTCCAGATCTGGGAATCTACCATCTTTGGTGCCGAATGGGGTTGCCGTGCCCCAAACAGACCCTGTGTGTAATTTGGGGATCCTTCTGGACTTGTGACTCAAGCTTGAAGAACAGGTGGTAGTCATAGCTAGGAGGGCCTTTGTGCAACTTCATGTTGTGCACTGGTTGTGTCCATTTATGAATCAGGAAGCTCTACTCTCAGTTACTCATGCCCTGGTCACCTCCTGAATGGACAATTGTAGCACACTCTAGATGGGGCTGCCTTTGAAGCATGTTTGGAAGCTTCAACTGATCCAAAATGCAGCAACGCAGGCAATTATGTGTGCTCCTAGAACTGCACATGTTACACCTCTGCTCTGAAAGCTGCATTGGTTATTGCCAGTTTGCTTCTGAGTTCAATTTAAGGTACAGTTTTTGACCTTTAAAGCCCTACATGGCATGGGACCAGGTTATTTGAGGTACTACCTCTCCCCAGTTACATCTACTCATCCCATCAGGTCTGACAGGAGGGGCATGTAACTCCTGTCTGCTAAGAAATTCCATCTGACTGGACCCAGGAGTCTGATTTTCCAGAAACCCCTTAAAACTTGGCTTTGTTGTAGGCTTGGAGATCCCATGGAAACAGAGAGCCCATGAAATGGCTATATTGCATGTAAAATCTTGAAGGCACTCTGTAGTTTTTAATTTTAGTTATATTTATATTTTAATTGTTTAATGGTTTTTAAAGTTTTATCTTTAATTGTTTTTATTGTATGTTACTCGGAGTCACATTTGTGAGATGGGTGGCTATATAAATTTGATAAATAAACAAATAAATAACAAAGGAAATGATGAAATATGCATTGCAATATACAAACAGATGGTAGTACTTAAATTATATGGCTTGTGTTGCAATATCACAATGGTTGTTTCATCATTTGCTCCCTTGCCACCCCTGCAGACCTCTTGGATCTTGGAAAAGGCCAGGAGGCATGTTCCTTGGGAACTTTAAACAGGAGAAGGTGCAGGCAGCTGGGCAGAGGCATAGCTGAGAATTGATGGGTATTGACTCTGGTCCTTTAGATGCTAATGCATTCAGATAAAATGTTACTTTAACATGCTGGGTTCAGCGGTCCTTCTTTTGATGGCTGAAATTGTGCCTTCCTATTCTATGATTCTAATTATAGTGTTGAAGCACTTATTAATAATCATGAAAAATATAATTCAGATTATGGAATTCTAAAAGAATTGGATATGAGCTTTTAATAATTAATTTGGATCAAGTGAATTTTCTGTCAAATTACTGATCAGGTGAAGTCCTGCTTTTGATAATTTTTTTCCAAACTGGAGGAATGACTAATCTTTTTCAAGTTTGCTAAAGGAATGAAGGGAAAAGAAAGAAAACTACTACGTAAAATGTAAGGAATAATAACCTCAATTACAATGAATCAAAGGAAGGAAACATTTCATGAATTCCTTCATTTTATAGCTTTCATATCTGTTAACAAAAGGGAGCTAAAAATGGAGCAGGTGTTTGGAGGAAAGACACAACTGGACCACTATTCCCATGTATCCCCAATGGAAAATATGATAAAACATTGGTATTAAGATACACATTTGAGTCTACATAATGAAGAAAACACACAGGAAGGATATATAATATTGAGCTAATGTAATATTCTGCCCTAAATTAAATTAACTTTCTTATGCCTATATATATCTGTGGCATCTGTTGATATAAATCTGCTGCTTCACCCATATTCCTGTGGTCCAAAGGTAGGATATAAATAACAATAATAGAAATAGCATTCCCCTTTAGTACATTAAAGAGTAAGAAAAAGCAGCTGAGAAGAAATAGGCAACCTGAATAGATAGAACTAAAGAAAACTGATGAAGTGAATCTTTCTTTCGAGTGCTTTTGTGCTGCTTCACAGATGAGGAGTGAAAGTAAGGCAGAGAAAATAAAGTTGGTGGCTTTTTATTGATATTTTATCATAGTCTTATACATGCTACTTACTCCTTGGGTTTTACGATTTTTTCCCATTGTTTTATATATTTGTTTTACGGAGATGTGATAGAATGTATCTACAAAGAGGAGGGTGATGTGGGGAGTAGAAGCAGAAAGCAAGGCTATCAGGAAGGAGGGGGTGTATTCCAGGAAGGGAAAGGAGAGACAACACAGTCCACAAGAGGAGCGTGGGAAGCAAAAGAAGTTCAGGATAGCCACTCCCTAGAACAGTGTTGTCCAAACTTGGCCACTTTAAGATGAGTGGACTTCAACGCCCAGAATTCCCCAGCCAGCCATGCTGGCTGGGGAATTCTGGGAGTTGAAGTCCACTCATCTTAAAGTGGCCAAGTTTGGACAACACTGCCCTAGAATCTCCCACAGTATGTCCACTTGTTGCAGTAGCATAGATTTAGCCTGGCAAGATTCTGTCTGTAGGTGTAAGCTAATAAAGGAACTTAACTCAACTGGACTGTTTCATCGTTGTTCTTGGGCTGGGCCTGACAGGTACCCAGAGTCACTTCTTGTGAGATGGGTGGCCATATAAATTTGATAAATAAATAAAGCTTCTGACCTAAGAAAGTTATAAACAAATAAAGGGGACAGTTTAAATTTGAAAGCTTAATATTTTGGTGACAGTGCTTTTGATACTAATTGGAAATAATTAGCCAAATAGACCAAGACATAGAAAAGGCAAAAGAGGGAGGGCGGGAGGGAGGACTTGCCTTTTACTTTCACCTTTGCAAATGACTCACTTTCACTTTTGGATTACAAATAAAAGAATGGCGACTACCAGGAAATCAGCGAAACTTGGTGAAGGGAGAAGAGGATTGTTATAGCAACTGACAGAAAAAGGGATTACTCCACAGATATTACAAAAAATGTTTGGAGAGATGGGGAAGCAGGTATTTGAATCTGTCAAATCTGTTAAAAGTGATCTGGCTGCATTTGAAGGAAGAATGGAAGAAAGATTTGTAAAGATGAAAGAGGAAATGAGAAAAGAAGTAGTTAAGAAAATTGAAGAATTTGAAGGAAAACTGAACGGAGAAGTAAAACAAATTAATGATAGTGGAAATTTTAGAAAGAAAGACAGAGAATATATGTGTTTGAAAGGACTGAAGTTCACATTACATTACAATTTATTTATTTTTTGAATAAAATGATGTACCATTGGTATATGACACCAGTAAAACTTTTTAGAATGTATAAAGGTACTTCAAACTTATGCTGGAAATGTGGAAAACATGAAGGGTCATTTTATCATGCCTGGTGGACTTGTAAAAAAGCTAGAAAATTTTGGGTTCAAATACGTACAGGGATACAAAGAATTGTAAAGGTTTATATTCAACTGAAACCAGAACTTTTTTTGTTGGGACTAACAGATTGACAACTAGAAAAGATCTATAGAAGATTGTGTACATGGTAACTGAGCAAGATTATTATATGCGCCAAGATGGCAAGACTCTGAAAGAACCACAACAGGGGAATGGTTGGTAAAGATTACAGAATTTGCAGAGATGGCAAAATTGACTTGCTTGATTAGGGAAAAAAACAACTACCACCTGTGGCAGCAACTGGAAACCCTTTATGGACTTTTTACTGAAAACAGAAAAAAAATGAATTTATGATTTATGGGTTTGATGATTAAAAAAGGTATAGAATATGGAAAGAAGGAAGCCACGATATATCTATATATAGAGAGGATAAAATATAAATGTATCTATAACTGCTGTAAAGAAGATCAAAAACAACTTTATATCTTTTCTTTCTTTTCTTTTCTCTTTTCTTATTTATTCACTTATCACTTTTCTTTTTTTCTTTAAATTTGTATTGCTTTACTCTGTAAAAAATCTCTTCAATAAAAATTAATAGAAAAAAAGAAAAATCTTGACTTCAGAGACCTGTTTGAGTTGCTAGTTAAACAAAGAAATGTATTGTGGGAAATTTAAAAATACTCAACTGATATCAAAATTGCCCTGAAGGTGAAGTGTCTTAAAGCAAACTAATACCGTGCTATCCAGGGAATAAAGGTTTGGGTCTCTGCTTTACCTATGTCTCTTTTTTGGAAGCTTCCTTAGAGCACTAATTGACAACTTGTCTTTCCATTGCAAAATAATTAACCAAATCTATCATTAAATGGAAAAGGCAGGGCTTTTCAGACTGTGGGCCATGAGCAACTGAGTGGGGATGTCACAATTTTATTTTTTTAACTGAACAGCCTTGCACAGGCAAAGCAGGAGTCCTATCAAAACACCCTCTGAAACTGCATCTCTCTTGGACAAGCTTGCAGTGGGCAGTTATGGTGCTGTAGAATTTGAGAACATCTTGATATATAAAGTTGAATGATTTAAAGTAAGCAGCATATTTATTTCTTGCCTAACCATAACCTCAATGAAATCATTACATTTATTCATAGTGGGGTTGCACAAATAAATTTACTGTTTTGGGGGACAGTGGTACTGCAAAATTTGAGAACTCCAGCACAATAAGAACGATAGGAAAAAATAACATAGTTGCAAACAACATTATAGTATGTGTGGGTGCATTTGTGTGACTCATCTTGATGAAAAATGTCCACTATCTTTGTCAGTTGTCTGTTCAATTTATGTCATCTATCATTCAAGCTTTTTTTTTTTTTTTGCCTTTGAGTCATTGTTGACTCCTGGTAACTGCCTGGACCAGTCTCTGCAGTTTTCTTGGCAATATTTTGGAAGTGGTTTGACATTGCCTTCTTCTTAGGACAGAGAATGTGACTGGCCCAAGGTCACCCAGCTGGCTTTGTGCCTAAGGCAGGGCTAGAATTCATGGTTTCCCAGTTTCCAGCCCAGTGCGTTAACTACACCAAATTATAATGCTTATACGTAAGAATTCTGGAATTGTGTTTTGATTTGTCATGCAGCTTGCATGTTTGGGCAACTAGAAATAACCACATGGAGATAAAAACAATCACTCATCATATAAAAGATGCTGGCTAATCAGAGGGCAATTGCCCAAAGTGTTCTTAATTAAACAAATGATAGACAAAAGTCATATTCAGCTGAAAAATGATGGCCATATGCTATATGAACTCAACATCAGAATATATTTAAAAATATCTTTAACTAAAAAGATCTTTGAGGTGTGCACTTCACCCATCCAGTTTATTCAGGACAGTAACCAATGCTGTCTCCATCTCAAAACCAGGACCTGAAGCCTTACTGAAAAGGGTCCACATAATGTGCTTCCTCTAAGATGCTGTGAAGCTGGTCCACTACCACCATCTCAATCTTTCCCAGAAAAGGAAGAAATCAACCCCACCAGAAGACTAAACCACCTTTATTAAGATTGGGTATAATAACAGAATCTCGCAAGTTTGACTGTACTTTACCTCTCCCCCCCCCCCCATACTCCTGTGAAATACATTCTCACATACCTTCTGCATGACTTCAGCTTAAGCCACGTTTTTGCCTTGTTGCTTTTGTAATGGATCTTCCCTATTTCAGTCAAAGTTATCCTCTTTACTTTCTACATCCCCTTCCTTAATGTAGCATTGACAATTTCCCAGATCCATGTGGTGACCACCATTCCTGCTTCCCATTCAAGCTGTGGGAGGCAGGGTTCCAAAGGTCAAGTGATGGAGGGAACCAAGATAGGACCCTATCCACTTCCTCGGAGGTAACAGACCAGAAAGAGTCCCAGATGATAGCGTAAGACAATGTCCCATCACATTAAAATTCTGACCACTTGTAGTCAAGGCTATAGTGAGTTCCTTAAAGGGATTTCACTTCACTCTTTTCAGAAAGAGTTTTGCTTTGCTGGCTAAAACAGGATTTACTATCTTTTTAAGACATTCAAATTCCACATTTCATAGTAAGTGTTTATACTGTGAAATGATGATATTGTTGCCAGTTTATGACCAGATAGTAGTTGGTAAGCCTGAATCAGTCTTTACACACCCAACAAAGCAGCAGAAACAGAATATTCCATTGAGAGCAAAGAACTCTATAACGTATAATATTATAATTTTACGATGGAGAAAAATAACTTGCAAACATGTAATCAATTGATTCTAAACACCTATATAGCTAGGATTTGTAACAGAAGTTCAAATAGTATTTAGAAAGTGTCTGCTGTGTCTAAATTAGACCATTAAATCACTCTGCAACTCATTTATGTAGCTCTTCATAATCAATCAATAAAAACAGATAGGGAATTATGCATTTCTTAGAATTAATTTAATGTAAACACGCACATCAAATGCACACAAAGGAACAATCATATCTAAAATTTGCACAAAAGGAAGATAAGATGACCTTAAGAGCCTACAGTGAACATCAGGTTTGGTCAAAAATGGTTGTATTTCCTCAAACAATAAAATGTAACTGGTGTATATTTCATGGGCTTAAAGTAGCTTGCAACCTCTAGATATAGGAAGTTATTTTAATTCAGTCAACATTTCTGACTGAATGAAATGTTTACCAGAACCTTGCTTATTGAGACAGGTTGCAGAAGGTGCCTTTCACCAATGCACTATAATCCCCTAACCACCCACCCCCCTCCACTTACTACTGAGGAAATGAATTCAGGCTTATCACAGAGTAAGGAAGAGTAAACATAAAAAATAATAATAATAAAGTTGCATATTTCTAAAATATATGAAAGCTTGTTTTAAATAGGATGATGATGATCATGATGATGATGTATAGAATTGATAACAGATGATAATTGATAACTTAGAATAGTAATAATGAGCTACAGAACTGATGAACTATGAACTGCAGAAGTGATAATTTAGAAGAAATAATAACAACAGTACAGGTCAGAACTGAAACAACCTATAAAGTGACTACCTGACAAGAAGAGTTAAAAGAAAAAAATATGGCATATGCACAATTACCAGTAGAAAAACAAAGACTGCGAGCACTGAAAGTAGTGCCCAAAAAGACCTGGCACCTATAATGAAGGATGTGAATAAGGCACTTGCAAGGATTAAAATAACATCTGTTGAACAGACCAATCAGCTGGTCTCCAGTACAGCAGTGATGGTTACAGAAGAACTGGGTTTCAAAAGTAAAAAAAACTAAAGCAAAATCATATTCAATCTCAAAGTGGAAGATCAGACTGGAGGCCAAATAAAGAAATTAAGATCAGATGTGAGTTATTTAAAGAACATGAAAGAGCAAAAATGGAAGAATGTAAGAATAAAGACAAGCCTAATAAAAAAGTATTGGTTTAACACCAGGAAAATTGAAGAAGCTTTGGAAATTAAGCATGGACAAGTTAAAAATGTGATTAGTAAAGAATACATCCAAAGAGGGAGAAAATTGTTAAAGACAAAAATGAATGGTGGAAACAGCATCAAAGCCATCAATACCTGGGCCATACCTGTTATATGATACACTGCTGGATTAACTGGACACAAGCTGAACTGGACAGTTTGGACCGAAAAACAAGAAAACGCATGACTATTCACTATGCATTACATCTCCATAGTGATATCAATAGATTATATCTGCCCTGCAGAAATGGAGGCAGAGGTTTACTTCAAGTCAAATAAACTATTGAAGAACAAAACCATGCATTGTTTGATTATGTAAAAGACAGTCAAGAACAAGCACTGAAGCAAGTTAAAAATTGGAACTTACTGAATGTACAGGAAACAAAACATGAATATTGAAATAATGTAAAAAAAACCACAATCAGAATGCTGGCAAGGAAAAGCATTACATGGTCAATTTCTACAAAAGATTGAAAGGAAAGTGGATAAAGATAAAACCTGGCAATGGCTTACAACTGGAACATTAAAAAAAGAAACTGAAGGCTTGATTTTGGCTGCTCAAGAGCAAGCTATTCGAACAATGCAATCAAGGCCAGAATTGAAAAATCACTGAATGATTCAAAGTGCAGATTGTGCAAAGAAGCAGAACAAACAATAGATCATATACTCAGCTCACACAAGATGATCACAAAACTGACTATAAACAATGACATAACAGAGTCACCAAAATGATTCACTGGAACATCTGTAAAAATTATCTATTGCCAGTAATGAAAAGTTGGTGGGAACATATAGTTGAAAAAAGTAGATGAAAATGAGCAGCTTAAAATATTGTGGGATTTCCAAATACAAACTGATAAAGTCTTGGCAGATAACACACCAAATTGAACTGTGGTTGAAAAGTGTGGATAAGTGATGTGGCAATTAGGAGATAGAATAGAAAACAAAAAATAGGAAAAGATCACAAAGTATCAGGATCTGAAAACTGAAGTTGAAAGATTATGGCATAAACTGGCAGAGGTGGTCCCAGTGGTTATTGGCACACTGGGTACCATACCAAAAAGTCTTGGATGGCACTTAGAAAATCTGCATATTGACAAAATTTCCATCTGTCAATTACAAAAGGTCCCACTGCTTGAATCCGCTCATATACTATGTCGATACATTACAACATCCTAGGTTCTTGGGAAGAACTCAGTGTGAATGAAGGCCAACACCAGCTAAAGAACTGGCAGCATTGATTTCATGTTGTTGTGTATGATGATGATGATGATAAAGAACTGGAGAAAATCACAAAATACAAAGACCTGCAAATAGAAATAGAACAACTGCGGCAAAAGAAAGCAAAGATAGTACCAATAGTAATAGGCACCTTGGGTGCAATCCCAGAAAACCTGGAGTACCACTTGAACACCATTGGCATTGACAAAATCCCCATCAGTCAATTGCAAAAGGCAGCCTTACTTGGAACAGCTTACATCATGTGATGATACCTTTAGCACCATCAAACAACATCTGCCTATCCCAGGTCCTTGGGAAAGACTCAATAAGTGGATAAAAATGCCAAATCTAGTCTAAATATCTGGCTGACTGTGCGACCAACAATAATTGAGATGCATCAACATTTTAAAGGTCCATATTTTTCCCTCTGGACATATCGATAAGAAGTTTTTGCAGATGAATTGTGGACCTACTGAATTTCACAATTACTACAATAGATAAAATTTTAGGGAAGCACTCTCCTGCAGTGATGCTTCATCTTAAATACATCAAGGACATCTCATCAAATGATTAGGAATTGCATGTGCTAACTGGATATATCCCTTTCCATTCCAATGTACAGCAAAAAATACCTAACAAAACCACACACTCAAATAAACAAGACTATGGATACAGAGAGACTAGTTTGTAAAGTCTTAATAATGCCTGTCATCTTATACTGAAGGATCTTCATTATTTAATTATAATTTATTTTCCATTAATGTCCTATTGCTGCCTCAACTACATGGCATGGGACCAGGTTATCTGAGGGACCGCCTCTTCCCTGTTACATCTACCTATCCCATCAGGTCAAGCAGGAGGAGTCTGCTGTGGGGCTCATCTACTAAGGAGTTAAATATTGTGGGACCCAGGTGTTGTGCCTTTTCTGCTGTTGCTCCCACCCTATGGAACATCATTCCACCTGAGGTGAGTTCAGCCCCATCCCTACTCACCTTCTGGAAAGCCCTCAAGAAGTGGTTTTTCCATCAACCTTGGTAGTCCCATGGTAAGCTGGCAAGATAGTTGTGTGATGTTAAGTGATGGTTGTCTCTTGCACTATCTTGAGTTCTTCATCTTTTTTTCTTAATGTTTTATGATGTTTGTTTTTATGTATTGTACACTGCCCAGAGTCACGTTCTGTAAGATGGGCAGCTATATAAATTTGTTAAATAAACAAACTAATTCATAAACTGAATATGAGTGGGAATCTGATGAATTTCCTCTATTCAGTTATTCTCAAGATTAGTTGAAGCAAGTTAAGCACAAGCAAAATACAGCAAAATGGTTTTTGGTTATTTTAAATAATTTCTACTACCTAGTAGTATCTAGACTACCATGTAATCAGTCTCCATAAGTGAAAAAAGATGAAAATGTTATCACTTTCTCCTTGGAATCTTTAGATGTGACATTTCAGTGGACTTCTTGCTAGAATATATGGAGCTTTATGAGGACCTGGATATTTGTTGCTATTTCCTCTTTACCTGTCCTACATAAGTTAGAAGTCCTTTGGAAAATGAGGAAATAGAAGGCAGATGGTAGCAGCAGCAGACTCTTGCTTGGATAAAAGGATACCCTTATATTATGGATAATCCTTTCAAACAGATCTGGGTGTTCATCACTAATTTTGTTCATAGAACTCTTTTCTCTAGAAGATTCCGTAGTTGGTTTGAAAAAGGTAATCTCTCATTCAGAAATATATTCTTGAAACTGCTACCCTCTCCCCACCCCAATAAGGGGAATAACGTGTACATTTCCACATACAAGGAACTTTGTACAACTCTGAAACTCTGTAATCCACATACACAAATATTTATTCAAACTCATTTTCTCTTAACCTAAATTAGAACTTTTCCAAGTGTTACAGAACAAATGCAGATTGACCCTGTCTTGCTATAACATCTGAGGCACTTTCATGCAGGAAATGTTAACTGACTTACAGTATGTCTTTATAAGAGATTGATGCTTTTCTTTTTTTAATCAGAATTTTCATTTACTGACTGCAAGTTCTGTTCATCCTCATTTCTGCATCACTTTGTGTTCAGCAAAAAAAGCACATGTGGAGGGGGGGCACTTCTCTTCATGTAAGCCTTTTTTTCTATATGCAGTTTGCAAACAAGGTTTAAAGTATACAATTATTTTTCCTTCTCTTCCCTTGGTATTCACACTCTACTGTCCTTTTTATAAATATATAAGTGATTTGGGAATCCCATTGCAAAATTCCGAAAGTATATTTACATGCATTCCAAATTCTTCTTTGGTGGTTATAATTGATAAATACTTATTCCAGAGATGAAGTCCTTTAAAGCTATTGGTGATGCATGCTGACCAAAGGAATCTTCTCCTGCTGTTGCCCTTGAAACATTTTTCCTACTCATTCTTCCTTAGGGCTTTTCTGATGGCCAGCATTTCTGTCTCCCAATTCTCCTAAATTCAGGTTAAACCACACCCAAGACAGATCTGGCCTTTTCAGATTGATTTGGATGTGAATCAGGAGCTCACAGTCAATTAATAGCCAGGCTATACTTGCCATTTCTGGAAAACAGCTAAGGATAAGCAATTATCAGCCAATCAGTGCTCATTTGCTGCCCAATTCTTAAGCGTCTCATCTCATTGCCTGAGGTCTGTGTCTAAACACAGATCCTTTTCCTCTCTTCATAAACATTCTCTTCCTTTAGCAGCTAAGACTTTTTTTTTTTTACTTTTCATGCATGGTACTTAATGAGTCCTTTGAGTCTGAGTGGAACCCACTGCTTACACCAATTGTCATGGGTTCTTTTTTAAACTGTACCCAATTAGATTGGCCCAGACTCAAGACACACAAAACACTAGACCCTGGATAGTTGGTTTCTTTATATCTCCATATAAGGATTGGGGAGATGCTTTATTTTGTAAAAACAAACATATAAAAGTGATGAGTGTTTCCTATATGATGTGATGGAATAGAATTATGAAGGCCACACTCAGGGAGGGAAACATCCTCTTTCGTCTCCTGAGGGGAGAGGAAGAGATAAGAGGATGAGGCTGGTACCTCCGAGGAATTCACTCTGTTTTGACTGGCTGACTTTGGGAACTAAGTTTCAGTCTGGGAAGATTCTTGCTAGAGGTTGTAGCTGATAAACATTGCTGAACTGAATCTGCATGGTCTCCTGGAGTTCCTTGGGCTAGGCCTGACAATACTATTCTATTGCTATCTCTATACTATTACTGTGATACTATTACAATATACTATTACTCTTCAATTACTATTATGACAATGCTTATACTATACTCTATTACTATTCAATATGCTATATTAGCATTGCCTATTACTCTATTACAATTACCTATATACCATGCTCTGTACTATTACTAGTATGCATCAACATTTCTTTTTAAGCCTGTTCTGTCTTAAGTCCCCTCTCTCTGAGATTCCTTTTTTTGTTAATGGCCAGCATGTAGAGCTCTTGCACCTTTTTTACCTTGTGCTTTGTCTTGCTGTGCTGCTATTACTTCTTTTCCTCTCTTTTGGACCATCCGCTCCTTCTAAAGGAAAAACATCTTCCTTCATTTGGCTGCTGTACTCAGTTTGCTGGTAGCTGCAGAGCTCCCAAACACACATCTCTTCCCCACACCTGTGTCAAATTTGCAGCTTTATTAGCAGCTCTGCTGTGCTGATGCTGGGGAAAAGGCTCAAATAGGAGGGAAAGAAGGCAGCACATGTGCCTGCAATTTTGTTCCAGCAGCCTGCTCTTCCACACTGCCTTGAAATGGCATTTTATCATCCATGAGTAAAATGCCACCCATGCAGAGACATGCCCAAATTGCTTTCAACTGCTAGTCCCTCATTCCAATGCCCTGTGATCAATGATGCCCATGTCATAGCATTACCAAGACTGCAACTTTGTCTGGAAAGTGTCTTTGTCAATAATTGTATGTATTTATAATTGTAAATGTGAGTAACCTACTTAGATGGCTGTGGTGTAAATGAAAAATGAAACTTTAAAGCAATCTTCACAGCAGTTCAGCTGCAGATTAGCACAAAGTGACAAAGGCAGTGCAGCCACACTATGCCATATATTTCTATTTAAAAGGAAACTTGACACCTTATATAACACTTTATCACTTTAAATGTATGTATTCAATGCCAAGTGAACAGCTCTTACAAATATTAAATATGTCATATTAGCAAACAAACAAACAGTGAACATTGAGTTTCCAAACATCTTGAAGAAATAGTCAGTTCATCAGTAATGGGAAATGAATTATTACTGCAGTCTATTTTACGTAACTGTAACCTGAAAAAAGAGATCTGCATTGCTAACCCAGAATTACTGGGGGTGGGGGAAGGATTAGAAAATGTCTAAAGAAGTAGGAAAACAACAACAGTGTACATGGAAAACAGTAGGAAAAGTGGAATTCTTCCAGCAAGTCTTTGTAAAGTCTTCTACGAAACCAAGTGAATTCTTTTCAGGGGAGAAAATCTTTTATATACAGAATATATACAGAATCTGGGAGAGAACTGTGTTTCTTATTGTAAGCCGCCCAGAGTCACCCATTGGGGGAGATGGGCAGCATACAAGCCGAATAAATAAATAAATAAATAAATATCATTATTCTGTATATAAAACTCATTACTTAAGAATTGCTACTCCACATAAAAGGATGGAGCTAGTGTGTAGGTGCTACAATGCAAGCATTATAGTCTAAGGGAAAAGATCCAAGGGGCTTTCAGAATAAGCTATTATGATTGCTAAGGAAAATGGAGGATGAGTACCTTGGACAAGAAAGGCATATGATGACTGAACACAGACAATCAACTTCAAGCAATAAAGGACAAGGAAATATAACTCAGTCAAGAACATCAACAAATAGAGAAAAAAGATATATATTTTTTTAAAGATAGAGTAATCATAGACAAATTTACAGCTAAGGCAATATTATTCAAGAGTAACCACAGAAGAAAACACCCAGAGGCAAATAAAGTTAAAAGATGGAAATACAATACTCAGATCCTTTACAAATAGGATTATAGAATGACAGAAATACTTTTAAAAGAGAATAAATTCAAAAACTGACTCCACTAGGCAATGAAGTACAACAGGCAATAGGCCAGCTGTCAAATATGAACTGACCAAGTAGAATTGAAATACTAATTCACCTGCATTAAGTTGGAGGAGAAGAGGCAATTAAGATGGCAACAGCTCTCTGTGAACAAATATGGAACAAATTTATATGGTCTAGTAATGGGAAAAAGAAGGGATATGCAAGGGAACATAAAAGTTGCTAATCCATTGCAGTAATTCCTCATGCTAGCAAAGTTTTGCTTACAGTCTTACAAATAAACAAATTACAATTAATTAACTATATCCAAAAATAGAAATGCTAAATGAACACATAGTTTTCAAGAAAGAAAGGGGGTATGTGATCAGCTAGCTAATGTAAGATGGATAGAGGAGGCAGCAAGAGAAGATAAAATATACCTTGACTTCAGTGACTATAGCCATTTGTTTAATTGTATAGATCATCACAAAATGCAGGAAGTATTGATAATAATCGGTGATAATTCTTCTGAGGAATCATTACAGTGGACAAGAATCTATTGCAAGAATGGATTTTGGAAAAATTGAGTAGTTCAGAATAATTGGGAGTAGGACAAGACTAAATATTGTCCTTATATCTGTTTAACATATGCAACCAAGATGATGGCACTGGTAGCAATAACAGCGGGAATCAAAACTAGAGATCAAAACTCTAAAAGTTTGAAATATGTACTTAGCTAAAAATAATAAGACTTATAAAAACTCATGAAGGTAAAAAAAAGGGAAATGAAAAATCCAGAGTATAATAGCCTGAACACTTAGTGAACTTCAGTTCATGATAAACAAGTAATGGTGGTAGTTTGTTTTTCTCAGTACAAGAAAAAATAAGGGTGGAAAACACACTGCAAAAGAGGAGATGTTGGAGAAACAGCATCAACAAACTTAAAATCATGAAGAAAAAATTATTTCACTCAAGGTCATCTGCAAGGCCAGGAAGAGAGGGAGGTTAAAAAGGTAAAGATGGTAACTGCTACTGTTTGATCTGTGAGATTGAAGTCTTGCCCTTTTTTATGTGTGGATGTCCCTGATTTCATCAATAAGAAACATTGTATAAGGTAAAGCAATGATTGTTCTAGAATGCCTGTGAATGCTGGAACATAGAAAGAGAGTAGATAGATGCTAATGAACTATGGATTTGGGCAGAGTTATAAATAATACCATAACTGCAAGAAGAATTCATCAATTAGTCCTGGATCAATGATTAGCTAGCAGAAACTCATATACTTGGGGCATGTGACAGGACTGAGGATGGATTTTAAAAAATGACTATCTTGACAAGGTTAAGAGAAATAGAACAACACAAAGACAACAAATAAGGTGGATGAACAGGATTATTAACATGTCCTTGAAAGAGACATAAGTTATTTTTAAGAGAGATGCCAAGATGGTGGACATTTGCCCATATAATCAGAAAGAGCTATACCTAACTTGCTGACATTTAACTAACAGCCTGGGACTAATGCATACAAGATAGAAGCTCAGCTGTTAAATGTCCCATAGTGTCCCATAGTCAGACAGTAAAGAGGCAGGTGATTCCCCCAAAGACTAAATGGGAACATCTTTGTACAAGCGAATAAACAAATGTGGCTGATAGCAATGAGGACATGAAGAACTTATTTCCTTGCAATTCCTCTAGTCTGCATGTAAACCTATATATAAGGTGGCATGCTAACAATGACTGTTGGAAATTACTACTCGCACTGCAATAAAGATATGGATCATACACCACAGGATTGCACATATAATTAGTTGGTGATTGGTGTGCTATAGCATAGGAATTCTCAGCAGATTCCCCATTGTAACCTATTATCAATTGTTTTGGGCCTGTAAACCCCTGGAAAAGATTCATGACCAAAACCTTTAAACACCAAACAGTATGCTATCACAGCACATTTCAGCTTAATAATTTCTACTTGGCCTACCCTGCTTCAGACTATCTCAGTTTTGCTGTAAAATGCTTCCGTGATTTTGGCTGGCGCATGATTCTGACATTAAATCCATAACCAGTCTTTCAACTAACCATTTCATCACTGTAGATCATAAGAAGTATAATGTTTGTGTACTGACACATCAATCAAGTCCTAGCCACTCCTTCAATTTATTTCTCTGAAGGGAAAATTTTGTATTGTGCCTTATATCATCAACCACCAAATCAGGGATCAAAGAAAGGGCTTCTCTGAGGTGTCTTCTTTACCTTTGTCAACTTTGTTCTATTTCCAATATGGATCCAGCATAGTAGCTTGTATAGCAAAAACAATAAACAGATAATTTTAAAATGCTGTAATACATGGAAAAGAGTGACAAATTTAAAACTTACAAAGATGTACATCACATCAATCCTGCTTTTGACAAAGTCTCAACAATTTTTTTAAAAATGTCTGATTTCAAAACAAAGTCTGTTTCTGCTTTTATACAACCAGATAGATTAG
This sequence comes from Liasis olivaceus, assembly GCA_030867105.1. Lineage (NCBI taxonomy): Eukaryota > Metazoa > Chordata > Lepidosauria > Squamata > Pythonidae > Liasis > Liasis olivaceus. The sequence continues at coordinate 55,836,260 of CM061351.1, read as the reverse complement.
ACATACCTAGCTTACTTTGATTTACATCTGAATTTGCATTCATTGCTAAAAGCACAGCAATGTAAAAAACTAAATATAGGCTCTGATTAGTAAGATCCCCAAAGGTCATAAATATTCTTTCTTACTGGCATTGGACATGAGACAGAAGTGGGTCAAGCCAGTAGAGCCCTGGCAGAATCTATAGTAGGATATCTAGGTCAATCTGAGAAGACTCTGGAATTTCCTAGTCTTTCAAATGCCAGTTCTAATTATTGGAATGTAAACATTTGCAGACCTGGCCATCATCACACATAGCTTTTCTTCTTTGAATCACTCCTGGACATTATAGGAAGTATTGCTGACTTTTAACTTCTAGGAAGTGATCCAAAACACTGTGAATATCTGTGTGGCATTTTTGATGTGAAGGGAGAGAAAGAGAGCATAGATACTTGAAGCATTTAATTAGATAAGGAAAAAACTCTCCTACTCCCATGTACATTTCTAAAACAAATTCTCCTCCACATCTCTTTTACATTCCCTTTTTTCCCCACCCAAACCTACAGGAACAGTTGAAAAAAAACATGACAATGTGGAGTCCTTGGGGTTCTCTGAGCAAACCCCACTCCATCCTAGCACTGAAGATGTTACTTTGCCAGGTAATGAAATGTTTGCAAGAAAATAACCAAGCTCAGAGAACCCCAAGGACTCCACAGTTCAACCCCGAGCTACATATATTCTCTTCTAAAAATGACAATGGAAAATCCAGTACAATATAGTGTAGATACACACAAGGGGCTTTTCATTAGTGGCACATAAAGTCTAGGGAAGCCTTCAAAGGAGTTTTGTCATGACCCTTCAGTGTGTGGAGATTGCTTTATTCTTATAAACCCCATCTTTAAATTGCTTTACACTGTCTCTGCCTTTTAACCTTTTAGATAATGCCTTATTTTAATGATTTTTTTTTGCTTTTTTATTATTACGTAATTTTATTTGGTTGAAAAGTGTCTTGAATATTTTTATAGAAATATTTTAGAGAAGCGGTTTGCTATGGTTTGTTTTATATGACTGCTATAATTTATCATCTTACATTAATTTTCTGAAAAAATGTTGCCTTAAAAAAAAAAGGACTACTATTTCACTGCTACACCAAAATGTTATGAATCTGGATGTTGTTCTTTTAGCAACCAAGCTAGTTTTGGGATGGTAGGAAAGAAAAAGGACAGAACGTGAATTTCTTTTTATGTTCAACATTTGTAACAAATTGAAAATGGATCCCATTTAGTCCACTTTAATTAACTTGTAATTTTATGGTTAAACTTTGAAACCACAAATGGTTTTCTTTTTTGCATCAATAATTCTAGGAAACTGATTATGTGAGACATTGCCAATGAAAGTATTTTACATACCATTTAAAATCTGGTATCTTTTTCTAGAATGCTAAGAAAAAAAGAAACGAAAACCAAGGTTCCAATGGACTGTTTTCGTGATATTGACTTGCACAGCTCTTAACTGTGCAGGTTATGTGTAAGAAAACAAATTAAAAGGTCACAGGTTTAGCTGCATCGTCCCTTTAATCCTGGCTGAATGTTGTTTGGAGCATTCTGTAAACAGTTGACCTTTCTACAAATACGGCATCTCCCTCCTTTATTATAAAGTGTTTCATTCCTTTGTTGTTGTTGGAAGCTCACAGTCTGACTAGTGGCATAAATTTTACAAGTGATATTGCTTCATTATGTTGATTTACAGAAGCATATATTTCAGAAAGCAAGGCTTGGTATTAGTATTTATGCCTTTCAAACAAGAAAAAAGTTTAGTAGGCTGAAAACAATAATCCTGCATATGAAACAGCACATTCCAAAATGGTGTGATACTGTGAGTCTATAACGCCAGTGCCAACTCTGTCCAATCTTAATAAAAAGCTTCTTCTTATGTTTTAACTCTTCAGTTATTACAATATTTCAAGAAGGAGGAAATACTTATTTACTGACTAGATCTTTTAAGTGGTTTGGGGGTAGGTTTCAGGTATAAGGAGAGGTAATGGGCAATTCTCAGTTTTAAAATTGCATGTTGAATCCTGTTATTCTTTTCTGATCTCTTCTTCTGTTTTCCCAAGACACTTGTCCAATATCCAGGGACATCTGCCTAAAAGCCCTTATAACTTGCACCTTTCATTGAAGGTAGACATCTACCTTATAAATTGAAAACAATGAAGACATCTCACTTTTTTTTTACTTGCACCAGATTATGTGTGAGTAATGCTTCTGTAATATCTGGGTTCTGTAAAATATTTTTCAATAATTGACTAGTTAACTGTGATTCTGCTTAATTTAGGAAGCTTGTATTCCCTATACACGTGAGAAACTAAGATGATGAAGTCAAAAGCCTTTCATTACATCTTCGGTTATACCTACCAGTATAACAATAAAGCTGCATATTTATTTTAGAAATAATATACCCCCTCCCCCAATCTTAAACAAATAATTCTGACTGACTTTCAGTAAAAGCAAGCTATTTTATCAGACTGATAGTACAAAACAATGTGTGTTAAGAAATCTGAGTTCACTAGCAGTGGAATTAAGTAATGTCAGAAATGAGGTTTATGAAATACAGATGGACAAACTAACCTTCAAGTGTGCACAAGTTCATGCAATCAGTTAAGTCAATAATTCTCTGTATGGAGCCAGTTAATTCAAGTGTAACTAATTAATTCAAGCACTCTGGGAATTTGCTTAAACCTACATTCATAAAAGCCATTTTCCATAGGAAATTGGATTCCAGGATTTAATGTGTTATTAAACAGCAGTCCAGGACTGTGCTGGATTAGCCACTCCAAAGTCACCCTGACCTCAGCTTGTGTAAATGCAGCAGTAAACATGGAGAGACTTGTATGGAAATTGTAGGAGGAACATCCTGCTAGAGTTAAATTAGAATCCTCTCTGAGTCAGTGTTCTTTCCCCCTTGCTACTTTCAGGAAATCCTTTCTGCAGCATACTGCAAAAGATGCTGAATAAAGTTGGAGGGTGTACGCTATATTTGGGCCTCATTAATTGAACCACATGGAAAAGAAGTGCTTGCTTGAGGTCACTTAGAGCTACCCACTCTCCCTCTTTATCTATCTACAAAGGTTTTATGATGCTTCAATTGCTTGATGCTAAGTGATATACAAGCCAAAGAATTGTATGTAATTCTTTGTAAGCTATGCAGACCTTTTGAGAAGGTCAACACCATAATCTTCTACTTCCACAGGACCAGTATTTGCAAGAATAACAGATTTGTTCCTCTTAGTATGCAGCTGCTCATGACAATCTCATGTACAGCAAACTATAGTAGTCCATATGAGAAATAACAAGGGCATGAGTAACTGTTGCCACTGCCTCCTATTCCAGGAATGATCACAACTGAGGCATCAGCCAAAGCTGTGCAAAGAGTCTCTTGACCCCAGCTTTCACCTGTTCTTTCAGTGGGAGCTTGGAGATCAGAACAAAGCCCAGATAGCAAACCAACTCCTTCTGGTGGAGCACAAACCCATATAGAGCTGAAATTGGTATTGTTCCAGATATAATCAACTTCTGAATCAGCAGTCATTCCGTCTTACTAGGGTTAAGCTTATCTTTAGATTCTTGCAGATACAGACCTAGGTCAAGATTTCAACTGCTTCTTCTAAATAGTCTGGGACAGAGTTACATAGACAAGTATCATCTGGATATTTATTTATTTATTTAACCAATTTATATCTCCACCCATCTCATCACAGGTGACTTTGGGCAATGTACAACAAAGCTAAAAACAGTAAAAAATACATTAAAATATAAAAAGCAAAATAAAACAGAGAATAAAAGGATGATAAAAATAAGGGAGCCACCTCACTCATTCCCCCATGCCCTGGGGTCCCCAAGCCTGCTGACATAACCAAGTCTTAAGGATTAGGGTTAGCATGGCTGGCTGAGGAATTCTGGGAGTTGAAGTCCACACATCTTCAAGTTACCAAGGTTGAGGAACCCTGCTTTAGCAGACTGAGGGCTTAAAGGTATGTCATGAGGGGGATAACAGAATTGAAACCACAATGCAGTAAACAAAGAGCCTACCTTCCATTTTATCCTTAACAATAATATTAGTTGCAGGTGTACTAAAAATTATGGTTGGTTGCATAGTCAGCCTTATGTTTAGGCTGGATTTGGCATTTTTATCCACCTATCGAGTTGTTATTGTTATTGTTATTAAAATTTATGTGCCACCCAACTCCCAGTGACTCTAAAAATGACTTTAATGGAAAGTTTAATGGAAAATTCATAAGGGAATACTTCCTACTATTGTTTCAGTGTGATGATAACACATCCACAATCTATCCAATTGTTTCATTTGCAAATGGTTAGCACTCTGCCAGTTGTTCTTGTGAGAGCTGCCAAGTTGCATATGTGACTGGGAATCAGGAAATCTGGAAATCAGTTCTATGATGCATGGCAAGAATATAGTTTCATATTAGAGTATCTTAATTCTTGCAGTAAACATGCATCAAAAATGATAGATTTAGATTTGAATCTGAGCATAATTTAGCAGAGTGCTAAAAATCACTGTCTGGCTAATCAACTTGATAAATTTATCTTCATTAAACTTTCATAATAGTAAAAAGCTTTGCTAACACCTTTTCAGCCCAGTTAATTATTTAGAATGAAGGCAACATATTCATACTCAGTACTACATATAGTGTACAAGCGACACAATTGACACAAGATACTTAGTACACTTCCTTGGCATGACTTTGTTGCTAGGCTATATCTATACAGAACCTGGGTTATGTTAGCATCTTGACTGACACATGCAATTATAATAACCATGACTCTAAAACAGGGATGGGGCAACTGGGTTCTCTGGATGTTGTTAAACAACAACTTCCAATATACTCTGCTATTGACCATTTTGACAAGGTCTGCTAGGAACTGTAAAGCAGCCATATCTGGAGAACAGCAGATTATTCAGCTTTGGTAATATGGGAAGATATGGTATATACACTTCATAAGTAAATAAACAAATGTTTATTTTACTGGAATTTATTTTTCTTTCAAAATTAAATTAATCAGAAAGAGTCACTTCTTGTAAAATGAGTGGCCATATACATTTCACAAATAAATAAATAAATAAATATAAAATAAATAAAACAAACAAACAAACTGTGGAAACCAAACTTCTTAATGCACAAAGCATTGTTTCCATTTCTCTATTCACTCTAAAGATCCCTTCCCAATTGCTCTTTCTGAACTCCCCCTTCCCATCAGCCTCCTTCTGATTATTCAGGCTGGTTAACTTGTTCAGTTCAGTCATAGTGATAATGACTATATTAGTGATGATGTACTATTAGATAATGCAGGTTTAGTGATAATTAAGAAGATAATTTGGGATGGAGGCTAGTAATCCTGCCAGTGCTGTTACATCAAGCACAAGGTCCCACTAAGCCAACCATAAAGAAACGCAGTTCCTCACATCTGTGCTATAACCCAAAGGTAGACCAGCTCTACCACTAGGAAGAATGGGACAGTCATTTGAGGTAGAAACTACTGGAACAGGGTACAGGATATTGGAGAGAGAATTACATGAACCATATAGCTTGTGCTATATCTCTACATTAGCTTGCTCTCTTCAGATGCACTGAGGACAGTTTCCCATCACCAATCCAATCTGTTCTGTACATAGAATGGGAGGAAGTGTCATCTTGTTCTTTGTCTTCATCATTATGATGCTTAGGGATAGCACTAATCAAAGCATTGGAAGTATTACATAAAATTGGCACTAATAAAAACATCCTTTATGGATTTATCTATTTATTATATGGAAGTTAATTTGAAAATTATCAAGTTACTGCTGACAATTTTTTAAAATCACATTGAAATTCATTTCATATGTCTTGTCAGACAATATGGAAATACTTGGGTTGCCAACTTAATTGCCAGTCCTTGCTCTTGGGCCTTTAACAGCTAGTTTATCTGCAGATGAAAATGTCCATCTTCAGGGCATGTTATCCATAGCTTAACTGTTGATTGGTGTATGATGGGATACAGGAAGAGCATAAAAAGAAATAATGTATCTGTCATCAATATTATTAGTAGCAGTTCTTCCTGTACTTACAATGAGGAGACTCTGTTTTCACATTCAGAATGAAGTACATCTGAATGCATTAGGCACATTGCCGTCTAACTCAAATTTCAAATGCACAGCCTTTAAAACTGCCATTGTAATACTTAAAAAAAAAAAATCTCGTTATTGACTGTCTGGTGAAGGTATTGTATGAGTTGGGCATTACATCTGGCAAAGTAGCAGCTGCTTCTAGATGACTATAAGAACTGTGAGGGATCTAGCCAAAAGCCACAATAATGTTTCTTCACTATGGATTACTGCCCAGTGCCCATTTTAATTTTTCTTCAGGTGGTCATTTTCCTCCACATATAGCCAGACACATTCTACAGTATAAAGCAGTAGCACATTATGAAATATTTAATATGGACTATATATAGAACACCATCAACAATCACTGGAGCTGCCCCCTTTTGGGGAAGAAATGGCAAACTAAAGACGGCTCTGCAAAAAACAGTGCCAACAACTGCAGTGGAATGAAGAGCCAGTGAGTAGACTGGCTCTTTGTAATTCCTCTCTGGACAAGGAGAGGACTTCAGATTGACCACAAGTGCTCCATACAGTTGCTCCCTATGAGGAGACTGAAGACAGCAGTCTATGGTGGGTTTAGAGCTCTGGAAGATGAGGGGATAGTCATCTTGCTCAAACTGCAGTCGGCACCTCTAAAAGGTACACGTACTTCCTTTTCTAATTGCTTCTGGAAATTGCTTGCTAATTGCTTTTCAGCTATTAGGAACCTTTGGATCAACATGTTTTACAGCACCAGGTGAGTTTCCTTCAACCCTTAGCAAAATAAGTTTTAAATACAACTTTAAGAACTTATTTTTTTTTCTGGAATAAACAGCAAAAGGGTGATTAAAACTTTCATTTTAGAAAGCTACAAATGGCGCAGATAAATTTGAAATAAGATTTTGAAATTCATTATGCAGAATCCTTCCTGTGGGAAAATGCTTTTGTTTTGAATTATTTTTTTAAAAAAGTGATAGGATGGGACTTTGAATGTTGGACACTAGATGGAATTAGAAGGAACTAAGATTACAATTAAAGGAGAGGAACACTCAAACTTGACTTACTAATACAGAATGAAGCAAAATATTTTAACATCGGGCATATTTAAGGACATTTTTGAACAATGGACTCAGAAGTTATGTCAAGTTCTCCCCGTCCAACTCCCAATCCGGAAGCATTCTCATGCAACCAGGCTTGATTCAGAAAAATCTTTATTGAGTCGTACAGGTAGCTTATAAACAGAACATTGCTAAAACTAAAACCTTGGTTAAACGTCCCTCTATTTATCCCCCCTCCCTTGATTGCCTGGCATCTCGAGTCTTCTCCACCCGGTGGTGACCTTTTTCCGTCCTCCCCCCTCCACCCCGAGCCTCTTCCTGGCTCTTTGGGCCCCAGCTGCCTTGCCGGCAATCAAGCCAGTCGAAATTGCCCATATATGGTTAAGCTGCGTCCCAGCTCTCATTACGACCATTAACAGTACCCCCCCCCCCTTTTAGTTACTAGTGGCAGAAACAAATCACTAACTCCCAACGACTGCAATACAATGGCAAACAACAACAGATGGGTGATGCAGGTTCTGACAAGTTAATTTTAAGAGTGTCTGCCTCTATAGACAGACTGTGTTTAAAAGATGCTATGGAAGAGGTACAAGTATTACCTGACATGATTGAGACTGATTTGAAAGTGGATTTAAAAATGACAGGTTACAAGAATGACATAGAAAAAGATGCTACGCTGGATATACAAATGAAACCAGATGATGTCTTGATAATTAATAACAAACCAAAAGAGTGACCTGGATAACTTTCCTATAGTAGATTTACAAAACAGACTGTTAAAGCTTTGAAGAATTTTTTGAGAAGGGACAAAGAAAAAAGGAAAAGAAAACAAGTTCTAGGACATTATTTGAAGGCACTATAAATCAAGATTGCTAGAAGTACAAGGAAGGAATATAAAGTTGGTTTATTTGATCAAGGTTAAATAGATATGTTGTTCTTTCTGGTAACCCTTAATGGACTTTTGCTGACATCAGGACTGAAATGATGATGCTTTATGGATTTGTATATAGATAAGAGATGGAATGTGGGAAGAAGAGATAATTGTTGTATTTTAAGAGAAGGTGATAAGTTACCAAAATTGTTTGTACTTGTTGTGATGAAGTGGGAAGTCACACACACATACACTCACAAATATACTTTTCTTTACTACATTCTTAGTTTTTCATTCTATTTTTCTTTCTATTTTAATGTTTTTTTTTCTTTTCTGCACCTTCTATTTTTTCTTTTTCTTTTTTTCTTTTTAGGTTTTATTAGTTTTTGTTGTTGTAAATTATAAACGTTAATAAAATTACTATTAAAAAAAAAAACTATCACAGGTGCTGCCCCTTAGAAGAGTCACTTTGAATTACATTCCAGTATGCTATTTTAATAATTTTGAACAAGATTCTATTTTTTTAAACATAATCCAATTTCACAATCAAAGGTACAGAAAAATTCCTTTGTTAGATCCCATCCCCAGTTATCCCTAGTATAAGTTTAGATCCACTGACTCAAGTGAAGAACTGCAACATGAAGATTTTATTCCCCCTTTGTCTATTCTAGTCACGTACGATAGTCTCACAGAATTATACATACGGTTCTTACATCTAAGAATAATATCTAAGTTCCATTAGAAACATTAGTAATCACATTAGTGATGGGAAACAATGTGGCATTTCTGGTTTTAGGCTTTGAACACTATGACACACCTGGATTCTAAAAGGAAGTAAAATGTCTAGGATTGCTTGTACATTTGAAAACAGGTTGAAGCTGCCTCTGACTACTCTTGCTGCCTTCTGCCCCACATTCCCTGACCTTCATGTCCTCAAGATCCAGCCCTGTTTTTTCTTCCTGCCCCATCTAATTTTCCTTCCTACACCTTGCCCCCTACCATCTTAATATTCAAGCATCCTCCCCTCTTTTTGTTCTTAAACCAAGATTGATTGTTCCCCGGTCCTGAATCCAGCTCTCCTCCCCACTTCTATGCTCCATAGCACATGCTCAAATTTCCTATACTATACGCATTTGGGGCATAATTCTCTTTAGTAAATGTACATTTAAGTTGCAAAATTCTAACAATAATAAGCAAATATACTCTGATTCGTTTATATGTTTGGAGATATGAATTGGATGAGTTTGAATAAAATTACAAGCTGAAAAATATCCTGTTACACTGACCTTTTTCTATAGGTATCAGGATGAATCAACTTACATTTACTGCAAGAAGAATGGAGAACTCGATTCAATATTGTCACATTATTTATTCAACTTGCCTAATTTTAAATTGTTGCTAAAATGTCCCAAAAGCCAAAGTTAAAATGAGACAAAATACTAACATCTAACCCATTTTTTAACGTGTATTCATAGATGGTAATTATGCAGCTTGAACTAGGCAAAAAACATGCAAAGTTCAACAATTATATAGGATATTTAATCAATAATATAGAAAAAAGCTTGCATAAAAGACAACCAGAATTTATGAGAAAATATCATGAAAGGCCATTTCCTTCCCAGATGGCAGGACGAACAATAAAACTACTGTAGAATTATGTCCCTACTGACAAATGGGAAGAGGCTCCAATTCTCTTTTTTTCCTTGATTCTTAATATTTGTGGGCATGCATTCTGCTTTCATTCTGTCATCTGTGATCTTGGAAATGAAATGCTGTGTTTGATCACAAGCATCAAGCAGGAAGCCAGGCAAAAGACACATAAGATCACATGGTTTGTTGCCCACAGTGATTGAGCTGCTGATGGCTTCCAAGAGGAACCGTGCAAGCTCTTATACACAGCCTTATTCTCCTTCACTCAAACACACACACATGCTGACAGAAAGGAGAAATGTATCAAGGGCACTAGAAACAATTTCTCTGTGTATTGCTTCTGGTGAAAAGATAGCCAGTTTCATTTGACTGTTTTTTTTTAATACATTAAAAAAAAAAAACAGTTCTGTTTAGAGGCTTTAAATAATGGAGCACTCACCTTAAGTATGGAAAGATAAAACAGGAGATGGAAAGAATGCAAAAGAAGCAGGAAATTATGGGCCTGGTCTATAGCCAACAAGGAAACTTCAAATCAAAGCAAATCAAGTGAATTTGGAGCAGAAATATTAAAAAGCCTTATAGATTGTTATCAAAGCACATAAGCCTTCATGTTGGAGCTCATCTAGGGAGGTGACCTTGGGCAGGTTTCTCCTGCAAAGAACTGAACCAGATCCAATTAGGAGACAAAAGAAGAACCAGTGTGAACTTAGGGAAGGCAGGGTTATGCAATGTCAGAAAGAAAGCAGGCAGCAAAAACAAACAAATAAATGAAAACCACCAAAAAAAAAAAATCAATAATTTGAAAATTCACAAAGATATAGGAAATAAGAAATCATCCACTCACTTCCTGCTCGACTCCAATCAACTTAAAGATTCAAACAAGGACTTGTTTGGTTTTTTTTAGTCCAATGTTCATCTCTTGCAATAAGTGAAAGTGTGAATATGTTGACATTTCACTTTATGTGGGAAGTTACTATTGATTGATCAGTTATGTGCCATCAAGTTGGTGTTAGCAATCATAGAGAGATTTTCTCCAAGACAGTCTGGCCCTAACCTGGTCCTTCCAATCACCATTGGATGGAATACCCATCACCACTGTCTATCCACTTGCTGGTTGTCCTCTCTCCTCTTTCCTTCCACCTTTCTCAGCATTCTCCAGAGAGCTGGGTCTTCACATAATGTTTCTGAAGTAGGATAATTTGACCCTAATCATTTGTGCCTTGCGTGAGAACTCTGGGTTGATTGTTCAATGCTGCATTTGTTTGTTTTCTTGGCTCTCCATGTTATTCTCAGGAGTCTTTTTTAGCATCAAAATTCAGAAGTTTCAATACTGTTTCTACCCTGCTTCTTCAAAGTCCAACTTTTGCTTCCATAGAGTGTCATATTTGCTTCCATTACTTGCACTATTTTGATCTTTGTAGGTATAGACCCATCATGGCATCTGAATATCTTTTTCAAGGCCTTCATGGCTGCTCTACCAAGTGCTAGCTGTAGAGCATTTCTTGACTGCTTGATCATTCTAGATTGATCTAGTTTGATCCTAAAAGGCAGAAGCTATCCACCACTTTGATATCTTCTTTGTCAGTTCTAAAACTGGTCATTGTACTTGATGTCATTAGTTTGGTCATCTTTATATTTAATTTCAGTCCCATCTTTTCACTGTGCTCCTTGACTTTTATTACTAGAGCTTGCAGATTTTTTGCATTTTAGTCTATCATAGAGTCATCATAGTTATTCATGTTTTTTCTCCAATTTTAAAACCACATTCATCTTCTTCCAGCCCAGTTTCCCTTAATATATATTCAGCATATAGGCTGAATAAATAAGGGGAGAGGATAGAGCCTTGTCTCATTCCTTTGTCAACCTGGAGCCAGTCTGTTTTACCTGTTTTACACAGTCTGTACTGTGGCTTCCCGACCTGTATATAGGTTTCACATGAGGATAATGAGATATTCTGGGATTCCCATTTTGCTAAGCACATTCCACAGCGTGATATAATCGACACAACCAAAGGCTAAGAAAGCTATAATCAATAAAGCACATATTGACTTCTTTTTGGTATTCTTTGGCTTTCTCAATTATCCAGTGTACATCAGCAATAATGTCTCATTTCCCTCAGCCTTTTCTAAAGCCAGCTTGAAGATTTTACTTTTTTCTTTTTTTTTTGCCATGTAGAGCTGTAATCTGCACTGGATGATCCTAAGCGTTATATTGCTAGCATATGAAAGTATCTATGGCAGACACGTATAAGTCATAGCTCACCTCCATCTAATCCAATTTGTGATAAGACAAGAACTGAGCATCCTAGTCCACCATTTTCACTGCTTTCTTAAGCTATTTTACACAGGCACAAACATTACTTCATGCAGTGACCAAAAGGTAATGGACGTGCTTTAAAATTACTTGGTAAAGCCCAGCATAATAGCATGCAGAAGGCCTGGCAGCTTCACATCATTCACTGGGTGCAATTTGCTACTTTTAGCCTCTGCTTTCACAGCAACATTTTATGCAGCACAGGCAATTTGCTCTCCCCTTCCCTCTCTCTCCTTATCTTGTTTTTTAAGTTTAGAAACAATTGCTAACTCAGGCTGGACTTTGGTAACTTAGGTTGCAAATATTTCTCCCCATAGATGTCCCCCCTGCCCCCCAACTCTGCTTAGTTTGCTTTGTGCTGGGATTTTATCATCAGACTACATGGTGTTTTATTTATCTAGGCTGGCTGGATAACATTCATCTATTCCTTCAAACTTTAAAGATAAATTGTTATGGTGATTTGAAACTGGGACAAATTTCTGATTTAGCTGCTACTAAGATTGCCTGGTAATCTTCCACTGCCTCTAACATAGGGTCTTTTGTTATTTTTAAAATGTGAGTCCTAAGGTAGCTCTTCCAACAAACTCAAATTATTATAATGTTTCCATTTTCTCCTTGCAGAGATTTTAATAAATCAATCTATCTAAATTTCATGGAAGGTAAAAATAGCAAGAAGTGCTATTACAAAAATTATATTTACACGGATCCCCTTGAATGCATCTCTAGAAGAGAGCACACTTCTTAGCTGAAAAGTGCTGACATGGTAAAATGAGAGTTTATGCAGTGATGGGGGTGAATAAAGCTTGGATTTTAACACACACAGCAAAGGTATTGACCAGTGATTATGAATAAAACATTAGAAACAAAATTAATCCTTAGCAGCAGCAACAACAACAGCCCTTTAAAGCCAATAGAAATTGTGGAAAGAATAGTCTGGCATGAAAATGCAAGTTATTCAGTGTGTTGTACTGAATATACTCATTGGTTAACTCTTGAATATTAACAGTTAGCTCTGGTTTGATGGCCCTATAAAGTTTTTCTAATAACATCTCTGGTATGGAAAGCTATTTTGCCAGGGGCCAACGTACCCAAAGCTCCTACCAGCTCTGCCTTGTCATTCCTTAAAAGTAAACTTCTTAGAGCCCTTGACAAGACCAGTCCACTGAATCATGTTTGACATTATCCTGCTTCAAAGGGGCTGCTTTTGCCGGTGTGCACCTTTGATCAAAGACTCAAGACACTGCTTCTTCTAGGCCACACAGAGAATTGCTTCTGGACCAGAATTAATTTCTTTCCCACACTATAAATCCAGCATTTCATTTAGAATGAAATAAGTCTGCTGTAAATATATGCTCAATGTGAACAGTCTCTCTCAGCAAGGAAGGAAGGTCCCAAGATTGGCCAAATTCCATAAAACAGAAATCCACAGACTGTTGCAGTAATACACACATGCTCTGCAAAGCCTTGAACACAAACCTTAGAATCCCTCAAAAAGTTCCTGCCTTTCCTTGTTCCCCAACTTCACCCTCACCATTGGTGATACTTGCTTCTACAAATACTTCCGTTTCCCTCGCCCCACCCCCACCCCCACCTTCCTGTTTGTTGACTTTCATCTTTACAACTGTAGATACTAAGACATTCATTAACAGCCTCTGGGCCCTACAGTCAAAAGAGGCAATAATTGTGCTAGTAAAATTAATAGGATGCATGGAGGTCAGAACAACTTTAAAGGTGGATTGGGGGATGGAACAAATGGATTTTAAAGGTTAATTTGAGTAGAAAAATGTATCCTAAAAACAGATGTTAAAGATGTGAAAGGTATGTATACAAATCTGTTTGTAATTAGAAAGCACTGACTGTACCACTTGACTATACCTACTTTTTCTTGCTGTTCTCACAATAGCGCTTGACAAAATGCCTAAGAATCAAATGTGACCCAGAAATGGTGTGCACCCCTGACATAAAGTAGATAGTGTGAGTCAGGGATGAACTAACAATATCTGTATTGGGTCAAAAATTTCCAATAGTCCAACATTCAGTGCATGGATTTGGGGGAGGGAGATGGTATGTCTGTTTTTATATTTTGTTTGAAATATAACAAAACAGTGAAACAAAATAATAAGAACAGTTTGAAGATTTATGCACAAGAGAAAAGCGGAAGCAGTTTGAGAAAAACCAAGGAAGATTTAACAGGATTAGCAAAATCTCTGAAGTAGGAATCCATTCATCTCTAGTGTGATTCAACTTGAAAAATTAAAAATTATAAGAACACTCAAGTTGATTTATAAAGAAAGCATGCTCAGTAACGGAATAATTGTGCATATTAATAGACGTTTGCCAATTTTGTGATACTTAAAAAATAATGATGATGATGATGATGATGATGATGATGATGTTATACTCTGTACCATAACAGGACTGGATGATGAATAATAGAATGTTCTTCAAAGTAATTTGAAAGCTAGATTTGTAAGGTCATTTCTTTACTTTAGTAGTTCATCATTTGGTATTATTGCTGCCTCATTTTAAGATGTGGAAATACAGCAGTAAACCACAGCAGGGTATGCCCCACTTAGCTTTTACCGCCTTTGAGAGAAATATCTTCAATATTCAAGAAGTGCATACCATACTAGTGGAATATTGCTTAGTAGCACAGTATGGGTTTCTTGGTTAAATTATACCTCTGAAAGATTTTGATAATCACACACTTTAAGAGTTGAATAATCCTGGCAGAACTGCTGAATCTGTCTAATATGATGCATTAGAGATGCTAAATAGTTTTGTCTCAGGTTCTTGCTATAGGTTTTGGTGTGGTTAGGGTAGTAGTCAGATTCTAAAGAGAATCATTCATCTTCTCCATAATACTGTCAGCTGTGAAAATAGAAACATATACTGACATAGTTACTTATTTTAAATAATGCTAATATTTATTTATATTAGATGCATTTTTTTCCTCCTGTAGCACCTTCCCATTGTTCTGGTTCATTCCACTGCAAAGCCCATTTCAAACAGCTTTAACAATGGTCAACATAAGAATCCATTCCGCTCAAGTTTCCTTGCCTGAGGGAAAAAGAACAGTGCCTTATGAATAAATGAACTCTACTTTTAGTGGCAAAATAACCTCAGTGACAAGATATTAGTCATCTGAATGAGTTCTGGGAAGACTGTTTTCATATAAGGCTAGATTGAATTTACTTTTAAAATTTTATTTGCTTCCCGTTCAGTCCCAAACTCTGAAGCAGATTTCATCAATCCGAACACATGCAACTTGGGAGAATATGGTGTTCCCGACTGAGACAAAACAGGATTCATATGAAGCCTCTGCTTGGTAGCTCAGTTCTTTATGGCTATCCAAATCACAAATTGGCATGAAAATCTCAAGCTCTTCATCAAGCTCTTCCAGCAATTCCTGTGACCTGCTGCAAACGTAACATGGTTTATAAATGTGGTAATTTTGTAATTGTTATTGTTTTGTTATATACTCTAGATATAATTCCTTGTGTATAAATCTGTAAGAGAGATATATGCCAGAAATTGATGGTCTGTAGTACAATGACAGAGCCACATGGGGGAAGGGTGTTTAAGCCAGAACAAGTGCCTCTGTCACCTGCATTACCTCTACAGAAGTGTGGGAGGGGGCAACTTGCACCTAGGAGAAGTGGCTTTGCAGCCTTCATTTCTGGGTGGTGCTGTTCTTGGCATATAATAATGGTCTATACCATCTCTCTCTCTCTCTCTCTCTCTCTCTCTCACACACACACACACACACACACACACACACACACAGAGTTTAGGCACTGCAGCACCTTAGTTGCTGGGTGGAGGGGCGGTCAGTTATATCATGGACAGTTAAGCTGACCTTCCATGGGGGGAAGTGAGTCTTTTTGGTACTGGGGAATTGGCATCACAAAAAATCCACTTCCTGCTGTTCTCTCCCTGTCCTGCTTCTGCCATTGCTGCCAGTTTTCCAATCCCATGGAGACTGGAAAATTGACAGCAGAAGATGTCTTCTGTGGGAGGAAGCAGGTCTTTTGTGCGATCAGACTTGATTCCCATCCTTCTCTCCCTGCTTCTTCTACTAGCACAGGCTGTTATGAGGGGTGGGAGAGATTACTGTTGGAGAGCCCTGACCTTCCCAATGCCACAAAATGAATAGCTCTCAATATCTATAGCCAGGGATTAGAGTGTGTGCCAGCCATAGCCTCAGGTTGCCAGTGGGAGCAGGATGGGCTCCTACCATTAAACTCTGATTTTCACCAAACTGACTTCTAGGCATGGTTTGTGCCAGTAGAAGTGGAAAAATACAACAATAGGTAGACAACACTATCTTGTTTTTTAAATGTGCATAAAACAGCTGATAAATTGGATACAAGGAACAAAGCACAAAGCACAAATGTGCTCCGTAGCCTGGTCCTGGATCCTTGTTAAAAACAAAACTAACCACCCCAAGAAACAAACCACAAGTTCATAGAAAAGATAAAAAATAATAGTTCTCCTCTCCTCCAACCACATCACTGAAGCTGCAATTTGGCAAACAATCTGGCTATAGGGGAAACAGGAAAGAGGAGAGCTATTCTTTGAGGTCTTCAGCCAAATCACTGGCAATCAGACAACTAAGCCTTAAAAAGTTTACTTAATGCATGCACAAAAGCACATCAGCCATTTTGTACATCTGCATGCATATATTTTTTTGGACAAGAAAGGTACGAAAAATGGCAGCCAGCTATAGAAAGTTTGGGAAACCTTGACATCTGTGGTAACGATCTCGGCCTAAATCCAAATTCAACCTAGCTCCAGTCCATTTCAGTTTTGCACGTATTGCACATAAACTCCAGGGAAATAGGTTTTTTCATATATAACGTTTTCAGCCAAAAAGTGCATTTCAAAATTTTCATCAGAGTTGGAAAATGAAGGTTAACTAGGTTTGTAAAACTATATGTGTGCATTAGATCAAGTGAACTTAAAACTATGGGCCTGGCAAAATTTTCCAGGTATGCCTGTTTCAGGTAGATTTGAGTATGAGAATTAGTATGAGAAATTCCCTACTTGTGTCTGTGAAACACTGGACAGCAGGTCAGTGTGGTGTTCTAGAAATTCTAGAGGTGTGTAGAGATCTCTTGAAATTCTCCACTTTATTTGGGGCAGAGAAGAGAAGAAATTCTTGAATTTTTTCTTAGGAAGAAACTCACCATTAGCAGTGATAATAGAACAGCATCTTTCTCTTTTCCTATGGTATGAAGTGGGATTTGTTTCCTTCATTTTTGCTAATCGCATAACTGACAGTGGTGCCAACAACATTCTTCTTAGTCACTGTTTTACAACCTCTAGATACTTGGGAGTCTTATTCTACGGCACGGGTGAGGACAGGAATGGCAGCTGCACAAAGTAGTGGATAATATTTGGTGAACAGATTTGAAAATTGTTTACATGAGGTTAAAAAAGAAAAAGAAAAAATACATTTAAAAAGAATGTCTAAGAAATGTTGGCTCAGTTTCCAAAAACCCCATAGTGCCGCATTCTGTACAACACACATGGATCCTGTGGCAGATGGGTGGACATTCTTTGGCAGGCTCACAAATATGGAAAAAAGTCAAATTGAAACCTACCTTATTTGATAAAACAGTATACAGCGTACTGCCCTCAAACATTACTGACAGAGGTAAGAAATAAATAAATAAAATACATTTTTATTGCAGTGTAGGTTAGGAATGTAAGTCAGAAATCATTGCTCTTGTGCACTTTGCTATTTTCTCGTCTGAAAATAAAGTCATTGTGTTTATAGATTTACTGGTAACCCATTGATTTCTGTGGATTATTGGCTTAATTTCAACTAATATGGATTAGTTGGCTGTTACCTATTTAACATCTGTGTCCATAATCACCACAGAAGCCCAGGGGTTTCATTTACTTTACAATGTACAGCATATACCTCAGTTTGGGCCTGGTCTTCTGCCTTATGCTGATCTATTTTTGCAAAAGTCTGGCCAGGTGCAGAGACCTCATACCTCATTCATGGCTTCATGCTGTTATGGTAGACCAGCAGCCTGGGGCTATACAATGCTAAACCAAATCACATACAAAAAAGAAAAAAAGAAAAAAAGTTTGAAAATGAATAAATAGAACAAGAGAGGGTATTTGGTGTAGTGCTTAGAAGGCTTCAGGTTAGAAGGCATCAGGTTAGAAATCAGGAGACTGAATTCTAGTCCTGCCTAAGCACAAAGCCAGCTGAGTGACCTTGGACCAGTTACTCTCTCTCAGCCCTGGGAAGAAGGCAATGGCAAACCACTTCTGAAAAACCTTGCCAAGAAAATTGCATGGACTTATCCAGGTAGTTGCCAGGTGTCAAGACTGACTTGAAAATACCAAGAATGAATTAATTAATGAATGACTGACTGACTGACTGACTGACTGACAGAAAATTATGGAAATGTTTAAAACTCTGAGCAATATCATGAGGAATATGCAGAAGAAAAACATTCCTGAATGTGGTAAACAAATATATAGCATATGAATGACAAATTTATGAAGTGAAATTTACGATGTGGGTTTATAAAGCAACAGGACAAGTTTCATTTTTAGCCTTCTACAGGTCAACCTCGAAAAATTAGAATATCGTGCAAATGTTCATTTATGTCAGTATGGCAACTCAAAAGGTGAAACCAATATATGAGATAGACGCATTACATGCAGAGCAAGATATGTCAAGCCTTACTTTGGTATAATTGTGATGATTATGGCGTACAGCTTATAAAAACCCCAACTTCACAATCTCAGAAAATTAGAATATTACATGACATCAATAACACAAGGATTGGAAATAGAACAATATCAGACCTCTGCAAAGTATAAGCATGCATATGTACTCAGGACTTGGTTTGGGCCCGTTCTGCAGCAATGACTGCCGCAATGCAGTGTGGCATGGATGCTATCAGCCTGTGGCACTGCTGAGGTGTTATGGAAGACCAGGATGCTTCAATTGTGGCCTTCAGCTCCGCTGCATTGTTCGGTCTCATGTCCCTCATCTTCCTCTTGGCAATGCCCCATAGATTCTCTATGGGGTTCAGGTCAGGCGAGTTTGCTGGCCAATCAAGCACAGTAATCCCATGGTCACTGAACCAGGTTTTGGTACTTTTGGCAGTGTGGGCAGGTGCCAGGTCCTGCTGGAAAATGAAGTCAGCATCCCCATAAAGCTCGTCTGCGGAAGGAAGCATGAAGTGCTCCAAAATCTCCTGGTAGACGGCTGCATTGACCCTGGACTTAATGAAGCACAGTGGACCAACACCAGCAGATGACATGGCTCCCCAAATCAACACAGACTGTGGAAACTTCACACTGGACTTCAAGCATCGTGCATTGTGTGCCTCTCCATTCTTCCTCCAGACTCTGGGTCCTTGGTTCCCAAATGAGATGCAAAAGTTGCTCTCATCAGAAAAGAGGACTTTGGACCACTGGGCAACAGACCAGTTCTTTTTTTCTGTAGCCCAGGTAAGACGCTTCTGATGTTGTTTGTTGTTCAGGAGCGGCTTGACAAGAGGAATACGACATTTGAAGCCCATGTCCAGGATCCGTCTGTGTGTGGTGGCTCTTGATGCACTAACTCCAGCCTCAGTCCACTCCTTGTGAAAGTCCCCAACACTTTTGAATGGCCTTTTCCTGACAATCCTCATCCCTGCTGCTTGTGCACCTTTTCCTACCACACTTTTCCCTTCCACATAACCTTCTATTGATGTGCTTTGATACAGCACTTTGGGAACATCCAACTTCTTTTGCAATTACCTTTTGGGGCTTTCCCTCCTTATGGAGGGTGTCAATGATGGTTTTCTGCACAACTGTCAGGTCAGCAGTCTGAGCCAGCCTGAGAGACCATTTAAAGGCTCAGGAACCCTTTGCAGGTGTTATGGATTCATTAGCTGATTAGAGTGGGACACTTTGAGCCTAGAATATTGAACCTTTTCACACTATTCTAATTTTCTGAGATTGTGAATTTGGGGTTTTCATAAGCTGTACGCCATAATCATCACAATTATAGCAAAGTAAGGCTTGACATATCTCGCTTTGCATGTAATGCGTCTATCTCATATATTGGTTTCACCTTTTGAGTTGCCATACTGACATAAATGAACATTTGCACGATATTCTAATTTTTCGAGTTTCACCTGTATATTGTATCACTTCAGACTGTAGGTAAAGGCTGACAATTTAAAACAAGGAGTTGGGGAGGAATATTCCACCCTGTCATCTCCTCAGACATGCAAGTCTGAGAATGCAGTGATTTTATTTATTTAGCTAGTTAGTTAGTTTTATGAAAGAACAATCGGTTAAGTCTGAAGTAGTACATTCCAAACAGTTCTATCACCTCATCTTCTGTTTCCAAGCATTATATCTCAGGAAAGGATACAAAGCAAGACTTAGGATTTAGGCAGAGAGAGAGGGAGAGAAAGAGAGATTGCATTTTGCTGTTAATTTTGATTTTATTCAACATAAACCTTTGTCAATTTAGCTTGCTACAAGGATTACTTAGTGGAAGAGATGGTCAAAGCTAGAGGGCTTAGGGACCCAGAAGATGAATGCTGCTTGAAACCCTACTGTCAGACCTATTCAAGACTTCATGTTCTCTTGTCCCTGCATTGTGACTCATCTGTGCCTCCTCTGATTATTCCAAATAGTGTCTGAAAGCAGCCCTGAACAATATGGAGGGCTATGAAGAGATTCAGGGCAAAGACAGAGCTGCCTAGATGTGGCTTCAGGACAGGCAAGCCTAATTTGTCTCTGCCTCACCCCAACAGCATTTGCTCATCATATTTCACCGTGTTTGGGTATGCAAGGATGGAATACACATCCCAGAATAAACAAGCAAACAATAAATTCATTGTATGGCTTTTAAAATATTTTGTTTTTCAATTACTCAGTGACAGTCAATGGTGTAGGCTAAGCTAGGACTGCAGCAACAAGGACTGGTGCCCCCTCCCCTTAATGTATTTGTGCTTATTTGCACATTTGCAATATACCTAAGTGGATATACTTATTTTAGGTAGGCTTGCATGAACAGTAGGGAACCTTGCTTTTTGTTTATATATATTTCAGATGTGCTAACATGAAACTCTGTGCCATACTGCCATTGCTTTCTATGCAAGTTCACTGTTCTTGAAAAGTGTTTTTGTTGGGTTCTCTCCATTTCAGATTCCCTTTAGTTTTAAAAACTTGAAAAATTCATTGTCCCATTTGGACACAGTTGGAAGAATGGGGGGAAAAAAAACCAATGTGCAGAAGTGAAACTGAGAAAGCAGTGCTAAAATGTAAAACTTGATTGACTATAAGCCAGGTCTCCAGAACTGTATTTAGATATAATAAAAGCATTTGTTCATCTAAATGGTGAGGGATATCAAATGTCTTGTAGAAAACTGCCTGCTGTGTGTGTGTATAGTACTTCACAGCTAATCAAATCTGTCAAAAGTATATTAAGCGTGTTATTTTCTTCAACATATGTATTATGAAGAACTAAATATATATTTACTGTGCTATGTCAAAAACACAAAACATACATTATCACAGTTGGCATTACACTATTTTGAAGTAGTCATGTATGGTTTATTGTTGAGAATTTACTGCAGAGTAAGGAGAAGCACTGATATTGCTAAAAGTCATTCACTTACTTGGAAATCATAGTGTCAGACCTTTCTGTTTTCTAGATGAAAAGAAAAAACAGCTGGAAAATAGAAACTCTCCTTGAACAACAACTCTAGATATCTGCATTATCAGAGTAACTGGAGTTCTCTCTCCTGCAGCAGTAAGTATCACACAGTTTGTCACAAATTAATGAATCATGTAGTACTGACTAATCCTTTCCTCAACCTTTCCTCTACAGTTTGTTTCTAGATGTCAAAGCATCCAAGTAACTTTTAATTTAAAGACAAGGTAGTAAGATAGCTGAAGACTTGTCTGTAAAAGCTATTTCACATGTTTTCCTCATTTATTGCAGGTATGTTCATAAAGAGCAATTCAAAATTAAAATGTTACTTCCCTGGAAATATTCATCATATCCACCGTTGGTGTTTTATCAGCTTTGCACATAGTACAGCTGTGATTTTAGTTCTGTTTTTCCATTATTTCTGACAGTTGTGAAAAATTACCCAACAACTAATTGGAGAACATCACTAATTCTATAGTAAGGAATAATACTGTGTTTTTTCTCACAATCTTGCAAATTAAAGAAGGGCAATCTTTCTGGCTTGCTCTCTTTTTTACCTTTGGCCTCCAAGAACCGCACATCTAAAGACACAATGATATCACCAGAAAATGGGGCTGACACTTATTTTTAAGCTTTAAATGGGGCTTTGGCCAGTGTTCCCAAATGCCAGATCTGCCTGTAATAAAGTTTTCCTCATTCACAACTTGATTGTGGATGGGAGGGCAGACTTGGCTTGGCTTGTATCAATGAGACCTGGATGGGCAAAGGCTAGGGAGTTCCTGTAAAGGAGGTGTACCTATATGGATTTAAGGAGCTGTGCCAAGCAGGATAGAAGTGGGTATTGACATCTGGGAGACTATACAGGGAGACAGAGGCCCTGCTTTGTGGTGAACCATGTACAAGTAGTTGTTTGTGAGGCTGGGGTTTAGGGACAAGGTGTGAGCGCTGCTGATGTATCAGCCTCCCTGTTGCATTTCTACACAAGATGCTGAATCTTGTTTAAAGATTGGTGTTTGAGTATCTTAGATTTTTAGTGTGGGGGGATTTCAACTTATCTTCCCAGGGATAATTTTGTGAGTTCATGGCCACCATGACAACCGTGGGCTTGTCCCAGGTAATCAGAGGCCTGTAGAAGGCCATACATTAGACCTGCTTTTGTTTCAGAGCAGTTGAGATGTGATCTGAGGGTGGGGGACATTTTCATCTAACCCTTTTCAGGGTGAGATTACTGTTTGATTTTCATGGAGTTTGCTGACCCAAAGAGGCCTCTTGGTTTACTAAGGAGCTCTGTGAATAAAGAGGCAGAAGAAACACCTAAAGCAAAGTCTGTGTAAAACAAAGAACAAAAATAACTGAACACGAGTAAGAGCTCAAAGGCAAGACTACATCATAGCAGTAAGAATGGCAAAGTGGACTTAGTTCTCCACTTTTAATGTGTCTGCAGATAGCCACCTGGCAGCTTTATTCAGAGTTAACTAATCGTTACAGAGTAAGTCTGGACTGTGTGTTCTCTTTTGGGGAGAAGATTGTGGAGAAGTGGTTGGACAGCAGCTATAGAGAATCCTGGAGGAAAGAGATTCTGGATCCCAGTCAGTCAGGCTTCAGGCTTGGATATGGGACTGAAGTGCAGTGGTCATCCTAGTGGATGGTCTGTAATGTGGTCATGTCAGAAGGATTGTAGTCCTTCTGGTCCTACTGCATTTGTTGGTGGCTTTCAGTACCATTAATCATGGCATTCTATTGGACCGGCTGTGAGAGTTGGGAGTGGGGGACACTGTTATATGGTGGTTCTCCTGTCTTCTTTTTCTGACTGAAAGGAACTATTTTTTTCAAGAAAGAGCTGCTAGCTATAAAAGGTGCATTTTCCCAACACCTTTATTAGATAAATGTCACTGCTATTCACTGTTTATTATTTTATATCCATTTCAGTTTTATACTTATTAAATAATAATATTTCATGTTATGTTATCATTTCAAGTTTTTTTTAAATATACATTTTCTAAATTCGTATTTTTCTCAAAGTAAAAATTTTGAGATGTACTTTAGTCCAAAATAGGTAAGTTTGCTTTTTCTATATTTTTCAACTTCAGACTGCATCTTATATTCACCAATGTGTAAAAGTAAATTAACTCTAATATGCATATAAGTTTGGAGAATGCTCATCAGATTAATTTATGCTGAAATGCAGACCAAACAAAATGCTAAAGTATCTCTACTCTTCACATGTTTGTAACCATTATTTAGCTTGCTCTCTCATTCATAACATGGTCCCAGTCAATCAAGAACATACTGCATGTGATAAGGTCATGTGCTGTATAAGCCATCTGATTTGCCAATGTGACAAGGGCACTGGGAATAAATAAGATCATCTTAGATTGAAAATAATGCTTTCTGGATCCTATGGATAATACAAATAAATCAAATTACCAATTGCCCTCGGTCTCAGCTTTTGCCCTCTTTATACTAGTCCTTGGAAAAAAAAATCCCAAACAAGTGTGCCTCTTGCCAGTTTTAATTTATGAGTTGAATTTTCTTAGGACTCATTTCTTATCTGTATTCATTGAGTGTGTAAATTCACCAAGTGCGAGAGGTAAGAAAGGTAAATTATTCCTCTTAAATGTCAAAAAATAAGGTGAACTGAAAACAGTTTTCTAGCTTATAGAAAGACAGAAGTTCAGTCAATTTTTATCATGTCAGCTTTAGGCCAGTGGGATTCTGAATTATGTGTAGCCCAACATATTATTCTCAAATGCAAAGAGCCTTGTGTTCTTTATAGCATTTATTCTTGTCAGGCATATAAATTAATATCATGAATCATTCCACAATGCAGAACACTGAAATTGTGAACCTGAATCCATTGTTGCTTCACCAACTACATAATAATATGAATGCTAGCTATGAAAATTAAAACAACAACAACAACAACAAAACCAAAAACAACCTAACCTTCTATGAAGCACTTTCATAAACTTTCAAAGGTCAGTGTATAATGGTGGAGGAACAGGGAAACCCAGGTTCTACTCTATCTTCAGACCTGGAAGCTCAGTGGGGAACTTGGGCTGGTCACACTGTTTCAACCCAACCTACCTCCCAGGGTTAGACCAGAGAAAAATAGGAGGGGTGGAAGTACTACAAAGGCTGCTTTAAAGTCCTGAATGAAAGGTGGGATAGAATTTTTTTTTTTAAGTTATAAATAAATAAACTAATTAATGGTAATAAATAAATGGTCAAAGCCAATGATTATTATTGTAATTATAAAGAGAAATTCTTTTCCACAGCAGAATAAAACAATAAAGTAATGTTCTTAAATAGTTTTCCCCATACTCTTCTGCTAATCATTGAAATGAAGTGCAAGGATAGTATTATGATCAAATACATAATATGAAACAAAAAAAAGAGATTATTTTAAATGTCAAATACAACTTGATTCATCTCTGCAAAATGCAAAAGGGTGTTGTTTTGCATTACAGAGTATTAAACAATTCTGATGTGTTTATTCTCAGGGGAAAACAAAAACTAGCAATTTTTTTCTTCATAGTAGGTTTAGGGTTACAGCATCAGATGGGTCTACAGAAAACCACCAAAAAGTGCTAAACCTTTTTCCCATGACTTCATAAAGAATAGAATAGCCTTTAGTGTAAAAAATAGAACAAAATCCTAAATAACAGTAGTTGTGACTTGTAACCCAGCACTGATGGCAAACAGTTCCCAGTTTACTATCTTTACATTCAACAACCAAACAATACAAATATTCAGTATGCCACCTACCAGTTAGCCATCCTCATGAATTAATCATTCTTTTTTCACAAATTGTCATCATTGCCCAAGAATAATTACAGCTGAATAGGCCTTCACCCCTACACTGCTTTAACAAGAGTTCTGAAGCATGGTTTGATAGGGATTGCATTGTAGCCAAAGAACATGTTATTTGTGCTTATGAGAACACACAGGAATGTCATGATATTCCTATATATAAATCTTACCTTTTAATAATAATAATAATAATAAAAAAAGCTTATGAGAAGTTACTGAGTAAGAAGAAACAGAGCTTTGTCCTAAAGAGGTAGGCCATACTCCAGCAGGTTTTGTTAGACAGAGACAATTGCTTGTTTTAGTACCTAGTTTCTTGTCCCCCAGCCAATATAAATTATTCCAGCAGTAACCATTCAATACTCTTAGAAACCTGGGCTAAATATTTTACTGCCATTTATAATGTTCTTCCAAGCAATAATCCATGGACCTTGTCACTAGATGACTTCCTCCTGAAATTGCCCCCAGTTTTGCCTTCATAAATTCAAAAGTTAATCTCTCAATTAAAATATGGTAAGGCACCTGGCTCTGATTTAATTATGCCAGAATTTTAAAAATCTAACCTAGTTTGGTAGACTGGGCCCTCTTTTCACTATATAAATAGTTCCTTGAATATATAAATAGTTCCCTGAATATTCCTAGCTAAATTTGATCACTCTTCCAATCTATAAAATGGGTGATAATGGGGACCCTGCCAATTATCAGTCAATTAGCTTGGTATCCTCAATTAGCAATTTGTATGTCAGATTTCTGTACAACAAACATCTGGATTGGATTCACATGGAAAACATTTTGGCTTCAGGCAGGATTTAGGCCTATTTATTCCACAGAGATCCAATGTGCAATATTACAACACTTAGCCAAAAAATGTACCAATCCTGCCAAAGGTGTCTTATAAGTCAAATGTATAAATTTAAAAGCTGCTTTTGTCTCTGTTCCCTATGAGTATTTTAGGGGAAGCACATCTCTTCTATAATGGACCATTGGCTCTTTAAGCTGCTAATAGCTTTGCATTGCAGCATCTCCACCCAAATTAAAGGCAATTACAATGGTGATCTAAATGATCCTATCCCTGCATTCAAAGGTGTAAGACAAGGAAGTATTTTAGCTCCTCTTTGTTTAATCTGTATATAAACAATATTGTTGATGTCTTTAAAAAGCCAGAATTCCATCCCCCTTTCCTAGCTCGTTGGCCAATCTTCATACTAGGGGTGGCGGATATTGCTATTGTATTAACTATTTCTATTATTTCAGAGTGCTTATGAAGATATCTTCAAACCTTATCTCTATTGTTCCAAAGAAATCCTTGAAATTCATTACTCAAAAATGAAGGCTCTAGTGTTTTTGAGGAAATGCTTTAATACTCCTCCCAGATGGAACATTAATGGGAGTTTTATAGAGCAGGTCAAAACCTTTAAATATCCACATTCAATCTTCCACTTGCTGGGTTAACCAAATGTGAAAGCTTAATACAACATCCTTTGCATTATTAAATATGCAAGCTCTAATGCTCATAACTATGTCCTAGCAGCAATAAAACTTCATAAGGACAAACATTTGGGCCAATTGTTACATGGCTCCCCATTGTGTTTATACAAAAAGAGGTATTGTGCTTGGAAGCTATTCAAACAAAATTCTTAAAATCCCTGATTTCAATGACACACTTAGAATTAGGCTGCTTATTCTTAGGGGATCATCTGAGGCTATATCATCTTAGATTCTGACTAAAGCAAACCTTATGGGGATCCTCCCTGGTCTACCTTACCTTGTTTGATGAGTATAATTCATCTTTAAGAAGATGGAAGTGAATAGATCTTACAAGATTGACAACAGATTATTGAACTGATATATTTATTTCAATATAATAAACTATTGGCAAATGTGAGAAGGACTGGATGTTGTTTGTATCAAAATAATCAATCTTTTATGCCACTTCAACCCAGATGTTGTCTTTGGGACAGTGCTTAACCACTCTGCTATTTCAGCAATGCTGGTAAATGGGGGCATAGAAGCATTACAGTGCATGCTAGAAAGAGGGTGGGGAGGGGGGTATTAGCTGCTTACTGTGCCTCATGTATCTGCATTTTAATGATTTAACTTAACTTTGTGGAAGCACACACTCTCTCTCTGTATGTCGCTCTGCAGTGAGATGGGCGGTGACAAATTTGGAATATAAACAAACAAACAAACAAACAAACAAACATACATACAGTGCATTTGGAAAGTATTCAGACCCCTTCATGTTTTTCAATTTTGTTATGTTGAAGCCTGATACTACAGTCGTTCAAATTCATTTTTTTTCTCATTAATCTACACTCAGTACCCCGTAATGACAAAGTGAAAACAGAATTTTAGAAATGTCTGTAAATTTATTAAAAAGACAAAACTGAAATATCACATGTATTTAAGTATTCAGACCCTTTACTCAGTACTTTGTTGAAGCACCTTTGGCAGCAATTACAGCGAGTCTTTTTTGGTATGACGTGACAAGCTTTGCACACCTGGATTGGGGGATTTTCTGCCATTCTTCTTTGTAAATCCTCTAAAGCTCAATCAGGTTGGATGGGGACCATTGGTGGACAGCCATTTTCAGGTCTCTCCAAAGATGTTCAATAGGGTTCAAGTCAGGGCTCTGGCTGGGCCACTCTAGGACATTCACAGAGTTGTTCCTAAGCCATTCCTGTGTTGTCTTGGCTGTGTGCTTAGGATCGTTATCATGTTGGAAGATGAACCTTCGGCCAAGTCTGAGGTCCTGAGCACTGTGAAACAGGTTTTCACTGAGGATATCTCTGTACTTTTCTCCATTCAGCTTTCCCTCAACCCTGACCAGTCTCCCAGTCCCTGCTGCTGAAAAACACCCCCACAGCATGATGCTGTGACCACTATGCTTCAACTGTTGGGATGGTATTGGGCAGGTGATGAGCGGTGCCTGGTTTCCTCCAGACATAACATTTAGAATTGACGCCAAACAGTTCAATCTTGGTTTCATCAGACCAGAGAATTTTGTTCCTTGCAGTCTGAGAGTCCTTCAGATGCTTTTTTGCAAACTCCAAGTGGGTTTTCATGTGTTTTGCACTGAGGAGAGGCTTCCATCTAGCCACTCTGCCATAAAGGCCAGATCGGTGGAGGGCTGCAGTGATGGTTGTCCTTCTGGAACTTTGTCCCATCTCCACACAGGATCTCTGGAGCTCAGTCAGAGTGATCATCGGGTTCTTGGTCACCTCTCTTACTGAGGCTCTTCTCCCCTGATTGCTCAGTCTGGCCGGGAGACCAGCTCTTGGAAGAGTCCTGGTTGTGCCAAACTTCTTCCATTTGAGAATTATGGAGGCCACTGTGCTCTTGGGAACCTTCAGTGCAGCAGAAATTTTTTCGTAGCCTTCCCTTGATCTGTGCTTTGCAATAATCCTGTCTCTGAACTCTGCAGGCAGTTCCTTTGACCTCATGGCTTTTGCTCTGACACAGTATGCATTGTCAGCTGTGAGGCCTCCTATGTTAATGTTTATATTTGTATGAATATATATGTGCATGTGTGTGTATGTACTGTATGTGTGTGCATGAGTGTGTGTGTGTATCCACACGCACACCCCAAAGAGTGATTGGCAATTGAAGAGAAAGATGGAAGGGCACGCAGCAGTAGAGGAATTGTCCAATGGACAATTGTAGTCTGAGTGTCTTGCAACTGCTGCTAAAGTGTCCTAGACAGGATTTTCTTAACCTGGTTTAGAGTTGAGCCAGCATAAGCACAGGTCAAAACAGCTTAAATGCTAAGTGTGCCCAGGGTCTGCAGGATAGCCACGCAAGGCCAGGAAAAGACACAAGGTGACAAGTGCTGCATACATGCCCACATGCATTCCAAATAAAATTTTGTCCTTCAAATTGGGACTTCTGCACAGATGAGAAGTACACTGATAAGCATCACTGGATGAAGAGGTTCTTTCCTGTTCACACCATCTGAGATCCTTTACCAAGAGTCAGAAAGGACTGAACCAGAAATCTTATGGATGCAAAGTACTGTATGCATCGATGTGAGAGCTAGAGCGAAAGGGGTTAAGCACATACTCTTATCCCCAGAGCAGAGAGGAAAAGATAAGAGAATGAGACTGGCACCTCCCTAAGGAATGTAGGATGTTTGGGGGTGACCCTGGGAATTGCTCTCACTCTGAGAAGATTTCTGTAACGGGAGTGAATCCAATAAACCTTCCTGGATTGAATCTGTATTGTCTCCTGGAGTTTCATGGGCTAATCCTGACAATCTACCACTGAATTACTTACATCTCTTCCATCCCCTTAAATATCTTGTACTCATGTTAACTTGGCAAATTGGTTTTCTATTGCGAGCAGATTAACACCTGGCTGCACTAAGCCTTTATCTACTTCAGTAAAATAACAAAAAAGTAATATTCATTTCAGATTCATATCACAGTTCTATATATTTATAAATGCATTTCCCCTGTTTCTGCAATTATTTATTAATTTTAAAAGGATCACTATGATTTATATTTAAATATCAGAACAGCTTTTTTTTAAAAAAAATGTTTCTTCTTCATTTCCACCCCCCCAAATGTATAGTGTAACCAATGTTGGTAGGTGTGACAGATCAACCCTATTTCTTCTAGGCCAAAGGCCCCAAAAATTATTAAACCACCTGCCTATGTGCATATCTTTCAACGGGAAACTGCAGCTGGTCTAGAGAAGCAAAGCTCCCTTTTATTTATGTAGAGAAATGAAGATATAACAATGGAAGGTGACACAAACTCATCAGGGATGCTTTAGGCCTAGTGGGATTTTTGTTTTGTTTTGTTCTGCCTTTACTCTGAGAGGGGTGAAAAATTTCATCAGAGCAGCAGGGGAACACGAAGCTACATCTATTTTGCTGCCTTGTTTTCACAGCTGTAAACATCACCTCTAACCAAAGGTGGCTAGTAATGAGGACTGGATATGAGAAATATAGATAATTTCAGAAGAAGGGCATTTCTGAAGCAGAAAAATATGTGACAGGTGGCAAGCCCTGTAAAAATTTAATTCATATCATGTCCTTTTTATCTAAATGTAAAGGTATGAGCCAAAAATATTTATAAAAATCATTGTAAAAAATTGAGAAAGGAACAAAGTAATATTTAAAAAAGAAGAGAAGGTTGTTGTGCTGTTCATTTCAGCAAAGCATTGTTTTTTGGCTATATAAGATGTGCAAAATCCAAAATGATATTTCCACATTTCTTATCTGCACTAAACAATGAAAGCAAGAGAGAAATATTGTTGCATAGATCTGCATCATGTTCTTTTGCACACTCAGTATACTAATTTCACTGAGGTACTTATCTGAGGAGGGATATTGTGCAACTTTCCAATGCTTGGTCAGGGGATCAGCATTGCAACCCCATGCTGCTATGTTCTAGAGATTTTAAATTCAGGGTGCCAGTTCAGGAAGAGACATTTAATCATACTTGAGGATATAATCTCACTCTTCATTAATATGGACAAGAATAAACATTCCCAGGTATATTCTATAGTGCATATTGGTCTGGATTTAGTTAATATACCACTCAATTTCTCTAGTATCAACTGCACAAATGATATATCTAATTACATAAATGTATGTGTCAGCAGTAACATAATATCAGTCTTCTTTTCTTTCTAAAGTATCTTCAAATCAGAAACAAATTTTACTTACTCATTTAATCAATTTATAGGCAACCTCAATTGGAATTGCAACTCTAGATGGCTCATAAAGTATAAGTAATTAGGATTAACCCCCCTCCCCTGCCTCCAAGTCCTGCTGGGCTGCCTCATTGTTGTGTGTATGCATGTACATTACTGAGACAGATGCAAAAAGAACTTTGAGACTGTAGCAAAATATGAATATGCTGGAGGCAGATGATCACTTTAGTGACAGTGGCAAAGGCATACATTCATACTGCATGGGAGAAGGCAATGGTAAACCACTCCTGTATTTTTACCAAGAAAACCATATGGATGTAAAATATAAAACGGTTGATGATGTAGTGTCAGATGATGGACCCCCCAAGTCAGATGGCACTCAACATGCTACTGAGGAAATGCTGAGGTTCTTTTGGAGTACTTTCAGTGTTTATGACATGGCTAGATTAAAGCTTTTGGGATGTCAGGTTGGATGTTGCCATACAGGAAAAGAAAATCTGAAGCTGCAAAGACAGAATTACAGGAGGAACATGGAATGTAAGAAGTGTGAACATGGGAAAGCTCAACACAGTGAAAGATAAAATAAAACAACTACAAATTAACACCTTAGGCATTAGCGAATTGAGGTGGACTGGGATTGGACACTTTAGGCCAGAAGATCACAGTGTTTATTACTCAGAACATGAAAAACAAAGAAGGAACAACATTGCTTTGGCTACCATGCAATCAATGACCAAATAATATCAGTTAGACTTCATGGACAACCCTTTACTACAACAATCATTCATGTTTATGCTCCAACCACTGATGCAGAAGAGAAGGAGGTTAATGAGTTTTATGAACAAGTTCAATGTGAAATTGACAAAACGTGCAAGCAATATGCGCTGCTTGTGGCTGGACACTGGAATGCCAAAGTTGAAACAACAGTAGAAGTCAATCTACATTCCAATACCAAAAAGAGAAGACTTAACAGAGTGTGAAAACTACCAGACTTCTAAGTGAGGAAAAATTGTGAACTAGATGTCTTTGTATGAGCGGAGATGACAATGTGGTGATGACTAATGGGCTGGCAGCAAGCTTGGTCCAATAGAACCTCTCTGGGCAAGGAGAGGACAAAAGATTGCCTACTTGTGCTCTGGATGGCTGCTCCTTGTGAGAAAACTGCAGGATAACAGTTATCCCACGGGTCTGAGTGCTGGGACACAATGGAAGCAATCAAGTCCTCAACCATGGTGGAACCTTTAAGGACACTGGGTTTGACCACCTCACTTTCTAATCACCTTTGGATTTATAATTACTTTACAATTAAAAAAGGTCTTAAAAACAACAAGTTAGACAATGTACCTGGTGTGTAGAACTTCATTCCAAAATAGAAGAAAAGCTAAGTAGCAGTTTAAAGAAGTTAAAGAATATAAAACAAATGGCAAAAAGCTAAATAAGAATATAATTTAAGAAAGTTTTAAACAGATTAAGGGATCAGATGAATTTGGAATATCAGAACTTTTTCTAAGATTTTTTTTTTAATTGAGTAAACAAAACAACATTTCTGTGGGAACACAAATTGTTTAGGCTATTAGGAAAGAGATTATTGGTTGAAAGTTGAAAACAAAGCAATAATGAAACTTGACACTTTGTGACTATAGAAATGGGCCACTAGAGGGGACTAAAGTTCCAGCCAGGAAAAAGAAAAGTGAAATCTACAAAATGAGAAACAAAGGTTTCTCATTTCAAATGATTTTTGAAGAAATGGGAGAGACATCTATAACTAATTTGACACCAATAATCTCTGCACCTGCAAATGTATTTTTTCAAGAAAATTATAAGGAAGTAAAGATGTGACAGGCAACAATACGGAAGAATTTATGGATAGACAGGATGAAGAGGGGATGCAAATTCTAGCTGATGGAGAAACATTGGAAAACAAAACAAAAAAAATTGAGGATTAGAAAACAGATGACAGAGTGGAAATACAAATGATAAAACAAGAGGTAAAAAAGGACCTGGGCAAGGGCTTATTTTTGGATTTACAAAAGACAGTTTCTAAAAACTTGAAGAAATCTTTGAAATGGGAGAAAAAATGTCTGAATGAAGATTCAACCCTACAACAGCAACTTGATAAATTAAAGATTAAACTTGTTAAAAGCAAAAGAAAGAAATATAAAATTGACTTGCTTGATCAGGGCTAAAATAAGAAATATTTTTATAAAATTCTGGAAATGCTTTATGGACTTTTTGCCAACATTTGGACAGAAATGACAATGATTTCTGGATTTGTGGACAGATAAGGGGTGGGGGTTGTGGGAAGAAGTGAACCATTATATAATTTCATATAGAGTGGGGAACTATTTATTTGCCTGTACTTGTTGCAAGGAAGATCAGGAGTCACTTCTTTAAATATTCTTTTTTTCTCTTTCTCTTCTCTTTTCTTTTTTGCACTTCGTATTTCTTTTTCTTTTATTCCTTTAATTCTTCTGATTTCAGTTTGTATTATCTTTTAGTATTGTAAAACTCTTTAATAAAAAGTATTTTTAAAAAAGAGTATGCAAACTATTGTACAATATCCTTAATTTCACATGCTAGCAAAACAACGCTTAGGATCATCCAACACAGATTTGAGTCCTACATGGAAAAAGAGATGCCAGATGTTCAAGCTGGTTTTAGAAAAGGAAGGAAGAACATGAGGCATTTTTGCTGATGCATACTGGATAATTGAGAAAGCCAAAGGATACCAAAAACAAGTCAATATGTGCTTTATTGATTATAGAAAGGCCTTTGGTTGTGTCAATCACCTTAAGCTGTGGAATTTACTCAGGAAAAAGGAAATCCCAGAACATCTCATTGTCTTCATTAGAAACGTATATACAGATTAGGAAGCCTCAGTATGGACAGAACATAGTGAAACAGACTGGCTCTAGGTTGGCAAAAGAGTGCAACAAGGCTGTATCCTCTCCCCTTATTTATTCAACCTATATGCTGAATATATATTAAGTGAAGCTGGATTGGAACAAGATGAGCATACTTTTAAAACTAGGGGAAGAAACATCAATAACCTGCACTATGCTGATGATACTACCTTGATTGCCAAAAATACAAAGAATCTGCAAGTTCTAGTATTAAAAGTCAAGGAGCACAGTAAAAAAATGGGATGAGAATTAAATACAAAGACCAAACTAATGACAACAGATAGCACAATCAGCCTTAGAACTGACAATGAAGATACCAAAGTGGTGGATAGCTTCTGCCTCTTAAAATCAACCATCAACAATAAAGGAACAAACAGTCAAGACTAGCACTTGGTACAGAACAGTGAAACATCTTGGGAAAAAAAAAAATTCAAATGCCATGATGTCTGTATACCTACATAGATCAGAACTGTGCCAGCCATGGTATTCCCTGTGACAGTCTATGGAAGCAAAAGTTGGACTTCGAAGAAGTAGAATAGAAAGAGTATTGATGCTTTGAACTTTGGTGTTGGAGAAGGCTCCTGAGAATACCATGGAGAGTTAATAACACAATGGATCATTGAAGAAATCAACTTCTCACTCAAGGGCCAAATGACCAGGCTCAAATTACCCTACTTTGTACACATTATGCAAAGATCTAGCTGTCTGGAGAAGGTTTTGATGCTGGGAAAGGTGGAAGGAAAGAGAAGACGATAACCAGCAGCAAGGTAGATGGACTCAGTTACAATGGTGATGATTGGAAGACATGAAAGACCAGGTTAGTAACAGATTGTTATAAAGAAATCTATGTGGTCACTAAGTCAACAATGACTTGATGGCACATAATCAATAAATCAATTAGGATTAAAACAACAAGGTAAGGCAATCAAGCTAATAAAAGTAATATTGGTAAGCCCATGTCAGGCAAATCATACAATATAAGTCCACAAGTGGGATCACAAGCCATCCTGCCACAAGACTGCTGAAAATGGTCTTCAAGCCTTTCTGAAAACAGAACAGGATCAGAGACATATAGACTTCAAGGGAAATGCTGTTTCAGAGGGAAGGGAAGAGAAGGTCTGTCTCCAAGGTCCAGCAAGATGGGATTGATTCATTAATGAGACCAGGAACATGGTGACCTTGCGAGATCTTATCAAATGAATACAAACAACTGGAGAAAGGCAATGTTAATGCAGGCCTTAAACCATGAAGGGCTTTATAGATGACAACCAGGACCTTGAACTTGCATCTGGTAATCAACTAGTAACCAATGCAGGTGATGAAGTGGAAATGTTACATGGACAAATGCATACATTGGATACTAATGTATATTTACATTATATCCTAGTGGAAGAACAATGGTTTCTTGTATTTCCTATAGAAATACAAGTTGGTTGAGAAAATGGAAACACTAGAACAAAGGCAACTATCCTGAACAGAAACAGAATGTCCATAATCCAGTGGCAGAAGGTTTAAGGTTCAGATATCTTCAGAGGGGATAGTAAAATTCATATTCAATGGAACTATCTAATTTGGTATAAAGCAGCTCCTATATTTCAGTATTGCAATACCCCTATAGACAATGTAAGAGAATACAAGTAAGCACTGTTTTTTCATTTCAGTTTAGGGGTTAGCAAAACACCCATTTACAATACATTTAAGTAACAATGAAGTAACTGCTGAAATTAATGCAGAAATAATTAACTGGTGAATTTAATGAAGAAATACAACACATGATAAGGTAGACATGGATACATCACTTATTAAAGTCACAATAAAAGCAGATCTGGACTTGACACAGAATTTAACTTCTCTGTCACACTAACTGATGACATTAAGTATCCATGAAAAAGATAACCATTAAAATGTAGTGAAAAATTTAGTTCCTCTTGATTAATGAGAGAAATAGCCACATATTCTTTTGAGCCACTTTATTTCTTTAGGACAAGTTATATTCCTTTGTTCTTCCAAGGAAAGGAAAGGAAAGGAGAGGAGAGGAGAGGAGAGGAGAGGAGAGGAGAGGAGAGGAGAGGAGAGGAGAGGAGAGGAGAGGAGAGGAGAGGAGAGGGGAGGAGAGGAGAGGGGAGGGGAGGGGAGGGGAGGGGAGGGGAGGGGAGGGGAGGGGGAGGGGGAGGGGAAGGAAAGGAAAGGAAAGGAAAGGAAAGGAAAGGAAAGGAAAGGAAAGGAAAGGAAAGGAAAGGAATGGAAAGGAAAGGAAAGGAAAGGAAAGGGCTAACTTTTTATCATAATGTGTAGTAATGATTAGTTCCAACCGTAACTGCTTTTATTTATTCTATAAAAGTTCATAAGAATAGGGTAAATCATTACTGTTGAGTAAGCACATTCTAAAGAATAAACTTCTTAGCTCTTGCTCTTTCTAACCCCATCTCCTTAAATAAAATAAGTTGCTAAAAAGGTTAGTAAAACAATTCCAGAGGGTATAGATTTTACTTACTGGGCCTCACATTATTTTTCCTGTGTTTCTTTTATATTACAGACTTAATCTTTTTTTAAAAAAAATTATGTACTGCTTTATTCATTTCATTTCTATGGCCAATTAAACATTAAAAACGTCAATTAAGCATTATTTCAGTTAATATTTTTGTTGGAATCAGGCTGATGTATTGTCAGCCAAAATAAGAGATGCTATCCTAAATACATAGGTTTGTATCCAGACTTAATATTTCTTAGAAAGACTTACTGAATTAAATTTGGTCAAAAGTTAGCATGACTAACTTAAGTTTGGATCCCATCCACATCCATTTACCTATAGTCAATTCTAGCCTTTTTCTCTCCTGGTATTCCTCATGTTTTAACATGATCAGAGATACACCATTGGCAAGGCAATATAAATAAGGGCTGCTGCGATTCTGAATCACTCCATCTGTTCGTTTCTTTTCCTCTCCTCATCATTATCTGGAAGCTATGGCCACTGTGAAAGAATTGGAAGATAAGACCATACCTGTAAAAGAGACCAACTACCATCGTTTGTCTGTATCTGAAATAATAGTCCCAATAACGGATGGAGGGTAGGGAATGGGATGCATAAGAATTAGAGTTACATATCTCTCTTCAGTGAAGCTCAAAGTTAGGTTGGAGAGACTTGCAAAGTTCTGCTATATTTAATTTTTTCCCACATGCACTATTCTGAAATGCATTATGCTAGATAGATTTCTCTTCACCAAAAATAGGCAGTAGAAATGGAAACAGGAAAAGTTGCATACTTTACCCTAGCCAAGTGAAGAAGAGGTAATGAAAAGATATTTCACAGATCAGTATTGTTCAAACATAAGATGGAGGGTGTCCCCACTTCCCATTAACTTCCAATGTAATAAAGAATAAAGAAAGCAAAAGCATAAAAGGATTACCATTTTAATGAGTATAAGAAAAGACCTTTTGGGTATGGAGGGTTGACGCATGGAAACACATGGATAAATGAAAAGCACTTTTTAAATCCAGACTTTAACATATATACTCCAATTGTTCCTGGGTGATCACTGCCCATTTCTAAGCTACAGATCAATTAAATGCCAAGCTCCATGACTCTTATCACATGTTCATCATGAAGACAGGCAACAGGGAGCCTCAATTGCCCCAGCCCACTTCTCCTGGGTAGAAGCTAATGGACTAGAGCTCAATGCCTGCTTCTATCTTCTCTTCTCTCAAGCCACCCAGCAATACAAGATAGGAGAAGGACTCTT
Source organism: Liasis olivaceus (assembly GCA_030867105.1). Taxonomy (NCBI): domain Eukaryota; kingdom Metazoa; phylum Chordata; class Lepidosauria; order Squamata; family Pythonidae; genus Liasis; species Liasis olivaceus. The sequence continues at coordinate 55,798,455 of CM061351.1, read as the reverse complement.
TCCTTTTCTGGTTCTTCAGGATGCTCATAGGACTAGCTCAGATGGGACCAGGGGACCTGCCAAACAGCAGTCAAATGAAACAAATGAACAAATCATATGATCAGGACTGCCTTTATTAATTAACAGATTTGAATAAATGAAAAATGATATACTGTATTTATCGGCTTATAACATGCACAGGCATATAACATGCATCTTAATTTTAAGAAGGAAGTTTGAGTAAAAAAACTTAAATTTAAAATAAATGACTTGGAAGCAAAGTAAAGTGGATTGGGGGGTACAGTAATTTATTATTAGGGTATGTCTCCTCTGTTTGCAGTCTTCAGTTATATCACCTGTGCGGTCCAGCACTCAGTGTGTCAGACCAAAGTGCCGGCACTTTGCTCTGACTCATTACTACACGCCAGAATGCTGCAAAGAGAGGAGGGAAGCTCGCGGTACATCCAGCACATAGTAATGAGTCAGAGCAAAGCACCGGCACTTTGCTCTCACACACTGAGTACCAGACTATGCGGGTGATGTTACTAAAGACTGCAAACAGAGTAAGGATGGTTTAAGTGCCATCAGTTGGAAGAGGTGGGAAGCCCACAGTTGCAGCCCTGGTTACAGCCCTGGCTCAAAAGAAGGCTCCACTCTCCACGCCCTGACGCTTGAGGTGAGAAACCGCAGGGCTTATACATCAGCATATAACATGCACATCAGCGTATAACACACAGCTAGGATTTCAGCCCCAAATTTTAAGGAAAAAAGTTTGTGTTATATACTGATAAATACGGTATCTATGACAAATTAAGGTGTAAGAACAACAAAAATCCTATTCAGTCCTCTAGCGGGTCACTGACTGCCAGAAGCATAGTCAAGAAGCAGTAAAAGCTGCATGGAACAGCTGGACAGTCTTGTAAGTCTCTGAATTCACCTTTAGTCAATATTGCATTCTGATACCAGAAGAGTGGCTGCACTGTACCACATAATGTAGCATCAGTTGTGTTCCCCCTCAATTTTCCATTCTTATTTGGGAAACAAGTTAAAGCATAGCCCAGAGAATTGTCCTGGAAACCCGTTCTATGGTAAGCATAGCCTATTAAGCATGGAGGTTCTTTTTTTCCTCTCCTAAAACTCAAAAAGCAAAGCTTCTAGTGAAAGAAGAGCTATTTATCAGTGGAAGCAGAATTTTATCCAAACTTCCTGGAAAGAATATAGCAAAAGGCAAGTAAATAAACTGGTCTTAAGAAGAAGGAGCTTGTTTGCTTTTTGCTTTGTACAATAAGACACAATTTCACCAGGTGTTCATGAAGTAAAATCTTGCACATCAATACTTGCTATCTTTTATGGGTCACTTTCCTGTTGGATATAGTACTCATCAATACATGTATGCTTCAGTTGTAATAAACATGCGTACTTCATATGCTGAGACTAGTTCTTTTTATGTTCTTTCTTGATAAAATGACATTATACTCAAGAAAGTAAAGAAGTCAGGTCAAGAGTTGCTTAAATAATATCAAAGACATAATATAGTATTATAGAATTTAGATGGAAAAAAGATTGTCAGCCTATGAGCAGGGATGAGTGTGTTTTATTCATGTTCAGAGCCTAGTTTTGTTACTGTTATTTTCAATTCTATTATAAATAATAAAGTAGATTGATGTTGAAAAAGCAAAATGCAGAAAGCACTGTGCAAGAGATAATGATTCATGGAATACCAGGCTCATTTTGAAACCAAGATGTGGATGGTTATTTTTAAGGTTTAATTTTCACGTGTTGATGGAAGAAACAATATAAGGATGAAAACTGTATAATGAGGGGATGTACAGAATCCATTTTCTTGAAAGGTTAAACTCATTTCTCAAAATTATTTTGGCTTTATTTAAAAAATATAAACTGTTTTATCAAAAAGGGAGTTCCCAAATTCATTTCAGCTTTTTTAAAAAAACACAAGGGAAAACTTACAAAACTGCCGCGACAGACAGAACTTCAAGGACCAGTCATACATCCATTTTCAGCTCCACCATAACTTTGAATGGTCACTGAATGAATGGATATAAGTCGAGGACTACCTGGACTTCAGTTTGCCAGTGTTCTGATATAGAAAATCTGTCAGGTAACAACAAATTAATTTTTATGTTACATTACTTATTCAGGATTGTTGTATACTTTTTCCAATTTCCTTATGAAACCAAATGAAAGAATATTGCCATCAGAGAGAGTAATATGCAGCAATTTGACTATAATATCTCCAACACAATCTAGAAGACTTTGTTATAAAGCAATTTTAATGTAGTACCATCAATTACTTTAAATTCTTGACTTGCCAAAATATTTAAATCCTTTTTAATCCAAGCTGATTTATCAAGTTCAAATCCCAAATCCTATTACCAAACTTTTAAAAACTTTCAGGAGAACCTGTTGTACTTAATATAAGACCTGTGTAACACTGAAATGATTCATCTGATGTTAAATAACATTTGTACATATTATTCTTCAAACACTTTTAAAGTTCCAGATATGAAAGATCTCATGAGCATAAGAAAAATATTGCACTTGTCTCATTTAAAACCATTTGAACTTGTAAGCAATTATTTTGTAAAATATTGTATATGCAGTAGAAATAGGATTCCCATCAATTAACCAGGCACTAATCCTATAAAGTCTTGTATGTTCCCATTCCTTGAACTGATTGCACTTTTGGGGGTTTAAAATGTGTATGATTGAGGAATAAGAGAAGAAGGGAAGTATTGGGGCCAGAGTCTGTCTCCACTTTTTTAAAGAAAAAAAAAATCTATGGCCAGCTTCAAATATCTATAGTATATAATACCAAATATCACGGATGCCTTTGAAGATTAACCAGTGGCAACAACTTGGGAGAGATGGGGCTCATCCCTGCTGCCTGACTGCTGAATTTTAAACTATTTTGTAACACTTAAAGGGGTCTCTCTCTCTCTCTCTCTCTCTCTCTCCCCCTCCCTCCCTCCTTCCTACCCCATCTCTATCTTGGTTGCTTGGTGGATTTTTTTTTTTTTTTTGCACTTCCTGCTGGAAGCAGGGATATGCATACGCATTTACTTATGAGACAGAATACAGTGGTACCTCGGGTTACAAACGCCCTTCCTTACGAATTTTTCACGATACGATCAGCTCCGGCCCCAAAAATTTACCTCGCCGTGCGACCTCCGCCCCGCGCTACGAACCGGATCCACGGCCATTTGCCCTGCTGCCACGCGGTCGCGGCTTCCTGTGGGCGAGATCGCGGTAGCAAGGAGACGTTCGGTGAGGCTTGTGGTGTGTTTTGTGGCGTTTGGAAGGTTTTTGGTGTGCTTGTCAGCATGGCTCCAAAGAAAATGCAGAGCCGTATGTATTTACATTGAACCTTATGGGGAAATTTGCCTCGTGGCGCGACCAAATTCGGAGGGCGGATTAGCCGTATTTACATTGAACCTTATGGGGAAATTTGCCTCGTGGCGCGACCAAATTCGGAGGGCGGAAAGGATTAACCGTATTTACATTGAACCTTATGGGGAAATTTGCCTCGCGACGCGACCAAATTCGGAAGCCAGAATGGATTAACCGTATTTACATTGAACCTTATGGGAAAATTTGTCTCGCAGTGCGACCAAATCAAGTTGCCATCAGAGTCACGGAACGGATTAAGTTCGTAACGCAAGGTACCATTGTAGTTGGTATATGCAGCTGGGAATCAATTTTATACATGGAGAGAGAGTAGTACAGTTTAGAAAGAAATTCAAGATTAGGTATGTGGTTATGTGAGTGTATAAGGGGTATCTAGAGATTCCTACAGACCAAAACAAACATATATACAAGGAAAAATAGGTTTCCATGAAATTGTCAGAAAAAAGGAAAGGAAAATGCTTGAAAATGGATTGATATGCATCTTGGTTAACTGGCAGTTTTTGTGCTTGTGTCCATCTTTTGATTCAACTAATTTCTATATAAACTGAATAAATAAATACATAAATTTCACAGGACAATCGCTTGCCTATGCCCTAAGAGGACCCAGAATATTTAATTTTAAGACTTGAGAATAATAATTTAATGAAGTGCTGAGAATTATTTGAACGCCTTGTTTAATTCTATCTCATTCTTGGCACTTCATCAAATTATTATTCTTCAGAATTTTCTCAATGAAACCATGAGAGATTAAGTAGTGCATACTGTAACTTAGTGCTGTTGTGTAGATGGACCATAAAGGTTGGGAAGAAAAGGCAATAACTGATAGAAAAGATGTCACTTTTTTCCAGCTGCCCTCCTACCAGCAAACTTAGATAAGAGTATTAGCTGTATTTGGAATAATGCTGATTATTTTACAGTCATTGGCCTCCACAATTCTAATAATAAACTGAGAACATTCCTTGCAAACCATTAGCAATATTCTAAAAGGCTAGATGAATAAAAGACTCCATAATTTTACTTTATTGTTGAATGGACTGAGCTTCCAGTTAATGAGAGTAAACTAGCTGTAAAATGATTGTTTGTATTTTATAATGCAAAACCCAGAGTGAAAGAGTTTCTTTTTCTTGATTTGTTTTTCTTTTTCTGTGATGCTTGAAAAATGTATTATCTACACTCTACTGGTAAGCATGTAGCTAATTAACTACAGACCAGGAACTTGAGTGTTCTGGCCAATTAACACATATTACATTCAGAAGGTTACTTTCAAGCCAGCTATGCATACTCCCACTACATTAAGCATTAGAAGTAAATGAGCTTGAGGTCAAAAGAAATGATTCTGCACAAGTTTTGTTTTGTTTTTTTTAATTTGACTACATTAATACTGCCATGTCTGCAAGGTAGATGTGTGTGTGCATTGAAGGAGGGCAACAAAAACAAACAAACAAAAATGGGAGAACCAATTAGATGTGGCACTTTCAGAAGTCTTTTTACTTCAATATCAATTCTAGAAAGAGTTAAAAAAGACTATATTTGCTTCCCTTCTTTTTAAAATCTATATTAATTCCATTGTTTAAACTTTGTCTAGAAGCAAGTTTCACTATCCAATGTTGAAAAATAAATCCATATCCATCCCCCTTTTATGCCAATGATGCAGTCAAGCAAGTAAGTCTAGCAGCATTTGGTAGTAAAGCTATTCCAAAACAAAAGTTGTTTTATTTACTAAAAGGCATAGTAATTGCTTTCACAGTTGGAAAATAAATGCTTTCCATGAACAAAGGAAGGGCTTCAAATATGTAGGGGCTTTATTCCAATCAACTGAAGCTTGAAAGAAACAAACAAAATATATTATTTTGGGGGGGAGATGGGCGGGGGAGAAATCCAACAATAAATAAATAAATAAAATTATTGTCTGATCTAAAAAGACTAATCAATTCCATACCTTGGTTTGCTACTGTTCTGGCAATAATTTTGTTCCAACTGTAGTAAAAGTATTCAGGGCTAAGGTTTTGAACCTTTGTTCTATGGAGCATAGTTCTGTATTTAGAAAAATATAAGAGCCTTAGAAGTAACCCAACCTAAATTCTTAAGAACAATGTTTAAGAACCTTTGATGTGGTCAAATATTCTTCTGAATTTGGCTAAAATTAAGGATCCTTGGCCCAGTTAGTCTGGGTTGATAAATTTCTTTCTTGGAAAGAAAGCCTTGAGTTTAAGTTATCATGCCTGTCACCTCAATTTTTGATGATACTGGCCACACAGAATGTTTTGCTACCCAATTCCAAAATCACGTTTGCTCTTTGTTTAGATAGGGCAATGCAAAATGGCATATTGCTTTGTTATTGCTGCCTTTGTATCAAGCTCGGCATTCTGAATTAATAAAATCCTTGTTAACTAACTGCTTAGGCCAGACTGAAGAAAACACTTTCTTTTTTTGATTGTACATCAGTCTATAGAAATATCTAGAACAGTCACCAAATTTTATTTCATTGGAATTGCCTTAAGAAAGTCCTGGGTTTAGTCTGGAAATAACTGATTTACTGATGTTCGGATGTTTCATAATCCCCTTTATGGTTTTGTTTTTGTTGTGCTGATATTTATTTTAGATTTATTGACTGGAGATTAATTGTGTTAATTTATGGTAAAATTATATTTCCCCCAAATTTGGAATTTATCTATAGAGGAAGCAGTTAGGATCTATCATGCTTGATTGTTGCAAAACTTTTTGCTATTTGTTCTTGGAAAGCAACATTTGTAACAGATAGCCCAGGCTGGCTCGATAAAATGTGAAAAAGCCTTTGAATTGCCTTTTTACTGACGTAAGGAAAGGCCTGGGCATTATGTTTCTATGTGGTCAAAGTTTAATTTATTGTTGAGATGTATTACTTTTTAAACATACATAACTGTTTGTTGCAATTCATTTACTTATGCTTTTTTCTCTTTCTCTCTCTCTTTGAAATTTGAATGTCTTTTTCTTCTTTCTTGTACAAATAAAAAATAAATTAAAAAGAAGCATATTTTTGAGGGGGCATTGAAAAGTGTAACCCTTGATAATGTGTATATGTGTAACCAGTTGTAACCAGCCATATCAAAAATAACTATATTGTTCAACAATGTAAAATCTCTCTATCCTCAGCTCTGTCAACAGATATTCCATGATGCACAACAAATATATTCTTCTTATGAATTTTGCAACAGAAGGTAAATCCTTAGCCGACGTCTCCCTAGCTATTCAGAAGGAGTTATTTTGATTGATCTTGGGGAAAACAAAAAACAAAACTATGCCTGATAGCTAATCCTATAATTTTAGAACTTCCAGAAGTTCATCAACATCATTACAGTAACATTTTAAAACTAATTTGATAAGAAAGCCTATGTTACATTGGTATTATAATTTGGTCAAGGACAGTTTGGCCACATGTGTACATTAATAGGTGGATCCCAGATATGGAAAGCATTGGATAAGAAAACAATATAACTACATAGCATCCTTCATGTTAATTTTATGGACACATTCTTCAAAGGCAACCCAATACTTTTGATATATGACTTATGTCAAGGCACTAATTGTTATTCTAACATACAGTTCCTCTACTTTACTGTGGAAAGAGATAACAAGGCATAGCAGTTCACCTACTGTCTCCTCTCAAAGCATGAACTCTAGCATCAGTTAGTCACTAACAGACACAATTCCATTCTTAAAGTGCTACATGACAAATACATGAAAAGATATATATGAAATACTGTATTAGTATAAGGAAGCACATGATTACACAATTAATTCAACCTGACTTCACATTCCAACTCTTCACTCCACATTTGCTCTTTTTATTTGACTAGGATAGCTCTAGAGCTAGGGAGGAGGACCTTGCTAATGCCAGGAAGATCTTTCAGTCTTTGCTTTTACTGCAAGTTTGGACCAGCCACAACAAGGGGAGGAGATGACATTTAATACAGGATAAACCATACATAAAACACAGGAAAGCAGTAAAAAATCATTATTGGAGGAACAAAAACAAAAACAAAAGAAGTATATTGGTGGTGAACATTATTCGGATAAGTACAAACACACTGCAGCAACCCAAAACACCAGAAAAATAAAACAGACTGCCTAAAGAACATCTTCCAACAAAATGGATACCCATGCAACTTTATCAAAAAATGCCTGACCAGTCAACCCACTACAGCACAACCAACACAAGCTATAAAAAGGATAACACTGCCATCTATCAGAAACATCTCAGAAACAACCAACAGGCTATTACAACCACATGGCAACTTTTGTTGAGATGAAACATTTTGTTGAGGCAAAATGAGTGGCCAGAATTACTTTGCCCAAGCCAATTTTAGTCCCATTCACACAGGCCTAGTTTCCAGTCATTTTTTGAGGGGTGGGTGAGGTTACATACATCTTTCATTTTTAAATTATTTTTAAACTTTATTTTTATAATAGTATAATCTGTAATCTTAAAAAAGGAAACTTTAAAAAATCAAAAATACAAACAAAAAATACAAACTAAGAAGGAAAAGAAAAAAGAATCTATCTTAGATTTTATACTTCTCAATAGTCACTGGTTTACCAATGAATCCAGTACTATAACATGAACAATACAAGATATTATTGTAAGATATCACAGAATCTCTGCCATTAATAATACATATTGCTGCATCCTTCCAGGCATTTTTATTACTAAAGTATCAGATGATGTCCAGAGAGTCTTCCATGCTCCCATGAACAGCAAAATAGTCCTTTAGATTCTAGTTGTTCTCTTTGAACAACTGAAAGCTGTCTATGTTTTGTTGTTTTGAATATTAAACTATAGCCTGCTGAACTTTCTGCCCCAAATTCCTAGTCAGGAATTTCTTGTTTGCTACATGGGAAAGATTCTAACATTTTTTTAAAGTGGCTCCGGTTTGCCCCCTCCCTCTTCCTCTTTCACTCTTCGCTTTGAGATAATATATCTTTATGTTAATAAGAAACAAAATAACCTTTCTGTCTCCCTCCCTCCTTCTTAATCCTTCTCCCCCTTGTCTATTTATCATTATTCACTGGCTTCTTAAAGTGTGCAGGGAGTGTCAAGGATGCTATCAATAAATGTTATGAGAGCAAATATGGAAATACAGACTTAAGTTTTGTTTTTAATCACTCATTGTTTGAGATTTCATCAACTTCTATTATTTCTCACTTTTTTTTTTTTTTTTTTTTCCGCAGTGCTATATTGCTGTTTTGTATACTTAAGATTGACTTGGCATTGATTTTTATGTTGTTCTCTGTTTCTAATATTAATTGTTTCTAATGGCAGATTGTTTAGTGATCTTCAAGTATGTATCATCTAAGTTATAAAAAATGGGAACTGAAATTCCTTTTTACAAAAGTCTCATATTCTTCTAAAGCAGTGTTTCTCAACCTTAACAAGTTTAAGATGTGTGGAGCTGAAGCCCACACATCTTAAACTTGCTAAGGTTGAGAAACACTGTAAAGAGTAAACATAGAAAGCTGGGATTTAGCAATATATTTAAGTGGTAATTCTTAAAATGCAGGAATAAGAGAGGTTTTGTTCAATAGATTTTTCAAGCTTACTGTTGAAGAAAAAATATCAAATGATGTATGCTTTCTAATACTACTGTTAGGTTGTAAGGACAATGTATGGTGTTACTGAATGTACATGGTGTAACCACCGAATTTCCACAACAAATACAAAATTATTTTCAATGTCTGTTATACCACATCATTTGATTGTATCAGACTTGGGTCTGAATCAAATCCTGAATCCCTTCCTCAACTATAAGCCCTCTCTTCCCCATTTATAAAATTAATTAATCCCCAGCTGCACATAGCAACTATTCTTTCTTATAAGTAAATTAACATGAACAGACACATACCTCCCTATTTCCAGCAGAAACTACAAATATAAGGAGAAAAACAGACAGGGGAGATGGGGGAAAGGAAGGGGTAGCTGCATTGGGAAAGAAAGGACAGAGCAAAGGGAGGAGAAACTGGAAGGAGATACAGTGAGGGGCAAAGGTAAGTAGATGGGGGGGGAAGAGAGAAAATATGGTTTAGACATTATAAAAAGAGTTAAAAGGGATGCAGCAGGGATGGGCACTGGCTCACCTTCAAAGAATCTGCAGTGATCTATTGCAGCTATTGTACTTTCTGTGGCATCCATTATTACCCATTTGCTTATTTTCAGCAGCAGCCTCTATTTTCAGCAAATGTAAGATAATCATTTCAACCCACTCCCCTGTATTCACAGGAACTTATTTAGAGAAAAGGTAAATAGTCCTCTTTTGACAAAGGGACAAGGAAGAGTCTTTCAAGCAATTTTTGCTTGATTGTTTTAATGTTTATGACCTAGTTTTCTAAGGCGGTTTTACCTCTTTTTTCTTTTAATTTTGATCTTAAAACACATGATTAATACAGCCGAATGTATGGGGGTTTTTTCTCCCTTTTATTGATGTAATAAAATAGTTGATGTAGTCAAATAGTTATTTCAAAAATAACTATTTTCGATGTAATCAAATAGTTATTTCAAAAATCCCTTATTACTCTTTCCCCCATCCCGGTTCAGTGAGTTTGATGTGATAAATATGCTTTTATCCTAAAAAGCATTCAGACTTGCACTTCAGAGACAAAGCTGGCCATTTGATTTTTCAAGCTGCGCAGGTTAGCATATGCTTCCTCCCACAATTCTCAGCATATGCAGATTATTGCAGCACATAATTAACAGTGCTGCAGGCAGAAACATTTGCAATATGTAGCTGGGAGGCAGATACCATGGCTGCTTTTTCAGAGCTCTTCCCTTATGCCCCGGAGAAAATCCTCTGGAGAGTTTCTGTCACTTCTGTCTGACCTAATGTGAACTCTCTAGGACAGAAGGCTTCTGTTCTTCATAGAATTCCATTAGTGGGCATTTTCAAATAACTACCAATGCAGTGCTGATCACGAATCAATGTAAGCCAAGTTATAGAACTTTTTTGTTACCAAGGCTTAACCTTAGAAGTAACAATAAAGAATACTGCCTATATCCATGCATTTAATTTAGAAAGAATATTGGTCTACTGTGGCAGTACTGTTTATTCTAACTGCAAGTAATAGCACTCCAGCCTCTTAGCTAGAGCAAAATATTTATCATTATGTGTAACATGATGCTTCCAAGTGAGGATAGCAGGTGCTGAACCAAGGGATGAAAGGTGTGTTGAACACATTTGTGTGCTGCAAAAGACCTGCGGATGTGCCCCATCAGTGTGCCACACATAAATAATGGGAAGCGCTGGACAGCTGTGTAGCAAGAACCCTAGGGGCAGACTGTCTCCATTTCTCCTCCCAAGTCCCAGAAACCTGTAATATCACAGGACTTCTGGTTTTGTGACTTGGAAGTCCACCTATGAGATGTGTGCTATGAGATGAAAAGGTTGAAGACCACTCAGCTGAGCTTTAACGCACTGAGCTGGGTACCCCTCTGCTGGATCTAAATAAGATGAATTGGTTTTCAAGAAGAGGCAGACCCCAAAATTTATCTCTTAGAAGTTATTAAATTATTTAGCTATCTACCCCTCCTGTGATTTTTGCCACAGATTAAGGTTAAATAATATTTTAAACATCAGAACAGGGAAGGAGGAAACTCCTAAATTCAAGGATCAGAAGTTCTGCATACAAATCAGAAGAAACGTAATTATCACTTTATCATTACTTAAAATATTGTCAGGGTAAAGAAAATTTGAGGTGGTTAAGAAATCCTTAGTATTTTTCTATGCTATTTGCTATACCTCACTGTCATTGTCTCTCATCCTAAGGAGTTTTCATGAGCTCATTTGGTTTAGTGACTGATTTTTTTTTCTTAGTGGTGTCTAATTCAGAAATTCTGGGGACAACATTAATGTTATTTTCACATCAGCACGTTCAGCAGGAATAGATACTTAGAAAGAGCAAGATCAGCAAGTTCAGTCTTTATACATTTGCTTTTCTACTAAAGAATAATAAAAATGACAACAACTCTTCTACATTTAGAAAGGAGGTCATCATTATTCATAATGATGCACAAAAGTCTAATCTGTCTGAAATTGTTTCCCACCATAGGGGCTGCTACAGCTACAAAATTCATCACCTTCTGTTCCAAAATGATCCAGTTTTATTGTTACTGTTAACATTCAGAAAGTTTGTTAAGATCTGGCTGATTAAGCAGGCACTTAGAAACTGCAAAATCATGTATGTACTTGAGATATGTGCAATATAAATTATTTGTGTTTGTATGTATATATAACTATATGCAGGGCATATCAAAAGTCAGGCCCCATAGGCCAATCACTAGATTTCATTTTTATTTATTTTTTCCAGATAAAATGTTACTGTACATAGGAATGTTTAAAGGTCATGTGTCAAAAAAGTAAGGAAGAGTTCAGAAGAAAATGGCAACCAACTTGAACATTTAATGTAATTTATATAATAAATTGTCTGTGGAGCCTGACTTTTTGTACACCATACAGTGACTAGATAGTGTAGTGGTTAGAGCACCACCCTTTGACATGGGAGACTGGGGTTCAAATCCTGGCTGGTATCTACCTTACCAATAGTGGAACATCACTGCCATCCCCCTCCATTACAGAGCGCAGCAGCTGATATGAGGCATAAGATCATGGATAAACTAGCTTGAGTCAACCCTTGAGACCAATTACCAAGGCTCAGTGGAGAAGTACCATCAGATAGTATGCTAGAAGATGCCAATAGAGCCCTCATGACAATCCCTACTACCACCATAACTCAAACCAATGAACTGGTATCGTTACAGCCACTGTAATCCTGGGGATGCTTGACTACATGATCAAGAAGAACAGCAGTACATGCCACTCCTGGAAAATGAGGTTGAGGTGAAGATCAAGCAACTCAGAAAGAAGTTAGTCAGCTGGTGGAACTACAGAAAGGTGTAATCTGAGATTAAGGATAAGACTCAGCTACTGAAAAAAATACATGGGCCTGACTCTATCTGAAGCCCTAGAGATTGCTATAGCATCAATGACGTTCCAGTTTCAGGTGTTGGCTGCACATCCAGTTGTTCTCCTGGGTTTTCTTGAGTCCAGGATGTAATGTATAGTTGGTCTATCTCAAATTGTGAGAGCAGCTTCCTCTTCATTATGTTGTATTGGGTAACTAGCTATTTCTCAGTTAGCGTGGATGTAGGTCTTCTGTCCATCCATAGCTCTCTCACACATTTCATATATCCCCTCTCATTAGGTCTACTGCTGTAGTAGCATTCCATCAATTCCAGTTCCTCTTTTCTCATCCATGCATGGTTTGTTCCCATAGCCCACTTATCATTAGATTGTCCTAGTTCTCCAACATCTGGCTTGGACCTTGTTAATCCAGGTGATATCCAAGTTAGCATGGTTCTCATAGTTCATGTCAATCTCATATCCGAGGTATGTGGGTGAAGCGTTAGAGGGTCTTTGCCCAAGGACCCCTACTGGTAAGCCAAAATGCAAACCCCAGTCTTCCTTGTCAAAGAATGGCACTCTAACCATTACGCTATCCTGTCATTATTCTATCTATCTATCTATCTATCTGCCTGCCTGCCTGCCTGCCTGCCTGCCTGCCTGCCTGCCTTATCTAGACACACACACACTCATGGACACAGACACACTCAGGTGCACACACTCATATAAAGTACAAAGTCCACATCAATAGTAGCATCCAATCAGGCCCCCAAACCATGTTCTATAGTTTCTGCATATCCCCTGTAAATACCCCTCAAAATGTACCTCATTGACATGCAAAGATGAAACATATGGCTGCAACACTAAAATCAGATAAATGCCTCCAGGAATATGGTGGTTGGAACTGAGGCATCTCTACAAGGGTTGATGTTTGCTTGTTTTATGACCCAGTAGCAGTAGAGCTTGATTTTCTCATTTAAAAAGGTATCAAGAGCTGAGAACATTACTTCAAATAAATTGTGCTTTTGCTTTCATAAAGAAGTCTCCTCCCATACTGATGATGCTGAAAAGGGCATTTTTTAAATGACCCCAATCAGTCAAAACTCTTAGTTTCCAAGGGTGCACATGCTCTCTAGAGAAATATTTTCAAGAGTTTTGTCTGCCTCCAAGAAAGAAAAACCATTAACTTAGCTGAATCACTCCAAATTACTTGTGAAACCTGTTTTGATACAAGACCTTGTCCTTCGGGAAAACTTCAAAGCCCATTTGAATTACATGCTAAGCTGGTTTCACATGTCAGCCTCTGAGGAGGCCTGGTCTTTAAAGAGATGCCTAAACAAGGAATGTATAACCTACTTGCTTATTAGGCTTGGATTCTAGGATCTTCAACTGGTACTGAACATTTAATATATTCATCATTCATACTCCACCCATTTTCAATTTCTTCTTTATAGGAAGAAATACACTTTGAAATACCCTGTGTATACATAACTACATTTCCCTGTTGCATTTTATCAAACTATACCAAATAAAAGCATTGCTTTATAAATAAATCTCAGCAGACTCACTGAAAAGCCTTTAAACGCTTTCTATTACGGAGTAATACAATACTTCTGAGCTTGTAGAAATGCGTTGCGTTTAAATTTGCTAATATGCTAAAAACAGAGAGTCTGAAGAACTTAGCTTTTCCCATGTTAAATAAAATGGGTAATCAGGCAGAAATAGCCAATTTACCAATTTCACTTTCTCTCCATTCCTCCTCATTCCCACCCCTTCAACATTTGTGTGTGCCTTTTCCCCTAAATCATGTATGTTAATACATAATTAATAAGAACATTATGTTGTTCTAATTAATTATGTTAATTACAAAATTTAAAGAAGTGCAAATAGTGCTTCACAGCCAACTCATGAAATCTGTTTCCTACTTCTGGGAGTCTTCCCTTAAGTACAAGAATGACCTCGAATAGCAAAAAACCTGAGCCCACAATCTGAGTGCCAATGTACCCTAGCAACATTTACCCTTGCATTTACCACAGACTTCCTGTCCCATCTGATTTTATTTTTGTTCAGATTATTTTAAAATGATGATGATGATGATGATGATGATGATGATGATGATGATGATGATGATATCAATTGCAAAGGGCAGCTTCACTTGGAACAGCTTACATCCTGTAGGAATACATTTAATATTATTAAACAAGCACATCTGTCTATCCCAGATCCTTAAGAAGGACTCAATAGGTGGACAAAAATGCCAAATCCAGTCTAAACATCTGGCTGACTGTGAGACCACCACCACCCCAACAACAACAACAATAGAATGCTACCCTGCTGCAAAGCAAAGCACCAGCAACAGGCATATTTTTGATTTTCACGGGTCTGTCCAGGTCCCACAGGCCCAGCAAACAGCATTCATATAACCCAAGGTGTCTAGCAGTGAGAGAGCTAAGATGGATAGTTATGGGTTTACTAAATCTACACATTCCCTGAAATTGTTCCAGATTGAACTATGAATGCTAACAGCAAGCTATCAAACTCACCAAGAGACTAAATACTCTTCTAACACAGGGTCTCACAACTTTGGCCCAGAAATTTCATGACAATGGTGGCGCCTTTTGGTCATCTGGTTTTATAGAAATGACTGACATAAGAATTTGCTATTTCTGATGCCATGAGGCAAAGCCATGTTGAAGGATTAAAAAAAAACTTCAGCTGTCTTACTGCATTAATGGTACAAATGTTGACTTCTTCAAATCAAATCAAACCTTTATCATAGTTATAGAGCAGCATAAGGAGAGTGGGGTACAGTCAATTAAAAAGCATAGAAGATACAAAAGTCTTAAAAAAAGAACAAAAACAATGAAAAACTAGAAGATATTAAAACAAAGTATTTATAAAAGTCTATCAGAATCTAAAAGAAGGGGTAGGAGCATTAGATGGGTGTAGGGGAGCATAAAGGTTAGTATGTTGAAGACTACATCAAATTACGGAGCACTCTAATATGGTGAACTAGGTGCTCATTAACTGTGTTAGTTTATGGCACAGGTCATCATCCAACAAATTTTGAGCACTGCTGCACAGAACCTGACAACATTGTATGTTGTAGCAGGATTAGTATCTAAAAGGAGCAAGGAGGTCTAGAATTGTCCTGTGAGTCCTGGGTATTTATGTAGTAATGGTGAGATGAGGCTAGTACAAATGTGTCTGTAGCACAGGCACTGGAAAAGCACATGCTCTATTGTTTCTCTGTGTCTAGAATCACAGGGGCATTGTCTGTCCAGGTATCGGCCTTCAAGGACAGCTGAGGGGAGGGCATGACATCGTGCCAGAGTAAAGTCCCTACTGTGTTTAGGGTCATCAAGTTTAGTTAGATATGCCATATGAGAGGCAGAGTACCTGTTGGATTCACTGGCTATAAATGTTGGGATCCTGGCTACATCCAATTGATCCAGTGCTACACACTTTTGGGCTTTTTGGCAAATGCCATGATTTTAGTTTTCTCAAAATTGAGTTCTAGCTGCTCTTCCTTGCAGTACTATGTTAGTGTTCTCAGTGCTCTTTTAGGGCCAGTAGGTGTTCTTGAAAGTATTGCTGCCTCATCTGCATAGCGCAGAACAGATATGTGTCTTCCAGCAAGTTTTGGGGAGTGAACGTTTGTGTTGTGGAGAGGGCCCTCCATGGAATTTATACAGAAACTGAATAAGAGTGGGGCCAATATGCAGCCTTGCTTGATGCCTTTCTCAGTTATTGATGACTTCTGTCTCCATATTTTGTAGAGGTACCTAAAACAGGGGCCAACTATATGTGATGAACATTTAAAATTATAGGAAGTTTGTCACATGTATCCTCGAATGCTTAGCTCATCCAGTAATTATTTGTTAAACTATGATAAAACATTCTGCCTTTTCCAACACAATTATTTTGCAACCTTCAAGCTTGTCCACACAACTGATTTTAAGCAGGTAAGTTAACATCCCCAACAAATCAAGTTCCCACCCTAAAGTGTGGTGTATTCTATGGGGTATCTGTTCACACAATTTTCTCTGATTTCCTGGATGAACATATTACAATTATTTTGGCTATATTGAGTCATTCTTACAAAAAGAAAAGTTAGTGTGCATGTGCATATGTCTGAATGCATGCACATGTGTGTTTGTGTTTGCACTGGGGGAGATATGTGCAAAGAATTGTTATGGATTTTGCTACCATGAATTTGCCATCTTAAATTGGCAAGGAATTATGTCATACTTTAAACATTCCCTAAAGTCCGATAAGTAATCAATTATAAAGTTTAAAAGTTATTAAGTTGCAAAGGTAGTAAATACCACATACTTAGAAAACTAATTACTCAAGCACGCATGCCAAGGCTAATGTCCTAGCAGATTAACTAATTTAATTACAGCTCCTAATCTAGCTCCATATCAATTAAGAGCAAACCGTTTCTTGAAGTAAAGTGAAATATTATTTGAAATCAAGTTGCTTTTTTGTTTTGTTTTCTTAGTTTTCACAGTGACAGTTTCCATCATATCTATCTATATTAAAGACATCCAAAAAATTGAAATAATGACAACTGGACATTGTGACAGAATTCCCTGTTACAAAGGACAAACACAAACACACACTTGTACAGAGATGCTGTTGCCATTGAATCCCAAACCCCAGTTGGACTCAAAAAAGCAGTGAAAGCTATTATTCTCTGCAGCAAACAAAATAAGCTCACCGTTAACAATAATAGATAAATAAATATGGTTTTGGAGAAAAGAGGTAACCCAAGAACCTGAATCACAGACAGTAACAAGACCGAGCAGATCCATATGTTTAAATATCTAGCAGTGGGGTTTTTTTTACATGAAGTGTTCATGAAAAGCACATCATGATTACATTTCTCAGGAAGCACTATGATCCTCTGTTCCATCAAGTGATTTTTTTTCACTGAAGCAAGGAAACTAGTTCTTGCTGCCCTCAAGTTTTTCAAGGCTAAAACATTAGCTTAGATTTTATATGGAGCCCAGGTGGGTATCTATGCCACAGAAACACAATGGAAGTGGTGTGGTCAAAATTTTTAAGAGAAGTTTTGTCTGCCACAAGATTTGTATCCCAATACTATCCTCAGGCTCAAGATGGGGATGCCCAAAATTGAGGTGTTGCCCTAGAGCCTGATGATCAGCTACTGCTTAAAAATCTAATTTTTTCCAACCTGCCTCTTACTTCTTGTATTGTTAGAGAAACATAATTCAAGTTGGAATGGTCTTACAAAATCTGAACTAGCTTCTCATGGTCTTTCAGCTGAATACCTCCTTAGTTTGAATTACAGTAAAGACAGATATGTACTCCTCCAAAGGATAAAGAATATGGAATATGAATTGGAGGTCAGTAGGACCCCATACAACAGTAGAAACTAGATCCCAAGGGGACCTGCCATGCCAGCCAAATATCTGACATGTCTCACTTTCCCTAGGTTGAGGAATGATTTGTTTTGGTCATGGCATTACATCTTGCTCTCTACTTGTAGATACTTAACCCCCCCCCCCCCCCACTTTACTTGAACGGACTTGCCTGTGAGGTTCAGGAGAAATTGAAAATATCTCTCTCACACTGTTGCACTGCAATTTTTACAGGGATATAAGGAACTCATTCATTTTACCTAATTTGCAACAATGTCCTAGACAAACAGATCTTTGGTATAGAAGTTTTTCCTTTCTGATTCCAATGACAATATCACCAATATTGTGGCCAAATTTTAAGTGGCAGCAGCTAAGTCATCAAATAATGTATCCCTGATTATAATATATTTATCTATTTTATATGCTTTTATATCTTATTATGTATATATCATTGATACAATCACAATCAAAGATTGTGTGTATGTATCTATGTATAATGGAAGACTGGGATCATCATTCTTATATTCCCTGTACATGAGTTCTGGAGTATCTAGGTGCAAGCTGTTCACAACTGGGGCAAGTAGTTAGATGCCACCATCTGTTCTTGATAGTGAGATCCCCATCCCATTCAACTGGAATCTGGATGGGAAAACTGTCTGCCTTCCCCATGACTAAGCTTTTAAATGAATGGATGATTTTCTTTTTAACCAGGTTATAAGGCATAATTTTGAAATATATAGTGCTAGTCTAATTCGATACTGAAGTAACAAAGAATAAATGATTGCAAGAAAGTAAGTACAAAGCAAATTAAACAGCTGCACCAAAGATCTACATACCAAAGCTAGCAATCATTAACTGGTTAACAGACCAACAAAGGGAAGGGAGAAGGAAAAAGAGAGAGAGGGAAACTACTGAACTGAGCAAAGCAGCACTGAAAAGGAATCAAAATATATCTGTCTATACCTTCTCTGCCAATTTTACTTAATGGGTACTAATCCTCCCTAGGCTTTCAAGGAAAGGGCTTCAGTCACAGGATCTCTCAGGAAACGTGCTCCCCTCAAAGACCTGCAGCTACTCAGACTGGGAAGAAACTGCTTCTTCTACCCAGAATCCCATATCTTGTGTTTAATGGGAAGAGGACAGTGATTCTTAGTGGTACAGAATATGTAGAGTTGTTGGCTGGTCTGCCAACCTCCAGATCTACAGTAGAAGGGGTTCTCAAACTTTGTGGTGCAATGACTCCCTAAAATAATAAATGAATTAATGTCATCACACCAAGACTAAAACTGGTAACAGGGATGATAATAAGAGAGCAATTCCCAAGCAGTACTATTTTCATCAGCATCTTGTTGGGAGGAATGAGAAAAAGGAGAAATATGCCAATAATATGTAAAAAATAATATGCAATTATAATACTATGGGGAAATGGAGAACAAACAGAAAGCGCAGATTAATCCACTTATTTTCTCTAGGACACATATTCTTCATGCATCCTAAAGTCTCATGATGGTGTGGAGGGCAAAAACTCAATACCAACCATCTATTTCTTTTAACCTGGCTCCTAAGATCTTGCTGTGTTTTTAACATTTTGTGTATCCCCTTCCTTTTTCTCCTGTCTGGAAATTGATGGAATAAGTAGCAAATAAATTACTGTAACAAGAAAAAGGCAGCAAGCATAAACCCTAGCACTTCTTCATTTAAAAACATCCCCCTATGGTTCACCTTTTCCCACTTGCTGTATCAGGCCCTCCAGCTGCAACCAAAATGCACTCATCTAAGCAATTCAGGTGGTCCATGGGCAGGAGGGTGTGCATGTACTGTGATTTGGCCATGGAAGATGCAAATACGATTAGCCTTTTCCTTGAATCAAGGTGGCTTCAGTTCTCTGCCAGCTTTTTCTGGGTGATGTTGTTGAGGCTAGTTTTAGCTCAACTCAGTTGAGGAGCAGAAATAGGCAGGTAACAGTAACAATACGAGTAATCGAGCACCATCAATGCAGATAGAGAGGGTGGACCTTAGAGCTAAAGAACAAATCACATTTGAATCCTAGCTCTGATGGCTGCAACCCCTCTCAAATTTGACTGTGATCTGCTAGAAATTTGTAACCTATGCCCTGCACATAGAATGGAGAAAGTGTTTTATTTTGCATTTTAAATAGAATTAGCAAGTTTCACCCTTTATAGGCCTATACCAACCAAAATGTATCCTTTGAAAAATGCTTCCTATTAGGGAAATGTATAGCAAATACTTTGAAATTAAGATTAAAAATAATATTATTAAATTAAGGAAATTGCTTGCAATGTTGTATATTAAACAACATTGCACTCAGACATGGATATTAGGAGAATTGCACACAAAACCACAGACAAATACCCTTGATTTTTTAAAATACATCTCAACAGAACAAGAAAATGGGGCAGAAGAAGTTTAAGATTGGAAACATTAGAAATTGAGAAAAATCAAATCCCAAGCATTTCTAGTTTGTACCAAATCAATAATAGCAATGAAAGTCAACCCTTGATACAAGATCCAGGACAGCATGGTGAAAGAAAAGACACTGAAACTAATACACTTTCTGTCACTTCTAGCAAACTTTCCTATGCTGCCATTCATCAGAATAGATTTCAGGAGAGTTTACAAATAAGATGGAAACTAAGGGTGGACATTTCACCATATGGAATCAACGAATGTTAACAATGCTAGTTTAAATATATACATGTGCCTGGGGGATGAAAGAGAGAGACAGGTTTTACACTTTCCTTTGTGTAAATCCAAGGTACAAAAGAACCACGTTTACTGGATTAACAACATTCACCAATCTAGTTACTGTACATCCGGTTAAGATTCAGTACATGAATCTCTCCAGATTATATCTCCTTTTGTGGTCCACTCTGCTGATTCTAGTAGGAATGAAGAGAGAAGTATTTCAAAAGCAGGAGGCAGAAACAAAAAGAATTCTAAGCAAAAGGAACAGACTGTACAGGCCACAGATAAGCTTCACTTGGTGATCACCAATCAACTACTGCAGAAGATACAACTTTCCTGTATTTCTGGGTCTGAAGCACCCCAAATTGCGTTACAGTCATCTGGCTGGCAATCTAAGAGAAACATTATCTATGGAACCCAGATTCACTTCATAAATGGTGCTAATATCACAAATAATTCAATAGTCAGATGAGCCACAACATTCTTGTCAGCCCAACAGAAGCAGAACCATTAAAAAGATTCCAGTAATGGGAGTAATGGTTGGAAAGCCAACAAGCCTCAAGTAAGTCATGGCAAAATTGTCAGAATGAATGTAGTTTTTAGAACTTGAGCAGTGGTGGGTGTGTTAATCAAAACTGGAATTGCCTTCATGGTATACCTCGATTATACGTTACTTCATTTTGGGCCAAGGTAAAAAGCACACAGGGTGAGATTTGGCTTAAACTCTGAAGATGTCCTTTTTTCCTTTGTTGTTTCCTTTGTCCTTACATTGAAGCACTGTGCAGGAGTTTATACATTTCTCCTGGGTGACATGGTTCTTGTACTTTCCTCATAAGGTGGCTTTCCATGCAGTTGGGAGTTCTTTAGAATGAAAGCTGCTACTGAACAGAAAGTCATTATCCTTCTGCCTGCTGGGAGCCCTTACTTAGCTGGCAGTGATCAAACCAAGTAGGCTAGCAAGTTCCCCACCTGCGCAACCATCCCAATGCTGACTACTGCTCATTTGGAAAAGCCGCATTAATCCATTTTCACTGTGTCTAGAGGAAAGCTATGAAGCTTAATTACTGGGCCTGCAGCTTTCCAAACAGATGGTGTTACCTACAGCTGGGAACACAAAGTCTGAGTTGATAAAAAAATAAACCTTTTTGGGAAAAACATGAGTTTTAGAGCTTTTTTTTTTTTTTTAAAAAAAACCAGAATAATAAAACCAATAGCTGATGGGAAGGCAGAAACAAGTGTAGAACAAGATTTTTCAGCAGACTATTTAATATGATTTTTTATGAAATCTTTTAACTGAAACTTATTCAAATTGGCATGGCTTGCTGTAATGTTATTTCAATTAAACATTGGCCAAGGGACTTTTCAAGCAATACTACAGAGCTGGGGAAAATATCTGAGCAAGAATCTGTAAGAATTTTATTATTTTATATTACCTGTAAAAATGCATGTTATGAAAAAAAAAAAAAAAAGCAATGGAGTTAGTAGAGGAACAGCCCAATCTGATCCCCTCCTGAAGTTGGTAAATTGCAACCAAAGCCTTTCACTACGAGAGACATGGTGCTGGATATTGCTACTTTAGATCAACTGTTGTGCTAAAGTACTAGTGTTATTTTATTTGAAGATTATGAGCCACTTCAGTAACTGAGGGGATACAAGCAGGGAAAATTAAAAGGCAAACCAATCAGCAGAGGCCTACTGCTGTAAGATTCCATCCTTCAGTAGCCCTCAAGATGACAACATGGGGAGCAGTCACTGAGAGGGCAGTGGCCACTGCTGAGAGATTTGCAAAGCAAGTGATATTTAAAACAGAGAATAGTGAACACGTGTGTGAAAGCTTTTAAAGCCCCCTCTTTTTTAAAAAAATAGCTTTTGGTTCTAAGCCTGAGATGATACAGGAGACATGAAAAATCAAATCAAAACAGAACCAGGCCAAAATAAGCACCAAATCACTACCCATATGTACACACACACACACTTTTTTCCTCCGTCCCTCAAATTTTTATCTGAGTCACACTGCCTCCTAAGTCCACCTGGAAATTTAATTTGACACAAACTATCTTTTGTTAGGAATTTCAAATCTGATCATGCACAATAATTCCACTCTCTGGTGAACCAACTCCCATTTGACACAAGGTCCACTGTCTAATATTTGGTAATGATATGGATTTAAATTGAAGCCTAAAGGGAGCAAGCTACTTATTGACCGAACACCATGCATTGTGATCTAAAAACATTAGTTCTGCTCTCTTTTTAAATAACTGTCGTAAGTCAGAGATCAGGATTTTTGAGTTCATTCTTTTCATCAGTAAGGTATGATAAACCATAACAATTGTCCTTTATGGAGTTCAGATTAATTCATTTCTACAACCAGAGCATGATTTTTTACAAGCAGCATTGTAAAATCTATGTGCAATTAAGCGCAAAAGAACTGAAGAAAGCACCCAATGTAATAGTCAAGGCTTATATAGGCAGGAAGAGGTTGGAGATGCCATATTTGAGAGACTCAGCCATTAATGAACAAGTTGAACTTATGCTTCATCATAAGCATAAGCATATCAATTTTTCTTCCTCCAGCAAAGAGAGAACATAGTATAAAGCTCTATGGAAACAGAGGATACTACTATAGATTGTCCTTCCTGTCAACCAACCCATGTTCTCTTTCTTTTTGCATGTGGTACATGGTTGTCAGTAGCAATATGGTGATGAAGCCAGCAACAGGGTTTGTACGAACACAGATGGCTACACTGCTCATTCCTTCCCAGATATTTTCTTCCCTTACCCCTTCCAAGCATAATACAATGCTTCAGGAACAAGGCTATTACAATAATGGAACTAATTTTGTAGATATTTTGACTCTTAAGACATGCAGATGTCATTCTTGATGCCAAGAGCTTGTTTTGTGGTGGGGGAATTTTTCAAATAATTTTATGTTTTTTTTTTTTTTACATGAACATAAACTCCTGAGATTCTGTATGAAGTCAGTGACATAGAAATCATGTATACAAATAAAAAGTTTAAGTACCAGATGTTTCTAAAGATCTATGTTTGTAAACATATAGAGGGGAGAAAGGATATATATGGGGGGGAAAGCTAATAGTAATAAGAGTATCCCTCATGGGACTGAAGCCATGTATTCAGTTGGGGAATGTCAGAGCTGCATAATATCATCAGGAACTGTCAGCCTTTTGAGTTGATTATAATAAAGCATATGGAAAGAATAGACCAATCTCCGTTCAGTTAATGCAACAATAATTTTAGCTGGTTGGATGTCTTTGTGTTAATATTTGTTTACTAAGTCCTGAGCTAGCTTTATTGAGTTATAATTACTGTGTTGTTGATTGTTTTGTTTTGTACCATACCATCTTAAAGATTTTCCAGAAACCAATTCAGTTGGGAACTACTTTCCCATAATTTGTTGACACTTGTATTAGTGTACAATGCACAGTTTAAATTATAGATTGATTCTGGGTTTGCTTGCATCAACAGGAAAAACCTCTCCTATTTATTCATGTATTCCAGGTTTTTTTCCTAACTTGCTGCTCTCCAGACTATGCCTCCCAGGCTTTTGGGGAAAGCACAGCCCATATATCCCCCATTCAAAGTATTATCCCTGTCAGATTCAAAAATGAACATATTAGGGCTACCATATTGGGCTATATAATCTGGATGACTTCTAGATGAAAGCAATCAATCTGAGGTTTATGTTTCTCTTTGCTGCCATTTCATGTTGTCCAGATTTTTGCAATCCAGATATGGCAGCCCTAATAAAGTTAAAAACAATGACTTCAATATCCAAAACATAAAAAAGGAAAGAATAAAAAAAGAAAGAAAAACAATAAAACATATCATTATATAAATACTAAACAGTCCAGTTTTTAAACACAGGATTAAATTGATGTATTTTTAAAGTTTGAGCAAAAATTTGTTCTGAAATGATCTATGGGAGCTAAACATTTAAAAACAAATCAAGTAGTTGTGTTTACTTTAAAGCCAAATCATTTTAGAAGAAATTTTTGCTCAAACTTTAAAAATACATCAATTTAATCCTGTGTTTAAAAACTGGGCTGTTTTCTATATATATGATGGTATGTTTTATTGTTTATATTGTTTTTCTTCTTTCCTTTTTAATGTTTTGGATATTGAAGCCATTTTTTTAAAAAAAATCCTAAAAGAAAACATTACCTAAAATACACTGAAATAACATTGTCAGCTTGGAATATATTGTCCTTCAGAGTACTGCCCAAAGACAGTCATTAGAAAGAAGTATTTTTCCCCTCTTAGAAAAGATTGTGATGCCTTCCCCTCTCAAAGTGAGATTGGGGGTGGGGTAAGGGGTGGGGAGACCTACTGCAGTATTACCAACCTACTGCTGCTCTTGAGTAACTACACGCCAAACATACCAAGAAAGTTCTCATGGGGCCAGAAAAAGTTATTAGCTGTAATGGCATAAATACTGACTAAATTCAAGTCACACTGCAGTAATATGTTTCATTTTCCTGCTAAACAGCAACTCATTTGATCCTCGCACAGAGCAGTAAATAATCAAATCAAGCTAGACAAGGACATTTCCTTTCTTTGTTCTTCAAGTTCCAGCTTTTAAGAATCCTAAATGCTCACCCCCTTAAGCTGCAGTGTTTCTTATAGAATCTCATCATCCAGTTCAGGACAGAAGCTTATTCATAATCTTCTGCCACGACCAATGCCAAGCATAGCTTGTCATCAACATATGGCATGATCAACATCTAACTATTTCTCCAAAAATATAATTTGTTGGGCCCAAACTTTGTTAAACTGAAACTCTCATTACTTACCTGTCCAAAGGCAAGCACAAACAGACACCTGCTGTGCCACACAGAGTACAACCTGCATCATCAATTGGCAAATTATGGAAGAAAATGTACATGAATATGTGCCAAAAGTTATATCCAATACATGGCAACATATATGCATCTTCATTTAGGTTTAGGTAGTGAGAAGGCAAATGTGAATTACTATTACAGTATTTGATTACTATGCAACCACTGATGATGGGGCTTAGAATTTACTGTCCACAGAAAGTATACATGTTGTTGGTCCAATTAAAAACAACCCTGAGCTACAGTAAAATAATGCCCCAATACCATCATGAGGAATGACCCCATCACAGTTGGTATATTTGATTAACTTCTGAAGTTACATACTCTACATAGTTTGACATCTAATATCCATTCAGGATTCCAGTTACTGTATCTCTAGGCTTTCAAATAATGTTAAAACTTCTGGTCAATTATCTTGATATAATTACCACTGAGACACTGTTAATTAACTTCCTGATTTTGAGGCCAACTGTGGATTTTACCCCAACTGCACTTGCAGATCCAATTTACTTTATGTGAATTGTACCATCCATTAGAATGTTTGCTAGGAGATCAAGGTGCATCCAAGATGCCCAACCTGAATTCACTTATGAAGTTACACTTGCTTGGAATGAAAATGAAAATCATCACCATTAAAGTTTTGCTTTAAAAACAGCAACAACTACAGTCAACATGATGAAGAGTCATTGTCATTAGAGCTCTCATATTCATGTATGCTGCATTCATCTAATGCCCTCAACCATGTTCTGATTTCTCTGCCTACCTTATCTGAATCAGGTTTGTGGGTCAGTGTTTAGACAAGGAGTACTTTTATTACAATCCCCAATCAATCTACAATCAATGTATATTAGCTTATCTTGACTATAATTTGGATTGTATATTAAGCTTATCTTGACTATAGTTTGGTATAGATTTGATTGTGCAAATCTGCCCTAATGACTGAATGGTCATAAATCCTCTGATCAGACAGTGAAGAACTTTTTTCTTGTACTGTTTGCAAAAAAGCATTGAAAGAAAAAAGGGGAAAAAAATGAAGCTCTAGCTGGCACAATGATTGCTAGTTTAGCTATTTTGGACACAAAGAAAGCAGGTGGTGCCACAAGAATGGTTAATTTGAAATGGTCAGCAGATTAGTTCCCTGATTATGGTTAATGCTAAACACAGCTTAGTGTATCAAGCTTAACTCTTTTAAGTTGATGCAAATGACTGTTACCTTAGAACTACATTGGTTAAAAAAAATCCGAAGTATCAATAAGCTCTGATCCTCACATTACTTTAAAAAGTTCAGATCAGTTTGTTTAAAACTAATACTAAATTCCATAAGCACTTTTCACTGTGAAAGAACAGTTCACTGGTACTGATGCCTACATGAATTAGCCCTGACTTAGAGGTTTAAGACTGAAGATGGTCAAGCCTGACTGAAGTCAAATTTGTGATTCAAGCAGTCCAATTCAGTACAAGCCACTTTGAGATCCAATTTAAAGCGTGTGTGTGTATCAGTCTAGCTAATCAGCCATCTAACCAGAGGCTGTAATGGGGAACCTTCAAAACTCCCTTTGTGGCTTCATTTTAGGCCAAATATGATGAAATAGCAGGCAGAATAAACCTATTAGACAACACAGAAGTTTCTACATTTCATTTGAATATCTTCAAGGGTTTTACAACACCATACTTCATTTTTAAGATCTATCTATCTCCCCCCTTAACTTCACAACTTCCATAAGAATGTAAAAAGGACAAGACCACCACCTCCATTTTGTGTAACAAAAATCCTATAGAGAAGTTGGTTGAACCAATGCAGAAAGTACTTCAGTTTTAAAAATAGCTGCATTAAGAATTAAATTACTTTTACTTTTTTTCTTAGGGTCCAGCCTTGAGTTCTTCAGATACTGAAGAATAACCACTGACTTCATTTTATGGGTGGGGTGATTTGCTGCCTTTGATCCCTGAATTTGCTGAGATGCCAGAAAGTTTAGCATAGCTAGCTGTCAAAATTGGCCCTTCTTGGAAAGACCCTCCTCATACTGGAAGTACAGAGTTTTGTCAGGACTGATGCTTGCTAGCAACATTCTATGTTATTTAGGTAGAAAATTAAACAGAAACAGGATGGAATAATGAGATACAAAAGTATCAGCCAAGTACAGTAAAAAAAAAAAAAAAAGTAAAGATCCCAGCCATGATTGTGTGATTGAAGTTCCACCTGTTTTTTATGCACATCACACTTAACTTGTGAGCTTCAATCATTCTATCATGGCCACCATATTTTTGCTACACTCTGTGGACACCCCTGATGGGATATAATATTGGAGAGACAAGGAAGCCACAAAGAGGCTCGTGTGCACAAGGTGACATTTGTAGCACTGTCATTCCTAGCTTACCTTTAAAGCAGTAGAGGTTTAGGTCAATGATTGTGTTAGCCTGGCACCCATTCACTCATTGTCAAAAATAAGGTTAGCCTTGAGCTCATATTCAGAATGCTGAGAGCTGGACTTTGCTCCTAACAGTGTTTGCAGGACCAGAAACACATGTAACAATCTATTAGCACAAAAGGAGAGCAAAATTAAACCTTGTGGGTGTTCATATTAAAGAAGGTGAGAAACTGAATGAAGTCAAAAGTAATATTAGTTTTTCCACTCCAAAATATTGCTGATAGGCATCGAATTTTAATGAGGAATTAAACTGGTTGGCCGCTCCAATCAATATCATATCAGTCAAATGCCTCCCCCTTGCAAGCATTTACCATGTATGAAACTGAAGTTGCAAAATTATATATTGTCTCTAATAACACCAGCAGCAGCAACAGAAACATCTGTGAAGCACTTCAAACCACTACAAAATGTTTCAGAGCCATCGGATTAATTTTGCTCCTTTGAAGCAAATTCTTCAATTTGCAGATCTGGAGATTTGGCTGAAGCTTTATCAATTCAAAGTACTCTTCTGAAATTTTTTGCGCATCTCATGTAATTGTTAATAGTTTCTCAGTTATACAAAGCCTTTGTAAATAATGCATAAAAAGAGATGTATATCTGAAAAAAAAATAATGCACATTCTCAGGAAGCTGTGTTGGCTTCAAGACTGCATACTCTATGGTGAATGTAATTTTGCCTCTGTGCAATGAATGTGAAACAGTACTTAGCAAAAATCAGTAGAACTACAGTATCTTTTTTTTTTTTTACAGCCAGTTTAGCTCTCTATATTTCACAGTATCTAAAGTACAATGAACATTAAGAAAAAAGAGAAGGAACATACCGTTTGTATGTTACAGAGCGTCCTTCACTATCAGTCTTTTAATGAATACAACTCAAGATGCTGGTTCAAAGCCCTACCTGGTATGGAACCAGGATACCATTTATCATTAAAATCCTTGGGAAAGGCAGTTCTTTCTTTTCCTTTTATATCACACATTATGTCACATGATAGAGGGTTTTCTTGATAACACAAAAGTTGTTCCCACTCTGGAATTTTCCACCAAAAGACACTAGGGCCAAGGCAGCCACATATCTGTTATCCATCAATCAGCAAGCTTCAAAAAACTTTGGGTACCGTGCTGCTGAACTGGGTTTGAATTTGGTAAATGTGATGATTGATCTTTGAATTGATTTTTTTTTTTTCAGTGTAGAGTTTTAAGTTGCAGTGGAGGCTACTATAGATAACAGCTGTAAACTTGATCTGCCAATCAAATCTAACCTGTCAATCTAGGCCACGGGCAGAGACAACCAAAGCCTGGAAAAATAAACCTCTGAATCAGCAGCAGAAAGATTTCCTTCTCGAATGAGCTTTTAAAAAGAGAAGGGGAGGGGCATCTCCATTTTGCTTTTCTGAACTTTTTCTTTTGTGGGAGGACAGGGAGCATCTATTTCTGGGCTATCTCAAGGCCAGGTAAGCAGAACCCCAAGCCAGGAGTGGACTGGAGATCTAGGAAGAAATATAGGTATCCAGAGACAGTTGAAAGCTCGATGTAAATTAGGATTTGGTTGATCTGAGGTGTGCTTTTCTTCTACTTCTTCTGCCTTTATTTTCTTTGTGTGCATATTGCTGAGATAAGCCTCAGAAGTCATTGCTGT
Source organism: Liasis olivaceus (assembly GCA_030867105.1). Lineage (NCBI taxonomy): Eukaryota > Metazoa > Chordata > Lepidosauria > Squamata > Pythonidae > Liasis > Liasis olivaceus. Next base: position 55,769,110 of record CM061351.1, on the reverse strand, counting down.
TTTTTTTTTTCCCTTTCTCTTTTGGTTATCCAACTCCTGTCTAATTCCTTAACCTTGATACACACTATAAAGACTTACATTCTTAATGAATCAGTATTGCCTTTCTGGAAAAATCCTAACCTTTGAGATACCTTCTCCATTAAGGGTTCTCTTCTTTTCAAAGCTCACCTAAAGAGTGGACAATGGAGGCTACTAAAGATAACAGCTGTGAATTATTACAATTAATGTATTTTGATACATACATACATACATACATACATACTGTACTTGTGTCTACTTAGTCTTAACTGAAACAACCTTAACAGCAATGGGAAGATGTGGTAGCCTTATGTCTGGACTGAACATCCTGCAACCTGTTGCCAAAGTGTCTCAGATCAGACAGAACTTTCTTAAGCCAGTTTACAGTCAAGCTGGACAACAGAAGCAGCAGATACTATATTACTGTATGCCCATATACATTTCTATAAGTAGTTTTAGGGTCCCAATTCTTCTGACTTTTTTTGTTTTTTTGTAACAAACTGCAGGACTGTTGACTGTCATGTGGGGTTCTTGGTTTATTAGCTCTTCCAAAGGCATAGATAAAGGTCAGAAAAATATGTTACTAGCAAATAAGTCCCATGAGTTACAGTTTGTCTCAAACTAAGAACAGCAGAACAGAGTTTTTGTCACAAAAACTTTAGGAACAAAAGGCCACATGAGGTTTCAATATTGTACCCAGAAAGTTCCAGTCAGATGGACTCAAGCAGCTAAAGAAACCCCTAAGGAATGGCATCACATCTCACAATTTCTGCTTATTAGTTCTACCTTTTCTAATTTTGTTGAGGAGAAAAAAAAATCATCCTAAGGCAGAAAGAGGTCTGTAATAAATCTTGTGTTTCTACCATAGTTCTCCAGTGTAACATATAAAATGAACTTGCAATTTTATTTTACAGAGCTCAGCTTCCAAAAGTCATTCTGATGATGACTCCGCAGAGTTCACAGTAAAATTAAGTAATGAGAGAGAGAGAGATTCCCCTTTCACCTCTATGGGTGGTATGTGTCTTCCTCGATCTCGGGTCCTACCAGAGGCCTGGGAGTCTGAGGATTCTGCGCAGTATTTTAGCTGTTCCTAGCACTGCACTCTTCTGGACAGAGAGCTCTGATGTTGTTCCTGGGATCTGTTGGAGCCACTCTCACAGCTTAGGAGTCCAAGTGCTCCTACCACCACCAGGACTACTTTTGCCTTTACTTTCCACATCCTCTCTAGTTCCTCCTTCAGGCCCTGGTACTTCTCCAGCTTCTCATACTCCTTCTTCCTGATGTTGCTGTCAGTTGGCACTGATACATCTATCACCACTGCTGTCTTCTAGTCCTTGTCTACTACCATGATGTCTGGTTGATTGGCCAGTATCTGCCTGTCCGTCTGGATCTGGAAGTCCCATAGGATCTTAGCCCTATGATTTTCCATGACCTTTTGTGGAATTACCCATGTGGACTTGGGGGGCTCTAGCCCATACACTGCACAGATGTTCTTGTACACAATGCCAGCTACTTTGTTGTGCCGTTCAATGTATGCTGTTCCTGCCTGCATCTTACACCCTGCCACTATGTGTTGGGCTGTCTCTGAGGCCTCTTTGCACAATCTGCACCTTGGGTCCTGTCTAGTGTGGTAGACCCCTGCTTCTATGGATCTGGTGCTAGGTGCCTGTTCTTGTGCTGCTATGATCAGTGACTCAGTGCTGTCTTTTAGTCCAGCCCTTTCCAGTGACTGATAGGATTTCCCAATGTCAGCCACCTCAGCTATCTGTTGATGGTACATCCCATGCAGGGGCTTGTCTTGCCATGGTACTTCCTGCACTTGAACTTCCTCCCATGTCTGCTGCTGCCTCAGGCATTCTCTCAGCAGCTCATCTTTGGGTGCCATCTTAGTGATGTACTCCTGGATGCTCCAGGTTTCATCCAGGACAGTGTCTTTGACACTCATCAGACCCCGCCCACCCTCTTTGTGGCTGGTGTACAATCTCTGGGTGTTGGACTTGGGGTGGAAACCTCCATACATTGTGAGGAGCTTCCAGGTCTTCACATCGGCAGCTTCCATGTCCTTCTTTGGCCAGCTCACTATACCAGAAGGGTATCTGATGACTGGTAGGGTGTATGTGTTGATGGCATGGATCTTGTTCTTCCCATTGAGTTGGCTCTTCAGGACCTGTCTGATCCTTCGGTGGTATTTGGAAGTTGCTGTCTTCCTTGCATCCTCATCGTGGTTCCCATGTGACTGTGGGATACCAAGGTATTTGTAGCTGGTCTGTACATCTGCTATGTGGCCCACTGGTAGTTCCACTCCATCTGTCTTAACTACCTTTCCTCTCTTTACTATCGTTCAGCCACACTTTTCCAGTCCAAATGTCCTCACTGTAGATCTGTATCAGGTGGATCAGTGAGTCAATGTCTCATTCACTCTTAGCATACAGCTTGATGTCATCTATGTAGAGGAGGTGGCTGATGGTGATTCCACTCTTGAACTTGTACCCATATCCAGTCCTTGTGATTATTTGGCTGAGGAGGTTTAAGCCTATGCAGAACAGCAGCGGGGACAGTGCATCAGCTATGATGCCTGATAGGACTTTCCATGTTGTGGGGAGGCAGGTTATTGGCAGGTAGTTGGATGATGCTGTTCCCTTGTGAGGGTCTTTCATGATCAGCACTGTTGTTCCTTGTGTAAGCCAGTCTGGATGGGAGCCTGCTGCTAGCAGCTGGTTCATCTGTGCTGCTAGGCGTTCATGCACTGCTGTTAGTTTCTTTAGCCATAGGTGTGGATCATGTCCGGGCCAGGTGCTGTCCAGCTTTTCATGTTCTTGACCCACGGTTGGATGTCTGCTACTGTGATGGTGACTGGTTCCTGTTCTGGGAGATTGCTGTGGTCTGCTTTTAGGTCCTGCTGCTACTTTGCACTGGTGTTATGTGCCTTCTCTTTCTTCCATATGTTCTTCCAATACTGTTCAGTTTCTGCTGCTGGTGGCTCAGCTGTTACTGTGTGGTTGCACTGCAGTTGGGAGTACACTTTGGATGGTTCTTTGGCAAACAGGGCATTTATCTTCTTGACCTCTGCTTCTCTAGTGTATCTCCTTAGCCTTGCAGCCAGTGCTTTGAGCCTTTGTTTAGCAGTCTCTAGGGCTTCAGAAGGAGTCAGGCCCATGTATTTTTTCAGTAGCTGTCTTGTCCTTAATCTCCACACCTTTCTCTAGTTCCACCAGCTGACTGACTTCTCTTCAAGTTGCCTTGATCTTAGCCTCCAACCTCATTTTCCAGAGAGGATATGTACTGCTGTTCTTGTTGATGGTGGAGCTAAGCATTTCCAGGATTACAGCGGCTGTAGCATATACCAGTTCATTGGTTTGTGTTATGGTGGTAGTAGGGATTTTCTGGAGGGCTCTGTTAGCATCTTCTAGCATACTGTCTGATGTACACTCAAATTTGTTCAAAGTTGGAATCCATGTTTTGTGGAGTTGCCTGAGGCCCTATTATCTGGGAAGAATTCTGATGAAGTAGACAAAGTCCTTGGAGCTATGTGCTTGACCATCTGTGTCATAGATCCCTGTCCTTCCTTGCTGATTAAAGTTCCTGAGAGGTGACAAGTAGTTGGGTTTGTGTGGTGGTGAATGCTTCTCTGTGGGAGGGGGTGATTCTGTTTGCTTTAAAGGAGGTGGCTGTCCACCACGTCCTTTAGACCTGGACCCAACAGATCTAGACAATTTTTGTCCACTCTGAGAAGATGGTTGGCTTATACCTCCAGAAGGTCTAGGAAGAAATGGATTATCTGGACCCTTTTTAGTCTGGATTCAGGCCTGGTTGCAATACTGAGACAGCACTGATCATGCTTGCTGATGACTCTGGCAGGCTTGGGATGAGGGTAAGTGCATCCATCCTGGCCCTCCTTTATCTCTCAGTGACTTTCAAAACCATTAATCATGTTATCTTTCAGGGCCAGCTTAGGGGATTGGGAGTGGAAGACACCATATTACAGTGGTTCCCTCCTTTCTCCAGGGCTGATTCCAGTCAGTGTTGGTGCCTCAGGTCTCTACCCTTTCTCCACTCTACATCTACATGAAGCCACTTCCCCAGGGCCTTGAGACTGTGAAGGTCTGAATAGGGGAGAACAGGCTTCAGCTTTAACTCTGTATGGGGGTGCACTTCTCCAGTAGAATTGGTGTGTAATTTGAGGCTGTTCCTGGACTCTTCACTTCTGCTCTAAGAGCAGGTGGCAGCCATGGCCTTTGTACAAGTTTGTCTTGTATGCCAGTTGTGCCCAGGAGATCTTCCACATGGTGACTCATGCCTTAGTCAGTCCCATTTGGATTACTGAACATAGGGCTGCCTTTGAAGCTGCAGCTGGTCCAGAATGCAGTAGCATGGGCAGTTTTGGACAGTTTTTAATTATACACATGTAACAGTGCTGTTCTGTGAACTGCACTGCTTCCCAGTAAGCTTCTGGGTGCAATTCAAGGTGCTAGTTATCACCTATAAAGCCCTATATGGCATAGGGCCAGGCTATCCATGGGACCACCTTTCTCCCATTGTCTCTGCTTGTCCCACTAGATCAAGTAACAAGACATCAGTTATTGCAAAGCAACATCTTCCATAGGACTATACCATCTAAGAACCCACAAAGCAGGCAAAACAGAAAGATATACAATCCTTAGCAACCAAAAATTTGTCCCCAAAACTCCTGCACTGATGGTGTTACCTAGCAAAGTAACCCCATCTGTAACCCCAAAACCAAGACTGGAAACTGTAACAGTGTAACATATCAACCCTGAGCTACCCATATACACTATCATCAAAGAAGAAAAAGATCTGTTCCTTTTTCTTCTAAGGTCTTCTACTCTTTCCAAGTAGATTCTGTCCCAAGAAGCAATTGGTTAAGTATTTAGTTTCCATGACAATATATCAACAAAGGTTGTGCCTAGTAGTGACTGCCCTGGAAGGTTATCAAAGTTCCAAACATATAGCAATAAATAGTCCACTGTAACATTAGCTTCCTTCTCTGAATTAGGCTATGGATTATCATTCACTATAGGAGACAATATTTAGAGATGCATGGAAATATGAGATAGGAAATCTCTATCTCACCTCAGCTACACACCCCCTAATAGTGTAACCCTACCCATACCTACTCAGAAGTAAATTTCTCAGTTAATATACAAAGGACAACAATCCTAGTTAGCTTTTTCCATTATCATGTTTGTTTTCTATACAAGCAGTGAAGACTGTCCCCCCCTTCCAAATATGTGAGTTTATTCAAAAGAATGAGCATCTCAACTGCATACCAATGTGGTTCAATTTAAAGCATGCTATACCATCTGTAATTTAGTTATAGGCAATGGGCTGCTTCTATTTGCATATTGTTTGTCACTGATCCCTGTACAACTGCAGTATTTCCAGTATCAAGAAAAGCTACTGTCTTAAATATTTCCTGTTAAGAACTATTGTGACATATCAGACATTCTCCATTCTCCTGTATTCATCCTACTAACAAGACAATTCTAACAGATTTTTTTTTAGCATCTGGTGTGCTGGACATTGTAAGGAATAAACTCTGTTAAAGAATTACTCAGTATCAGCACATTCTTATAGTTCTCTTGTGACATGAAGAAAATATGCTGAAGTAGTCCAAGCTGGGGTTTCCCCCCTCCCCTTGAAAAGACGGCTCATCCTTTGACTTTTCCCCCTTTTCCTATACAACTCGCTCTCGTTCATTGTTGACTAAATTTCATCAAGGTCCTCAAACTTTGCTATCCACTGCCCATTTAAAAATGCTGATATTATAATATACCCAAAAAGTCTAAACCAATTCCTATGTTCTGGTCCAAACTCATTTAAAGATTTTTTTTAATCTCCTATTATGTGATATTTTTCATTGCTGTTAGCAACTATAACTCTTTAGTAGCTCTTGCTCCACTGTTTAAAAAGTTGGGAATTTCTTCCTTGATAATATTATGGATTCTGCATTCTTAAAAAAAATGATAGTTCAAAGTAATAAATGTTGGATGCGTAAGTTTATAAATGTTGTGTCCTCCTAGGGAAGCCCAATATTTCCCAGATAATCCTTCCCTAGCTTTACTCACAAAAGACAGAACAGACCCTATTACTGACCCTAAAGTAAACACACAAGTGAATGCTGAAATGGTCAAAGTTAAAATAAGAGCTTGTTTTGATTTCTCTAAGGCATCATCATTTGGGAGGGGGCAAGAAAGAGACCTGATTTTTTATTTCTGAAAAACAGAAGTATGAAAAAGAACACAGAGATGAGGTATGGAATAGATTGTCCTAAATTATCATGGTTGGTAGAATTGGGAATAATCCTGTTTAGAAGACATTGCACTGTTTTTGTTGCAGAATCCACTGGTATCCATGAAAATCCACTTTAATAAATGATAGTATATTTTCTGGGCAGAGTCTAATTTTTTGTAAAAAGTCCATAGAGAAGCTAATGGAATTTTTGTACATTTGCTTGTACACAGATATGACAAAAGGTAAAGAACTAGGTAGCATTCATCTAAAACAACAGCTATTTTCAGTTCCCTAAAAGTATAACACGTTTGTAGCAAATGGCCCCCTTTTATAACAGACTGCAAAATCTGGACAACTGTCTTTTGCTGGCTCCAGCCTAATTCCCTCATGTTCACATGTAAGAAAGAATGTCCAAATTGTCAGCTACAACCCATGGTTATTGAGGGTAGGTGGAAAAGCCAATAAACTTAACTGACCATTACAGATAGTTATTAATTAATCAAGTTATATTAAAAATGCTTAACACCTGATCTACAAAATATCATGTTCTCTATGTTACATTCATTCAGATTTTGAAATAAGATGCTTGTTGTTGTTAACTGTCTACTCCCTCTCAAGAAAGCTTATGAACTATCAGTGCACATCTTTGTTTACTTTGAAGTAAGTCCCATTGTGTTCCACAAAAGCATACATAGGATTGCAGTGAAATGTTAGGATCCTATCCATATTTTATTGAGAATCAATTTAATTCAGTCAGACTCACTTCTAAATAAATTCCTCTGTGTGTATGTGTATACCCTAACCCTAACACATACATACACATAGACACACACACACACTATTAACTACTTTTAAATATGGCTTATAAAGCAGCTTGCAAAATAGTATATTCTGAAAAAAACAACCAATTACACAGCACATACGCAGAATGAAAGGTTTCTAAGAGGTACTAAAAATAAACTTTTTAAGCATTTTGAGAGCTTCTCTGGGAGAGTTCCACAAGCAAGTAACCACATCTTACAGAATCTTATCTTTTATCCTATCCTATCCTATCCTGTTTGGGAAAATACAGAATAGGTTTCTACCCACACTGCCAAGTTGCCCTTTTGCTGGAAAAACAACAACAACATTATTATTATTATTTTAAGGCCAGAAATTAATATCAGCCTTTACTCATTTCTCTCCCAACACAAATGCAAAGGTCCTTCCTGAGCGTTTTCATGCTGCAGTTAGAATTAGCCTTTTCTTCTTCTGCCATCTTGAGCACTTCTTGTCCATTCAAGCTGGAGCACTTTACTTAAAAAGTAGCTGATTACTTTTTATTATTAATATTTTAAGCCCTTAGGAACATCTACATACCTAGATGAAGGGGAAAAAATAGTTTTTGTTTTTAAGACATTTCTGCTGGGTTTTGAACCAGCACCTTCTTGCATATGAGGGAAAACTCACTCACTGTGCTATTTTAGCTGTGATGATCAAGAGACGCTCTTGGAAATTATCAGAGTGCAAAAGGGCAGGCAAGAAAGGTGCTTTCTTTATATTAAAGATAGTGGTTGTTTACGCCTGCATAATGTATGTGCATTTTGATCCTTTCATTCTGCATATATAAATTTAACTTTACTTTGTAAATATTTCTTTATACACTGCACACCTACAAAAGTATATATGCCCATAAAGATACACCCCAAAGAAGGAACTTGCAACTTTTTTCTTAAATTGTCCAGTGGAAGGATATGGTAGCCTGTAGTCTGACCAGAACACTTTGCAAGCTGCTGCCGAAGTGTCTCAGTTTGAATGTTTTTCTACAATAAGTAGAAAAGTCATGGAAGCCTTACTAGCCTCTTATTAGTCATTGCTTTAAGCCTCTGGTTTTCTAAAGATCTGCTTAAGATGGAGTTTTACCAAACTGTCATAACCTTCTAGGGTACATACAATCTAGGGGCAATTTAGTAGGTTTTCAAAGTCTCTTGTATGGGTATAAAATAATCCCCTTTCTCCTCAGAACTCATAAAGTGGGTCAAGTTATATACAGGAATTAATTTTTAAAAATCCAGAGGATGTGCTTAGCAACCAAAACTTCTAGGACAGGCATGTTTCTGTTGTGGTACGCAGTAAACATCAAGCTTTTTTGTTTATTGCCTTATTGTAAAGGAGACAGGTTGCTACAAATCCAGTTTGCATAAAAATGAAATAACTTGCTTTTTCAGTATCATTAATTTATACAATTTCAGATTTCAGTAGCTGGAAACTATAATTGCATCCAAATTACATATGCAGAGGTTTTAATATATAAAATCAAAGGAATAAAAGGTTAGAAAACCTTGCAATAAGCATTATGCATAGTCAAACATACACACCAGGTCAATTCATATATACTACCCAAACGATACGATGTTATAATATAATCAACAAGGAATGCTTATTTGTGAAAGTGGCATCTCACTTGTAATTGAAAGTCTACAAAGTCTAGGCAGAATTAATACGGTATGCGGTACAGTCTCATGTATGTTTGTGGCAGCAGATGTACAACTGATGAGTCCACTAAAGCTTTAGATGTAGTTCCTAGAAACTTCCAGAAATTGCTGTTGAATTTTAATATGTTTAAAGGGGAAAATAACTTTACTGGATTTAGTTACTTTAACATAAATTAAAATTAAATTAAATCAATCTGAGGCTTTGTCCTGGCTCCACTCACTTGTAAGAGTGTGTCTCCTGGCAACAGCCAGCAGATACAAGAAAGTGCATTCATCAATAAACTCCCTTTATGTTTTGACCAAAACTGGGCTGAGCCAAGCTTCATCCCTTTGTATTTTATAATGTCAATAAAAGCCTTGAACTCTGCAGTTTTCTGCATATATATTTATTTCTTCAGTAGAAGCTATCTGGAATTAACCCTTCATGTTAAGAAATTAGGTTATTCATTTAGAACAGGATTTATGGCCAGGGCCACCCTGATAGATAGACAGACATACAGACAGACATATGAGGACAAATGAGACTGAGGGCATGGCAGTGATGTGAACATTTTACCAGAACAGGTGAGGACATTTTTTTTTCTTGCTGCTTCTACTTATTTGTTCAATTACTTGGGGGAATGTTAATGCATCCATTTTATTTTTCTGGAAAAGTATAAACCACACACAAATTTTGGCACTGCAGTTGGGGAGAGCAGAGGAAAGCTCCAGAAGTGCAAAAAAGAAAATAGTAAGCCAATGTTTGTTACCCTTCATTATTTAGAAATCAAAACTTATTATATGGAGGCACATGTGTTTGCATGCTAAAGGATGCTTTAAGAAAATAAAGAAAAATATATCACCATGCCTGTTCTGCAAACATACTGAAATAAGGATACACAGATATGGCCCAGTACGGCTAAAGAGCAATAATCAGCTATCAAGTCAATTTGTCTATTTCATCAACTTTCTTTTGACTTCTAACTTCTTCCATCCTGTATCACAATTGAATTTCAGTTATGATTAAATATGGTGAACAATTGTACTGCTGACAGTATTAATTAGTATTTGACAACCAGCAAGAAACTGAATTTAATCTTTGAATACATATAATACAGCATCAGTGATATTTATAATCTGTAACAGATGACATGCAACATTATTTCATATTCATATTGGAAAGCATATGACAGGTAAGGTTAAAGTGGTCCTTCCCAAGTATTTTGAATTACAACTCTAATCATTCCTAATCATTACCTAGGCTGGCTAAGCTGATGGAAATTGTAGCTGAAAACTTCTAGAGGGCACCATGTTGCTTATTCCTGACTTGCAAGCTTTTATATTAGATGACTGTTAAACAAGTAATTTAACAAAACTGCAAAGGATTTAGAATTCAATGTGCTATTTTCAAATTATGAAATTTGATTACAAATTCAACTCTTCGCTGGCTAAAGGCTGTAATCAATAAAAATTGAAAAACTGAAAAGTCAATTGTCAACCACGGATACTCCATAAAAATCCACATGGTTCTTTTAACACAGGATGATATTTCATCCTAGATACCAGAAACAAGAACATATCTCTGGCAAATAATGTGTGTAGTACAGATAAATTCATAAATGTTGGATACAGTTTAATCTGTTAGCACATGTATGTTTCTCTGAAATCAATATGAAAATGTAGTTGTGACTACTATAAGCCTGAATGAGTTCAATTGGAATGAAAAGCATCCATTGAATTACAGTCCATATTGTACAGGCCACTGTTGCTTCCATTCATGCAACAAAACTTGTGACTTTTCATGTTCCCTCTGCACATCTGTGAATCTGATTCTGGGTGGACTTCTAACTTGTCTAGCAAATTTTGTGAATGTACAGAGAATGGAGAGTGAAGAGAAATTCATTGTGCTGGTAGATGTCACTGTATCAATTGATTATCATTAAATGTACCCTACTCTTTTTGGAATTATGCAAATATTTAATGAAGAAATAATGGAAAAAAATCAATCAGTAGTTACAATATCCCAAATCTTTAGTTTAAAAAACAGGCTATTCAAGCATATAATTGTGAATAATCATATATCTTAATTAAGCAGATAAAAAGAAGTTGAATTAGAAAGGCTTGGTTCAAATTTTTAATTACAACTTAACTCTGAACACAGTTTTCTCTATTTTTGTCATTAGAAAACAGATATAGTCTAGTTTTTAATTTTAATTTTGTTTTCAACTTTCACAGTTCTAATCCTTAATGAGATGCTTATAGTGGCTACTATGCAGCACAAAGCAGGGCATATATATCCATGTTTATTTCTTAAATTAAAACAGAAAGAAAAAATACTGAAGACTGCAAGCTCATCAGCTATCAAATGTCCGTCCATCTAAATATTTTCATTCTTAGCACTCCCCTAAAAGATCACAAACATCCATTTGTGATGGTGTTCTTCTTTTGCTGCCTTCCTCATTACATCAATATCATCTGACATTAAAAGATGAAGCATGACATATGAGTGAATTCCGATCAAACACTGACCTTTTGCTATAATGAAAGTCATGTGTAAATCTAATCACTATAGTATCTGAGTATACACTATAATCTGGGGAAAGATTTGGCATTTAAGATTCCCATTCTAGGGGGTATAAAGAGCAAAATATGAGCTGTAGAATCTACACACTATTTGAAAAAAAGTTTATTGGCGCACATTTCCATATCTCCAAAGCATACTTGTCCGTTAACATCTCTGGAATCTAATGGTACATAAGATCCCTCAGTATGTCAACCCTGCTCATAAAATATTCCCTCTATAACAATATATTTTTCTTTTGTCATTGGCCACATGTTCACATGCTGTATGTGGGGACTGGGGTTATAAGTTAATCATTAGGACTGATTTTAAGTTTGTCACTTTTGTTTACTGTGTTAGTTTTAAACATCCATTCAAATAAGGACATGATCTCACATTACAGTTGTCTCTTAGAATATTATATATTGGGGAGCTGTTTGTTCACAGCACCTTACATCAGTATTTCTTTTAAAATGGAGGAAGATTTTGATGAGTACCAGGGCTACAGTTTGAAATATGTATTCTGGACTTGGTACAATTCCCATTATCTGTACACTACTGATTATTTGAACTGGCCAATAGAGGTGATTTAACCATGAGAAGACTGGAAGTGAGACAAATGACCTTCTAAAATAAACTAGGTCCATGTTCATTTTCACAAATGTTGAAGAATGTCTTCTATTTCTTTTCAATCACATTTGCGTTATTAGAATCCAGTTTGGTGCTCTTTTGTCCCTTGGCTTTTTCTTCTGATTATATCATTAACAACCCTAATTTAAATAGGTGGGTGGACAAACAAAAGTAAGACAGTGGAGGAAAATGCTGCCAAGAAGTCATAATCAACCCAGTAACCGATTCAGCAAGGCAAGCATTCTTTACTATTTTTTTACATTTGCTTTAATGTGTTAATTCTCAAGAAAATATTGAAATTAAGGCATACTTTGTAAGCCAATAACAGGCTTTCTGTTTTCTTTTTTAAGGAATCTCCTTTGAAGCACCTTACTATGTGAATTCTTTCCACTATTTCCCAAATTAAAACTAATGTTTCCATGTAACAAACATGAACATCTTGTGACAAATATGAAAATCTAGAAACAAAACCTAGACAGATTGAAAATATTATGTTATTTAAATTGCCTTTTCAGCACTATGTACATTTAAATGAAGAACTATCCACATAGTTTATGTAACTTGATTTTTTTAGTTCTGTGATAAACATGCCTCCTGAAACACAGTGCCCTGAAAGTTTCTTAAAATGAGACAAAACAGAATTGTCCACAAATAATATTTTATAAAATGTACTGATGCTGGCAGCTACTGGCCATGTCTATAATCGAATTTAGCTGACTTAACTAAAGCAAAGAACTAATGTTAGGATACATTGTTTTTAAGCCTTAGTCATTGCTACTTTAATCAGTGAAATCAATATACATTTTTCAAGAATCATAAAAAGGTAGTTCCTGTAAAATACACTTTTGGAATCTGATTCTGATCATGTTTAAATAAAAGATATTGTTTCTGAAGGTGTTAAGTATTTTTTAGGTAAGCAACTTCATTTTCCCCCCAGAGTTTCTTATTATAAAAAGCACCAGGAATTCAGTGCAAAGCACAAATTGTATAAATAATTCTCCTACTTCAGTGGCCTAGTTCTCACACACACACATTCACCTAGACAGTAGTCCTGAAAAGGAATATTGAATCTGTATATTGGTGTAGGGTTTCATGGCCAGTATCTGTTGGGCAGTGTTGGGCTTCAGGGTTTAGTGATCGTAATCTAGAGAACAGATTTCCTGATATTTTGTTGGCAACTATGGTTGGCATTTTCAGCGGCAAAGTGATCTGCCATACAGACTACAAGCAACTGAGCAGGGATTGACTAGGGTCCTGTATTTATAGCCAGGTGTTCTTACTTCTGATTGGCCTTTAAGCCAAGCTGGTTTCCAATCAGGCACAAAGAATCAATCAAAGACCAACCCTCACCAACCTGCACCAATTGGAAAGCAGTTCAGCTAAAGACCAATCAGCAGTGACATATGTTGAATGGTTGTGTAAAAATTATGTATTGACCATTAGTACAGAAGAAAGAGGATATAGGATTCAAGGACTCAGGCTGAGCTCACAATGAAACAGGATAAAGGAATCAAGAACATGATCCTGAAGAATGAAAGAAAACCTCAGAAAAGTTCCTAGCTATTTAATTGGCTTAAATCTGGTTAGCTGAGGAGTACAAAAGCCGTAGCATGGAACGTATGTGAATATAATGAGGGATACTGAACTAAGATGCTAAAAAACTGACATGTGTTAAAGATATAATCACTACTAAAGTGTTCCTTTTTTTTTCGGGCAAGGCTCTGAACTGGCCAATATGCAGATTCATGAGCATGGCAAGACACCGTATCAGAGTTGTTTTTCCAATACCAGGAACTGCAGCAGTAAATGTGTAACAGGTTCTTTCTAATATTTCTACTAGTAATAGTAATAGTAATAGTAATAGTAGCATTTTGTAAATTGATTATATTTTATGGATATGACTGTACGAAATGAATGTAGGATAATATGTATAAGGACAACACTACTGTTTCTCTGGTTTTAGGCCATATGGGATTTTTCAGATACAACTGATATTAACCCAAAGTCTGTGAATACCCTTGATGGAACAAATTAAATTATAGTTTGTTTCCAATTTATGTCTGTACTGAATTAATGATTTTTTTTTTTAATTTGCTAATAGTAGCAATAGTCAGGATTAACCTTTTCTGGTAGTCTCATTTATTTTAGGAGGCAATGCAATGTCACACTATGTAATTGCGTTGATGTGAAAGTTATATGTTTTGTTCCATCTCCTCAATCACATTATCTTTCATCCAAAGGGAAGGTCCATGGGAATAAACATATTTAAATTAAAGCAATGTTCATACATTAGTACTAATTAGGCCTTGACTGTTGCTAACCCTGTTAAAAGGATCTGTTTTAGTAGCATATATCAGCCTTCTCCAGCCTGGTACCATCAAACAATTTGGACTTGGGGAGCCATGCAGCCAGGAATACGGGAACTATAATCTAGCACTTCTAAAAGTGAGAAGATTGGGAAACTTTGAATGAGCTAATACTGGCATGCAATGCCCAAATAATGAAACCTATTCAAAATAAATGATAAAGCTACAATTAAAACAATTACATTTTGCTTCTAATTAAAACAGAGATTTTAACAACATGTATACTGCACTTAGAGAGCCAGTTTGGTTTAGTTGTTAAGGCATCAGGCTAGAAACTGGGAGACCATGAGTTCTAGTCCCATCTTAGGGACAAAGCCAGCTGGGTGACCTTGAGTCACTTGCTCTCTCTCAGCCCTAGGAAGGAGCCAATGGCAAACCACTCCAAAAAAACCCTTGCCAAGAAAACTGCAGGGACTAGTCAAGGCAGTTACCAGGAGTCAAAAAACTGACTTGCAGGCATGCACACACACACAAATATTGCACTTATGTCAATCTAATGCAGTAGCAGGGAGTGACAATGGTGGTGATATGTTGCTTCTGTAAAAAAAAAAAAATATGACATTTAGATTAAAAGTGCATCATTTGGAGAAAAAAATAAAAGGGACATTCAGATATAAGGATTATCACATCAAATTATGGATGTGTTCTAATCAATAGGAAGGGTGAAAAATATGCATGTGTGTGGATTGTAGGTTCATTCCCCTTTAGGACAAGGTATCTCTACACTGTAAGAGTATTTCATGTCCTTTTCAATATTTTGAAACAAAGTTTGACGGAGTATAATTCTCTCAACCTTTGAAAAAGTATAAATGGATATTCCAGAGGAAACCAGTGGTATATATAAAAAGAGGTTCACTAATGTTATTACAAATCTAAGGAAACATGGCACAAGGGAAAAAGATATAAATTCTACTTTACAGAAACAGAAGGCTTTATCTAAATTCACCTTGAAAGACTTCTTCCTATTTCTACTGATGTTTGATCTCTTTTTCTAATGCATGCAGAAGAGGGTAATTTCAACATTTTATGTTGTCATAGTTTGTCCTCACAGAAGTTTTTGTTTAAATTACATTCTTTTTAACATGTATTCTTCCTTCCTCTTACTGCATGTTCTGTTCAAAGGGTACTTTGGATGTATGGGAACCAAGGGTTATTTATTTAATCACATAGCAAGTGGAATAATAAAACAACCATTAACACAGCCAGGAGATGGGCTCTGACACACACCTAGGTTCCCTGGCTGGGGCACAAAACCAAGATCAGGGCTGGCCTGATCTCCAGAGAGAGCATGTCCCAGAGCAGAAAAGATTCTCCCTCTGGGCCCTGCCAGCCAACGGGACCTGGAACATACCCTTCTTGCTAAAATGTATATGATGAATAGAAGCAACCCATCATATACATATACAACCCAGTCCCAAGCCATTAAAGGCTGAACCACTCTATATTTGAATGGAATGTTACTTCTCTGAGACATGCCCAGCAAATAACTTTCACAAGTAATCTTGAATGATATTGGGCTTTATGAATCATAAGAATATTCAAGTCTACTAGTGTACATATAGTCCAATTGAAGACACAGGTGCATGGAGAATGCAAAGTATGCCAGGATGAACTGAAACACTGACATGCCATGAAACCAGGAGAAGATCAAAGTATTATTGATGGATAAAGTAACAAGAAGCAGGACATAAACTCCCATGACCAAGAACTACCCAAGGACAGCTGGATTCCTATCTTAATCCCTTTCTGAATTATAATAGTATTCCATGACATCATTGATGAAATCTAGCTGGTCAGAATCCAAATCTTAAAGTAAAAGTCAAAAGAAGTTGAGAGTCATATCTGTATTCATAGAATGTAAAGTGTTAGTCTTACTTTCTTTCACTCTCTGTTCTGCACTGGGAACTCTTCCTGGAAGCAAGGAGCTACAAGACAAGTTATGGCAACTATCTGATTATAATCTCTCTGCTTACATTTGTTAGTAAAATTGTGTTGGCCAGCAACGTATACCTCTAATTAGTTGTTCTGAAATTGAGAAAAGTACTAAAGGGCCAACCATATTCAAGCTGTGATTCAATAAACATATCCAATTGTTGTGTTGTACACTGTTGCCTTCTGTGATGATTGTGCTCACTGGAGACAAAGGTCACAAGAGGAGGAAAAAGTATTCTCTGAGTTTTTCTCTCCAAACATGCTCCCAGACTGCTGTTCTTTCATTATTCATTTCCTCTATTCCTCAGATGTTGTCTTCTGGCTGTGTCATTTGATATTAAACTGCTTTACTGAGAATATTGCTGAATGCTGCATTTTGAGTTTCTTGTTTTTTCCATTTTCTCATTTAAACTGAGTCAGGCTAGTGCCAAGCAATCACTGTGCTTATGTAAAGAAGGAGCAAAGAGCAAGAGCTGTATAAAACCTGATACTGGACTGAATACATATTTTGTAATTTAAAAATAATGGTCCCAAAATACTGTGCCAAGGAAAGCTGAATGCCACACTCTGTACAAATTATGAGAAATAAGCCTGCCTGCATATATTAGCTCAATTTACTTAATTTATTTGATTTCTGGAAGAAGGGTCACAGAGAGAATTAAGGTTTTGGGCACTGAAAAATTATATTTAAGCAGGCTGAAATCATACTGACTCTCAACATTGGCTTTGGATAGTAAAAAAAAAAAAAGTTAGTCACATCTTTTCAAACGTATGTTCATGTTCACAGAATGAATGCAGTAGCCTTCCCCACCCTGGTACTCTTCAATGTAATGGGATTACATCTCGCAATATTCTCAGCTAGAGATCATGCTTGCTGGCCATTAGGTAATTGCAGTCCAAACACATTTGAAGGGCATAAAGAAGGAGCAACTGGAGATTGTTAGGCTGGTTGAATATTTCATCTGATACCAAGTTCACACACACACACACACACACACGAAGGAGAAGAAAAAGGAAAAGAAGGAGGGGAAGAAGAAAAAGAAGACTATTGATATACAAGAGAAGAAAGAAAAAAGTAAAGAAAAGATAAAAATCAATAAAAACATTATTAGGAAACTACCTGATTAAAAGTTATACTCTTCCCTCCCATTGTCCCCAACTGATAGTTGCAATCAATAGATTTGTAAGCATCTGGAATTATTTCTGATTTCTATTTAACTCCTTTTGTCTGTTTTTTCTCCCTTAGAAACCATACTCTAAATATCTGAATTTGCCTTATTGTATAATACATGATATATAAGGGAGTCATTTTTGCTAGAATGTAGTTAACCTTCTGTTGTGAATCCATACGATTAGTTTTACTATTGCTGTGTGTTCTCCAAGTTTGGTTTCCCAATCTAGTATCATGGGCAACTTATCTCTTTCCCAATGTTGTGCTAAATTTGTCCTTGTGGCCATCAACATGTATCTTAACAAATTGTACCATTTCTTGTTTATAGATTCTAGAACAATTCCTAGTAAGAATATTTGAGGTCTCAATTCAAATTTAATTTTAGGATTTTTTTGAATAGTACTGTGTACTTCTTCCCAGTACTTCTGGGTTGTTTTAGATAACAACATGTGATAAAATGTTCTTTCTTTATTGTTACATTTCTAACATGTTGTGTTATATTTGTTATATATTTTTCCAATTATTGATAAACTTATGTACCATCTGTAAAGCTTTTTTTTTTATTACATTTTTCTTAAATTACAACTTGCGGTAAAATATTAATATTCATAACTTTGGTTTCCTGGTCTGGTCTGATGAAGGGCTGACAGAAGGTCCTGGCAACCATTTTAATTAGATGACTTTATAGTCCTACAGTATAATGTAGGACTGAATAGTATAAATAAGGACAAGTTTTCTCTACCTTCTCTATACTGTCTATAATTATATCATGGTTTGACTTGAGATATGGGCTTTCCCCCCCTAAATTAAAAAGCCTAAAGTTGGCCTTTGCAAATGTCACTTGGAGGTTTAAATAAAGAGCCCTTCTGATATACCTCAGCAATGCAATACTTCAGTTCTAGACCTGCTGAATTGGTCACTTCATTGGTATTTGACAGTTTTCTGGGAATGCGTGCACCAAAGCCATTTCTATTAAAGGAAAATAGCCCTCTTCAATGCTATCTGTTAGAGGTGTCGAAATGTGAATCTCACTTTTCCACTTTGAACAAACCTCAAAGTGCATTGTTCCAGCAATCAGGATGAGTTGACTCTGTATCACTTTGCACATCGAAGTCCAAATCACCTTAGTGCATAAGGTTTGTCAACTCTATGATTATTTTCTACCAAACAATTTTATTGGATGACCTACCTCATATGAAACAGGGAGAACAACTTATTTTTATTTGTGTTCTCTATTCTGTGAGTCATTTAATAAACTTCCATTATATCTCTACTTACTTGCCTGTTTTTTAAACTAAGTCCTTTTTCATACATTTGAATGAACCCCATATGTACCTCCATTGCACATTAACAACATAGTCATTATCACATTGAATAAAGTGCTATTGAATAATCAGCCATCACACACACATTCTATTCACGGAATCAGAAAAAGAAATAGCGTGCTATTGTGTAGAAATAAAACAGGTCAACCTGGATATAGTTCAGGGAATTTCAAGAGAGAAATGGTATAAATGCATGCATAACAAGTAACTTACCCAAACATTTCCATCTTGGTGATATGGCTTCCAATTTCTCCCTGTATCACTGTAAAGCACCCGGTACTGGGTTACCCAGTCAGAGCTACTATATCTGCCTTGAGTAGCAATTGAGCTGATCTGTTTCCTATTGCCAAAATCCACTTGCAGCCACTGGTAATGGTTACTTTCTGATGGACACCAGCCTCCGGCCCCTACAGAAGTAAAAGAAAGAAGATACTGTAAGTATCTAATATGGTTTTCTTGGAAAGTAATTCCTTATTGAGATATATTTAGTTGTACATTCATTAGAACTTGGCATCTTTGTCCCCATTTTCAGTGTGTAACTGAAGCAAATGGTATTTCAGATAAATTCTGAAGCAACGCAAGTGGTATGAAACAATGCATGCTCTGAGAGAAAAGGGGAGATAATGTGAGAATGACAATCTATTTTGTTTGTTTCTGTAAATTCCTACAAACTGCCATGATAACAGGAATGGAGTTCTGGTACCTCTGAGAAGAATCCTAGAATTCTGGGAAAGAAGAATGGCAGCAGTTAGAGCTTTATCCCTGTTCCTGTTCTAGTAAATGCTCCATTGGATAAAGCTATTTGAAAACTGAAAATATATATTTTGGTCTCACCCTAAGTCATATTTACAAGCTATGAACTTATGCATACACTTTAAAGTTTCCACATGAAATGTGCACATAACACAGAAGTTTAACAGCCACTTTCAAGATCATAGGAGCTTTTTTCTCCTTCCCCCAGTGAATAATTTTAAACAGCTTTGCCAAATTTCCTTTATAAGAAATTATGTTTAGAGTAACCTAACTTCATATGTACTTCAGACACATGACAAGAATGTTGTGCAGAGTGCAGCAATACTCCCAGAAAATGTGCTCAGGAAAAATACACATCAGCATGAGAGTTTTACGAAATGCAATGTCCATATTTTGTTCTCCAAATAAATCCAGCCAGAAAATATATACTATCTGGTGTTTATTGATAAAAAATGCAAAACTCCATAAAATACAAGTTGCATACAAAATATAGGAAAAAACACGTCTTCTCATAAATTTTAGCATCCAAGACTTATCTGCTACACAAGCCTAACAAAGTCTCTAGCCAAAAACTCTCAGAGAAGAGGTACACTACTTGGTTATTAGTTACAACTACATAACCCATAAAAACTAACTACATAGTGGCTAAAACACTACTGAGAGGCTGGGCATATAATCCTCCCATTATATTGCCAATCCTTGAATAACTAGCATACACACGCCAATAGGTGGCAGTAAATAGCAGTATACTGCACAATCACAATAACAAGTTGCACATGACCTGCAATTCTAGTCTAAACACTGTTTTGCAGATAACAAGATGAATTTCTTCCCATGAGAAACTCCTAACAGAGAAGACCCCACTCTCTGGAGAAGGCTCTAATGCTGGGAAAGGTGAAAGGAAAGAGAAGAAGAGGACAACCAGCAGCAAGGTAGATGGACTCAGTTACAGTGGCAATCAGCGCACCACTGGAAGAACTGAAAGACCACATTAGGGACAGTCATGATGGAGAAAATCTATGTATGTGGTAGCTAAGAATAGAAAACGACCTGATGGCACATAATTAATCAATTAATAAAAATTTCATATGGTCACATGCATCTATTAAATAAAAGTAGTACATAAGAAAGGATTCTTTGAGAGAGGAGTAAGATACAAGGATTTTAGCACATTTCTTTATCAGCTGGCCTTTAGTTGTCATCCCAAGTAGATTTCATTACCATCACTGGTCATATAGTTTATCAACTTTGCTCACTTCACAGGTAACTTCTCTGAGATTTCTCAGAAATGTTATCTATGCAAGAACTTTTAAATATTTCACATCAGGCAAAATTCAGTTGCAATTAAATTGTGGTAACTGTTAACACACACTCACTCTCTCCTTAAATTGAACATAACTTTCCAACTTCCATACAGATAATCATATGTCATTTATTATTTTAATTTAATCACACCGAAAAGGGCTACTGTGAGTAAGAACCAAGCAACTTTATAGTCATTTAATGACATCTTCTTAGTAACTGTCAAATTATAATCACTTTAAAGCTTGACCAAATTATCCTCAACATCCCTTGTCAGAGTTGCCTGGCATGTCAGTGACAGCTGACTGATTCTTTACTCCTTAATTAAGCCACACTTCCAAATTAAGTGGGAGGGAATAACAGCACCCACATCTGCACTCTCCAAAGCACTGTAGCATTCATTAAAATAGATAAGCTTCAAACATTTTCATCAGTGGATACTTACAGAGTGCATGTTTTACTGCCTGACCAATGTTTTTCACTGTTGGTTTCATCAGAAATTAAACTATCTGGAATCAACACAATACATTCTGTTTCTTGAAGCTGCTCTGGCCATTTCAAGAAAACAGTCATACAGGAAGCATGAGCAAACACTGCTTCCTCTCCCTGCTGTCCTGAGTTGCATATAGTGGCATTTGAGCAATTTCAACAGATGTCTGCAGATATTCATCTGCAGGTAGAATAGGCATCACTCAGCATCACTCGGGTTAGGCAAAGCAAAAGTTGAGCAAACTTCTTGTTATCTCACATCTTTTACTGCAGCTTTTGGTTCCATTAAAAGGCCATTAAGCCAGTGAAGTTATAGAGGCAGGGGCAGGTTTAGCTTGTCAAGGTTCCTATTGAATTTTACATAACATAGTAAACATGTGTAATCTTGGAACAAAATGAAAGTTGTTGATAATATACAAATATATTTGCTGCATCAAGAAAATGGGATGATTACCATCGGCAGCAGAAGGTTTGGCTTATGCTTAAGAGAGTATCAAGGGGTATAATTTTTCTTTCTTCCATGTGAATAAATAATATTCTTCCCTGGAGGAAAGTTTGCTAAAAGCAATATCATTCAGCCTTCACTCAAAGGTGTCTCCACTTGCACTGAATGTCCCATTTATTTATTAGATCTATACCACACCTTTCCTGCAAGAGCTTAAGATAGCTTATGTCAAGATCTCTCTTTTTCCTCATAACAGTAACCCAGTAAGAGGTTGGGCTGAGAGTGAATGACTGTCCCAAAGTTACCTAGGAAGTTTCCATAGATCAGTTTACTAATACAGATACCTTGCAGGGTGCAATGTTTATCTGGCTACAAAGCCCAAAACTACACTTTGCACTTCCTCAGAGAGGCTTCCTGTTATTAATTATAAGAAATTCTGGTCAGATAATATATGCAATTAGTTCCTGAAGAGATCTGATAAGATGGTTTCTCTAAAAACCTCCCAAAGATTACTTAAAACCTGCAAGGAAACAGAAGTGAGGGATCATGCAGTCATTTCCAGAAGGTGACCAAGCGTTGGCCTTGTTTAGGCCCTAGTTTGTTTTACTGTTTGGATATATGTTTATGAAGATTCTCAGTCATCCATGCTTAGTTGTTTTTTTTACTACATTGGGTAGTATACAAGTTTTAAAATAAATGAATAAGTGTCAGTTTCATAATTTTTTATAAATAAGAAAACTATCAAACCTTTCACAAAACCAAGGGCTGTTTAAAATTGTTTGGGTTGGACCGAGTAACAGATGTTCCTAATAACAAAAGTAACATTTCTACTATGGATTGGAATCAAGATACATGGAAAAACAAGCCTGTCTGTCCTACTTCCCAACAACAGCCCCTTCATACCCCTAAAAATCCTACCCAGAAGATGAGGGACTCACAAAATGGAGTAGGCTGAAGTCTATAGAATGAAACCCAAAATATTGAGCAGAGAGACTCTTCCTCCTGCTATGAATGATAGTTATAGTAGCTAGTTGAAAAACTGGCTATATCATGAATAGGTCAAGAATTTTTCAGCAATTAATTAGGGAATGCAATGTTTCCTGCTTATAATATCCTATTTGGGGCTTCCTACTGGAAATTTGCTGACTACTAAATGTTCAGAATCTTGGACCATATACATATTTGATCTTACCCTTTTTTAATACATACACACACACATTCTTATCTTCCCTGCCAATATCTGAATATTAAGCATTACATTTAAAACCTACTGAGCAACAGTCCATCTTGTTACTTCTACATACAGCACAGAGAAAATATATGAAGATTTATAAAAAATAAACTCTGACATTATAATTTCTGATCCACAGTATAATACCAGTACTGTACAGTAACATTTTGCAAGACAATAAAGGTTAACAGATACTATTCTACATACTCATTTAATTATATCAAATGCATCAAAATAGCATCAAGGGATTTGCTTAATTCTAAGCCTTTGTGAAATGCAAGCAATTCAGTCTGGATCCAAATTCAGAACTCTGGAAAGAACCAGATTGAATTTAAGATCAGATGTGAAACAAAATTTAGAATAAAGGGCTCCATCTCCTATAATCTAAAATGGGAAAAATGCAGATGTAAGTAACTTTTTCATTTTTCACTGTAATTGAATGAAATTTACAAACAACTTCAACTGTTAAGCAAACAAGGTATGCCAAATATCTTAGAAGAGGCAGATAAGTTTTTTAATTTCATGACCCTAAAAATTAATCTTTTTTAGAACTCATGTTAATTTTGGGACACAGCTACTTTCATCATTTGCCCCCCTAAGCCTTATCCCTTCCACGTGCACAGAGAAGCCCCTGGAGCCTGAGAGACAAAGTGTGAAAACTGTGTACTTGTAAGCAATTCTTGCAGGGACCAAGAACTCCAGAAAATGAAGATTGTACCAAACACCCATAGCTTGAAATGGTACAACTCATGCAGGATTTCATGGTTGCATATACAGATTGACAAGGAAATGCTTTTTCAGACAGCCACCCTGAAAGATATATAGGGAGAAGGAGCTAGAAAACAGCAGCAAGAGTTTGTTCATTCCATAAATCAGATTGCCTTGAAGGAACCTTCCAGTGCAAATCATCCAAGCCTGAAACTCAATATAATGGATTGTTCCACTGAGCTCACATAGATGTTAGCACATTCTCATCTATATCCACATCTTAGGGAGATCAAAATCCAAAGTTGAAATTAGTTGGTGGTCAGACTCTTTTGCAAGTATAAAATCAACTATTTTTTACCAAATGTATTTGCTTTCTACATTATTAGCTTGAATTACCAACATTTCTGTAAGATACAATGGCAAATGGGAAAAAAAAAGCTTAAATTTTTAAATTTAATTTAAAATTTTAAAAACTGTTACATTTCTTAAAACACTTTACAGCCTTCTGAACAAAGCTATTGCTAGAATTTTAGCAACCTTTTGTATTGATCCCACATCACATTTTCCCATCTGACAATACTGTTTTTTTTTAAAAAAAAACCTTTCTACTCAGAATTGTGAATGATAAATCAGAGATTATTTTGTACAGAATAAGATATTACTACAATTATCACAGGGTCAGATAAAACAATATGATGAAATGAAATTAGTTAAGAAATTGTCACTATAAGCTGGGGAAGGTTCCCAGCCTTGATGTTTTTTTAATGGCTACATGGGGCTAAACATTTTTAAACATATTCCTATCCTTTGGTCTTAATAAGGTAAATATATAGATCTACCCATAATGGACAAGTTCCTATTATGTGTTCTAACTATACACCTATTTCCTTAAAGGAAATATGGATGCTAAGACTTTAATAGCTACTTTTGGCCAAATATTATAGTTTCCTCTTCTGACCTTGTGCATCTAACTCAGGTTGGATTTATATAGGGCCATCAAAATAATGATAAATAGGTTTTTAACTGATCTTGCTTTAAATTAAACTCAACATAATTAAATAGCATCTGGACTTGCAAAACAGAGTTTTCTTCAGATGACATAGAGGAATCCAAGGAACTTGCAAAAAGCAACTGAGAAGGAATCCAGCTCCAAACTGGTTAATCCATCCAAAATAGTTCTCCAGATGGCTCCAGTTACTATTGACTCAGAGTCAGAGGGCCCAGTTACTGACCCCTTAACAATGTCTAGAGATTAAGGTTGAAGGGCAATATGCTGGAATATTCAGGACCTCTATATGCAGAAATCTGGGGAGCAGATAAGCAGCTGCAAGTCACAAAAGGTAAACATCTGACATACCAAAGGAGTAGGAAAATTGAATTAATTTATTCACACCTGATCTTTTAAGCTCTCAGGGACAGAGTTTTAAAACAAACAGTCTAATCTGAAGCTTCAGTCAGTTAAACTATTAAATGAAATTATAATGTTCAACTAAGAGATAAGCCACGTTGGCAGTTGCAATTTATGTTCTTCTGCTCTTTCCCTCTCCAACAGGTGACTTTGGAACATCTGACTTGGCTGAGAAAGTTTAAGCCATTCTTATCCTTGACAATAACTAGCTCCTCAGGGAAGAGAACCATTTCAAGGCCAGGCCTCTTTGAAGGGTTGTGGGAGTTTTGCAAGCCTAAAAAGAACTCTAGTAAAAGTTTCCTTTACCTTTTGCTTTCTCTCTATTATCAGCTTGAGTTGCTACCTCCTTTACCTCCCTTTTTCCTTAAAAGCCTTCTTCTCACAGGGCTCTGAGTCTGAAAATACTCATTCTTTGATGATGACTCTTACTATCAGGGAGGCTGGTATTACAACTCATACCTGCTTCTGACATAGGTCGAGTTTATAACTGTTTTGGACCTTTCATCTCCCTTGGCCACATCTCTGTCCTGCCCTTGGAATTTCTGGATGTAAGTCAGCTTTGAATCATTGACTGCTGTGATAGATCTGTTGGCTGCTGTTTAAATCCTTGCTGAAACATTATAAAAGATACTTAATTTTTTTTTTTTTGGCTCATTAACCATCAGCAGATTTATGATTTACTGATAACCATCAGACCAGAACAAGCAGTATAATTTACTGGATGCTGAAAAAGCTTTTGACCTGGCTTCCTGGAGTTTTTTGAGACATATTTTGACATATATTGGGTTTCTTCATATGGTTCATTTCATATGGTTTATGAAATCCTTAAATCATGAGTTATTGTGTGTCATCTGCTTGATTAAATTTATGTTGCAATACATGTCAAATATGCCTTCTTTCATTTTTTTAATCTGGATCTAGATATTCTAGCTGCATGGTGAGAAATTCTGAAAATAAAGGTGTTATATTTGGGGGGAGACAGAATAGAAGACATTGCCATATGAACCTACATTTTATGGATAAAGCAGAAATTTCTGTTCTTAATTCATGTTTAATATACTGCCTGGTTACCCTATAAATTGGAGTAAATCAAAATGGATGGTACTAGGTCATAGCAATAATTTTGACAAATAGAAATATTAGGGTTTTAGGTTGGATTCTAATTGCTTAATTTATCTTTAAACAAAGATTCCTAGAAAATATTGTCAACTGCTAAATTTGAATTTATTCCCTATTTTTACATAAATAAAACATGATATGACAGATGGTCTCAAATTTCTGTATATTTGAGATAAAATTAATATGATTAAGATGAAATTAACTTTGTGGTTGATTTATATTTGGAGAGGTCTAACTTCTATCACATTGTTTTAAATTATTTATATGATATTGAATATTTTTCTTCAACAGGGCCATCCTACAGCATGTTCACTGCAGAAATTAATTATTTCTTGGGGAAAGTGCACTGAATTTTCCACACCTTCTGCCTTATCCCTGGACGTTTATTTTAGTTTTAGTTACTGGCTGGAATAAGGAATCTCAGAAGTTTAAGAATTTATATTTGAGCCTGCTTAAAGCCTAATACTGGAAAGTATTAGGATTCTTGTTTTAAAGGGATCACTTTCAATATCTCTACAATGCTGCAAGATACATATGGAAAATATTCACTCACAAGTATAATTTTGATCCATTTACCCATCAGCAGCTTACATTTTAGGATGTCAGTTTAAAAGAATGGATAAATCCAGTAGCTAGGGCAATTGAGCCTCACACAGTCTTATTACTTTGGACCAACTTAGTGTCAAGCCCAATGTAGCTACCAAGACCAAGGAAGCAAGAATGATACCAATTTCAGAAAGGTATCTTTAATATTTAATATCTTTAAAGGAGAGCTAGTTTGGTCTAGTGGTTAAGGCTCCAGGCTAGAAACCAGGAGACTGGGACTTCTAGTCCTGCCTTAGGCATGAAAACTGGCTGGGTGACTTTGGGCCAGTCACTCACTCTCTCAGCCCATGATTTATTTAAGTCAAAAATTTATTATTTGGACTAGCTGGTCTGATGCTAGTACTGTTACTGAATTTCTATGTCAAGACTCCAAAGCCATTAATCTAAATTCAAGAACTACAGTGAAATTTATATTAAGTTTTATGCAACGTTTGGAATAAATATCTTATTTGTGTAAGTCAGTGTAAATTCGTCTCCTTTGATCTGAGAATGAAGTTAGTGCAAACAGAAAACATTAACCTATTTCTCTTGGACACCCTAGAAAATATTTAAGAGCTGGTTGCCATTGTCTTGCTCTTGGAAATTAAATTCAGGAGTTGGAACTTTCACTCAAATGATCCATATTTGTTCTATAATAACTATATTCTGGAGTGAAATCAGTAGGACTATTAACAGTTTAGATTTTATTGTTATGAATCAATGACACATATGATCTTCTTGGCTATCCCCAGTATTTGGAATATATCAAGATACCAAAAATTTGGGGCATTTGGTGCTTGGGGGCTGGTCAAATAAATTATTATACAGCACTAAAAGAAGATATGTATACTTGATTTACAGCAATGAATTGATGATATACATATATTACGAATTATTTCTCAATATTTTAATTTTTAAAATTAAATCATATTTTTGTTTTTGACAAAAGGGCAGAAGACCAACTTAGTGTCAAGCCCAATGTAGCTACCAAGACCAAGGAAGCAAGAATGATACCAATTTCAGAAAGGTATCTTTAATATTTAATATCTTTAAAAGAGAACCAGTTTGGTCTAGTGGTTAAGGTTCCAGGCTAGAAAGCAGGAGATTGTGAGTTCTAGTCCCGCCGTAGGCATGAAAGCCAGCTGGGTGACTTTGGGCCAATCACTCTCTCTTAGCCCAACCCACCTCACAGGACTGTTGTTGTGGGGAAAATAGGAGGCAGGAATGTTAGGTATATTTGCCACCTTGAATTATTTATAAAGATAATAAAGACAGGATAAAAAAAATCTAAAAAAAAATTCTCTAGGCTTCCACTTAAAAAAAAAAAGTAATTATTACTTATGCTGTCAATACTGTTGATGTGTGTACACACACACATACAGACAGACAGATAGGCAGGCAGACACTTTATTTCTGTTTAAAATCCATAACTATCTGACTAAGCTAGTTGAATAGCTGGATGAGAACCATGATAGCACATTTCCCTAACCAATCAGGATTTATTCAATAAAAGTGTGGGGTTATATCAAATTTTGCTTCATTATATAATCAATAAGATTTATGAATATAGCTATGTTTCTACCTCCTACTCTTACTTTAAATAAGCAATATCACCCTATTATCATTTATCCTTTAAAGGTAAAAACCTTTCATTGGCAATAAAAGTTTTGCAAAAATACCCTCCCCTTTCAAATCAATTTTGCAGTAATGCCTTGTTGTTGTTAGTGAATAAGTCTCATTTTTTACAGATTTAAATGTTTATAAAGACTCTAAATCAGGAGGTGGGTTAAACTTTTTGTGCCATGGACCCCTTTGAGAGTCTAGTGAAACCTATGGTTCCCAATCATGCTCAAATACAATTATCAAAATATTAACAAATAACAGATATATATGTGAAAATGAAGTTGCAACTTTTTCCCATCCAAGTTTACCAACCCATTGAAATCTATCCATGACTTCTCAAGGTTAAGAACCCCTGCTATAAACTAAACATTGAATTTATACCTGAGTTGCTCCTTTATTTATGGCCCCATCTGAAGTAATTATTTCTCTCTGTACCTGATTGTTTAAAATAATTCTATTTCTCTAAATTGTCTTCCCACAGTATTCCGTTTTTTATATCCCAATCACTGGTGTGTATACATGTGTGTACATGTACATGTACCCCATATATTTGAGGAAGCCATCTGTGATTGACAAAAGCTTATGTGATAACTGATTTGTTACTCAATGTCAAGTTTTCTTTCCAGGTAGCATCCTTTTAATTGCCAAAATGTTAATGTGTGTTGAACTTCTTAAAAACAAAAACTAGGGACATAAAACATAACAATTATATGTTTAATACCAGCTTGGACTAGTGGTTAAAGCTCCAGGCTAGAAACCAGGAGACTGAGTTCTAGTCCTGCCTTAGGCATGAAAGCCGGCTAGGTGACTTTGGGTGACATCAAGCTTGGGTGACAAGCCAGTCAGTCAATTCCTGTCACAACCAACAGATCAACATCTGGTTGACATGAAAAAAGCAGGCCCTGCACATGTGGGAAAAATGCTAGTAGGAAAAAACAAACAAACAAACAAACTATAAACTAACATATTCTCTGCCAACACTGTCTCAAGTGTTTTAGCACACAGCGGTATTGTATGGTTTTTGTTTCATTTTGTTATTAAGCATATGAGAATAAAACCAATGTGCCATCAAAAATTGTAATGTTTCCATTAGATCACCCTTACAGTGAGTCCAATTACAGTAAATCCCATTTTTATGGTACACATTTCTCGATGATCATTGCCTTACCAGCATTCTTAGTGGCGCTCAACACCAAATCAATGATCTGTCTTCCCTAATCAAGAAAGCAAAAGGTGGCAATAGCTGTCACTGGATGTGAGATGCACATGACCTCTTGGTAGCATTTGAAGTAAGTGTATTCAAAACATAACAGGCAATGTCTCCCTTGAAAGGGTCCCCATTGGTAAAACTGTATTTAGTAGCTTTGGTTATTTTAACTGACACATCACATTCAGCTGTGCCTTCACCATCTGCTTTGTTTCTGCTTACAAATGAAAACATGCAGTAAGGAAAAAAAATCCTCATGCACAGTCACATCAGAAGGGAATTTAAGCTACATTCCACCAAAGGATTAAAATGCCACGTAGAGTGTTCCTATCAAGAAATTTCTTGTATGCAACCTTCTGTGTTTTTTGTGGTGGTGTTTTTTTTTTAGACAGAGCACTAAGCTGAAATGTTTCCAGAAGAAGCTGATTCTGGCAGCAGGGACTTGAATAAACTGTGTATTGAGTGGACTATAAAGATCGACAGGAGCATTAAGTGAATTTATATGTGTGTTATCTTTAAGCAGTTCTTAGCAAAGGTTAGAACGGAGACTGAGTTTGCTTTGCTGTCCTTTGTTATGGGTAGATTCACATGAATGCCTTTCTGATTACCTCCTATGTCACACCATCTAGCCAAAAACCTGTTTTGTTTTGTTTTCTCTTTCCTGTTCTTCTAACAGTTAGCAATCCCTAAGAGGCCCCATTATCCAATAAGAATGTAGGTATGTGTAGAAAAAAACTGAGGCTTATGGAACCAAGATAGACAGACAGACAGACAGACAGACAGACACATACACATATACATGCATATTAAAGATGAGACACCAGCACTGGAGGTGCATAGAAATATCTGAAAATGCAGGTTTCAGAGAACACATCTGCATTTTTTTTTCTTACTGACATTTTTTCTTAAAGCATCTCTCAAATTCTTTCTAATCTGCTTGTGGAGGTATGTGTGCTTGTTCAGCTCTTATTAAAAAACAAGATAATAACTAAAAAAAAATACTGTCACCTATTCTATACTTCATCAACATTTATCAATAAAGATTTGGTCCATTCAATAAACTTATGGCCCATACAACAAAATACATTTAGGATTATACTCCTGTGCCATGCACTGAAGAAAAGAAAGACAGAAACATCTCAGCTTCTTTGTCTAGATATTGTCCTATTAGAACAGCAAGCAACATTTGTACCACTATCATAATAACCTTATACCAAATTCCCATCTTTCATTAATACTTGGCAGTGAATGATCACTGTGAAGCAACACATGAATTATTAAACAAGGGGTTTAAATATTGGTTAATCACAGAGACCTCTCAATTTTAAAATTAATTTGCCTTATGAATAATAAGAAAGCTCTATCAAATTGCACACCAGGTGTTAAGAAGACAGGCTTGAATGAGTTATTTCTCTACAGTTGAAACAAGGTAGTCAGAAAAGCCATATTCCTGTTGAAAAATAAGTAACGTAACAGATTTTACTCCTTTAGTTTTGTCTCCAAAGATTTTTTTTCCTGTTGCCTTCCTTTCCTTAGATAAGCTGCTAAACCAATTTATTTCTTAGCTTTTAAAATTATGACTAGGGGAATCCAATTGTGTTTAAGGACAAATTGGTTTATAACATCGTGGTGAGAACTGGGGATTCCAAATAGTGAGCAAAATTTGCTCTCCAATGAGCTACTTTCAGCTGCAGGGTTTTGTTTTCTTCATTTGCTAGTAACATTGTTAGCAGGGATGGTCTTGCCACAACGCAGTCACTCCAGGTGCCAGACTTTGGGTAGGGGGCACCCACAGAATCCTTGGGCAGAAAATTGTGTGTATCTTTTCTCTCCGTTCTAGATACACAGATGACGGAGCACTGTACTAAGGATGAGGGCACAGAGATATGGCAGGCAGGAAAGAAAATGAGAGGGAAAGCTGCAGGAGCTTCAGGGAGAGGTATGAAGGGGAGCCCCTTATGTACCTCTCTATCAGCCCAGGGGCCTGGACTGACTGACACAGCTTCTCAGGGAGCTTCTTGTTTCCTGCTGCTTCTCTGAAGCCATTTGAGGAGAACAGGCAGTCAGCTTGTCAGATGAGATACTAGTAGGAGGCAGTTAGGTCTTTAAGACACTGACAGCGTCTTCATTTCTTTGCCTCCTTTATTTGAATATTGAGAACCACTATAGCTGGCACAGAGTAACAGTCATGACTGAGAGAAGAAAATGCTCTCTGGGGCAGCATTCAGGGAAAGGGTAAAGGGAAAAGATGAAACAAAAAAGCAAAGAAATGAATTGCAATGAAATGGATACGAATGTTCACAGGGAGGCTTCTAACCCCAGTAAGGATGTAAGCAATGTGAAGATGGCTGTACTTAGAATGCAGGTGACCTGGCAGCTATTGTAATGGTATGTGGGAATGACCTTGGGAAATGTACTTTCAGACTTGCAAGATTCTGTTAATGTAACCTTACAATAAAGTAGGATTAGCTCATCTGGGCATGCTTCCTGTCTGGAGTACCTTGCAAGACTGACATCAATCTTGCAAGTCTGAAAGTATATTTCTCCCCCATGATGTTTACAGCCCAAGAAACTAGGGAGGGTCCCTTCTGAGACTTTTGCCCCACCCACATTCCTGCCGCAGGATAAGATTGCCTCTTATCTGACCATTTCCCTGGCTGTGGCTCTTCTGCCCGTCTTCCAAGGTCATTCCCACATACTATTATAGCTATATACATTTTAAATAGGTGTAGCCATACATTTCTTAAGAAAAGAGTAGAATGGAGAACAGTGTAATGGAGGTGCATGAAATAGCTGCTACTGAGTTTAGTTTTTTTTAGATAACGTGGATTCTTGAGACATAGCCTAAAGGACCTCCTTGCATTTCATGGGTCACAGCAAGTGGAAAGGCAATGAAAATAGATATTTCAATCCAACGTAGTATAGACTTAAAATCCCCAGTACTGACAAATTTGGCGTGTGTATTCAAAAACTAAGAATGCTGCATACTGTTTTTGTTGCAAAATCTTCCAGCAATAATGAGTTTTACAGGAATAAAGAACTGGAGAAATCTGACTAGAAATTTGGCATATCATAAGATAGATGGAGGAACCTGAGATGAGACTAAGGGTAAAGGCCATCACAGATGATAAGAATAATTTTTACTGGCAAAAGGCTCATTAGCATTGTGAGAAAGCTTGCTACCGAAAGCCTATCACTGTGTGGAACTTCAGGACATAGATGTATGTGTCAAATAATAGAAAATTCCTTAAAATTACAGAGCTGATGATTGAAAGCAATGTTATACTTTAAGAGCATTTAGGAAGAGCCACCACCTAAGAAATCTACACAAACTACTACCTCAGAAAAACAATTCAGAATGAGATCATATGGTTACTGGCAATAAAAATCAAAAAGAAAATTGTGGCAGATCTAAAGTCAACCAGGTATTGTGCTATAATTCTGGACTGCACACCTAATAACAGCCATACGGAACAAATGACTAATGGTTTGTTATGTAACAACAGCAGAACCTAATGAAAATGCCCCTGCAAGGGTGACTGCGAGAGAGAATTTCCCCAAATTTATTGACACTGATGACACTATAGGATAAATGTGTTTCTGAAAAACCTGGAAGCTGTGGGAATTGCAAAAGCTGACATGAAAGATCAGGTCAATGATAATGGTGCCAACGTGAAAGGAAAGAACAGAGAGGTGCAAACACAGATGTGAGGATTAAACCCTGAACTTTAATATGCCCTGGCAGTTCTCATTCATTGAATTGGGTGATCAGTGATGCATCAGCTTATAGTATGACTGCTGATTATTTAAATGAAAATCAAAGCATCCTATTTTATTCCTGCATCAATTAACTGATGGCAAATTTTGAAGCAACATCTGGAAACATCCTCTCCATTATTGAAATCCCTGAGTGCAATTCTATGGAAAAAGTTTTGGGGCGGGGGGAAAGAAAGATGATGCCATAGTTTCTCTGGGCATCCATAGCAAATAGAATTTTTGTCAAAAAGGTATCAGCCCTTCAAGGTAGACCAGACTAGGAAACCAATGTCATGTAGGTCAGTACTACTTTTATTGTAAAGTTATAGTAATCTTGCAAGTCTGAATGTGCTTTTCCCCTCCCTCCATCTTTCTGTGAACTTGGGAGAGGCTTGTCTGAGACATCTTACTGCTAGTCATTCTCCTTCCTTCCTTCCACCTTTCCCTACATGATAGACTTCTTCAGGGAACTAGGTCTTCGCATATGTGTCTAAAATATGATAATTTGTGCCTTGAGTAAGAACTATGGATTGATTTGTTCTATGATCCATTTGTTTGTTTTCTTGGCCATTCCTAATATTTTCAGGAGTTTTCTCCAACACCTGGAGAACTCCTGAAAATATTAGGAATGGCCAAGAAAACAAATGGATCATAGAACAAATCAATCCATAGTTCTTACTCAAGGCACAAATTATCATATTTTAGACACATATGCGAAGTTCAAATGTTCAATACTCTTTCTATCTTTTATATATTTCCCCAGGTACTTGGGTCAGGATAAGAAGAGTTCCCATTAGTGGAATACAATACATTTTTAGTTTATGATCACCATTTAATTGTTTTATTTTTAGTGGTTTGTGCTGCTTTTCTCTTATATTTTCTTTAGTGTTGTTGGATGCTGTCCAGAATCACATTGTTTGAATTGGATAGCTTTGTAAATGCTCTAAATAAAAGAATATTTCTTCATTTGCTTCTTGCTTCTTCAAAGTCCAATTTTTGTTTCCACACACTGTCACAAGGGAAATCACTACCTGCACAGTTCTGATTTTTGTAGGTATAGATCCAGCATAACATCTGAATATCTTTTCCAAAGCCTTCATTGTTATCTTACCAAGTGCTAGTCTCCAACATATTTCTTGACTGCTGGTTCTTTTACTGCTGATAGTTAATCCTAAAAGGCAGAAGCTATCCACCATTCATTATCCTCATTGACAGTTCTAAGATGGGTTGTTATATCTGCTGTCATTAGATTGGTCTTCTTTATATTTCATCTTGGTCCCATTTTTTACTGTGTTCCTTGCCTATCACTACGAGAGCTTCCAGATAATTTGCATTTTCAGCTATGAGAGTAGTGTCATCACATAGCTGTCAGCCCTTCAAGGTGGATCAGGTCAAGAAAAAAACACCATAACAACTATTGGAACACTACTTTATTATTATAAAATATAATAACAGAGTCTTGAAAGCATCAGAGAGATTTTTCCTCTCCCCTCTTATACTAAAAAGAATCAAGGCAGGGTAATACTGAGACTTTTTCTCAACCTGTCATGTCTATCCAGGCTAAGCTGATGTTTGCATAAAGGTTGTTGATACTTCTTCAAGGTCATATCCACACTCCTCTGCAATAGCACAGGTTATTGATACTTTTTTCCTCCAATTTTTAAACCATGCTCATTCTCTTCCAATCCAGCTAGTTGGAAATGTTGGAAATAGCAAATCTGGGTTCAGACTGGGGTATGGGATGGAGACAGCTTGCTTGGATGACTTATGTCAGGGCCTAGATAGGGTAGTGCAACCCTCCTGGTTCTGCTGGACCTCTCAATGGCCTTTTATATCATCATCCATGGTATCTTGCAGGCCTGCCTGCAGGTTTTGGGGATAGCAGTCATTGTTGCGTGATGGTTCTGCTCCTTCCTCAGTGGATAGTTTCACTCTGTTGTAATGGGGTAGAGAGGTTGGCCTAGTATCCCTTGATGTGTAGAGTGTCTCACGGGTCAGTCCACTCTCCCCTGCTATTTATCATCTTCATGAAGCCTCTGGGTGAGGTCATTTGACAGTTCAGGGTAAATACTGTGAGTACACTGATGATCACTACTCCAAGCTGTAAAGGAGATGTTGACATTCTTTCCCAGTTCCAGGAGGTTGTGAGAGACTGGATACTCAGGGATAACAAGTAAGATGGACTTACTGTTGGGGTTCCATTGTTGTCCCCTAATGGGCATTACCCATCAGAAGGTGGTTTGAAACTTGGAGATCCTTCTGGACCCATGGTCTTTGCTTGAACAACAACTGAAAGCCATAGAGAGGCTTATGCCCAGTTTCAGGTAGTAGAGTAGTTGTGGCCTTACCTGGTGCAGGAGGACTGGCCACAATGGTTCATGGCCTTCTTACCACCCTACAGCAATATGCTTTATATGGGACTGCCCTTAAAGATTACTTGGAAGCTGCAACTGGTCCAGAATGCAATGGCCTGTGTACTTACTGGCTCTTGGCACTGAGAGCACATAACACTAATTTTGCAGACCCTGCTCTAATTTCCAGTTGGTTTCAGGATACAGTTTAATGTGCTAGTCTTGACCTATAAAGCCTTTTATGGCTTGGCACCTGAGTATCTTCAGGACCACCTGCTCTAGCCAAAATTGGCTCAACATATTAAAAAAGCCAGGGAGAAATTGCTCATTGTCCCAAATTTCTGAGAGGTTCAGGGGGACTGAAGCTGAAAGGTGCTGCTTTTCTGTGGCAGCATCAACACGTTGGATAGCTTCCTGATAGAGACCTGGCTAGTCCCCTCCCTGTTAGTTTCTTGGAAATTGTAAAAACACACAAGCAAACAAAACACTATTTCAGAGGATGTTCTCATAGGCTTACGTATGATGTCATCTTTTATTTTTTTCCTCTACTTTTGGTTCCTAATTTTTGTTATTTCTTGTTTATGTTGTTTTAGACAGCTCCTCTTGGGATTTTAATTAGACCATGGATATTTTAATTTATTTTATATTCTGTGTAAGCCACCAAGAGTCATTTGATTGTGACAGAGTAGAAAAATAATAAATAAATCTTATTCTCAGCCACCACCAAGGAAACAAATATATCTCTAGAATGAATAAGGATGATAAGTTTGGTATGTAAAGTGTACTTAATTTTTTAAATAAAAAATAAAAAATGCAGTTCTACACATGAGCAGTTTTTATATCTCAAGCAAATATCTTTAAGTTATATGTCTTTACAGAACAGGAAAAATGTAACAATTATACTGTTTGAACTTAAAGTGAGTCCATTTAGTTATGCTCCTTGTCCCCTGGATAAATCTGTTTTGAATTGTATCCAATGTAATTTTTTTAGCAATTTTTGCCCACTTAAATCAGATGATTTAGAGATATTTATAAGGCACTGAAGACACTAGACAGCCATTTTAACAATGCCACCAAGTCGAAAGGCTTTCTCAATTGTCTTCCCTTTTGTGCTCTGTATCAGAATAATACCTTCTGCTCAGTCTCTGAAATCTCCCTTTTTTTCACAGCTTGTTAGAGGCTAATGCAATCTGCTAGAGGCATTTCAGTGCTACCTTCTTTCCCTAAAGAAATTTGTTGCTGATAAAGTCTTTAGAAAATCATACCTTATTGTTGATACTTCTCAGAATCCTGTTACATTTCCATTATCACTTTGACCTTATTGCTTCTACCCATGATTAGTATTTGGATGTGTACTACAGATGTTTCTTGCCACAACACTAGCCACTGTCAACTCCATTACTAGTCTTTTCTTCTTTTGTACTTTTTTCCTCCCTGCAACTTCCTTTAAATCTGCAGAGAAATGAAAAATTGTACACGCATGAAGCCATTCATATTGTCCCCAGAAGCTTGGGATTTTAGTCAGAGAAAGTTCTCCATTACTTCTACCAGTTTTAGTATCCCAAACTTACATGTCATGATGTATTTTTATCCTGATCAACTGTTTTATTATTGCTTTCCTACTTTCATTATTAAAAATTACTGTAGTTTGTTGTGTAACTGTTGCTTTGATGCTGTTTTACTTTTATTTTTGACTTAGTTTAACTTTATTGTTTTATTAATTACAAGGCATGTTATTATTGTGCTGTCCTGAATGTCTGAAGTGGCAAGGTACTGTATGGTATAATGTTTAAATAAAGAATAGAGTGGATGCATCCTTCCTGTGCCCTCTTCTGCTCTTCATTAACAGAAATTTTATTTTAATTGCAATATCTGCTAATGATTGGTCATTGACAAAGTTGGTTTTTGGTGCTATCATATATCATATTCAAAGGCATACAAATCCTCATTATTCTTCAGCTGTCTCTTGCTTTTGACAGCATTTGTTACTATTTATCATGTTATTCTGCTTCATCTGGAATTATTAGAAGTCCATTTAGATTTCTGGAGTATCTTCTTATTCCTATCTTTTTTTTTTTTTAAATGAAGTATATAATGGTGATATTCTTACCTTATATGTCTTACTTCAGAGTTTGCCTTCAGAAGATCCTGTAATGATTTCTATGACTTCACCTAACATCCTGATGCTCTTTCTCTAATTCTGTTCAGTTAATACTACGTTGAATAAGTTTCATATGATGGGATGATGCCTCTGTGCTTCTTGTGGTCAAAAAGCTTCTTATGGTCAATATTCAGCATATATTCTTCTCTCTTCTCCCTTGTTCACCCAATATATTTTGATTATATATTTCAATCTTGCCACATTTGTCTTCTCAAAATTTTCTGAAGTTTGCCTCCTAAGATGTTAATTTAAAAGTATCTATGGAAGTCAACTGTATGTCTTCTCTCCTCTCCCCTCCAGTAAATCCTGGAAAGTCTATCTGATATCTGCCATTCTGCAGAACAAGTGCAATAGGTCATAGGGAGCAGCTTTGCATTATGGTAACTGAGCCTGTCCAGAGGTCCTGATTCAAAGGGGAAAAAATTAGCTGGAGATTTAACCTCCTTAAATCAAATAGTATTTTCCTGCCACACTTTTAAGGAGTATTTCTCCCTTTATTTCTAGATCTCTGCACAGTGGTAATTATCCAAAATTAAGCTTGGATCTTATCTTTCCTCATGGTACATCCCTCTCTCTAGATAATATTTTTGGAACTTGTAAGCAGCTGGATATAGAAGGGAAAGGAACATATATTAAAGAGATATGACATAATCAAATATGTATCAAAATATATAAATGAGATATGATTATAATCAGTAATCTAAACTTTTTAAAGTACAGTTGCTTATTTCGTATGTTGTACCTAACTGATTGCTTATGTGCCATCAAGTCTTAGAGATTATATTTTCTCCATGATGATCTGTCCCTAACCTGGTCCTTCAGCTTTTCCAACAGTGCACTTACCACCACTATAACTGTGTCTAATTATATCTAATTAATTGAATTAGTACTAGTATTAGCATCTTTATCAAGAATCTTTACAGTCTGCTATTGTAAATTGTACTTGGCTTGCTATCACTATTTCAATAGTCCTGCCTCTTTTTTTACCATTGGAAATTTTGACTTTATTTAATTGGGGGTGATAAATCTCCCTTTCTATGATGGATATTTTAAACAAATCTAGAAATGACTCATTCCTTATAACAAATCATGCTTTTTCCTGAAAAGTGCATAGAGAAGGGATAGGAAAAGGGAGGTCATCACAATTTCCATATGGAAAATTGTTTTCAATCTCATTATGTTCAGTAGAGCTTACTCTCAAATAAAGATATGACTGTTCAATATTTTAATTGTTAAAAAAAAAGGTACAATCCTCAGGATCAATGACATATGAATTCAATTATCCCGTCATGTCTAATTTTTCACATGATGAGTGTATTTTTTCTCAAAAAAGGTCTCATATAAAATATAAATTACCCCACTTTTCTAGTTCAATTAATATTTAGAAGTCTGCTATGTCACTGTAAACATGTAACTCATTTGGATGGAATGGCTAGAGAGATTGCTGTCATTCAGAGCAGGAAGAATGCCAACAAAATGCAGCCACTGCTATTTAAAATTAAACCACAGAGCAGGAGAGAAATAAAAGAGTAGTCCAATTATGATGCTAGAGCTGAAGCTAATCTAAGGAGGACACCTAGGAACCTCTAAAGTTAATTAAATGTAATATTTGCCTCTGTGCAGAAGAAATCCCTTTACAAAGTGTGTATGTGCAGTGGCAGTGTGTAATCCTATCCTCCATGCCTTTTTCTCCCTTTCTTCATCTCCCACTTTATGCAACAGTCCCAACCCATAAGACAGGTGGGCTCCTCTAATTCCTGCCTACCACTGGTATTTGATTTCCTGCCATGGATGCATCTCTTTTATTTTAGACATCCTTGCTCAGTCTGTCAGAAGAAGACGACAAAGACGAAGATGAAGAATTTTAAGTAGTACTCTAAAACATATCTTCAGTGTTGACCTCAAGCAGGGTGTGAAAAGTGAGTGTGACAGATGGCAATCCTTAATAACAGCGACACAGGACAATTTATTAGGAAGTCTTCTGTCAGAAATGAATAAAGAATCTTTTGTACATCTTCCATCCATTATAATATAAACAGTTGTCATGATTTCTAAGACCAATTTATTATAATGTCCACAGATCCTTAGTATTTTGTTAGGGAGATAAAACTAATCTAACATATATATATATTTTACAGAAGTACATCCACTTTTTTTTTTGCCTAAAGCAAAGGAAACATTCAGATAATAATACTGTAATTATTAGACAAAGTACTTGTCCTAGTAAATAGTTAAATCACTTTTAAAGATGACCTGAAAATACTCTAGGAAAATTGCTCCTAAATTTTAATTGAAGTCACTTAAAGTAATAGAGGCAATTCATATTTATTATGTATAATAAAAGGGATAATTGCATTGCTCTGTATAGCATGCAACAATAGCTACACCACTGTGCAAGGAGAAAGCACTGAAAATTGGTTCCCTTTTCATCCTCACATCTTACAGAAGTTTTTGGTTGTTCTTTTTTTTAAAAGCAGTAAATTCTGAGATTTTTTAAACATGAAAGTTTTTGCAGCACATTCTCCTAATTGATGTTACATCTTTATAAACATATTTATTGTAAGAGTCTTCAGAAAAATGGAGACGTGGACTACACCAAACATGTATTCAAACCATGGATGCACATTTGAGTCTCTAGGCTATGCCTCTCAAAAACCTTGAGTAGATCTCTCAGAGTTCCCCTCAAGGTAGCTTCGTTAATGTGACAGAAGGGAGAAATTACTAAAGACATGAGATATAATCATTACAGCTGTTTAATTATTTAATTTAATTTAATTCAACTACATTTAAATTAAATTACATCCAATAAAGTGATGATGATGTTTGTTTTTAACCCTTCTACTTTTCAGACCATAGCCCTTGGCAAAGGCAGCTCTTGGATTGAAAAAGATGCATATCCCTAGCTTAACTGACACTTCCCAAAAACCTTCATTGCTGACTAGGACCAGACTAGGACCAGCATGCATAAGAAAAGTGATTGATAAAATAAGCTTTGATGAATTTCAGTTATGGCTATTTTAGAATTGGTAGGAAAATGTGGAGTGTGTGTTTTTCTTTTTCCCCAACATGACATTTAAATGCCATAACCATTTTTAAGTTCAAAAAGGCCTTCAAAAATTGCTACTTTTTTCTATTTAAAATATTTTTCCAGTGGATTTTTTTTTTCCTGAAAGCAAGTAACTCTTGGCTCCTAATTAACAATATATAATGATCATACTATATAAAAAAGTTCATAACTCTTTATATGAATTTAAATGTCTTTCATAAATATCATTACTGAAGTTCATTTGTGGGTATTCCTGCTTGGATAAAACATAAAATGCATTCTAAAGGGAGCAAAAACATATCTAATGCCACAAAGCTATAAATTGACTTTTGTGAAATGATTTTTGTAATTTCTTTGTGTTCAACATTCAAAGACAGAACTTTTAAGGAAATGTTTTATGAAATTTCTGAGAGGATTTCTAAAAATCTGCATGCTATTTCAGTGCAAACATTTGCTTATGTTCAGTTAATAATCAGAAGAAATTTGAAGAATCAGGGTTTCAATTAAATTGTTACCTAGACTCATCTTTTTTTTCCCAAGAATCAGTAAGGCAGTTTACATATTTCTCTTTCTTTCCCCCTTTATTCTCATAACAATTTTGAACTATTTATTTTAACTTACTTTTAGAAAATTTATATGGCCAACCATCTTAAATTTCTTTATTATTTTAATTTTAATCTCTGGGCTGTGGCATACACCAACAAACATATTAGGCTCCACTATATCCTGGCCCTAATGCCTGAAGAAGGCTAAATCTTCATGGCCTTTCAGAAGGCCAGTAGGTTGGGGCCATCCAGATCTCAGGGGGAAAACTATTCCAAACATGATGTTCAGGAAGACTGAATAGTCCATGACCACCTACTGAATTCTGTAATTTATGGGAATTTGAACCTGGGTCTTCCTAACCTGAGTTGGACCATCTAACCAGCTTTGACCTTTTCTAACTGGAATTTTATTTATGCCAGTTAGAATATTATCAAATTATGGGAAAGAAAGAAAAAAAAAAATAAAACACTGGACATTCTATGTTAAGTGTGGTTGTTCCATATTTGTGAAAGAGGGTAATTAATAGTTTTTGCCTTTCAAATCTGTTTGTTCATTTCAAATTTAACATATATTCTGTTACATTTAATAGTTTATCTTCTAGAATTTTCTCTAGTTTGACAAGTCAAAGTTCTTTGTACAGATCTTTATCATGCAATTTTCATTATTTTATTTCAAAACGTAATGAGATATGCTACTGTTTCAACAGAGGAATCACCAAGACATACTTTGTATCCAGCTGCTATTCTGAGCACTAGATACCTAGCACTGGAAATATATGAAGTGGTCAAAAGTAAAAGAAATACAACTGAAATTCTTTCCAACACTAAAGTGCGGTGGTTACTCA
The DNA here is from genome assembly GCA_030867105.1 of Liasis olivaceus. Taxonomy (NCBI): domain Eukaryota; kingdom Metazoa; phylum Chordata; class Lepidosauria; order Squamata; family Pythonidae; genus Liasis; species Liasis olivaceus. Next base: position 55,726,829 of record CM061351.1, on the reverse strand, counting down.
GTAGTCAGAAAACAATAGGTAGATATAAACAGATATTCAGTTTGGAGATTCAGTTTAAAGGTGATTTGATCAAACTTCCAAACTAAATTGATTTTTCAATGATTTTATACATTGGATCAATCTGACAATTTTTATCAAATTGTCTTACAACTCAAACCAAGTTGACAATTTAATTGAATAGATTAAGTAATTCAAAATAAACTGATAAATTCAAATCAGATCTTTTTTTTTTTAAGTGAGAATCTGAATTAAATCAGATTCAGAAGGGTGGGGCTTGGATGGGGCTTCAATATTTTGCATTGTTCTGTTTCTCTAAATACCTAATAGAAGCAGAATAAATTATGAATTATATATATACAGTGATAATGTAAATCTATTTAGTTTCCATAATCTTTAAAGGTCATGGGATTTAACCATGTATCAATGATGAGCACAGACTGTGCACACATCTTTTTAGGTTGAATTATATATTCCACACTGAGAGACCATCACAGAACAGACCAAAAAAGCACTATGAAGCTTGAAGCAGATATTTCATCATATTTCCTTCCATAATTAGGGGGCTTTGTCAGTCTTTTCCTGTTAACACAGATGTGTTTTGTGGCATACTAGATTATTTGAAAAAGAAAATATGATTATTAATAATATGCTCCATCATACTGAGTAACTCAAAATTGCTTGAGAATAATAAACATCTAATTGTGAAGACTGAAATATGGATAATAGCTGCACTCCTCTGTTTGGAAAGAAAAACAGCTTAATTTTAATCCCATTATTCCTCTTCCCTTAGCACAGTGAAGTGCTAAAACTGCTATAATGCTAAGCAAATAGCTGCTTCTTTCTTTCTTTCTTTCTTTTTTTTTGTGTTAAGCCACTCTTTACCACTCTTTATAGGGTAAAGCCTAAGTGGTACACAGCTTCCGTTGGTAACCCTAGATCAGGGGCCCCCAACCCCAAGCTCATTGGCCCCCTCATGAATTTTCAGATTGTTCATCAACCCCCAAACATTTATTATATGAAAATAATGTAATAAATACTAATTTAATACTACTATGAATAATAACAACCACCACCACCACCCCTTGAGTAGTCTCAACTTGGGGGTCAGTGTTGACCACTTTGGAGAATCCTGCCCTAGATGCAATGCCTCAGATCCAATGACCATTATTCTAGCAATCATGGCAGCTTCTCTTCTGGCTCACCACAAATTGCCTCAGAAATCAATGGAAGTAAATCAATGGAAATCTAACCATTCCTTTCTTATAAGCCTTCAAAGACCTTTCCTTTGATTAAATATGATTCCATCTCTCCTACTATTCAAGCCACTCTTGCCATGTTGCCATTCACCTCAGCAATACTAATGCTCCTGCCGAAGTGAGAACAAATTATGGAAGTCCCTCTCTCTCTCTCTCTCTCTCCTCTATGCAACATCTAATGTTTGTATGCCTGAATAGTCCTAGTGACATTTGGGAATACTAGTTACTATTATGGAAGTAGCCCTTTGCAAAACTACATTACCTGAAGAACAGAAAGACTTCCATAGAATTTTAGAATCTTGCTCTCTCACAATGAGAAACCTAACATCATTTACTTTTCTTTAAATAGGGTATAGGGTAAATCAAGTGTATATTCTGTTGCATATTGTCCAGGTTTCTAAATCATGTGTGTAGCCTACATATATAATAGTAGGCTCTCCAGAAGTGATTTTCATCATCTAATGCAAGGATAAGCAGCTCTCATCTTGCCTGCACATGTAGACCCAGCCTCCAAAGCCTTCTGAGGTTGTGAAGCGGGTTTTTCATGTCTTTCAGAGAGGTGAAAAAGGAGTAAAATGAATATCTTAAGCCTCTGCCAAATTTTACACACTTAGTTTGCAGCAAAGGAACCTCTTAAATGTCAGCCTCATCTTTTGCAATGACATTACCATGAGATTGGCAATACTAACTGTGCCCTTCAAAGAATGCTGCTTTTCTAAAATGTCATTCCAATGGAAAACAGTTGCTCATTGCAGATCTAACATAGGGAATTAGTTGGGAACAGGCCTAAGGTAATAGCAGAGACCACCACCTAACATATGCCACATAGAAAAATGTCACCTCACATATCTTCACCAAGATGCAATTGTTTGTCCTGAGGGCATTCCTTGGTTTGCCTAGTTTGTGTGCCTATTTGATTTGTTCCATTTTTAAATGAATCTAAAGCCTTGAAATAGGGCATAATAAAAATCAGCAAAATCTATTTCACTTAATGTGGGATGTGGGGAGGAATCTAAATTTCCGATATCATAGATGGTGTGGTTCTGTTATGCTCTCTTCAGCACTCTGAAGGAGCTAGGGTCTGTTTCCTAACTCACTTTCCTTGTTTTAAAGATAAGTTACCTCAGTTGGATTGCTTTATAATCTGATCTCAATGAAATGCATGCTCCCTCTGGGAAGAGATGTGCCTTTTTATGCTTCATAAGATGAGCAATAATGGAAAGGCCAAGGGACACAAAATCTAGATTGTTAGGGTGATTTGCTTCAGTTGCCATGACTTTCCAAATCTTTATTTATTCTATAAATAGAACAAACCTTTCATGGAGAGAAGCAATCTGTGTAGCAATCACAAAGTTGTCCAACTGTTGACAGGCATTGTTAGTGATGCATTTCCTTTAAAAGGAGAAGTGTGTGTGAGGGTGGGGAACTGAATGAGTGGAATGGTGAACTCCTCACTTGAATGGTGACTGGATGGGGAATAATGATGTGAACTCAAACTTGTTGATTAGCACTTGCCTGACAGAAATATTGGCCAATCTGTGCATATTATTTATCTAATGGATATGGTCAAACTAAAATCAATTCTTTTGCCAGTTTTTTTGGGGGGAAAATATTCTGTAGCATAAACTGATTTGTTTTTCTGACAGTTAAACAGGTGAGCTGCTATGTAATAGAGCTGTGGGAGAAAATGAAGAGGTATTTGAAGCATGCCTTTGAATCTGAAGTACTGCACAGCTCTACTATTCAGTAAGTCTACCCATAACCTCAATGTGAACCTTGGAACCAGAATGGAAGAGGAAAGTGTGTTTCTAAAATCTACTTGAGGCAGAATATGTATCTTTAACTTCTTCTTTCCTCAGGTAAATGCCTTCTAGAAAGCTCTGGCTCTGATATGTAGTTTGGATAGAAAATAATGACACTAAAAAAACTGAAAATACCTTTGAAAATACTACCTTTGTGCACTTCTTAGTGTTAGTTGGTTAGTACTTTATTATGGTCACTGACCAGGATTCTACAACTTATTATTATTATCATTAAACATCTATTCCTCTTCAAATAAGAAAAAAGAAACATAAATAAATAAACATAAATAAAGCTAGAACATTGAGATGATCAAGGTGTCTCACGTTTTACAAACTGTATAATAAATTTTTGCCACATGCAAGGAAACAATCATACTAGGTTGACAGTAGCAGTAATATATAAAATAACTCAGAATTGTCTGGCTATTTCATCAGATAGGAAATTATGAATCAGGCCCTATGTTCTTTTAGAAGCCACAACATAACATCACATCTGCTATAGCTTTAGTCCAGTGTTTCTCAACCTTGGGAACTTTAAGATGTGTGGACTTCAACTCCCAGAATTCCCCAGCCAGCATACTGGCTGGGGAATTCTGGGAGTTGAAGTCCATACATCTTAAAGTCCCCAAGGCTGAGAAACACTGATTTAATAGGTCTTTCTCCACAAGGGCTCAATCTTAGTGTGCAAGGAACTTTTATATTTGTCCTCAAGAACAATTGTTGGGAAGTCATTAGAACAGGTTCGTATTAGCACTATTCAGCATTTAGGAGTGGTTATTAAATTTTATTTAAGTATCTTGCCAGCCTGAAAAAAGAAACTCAGGAACAAATTCCTGGGAAGGGCAGATTGATGCAACAGGGCTTCTAAGCTCAATCATAGTTCATCATCAAAATAACCTTTTTTGAGACACTTCTTAGGGTGCTAGAGTAATTTGGTGGAAAAGAAATGGATGGGGAGTATAAGGTTCAGTGACTTACCATCAACCATACTTATAAAAAGTTCTGTGACTATCTTATCTTCCTGACTGGTTTAATTTTATTTGATGGAAAAGATGGGTGAGTTAATCTCTTGTGTAGACAGAATGGTGTCTGCTAGCACCTTCAAGGCAAACTGCTTTTATTAAGATATCTATTCCCCTTATATACTGTCTTATGTTTCTTCTGTCCTCTGCCCTTATCAGCTCCAATCCATTATGAAAGATGTGGTATTACTCCTTGCCACCACTCCTTATCTGAAAGATACTACAAATACAATACAGGTGAGAATGGATACAGCTGAGCATAGAACTTCTCAGTTAATTTTATAGATGTAAAGATTAAGAAATATGAGATAGGAATCTGTGATTTCCAAGTCAAAGATGACCATTACAGAAACAAAGAACAATCACTCATCTTCAAGATCACCAAGTGCTGTACCAGGTATATATTAATTTGAAAGGGTAGAAGAAACCCAACCCTTTCACATGTTTGCACTAGGCTGGCTTCATTCTTGACTGCAATAAAGATTTTAATCTAGCTGAGTGTCTGAGAGTTTTCCACCAAGTCAGACTGAGGAATTGAGCTAAACTATGAAGTGTCAGAGATCTGTAATTTACTGCTGAGCTGGATCAGGAAGCCTGGCACAGAAGCTGTTAAGATTCCTCAGAGCAAAATTGTGTTTCTGGAATCTGACTTTCTCTTAGTCAATTTACATGTCACTGGAATTCCAAAGGAAGCCAAGAAAAGCCAGTGAGTTCACTTTATGGAAACTTTATTTTGGGAAGTATTGACTTTGCCTGACAACTATAAACTAGATATTGAGAGGGTCATTTATTGTAAGTTCCTTAGATTTACTGTGAGGAATGAAATTTGACAGAAAGCTTATGTAAATAATTATATTAAAAGTCTCATACATTTTTTCCTCTGATTTTGCTAAGGAAGTTTCACAGCAGAGATTTATTTATTTTTTTCTCAGTAATGCAAGAAATATAGCTTGAGAGATGTGTCAATGCTACAATATTTTATCTGACTTCTAGCCAGATTTCTGACCATCAAATAGTACTCAAAAATAGTTTCATTATGTGAAATCTGAAAAACATCTCACTCTTAAAGCTCCTGTGGAAGGAGGAAGATTATTATTTTTTCTTTATATTTTGTTATTAGGCTTGCTTATATCTGCTTTATAGCTTACATAGCTATAAACATCTGGATTGGAATAACGTCATTGGCAGCAGGGAAAGGTTATAAAGTGCAGCTTCTTCCACAGCTGCGCTCTTTGACCTTTTGTTTTCCTTCCACATCCTTTGCTTTAGCTTTTACTCTAAGACAGTGTTCATGAATAATTTTATTGAATAAGCTTTTTTGTTTCCCATTCTTCATTGGCTTGTGTTGTATTTGTTGCGCAGAGTGCAGCAAAAAATCCCATAAATCCTGCTCTCAGGAAAAATACACATCAGCATGAGAGCTTGCAAGTAGCAATGTCCATAGTTAGCTTTCCAAAGAAAATCCAGTCAGAAAATATAAACTAACTGGTCTTTATTGATAAAAATGCAAAACTTTATAAAATACAAGTTGCATACAAAATATAGGATATAACAAAGACTTCTTCTCATTTTAGCTTCCAAGACTTAACCACAACAAAGTCTCTAGCTAAAAAACACTCTCAGAGAAGAGGTACACTACTTGGTTACTAGTTAAGACTACATAACCCATAAACTACATGATTAACTTTTTACAAGACAAACACACTGAACAGATTGGGCATTTAGCCCTCCTGTTATATTGGTAGCATGACACTCCCACTGAATATCTAACATACACATTACAGTAGGTGGCAGTAAAAATCATAACAGAATCACAAGATACTTTGTAATCTCAACACCTGTTTTTGTATAGCTAACAGGATGACCTTCTTCCCATGAGAAAATCCTGATAGTATTAACAACAACAATCATCTAATTAGTTTATCAATTTGTGAAGTAGGTAGCAGGGATGTGTTGCATAATGTTTGTTAGCGCTGGTATTTTATTTTTCTCATGTTTTAGAGGAGATATGATTTTAAAAATGATGGGAATCAAAATTGATTCCCCCCCCCAGGAAATTCATATTCTTCCTCAAAAGCTAGGGTGAGAAGGTTTATATAAGTGGTAATTTTAAACATACAAGAGATGTTATGACTTTAATGTGTAGATTTTCTAAGCTAATTATGTTGAATAAATATCATATAGAGAAAAATGTTAGATTGAGTTATCAGTGTCTAGCATTCTTCAATTTATATCATTTAACAAGAGTCTCCTGAACAAATACATAATTGTTTTATATTTATAAGGTCAGACTTTTTTTCCTTTCTTTTGCACATTGAAATTGTTTTTGATGAGATTATTTCTTGATATCTCATTATTTGATATTTAAAGTAAAGCATATGTAAGGTAAATATAAGATGAATTGTACTCCAAGACTGATTTATATTTGAAGAGGCCTTGTACCTTTATTCCATTATTTTAAACAAATTTATAGGATAATAAATATCTTTGGCAGGGACATCCTGTGAATTTTTCATTGCTCAAATTACAACTATCTGTTGAGAACAAATGATTTAATTTTCCATACTTTCAAGTTTATTACTGGGCATTTATCCTAGTTTTGATCAGTGGCAGAAGTAAAGACCTTCAGAAGTTTTTCTTTCACCTCAGCTCCAGAGCTGTTATTTCTTCTGTTTACTGTCCTGTCAAGAATTGGGTCTTTGTTGTTTGAAGATTCGGCTAGGTAACATCTTCAGTGCTAAAATGGGATAGGGTTTGCTCTCTATTTATATACAATCAAGCAGTAAACATACACTAATCAAGGAACTACCAGAGGAGCAAAATAAAACCTCCACCCCCACTGCCAAGGCAGGCCACAGTATATAAACAGAGAGCAAACCCCATCCCATTTTAGCACTGAATATGTTACCTAGCTGGGTAATGAAACGTTTGCAAGAAAAGAACCAAGCTCAGAGGACCCCAAGGACTCCACAGTTCAACCCTGAGCTACACATGTTTGTCTCCAAGGGTAAATATTTAAGAATCCATCTGACAAAAATAAGGATTTATTTAAAAAATAATGATTTATGAAGTTGAAAAAGTATAACAGACATTTCTGGATGGAAAGAAAAAAAAAGTAGATTTGTTTTGGCTGGAAGAATTGTAGCCATTAAATGAACAACTTATTGTCGAAAAAAACATTGGAAATACAGTGAGCAGCTCGGATCTTTCTTTTTTTTTTTATATTCATTTTCTTTCATAAGCTTGTTGTAAAGCTCAACAATTTTGAGAAATGATTCATGTTGGAATGAAATTAATTTTGAAAGATGAATTCCCATTGCAACCTGCAATATTTTGATTATTTACTAAAACATGTATTCCTTCAAAGTATAGTAAATTAGCTTTTTATCCAGTAACTGCTGCAAGGATATTATATAGGGAAAGGGTGTTTGATTCTTTCCTTGCAATAATGGCTAACCAAGCTGTGGGAGTATGGTTTAATGTCCAGAATAATTTTATATCTAAAAAGTAAATCTGATATAAAATTAAATTCTTTCTGGAAACCATCCCTGGGTTATAACTTAATATGCAGATTTATATCACACCCCAAATTTTCAATTTTCTGCGTATTTTATTCAGTTCAGTTCATTATTGATTAACCATTAGGCCATACCAGGATACAGAATATAAAACATATAAAATGTAAGACATTAATAAGACAATACATTAAAAATAGGATTAGAGAAACAAAATTAAAAAAGAAAAAAGATGCAAATCATATTTCTGTTTCACCCTTACAGTTTACTCTGATCAGATCCACGTATGCAGATCTCAACTATACTGTTTTGGTCAAATAAAGGGCCGTATTATATGTAATTTTTGAATTCTGACCGCACATGAAATATGTTGTTTTAATATAAGGATCCCAATAGGTCATTTGTCTAATGTGCAGTCCAAGATACTGATCTCTTTTTTATACAATTGACATTCACATAATAAGGGTATCTTCTGTCTCTGGAGTTCTACAAATACAAGTGTGTTCATTATAAGGGTCTTGGTTAAATCTTCCATATTTAACCATCGTGTCCAACTGCTCAAATCCTGCTTGAGCAAATACCACCCTAAGGTATTTGGGCATTTCTCTGTTTAAATACTTGGCAATTTGGAAGGTGCGTTTATAACAGCTCATCCTTACTGAGCCAACCTTACTAAGGCCTTACTGAGCCAACCTTACTAAGGGTGGCTATATCTTTCTGTGCTTCTAGATCCAAGATTCTTTGTGCGGAAATCTTTTTAGCTTGTTCTCCAGAAACAACTGGACATGAGACAGGGAGACCACAGCTCCAAATAAAATATATCAGTTGTACTATCAAAGAAGTCTGTAATTGAGATTTTGTCTAATAGACACAATTTTGGGAGTCTGTCAGCTTCCACAGCTTTGATTTTGCACCAATAATTATAAGCCCTGATTTTAGACAAAGAACAAATTGTATGGATTCCCAATTCAGGTCTAACTGCAGCAGCTGAAGTTTTTTTATCCAGACTCAAGATACTTCTCAGATGCTGTGACTGCATTTGTTCTAATAGTGATATGTGTTTTAAGCCCCAAAATTCAACACCATATAAGAGCATAGGAGTAACCTTGGCCATGTATACTTTGATAATTTATTTATTTATTTTAATTATCTATTAAACTTGTCCCCGCCCATCTCCCCCCAATGGGGGACTGAGTGGCTCACAACATATTAAAACAATAAATATACAATTAAAATTTATAACAGTACACGTTTACAGAAATAAAAGGAAAAAAATTGGGGCTAAGGAGCCCGGATAGCTATGATTTATTAATTTGAGCAATAAATTCACATGTGTCCTTGTGCTAAGTGAGCTCCTTTGATGATGAGGAAGCCAAGATCTGGTCTCATAGAAGACTACCACTAGGTAAGGGAAGGTATTAACTTGCTCTATAGTCTCACCGTCTAATAGCCATCTATGGGTATGATGTTTTCCAAAGACCGTAATTTTTGACTTTGATTTATTAATGATTAGAGAATTATTATGACAGTAGGAGCGAAATCTTTTTAACAACGTATGCAACCCAACTTGCAAATATGATAGTTAAATCATATCATCAGCTTATAGCAAGATGTTACAATATGTGTTTAATGCCTTGGGCATATGTACTTCATTAGTCCTGGTAAGTTGTTAATGTATAGGTTAAATAACAATGGTGCAAGTATGCACCCTTATCTTACCCCTTTGTAGGTATCATTCCTTCTTGTCATGGCTCCATTAATCCCAAACCACACTCTCAAACTAGTGCTTGTATAAAGGGCTTTGATCAACACCAGCAGTCTGGGTTCCATTTTGAGGACAGTCATTTTCCTCCATAATATCTCTCTATTTACTATGTCAAATGCTGCACTAAGATTTATAGAGGCAGCAAACAGTTGTTTCCCCTTACTGATATATTTTGTAACTAGATGGTTCAAGATAAAGCAGTTATCAATAGCGGATCGATTCTGTCTAAAGCCAGCTTGTTCTTCCATGAAAGTACATTTTTCATCTACCCAACTCTCGACTCTACTCAAAAGGAACCTAGCATATATTTTAGCCACAATATCTATTAGACTATAATGGGCCTGTAATTGCTAGGGTCCTTTCTATTCCCTTTTTTGTATATATGGACTACTATTGCCATCTTCCATCCAGCTGGGATATGGCAGGCATTATTTGCATGTGTAAATAAACCTGCCAATAGAGGCCCCCACCAGTCAGAATATTTTTTGAATATCTTAGCCGGTAGAAAGTCCTCCCCGGGGGCTTTATTGTTCTTCAAGCCTTTTATGATAGATTTGATCTCATTTTCTAAATACTGGTGGCCAAACGGGTGAGGCTTCAGTAAGTGATAAATAACTACTTAGAAACTGTTTCTCAACAGGTTCTGAGAGTAGTTTTCCCATTCCTTGGCAGAGATTGGTATACTGAATGCAAATCTGTTCTTTCAGGATTCCAGCCACAGAATGCCAAAATATAGTCCAATGATGACTTTTTGATGACAGCTCAAGTCCTGACCAAATTGAGGCAGCATAGCTTTTTTTCTTTGATTTAATGGGTTTCTTATATTCGCTTCTTAGAGGCAGCATCTTAGCTTCTATATGTACAGAGAGATTCTTTTGTGCAAGTCTCATAGCTACTTTTAATTTCTTTTTCATTAAATGGCATTATTGTTAAACCAAGGGGATCTACCTATAGGGAAACTTTTGGAGGAGGATTTGGTTATTAGGTGTTTCTTCAACGTATGGCACAAATTGGTGAATGCATTGGAGACTGACTGCCAGTCAGCCACGGGTGACTGGATTATTAAGGCCCAACTGACAGCATTCTCAGATTTGAGGCTATTCAATATTGCCTTGGTATCTATTTTGGACCATATTAACCTTTTATTTTGACTCACCTCTGAGTTAATAGGAACCCACCTATCAGCCATGTTATATCAACTTCAATCTGAACGAGCCAGGATTTTCACACTCACTGGCTGATGATCACTTTCTCTATTTGAATAGACAGTGACCTCTGAGAAGTTGGCTTTACTTCTTGATGCACAAATCACTGCTCAACTGGGATGAATGAAATGTGTATGGATATACATAATTATCCTTACCTCCCAAAATTTGAAGATTACATTTTAAAATCAGTGATACCAAGTATAAACCAGCAGTATTACTTTTGTTATCTCTTGAAAACCACTGTGGATGATTATCAAAAAATTCCTTTGGAAGTCCACTGTATCGAGCAAAATCATGAAGAGACTGGCCTTGTTTGGTATTAAAATCACCAAGTAATATGATTATGGCTTGAGTATGCAAAGTAATTATTTCTTCCAATATTATTTCTAAACATATCCAGTAATCAGAGTTATAATAAGATGATGTGTTTGGGGGAATATAAACATTTACCAGTATGAGCACAAAATCATGGCCAGTATAGGAGGGGGTTTATCCCCATTATATAATTTTTCACCCTGCTATTGCAATTCTTCTTTAATATGAATGCATAAGCCCCCAGAGGCTCACCCTTTATTCTTTAATTTCTGGGCAGGTGTATACCAGCATTGAAAACCCGGGAGTTGTGCTGGTTCATCCTCCCCTGCTAACCAAGTTTCTTGTAAGGCTATTTTCTCAAATCCAGAAAGGAGTTTCACCAAATCACTGTCAACAGATTCTTTTCAGCCAGCTACATTCCAAGTTATAATTTGTATATATCTCTCTGAAACAAAATGTTCTAGGTAGGATGATTGGATAGAGGATAAAGATTCATTTAGTCAGTGTGTTTCTGGGGCTAGAATAATGTTGTCAATACTTCCCATGTATACACAGTTATTATAAAGTTCACCTTTCCTTTCCCTAAGTTGTGATTGGTGATCTTCGTTATCATAGGAGTTATTATTCAGCAAACTCTGATCTGGTACTGACGACTCTGTATCTTTGAGCCCAGCAGCTATTGCTAATGACAATAGACTCAATCCATCCCTTTCATTTTCTGATTGCTGAGCTTGAGGACAAGTAAGATCAGATTGAGGGCTATAGCAGAGAGCTCCCCCAAATCATGGCTCCTATAGGTAATATTGGCTTGCAATGATGAGTGGCAAGGTATGGGTGGAACATCCCCTTGAGAAATAAGATCAGAATTGTGGACAATGCTGGGGTCAGCTGGTGGAAGCATTTCTGGAGATTGCTCAGAAATGTATCTGACTGATCAGTATCTGACTGATACTCAGAAGCCAGTAATATTAGGTCATCAACTACAGACTTATCCTCCAAATAGTTATGTGAAAATTGTGCTACACTGACTTACTGGATGTCCTTTTCTTTTATATAGTTTTGCTTTGGACTGGCATACCTTTATTTGTTGGGGATGCTGTGCTCTCAGAGGCTGGGCTTAGCAGCATTTCCACCGAGGAGCAACTAGAAGGAAGTAAGGTATTAAAAGTCTCAGTTGCAGCAGTGGCTTACTACAGATTTAACTGTTTCAAGCTTGCTTAAGATCAGTTGTTGATCCTCTAGGGGGAGAGTGGCAAACAGTTGAGTTAAATCTTCCTCATCTTCCAAAACATCATCTAAAACCTATATCTTTCCTTTAATCAGATCTGAGGCATCTCTTTCTCTGCATTTTTCCTGTTCTACCTTGGCAGTAAAGGAGCTTTCAATTTAACAGATAGGGGACAGTTGTGATTAGAGGCTCTAGAGCTTGTACCATCCTCCCTCACTGGCTTGGCTTTCCTCCCAGAATTTAGCAAAGGCTGGATACAGCTATTGTAAAAAACACATATTGGCAGAATATAGAACTTCCTTAAATAGTTCTTAAGTTTGAAAAGCATCGATGGAAAAGTAAACTGCCTAAAAGTTAACATTATTCTTTTAGATCCATGCCTGCTAGGAATCCAGGAGATTTCTGTAAGTTCATTGGAGTATACCCTACATCAGAGAAGTTGAGAAAGGAAGTTTAATATTACCCATCTATTATGCCACCTGCCCTTATTCAAAGGTGTATCAGCAACTTGAAGCAAGATCCTGTGTCTCTGCAAGATTAGTTTCTCCCCAATGTTCTTTTTAACTGGAAATTTTTGTACAGACCATACTGTCTGTGGATTAGAGGTAAGCTTTGAAATGTATGAGTTGCTATTTGTTTCCTTGACTGATTTGGGAATATAGTTTTCCATTAAAGTCTTTAATTTATCTATTTTTTATTAGCATCCAGAAGCTGACTGACTATAGCAATGACTGAGCTGTTAAAAGGCAATTCTTAGCTCCAGATCCAGGTCTCCATTTAAATTCTTCCTGGTATAAACACCATCCTCCCCTCTATCTCCTGGTATAGCCTCTTTTTCAGAGTAAGGGCAATCATCCATTTCCCAGTCCAAAGAGGAATAAGAATTGTTAATGGAGATTACAAGGAGAAAAGGAGAAGGAGACTTACATGCAGTTTCCTTAAGCTGGAACAAGTCCTTTATCTTTGGTTGCCTAGGAGTCATTGCAGCCTTGTCTTGTTCGGGGTTTCTTCTTGGCTGAATTTCCAGTTTGTACCTCCTTTTAATATTTCTTTTCAAATTGTTTTTTGTTTCTGCTTTATAATTTTGCATCCATGATTACTGTTTGAAGTTATATACTGCACTCTAGGACACCAAATTACTAAAACTATTTGAATAAAATGAAATAAAAGCACTAAAATGAGTAAAAATTCAAAAGCTCTTTACAGAGCTGTCACTCTATCACCATCTTGGATCTTTCCTTCTTTCGTTCATTCATCCTAATTATATAGCTCACATGTGAGACTCTGGGCAGCTCACAGAGGTAAAACAACAAAAAGCAAAATACATATAAATAACCAAAAACAACAATAACAAAAATTAAAAACAAGTCAAAAACAATTAAATCAATTAACTATGCATAGAGTGTATATTTCAATTTCTAATATTGATCTAATTTATTATACCTTATAATTCTAGTGATTTATATTCTATTAACCAGGTAATTTAAGGCATCATAGTGATTTTTAGTTTTTCCTTTAATAAGTAATATAACACATCTCATAGTTTCATCAATAACTAATGATATATTGAAAAAACTATAATCTCCATGACATTTTAGATCCCATGTTTACTGATTTCAGTCAGTCAGTGTGGTTTTTGACTGGTATTGCAGCCTGTTACTTTAAAAAATTGATAAATATAAGTGAAGATCTAACCATAGCATAGGAAAAGGAAAAGGAAAAGGAAAAGGAGAAAGGGGGAAAGGGGGAAAGGGGGAAAGGGGGAAAGGAAAGCTAAGTTTGGTTAGGTGCTACAACCTAAGCTGAGCTTCATAAACATACAGACTTCAACCATTTACTGATAACAACAGAGAATCAATGGTGGCTAACAAGAAAAAAATATTTTAAATTGTTCAGTATGACCGAGGCTCAGTATAAATGGAGATCTAGTAGGTTTTATTCAAATGGATTTATTATGACAGGTTAAAATAGTTATTGACTGTTCTGAGGGTCAAGCAGATTAGACATGTACATAAATAAGCCATATATTACATAAGTACCATAAGTAGGAAGAATTAGTGGGAGGCTTAGATAAGAGCAAAAGGACCTGTGAATCTGCTTATCAAATCACCTGCATTTCCAATATTACACTGCTTACTCAGTAAACACATGGCTTTGTAAAAACCTCATGAAAAGCTAGCTGCACATGTAGCATACAGTATAGAATATTCTTATATTAAACCCTTGCCTTAACTATTCATTTGGATTTATGATGAATTCTCCCTGACAAGAAGACCATAGCCTTTGTTTCAATATCATTTATAACTTTTTTTTGTTTCTTCACAATACAAAGCTATAGCCCAAAGGGTTTTTTTCAGGCCAATTGAGTTGAAAAGTGAATAGCTGCATTTCTGGCATAAAAATAGGGCTGTCTGCTAACTTTAGCAAGTGGAAGGATCTCCATTTCAGACATTGCTTACATCACAGACTTTATATCAATGTTAAAAGAAATACACCATTGCTTGCTTGCTTTTTAAATGGAGATTTGAGCAGACAGTTGGCCTTCTGTCATATTTGACCAGAAACCAGCTATCATTTCAAAGCATTTTAATTAAAGTAATAATTGCCCATCTATAAAGAATGTTCTAAACTCTACCTGAGCTTGATAGATCAATTTGAACACCAACTTAAGGACCACAAATATCAAGTACAAGGTTCCCTGGGAAATGGTAGTGTACATTTATTGTCTTTCTATCTATGTCAGTCAACTCAAGGTGGTGAACATGTCAGAGTCACGCCTTGGGTCAGTCCTGAGCAGTCCAGAAGAAAGACAACTGGACTCTGCTATAGTTAAAGCTACAGATTATATTATATACAGCTATATACACAGGTTATATCTTACCTACTAATCTATTCCACAGGTCTTAGTAACACACACAGCAACACCCCAACAATAACCAGCAGCTTGCAGGCTGCTTATATTCCCCACATTGTGCTGAGCCAGTATCCATCAGGTGTGAGCACTTGGCTCATTAGCTCCAGCTACATGGTTTGCCTCATGTTATTCACACAGTAAAATTTCTACTGAGTATACCTCAACAGAACATACCTTACTCTTGCCTCATATTTTCCCACAACAACCCAATGGGTTAGGCTGGGAAAGAGTCACTGGCCCAAAGTCACCCAGCCAGCTTTCATGCCTAAGGGAGGCCTAGAACTCACAATCTCCTAGTTTCTAGCCCAGCACCTTAACCACTACACCAAAACTGGATTTCTTCTTCTCTACTATTTCCTATAAAGTTATACATCGGACCAATATGGATCTCCTCTCTCTGAAACCTGCTTAATCCTTCAAAATACTACTCCATTCTAGCCAGGTAAGCAATTTCCAGCATCCAATTTACTGATGATACCCAATAATAGAATAGAATAGAATGGAATGGAATGGAATGGAATGGAATGGAATAGAATAGAATAGAATAGAATAGAATAGAATAGAATAGAATAGAATAGAATAGAAATCTTTATTGTCATTGTACTACTTGTACAACGAAATTAAATGCCACTCCAGTGCAGCTTTAAAAATATAAAAACCATAGAACACATAACACACATAAAACACAACCTTCACATTCCATATTGCACAACCCCTGATGCTGCATTAATACTGCACTATATGATAGCATTCAGTATAGTTACAGCTCTAAGATAGAAGCTATTCTTCAGCCTATTTGTCCTCGTTTTAATTATTCTGTACCGTCTGCCAGATGGTAATAGTTCAAAAAAAGAATGTCCTGGGTGGGATGGATCCTTAAGAATGTTTTGAGCTTTCTTAAGGCAGTGGGAACTATAAAGCTCTTCCAAAGAGGGGCGAGAGCAACCAATGATCCTCTGGGCAGTGGTGGTAACCCTCTGGAGAGCTTTCCTATCTGATGGTTAGTATGTCCAACCTGTTTTCTTCCCTAAAGTTAGGAACAAGGATAAACCAGTCCAAGTCCTCAAAGACCTAAAAGACACAATCTTTAATAATAACTAGATGTGCCATCAATCAGAATAAAATCAATATTAGTTTTCAATATTTTGGTGAGAATCACTCTTTCCACAATTGCTTTGCCCTTTTTTTTAAGCTAAAAGATTAATTTAAAAATATCGAAGAGTGATATGGGTAGCCAGTCAGGAATGCTTTCATAACTCAATTCAAAGGTCAACACATTAGTTGAGTCATTAAGAAAAATAGCTTGAAAATACTTCTCCAAGACAGTAGTGGAATGGTACCTTCTTGCATTAAATAAATCCCTCTAGAAAGACTCTGTTATAAATTGCCAAGAAGCCACAGAATTCTTAGTTTTAGTGACCTAAATTGATTGTAGCCAGTTATGCAATTGCAGCTCTTTTTTTAACGATTCATAGAGAGCTCAGGAAGAGTATCAAGTGAGCAACAACTGAGAGAGATTTTTTTTAAGTATTCTAATTAGCTAGGAGTTATTTGTGATAGTCTTTGACTTACATCCATCTGAAAATGCTATAAGGGTGATGCAGTGCAATACGATATGTACTTAGCAAATGGAATAAGATTCCTTTTGTTGATGGAATTAGAGTAGTTGGAGAAAGTATGATTCACTTTGCTGAAATGGTTCAAGGGTACTCAGTTGAGCTGAACAAAGCTTTGAACTATTTTGAACCAGTGCTGCAGAAGACAGCTCCTCTCAGCACAGGGCTTCCAGGCTAGATTGGAGCATTTGCCAAAGCTGCCCAAAGTTTTTAGCATTGACTGAGGGGCTCCATGTACACCCCCGGCAATCCTGGGCATTTGCCAAAGCCAACTAATCTAGAAGCACTTCAGCCATGATTGTGAGATAATTGCTTCCAGGTTAGCCAACTTCAGAATGTCTTCCATGTGCACTGAAGCTGCCCAGCCTGAAAGACCATCAGCATGCACTAAGGGGATTCCAGAGTGGGTAGTTTGATGTGTGCATACTATGAGCTATCCTATGCACTCACCAACATGTCCTAGCATGCTCTTACCAGTGCCAAAGCTCTGGCTAATGGGTTCCAGGGAAGGCAGTCCACAGGTAGATCGCTTGCTTCTCTCAACAGCTGGTGGGACTAATCTAGCCAATATGTCCCAGGGAAGGAAAGTCAGTAGGCAAAGGAATGCAACAAGGTAACTCTACTGGCTCACTTCATCAGGAAGTGCTGAATAGGAGCTTTGGCCATCCCCCAGTGAGGTGAGCCAGTGGACAAGCCACAAGTGGGAAAGCTGATAAGCAAGGCAATTTCTGGTCAGTGCAATTCACTTGCTCACCCTCTTCTGGTACTAGCTAGACAAAACTCTTGGTCAGCTTTGTTGTCCTGGGGACATTGAGCTAAGGAATGTTGGGTTGAAGATCTGTCCAGCTTATCTAGAGAAATTGACTGTTTATGTAAGTTGCAAATATATACAGTAAGTTAATATTGACTCATTTCTTTTGAAAATAAAATTAAGCCATTTTTCCAAATAATTTGGTCAATGCTTTTGAAGTTGTTCTGTTATAACACAATTTCCTGGTTCCTCTTCCTTTTCTTCCCCTTTTTAAAATTGCTATGCTTATCAATTTTGAGATTTTGTGTTTTTCCATTTATACATTTTGTTTGTTAATTTTTCTAGCAGAATAACATTTTTTAAAAAAAATACTGTAATCTCTGGTTTAACAAAGTGTGTGTGTATGTATGCATATATATAAAACACACACAAATATATAAAAAAGCTGAATACATATATAATAATAATAATAATAATAATAATAATAATAACACCTCACAAATTTGTTTTAAAAATTTCAAAGAAAAGTGATTGAAAGATAATGGAGCTGATGCTTAGTAAGATACAGGCAGACCTGCAAATACATACTGTGACTCCTTGATTATGATGCAATGAATGACAATCAAGTTAAGCCTGTGTTTCAGAACTTTTTCTTAGCTCTTCAGATGATTTACACATTGTGTATCTATTAGATGAGATATGTGAAGAATGTTTTCAAATAATCATTCTTTAAGTTTTCTCAAGGCTTCCCTTCCCTTCCCTTGTCCCTGTCCCTTTTTTGACAATCTACCTACCCACTGTGTTACCTTAGCTAACTCATTCTGCAGTCAAGGCACAGATTAGTACATCCAAAGTTTTAAAAACAAAACTCCTACCTCCTCTTTTATTTAGCTTGGCAAACCCTGGGGCATAGCTGTTTGATGTAGATGGCAGAGATGATGAACTGCTGAAGAAGGAGGGTGCTAAGCTGGAGACCAGAGGTTCATCACATTTTTCTGAAAAACAAAACAGCATGACATTTTATAGACTTCTGTATGGTTTCACTGCTCTGTCACTTTTGAAAACAAAATGGTATTTTGAAAACATGATACCTAAAATTCCAAGCTCCCCCAACACCTTAAATAAGAAAAGTGAAATAAATGAACAAATAAATAAATAAATTCCACATAATGAATATAATTCACATAGCGTAAGTTTAATAATGAAATACCTGCTGATGGCAGTAAAATTAGATTTCATTCCAGGCTTTAAAGCTGCTTATCCTGCATTTGTGGGCTATTTGAGGATGAACTCAACAGAGTATGCTCAGCTTTAGCCAGGCCTGTAGTCCCACTTGTAATTAAGACTGTGACTTAAAAATCTCTTGGTACTGTCCTGCAGCTGCCTCTTGCAACAGATCAAGATCAGCCATGGCAGCTGCCATCCTTACTTTTCTCATTTCCAATTTTTTTTCCAATAAGGCTCCTAAAAAGTATAAGACTGCCCTGAATAAAATTCAGAAATAATAGCTCCACAAGTATGTTTTGTCGTACGTCTCATCAGTTTGCAGGTGTACTGATAGGGATACAGTCCAAAGATCAGAGAAGGAGAACCTGTAATTTTTCACTTGAAAGGTCTACCCTTTTTCTTAGAAAATATGTAAGGCTGTTCCTTTGGGACTTTAATAGCCATCATTCCAGTTCCCACCCACATCTCCCATGGAGTTGCATTCCTAATATCCACAAACATAACCCCCCAAAAGATTTTCATGCTTAACAAATCTAAGAATGATACCGATATGTTTTTCATTGGCACGCACACATATACTCACCCACCCACCCACCCACCCATACATACATATCCATATCCACACATTCATATACAGTATCACTTTGTAGCCAATTGCTACAACTGTGTTTAAAAAGCAACACTTTTTATCATTTCCATGCATCCTTTACACATTTCAGCAGGTGTTGCGTAAACTGTCCTTTGGTATCTTGGGAATCAGAACAGCAGTATCATGTCTACCTTGCTTGATCCAAGGTTTAGGGAAATAACTCATTTGCACTCTGTTAATCACTGCAGATGCAGCAAGAAATGAAATTTCAGAGCCTAATCTGCTTTTGCAGTAATCTCTATAATCCTTTTAAGCACTTTGCTTCTATTGGCTTCACTATAGAAAATATTGGCTCACTGTTCTTGTCTAAAAAGTTACAGAGGGGAAAGTTTAAAAATCCATGCTTTGTTGGATGAAGAGCCTGTGTACAATTAAAATGTACTTTATGTTAGGTAAAACTTTAAGGAAAATCAATACCATTCTTTTGCTTCTACTTCTCAGCTATTTACAATTATCATGTAATTTTTCAGAATATACTTTGTTTTCCCTTTTTCTCCTGGATTCATTATTCTTTCCTTAAGACTGTTTCTTATCAACAAATGAAGAACTAGCTTCTATAGTACACTTTATTTCATTTTAGAATGGAATGATGTCCCTTCAAGAAGACAAAATTTCTGAGAAAAATATTAAAATTACACAAGGTAAACTACCAAAAGGGGTTTTTATTTTGTTTGTTTGGGTGGACAATTTAGAACTTGTTAATACATGGAGATATACAAATGGCAATTCAAGAGATTATAACTTTTTCTTTTCTGAAAGACTTAGATCTTTTTCAAGAATAGTCATGATTTGGATTTCGAAGATTTAAAATTTTTTTTATTAATTACAAAAAAAAAGAAAAAAACATAAAAGTACTTTAAGATAAAAGTGAATATGACAACAACAAAAAAGTAAATATATCATTATAACAGCACACGATTATAATTTTATATATGCTTATCTAATACAAGTATTATTCAAGTACATATATATTTGTAATAGAATTATATAACTAGCCTGTTTTTGTTTTTTTTTAAACCCAGTGTATTTTGTATAAATGAGTCCCATATTTCATTATACTTGTCCATACAAAGTCTACGTCTATAGGGAATCTGCTCATAAGTGGCAAGTGAAATCAGGTCTTCAATCCATTGACTAAATGGGGCCATACATGTGTCTTTCCAGTGTTGCAATATTAGTCTTTTGGACAAAGGGCATGGAGAATCCATTTACATTGTCTGGTTGTCATATTCCATGTACTAGGTATATAGTTCAAAAGAATATTATCCTCTGAAAATTCTAGCTTTTGTCGCACCATTGTATTTATATAGTCCACTACTTTCTTCCAAAACTTAGTAAGTATAGGACATTGTAAGAACATATGTTTTAAAGAGGCATTGTCCTTATTACATCTCCAACGAAGTGCTGTTTTTGACAGTCCTTTTCTATACAAACATAATGGAGTTCATAATAATATTTTGATATTATATTTTGTTTTATAACTTCTCTTGTTGGAGAAGTTAAGACATTAACTAGGCAATATAGAAACCTCTAATTCTTTATTCCACTTATCCCGTAGCATCTGCATATCAAATTGATTTATTGATAACAAATATCTTAATAAATTAATAGTAGAGTTTTTTTTTTTAGTTTTAAAGGATTTAACAAGTTGTTCTAATATCTCAGGTGTCTCAGAAGCGGAAAATGCTGCTGGTCCAAACAATGTTGTTAATCAATAGAGGCGAATATGTGTAGCTCAGGGTTGAACTGTGGAGTCCTTGGGGTTCTCTGAGCTTGGTTCTTTTCTTGCAAATGTTTCATTACCCAGCTAGGTAACATATTCAGTGCTAAAATGGGATGGGGTTTGCTCTCTATTTATATGCTGTGGCCTGCCTTGCCAGGCAGAAGACTAACAGAGCACATCCACGAGCACCAACGAGCAGTCAAAAGACATGATGAAAATTCCTTAATCTCACAATACATGGACAGACTCAACCATAGTTTTAACTGGGAAACTGTCAGCATTTTAGACCAAGACAAATCCAAATATGCAAGATAATTCTTGGAAGCCTGGTATTCAGACAAGGCAGCAATTAACAGACACATAGAGATAAACAGCATCTACATACTATTCAAAAGAGACAAAAGACCAGAAGATCGCCTCACCAGCAATCAGTCACCAGCAATCATTACCAGCAATCATCACCCAGATAAGCAAAGGTCACCACCAGGCACACAATCAAGCAGGAAACATATGCTAATCAAGGAACCACCAGAGAAGCAAAATGAATTCCCCACCCCCACCAGCACTGGCAAGGCAGGCCACAGCATATAAATAGAGATCAAACCCCATCCCATTTTAGCACTGAAGATGTTACCGAGCTGGGTAATGAAACATTTGCAAGAACCAAGCTCAGAGAACCCCAAGGACTCCACAATGTTGTTAATATATGTTGTAACTGTAAATATTGCCACTGGGTTACATCTGATAGATGATATTTATCTCTTAACACAGCATATCTTAAAAATTCATCTTCATCATCTATCAGTTGGTCCAAAGTCAATATCCCCACTTCCATCCAATTTTTCCATATCACCATCTTTTCCCCAATTTTTTAAAGTTTGGTTTTCCCATAAAGTCAATTTGGCATGGGAAAAAGGGTCAAATCTTTTTTTATTAGATATTATGTTCCATAGCTTTCTAACTGACAAAATTGTTTCCAGAGATACTAGAGTTTTAGTGTATTTCGATCCCAATACTGTCCATCTGACCAAGGGTGTTATATATGTATATTCCAAAGTTGCCCAAATTGGAAAATTAACACCACTTGTTGGTTTACGGTATTTAACACTAGACAATAAATAAGCAAGATGATATAACTCCAGATTTGGAAGACTGAATCCTCCCTCATTAATTGGTAATGGCATTTTCTGCAAAGATATTCTGGGAATTGAAGAACCCCATAGAAATTTTCTAAACAAAGAATTTATTTTCTGAAAATATTTTCCAGATATAAAAACTAGTATTCCTCACAGAATACAAATGAATCTGGGAATAATATTCATTTTGAGAGAGTTCACCTTTCCCCAAAGGGTAGGTTTAATAACTCCCATCTATTGATATCTGAAGAAGCCTTTCTCCATATTTTATTTATATTACACATTGCTAATTGACTTGTATCCTTTGGTATAGACATACCTAAATATTTAATAGATTTGGTACAAATATGGAATTGATATTCCTTAAATGAATGGGTAAATAGGTTTTCTCCTGTTTGGCATCAATTCCAATTTGGACCAGTTAATAGAGTATCCTTCTATTTTACTAAAGGCATCAACACTGGAATAGTAATTTGAGGTTTAGAAATGAATAAAAGAATGGCATCTGCAAATAAAACCAATTTACATTCAACTGACTTGTTTACTACTCCATAGATCTCCCTGTGTTGTCTAATAGCACAAGCCAAGGGTTGCACGCAAATGTTAAAAAGCAAGGGTGAAAGTGGACATCCTTGTCTAGTTCTCTAAATAGTGGAAAAGTAGGAGAAAACATACTATTAACCTTTACTTTAGATATGGGTGATTGATATAATATCTTAATCCATTTTATAAATTCCAAAGGAAATCCAAATCTATTTAATATGGCAAACATACACTGTTTGTGTATTTTGTCAAAAGCTTTTTCAGCATCTAATGAAATTATTACAAATTGATCTTTATTTTTATCTAAGTCTATTAAATCTACAACTAACCTAATGTCTGCTGCTTGCCTAGTTTTTATAAACCCTGCTTTCTCATTCTTAATAATAAATGATATCACTTGCTGTAATCTATTTGCTAACACTGCTGTTAGAATCATTGTATCAACATTAATCAATGAGATTGGATGATACTTAGCATGCTGAGTATGATCTTTACCTACTTTTGGTATAACTGTAAATTAAGCCTGATTAAACCAGTGATAAAATTTCCTTATCAAATATCTCTTCATATACTTGACAAAGTTTTGGCGCCAAAAGGTCTCTAAATGTTTTGTACCACTCAGTAGGAAATCCATCTAATCCTGGTGTTTTACCATTTAACATTTTTAAAATTATTTGTTTAATCTCTAACTCAGATAGTAGAGTGAATAAGTTGTTTTTGTGTATCAACTAGTTGTGGTAAGTTAATTTTGCTTTTAAAAGACTCTATATCTTGATTCAATACATCCTATGGTTTACTATATAATTCTGAATAAAATTTTAAAAATTGACAATTAATATCGATTGAAGCTTTATACATTTCATCTCTTTCACTTCTAATGACTGGAATCATTGCCCTATCTTTTTTTGTTTTGTTTTGTTTTTTTGCTTTAAACAGTTAGCCAAGATCTTACTGGGTCTTTTACTGTTCTTCCAATACCTCTGTTAACATGCTAGGATAAATTCTGTCTGCCGTGATATTTTAGTAGTTAATTCATATTTCTTTTTCGGTATTTCTCTATATAAAACTGTAGATTGGCATCTAACCATCTGTGCCCATAGATGTTTCAATTTATCTTTCAAATTATTTTCCTTTTTATTTTTAATCTTATTTTTGTATGATTCATAAGCAATAATCCTACCTCAAATGTATGCTTTATATGCTTCCCATTCAAAAATTCGGGCACTTGATGTTTCTGAATTTAAATCAAAATATTGCAGTTTCAACCCTCATTTGTTGTACAAATTCTTTATCATTCAATAGGGAAACATTAAGATACCAATTTCTTGATACAGTAACCGGTTTCTGAAACACACATTTGAAGTAAATGAGCTAATATCAGACACATAACAAACATCAGTGTTACATTATTGAATTTGTTGATATAAAGTCAATGATATTAAAAAATAATCAAGCCAAAAAAATTGTGATGTACAGTACATTTGAATAAAATGTATATTTTGGATTTCAAAGAATTTAACTACGAAGGTTCATAAAGTAGAGATATTACCAAAGACCTTTTCAGTTCCTAATCCAATGAGTTTGGCTTTTAAAGGGGAACTCAGTTCTTTCAGAAGGAGATTAAATAAAATGCTGTTACAGAAAGAAGTAACAGTGGTGGACTGTAAAAAGAAATTAAAAGAATTTTTTGAAGATAATTTTCATAAAGGAAGAATGGTTTGGGATGCAAACAAAGCTTTCGTGAGAGGTTACTTTATACAACATAATAGTGAACTCAAAAAGAAGAGACAAGAGAAAACACAAGCTATTTTAGATGAGATAAAAAGAAAAGAAGAGGAATTAAAGAAGTTGCCAGAAAAGATAAATATTTCTCAACAAATTAAGCTGCTACAGTGACAATTATCTATGTTAACGCTAAGAAAAATGGAAATAAAGATGAATTATGCAAAAAAAAAAAAAGAGTTTTGCAAATAAACCAGGGAAGTGGTTGGTATACAAATTAAGAAAACAAAAAGAAAAGAAAATTATACTGAAATTACAAGATGGAGATACTGTAACAACAGATAATACAATTATGCAAAAAGTATTTCATCAATATTATTCCAATTTATACAAAGGACAAGAAATTTCCTTGGAGAAAATAGATGAAAATTTAAAGAAACAAAATTTAATGAAGATTACAGAGAAACAGAAACAGATTATGAATAGACCTATAAACATGAGGGAAGTTTGCAAAGCTATAAAAAAGGCTAAAACAGGAAAGGTGCCTAGACCAGAGGGGTTACTGGCTTCTTACTATTTTACAATCTTTACAAAACTTAGAAACTTTTATAACATTTACAAAATATGATGAATTCTATTTTACAGAGGGGAAAGATACCAAAGAGCTGAAAAGAGGCTAATATAGCATTAATACTTAAGGAGGAACAAGCTTTGACTTTAAAAAGAAAGCTGATATCATTATTAAATAATGACTATAAGTTGTTTACAACAATTTTGGCTAAGAGATTGAAAATAATTTTGGAAGAATTTATTCATAAGGATCAATGTGGGTTTTTACCTAAACAACAGTTGAAGGATAATTTAAGAAATGTGTGGGACATTTTGGAATTCTTGGAGCAACATAATGAAAAACAAACCACATTGATTTAATTAGATGCAGAGAAGGCCTTTGACAATTTGAACTAGCCTTTAAGTTTTGGAAGATATGAATTTTGGAGAGAATTTTATTAAATGGGTTAGATGGATTTACATTTCACAGAAAGTACAAATAAGTGTCAGTAGAGATCTAACAAAACACTGTGAAATACAAAAAGAGATAAAACAGGGATGCCTGTTGTCTCTTCTCCTGTTTACTTTAGTTTTTGAAATATTGAATAGAGATATTAAACAAGAGGAGAGAATTGTGGGAGTGAAAAAGTTAAAGAAGAAACTTATACGTTAAGGGCATTTGCTGATGACTTGGTGTTGGTTCTGGAGGATCCACTAAAGACATTAACGGGAAAATTAAAAGAATTTGGTACACTAGCAGGTTTTAAGATTAATAATCAGAAGATAAAGATGTTAACAAAAAATATGAAAACAGAGGATCAAACAGAATTGATGAAGAAAACAGTTTTTAAAATTGAGAAAAAAGTAAAATATCTGGGTATTACCATAACAAATATGAATTGTATGTTATTTTGAAATAATTATGTTAAGACATGGAATGAAGTTAAAAAAGATATATTAAGTTGTGAGAAATTACAATTGTTATTGTTGGGGAGAATTTGCATGATAAAAATGAATATTTTGCCTAGAATGTTTTTGTTTCAGACAGTACTGATTTTGACAACTGATGCACCATTTAAACAGTGGCAAAAGGATCTATCTAAGCTCGTATGGCAAGAGAAAAAACCCACAAGTTAAATACAAGGTATTACAAGATGCAAAGGAAAGAGGAGGATTGGGTTTACCTGATTTGAAATCTTATTTTGCAGCTTGCTGTTTGGTTTGGATGAAAGAATAGGTGTTGCTGAGAAATAGAAGACTTTTAGAGTTAGAAAAACATGACCTGAGATTTGGGTGGCATGGATATTTGTGGTACAATAGAGTTAAGTTTAATGTAGATTTTAAAAATCACTATGTTAGACAAGCCATATTGAGAATATGGAATAGATACAAATCCAGGTTGTGCCTGAAAACACCTTTGTGGCTCTCACCACAAGAAGCATTTTATGGATGAGAAATAATAGGCAAAGACAAATGGTTAACATACCATGAGATACTAGAATTATGACAATACAAAATGAAATCAAGAAAACAACTGATGGCAGTGGGACATAGTTATTAATGGTTTTCCTATTTACAGTTATCAGAAAGATTCAAAGTAGATAAAATAATTTATAGTATTGAATATTCTAAGACTGACTTTGAAATGGAATTGTGTACATGTGATTGCTAAAATGTATAAACTTTTATTGAAATTTGAAACAGAAGAACAAGTGAAAGAATATGTGACAAAGTGGGGTGAAACTTTTGGTTATAATATACAGATGGAACAATTGGAAAATATGTGGTTGAAAGGACTGAAATTTACATTATGTTATAATCTTAAAGAGAACTTCTATAAAATGATGTACTGTTGGTATATAACAGCAGAAAACTTATCTTGAAAGTATAAAGGTACTTCAGATCTATGTTGGAAATGTTAACAACAAGAAGGGTCATTTCACCATGCTTGGTGACATGCAAAATAATTAGAAGATTTGCGATTCAAATGCATACACTGATTCAGATCAATATAGAACTGAAACCAGAACTTTTCCTCCTGGGACTGATGGATAAACAGTTGTGAAAAAGTCATGGAACTTTGTTTTTATATATGATAAAAAAGATGGAAAGATTTGGCAATGCAACAGAGGAATGGTAGGTAAAGATGACAGAACTTGCTGAGATGGCCAAATTGACCTGGTTGATTAGAGAAAAGATAATATCTAGGTTTATTGCTGACTGGAAACCCTTTATGGAATTTTTGCATAAAACAGAAAAAAAAAAAGAACTTATGATATATTGTTTTGATGATTAGATAGGATAGATTATAGAAAGAAGAGAGTTATACTGTAACTTTGGAGAAAGAGATAAATCTACAATTGTACTTAGAACTGCTGTAAAAAAGATTGGAAGCCATCTCTTCATATTTTTTTCTTTTTGCACTTTAGCTTTCTCTTTTATTTCTTCCTTTTTCTTTTCTCCTTCTTACTTTATTTTAGTTTATATTAATTTGTACCCATGTTTAATATTTTCAATAAAATAATTGTAATGGAAAAATGGTAAAATAAAGCTGGAAACTCTCCACCTCCCCTTGTTTCTCCTGCTGAAACTCCTTACCCCCCCTTCCCCTGCCTCTCCTTCTTCCCCTCTCCCCCTTACCTCTCCTGCAGCAAACTCTTTCCTCCATTTCCCTCTGCCATTTCTTGCCCTGCCCCCCCCCCGCACATGTAAAACAGGCTATGGCATGACCCATGAATGCCCATGCTTCTCCTGATGAAATAGCCCTCTTAATGCTATCACACTAAAACAATGAGAGGGCCATCACCTGTCTGCTTAAGGATTTGTCCAGGGGGCAGCCTCAGTGAGGAAGCCTTTGTTGACCAGTTGAGAAACCGCAGGAATTCCGTTCTTATTAAGCTCAAGCACCTGCTTTTCTTAACCTTCCATTCTCCTTGACAATGGATTCCTTGACTCCACAGCCTTGTTACAAAAGTGCAGTTTTTGTTTCACTATAGAGGAAAAAAAAAAAAGAAAGAAAACACTTGTCCCCAGTTTAATACCTATCCAAACGTGCCTACCAATCAGATCCCAAGGATTTCCTGCCTCTCAATCTCAAAGTGTGTAAGAATCTCTGCCTTTCTATTGTTCAGGGCCCCTCTTTCTTGGAAAGCAGGGATGCAATGATCATTGCAATAAACCTGGTTCTTCCCCTCAGCATTGTGCTCCTTTCTTTGGCAAAAAAAGTTCCATGACATATTAAAAAAGGAGAGGTTTAGCAATACTTTTTGTAATGTTTCATCCAGATCCAAAAGTAAAAAGTTACATAAAGCTCTTCCACCTTCCTTATTCCTTTATATCAAAATGGAATTATGTGAGTATTCTGAATTTCTTCACCAAGAGACTAGTAGAAGCTCATCCCCAGTGGCCTTAATTTCACCCTGTTTACATGTACATTGCCATGATAAGTATTTATGTCCTCCAGAAGAGTCAGCTGTAAGCTAAAGGTTCTCATGGTATTCTTTGATAGTAAGTTTAATAGTTATCTGGCTGTGGTATACTGAAGGTATTCTTTTCATGTAATAAACTTCTAAAAGCAAATGCCAAGTTTAAATTTGTTTGTCATTCCATATCCTGAAACATTTGTTGAGAACAAAAGAAAGCATCTTTTCTCCGTCCGCAGAGAGATTAACACTAAGAAAGAAGTAACAGGGTTGGAAAGCCTGCTTAAAAGATTTTGACAACAGAGACTGAATTCTTTCTTGCAAAACCAAAATCTGTAAGGCTTTCACAGTATCTTCTAGGAGCTTGAACCTCAGCCTCTTTTCTTGTTGATAAAGTCAGAAAAAAAGCTAATGCTCAGTAGTGAGTTAGAGGATGCATGTAGAGTAGAAGTGGGGAACCATTTTCCTATGAATTACCTTTGATCTTAATGAACTGTCAACTGTATGAATCAGCCAATTGTGGATGGGTCATGAATAGTCAGAGCCAAAAATGGTAGATTTCCTTGACAGCACTGTGTATTGTTCTCTGGCTGTTCCTCTAGCTCCCTCTAATGATAGAGAATTTCAGACTTTAAACTGCAGTGGGAAAGTTCATCAGGTAACTTTCAAGCCACATCATTCTGTAGCTAAGTATTGAAGGTGCTGTGATGGAATGGAATTATGAAGGTCAGACTCAGGGAGGAAAACATGTTCTTTCATCTCCTGAGGAGTGAGAGAGAGATAAGAGGATGAGGCTGGCACCTCCCTGAGGAATTCACAGTGTTGTGACTGGCATTACTTGGGAGCTGGGGTTTCAGTCTGGGAAGATTCTTGCTAGAGGTTGTAGCTAATAAACATTGCTGGACTGAATTTACATGGTCTCCTGAAGTTCCTTGGGTTAGGCCTGACAGGTGCAGACCTAACTGACTGAATCCAAGGTTGCTTGCAGAGAAAAAAATCTGTTGTTCTACTAAGCTCAGTCTTTACTTGGATGGGAGAAAATAGGGGACAACTTGATATCATTTTTGACAGAATTATTCTGGGAAGCACAATATGTTGCATGTGCCTTCAAGCCCCATTGAATCCATGGATATTTATCATGATGAATTACTACTGCATTCATATCTGTGGACATAGATGAAGCTAAATTTGTAGGATGGTGCTTAACATTTTGAGCAATATGCAGAGATCAATATTTTTAGGAGACTGTAGCAGCATCTGGTTTTGTTGTGAATATGTATATAACATATTAACTCAATTTTATGGCCTCTTGAGACTTACAGAGATTTGGCAGTTTGCTGCAGAATAGTTGTTATGCATTCAAAACAGCTACAGGCAGGATCCAAATAAAATATAATTCTACAGAAAATAAGTGAATGACTTTGATGCACTTATCTGTATGTACATTTTGACATTCTTCCTGTTAGTTTCAGTGTTAGTTTCAATAGGATTCATTTGTAAGCTGTGTGCTGTATCTCTTTTAAACTGGTGTTTAGGTATTTTTAAATGTATTTATGCAGTCTGTAGCCTTTGGCTCAAATGCAATAGCTAAGAATTGTGCAAATATAGTGCAGTATATAAGCAAAGGACTGTACAATTAAGATATGGCATTAGCAGGAGAAGTTAATAACCAGTAGGATATCATTTTAATATTTGGGTGGAATACTGTGTGAATCTTCCACATATAAAGTTACTACATGTGGGTAAAGCTGATGGTGTGAATATTTTAACTATGATGGTAGATCTGAGCCATGAATATCTGAAAACCAATAATTTCACATACCCTACCACCTTCACATTGCATAAGCATAATGTAGCAGTTACCAAACTATGAATCTTGTCACTGCAAGCCAAAGCCCATGGTCTAAACATATACATCAGAGCAAAAATGGATCAAAACTTTCAGTTCTATGCCTTATACTAATCATGCAATAGACATTCCTCCAACTCAAAGCCAGACTTCCCTTCTCTAAATTCTCAAGAACCAGATTGAAACCCCCCCAAACCAATATTTTCTTTGAAACCGAGCATATTTTATACCTTACCTACTAACACATAATTCATTTCTGTAAGCCTCCCTCCCAACTGTTAATCTCAGTTCCTAGTATTTCCATCTCCCATATAATCCCAATCCTAACTCTACCTGTCCATTCTCTCAAAAAAAAAAAAAATAAAAAAAAATGGTGGGGCTCTAGTTTGACTAAATATGTAGGAATTCTGAATAATTAACATAATCTCAAAAACTAAAAAAAATCATCTCACAAATCATGAATTGAAATAAATAAATATTATAACGTTATGATTCTTCATCACATTTTAGCTTTTATACATGATGCTGATGTTTCATTTTAGAACTGTTGAGTTGGGTTTATTTTTTAGCTATTGAGAACAAAACTGGAGGGGTGGGAAAGTAACTTTGGTAACAATGACAATAACAAAAGAATAATCTCCCAAAGGAAGGAAGTTTATTTTACAATGTATTCGGGAAGATATTAGCCCTTCTCCTTCTAATAGAAAATGCCCAGAAAACTGAACAAATCGCACTAGAAAGTTTTCTTGTAAAGGAAGCTTAAAAAGCTTATTTCTGTGGACCTTATTCTTATTATCTGGTTCTAGGATCATCAGTGTTAGTTGATTTATTGTTTGGTCAATTTCCAAACAAAAATTATTTAGAATATAGGCTTTATAGTACATTTCAAGCAAGAATTTCTAAAGATTATTTGTTCCTTCTTGGTATTTTCATGTTTTCTGATAACCATCAATGTGAATTGTTTTCCTTCTGTATGTATGTATACCTGTGAGTAGTCTGATGAGGAAAATCTCAGCTATAAAAGGCAAAAAAAAAGTGTTAAATGGACTATCTATTAATAAAATAAAGAATCATATCTCTATAGCCAGTTTTGATGGAGGGCATTAGATAGAACAGAATGTTCTTGGGACTTTTGCAGAAGGCTGCTGAAATTGAAAATTATCAGCCCTTCAAGGTAGACCAGACTAGGAAACCAAAGTCATGCAGGCCTATACTACTTTTATTATAAAAATATAGTAGCAGAATCTTGCACATCTGAATGTGTTTCCCGCCTCTCTCTCTTTATCTTCTTAAGACCTAGGTAGGATCTTGTCTGAGATATTTTCTCAGGTCTTAGTTCTACCCCAGACTCAGAATTATATATATATATATATTACCTGCCTGTTGTCTTGGTAGCAGCTCTTCCTCCTGTCTCTCAAGGCCATTTCCTCTGTCCACTAAAAAAATTGGGGAGATGGGGGAGCTAAAGAAACATATGAAACTAACTTCCTTCCTTCCTTCCTTCCTTCCTTCCTTCCTTCCTTCCTTCCTTCCTTCCCCAATGAAACATCTCATATGTAGGAAGACCCAATCATACTAAGATGGGATGATTTAGGGAGTTACAAGATAGTCACATTGAACCAAAACCCAAACAGCAGTATAAGCAACATGTGGCCTAAATGCTAAATAAATTAAGATAAGACAAACAAAATGTTCAACAAAGGCAAGGTAACTGGTTCCTATGAGCATGCTTAAACTAGGCTTTAAAGGCTGATTTTGGGCAGACAACTACCAAGGTGAGATACCAGGTTTAAATTTGATTCACATTTTAGATGAAGCTGCAAACAACCTCATGGCATTCTTTGTACCATTTCTATAGAGTAGGAGAAGACTGCAGTGATGATGAGGTGCCACTTGAAGTTTTGTGGGGAGTATGAAAGGATTCTTGAGCAAAGAAATTAGGGCAGTAAAAAGCAAAACATTCAAAAGAATGCTTTATGTAATGCATTGGTATGAGCTAATGTCAGTCCTACAAGGTAGACCAGATCAAGAAACAGATATTGCATAGGCCTACAACTACTTTTATTAAATGATGATTGTAACAGAATCTTGCAAGTTTGAATGTTTTACTCTTCTCCCTCTTTTATCTTCACGTGAACTTGGGTGGGGGGGCTATCTTAGGCATTTTCGTAAATCTCTTTCTTTGAATGGACTTAAGCCACATTTATCTATTTGTTGCTTTGGTAATGTATCTTTCTCCTCTCCATCAAAACCATCCTCTATACTCTCTACAGCAGTGTTGTCCTAACTTGGCCACTTTAAGATGAGTGGACTTCAACTCCCAGAATTCCCCAGCCAGCATGGCTGGCTGGGGATTTCTGAGAGTTGAAGTCCACTCATCTTAAAGTGGCCAAGTTTGGACAACACTGCTCTACAGTCAAAAATCTACCCTCAAAGTGTTGAGATAGCCACATCCTCACAGGGGCAAAACATAGATATTTTGAAGGCTACCTAGGGGTCATCTCTGGATATGTGCATGTACAACTGCTTCTCTTTACCAGCAGTTCCAATGCAAATTTTGTCTGGGATGTATGCAGGCATGCAGATAATCTGGGAAAGCTCTCAAAACAGCTATGCTGCTCTTTCCAGAGGATACAGCTGCCTCAAGACATCAAAAAGGATGTTTTGCTCAGGTCAGGCATTTTGCATAGCAACTCTTTGATTACCTAGAGACTATATATCTAGCTTTCTTCAACACTTGTCTCCCATGGCTCAGCTGTACTTAGCATGCTTAAAAAACCTGTGGCCTATTTACTCCTAACATGGCATTTGATACTGATTCAGGCCACTGCTCTATATAGTTCTATACTGTCTGTACTGACTAGTAGCAACTCTCCATAGATTCAGCCTAGAGTCTTTTCTGGTCTACCTGCAAAGGCCAAAGATTAAATCTGAGGGCTTGTGTGTGGAAAAGAGAAATATGGTCTAAGGTTGTTCAAACCATTTTCCCTTCTCTATTTTGCATGGTTGATTGAAAGATCTTAGCAAGATAATGGCAAATTTAGCAAGAGGATATTTGTGTGAGGTATGTCTGGCAAGTCTGTTGGCAGTTAAGCAAATAAGCAGATATTTACATCCTTTGGCAATATCCTTTGCTCAGGACCAGAGAGAAAACCATTAGCTGAATTCATCTTCTATAATTTGGCCTTTTTAATTTATGCTATTTTTATTAATATTTTCCTTCCTAAATATCGCCTTTCTCTAATATTCCCTATTATCTTTTGGGTTTACTCTGCATTTTTCTTCACTAGTGATGAATAGCATCAACCAACTAGCACTTGGTGGGTACATCACTAATGAAGACAGGCTCTATATTGCCACAACGGTGCCTGGCTGACACCGTAAAACAATCTAAATCACTAGTAAGGAAATGGCATCTATTTACCCTTAACAAATCTTTATTTCTTCCCATCATTTGTTACAACGCAAGCTATTCAAACTTAAAGAATTAGGAACTAAGGCAGTAGAAAAATCAATTATATTTCAGGCCAAGTAGAAACAGCTTCTGATTCCTTTTAGAGAAAACTATTTCTTGGCTGCAGTCTGACTTCCTTTGCTGCAGTTTATCCCACTGCAATCACATACATACATACATACATACATATTTATATAGCTGCCCATCTCACAGCAGTGATTCTGGGTGATGCAGAGAGGATTAAAGCCCCACACCATCCCAAAGTAACTTAATATACAAAATATACATCCCAAATACTAAATACTAATACTAATAATATGCCTGGAGTCTAAAAAAATTCCATTTTCAAATAATACAGAGCAAAACAAACAAATCTGCCAATAGAGATAGTTTAACTTCCTGGCCCTAATGCCTGAAGGAACATCCCGGTCTTTCATCCCTTCCAAAATGCCCAAAAGGTTTGGAGCCATGAAAATCTTGGGGTGGGGTGTGTGGGGACACTGTTGCACAGTGCAGGCACTGCAACAAAGAAACTGGTCATAGGTAGGTAGGTAGACTAAAATATCTCTAGGAAAGAGGAAGAAAATGCATTTTCTTTTGCCTGACATCCTACTGATGATTTTCCAAATGTGAAATGAGAATTCCGTTTTTATTTCTTTTAACTGCTCAATTTCCTGAAGATAATATAAAAATGACCCTCAAACATCCAGGGAATGATAAGAACAAGGATTCCTGATCAGTTGAGCCATTCTTTTTTCTTTTTTCTACCTTTCTTTTTCTTTATTCCTTGCCTTTTATTCAGAAGAAGTTAAGATATTTTTCAGCACACCAAACCAGCCCAGCACTGCCTGGAAAGTTAATCTTTCTGCCTCTTTTTTTCTTTCTAACCATTCTTACCATTTTGTACTGTATCACCACATTAAGATGTCACATCTGTAAATTTCTTGCTTTCTTTGTTCTGATAAAGCATATTTGTATTTAATTTTATTCCTCTAGGTTCTCCCTCTACAGCTGAACTGGGTGTATGTTCCATTAAAGTGGATCCCATTTTTCCCCCTTTTCTTTGAATTCACCCTTTGGCTTTCACTGCCTCCAATGTATCATATTCCCCATAGACTGCTAACTGCTTAAGATGCTTGCATAACTGCTAATGCTAACTACTGAGTATGCCAAGTGATTATTTGATTGCCTTGTATGCTATTAACCTCAAATATTATTTGAATAACTATTGAATATGCCTAGTGATTATTTGATAGCCTCGTATGCAGTTAACCTCAAATATTATTTGAGTAACTGATTGGTTATTAATTACCATTCCATTTTTTTGATTTCCAGAACATTTATGCCTGTTTAATAAATTATAGTGTTCAAGGTCCCAATAGAAATGGCATAGTTTGTATCAAAATATTTGTAAATTTCAGCAAGTCCACTATGTGTCCACATTATTGCATTGATTTCTCATATGGAATGTGCAATCCATTCATTAAAACAATTAACTGGTTACCTATTTATTTGGAGACAAAATTCCAAATGTTTGTTATGATTTCTAAAGCCTTATAAAACTTAGAACCAGAATATTTGAAAGATCACATCCTATGAGGTATGCCATTGAGACTCTCAGATGTTCAGGAAAGGACCTGCTCTCAGTCTTGGCATTGTCAAAGTCACATCTGGGGGTAACGTGAGAAAACACTTAGCTGAGATGGGCTTTAATTTATGCACATTTAGAGGCCATCCAACTCCTTAGTGACTCTCGGCAGCTTACAAATAAAAATAAAATTAAAAGAGAGATACATGTAAAAAGGACCCTGGCTGACTGGAAGAACAAATACCCCCAGCCATTCAGATATTATTACATTTTATGTAATTTTAGATATCATCACATTTTTGTAATTTTAGATGTTATCACATTTTATGTAATTTTAGATGCTACATCATTTATAGCCTAGATGTAGGTTGCTCCTTTTGGACTTTACTCGTGGGTTCTAGTCAGGTTGTTTTATAGATGTATTTTAAATTTGTCTCAAATTTTATGTACTGATTTCTTTAGATTTATAAGTACTCATAGATCACACATGGACATACTTCTTGTACTGGTCTAAGACTGCAATAAATGGACTGACTGACCCAGCCATTCAGCAGCATTCACCCACCCAATTGATTGAGCCCTTTTTATTACAATAAATTGTTATAACTGGTTTATTTATATTTAATTACAATCCTTTTTTTTTTTTTTTTTTTTGCATTATTGCTGGCTTTGTTGAGGACAGTTTTGGAGGAAAAGCCAGGATACAAATCTAACAAATAAATAGTTTGTTCAGTGATGTAATGGGCTCAGCTTGCAGCTGATTGAAAGCATAACATGAGTACTGGCCCAGCAGAGTTCCTAAGCTACATATACCAAACTGCCTCAGCTTCCAAGTCTGAATCAGCAGCCTATGTGGGATGGAGGGTAGGGTGGGTTGGTAAAATTGGCTGGCTGACAAATGCAGCATTGTCATGATGTCTGATATTCTACTAGGAGATTGGAGAATCTAAGCAGAATATACATGTTATGCAGTGTCATTACCAAAGCTTATTGCACTCATACAGCAATATGGTTTATGCTATTAACTGGAATTATTCTAATTTGCTGCCTTTGCAATCTACTATTTCTATAGATTACTGTAAGATTACAATTTTTAATTTGTCCAGACTCTTTAAAATATTTGGGTTTAAATCTTTCTGGAACTATATTGAATTAAATATGTCCAAATATATAGAAGCATTTTATTAGATACTAGAAAACCCACGACCCATTGGGTCATCATTTCAGATATATTTCCTTACCTAAACGGAATGACCAAGGGCAAAAAAACAGTAGAAGTGGGAGTGACTTACAACTTGCTGCCGGCTTTCCCACTGACTTTGCTTGTAGGAAACTGGCAGGAAGTGTCAGAAATCTCCTTCCTTCCTTCCTCCCTCCTCTCCTTCCTTCCTTCCTTTTGCACTGTTTGCCTTCCCCTCACAATCCTCAGGAGACCACCTGGTGAAGCCTCCTCCTCCTCCTCATTTGACCCATGGAACTGCTTGCCACTTTACTGGGGGGAAGTGGAACAAAGGGAGCCATGGACTGTGAAGAAAACTGTACCGCACTCTCCATTCTGGTGTGTCCCCAAGGGCCTATTCCTCCCTCAACCACCAGTATCCCCCAGCCAGCCCTACCTCATTAGTTGGCATCCACATCACTCATAATTCCCTCAATGCCCACTGCCATTAAGAGATTTCAAATTTCTGTCTCATTTCCTAAGCAGCCAATTGCCACTTGCCCGTCAGGCCTTGCCACCAGCCAGTTGGGTGCAGGGGACAGAGGGTGGCAGGAAAGAGGTCAGAGATACATCCATGATGATCACGTGACCTGGGCTGACCACAGCAGTGCAACAGTGCTGTAGTGGCCACAGGTTTCCCAAATTTCAATCCCACAGGAGTAATGGGTCCTGAATTTTGAATGCATTTGATAAGTTAGCCCATCTGAGGTGCCTTGGTTCAAAAATTGTTGCCCTATGACACAATGTTTTGCCCAGTTGAAGGTTACAGACATGAGAGTTTTAGTAGTATATAGATAACCTGATGGTTAAAACTTTCTGTAAGTCTTTGGTGAAAGATGAATGTAATTAAAATGGTGTTATATCAATATTAATGTATATTTCATTTATTTATTTATCAAATTTATATAGCTGCCCATCTCATGTGTGTGACTTTTAAGAGGAATTCTGATATTAATTCCTATTAGATACTTTATACAAATAGATAAGTTAAACAGAATTTTTTAAAGGCAGGTTAAAGTCTCTCAAATATCTTTGGCCAAGCTGAGGTTACCTTATATTATGACGGATTTTGTTTTAACACCTATATTTGGGATGGGGGGGAACAAGACTTTTTATGAAAATTTCCCTCTCTGGGCCCGTTTGAAGAGCAAGTGTGACACATTTTTGAAATTTTGGCAAGTTTTAGAGTACAGGTACACTAAACTGAGATTTCAGTTTCCAGCCTTGAAAGCTGCCAAGCACATTTGGTTATTAATAGATAAAAGATTACATTTTCATCCCAGGTCACATAAAAAACCGATGATGTGAATACCCAAATTTGAAAATCGTGGGGAAGATATTTTATCAAAACGTTTGTGCTAGACAAGTGATCAACACTTTAAATTAGTTGATTTCTAATGGTTTGTTTTAAAGATTTTGAGAGTGTACTGAATATGACACAACTACATTATTTGCTTGGCAATAAATATATTTGAAAAATGTATTAATTAAACAGAATGTCTCAGATGTTCAAGCAGCCTCTGTGGCACCTGCAGTTTTAGATTCCTTAAGAGAATCAGTGCTTGAACATAAACCAACAATTCAATTTTACATGGAATTAAAAAGTGAAAGTTAGTAATAATTATATATCTGATTTACGAATGAAGAATTGGAATAGCTGTCAGTACATAATGTTCAAAAAGACAATTAATGCAGGGATATCATAGGCTCCCTTTAAGTGGAGAAATCTTATGATAGCTGTAGAGACATGCTGTGCAACATCACCTGGTAAAAAAATGTGTTTTCCAGGATAGAGAAACATGGATTTATCCTCCAAGATATTTGTAGGTATGCACCTGCTCAGTTATAGTCCCATTTATTTGCCATTTATGAATGTTATGACAATGTCAGGCAAAAACTGAAACTCTGGTTTTCTGATAGTTTATTGATAGCTTTTGTTCTGTACAGAATAGAACAGATGCCCTAAGTGCTTTTCTCACACCCACCTGTGAAATAGACATAACTACATCATCTGCTTACAGTAATGCCAGAATCACTTGATCAGCTAAAACAGGTGAGTGATGGGCTGAAACAGCAAGTACTTGGATATTCTGCACCCCCTCGAGGTTCCCTTCCCCTCCTGTTTTGTGTGCTTTTAGAGGTTTTTTTACATGTAATTGTTTTTTATGTATTTATTCTTTTTAATTGTTGTACACCACCCAGAGTCACTTTATGTGAGATGGCTGGCTATATAAATATGATAAATAAATAAATTAAAATAAACATAATACCAAGGGAGAGACTGTGGGACAGTCTGAGGCATTCCACTACTGATAAAAGGCTGTTTCTACTTATTCAGTCGCTTTACTCAAATACCTCCCTGAGAATTAGATGTAGTCCTTGGGGACATCTATCTAAAGCAGTCCCAACTTGGTGTAAGACAAGAG
Organism: Liasis olivaceus; assembly: GCA_030867105.1. Taxonomy (NCBI): domain Eukaryota; kingdom Metazoa; phylum Chordata; class Lepidosauria; order Squamata; family Pythonidae; genus Liasis; species Liasis olivaceus. The sequence continues at coordinate 55,687,930 of CM061351.1, read as the reverse complement.
TTGCATATCAGCTCCATTATTTTTTAATCTATATCTAAATCCAATAATCCAAGTGCTTGTTGTCCTAAAAATGAAAATATGACACAATATGTTGCCATATTGTCTAGACTCAATGGTAACCTTCAGAATTGAACGTTAGATCATTATCTATAGTTGAGCTAATATTTCTTTTTCCTGTTAATTAAGGATTTTTTTTTCTTTTGTCATGTTTAGTGCTGCACTGTATAATCGCCATCTGTTTTTTTCCCTGTTGGTGTTTTTTTTTTAAATTTTGCCATTAAAATAAAACAAACAAAAAGTCTAAGCAGAATATATCTTACTATTTTTCTCCACTATTGTTAGATATACTTTGTCAATATATTGAAAATGTCAGAGCTGCATATATTTTGGATTCTGCTTTTGAAAATGTAATATAAACAAAACTCATCTTCTATATTAATATCACACGCTTTAATTGGTTTTTTTTAAAACATTCTTTCTTTGCAAGTTTTTCTCTAAATCATTATGTAGAATGGAAGAGAAGGAGATGAAAGAAGGAAGGTACCAAGCTTGAGCAGGCTGATAAAGTGTATTCCATGCATCAGGTAGTCAAAATAAAATGAAATAAAAAATATGGATTTCTCAGAGGACATTTGTGACCTTGTTTGAGTTGCTTTAGACTGTATGTCCTCATTTTGCCCTTAGTCACAAGCCAAAGATGCTATAAACTGCAACAGGGAAAGTTTTACAATTTTTGAAGGGGAGGGGAAAATCCCTTTAGCTTTTTGGCTACTGATATAAAGTAGGCCTTCTTATTTAAATCAGTGTACTTTATCCCCTTAATCAATTCAAAGAAAGCACTCTTATCTAACCAGCATGTCAGTAGGAGCAAATAAATAATTGTTACTCCATGGCATTTCTCTGGATGAGATATTAACTTAAAGACCATCTGGGACCATTTCAGTGTCAGTATGAGGCAAAAAGCAGTATTTTACTTTCCTTTTTTTCCCCTTTTTTCTTTGTCTTAAGAAGCTCTGACAGCAGCATTTACACTCAGGGGTGACTGCCTTGACCTGATGCAGGAGGATTCAAGTGTATGTTTCCTACAAGAGAAACGGGGAATTGATGGCAGCTTTGAAAACCAAAGCAAACAAGTTCTACTATTTACCAGCTTATTCTTATACCTTACTTTCTGTAGAACATTTTTGTCAATGCTGTGTGGAAATAAGCCAGGCTTTCTAACCAGTGTGTTCTGCAGTGACTCTTGCAGACAATCAAAATAAATCCTCCCATATCTTCTCTCCAGAAACATAAATAGGAGGTCATAGCCATAGCACATTATGTTGCTAATAATTAGGCTGTGCACTCTTCAGAAATTACTTGGACTTCCCTGTTATTTATTAACAATGGTCTGACTTTTTTCAGATTGTTGCAAAATCCTGAAAAAAGAGAGATAGACAGACAGGCAGACAGACACACATACGCAGGCAGGCAGGCAGGCAGACAGACAGACAGACAGATAGATACTGTAGATAAATAGATCCATCCTGTAGATAGATCCTGCTGTACCCTCTCCAGCAGGGGATTATTTTTAATCAAATGCATTCATATGCTTAAAAAAAAAAATTCATAAAATTGCAGGCAGGTTCTGTAAGAGGAAGACACAGCTATGGATATATAGACATAGACAGACAGACAGACAGACAAGCCTGAAAAAACAGCTTTAATAAATAACAAAGAGATGCTGTGGTCACACAAAACTGCAACACTTCTTTCAGATCATTTTCAAGACATTCCTTATCATACTAATAACACCAGGTCAACAATAACATCATCCTCTGGTGCCCCAAAGAAAGGGATTAAATCCCCTGTGATATATGGGGAAGGTAATGCTTAAAGCAAGACGTAAGAAGGGAAAGGATGACAAGAAGTAGTAGTGTGGCAGCGTGGAAAATTTAGCTATTTACTAAAGTATATTTACTTGCTATGCAAACATAGCCAATAACCAGCTGACTGCTGTTTCAATCTTTGTATAACCCAAGAAGTAGAAGACATGCACTGTATCTGTTTGCTTTTCATTGCTTGGTTCCTCTGCAATCGGTGTACTTTTTATCTGCCATTTGTAACATGCAGTGTCCTTTTATATGTTCTGCATCTGTTTTTCAAAAAGCCTGCTTTTCTGATGTGATTGACATTCCTGCCTAAAGACCTGAATGAGGTAGCTTTGCATTCAGCTTCATGGGCAAATGAGCCCAACTGCAGCTGAATCGTTTCTGTAAATAGGTCTGGCTGGAGCTGAGCTGTAATCTGAAGATTAGAACCTGGTTTATTGATCCTAAGGAATGCCTCATATTCCAAATTGCATCTTGTCGATAGAGATAAACTGCTATTGCTCCAAAGACTGCTGGCTCCTGCCACTGCAGTGGCAGGTAAAAGGAGATAAAAGAAAACAGCACTCGCCTGCTCTTCACGCTGAGGCCATACAGAAGGAACACATTAAAAGATAGGGCCCCATGCTTGGAACTGAATTGCTTAGAAAATACTGTTTCTCCCTTTCAAAAAAACACACACACCCAAACAAACACACGTACATACCCACTGACATGCACCCTAGAATCGACATTCTAGAGTCATCTGAAATGCCAAAAATAGTGTCTAGAAAGCCCCAATTTACATTCAGGATAGTCCAATTTGTTGATTTAGGTTTCCCTCTATTTCTTATTTTTCCAGTCCTCAGTTTTTCCATTCTTATTTTCATCAGCTTACAGCTAAAAAAACCCTGCTTAAAAAAACTGTGCTTTTATGCTACTATACGTATGTCCCATCTGCCTTTATTCAATATGCGTATTTTTCTGTTTTATGCCACAATTTGAGATGGCCTTGATTATCTGGAAAGATTATCTTTGGAATGAGATAAGGAAATTGTAGCTCTGTTGATACTCCTGTAAGCCTCAACAAATTCTGATACTCTTAACCATGACATCTTGTTGAAATTCTTGGGAGAGCCGGTGGTTGGAATTATAGTAGCTGTACTCCTCCTATTACTTGAAAAAGGTATTGGAAGACTACTACATGGCCCTTGGGTACTCCCCTGGGACATTGTCCAGGATTTCATCTTGCCTCCCATGTTATTTAGTGTGTGTGTGTGTGTGTATGTGTGTGTATGTGTATGAAGGAAGGAAGGAAGGAAGGAAGGAAGGAAGGAAGGAAGGAAGGAAGTTAGTTAGTTAGTTAGTTAGTTAGTTGCTGGGAGGGTTATATGTTGTATCTTATTTGTCATAATGATAATGTATGTATTGCTATTGTTTTTAGGAACTTGTTGTGTACAATGTATTTTTAATTAAAGTATAATATTTGTGAGGCTTGTTCTGGAAAATAAACAATACCTCTGTTAAGTAAATATTAAATAATTCATAAATTCAATCAAGGATGTGGTCAACAGCTACACCGCTTATCTTTATTGGATAAAAAATTCCAGTGCCCAAGTCATGTTGAACAATGAGCACATCCTTTTCCTATCATAGTGGGTTTATAAATTCTTCGATTGCAGTTAAGTTTAATTACTTCCCATTATCCTGACAATTGCTTAAAATCATCTGATTCTGAGCTGCCTTTCTCTAATGGAGAAAATTATGTTAAATTACTTAAAATATGAATAAAAGAAAGGGGCTAACTATCAGGAAGTCACTATTAATTTTTAGGCAATAGATAACAAAGATCTGTAGGAAAAACAAAGTAAGGAAAGCAAACAAAGCATGCTTTATGGAACTGTTTTGCAACACTATTTTCAGCAGTGGCTATAGTATGGAGTTTGTATTTTCTTCTACGTAATGAAGAAACATGTTGACTTTGTGTCTCTTTCTCTCCAGGGACTAATCAGGGTGTGTTCTTATCATGCCTGTGTATCTTTGAGCCTGGAATCAGGATAAGTGCATCTGTGTGGCCTCTGTGTGTGTGTGTGCTTGTTCTCTTCTTCTCTGCATCTGTGTGTGCTCACATGGAGGTTTGTACTGAGAGGTGCAGGGTAGATGGCATATACTCTAATCTGGATCATGTGACAAGGAAGGAAGAGGTGAATTATGACACTGATGAGATACAGACAGTCTTAAGCTTCTTTACATAACTTCTTCCCAACGTTTTGTGGGGACATTTCAGTGCAAAATCTGACTAGCTGGCTGGCTACTTATCAATTGCTTGCTATAGGTAGCAGAAATAAAAGCAAAAAATAGAAGTTGCATAATTGATCAATCATGCTCTGCTTCTTTGATAATTTTTCTCTTTGAGGAAGAGGCTATGATATCCTAATAAATTTCCCCTCAAAATTTCCCCCAAGTTTTATTCAACTCTAAATATTAAATGCTCTTACACACCATTCCAACCAGAGTCCACCACAAAGGAAAGGCCTACCACAAATGAAGCAAACATCTCATTTTCTCTTCTCATTGTTTCTCAAAATAGCCTTCTCTAATGTGACAATTTCTTGCAATCCACAAGCACTGGCATTCAATGCATCTAACATTTTATGTCCCAATGATGTATTGATTTCTGTGGAGTGTCATTAAAATGTGCCAGCTGAAAGGGCTCGGCAATGGACTGTCAAGAAATGCATTTGAATTGTTTCCTTTATGTGCTGCCATCAGATTCTCTTATCACAAAAATTGTTTTACAAATGATTACTGGAATGGTCTTTGAAAGTGATTGTCTGTCTGTCTCTCTGTCTGTCTAGCTAGCTAGCTAGCTATCTTTGTCTATATATCCATACATGCATCATCCTCTTACAGAACCTGTCTGCAATTTTATGAATCTTTTTTTTTAAGCATATAAATGTATTTGATTAAAAATAATCCCCCTGCTGGAGAGGGTAAAGCAGGATCTAACAAGGAACACAGCTTGGTGACAAAACTACAGTGCTGTAGGGATCTGGCAAGTCAAGATAAAGACTTGTTAGAATTTAAATGTTCAGAAGTTAAGATGGGGCAAAAGCTGGCAGTCTAAGGCAAAATCTAGTAAAATCTGAGATAATCTGTTACTAAAAAGAAACAATCCAAATAACAGCTGCTTGACATTTCTATATCTAATAAAATTCTATAGGCTTTTTTTTTTTTTTAGTTCTAAGCATGCAATAGCAAGATATTAAAAACCAAGATGTGCCATCCAGTTCAAGTGATTTTCCACGTATGTTCAACCACAAGTCACTAAATAGCTTGGGAACAAATTATCTGAGAAATTGCCTTCTTTGATATAGGTCTACCCATACTGTAGTTTCTGTAGAAGATTCTTTCTTTCCATTCCACATGTTCACTTAGCAGCAGTGCAAAAGACAGCATTCCCCACTGAAATCCAGTATGCGGAATCATGTCTCCAATAAGATTAGATGGGGTTCTACCAATAATTAAAGCTTTATGTGCTTTCCTGACATTTCTCTGCCAATTTTAATTTCAGTAAAGTTTTTCACTTTTTATTGATAAATTTTACTGTCATGTTTTACTATACCTGGGATTATTTTATTATAAACTACTCTGGAATTTTTCACAAGTGAAAAATGTTTGTGTATGTATGTGTACACACACATGCACACATATATAATAGACAATTATATTCAATTCTATTTGTAATTTATAAAATGTGCAACAACATTTGCAATTAAATATATCTTTCAAAATATTCTTGCTAATAAAAGTTTCTATTTCTTTTTTTAAGAAATGTCACAGTATAGAAAATGTGAAAACTGGTAGATAACTAAGAATGAATATTCAGAAAGAAATGCATATTACCAGAAAATATTTCAATGTACTAAATAATGCAAAAGAAAGGCACTGGCTCTGACTGAAAGTGAAGTGAGCAATCAAATTTGAAAAATCTGTCAGGTACATCATTGGCTTTTTGAAAGCGGTAATGTCTAGAGACAAGAAGACAGATAGACATGGGGAAAGGCAAAGAACCTTACTTTTAATAAATATGTGTGTTTGGAATTTAGCAGAACATATTTTCATATCAGGCTGATTTAAATATCACAAATTATAAAAATATAATCTTTCTAATAAGAACACTCAAAAGTGCCAAGCTAAAAAAAATGCATTACAAATGTCTAAACTGAGGACAGGAGCAGATGTCCTATTTTTTTAACTGGATTTTACAAGGGTGCTCCAGCTTCTGCCAATTAAAAACAGATAGGAAGAAAATACAATGCATTTCTCTCTTTTCCCTTGTTGGCAGTACATGAAATGGAGGATATTTGTCTAAGGAGAGAACAAATATTCCTAAACATAAATAAATTTATTCTGCAAACACTTAAATTAGAATAAGCAATCTAATTTTCAAATAAGCCATTATCAAGCTAAATATTTTATCAGGGGGTTAGAAGAATATATCACTGTTTCTCACAATTTTTATTCCGTTTAGAAGAAAATGCATCCTTTTCCATTTGTACAGTAAATCCAGATTTTCTCTTAATTTTTATCAATAGATGTGAATCAGTATATTTCGTAATCATGAACCTTGTACGAAGATGTCATGGAAATAAAACCTGTGGTCTGTCTAACATAAGAATGCAGGTGGGAGCTCACATACCTAACAACTGACCTTCTTCTCTCTCTCTCTCTCTCTCTCATTCTCTCTCTCTCTCTTTCTTTCTTTCTTTCAGAAGGAGCATTCCTTGATGTGAGTTTTCACTGTCACTCTGAGATGGTAAAGTCTATGTGTAGCTTCATGAGAACCAGGCAGGAGGGGGACAACGCAACTGAGGCCACTATCCATGGATACTTTGCAAAACCTCAGTGAATAACAAATAGCAAGTGCTACTGTATTCTGTGGCCAAAAAAAAAAAAAATCACATTATGTGCAGGGAAAGAAGTACTTAGACGCTTTCATGTTAATGAAGTGTGCTACTGCACAGGATATTTTGTACTTGTAATATTTGATATATCACTCATTTGGATACATTTCCTCATTACAGTTGCCTTTCACAGCAAAAAGAGCCAGGGCACATTAAAAGTTGGTGACAAATGGAGTTTCTCTGTCAAGCAAATTGCAATATCTGATTTTCTGCACCATGCAAAATTCATGTGTCTGAGTCTTTCTCCTCCAGGATATTAAATGTCCAAATTAATGCTTGAAGTATGTCTTCAAAACTGTACATTGTAGAACTGTATGAGAGCAAGTTTATACAAATCAAAGCAAGCAGTAGTTGTGATGGAAGACTTGAGTGAGGAGGTCCAAGATCATGGGGAGAATGAGAAGACTCTCAAGCATCTCCTCAGCCCGGAGCCTGAGCATGTGAAAATTAAGAGGGTGAGACTGGCACCACCCTAAAGAATTTGGGGTGTTTAGTCTTTGGGGGTTAGAGTTAGTCTGGCGAGATTGATGTCAGGTTCAGCCCAAGAAACTCAGCGGGATGATTCTGGAACATATTTTATTAGCTTACACCTACTAGACAGAATCTTGCCAGACTAACTCTAACCCCCAAAGATTGTAACTAAACACTCCAAATTCCTTAGGGTAGTGCCAGTCTCATCCTCTTAGCTTTCACACGCTCAGGCTGTGGGCTGAGGAGATGCTTGAGATTCTTCTCACTCTCCTCATGACCTTGGACCTCCTCACTCAAGTCTTCCATCACAGTAGTACTGCTATTCATGTGTATTTGCTATGAATATGTTCTCCTTTAAAGGAAGTGTAGCAGATTCCTTTTTTTTCTGAAAGGTCAAGCAACAAATTGAATTCTAGACCTAATGAGGGATAAATATTTTAATTTAATTTTTAGAAGCTTTTGTAAAAATTGAGGGCAGCTCATTCAAAATTTTACCATTTTGGAATAATAATAACAACAATAATGATAACAACAACAACAATAATAACAACAACAACAACAGCTACTACAACAACTACAAACAACAGCATCCACCTATCCCAGGTCCTTGGGAAGAACTCGATAGGTGGATAAAAATGCCAAATCCAGTCTAAACATCTGGCTGACTGTGCAACCAATAATAATAAAAGCACCAGGCAACTACAGGTCAATAATCTGCTTATCAACAACTTTCAAATTGCTAACTGGTATGATGCAGTCCAACAGCATCTAGTTGAAAACAAGCTCTTTCCATCTGAGCAGAAAGGAAACTGCCCAAACAGCAGAGGGACAAAAGATCAGCTCCAAATTGACAAGATGATTTTGGAAAGCTGCAAGAGAAGGAAGACCAACTTGAATGTAGCTTGGATTGATTAAAAGAAGGCATTTGACTCCCTGCCACATGACTGGATAATCAAGTGCCTACAAATAACAGGACTCAGTAGAAACATCAGAAGCACTGTGCAAAGATCAATGGCACAATGGAAGACACAGTAGCTGGTCAATGGTGATAGACTGGGAGGCATTAATATCGAGAGAGGAATCTTTCAAGGGGACTCACTATCACCACTACTGTCTGTCATTGCATTAATTTCCTCTGTCAACAATACTGAACAAGTCAGGCCATGGCTATCAAACATCAGAAACATCTGCCAGGCTATCCCACCTCCTTTACATGGATGATATGAAGCTGTATGGAAAAACACCATCTGAAATGGAGTTGCTGCTCAACACTGTCCAAATATACAACCAAGATATTGCAATGGAGTGGAGGAAATACCATCAAGGCACTTAAAACCTGGGCAATCCCAGTCATTAAATACACAGTTGGAATAGTGGACTCAAGCAGAACTAGAAGCCCTGGATAGGAAGACCAGAAAAATAATGACAATGAATCCAATGAACCCTTCATCCACAGAGTGACATTGACAGACTCTACTTACCAAGGAGCATAGGTGAGTGTGGAACGTTACAAGTACACCAGACAGTTGAAGAAGGAAAAAAAGGGCATTGGAAGAATATCTGAAGGATAGTGAAGAAGATGCACTGAAACTAGTACACCATGTAGGCTTACTGAAAATCGAAGAGACCAAACTGGCCTACAAGAAAGACCAAATTAAGAATAGAAAAGAGACATGGCAAGGCAAAGTATTATATGGACAGTACACACACACACACATACACACACACACAAACCATCAGGCAAAGCAGTAAACAACAAAACCGGGCAATGGCAAAGAGCAGGAAAGTTGAAAAAAGAGACAGAGGGGCTAATTCTGGATGCACAAGACCAAGCCTTAAAAACAAATGCATGCAAAGCCAGAATTGAGAAGACAGCAATAGACAGTAAATGCCACTTCTGCAAAGAAGCTGAAGAAATGGTGGACCACCTAGTTAGTAAAAGAAGATTGCAGAGACTGACTACAAACAATGGCATGACAAAGTATCAACAATGGTGCATTGGAATATCTGCAAGAAATACCGTTTGCCTGCAAGCAAGAACTGGTGGGACCACAAAACAGACCAAGTAATAGAAAATGAAGAAGCTAAAGTGCTCTGGGATTTCAGAATTCAAACAGACAAGCACCTGCCGCACAATGCCCCAGACATAACAATTATTGATAAGAAGGGCAAAAAAGTCTGGATAGTGGACATTGCAATACCTGGAGACAGCAGAAGAGAAGAGAAGAGAAGAGAAAGAACTGGAGAAAAAAATCACAAAATATAAAGACCTGCAAATAGAAGTAGAACAACTATAACAAAAGAAAGCAAAGAAAGTACCAATAGTTATAGGTGCCTTAGGTGCAATCCCAAAACCTCTGGAGCACCACTTGAAGACCATCAGCATTGACAAAATCAACATCAGTCAATTGAAAAAGGCAGCTTTACTTGGAACAGATTACATCCTGCAACAATACCTTTAACACCATCAAACCACAACATCTGCCTGTCCCAGGTCCTTGGGAAGAACTCAATAGGTGGATGAAAATGCCAAATCCAGTCTAAACATCTGGCTGACTGTGCAACCAACCATAATAATACATTATTTCAGTTATTGTGTTGGTTTTTATTTTATTTCTTTTTTTAAAATGCTCTTCAACAGATTTGTAGACTGCTCAGAAAAGTTGGTATGTATGAAATGATTGACAGATAATATTCAGTGATGAATATAAAGCAAAGAATATTGATACTCCTTGTATCTCAGCTATGATTAGCAAGAATTGTAAAGCTGGAAACCCAGCTCAAAATAAATGTATAACTAATATGTCTCTTTGCTCAAACTAAATAAAAGATTATCTGATTTCTTTCCATATGTGAAATTTAAATGGGATAATAGATGTCTGCAATAAATAGCATTATATGCATCATGGTGTAATTGCCCAAAATAAGGGTATCTGACAAATAAGAGGAAATTTAACTAAAAACAGCAGGGAATGACTATGAGCTTAGCCATTTGAATTTCATCAAAAGTCAACTGAATGTTGCTGATTCATTTAGTATTGCACTAAGAAGTTTACAGAAGTATCTCAAGAGGAAGAACACCATCGTTTTGTACTGGCTGTCATTGTCATTCGCTAGACTGTTATATTAGCATGCTTTATAAAAGCAGTAATATAAAGTAATTGATTCTGTGGTAGTGTGAGAGTAATTGACACTGTGATTATCACTTACAGATGACAATTTCTCAAAAACTGCATGTGTGGAAACTCAGAGTCCCTAGTTCAAACCTCAGTACAGCACTACTTACTGTAGTTTTCAGATTCTTTGGCTGCTTCCTGCTGCTTTTTCCAAATTAAAAATAAAATTTGTGGTGCTATTATTTCTTTATTTATTTACACACACAGAGAAAGATAATGTTAGCTGTGTTGATTGACTGGTCAACACAGAAAGCAGGGTACACATTTTTAATAAACAAACAAATACTACATTCCATTGCATTTGAAATAAGAAATCAGTAGAGTTTTAGAACATATTTTGGTATCTGAATCTTACATCAGGCTAGAAACCAGAAGACTGTGAGTTCTAGTCTCACCTTAGGTGCAAAGCCAGCTAGGTTTCTTTGGACCAGTCGCTCTTTCTCAGTTCTAAGAAGGAAGCAATGACAAACCACTTCTGAAACCTTGCCAAGAAAACTGCAGGGATTTATCCAGGCAGGTGCCAGGAGTCAATGCTGACTCGAAGGCACCAAAGTAGTAGTAGTAGTAGTAGTAGTAGTAGTAGTAGTAGTAGTAGTAGTAATAATAATAATAATAATAATAATAATAATAATACCACCCTGAAAGCAGGACTTAACACAATAGATTTAAGCTGTAGACAGATTTCCTTGCGGTTAAGCAATTTGTCAGTGGAACTCTGTATATTTATTATTCATTTAATGTTTCCTGTGTATTCCATTAGCTACTCTAAGCCTGTTTTTGGAACTTAGCAGCATATAAATTGCAGTGGAAATAAATTAACTAACTAACTATCTATCTAACTAACTAACTACTGGTTGAGAGCCATGGTGAGCGAAACTTCCTTTTTTGCAGTGGGATGGCATTATGATGGAGATTGGTGCGGGATGCAGGATCCTGGCTGCCAAAATGCGCTCCAGATTAATGAGAGATCTTTGAGATAGCCCATGTGACTCCACACAGCTGGTCCTCATGAGTAAACCATAGGAATAGTTGTTTCGCAGTTTGTCTATGGCCCGAGCGCTGGGAGTCGAGGAAGGAACCATCTTTGCTCACAGTCATTAATGTAGCCTTTTTAAAGGACATTAAGCTCAACCAAGCCTCACTTTTTAATCACTTTGGATTTGGGTTTTTTTTTTTTTCCTGCTGCTTTAAAAGGATTAAGACCCTTCGGAATAGCAGGTTATATTGTATTTACTAGGTGAATCACCTTCTCCTCAGAGAAAAAACTTTTAAATACAATTTTTATAACCTTTTGAAAAATAATACTTTTTGGATTAAACAGGAAAAGGGTGCTCAGAATATGGACTTTAGAAAATTTAACAATGGATTAAGGGCTCATATGGACTTGGAATTATAATTTTAAGTGCCAACAAAGAATTTTGAATTAACTAGAAGAAATTTTCCCATGGGGAAAATGGCGATTGTTTTGAGTTTTTAAATGATAATGGGACTTTGGCATTTGGGCACTAGAGGGCGCTAGAGGATAAAGAAAATGGAGCAGAAATCTACAATACAAAAGTGGGAATATTTGTCTGCCAAGCTTCTTGACAAAATAGATGAATTTTTTGACAAGATTGACAGAGCATGTTGTAATGAAATTACAGAACAAGAACAAGTTGCAATAGATGATTTTGAAATTACTTTGAAGGGGGACTTAAATGTAACAAGTAATGAGAAAGTATGGGTGCACAGATGGAACCGATGGATGACTTATTCCCAAAAGGAGATATACAAATATTGAACCAGGAAACTGATTTGGATATATTTTTAACTGAATATACAAAAGAACTCTGTTAAGGTTCTGAAGGACTTTATTAGAAGCAACAAACATAAGGACAAACTTTACTTATTAGACATACAAAAGAAATATGCTAAACTTCTGAAAAATTTTTGGCTTGAGACACAGATGAACTGAAGACTAGCCCTGGGATTCTTTTTAAAGGGGTTAAAAGATATTTTTAAAAACTCAGGGAAAGAATACAAGGCTGACTTATTTGACCAGGGCTAAAGGAGAAAAATAGTTACATTTAGTTGCCCTTACTGGACTTTTGCTGATAAAGAATGACTGACAAAGCATTTGGATTTTGTTATGTTTTTGTTTTAATTAAATAAATGAGATATGGGGTAAAGGGAGATTACACTGTATTTAGAAATAGTGGTAAGCTATTAAGATTGTCTTTACTTGCTGGGATGAATTGGGAATCTTCTCCTTCTTCTCCTTCTTCTCCTTCTTCTCCTTCTTCTCCTCCTCCTCCTCCTCCTCCTCCTCCTCCTCCTTCTTCTTCTTCTTCTTCTTCTTCTTCTTCTTCTTCTTCTTCTTCTTCTTCTTCTTCTTCTTCTTCTTCTTCTTCTTCTTCTTCTTCTTCTTCTTCTTCTTCTTCTTCTTCTCCTCCTCCCTTTCCCTTTCTTTTTCCCTTCCCTTTCCCTATTTTTCTACTTTTTTTCTTTCTCACACCTTTTTCTTTTCTTTTGTATTTTTCTGTTCGTATTTCTTGTAGCCCCTACTGGCTTTTATTCTTTTTTATTTATAATTCTTAATAAAATTATTTGGAAATAAATAAATAAATCCTTAGCCAGGATAAAAGTCTAGCACAACTATACAGCCATATACACATTTCATAACAGAAACCCAGAACAATTAGGAAAATAGATAGTTGGACATGTAGAGTACTGTTCTGCTGCCCCTCTTATGTGAACTTCTGTACTGATGCCTCTTCTAACTATATATAATAGTAAGACAAAGCATGATTATGTAACCCATGTATTATCAGATCAATCTACAAGTATTAGAATTAAAATTGCTAACTTCTGCTCTTACCAAGTTTGCATATAGTCAGTATTAAATATGTTTTGGCAGTAGGTTCAGCATTATAATCTTGTATGACTATTAATGGGTGATTTTTTAAAAAAGAATCATTGTTGTAGTGAACTTTTAGCTTATGTAAGCTGATCTTTGGCCATAAATAAAAGCAATTTATCTATCATTAAAATGCCCTTAATTTCTTTTACAAAGTTAACTTTTATGACCATTACATTTTTTGTCAGGAATATAGCCTTACTCTGTGAAGAATTAATCTTGTTTTATAGATGAATGAACAAGATCTGAGAATGATAAAATGAATTGCTAAGTGATTGCAGTTAACCAAAAAGTTCCACTTTGTTCCCTTATGGAGAATGATGGAATATCATTTTATTCAACTCCATTATCCTAATGAGAAGATATTCTGCACTTGATCTTAGCCAAAAGGCTGGAGAAGATGTTTTAATGACTTACTGCTGCTGCTTAATGAGAAGATTTCATAATTACTGAAACGACATCTGTTTGATTAATGAGTTCTTGCAATATCTATGCGTATCCCTTCTGCTGATGACATATACTGCAACATACATTTAGGCATATATAGGATCTGTGTGCTATAGCATACACTAGTTATTTTAATAAGTTATTGGTATAAATTTGATCTCAAACACTGTAAAGAAACTGGATTTCATAGATAAGCAGAAATATAGATGGTTGTATGAAATGAATCAGGATACTGGAGGAACCTGGAATTTATTTATTTATTTATTTATTCTTCAAATGTATATATGCCACCCATCTCACTATATAAGTGACTCTAGGCAGTGTTACAAGTTAAAAAAAAACAAACCCTAAAAATCTTAGAAAAAATATACAAGTTAAAAACTACAAAAAATTAAAATTAAAACTAAAAGTTAAAACTACAGTACAAACTAAAAAGGTGGAAAGAGCATCCTCAAGCTACCAACTGCCCCCATTGCTGCAAACCCCATTGGGTCCCCATGCAAGTTGGCAGAGCCAGGTCATGATGCCCTTTCAGAAGGCCAAAGAGTGGGGGCCAATCTCACCTCAGGGGGCAAGGTGTTCCAGAGGGCAAGAGCCATAGCAGAAAAGGATCTCCTGGACCCTGCTAGTCAGAACTCTCTGGGCAATGGTGTCCATAACATACTTTTCCTGCTGGACCAAATGGGATGGTTCAGTGTAATAGGGATGAGATAACCTGGACCCATGCCATGAAGGACTTTAAAGGTCTTAACCAACACCTTGAATTGGAACTAGAAGCAGACCAGCATCCAGTGCAGCTCATGCAGCAGAGGTGTTACAGGCACAGTCCTAGAGGGCCTATAACTGCCCATGCTGCCACATTATGTACCATCTGCAGCTTCCAAATCCTTTTCAAGGGTAGCCCCATGTAGAGTGTGTTGCAATAGCCTATATAGGAGATGACCAGGGCAGGAGTGACTGAGACAAGGGCCTCCTGATCCAGGAAAAGGCACAACTGGTGCACAACACAGAGTTGAGCAATGGCCCTCCTAGCCACGGCTACCACCCGCTTCTTAAGCAGGAGTTGTGAGTCCAGGAGGACCCCCCAGATTGTGTATCAGGTCTGTCTGGGGCAGTGCAACCCCATCCAGAACCAAAGACGGTAAGACCCCAGATATGGAAGAACCCCAGACCCCCACAGCCTCCAGGTACTGCAAAAGAACATCTACAGCATCACTTAAGTCACCTGGGATGGAGATGTATAATTGGGTATACTGATACCTCATCCCATGGTAATGGATGATCCCACCCAATGGTTTCATGTAGATGTTAAAAAGGAGCAGAGAGACAACTGAGCCCTGCAGGACCCCACAAAGCAAGAGGCACAGGCTGGACCTCTCACTCCCTATCAGCACTGATTGGGACCATCTTTGGAGGAAGGAGGTGAACAAAATTGTGCCCCCCACCCCCAACTCCCACAGCTGAGTGAAAAGGATACCATGGTTGATGGTATCAAAAGCCACCAAGAGGTCAAGAAGAGCCAGAATGGATGCACTACCCCCATCCCAGTCCCACCAGAGATCATCTAAAAGTGCAACCAATTCCCTTTCTGTCCCACATCCATGCCTTAAACCTGATTGAAAGGAGTCCAAATAATCCATTTCATCCAGGATCCTCTAGAGCTGCAGCGCCACCATCTTCTCCACCACCTTCCCCAAGGAGGGAAGGTGAGACACTGGACGAAAATTGTCCAGAATGGTGGGGTCAAGCGATGGCTTCTTGAGGAGAAGGCGAACAAGTGCCTCTTTAAAAGGATCCAGAAACACCCCCTCTCAAGGATGAATTAACCAACACTTGAACCCACCCACACATCACCTCCTGGGTGGCCTTGATCAATCAGGAAGGGCACAGATCTAACACACAGATGGCTGTTCTTACAGGCCCAAGGACCCTGTCACTTCCTCAGGCCCAACAGGAACAAATTAGGTATGTGCTGCTTTAACCACCATGAAAGATTTAAGGGATTTGTAAAGTGGCTCACAGAACAAGCCCCCAGTAATCTATGGAATTGGCTTACTTCTTGGTTGTCTGGGACTGGGTGGTTGAGAAATTTGGCTTTAGGTTGCATAACTCTTCAGGCCATTATAATCCTATTGCTTTGTACTTGGCAATGTTTAATTGGTCTTTTTAACAGCTGCCTCCAGAGGAGCATAAGGCTAAATCCAGTTCTCCTGTCTGACCTGGAATTTGACCTCCAGGAGGTCAAAAGGGAGGAAGACTGTGAGGAAAATGTGTTTTTAGAGGCTTCAGATGAATGGGAGCACCTTAATAAGATTGAAAGAATGTCCAGTACCCTTGAAGCTGGTGTGAACTGGGCTGGTTGTAAAAGTTCTTATGTTCTTCCTGGCGTTTGGTACCTTGGACTAATTTGTTTCTTCTTCTTAGTAAGGCTGTTGTTTTCTTGTAGATAGTAGATAAGGAGGGGCAGAAAGTAACTTGGGATCTGTTTACTTATGTATCCCTGCATCATCATATGAATATGTATGTGTATGCATTCTTTTCCCTTTCCCTTTTCCAAAACATATAAATATCAGAGTATCTCTTTTGCCTGTAGGGGAGTGTCTCCCACTAACACTTTGTGGGGTCCCCTCCAGTGCACACTGTCTAATAAACACTGCAATGAAGCCTTGATTATTTTGTGTTTGAGTCCTGCGTTTTGATTACAGATTTGCAATATCTGTGAGAAGCAGCTTCTGCTTAAGGGAGGTTAGGAATTTTACTACCTTCCAAGTGCAAGTCATTTTCCCCCTCAAAACATGTCCAATGTTTCTTCTATAGTTTCAGTATGAAATCTGTTGATACCGCATGTGATGGTACCATTATAGAAGATTTTAAATGGGGATTAGACAATTTGAAGAATTGGGGTATGAATGGTTACTTTGGTCTTGATGGTTGCATACTGCCCCATGAATCACAGGCTGTATACCAGAAATGCTGGCTGTTACAGAGCAGCAGTGAGAAAGGTCATAAAAACATAAGAGGTGCCCTGGTCACCCATTTAGTCCAGAAGTCTGTTCTCACAATGACCAACCACCTGTACAAGGAAGCCCACTAGACTTCCAGCAGATAGGCTTCAGAGGCAGGCACACTGCCATCAAGGCTAATTACCATTGATCTCCATAGCTGTGAGCTTCCAAATATGCCTAATTCAACAATAAATGATACAGATTGCCAGATAAGATGAGTTATTGGTCATCTACCATGGGGTCTTTCTTTTATTTATTACTAATGTTTATTCTGCCAAATGCCTGAATCTCATGGTTGTTTACAGTTACAGTTACTAGGGTTACTTTAGTTAGCCAAACACAACTACCTAACCTCTGAATGGGGGCTGGAAAAGTGTGGGGCCACCACAAAGGACATTCTCATAGACATGAGATCCTCAGCTCCCCTTTCCTCTAAGAATGCACAGCTTGTTCATATTCTACCTGGAGTCCCTAACATACCCTAGAGGCAAGGATTCAGGCTTTATTAGTCAAAATCAGCACTTTGAATGCATATGGAAACCTACTTGCAACCAGTACAATAACTAGATAATAGGTGTATGCTTCCACAGTACTTCTCACTATTTCTATCCTGGTCATTGCATTTTGTGCCAGCTGTAGCTTCTAAGTCATTTTTCAAAGGCAACCCCAGATAAAGTGTCCTATAGTAATCTAAATGTATGATGATGGGGGTATGAGTTACTGTCACAAAGTCATCTTGATCTAGCTAGAGGCTGCAACTGGCACACCAGCTTCACCTGGCTGAAATCCCCTTGGACATGGCTTCTGCCTGCTGTTCCAGCAGGAGCTGAGAGTCAACGAAGACTCTCAAGTTGCAGACCCACTCCTTCAAAGGAATAATGATTCCACCGAGATCCAATACCGGGACTGCCTCAAAGGCCAAGACCTTTGTCAAAGGCCAAGACAAAGGCCAAGACCTTTGATTACTAGACCAACAGCAACTCTGTCTTGCTGGGATTTAATCTGAGCTCATTTCTGCCCATACAGACTGTCATAGCCTCCAGGCACTAGGTTTGAACTTACATAACATTTTGGATTCACCTGGGTATTAATGTACAATCAAGGATCACCAGCCTACTGAACTTATCTCACCTAAAACTGTCAAATGATCTCTCCCATATATATGTTGCATAACAGTGGGGGATGGGGAGAGATGAGTCCTGCAGCATCATATACTGGAGCAGTGGTGTCAAACTCAAATAGAAATGGAGACCACTAAACCGGACATAAGGATCCCTTTTGGCCATATAGTGACTTAGAAAACCATCCGTTTCTTTCTTTCTTTCTTTATTAATACATCAACACATTAAAATCAGATAGGAACTAGATATGACTAATACATAAAAAAGAAATGTGTTACTATTATGAATTTGAGGATTTGTTTTCAATTATTTATGTGTATTTATAGAAGAGAAATGAATTCAATCTATTTTGGAGGGAAGAGGGAAACTAAATCTTTTTGGGAGGGAGGGAAGAAATGCAACCTTTTTTGAAGGGAGGAGAGAAATTAATTCAACCTGTTTTGGACAGAGGTGCTCCTTTGTGTGCTGGAGGTTCTGAGGTCTGGAGCAAGTCAGCTACCTGCCTGCCTGCTGTCTGAGGAAAAGGCACCAGCTCGCTGCCTCAGCTCTCAATGGCAGCAGCCCAGGGCACTTGAGGCTGTAGCAAAGCTGACTGAGAGGGAACTCCTGTCATGTGCTGCTCCTCTGCTGCTGTTAAGTTGAGGTAGTAAGCTTGTGCAGGACTCCTTGCGAGTTGTGAGCCTGGAACATTGGTGATTGGTAACTA
Organism: Liasis olivaceus; assembly: GCA_030867105.1. Classification (NCBI taxonomy): domain Eukaryota; kingdom Metazoa; phylum Chordata; class Lepidosauria; order Squamata; family Pythonidae; genus Liasis; species Liasis olivaceus. The sequence goes on along the minus strand of CM061351.1, from coordinate 55,669,294 downwards.
AATGTATTATTACTTACATTTAAAATGGAATATTATCTATGTTTTATTGTATTTTTATTTTATTTTGTTAAATATTTCACAATTGCATTTTAAACTGGTTCGGGCGGCACTCAGGAGTGTTGTGGGCTGCCTCTTTGACACCTCTGTCCTGGAGCATTCACTAGCTCGACTGCTTCTCCCCATTGCTGACTGGAACATCCCATTAAAGTATGAGCAGAACCAACACAAAATGGTGCTTCCAACTGCCAATCCTTGCAGATGGCCCAGTAGGATACCATATTCAAGCACACATTTTTGTGATAGCTGAACTTTGGTAGCAGCTAACCCAGTGTGATCAACCAAGTTTATTGCATTTTGAGCAGCGGCCAGAAATTAGGACAATTTGAAGTTGGGCCAATTAATCTATTTTCATTATTATTATGAGATATGTTCACTGATATATCCATTTCATTCTGTGGCATGTTTGCATTTAAGAAATAAAAATAACAATCACATTTATACATTGGGGTTTTAAATATAATTTAGGCTTTTTTTTTAAACTTAGAAATTAGGTCAGAAGACTTGGGATGTGTGAATTTTGATCTATGTTAGTCTAAGAGGTACAGATAAGCCCAATTTGTAACAGAGTGTGAAAAAATCAACTTCCTTAAGCATTCCTTGGAGAACTATAATCTGAACTAGAAGAGAAAAAGTAGTCTACTATGAGCTATAAAGGCACAGAAATTGGCCTTTAGTCTTATTGAAATTAATGGCAATAATGCGCCCCACTAAAGTAGGATTAAGCCTGTTTATATCCAAGTAGAGCAGCTTAGCTGGCATGCTTATCAGACAAAAAGCTGATACAACTGCAGGGCCCACTCAAATAAAAAGAGAAAAGGCAATTTACTTTTTAAAATAAATCAGTTTTTAAATGTTCAGTTTCTCTTTGCTGTAGGATATTATTCTTATGCAACTGCTTTAGGGCAGAGAGGGTGGTAGAAGGTTTAAGATGCTAGTGGACTGCTGCTGCCCTACCTAAATTAGTGGTGAGGCAGTAGGGAAGATTGTCAAGCTACACAGCACACAATCAATGATGGCAAGTGAGGTCCATAGCAGTGCACTCTGTGACTTACCTCCCACCTTTATATAGGAGGTAGAAGAGAGAATGTATGAAGTAGAAGTGATGTGGACAGAACACTGTGGATGGTTACATTTAAAGTGAACCTCCTTTTTTCCATCTTTCTAAATTCTTAGTATCTCCCTACTTTCAACCATCAAGAATCAAATAACATTGGCAAATGTAAGCCTGACCAATGATAACTAAGTCCAACAGAGCTGCATTGAACATTTAAAGATCGCAAGTTACAAGATGCACATGAAAAGAAAATACAGTATTATCTCAGGAACTTGATCAATACAGCAAATAGCACTATGCAAAATGAAAGTTAACCAAAGCAGCGAGAAAATTGGGTTATTAAAAAATGAAAGTCAATTTAACCACTAAAAAGATTAATAGTTAAGTTATTAAAACCTAAATTAAGACTTCTAAAGTAAAAAGGATAAAGCTTTAAAATGTCACTTTTAACATTTAGCAATTAAAAGTAGGAAAGATGAGGCTGGCTTTATAAATACACGTTTATAATTTGACATTTTTAAGGTCCTGTTTCAATGTGTTCCTAATTTAGCTGAAGCATATTATTGCTGTCAGGATCTTCCTAGATGAGCATGTTGGCTAATCTCAGAAAATGAGGATCCCAGCTGCCCTTAATATAGGGCAAACAGCAATAAGAATTCTAATTCTAAACTCAAAAGCACTGGAAAGAAATACATCCAAATATTCAGAAAATCCTAAAAATAAAATTTGAACAAATATTTTTATTATAATAATAATATAAATATTATTATTTAATTTATATTTATATTTATAAATAATAAATATAATCCCAGACAAGACAAGTGAAAAAAAAATCACAATTTACTAAGAAACATACTGGCAGTTGCAAGAACCAGTTTGGCACAACATTGGAAAAGAGGAACCTTGCTGATAATATCAGACTGAAAGACCAAAATTGAAGAATATGCAACAATGGCAAAACTATTCAATTGTTACTATCAAATATAGCCTTTTTTTCTTTGTATTTCATTATTCTAACAAAACAAACGAACAAACACCCTTTACAAAGAATTTGAATTCGAAGAGCTACCAAAAGAAGATGAATTTCTTCTCAATTTTTTGGAAATAGCTACATCTGAATATGGAATGTTTAATAGCCTTCTTAACCAAAAAGGACACTAGGCTTTGACGCTTACTTATGTCATCATATTGTATCAATAATGCTTATGTAAATCGTTGAGAACTGTAACCACATATTCCCCAGAATACAATTCTGATACTATCTTTAGCAAAACTTTGCTAAACTTTGACTTCCACTGTAAACTCTTTCATATTCAGCATTCAGAAGAGACAGTGTATTAGCAGATATTTACATAAGAGGGGAGACTAATGGAAAGATTAGCACACTCCCCATTCTACTTGAAATATTTGACACTAATCACAATGTAATAATAGCCTTTTATCTTTATTTTACTATTCTTTCAAGGATACTCTCCCAACTGGATTAAATATGTTTAGGATGACCATCTTAAGGTTCTCCTAAGGTTCATCTGGACAAAATTGGTGCTAACAACTGCACCATGCAAATTCTATGGTGTCATTATCTTACAGTCTCCTCATCTGTATCATGTGATGTTCCCTCACTAGTGCTATTTTATGAACAATTGTTTACTATGATATAGCAAGGGTGTAGATTTTGGTTTTATTTAAAATTAGTTCTTGAAATGGAATCCCTAATCAAATTTTCTATGCCATCAGCGTGAAAGGTTATTGATCATTGTATACATTTAACTTACTTTCACATTAAGATTTTAAAGGGCATCACTAAGTAAAATGTCATAGATTGGAATTGTCATTTCAAGGTGACAATCCTTGGAGGAATTACAAAGACCAATTTCAGCATGAAACAACATCAGTAGAATTCAGTAGACTGAACACTATGTTTCATGGATTAAATACAAAACAAGCTTTTTTATCTCATCATATATGATAGTTAGCTTGTCAGTGCTAGAATGTCTTCATCACATCAAGGGGTGTTGTATTGCTTTGTTTATGGTCACTGTAGATAAACCTCACGGCCTCCCACCTCTTCTTTACCATTTCCTACTCCCCACCATCTTTCTTTCCTCCCAAAAATCGTGTGTGCACAAGGCTCCTTCCTTAGCTCTCTGCTCTGTGTATTTGAAATAATGGATTGTGACCTATGAAAGCTTATCATAAATACTAGTCTTTAAAATACAAGAATGCTAATTTTTGCTGCCAAAGATTAATATGCAACCCCTCTGGAACTATTGTAAAAGTAACATCTTTACATTTTTTCCCTTTTCTTGCAAAGTTCATCTAATTACAACCATTTTATTTTCATCAGCATCCAGCTGTTCTGCCCTGTAAACTGTATTAACAGCAGGTTATTTCACCTAACTATTGCAAGTAGAAATTTAAATCTGTAAGAACAACTCTGTACCTTTTTAATTCTTGAAATAACATTTTAAAAACTTATTGAGGATTTAGGTCCTGCCCTGTCTTAGGATGAATGATTTTATGTATTTTTAAAAGGAAGTACCAATTACCTCAAACCAATTGTGTAAAAGAAAGGTCCAGTTCAGCACTGTGGAATTTCCGTGGTGAAGAAATACTTTTGTTCTTGTCCAGTCATCCTACCATGCTGGTTGAGTATGAGTGAACCAATGAATCATTAGCTAGTACAAATCCAGACTCCCTCCAACTAACATATCCATGAACATTTGCAGCAGGAGCAAAGGGAACAAGTGACATTGTGTGTACATAAAATCATCACACACATGATACGAGGTAGGTACTTGCATCATTTGCCTGATGGTGTCATGATGCAAAAAGAAACAATTATATAATTGGTGCAAAGACATCTTGGCATGTGGGATGTCTTTTTGACATCTTCATGGCTTGAAGGTGAAAGGTGAAACTCGAAAAATTAGAATATCGTGCAGGTGAAACTCGAAAAATTAGAATATCGTGCAAATGTTCATTTATGTCAGTATGGCAACTCAAAAGGTGAAACCAATATATGAGATAGACGCATTACATGCAGAGCGAGGTATGTCAAGCCTTACTTTGGTATAATTGTGATAATTATGGCGTACAGCTTATAAAAACCCAAATTCACAATCTCAGAAAATTAGAATATTACATGACATCAATAACACAAGGATTGGAAATAGAACAATATCAGACCTCTGCAAAGTATAAGCATGCATATGTACTCAGTACTTGGTTTGGGCCCCTTTTGCAGCAATGACTGCCACAATGCAGCATGGCATGGATGCTATCAGCCTGTGGCACTGCTGAGGTGTTATGGAAGACCAGGATGCTTCAATTGTGGCCTTCAGCTCCGCTGCATTGTTCGGTCTCATGTCCCTCATCTTCCTCTTGGCAATGCCCCATAGATTCTCTATGGGGTTCAGGTCAGGCGAGTTTGCTGGCCAATCAAGCACAGTAATCCCATGGTCAATGAACCAGGTTTTGGTACTTTTGGCAGTGTGGGCAGGTGCCACGTCCTGCTGGAAAATGAAGTCAGCATCCCCATAAAGCTCGTCTGTGGAAGGAAGCATAAAGTGCTCCAAAATCTCCTGGTAGACGGCTGCGTTGACCTTGGACTTAATGAAGCACAGTGGACCAACACCAGCAGATGACATGGCTCCCCAAATCAACACAGATTGTGGAAACTTCACACTGGACTTCAAGCATCGTGCATTGTGTGCCTCTCCATTCTTCCTCCAGACTCTGGGTCCTTGGTTCCCAAATGAGATGCAAAAGTTGCTCTCATCAGAAAAGAGGACTTTGGACCACTGGGCAACAGATCACTTCTTTTTTTCTGTAGCCCAGGTAAGACGCTTCTGACGTTGTTTTTTGTTCAGGAGCGGCTTGACAAGAGGAATACGACATTTGAAGCCCATGTCCAGGATCCGTCTGTGTGTGGTGGCTCTTGATGCACTAACTCCAGCCTCAGTCCACTCCTTGTGAAAGTCCCCAACACTTTTGAATGGCCTTTTCCTGACAATCCTCTCCAGGCTGCGGTCATCCCTGCTGCTTGTGCACCTTTTCCTACCACACTTTTCCCTTCCACATAACCTTCTATTGATGTGCTTTGATACAGCACTTTGGGAACATCCAACTTCTTCTGCAATTACCTTTTGGGGCTTTCCCTCCTTATGGAGGGTGTCAATGATGGTTTTCTGCACAACTGTCAGGTCAGCAGTCTTTCCCATGCTTGTGATTCCTACTGAACCAGCCTGAGAGACCATTTAAAGGCTCAGGAACCCTTTGCAGGTGTTATGGATTCATTAGCTGATTAGAGTGGGACACTTTGAGCCTAGAATATTGAACCTTTTCACACTATTCTAATTTTCTGAGGTTGTGAATTTGGGGTTTTCATAAGCTGTACGCCATAATCATCACAATTATACCAAAGTAAGGCTTGACATATCTTGCTTTGCATGTAATGCATCTATCTCATATATTGGTTTCACCTTTTGAGTTGCCATACTGACATAAATGAACATTTGCACGATATTCTAATTTTTCGAGTTTCACCTGTATATTTATATCCTCTAGTCCTCTTTCTAATAATATAAAGGATTGATTAAAATTTTAAAAAGACATGCCAGCTGTGGCCTCAGATTTTGCCAAACACTAAATAATGAATCAAGGCAAATTGTTTTGGGCCAAAGGCAAAGTAGCATTTCTACAAATGACCAGTCCAAACTGGCACATTGGGAATAAACTGGCACAATGTTGCCAGTCAGAGAAGTAGATGTTATATTTGCAAAACCATCAATGTAGAGAAAAGAGAGAGATAAATGGACTTAAACATCTAACACGTCTATCTTCTTATCACAATGTTTCCTCAGACATAGCTTCTAGTGCTTTCCCCAGGGCTGTTAGAGCCAATGACATCAAAGTCTGTCATTGCATCCAGTTCTGTAAATGGCTTTAAAAATGTTTTCTGTTATTCTACCCATTCCCTAACACCCTTCATTTTTAGTGTCTCTGAACTGGATCACCATTAGGAAGATGGAGCAGGACATCTCCCACCTTTCTGAGATCCTCTTTGCAGGTTGGTTCCTTATGTAATTTTTGGCATTTTGCCCCCCTCTCCCCCAATGATTCATTGCAATAAATATATAAATAAATATAACCATATATACTGCAATGTGTCACAAAGATACAGTATAATGATAGTATAAATATTTAAGATATTACAGTATCTACAGATACTTAAGAAAGTGGCATTGTCTGCTTTTAACAATTCTTACTGTATATAAATCTCCTGAATATGGAATGCCATTATTTGACAAAAGAAAAGTCAGTATTTGTGGCTATAAATAAAAACAACCCAAAGTGATGGCAATTGATGAAATACATGTTCAATTTATATTACACTTAGGTATCTACACTTAGCAGCATTGAGTGAACAGATAGTTCATCAGCAGCGTGATTTCCTATACATAGTAACATGTTTTCTTCAATCTGATTTTTGCTTCATTCAGGGAAAAATGAACATATCTCAAAATATCAAATCCAGGGATTCCCTCACCCTATCGTAAATTCTATTTTAGGGGATGTCTACATCATCCTGGGCTCATTTACTGAACTTTGCTGAGGTGCTATGTGAAAATCCAACTCAGTGTAAAAACTTTGCAATTAGTTAGGCAATGAAAGAGAAGCAGATGGGTAACTCATTCCAGTAAAGTGTTCTGCTGGAGAGATGCCAACAGCAACTGATAACAAAAAGGGGGGAAGATATGGTGCTTGGGAGGGGAATAAGGAGAAAAGGCAATAAATTATATTCTGTTATTATTGCTCTCAAGATCAGAATAATTCTGAAATATAGTTTATCTGACTCTGTGGGGAAAACAGGGCAAAACATTTACAGCTCATTAGTTTCCATAAATTAAAAGGGGGGGAAAAGAGGAAGTTATTCTTCACAACAGGCTTATGATGTGAATGCATTAACCATTACAGACCACAGTAAACACTTGCACTTTTTTCTTTTGCTCTATGGAGCAAGGCCTTCTTAGTCCTTGTTTTCATTAAGGTGTGGGGGGGGGGGGCGGGAGGGGGGACCCAACAGATAGCTAAATGCGCGCTCTGCTGGTCCCAGGGATCTAAACTGAGGGAATCTAAGGAGAGGAAATTTCCAGTCAGACCATAACCAAGACTTGATACACAGCTGCAGTGGGTTCAAATGCTGAAGAAATGTTCTGTTTTGTCACTTTAGTCACTTTGTCACTAATGAATGGATTTCTTAGTAGTAGTATATAAATTAGGAAAAATGTTAATTAGATATTTTCAGCTTATTCACATATTCAGCAAATCTCTAATGATTTAAGAAGCCTTTAAATCTCAGTAGAAACCTTACTCAGTGCTCTGAGGATCAAGCTGGTGAGACTGTGGAGAAAGAAAAGTCCAGTTCTTCATCATTTAAATGTTGTTCATATAGGAAGCACCTGAACACCTTGAACTTAGATGAGTTTCATAAAAGGCGACCCCTACTTGTAATATTTAGAATGGCCTATGATGATAAGCTCTTTCACATGTTTCTACTTAGGGCTAAAATAAATGTTTTTTTGTTTAAATTATTATTATTACTATTTAGGGCTAATTTGTCTGGGTTGCATAAAAAGCCAGGATGTCTCTGTATCTATTTACCACCCTTTAGTGGACATCCCATGTTTTGCAGCACAGATATCATTGTCTTCTTACTGTTGCATTTTACATCTGACCATCATGCACATCCACAGGATATGATGATACATGCATCATGACATCAACATACAGATGATGTGATGAGTCAGATGTCACAACACAAGTTTTTGATTTTGTCATTTGCACAATGATCCTGAGACACCCATCTATTTGGCATTATCATGGATTGTTACGGATGCCTACTCTGTTCATCTTTGTATGACATCTTGAATTTCAGATTAACCAATCACATTTTAGTCTAGCAAACCTAGTGAGTGTGTTTACTTTATGTTTCAATGATTTATGTACCCTGTTAAGTTAACTATGGTTAGTGCGTTATGTAAAAAGCAACTGTCTCAGGTGACTACTGAGTATTACCACTGGATAATGTAGCTGCATATATGTGTGCATGTACAGTATAAGGGCGCTTGCAGAGCAGGGTGCTATTTGTTCCACATCAGGCAATAAAATGTTTCAGTCAGCCTTGCTTTGATAACAGCTGTGCTTTCAACTAGATAATGTTACATAACAAAAGTTGAAAAAGGGCAAACTGAACATGTTCATCTGTACCGTTGCCTTTCCTTTCTGTTCATCAACACCTTCCAGTTGTATCTAATCCAGCTGAGTTTAAAGAGGAAGAAACAAGATGTAATCAGCCCTTAGCTAACAAGAAATACTGTAAAAGCAGTAATCTTCTAGTTGCTCAGAATAGGATTCTAGCCTAATTTAGAACAGGGAAGAACACAGACTTTCAGTGGTATAACAAGGTTCCTGCCAAGCTTTTTTTTTTCGGGGGGGGGGGTAAAACAAAGGCTGAAGCATTGCCTGATAGTCCTCATTTTGTAAATTTCACACTGTGCTTAGCAATAGAAAGGGAATCCTGTCATATATTCCAAACCACACCAACGAAGTTGGACTCTTAAAAGTGAAGATATTTTGGGGGCTTGCAACCTGACAATTGTACAAGCATCCAATGCAGAAATTACTCTTAACTCAGATACAGAAATTGTTGTTGTTATTGTTTTCCTGTCTCTTAGGTCAACCACATAAATTGCCCATACTGTTAGTACAAATTATTTCTTTCCAGGATACCTGAAACCTAAGGAATAATAGTAAGAGACAAAGAAAGATTTAAGGGGAGAAATAGATACTATTGCTGTTAGAGCAATATAATAAAAGGTGAGAATTGATAAAGGATGTGAATCTAATATGAAGTTCTGCAAAAACTAACAAGCTCTTCAATACAAATGGGTCAGAGTATTATGGAATAGAATTTGATAAAGGGCAGAAATCCCTTTAACCCTTTCTTATTAGAAATGCTATCCCAAATAGTTCTAGGTATTCTAGGCTTTCCTGAGAAATCTGTATGCGGGCCAAGAAGCAACAGTTAGAACCGGTCATGGAACAACCGATTGGTTCAAAATAGGGAAAGGAGTACGACAAGGCTGTATACTGTCACCCTGCTTATTTAACCTATATGCAGAGTACATCATGAGAAATGCCAGGCTGGAAGAATCACAAGCCGGAATTAAGATTGCAGGGAGAAACATCAATAACCTCAGATATGCAGACGATACCACCCTAATGGCAGAAAGTGAAGAAGAACTAAAGAGCCTCTTGATGAGGGTGAAAGAGGAGAGTGCGAAAGCTGGCTTGAAACTCAACATTAAAAAAACTAAGATCATGGCATCTGGACCCATCAATCCCTGGCAAATAGAAGGGGTAGAAATGGAAGCAGTAACCGACTTCATTTATTTGGGCTCCAAAATCACTGCAGACGGAGACTGCAGCCATGAAATTAAAAGACGCTTGCTCCTTGGGAGGAAAGCTATGGCAAACCTAGATAGCATATTAAAAAGCAGAGACGTCACCTTGCCGACAAAGATCCGCATAGTCAAAGCTATGGTTTTTCCAGTAGTAATGTATGGCTGTGAGAGCTGGACCATAAAGAAGGCTGAACGCCGAAGAATTGATGCCTTTGAACTGTGGTGCTGGAGAAGACTCTTAAGAGTCCCCTGGACTGCTAGGAGGTCAAACCAGTCAATCTTAAAGGAAATCAACTCTGATTGCTCATTGGAAGGATTGATAATGAAGCTCAAGCTCAGATACTTTGGTCACCTAATGCGAAGACAGGAATCTTTGGAAAAGACCCTGATGCTGGGAAAGATGGAAGGCAAAAGGAGAAGAGGATGGCAGAGGATGAGATGGCTAGATAGCATCACTGAAGCAATGAGCATGAAATTGAGGAAACTCAGGGAGGCCGTGAAAGATAGGAAGGCCTGGCGCAATATGGTTCATGGGGTCACGAAGAGTCGGACACGACTTAACAACTGAACAACAACAAAAAATTCTAGGCTTCTTGAACCACTCACTATGTTGAAATGTGGTGCTGAAAAATCATTTTAATTCATATTCTTCTAGTACTACTATCCGATCAAGAAAAATATAATCATAACTTCCATTATTCATTCCGGCTATTCAACAGCAAATGAATTCCAAAGAAAATGAAGGAAGCTACAGAGACACCAATAAAATAAAATGCATTTGCAAAATAGAAGAGAAGGAAATATCTAGCAAACCAAAAACTCTCTCATTTCTAGCACAACAGGCCAAGAATTGGATTTTTCTTGTAAAGTCATAAATAAGCGATATGGCTTAAATAGTTTGACACAAATAGTTGGAATATATTTGATCTATGTACAGCTGGTGTAACCAAGATATAAACGCTGCAGACCAGGAATGAGCAACTTTGTCAAAATGTCAGACTCTGCATCAAATCCTGCTTTAACTAGATTTAAGATGTGCATATGCTTCCAAATATCCAGGGCACTATACACGTTCCTAACTATGCAGAAACTTTGATTAGGCTACAATTCGTCAAATAAAATTGCTTTTTTGGATCTGATCTGGCCTGCAGCTTGCCAGTTAATAAGTCTTCATCAGGGTTGCCTACTACTGAATTTTCATAAATTTGAAGTTAGTCCAAGTAAATGGGCCACTTATGGTAATGTGTGCAATAATCTAATTCTATTGTTTTCCGACTGGTCACTAACCAAGAGGCTTTGCTTTTTTCTGTATTTGCTTTTTGAAGTAGAACAAAATAACACATCTTTCACATTGGACCATGATTGTTTATAATTCATGCTAATTTTGAGAGTGATGTGATAATAGCCAAGATACAACTGCACTGATGATAGTCTGTGGGTAATTCATTTACGTATATACCAAACCTTTTGGCTATTGGCTTGTTTTTAACACAGCACCAATGTAAAAATGGCTGATACTGCAGCAGGGAAGATTAAGTAGGGCAAGATAATAAGCTGTATATAATCCTAGCACATTCATAAATTATTTCTGAAAGGGCAGTTCAGTCACTCACACGCATACAGTTTTGTTGTTTAAATGGAAGATGTTGAGTAGTTTCATTTATTATGAAAGCCTCATCATCTGTTTAGGGCTTTTAAAACAATCTTATTGTTAGATATCTGCTTGATTATGTATGAGAAGTGAAAATGGTCTCTAGGCAGATTGGGGGATTTATGGGAGTTTTACAAACTAATAAACAGAATAGGAAAAAAGGAGAGGTGCACAACCCTTCCCCTGACTCCAAGAGCAAAGTGCTAGTAACTGAAGTGTGGTCTGAATACAAATGAATATATTAATTGAGGTGATTTGATCTTCCCTGAACTATAGCCTGAATTGGTAATACAGCTCTATTGAAGAAAAAGGTTCTTTCACTAAGAAATTCCACTTTGGTGGTAGTGTTACTGTAATGGTATATATTCAGCATGAGCATCATTATTAGCCAGTGTGCTGCAGATATCAGTTTTATCTTATTATTTTCATTAAGTGCCACAATGTGGTTCTGATGTAACTAGTGATACATTAGTTTGCTCAATTTACTGGGGTGCAGTAAGCTTATGATCTATTAAACTTGCCAGGAAAACTGCACAGAAATGTCCATCAAGGCTCAACGCAAAGGATACTCTATTCTATTTTGGACTGAGAACTCAACTGCATCTGAAATATAATTTCTAAAATGCTGATCTACACAGATATTTGTTATGCATCCCCATCTTATGAACTAAATACTGAAAGAGTGGACTCTTCTTCCAATTTCAAAACACATTTTATAAAATGCTGTATTAAAGATATAGTATATAATAGTATATACTATAGATTAGTATAGAAAAAATCTATAGTGCATCAGGTAGAAAATTTCGTTATGCTATATATTATACTGAATGGTCTTGACATGCTTTCTGAAAATTCTCTTTCCAAGAATACATTTGCTATTAACTATTGGCCAAATTACAAAATTTAAAATTACGCATTCAAAATAAATTGTCAAATTTGAAAGTCCATGGTAAGACATATTACACATATATACAAATCTATCACAACACATATGGATGGGCAGATAAACATGCCATTTAAATTAATAGTGGCCTTGCTAAGAATGTATATCTCAGAATGTTGTACAAAAAATGGGGGTTTGAATTCCCCATCTTTTAGTCAGAAGACTTTCTCAACTGTGGAGTCCTTGGTGCTCTCTGAGCTTGGTTGTTTGACTGCAGACATTTCATTACCTGACTAGGTAATATTCTCAGTGCTAGTGAGTGTGGATTTGCTCTTTGTTTATATACAGTAACTTGCCCTAGCAGTGTTGGTGGGGGTGTAGTTGCTCCTTGGTGGTTCCTTGATTAAGGTATTGTTTTCTGCTTGACTGTTTGTCTGCTTGTTTGTCTCCTTGGTAGTTCCTTGATTAGAGTATAGTTTTCTGCTTGATTGGTTGTCTGGTGTTAGTCCCTGCTGATCTGAGTGTAGGCCACTGGAGGGGACGTGTTCTGGTCTTTTTGTTTCCTTCTTAGTTTTCTTATTGTCTCTTTTGAATGGTGTGTAAATGTGGCTTATCTCTATGTGTCTATTGATGGCTGATTGTGTCTGAGTGCCAAGCTTTCAGAAATTCCCTAATGTTTTTGGATTTTAGCTCAGTCTAGGATACTCACGGTTTCCCAGTTGAAACTATGGTTGAATCTGTCCATGTGTTGTGAGATTAAGGAGTTTTCACCATGTCTTCCGACTGGTAGTTTGTGTTCATGGATGTGCTCTGCTAGTCTTCTCCTTGTCTGACTTACGTGGTAGCTGTTACAGTCCTTACACTGTATGTTGTAGATGACTCCTGTTTTTTTCTTTTTGGGCTGTTGGGTCTTTTGGTTTACTTAGGATGTTTTGGAGGGCTTCAGTTGGTTTGTGTGCTACGGTGATGCTGTGTAGTTATACTTGTTGTTTCTGAGGTATTCCTGATATATGGCAGTGTTATCCTTTTCATAGCTTGTGTTGTTGTGCTCTAGTGGGTTGAGTGGTCAGGCACTTTTTGATAATGTTGAAATATATTCTCTTCTATTGAGACTTTCTCAAGTTTATAGCTTATACCAGGATGTGGAAGAACTGAGGGAATTCTAATGCACATTTAAGATAAGTATTCCAGTGTCTCTTAATGTTGTTGTCTTAGCCTTATGACAGTAATCAAGACATTTTATTTAGAATGGGTAAAAGATCAAGTAATTTATAAACATGCAAGGCATTTCAAATTTTATTTTTTATTAAAACTGAGATGAAAGTTAACCTATGATGATCATGCTCTATTCAGATGCAAGCTCTTGTATTCATGATAAGCTCTTTGTCTATTGTACATTGAGATTCAAATCTCATTTAACTTTCAAATATGAGGCCAGCTATCAATAAAATAGCAGAGATGTCTATATTTTAAAATACATTTTTGGTGAAAGTATTGCGGGAAGCAGCCATGATTGTAAACATTTTCTGTATTGCATTATGAACAGAAAATATTAGTAGATAATACCATAATACCAAATGAAAACTATCATATCTGAACATTAAATAACTTGGAATATATTAATGTACTGCAACTAAATATATTCATAATGCACAAAGATGTACATACTAACTGTGGTATATGGTGCCAATTCTCATTCCAATAAAAATGGAAAGAAAACAATTGTGACACCAATCAAAGCAAAGGATGTATCATCCTTCTAATCCAAAAGGGTTAAGGAAAAAATAGTATGGTAGGATAAGGAAGCCTTCAATTTAATAACTTTTTAATTGAATGTAAAATGTTAGTACATTTTAAACATGTATTTAAAAAAAAAAAAGAATTTAGAAAGGCTTAACTTCAGCCACAGAGTATTTATTAGAATGATGACAAATCTGAAGAATTACCAGTTATGCTCAAAAGCCTGGATGGGGATATAAATTTCTAAAAATCAACACAATTTTTTTAATGCTAATTAATTTACATACCCACAGTCATAGTTGCTCTTAGTATCTTGATTATTAAAATTTGATAGAAAGTTGTGATGCAAATTAGATCAAATTTTAAAAAATCATAAAAATAATTCACATACACAAAAAGAAATGTAAAGTATATAAGGTTGTATGAATGCTGATTAATAAATATTTTCAGTTGTTTATGCAATAGTACATTGTTCATATGTTTTATTTATAATTTGTTTTGCCATATTACCATGTAATAAATAGTTATTCATGTAAATATCCATTTCAGATAAGTTATTTGAGTGCTGCTGACAATAGCTTGGGTTATAATTCTAGAAATACAATATACCAAATCTTTTTTGTGGTCACTATAATGATTCCTTAACTTTTCCTACACTTTTCCAAAAAGGGTATAGAATTTTCCTGCAATTATTCCTTAGTATTTCAGTTCTCAGATTTGTGTCTATGTGACTGCCTATTAACAGGTCCATCTTTCTATCCACCATTCAAATTGAAAAAAAAAAAAAAAAAACTAAATTATTTCTATTGTTTCTTTGGTTCGAGTCCCTGTTAAAGTCATTATTGAGTATAGGGTATAGGTTTTTCACTTTATGTTAATTACATTAAGAAAAATAACTAAATGGCAGAAGGAAGTACAAATCTTCAAAGGTTAAGTGCTTCAATTTAACCAAAGTCTGATTGACTCCATCCATTGAAACAGATTCATTCACTGAAGTGGAGAACCTTTTCAGAGCAGCTGTTGAAATCAGGAGGCTATGAAGGGTTCCTTAGCCTTTGGAAGTGCTTCACAGATTTTTACTACTACTACTACTATTACTACTATTTCTCCTAATCCCAGTATCAAAGTTGTAAGGAGTTTTTAGAAGCTTAAGCATATAAAACTTACTGGAGAAAAAAAATATATTAAAAGCTTTTTGTCATTAATGTGGAAGCTAAATTATTAGAATGAACAGCAGCCAAGAATTCAAATATTATATTCAATGTGATATAGGCTGAAACACTGGAATATAACTAATTTATCAGAGCTAAAATATAAAGTCCCATTTTAAGCTGCCAAAACAATGGTGACAAGAAAAATCAAGGATACAATATCGGACAACAGAAATACTGGTGAAAAGGGTCAGGGCATCTTAACTGACCACAAACTAAACATGAGCCAACAGTATGGTGGGGTTGCAAATCCAACCTTTGACCACATTAATGAAAATATAACATCTGAATCATGTGATAAAACAGTTCTACTCTAGCCTGAGCTGGACCACATCTAGAATACTCTGCCCAGACCTGGGTGCAACATTAAGATAATTACAAACTGTGTTGGACTGTGTTGTAAGCAGCCTGGAAACCAAGTCCTATGGAAAATAATTGAATGACTGAGTAAGGGTGAGGGGAATGAGAAAGACGATAGCAATCTTAAAATTTGTGAAGCGCTATCATACACAGAAGAGAGCCCAGCTGCTTTTTTTTTTTTTTTGCTTCAGAGGAAAGCTTCTACCAAGAGGTAGCAATGAGTGTGGAACAGATTTTGATTAAGTATTTGGAGAAACATTCAGCATTGTAAAAGGCAGTAAGTATTTCTGGAGATACTTAAACAGTTAGGTCTGACCATTTGTCACAAATGCTTGTGGCTTCCTGTGTAGCATATTGTGCCCTAGGCAGAGAATTGCACTGAATCGCCTTCAAGCTCTCTTCCAGTTCTGTGATTCTGCTTTTGCATCACCTCTCCTCCACATTTTTCTGCTTTCTTTCGCCCTGCATTCATGGCACAACAGTATAAATTATGACTTCCCAAACTGGCATTTCCTCTGATCAGCAATCATAAACTGTATGAAAACCTCCAGCTCAGCTCCCCCCACCCTCCCGTTAAATTGACAAGAAAAGCCAATAATCGTGCCATGTTTCTTCCTTGGAGCAGCACTTTTGACACTCTCCAAATGAAGCAGACAATAACACAGGAACACAAAGAACAGGAGCATAAAGAAGAAAGAGGTCTATGTTGTTGTGGACAGGGGCTACCAAACTACGCGACAAAGTAAAGGTGCTGGCGGTGAATGATAGGCTGAGAATGCAAAGATAAAAGCTTCTTCAAGAAAAATATTTTCATTTGTGTTTTTGCAATCCCAGAAAACTATTTTTTTCTAGTCAGTTTATACATAAAAATGAAAAGTATGAAGTATAAAAATGCAATGAGAAAATAAAATCCAAAACTGAATAAAAGAATGAAGGTGGGGGGGAGCTAACCCACTAGCACAGAATAAAATCCGCATGACATTCCTAAAAAAAAAAAAAAAAAATTACATTAGCACTACAAATACCACAATGTTGATGCCATGTAAGCCACTTTAGGGAGGACAGCCCATAATTGAAGTTTCAGCTAAAGTAAGAAGACTCTCTGTTGCCAGCACTGAATCTCATAAACCTTCTTCCACAAGAGCAATCATCTTGGTCTTCTGCAGCAAAAACAGCTGGCTTTGTGGCTTCTTAAAAACTAACCCAAACTGAACATTCCTGCCAATGATGAATGCAATATCGTTTAGACTCCCACTGACATGCAACTTTGATCAAGATGACCTCCTTTACTTGGCAAACAGGAAGCATTAAATTAGATTCTTTAAGCAGAGCTTAGAAACCAGCTACAAAATGGATGTTGCACATTAGAACCAAGAGTAAAAGAAATACGTATATCACCACTAAATACCCACCTCAAGCTAGAATAAGCACACCCCAACACTGGCTCTGATTCAGCTCCATGACTTTTTTCCAGTTACCATTTTCTCCTGAATAAGTGATGAAAAGGTAGCTTATCTCATTCACATTTTATTATTCTGAGATCCTAGGCAACTTTCATACAGAATTAACTAACTAAATTAGTTTCATGATGCTTGTTGTTCTATGAAATCCATATTGGATTCCAGCCATGTGGATACAAACCAACTCTCAGCAAATTTGGTTCTGATCAGTTGCCTTTTATTGCCAAACATCTGTATTATAATGAGTATACTTCAAGGTTCCCCCTTTCAATAAATACTCATTAAAGACTGCTTACAAAAGATATTTTGTACGTGGAGAGAAAAAAAGTGAAAGTTCTGGGTAGACATATCCACAAATAGTAAACAAATTTTGTATCTGCTGGCAACAGCCTATGTATGTATGTATGCATGCATGCATTATGTATGTAATAGGGTAGGATGGATATTGTTCTTGAAAAATTATCATTCCTGCTTATTTGGGGCTTGCTTGCTTGCTTGCTTGCTTGCTTGCTTGCTTGCTTTCTTATCATGTTGTAAATCTTAATACATTATGTTGTTTCAATACAATGATATTTTTACAATATTAATTGAAGATTGTTAACACTCTAATGATTAGATAACACAGACTGCTGAAGATAACAAGAAGAAAGAAGTATTATATCAATATTAATTACAATTTAGGATGTTAATGGGCATAAATGGGCTATATAAATTGAATAAATAAATAAATAAAATTATTAAGCTTTTTCATTCAGAATTGAATATAACATTAAAAAAATAGTATAAATTTCAATCCTTTCAACCACATATTCTCCCACTGTTTCATCTGTATATTATAACAAAAATGTTTAACCCACTTTATCATACATTCTTTCACTTGTTCATCTTGTTTCAAATTTCAATAAAAGTTTTAGCAATCACATTTCATCATTTGTACACAATTCTGTTTCATACTCAGTCTTAGGATATTCAGAACCATAAATTTATAGTAATTTTATTAAAAATTACAACTACAAAAATAAAAAACTTATACAAACTAAAAAATAAAAGAATAAAAAGAAAAAATAGAAGGTGCAAAAAAGAAAAAATAGAAAAGAAAGGAAAGGAAAGAAAAAATAAGAATATAGTAAAGAAAAAGAAAAGAAATATATAAAGAAATTATTTCCCTCTTCACTGCAACAAGTTTAGTAACTTATCACCTTCTCTTAAAATACAATAAATGATCTCTTTTTCCTATATCCCATCCCTTATCTATAAACAAATCCTTAAAATTTTATCATTTCAGTCATAAAGTCTATTAAGGGCACCAGAGATAACAACAGATCTATTTTTACCTTGATCAAATGAACCAACTGTATATTCATTCCTTTTACTTTTAACAGTCTTGATCATTAGTCCCTTCAAATAATGTCCTAACTTGATTTCTTTTTATTTTTTCTTTGTCCCTTCTCACAAAATTCTTCAAAACTTTAACAAGCCTCTTCTGTAAATCCAATACACAAAAATTATCCAGGTCACTCTCTTAGTTTATTTGTATATCCTTTTTATTTATTAAGACATCAGCCAGTTTCTTTTGTATGTCCAGTGTATCATCTTTTTCCATGTCATTCTTGTAGCCTATCATTTTAAAATATACTTTCAGATCAGTGTCAGTCTTGTTTGGTAAAGACTGACCTCTTCCATAACATCTTTTAAACACAGACTTCCAGGGAAGAAATGGCAAACTGAAGGCAGCTCTGCTAAAAGCAAAGCCGATGACCATGGCAGAATGAAGAGCCAGCGAGTAGACCAGCTCTTCATAATTCCTCTCTGGACAAGGAAAGGACTTCAAATTGCCCACAAGTGCTCAATACAGTTGCTCCTCACAAGGAGACTGCAAGACAGTGGTCACCAACAGGTTTAGAGCTCTGGGAGATGAGGGAACAGCCATCTTGCTCAAACCATGGCCGGCACCTTTAAGGACACTGGGTTTGCATATTTACTTTTCTAATCACTTTCAGAAATTGCTTGTTAACTGCTTTTCAGCTATTAGGAACCTTTGGATCAACAAGTTTTACAGCACCGGGCGAGTTTCCTTCAATTCTTAGTGGAAGTAGTTTTAAATAAAAGTTTAAGGACTTTTTTTTTCTGGAATAAACAGCAAAAGAGTTATTAACACTTTGATTTTAGAAAGTTGCAAATGGACTAAGGTTCCAGATAAATTTGAAGTAACATTTTGGAATTAGTTACAAGAATCCTTCCCATGGGAAAATGCTTTTGTTTTGAATTCTTTAAAAAAAAATTATAGGATGGGACTTTGAATGTTGAATACCAGAAAATGTTGGATAACTAAAAGGGACTAAAGATTACAATTAAAGGAGAAGAATAGTTAAATTTGACTTACTAATACAGAATGGAGCAAAATATTTTAACATTGGACATACTGAAGGATATTTTTGAACAATGGACCCAGAAGTTAATTTTAAGAGTGTCTCCCTCTATAGAGTACCATAAATTCTTTTGTCTACTTTGAATCTTTCTGATAACTGTAAATAGGAAAACCATTGACAATGTTGTCCCTCTGCCATCAGTTATAATCTTAAAGAGAACTTTGATAAAATGATGTACCATTGGTATATAACTCCAAAAGAATGATCTAGAATGTATGAAGGTACTTCAAATCTATGATGGAAATGTGAACAACAAGAAGGGTCATTTTATCATTCTTGGTGGATGTGCTAGAAGATTTTGGGTTCAAACGCATACACTGATTCAGAAGATTTTAAAGATTAATATACAACTGAAACCAGAACTTTTCCTCCTGGGAATGATCGATAAACAGTTGGAAAAAAGTCATGGAACTTTGTTTTTATATTTGTTAACTGCACTGAGATTATTGTATGCACAAAGATGGAAAGATTTGGCAATGCCTACAATGGAGGAATGGTCGGTGAAGATGATAGAATTACCCCAGATGGCCACATTGACTTGCTTGATTAGAGAAAAACAATATTTATGTGTATTGCTGACTGGAAACCCCTTATGGACTTTCCATGTAAAACAGAAAAAAATGAACTTATATCTATGGTTTTAACAATTAGATGGGATGGATTATATAGATAGGATAGATTTTAGGAAGAAGTCAGTCATGATGTAACTTTATGGTAAATTTACAAATGTACTTATAAGTGCTGTAAAGAAGATCAGAAGCCACTTCTTTATTTTTTCTTTCTTTTCTGTTTTTCTTTTCCTCCTCCTCCTCCTTCTTGCGCTTTAGCTTTCTCTTTTATTTCTTCCTTTTTCTTTTTTCTTAATTTATTTTAGCTTGTATTAATTTTTATTGTTGTTTTTAGGACTTTCAATAAAATTATATTTTCAAAAAAAGCTGCAGATTGCATCAAAATATTTATTGTACAATGAAGGTTTCAGTCTTAAGCTGCTTACTTAATGTTAATATCTCCATCATATGGTTACTTAACATTTGGGGATATTTTAAGTGCCCAATATAATATTTTACAGAGTAAACATGATCAGTCCATATAATCTTTCTGGAGGTGGGACAGGGCTGTTCTACCTCTGTAGCCAAAGAAGTAACCTCTATTAGGGCCAAACATATGTAAGTGTTAGATTTATACTCTATCTGTCCTACAGGAACTCAAGGTACTTAGCATTCACTCCTCAATTTTTCCCTACAACAACCCTTTGAGACAGGTTCAGCTGAGAGAAAGTTAATGGTCCAAATTTATCTAGGGAGTTTTCATGGCTGAGAGTAGAACTGACCCTGGGTTTCCCAAATCCGCATCTAGCATTTTAACTGTAACACCACAGTGGTACAGTTTTTTAATCAACTGCAGGGACCATGTGTATGGCTTTGGAGAGTAGATGCAGTTAGGAGCTGCTCACCTGGCATCTATTTACACATGCTGTGACTAATTCCTGTGATACAGTGGGAATTACATGGATGCTTTGAAGAAGAGAAATTGATATATTCATCTGACTGTACATTACGGGAGAAGGCTTTTTGGCCCATTTATCCTGGATGAAAAATACACAATAATATATTTTGGAGAAAAATATATGATATCATGTTTTCCTGATTATAGCAGCCAACCATAGTCAGACTATTAGAATGAATTTATGTGGTGTGATTTTATTTGTACAAAATAGAGCAGACCACTCAAACCTCTGTATGTCTACATACCATTTATCTATTAGAGAGAACATCATATCATAAGAAGATCCCTGCTGGATGAGGCCAGAGGCCATTCTAGTTTAGCATGCTCTTTCCACAGTGGCTGTTTATATTCCCTAACAAACAGGACTGCCTCTGTTTCTGAAGGCAATACATTACTATCATAACTAATTGTCATTAATAGCCTTACTCTCCCTGAGGAGATACTTTTAAATGGGCCGTCATACATACCACAATGCCACATTCCATAGCACTGTGCAAAAGCAAACTTTTTTTTTTTTTTGGCCTATTCTGAATCTCGATTTAATTTCATGTGATAACATCAGGATCTAATATTACCATGGATAATTCTATAAACCAGGATTATGAAATTGCATTTGCAGCAAACTGTATTCTTAATTTCAACATCCAACTGTGGAATGGACTGTTGCTTGGCATACCTGGACAAAGATTTCAGAGAAAATTAAAACTAAGTACCTTAATACAAGTATGTTCTCCTAAATAAACAAACATGGAATAAGCCTTCTGTTTACTTGGCACTGATAAGGAAGAAATGGAGGAGTCAAGTTCCTTTGATGAGTACTATTCACAGAATAAAAAAGATGCTAATTATTTTCTTATCAACAGGAAAGAGTGAACTTGAATGAGAAATGGAATAAATGAAATTCTCTTGTCTAGACCACAGACACTGCTTCAGCCAAACTCTCCTCTTCTTAAAAACATAAAACAAAAAGCACTAATAGAGTATAGAGAAAGCTGTTCCCATGATTTATTCGCTTTTATTTAATTGTATACTCCCTTTTGGAAACACATACAAGGTAATTAACTATCAAACAATACCTTAAATGCTAAGGAGAAAGAAATGACAATTAGTTGATGAAAGAAACGGAGGACCTATTTTTCTGGGTGCCAGATCAACTGGGCTTCAGAACTGGATGCCCATTAATTCATTAATACATGTAATTACTAAAAGTGTCTCTCATTCTACTCAGAAAGCTTACTGGGAAAGAAGTTTAATTCTAACTGTAACCTTCTAATACATATTAAAATGGACTGTTGAGTAAATATGGTTACATTTTTTTTTCCAGAAACAAACCAACTATATCTCATCCACGCAGAATCCTTTGCAGAGAAGATCTGTGATGAATCTTCTCACAAAGAGTGCCACAGTGATGGAATGAATACCAAGTGTGGGTCTCAAAATTGCTAATCTGCAATAAATGTTGACTTAAGGGCACAATTACCCAATTATCTATGGTAGCTGGCACCCAGCCCCACAAATACACAAATAGCAGAGTAGAACCTAGCTGTAATGTGTTCAGTAAATCTTTGATTTAATGAACCTCCAGTTAGAAGCCTTCAGATTCAATGGACTTTTTTTCATTGAGATTTCACCTGCTAAATCAGAGTTTCATCTGTTAAACTGATGCCACTTTTTATCATTTCTGTAATTGTGTACATTAACACAAGTGATGTAAATGATGTAAACTCAGATTTAACAGAATTTAGAATTTAATAGACATCTTTTCCCTCTAAATGGCTCATTAAATCAAGTTTTTCCATACAGACATTTCCAATGTAATGAAGTAATATACTGATTGATAAAAACATGAAATCAAAACTGAGCAGATAAAACTTTGTTAATGCAAATATCTATAAGGTATTTAAACATCTGACTGTGCTTATCCACACAACTTCCTTGCCCTGGTGCAAAGATGTCCCACTAATTATCTCCAGAAGACATGCCCTTACACCAGCACCTATATCTTGTCATCAGCACACAGATGAAATAGCATTAGCTGTTTTTTCTCACAGTGAAACCTTGATGAAGCCTGCTTTTTTGTTCCTTCTGTTAATGGAGTGCTACTTAAAAAGTTATTTCCATCATAGGCTGTAGCCCATTACGCATATGGCCTCAGCATATAATTCTGCAATCACACTAATCCAGTGGCTGCATCTTGGCTACACAAATTCAGATGACCAGGATTCCAAAAAGCCCTTAAGATCTTACTTTGGTCTCAGGCCTGGAATGTGTTCAGGGGGCCCTTGGAGCAGTTTGCTATTATTATGATTGTTCTAGTCTGGGCTGCCCATGTGGTTGAATGTTTTAAACTGTTTTTATTATTTTTGTGTTTTGTAAGCAATTCAGAGTCTACTCTGGCAGCTATAATAAATATAAATAAATAACAATTACTAATAAGTGACAGCCCAAAGAGGAAAAAAACTCCGCATCTTTCCTGCCACCTAGTGGTTGATAGGTTAACTGATCAACAGTGCAGTAACCATTTTAGAGAACTCATCTGGAAGCTCTGAAATTAACTAGCCTGTCCCCAGCTTAATGTGCATAATTAAATGTGTAATTGAAAAGAGTCTGCTCTTGTGTTTCTGTAACCTGCACAACAAGGAATTGCTTTCTCAGCAGCCAGTTCTTGGGAAAGCCCTGGTCTCACTTTTCAGGTCCATTCCTTCATGGAATGTTCTTTTAAAAAATCCAATCCATCAGAGAATGTGACCTGGTTTAGCTATGGCTTCAACAAAAATACCCACCTTTTTTCCTCTTTTCTAATGATGATAAGAGGTGTATGTGTGATGTTACTTGACAGAAGAGTCAGTCAAGTGATTTTCAAAACTCCAGCTCTTCAATAACACTTATGCAGCATCTGCACCTCAGCTGCAAAAATGTGAACAAACTAGTTGGCAGCCAAGAGTTACAAAAGACTCTTAATTCTTTGCTGCCAACTAGCATATGATAGGTCGCCTGGTCAACAGATCAGTAATCACTTTCGAGAAATTATGTGAATGTACATGTGAGCATCACAACTGAACATAATAAACCCCCTTTCTTGAACTGTGGCTCTAACAACACTTACACAGAGGTAGCATCTTTGTTTTGCAACTCCATGCAGTCACTATGTTGTAGTTAAGAGAAATGAACTCATTGCTGCCACTTAGTGATCGTTAGGTCAACAGATCATTTGCAAAAGAAAAAGGGGAAAAAAAAAAAGGATTGGATGGAGCAACCAGACCTTGCAAGCATACCCTGGTGCACATTCTCTATAACAGTTGGTGACAGATTGTCCTGTGGTTGGTGAGGTTTGAATTTCAGCTGGGTAAAACCATCAATTACTGTCTTTATATTGTTGCACAGAGGAAATGTGTGGAGAGTAAAACAGCATGGTCCCAATCCATAGGGGCATTAAGGGCAGGCTCTGGGGGCAGTGTGATTTATACCAACTTGCTCCAGGTCAACCAGCAAAAGGCTCTGTGGGGGAGTCCAATTACTTTAGTTGCCACATTGGAAATATCTCTTGGAAAATAAGCTGAAGGCTAGGAAAATGGGTCCTTTATACATTATTCCAACAAACACACATGTCCTCTAATTTGCATTACTAGCACTTTATCCATGGATAAAAGATAAGAAAATGATCCCATTTGGAGAAATCACAAAACTGCATCATTAGCTGCTCATGTAAGCAGAAACAATGAAGCCCTGAGTGCCATTAATATTGGGGAGATAAACTACAGCTGGGGGGAGAAACACAAAAATGAAGATATAAAGATAGTGCTAAATGCATGCATTAATTTTTAAAGAGGGGTAAGAATAAACCCACACAACAATAGACAAAGTAACACATGGCATATTAAGCAACATTTTTTGTAGTTCATTAATTCCTTGAAACTAGCAGTCCATCTGTATACGATAAGAATCAGAGCTGGTAGTTTGAAAAAAGAAGTGAAAAATAACACTCACGAGACTTCATGTGAATCTGTAACAGGGGTTCATCTATCAGTGGTGGCCCTTTAAGGATTCTGAATTGCATGGAGAACCTGCACAGAGAACTAAAAGTCCTTGCTTTCTGGAAGAAAGATAACATGATGACCCTGCTCTGCATTCTTGTCTCTAAATTCCCTGAAGAGGGTCAGTCTTCTGGAATTGGTTTTCAGATCCATCAGACATAGGGCAATCTAGATATGTGAAATTGGTTTTACTTCCATCTAACTGTATACACAATAGCATCCTCAAAAAGCTTCTTCCTAAGATAAACCAACAGTACTGTTACACACAATTTCATTTGGGCTCCAAGCCCTATTTCAGACAGAACGTACTTCTTTAAAATATAGTAGTAACTCCCTCAGTGGATATTTCCTACAGCATATTTGTTGAAAGAACAAATTAGTCCTTAAAATAAAAAGAGAAGTCTTTCTTCTGCAATAAATTTACATAGATGCTAACGGAAATGAAAAGAATGCAATTATACAATGGGTTGGACCAAATTTAGGCATATGCAGTTGAGCAGGCACAAATGCATTTTCCTGTATTGTTATTCATATAACAGTCCAAACTCTCCCCTTCATACCCCCCCCCCCCATCCTGCAAAACAATCTTCAGTGGGCAGTTCTTGAGAAAGCTTTGGGAAGAAGATCCTGCCAAATTTGAGAAACCCAGAGTGGGCAACTTTTGAGAGGTCAAGATCCACCACTGAGCCTCCTTATCCTGTGAAGATTTGCAGTAGATCATCTGGTGACACAGTGAAACCACAAAAAAGAGTGTAGCCATTTCTCTTCTCCTGCCAACCCCTCTCTTTTTTGGGTGGTTTAAAGGTGGGAATGGATGCAGAATGACTGTAGGAAGATGTCTTTGCCCATGGTTTCATATCTTCTCCTTATCCCATTCTGCTATGCCTCTTGCCACTTTAAAGCCCATCTCAGTGCAACAGTGGGATTTTCCAGCAAGTGGAATCCCAACAGTTGCCCAGCACAAACCTAGTCTATAGTACATTGTGATTTAAAAATTGGTATGATAGTACCTGTTTTTCTGGCCATCATTGTTGCCTCCTCCTCCTCCTCTTCTGCTACATCTGCAAATGGGGAAATAAATCGCCCAACTGCCAGGTTCATGGAAGTTATATATTTGGTGCTTTGTTTTCAGTCTGGAGGAGGCAGCAATAGAAGTCCCTCCAAACTGAGCAAACAGGAGGCAAAAAGTAATGTCAGGGAATGATTTGCTGGTAGTCAAGCCAGAGATGCCAATGGAAAAGGAGGTAATTCTCTGTTGATGAATAGTTCATTCACAGCAGAGTGGGCTCTTGGGTTTTTATATTAAGAGGTTTGACTGAAAAATAATGCCTCCAATTTATAAGTCACCAATGGATGGCATTACTAATGCACTGGAAGCTATACTGTACCATGTCCTTTAGCATCTGTTCTTTTTGCTTCAGTTGATAGGATGTTGCTGTGAAAAAAGGCTGTGTTGCTATTGTTCATGGAATAGAAGCCTGCAGTGAGTACTCATAAGTGGCTTTGAGCAACATGCCATGATTGAATTTTTGACTGCCAAAGGAGTCATCATTATGACCCAGAAATAAAGCATTAGTCCATGGGATATCATCACAAATTTTCACCTGTGTGGAAGAAAAATTCAGTGCCCAGACTTTTGCAGGAAAACTCATGATATGCAAATGGTGTTATTCACATGGATATCCTTGAACCTTGCATCGCTATCAACTCAGAGCACTACATTGCAACACTTAAAACTTTGAAAGAATTATTAAGCAAAATTCAGAAACACAAGAAGAAAATTTTGCTGCAACATGACACTAGGCCTCACCCCTCACAAGCCTCCCAAAAGGCAATTGCAAAGTTTCATCTTACTGTCTTATCCTATCTGCCATATAGTCCAAATTTGGCATCATGTGATTTCTACTTATTCCCAAAATTGAAAGAATATCTTCATGATTATCCAAATCAAATAAAGAGATAGAAAGGACTGTCAGGACCCATTTGAAGAGACAATCTGTTGTCAATCTTTTATGACAACTGTAGGAAGCTTGCCTATAGTTGGCAGAAGTGTGTAGCGAATGGTGGTGATTATGTGGAGGACTAAAGGCAGATGACAAAGAGCTCATTTCAAGGATTATTCTCCTGTTTCCTGTATTAAAATATCCCCCTTTAATAAGTTATGGAGGTGGAGGCATTATTTTTCATTCAACTCTCTCATATATGTATATATATATATATATATATATATATATATATACACATACATACATACATACATACACATACATACATACACACACACACACACACAGACACAGACACATACACATACATACATACATACATACATACACACATACATTTTCTTCAGTCCAAACTAGTTAAGTTTTCAAGCTAACATTAGATCAGGTTGTTCTGCTGAGCTTACATTGGCCAAGCCAAATGCATGCTTTGAAGTGTTTTAGATAGTTCTAATTAAACACTGTAATAGAGAAATATTTTAATACTATGATACATCAATATTAATTAAGGAATTAACTCTGCTTGGGCACCCTTTGGCACTCACTGTCTGTGCCATTCAGCATTTAATATTCTCTGCTTGGCTTGCTACTCTTCCTGCCACATGAATTAAAGAAAGTTAAGGTGAGTTCTTTTTGTCACTTCTGGGCAAGGAACACAAGAGCTTTTCACCTCAGAACTCAAATACCACAGCAGACCGATGCATAGAGAGCAATGCCTGCCCGGCTGAATCACATCAAATTAATAACCAGGCTGCAAAGAAATGAAATGTCGAAGCACCACCGCTATTGATTGACTATTTAGTACATCCACATGATGGAATCTTAATTAATAACCAAGGCTGCCTGAGAACAGGGAACAGTTTACCTCCTTTATTAGCTGTCCCCTTGTTGCTTGACTTCTGTCCATTTCTCCAAGAGTCATAATTGTGGTGAGTTGGATTTGTTCATTTGAAACCCCATCCCTACCCATCAGTGTCTCTATCTAAATCAAATTGGGGGATTGTAGAAACTTGTAGGGCCAGAATGATCATGAATTCTGCTTTTAATTCAGAGCACAATCTACTATAAAACACTCTTTTGCTTAAACCTTTTTAAATAAATGAAAGGCATTCATAAGACATACTGTATTTGATTGTGTCCATTTTCTCAACTGTATTACCAGCATAAAGTGATAATATCTCGTTTGAGTACTGCTCCGAGAGTGGATTTTGTGGACACATCTGTGTAGTTTCTTTTTTTTTTTTTTTGGTATAAATTTTTATTATTTCATCTATGTAGTTTCATTGACATCATTATGGAAGTGGTTTGTAATTGTCTTCTTCCAGGATACATTTTGACTTCCCAATGTATCCTATAGTCTGGAATTTCCTGGCATTGTCCCATCTAGGGATTAACCAAGTCTGACTATTCTGATAAAGTCATTTAGAGGCTGCTACTTTATCAGCATGATATTTTTTGTTGATTTAAATGGATCAGATCAGAACTACAGTTACAAGAAAAAATGTTGTCAGCGTATAAAAAAGATCTGAGTACCTTCATGTTTGATTTGATCCTTCTGCACTAGTAGTACAGTAAAGAATATGCAGATGGTATTGTTGATGAGTTGAGAGTAAATATTGGGAAAAATGCCTGTCTGTCTCCAGTACAATATGACTGTTATGACAATCGTGGTCATGGCTGTTGGTAGCACCAACATGAGATAATCTGTGCCATAGCATTTTATAGTTCAAAATAAGCAGAATTTGTTGCCTTGAATTCCTCAGCTTTCTGCTTCAATCAACCTGAGAACATGTTTAAGGGTAATTCCACTGAGATTCAGGTTATTCCTGAAAAACTAAAATTGTAAAAATATTCTACTAGAAATGCAGGGATATTACAATCTATAAATAGCATTATAGTGCTATAATAGTCTATATGCACTATAGTGCAGCATATAGAATCACTATGGAGTTAAGTGGCTTTATAAACATGATAGATGGAGAAACAAATGAAACTGCTGTGGAAACAGAATTAGCAGCTTCTTAAAGACAGTAAAATTATCTATCTAAACTCATATACTCAACCTCAGGAATAGAATTATAGAGCTCATTTTAAATATAATATAAATGACCACTAGCCAGAATCAACCAAGATAATTCTTACCCATTCTGAAAGTTTTTATGCTGTCCTTTGCATTTTTTATCTATTTCTATACTCTTCAGACTAACTTCTTTACAACCATGGCTCTTTGGACTGTTTGATTCTCACTTCTCATGATTTATATGCCATCTTCATCCAAGTAAAACTTGCTTTATACAATGCTAGGCTCCTTCTAAAACCTGCTCCCTTCTTGTAAAAGTAACAGATTTGTTTATTGATTCTATTATTATATGATCTATAAATTACCTCACTCTAGAGGATCTAGGTCAGGGGTTCCTAAACATTTTGCTATCACAACTCCCTTTAGTGTAATCTTAATGTACACACTTCCACTAAAAATCCAAACACCAAAATGAACACAAATGAACAATGAAAACAATGTAATGAAACTTTAGGAAAGGTAGATTCATTGTAAGAATGTAATTAAAAGGTTCTTCACATCTCCTCTGGACTCTGCCTGCATATCCAATCCCTCAACCTCTTTGCTCTCATTCTTTCTATTTATCCAAATTTTTTCACTCACTCTGTTCAGCATATATTTTAGAAAATACAGTCACAAAGGAGTGGTTCTAAATGTCTGCTTCTTGATCTATTTAATTCTTCAAGCCATAAAAAGAAATACAAACTAAGCTTCCAGTGCCTATCTGACAAAATGATCAGAATTATAAATAGACTGTTCTCTAGCTGTGAACGATGGATCTTTAAAAGCTGGGCATATTCAAGGTTGTGCAACAAATGGAAACCTACAAGAGTCAGTTTTTGGGTCTTTTTGGGTGTACCATAAGCATTCCATGAGAGAGTAAGAAGACAGAGCTGCTACTTCTGAATTAAAACTGCAATAATTTTAAAAGCAATCATTTGAACTGTTTACCAGCAATGTCATAATGATGTAGGTCTTTATACATAGCAGAACAGAAGATACAGTAATATTAGTTATAGGTATTGTTTCCATTCTCTCCATGATCACAATATACAACAGGTTGAGTTTATTTCATGACAAGAGTATTTGTAAAGTGGAATTGTCTTCAACATACAAAAATCTTAACATGAGACTACCAGAAAATGGTCTTTTGTATTGTTGTACTGCAACCTTCCTCAAACAACGGTTCCTCGTTCTTGGAGGTGGGGGAAGAGAGGGAGGGAGACACAGTGTCCTGTGTATGTATGCATATAAATCCAGTGGCATACTTTTTTCTCAATTCTGAGATAAGATCCTCTCCTAGGATGACACAAAAAAACCTTTTTCTAAAAGTTCTGAAGGTTTTTCTTTATGAGTATGTAGTGGCAGGCAGACATTGATAGACCAAGTTCATGTAACAAAGTCTGAAATCTGAAGATTATATCTGAAGAGATAGATAATGATACAGGAGATATAAAATAACTCTTATAGGTCTTTCAGTCCTATACGCGCAGAACCTATTCAGAGCAAAAACTCTGAATGATAATGAAACAGAAGTAGTGGCAAAATAAAAATAAAAAAAATCCTTGTTCTTGAGAAGACAAATAATTTTTTTCTTATAGCAAAAGTGATAAAAAAGAATTTCTTCTTAAAATCTCTATTTTGGAAAGAAACATTTTGTAATGGAAACTGAAATGTGGGAAGCACAGGGGATACTGAAGTGTTTGGCTTTCTTGCCAATGTTGCTTAATGGAAAAAATGCTGAACTCAGAAGAAGGATAAATCCATCTAATATTAAGGAGTGCTATTGTGAGAGGGGCTAAAAACAGGGGCTTTGCTTTTGTGTAGGTTTTGAGTACACTGCACCATATTTTCCTCTTGGGGCTATGCTTATTTATTTATTTGTCAATAAATAAATCCTTAGTCCTTAGATAATTAACAAGGCAATATAAGGCATGAATGCATTAAAAACTTAGTGGATAGCAGCATAATTGCATGTTCCAAATGTCCTTAATTGGTAAAATAAGAGGTGAAGGGCACTCCTCTTGTCCATACTTTCAAAGAAGGGAAAGCAGACACACACTTGCAATCTATTTTGTCCTGCATGGCCACTTCTCAGGGGAAAAAGAATGGAGAATTTTTGTGTTAAGTAGTTTTATTTGTATTTGTATTTGTATGTTTTGCTTTTGTTCTTGTTTTTTGTTTTTGGAGCCAAAAATGCTGAGAAGATATTTAGAAATACTCACTGGCAGCAACAGCTCTTGTGTGAAATAATGGCATCCAGAACAATAACATTGTGAGCTGAATTTATGGAACATGATGCTTTCAAAGGAATAAAATTGATCAATATTTGGAAAGCAATTCATACCTTGGAGTATGAGAGATTAACATATTCAGGTGACATTGAAATTCAGTTTAGGATTATATGAAGCAGATCATAGAATATCCACTCACTAAGAGGTGTATGTGATCATGGCATGACATTTTAATCTAACACTAGTCTTCTTTTGGTGTTGACTTGATATGCCTTTGAAACAGCAGACTGAGAAAGGCAAACACATGAAATCGGTAGCCTCTCTCCTAAAGTCCAATTGGAAATTTCCAATCACTGCCTGCCTAGAATCACCGTGCTCAAACTCCCAAGTGTGCATCTTGTAAACTACACTCTTATCTGCTTGATAACACTCTGAGAAAACCAGCTTTATATCAATGGTAACCCAGTAACCTCAGTAACTGAAGAAAAACACATGCTGCCAAGAGATTATAGGACTGTGATTTTTCCATGGAAGATCTATCCATGTGTATCCATGCATATCTTGCTCTGTGTGTGTACAAACACACACACACACACACACACAGACATCATTCTATGGTTCAAAGAGTCCAATTAAAGGAGTTTGTTAAAATGAAAAAAAAGTGTGTGTGTGTGGAAAGAGCCATTTACATTTTTAATACTAGCTAGACTATTGGTTTATTTCAATCCATTCCTCTTCGTTTTTAGGAAGGTTATACAAAAAGGGAGGAATGGTTAGCTAGGAAAAATAGAAATATTATAACTGAAATTGATAAAGCAGACTATAACACTTTTAAGAAGAAGTAGTGCTTACCTAAGTGTCAGTTGCTCAAAAGATTTTCTTGATGAAAGCCTCATTCCCAACCATCATAGCTGTGCAGCAAAGACTCTCAGAATGCCACTTATTGCACTGATAGAACTCTCTTGCCTTGGTCACAACAATTTCCATACAATGATTTCCCTTATTATAGTTTTACCCAGCTCGATCAAAACCTCCACCCCAGTTCTCCTGCAGGCAAATTACCTATTGGTGTATTGTGATATGAGTTGGTTTTACTTTATTCTGTTTCTCAGAGTGGCCAGCAAATCCATTATGTATCATTTTACTTATCTGTGTACTAAAACAACATTTTATCAGTCCACTGGGATTGGTGGCTGAAAAGCTTATATACTCTGGAAACTTGTTGGATTTTTCCAGTTCCTGCCTCCATTCCACAAGATTTTTGCCTGACTTCCCATCTTCCCTGTGTTCTTTTTTTTTACAATAATTTTATTAACATTTTTGGAAAGAACAATAAAAGATAATACAAAGTAAAATAAGAAAAGAAAAGAAAGAAAAAAAATGCAAACAATCCCCCCTTTTAAGAAAATGACCTCCCACCCTCATCACAAGTATAAAAATTTCATAATCTCTTCACCCCTCTTAATAAATATAAAACTCTTCATCCCATAACCCATCTCTTAGTAATAAACAAAACAAATAAGTAACATCTTCTTATCCCTCCCCCCCACCATAGATCACTGTCTTACAATCTCTTCGTGAGGAAAAGGAACAGCCATAAGGAGAAACAGCCTGGGCAATCTCGCCTCTCCCTCTTCTATCCAGAGGATCAAAGAAGCTGATCTACTAACTGGCTCCTTAAAAAAGACTGCAAACGTTTGTCCCGCTTTTTCACAGGGCCATCTTTAGTCAGCCATCTTCCCCAGAAAACCCCTCAGTTGGTCATCGTCCCCAGAAGTCCCCCTGTGTTCTTTCTAAAAGTAGATTTAAATTTAAAAAAAAAAATTAAAAGCATGCTTTTGGCAGCCGGAACTGGTTTCTTTTTCTAAAATCTATCCATTGTTCAAGGGATTACCAAAAGAAAAAAAAAGTCCTCAGGTGTGAAACTATGTAGATTTATTTTTAGTTTCCCAGTCCAGCAGCCAATGAATCAATCCAAACAGGTTCCATAAATCATAATTACTGATGCATGCATAATGCAACATGCCAGTTTGGATTGCCTGTTCTTGGCTTGACCAATAGGAAACCATTGTTCCTGAACTTTATGTCTCCTTCATTTAACAAACTTTCACTTAACCTGCTGGATTACACTATTTTGAAGGGTTAATTTCCTAGTTTAATTTCTTTTCCTGCCTTCTCTTTTGTCATTTATAATCAGTGTAATCATAGATACTTTGACAACAGTATGGAAAGAAAATACTTGGAAAAGATGTCTCCGGTTTTATATTACAAAATTTTCTATTCAATGTGCCACATTTACTTAGAGACAATTATTTACCCTACTAACCTAAGAAAAATGTACTGGCGAGAGGCAAATTGGGGAAAATGAAAGTGGGATACCTTTATTCAATAAAAGGGAAAAAAATTAAAATACATTTTAGTGTAATGCTTACTGAGTTTATTCAGGAAATCTTACTTCCTAGTGTGTCTGGGAGTTAAACAAATGCAATACTTGATACTATAAAATTCACAGAACTTTTGAAAATCACTGTACTGTTGACTTACTTCTGAGTAAACATGCTTAGCCTTGTATTTTTGCTAGATACCATGGCTGTGTCTCCTCATATTTAGACTGGTTTATGTATCCATAAGAATAGCTATGGGAAAATGGGAAGCACCTAGAACAGTGTTTCTCAGCCTCAGCAGGTTTGAGATCTGTGGACTTCAACTCCCAGAATTCCCACTGGCTGGGGGCATTCTGGGAGCTGAATTCCACACATCTTAAAGTTGCTGACATTGGGAAACACTGATCTAGAGAAACAAAGGGTCATAATACCATCCTGACAGAAAATATAAATAATAATATGCAAACTTAATTATTTTAAAATATACAAAGTTAAGTATCAAAATGCACATACATGTAGGTGCAATAAACACCCTTTAAACAAAAATTCCTTTCTTATTGCCCTGTTATTTTCTAATGTCTTCTAGAACCCCCAACTCAAAATCTTTCTACCTCAAGTGACTGGAAAAATGATGAAATATTGCACAGCTAGATATATTTAAAAAATAAAGAAACAAAAAAGTTGAGAGGAAAGTAGGTTGCTCTGGAAAAGAAAAAAAATATTAATGATTAAATAATTCTGCCAGGTTTCAAACCCACAATGCTCTATTCACTGGGCAAGCGTTTCAGCCATTGTACTTTATAACACCATTGGTAAGGTAGCTCCAGAAGACATTAAAGACAGTAATAACTAACCACCCAGGTGAGGGAGTGTTCCTGCCTCAGTGAAGTAGCTAATATGCACAGCCAAAATGGACAGATGTGACTACAGTGACAAAATAAAGAAAAAAATATAAAACTGCAGCAAGAAAATGAGCCAAGAGATATATTTGTAAAAGGGCGGCCAAAAATGGTTCCTGGCCTATTCTGATGATGGGCATCTAAGCAATGACATTATTGCCTGGATGATACCATGATGTGGAACCCTTGGTACTCTCTGAACTCAGTTGTTTGACTGCAGATGTTTCATTACCCAGCTAGGTAACATCATCAGGGCCCTGATGATGTTACCTAGTTGGGTAATGAACCACCTGCAATCAAACAACTGAGCTCAGAGAGCACCAAGGACTCCATAGTTCAACCCTGAGCTACAGATATTCTCTGGGGATGCTGACTTCATTTTCCAGCAGGACTTGGCACCTGCCCACACTGCCAAAAGTACCAAAACCTGGTTCAATGACCATGGGATTACTGTACTTGATTGGCCAGCAAACTCGCCTGACCTGAACCCCATAGACAATCTATGGGGCATTGCCAAGAGGAAGATGAGGGACATGAGACCGAACAATGCAGCGGAGCTGAAGGCCGCAATTGAAGCATCTTGGTCTTCTATAACACCTCAGCAGTGCCACAGGCTGATAGCATCCATGCCACGCCGCATTGCGGCAGTCATTGCTGCCAAAGGGGCCCAAACCAAGTACTGAGTACATATGCATGCTTATACTTTGCAGAGGTCCGATATTGTTCTATTTCCAATCCTTGTGTTATTGATGTCATGCAATATTCTAATTTTCTGAGATTGTGAATTTGGGGTTTTCATACGCCATAATCATCACAATTATACCAAAGTAAGGCTTGACATATCTCGCTTTGCATGTAATGGGTCTATCTCATATATTGGTTTTACCTTTTGAGTTGCCATACTGACATAAATGAACATTTGCACGATATTCTAATTTTTTGAGTTTCACCTGTATTCTCTAACTGTAGGTTTAAAACCCCAATAGGTTTACAGTCCTTTACTGTATGTTCATATATTCAGGGAATACTCCCACATATAGTTACATGTTGCTAAATCCTTGAACATTGTAGATGATTCTGGAGATGCTCACACGCTAACATCAGGGATTATCTAGTAAAGCCCAATCTCCTGCAGAGGACCCAGCTGTAAATCCATGCCTCCTGAATCTTCTCCTCACTAATGCTGTCTGAACTCTTGTCCCCTGAAAGCACATGCATGAGTTTGAGCAAGTTGTGCCTGTTAGGTATAAGGATTGAAATAGCTGAAACAAAGACCCCTCAGTCTCATGTCAGAAAGGTTCAAGTTAAAAAAAAAAAAAAGATTTGCCAAAGGTCCATTGGCTTGAAAATGTGGGAGAGACTCAAAATTTAATATTTGCTACTGACATATACTGTAAAGGGCAAGTTTCCAGTATGCTGCTATATGCAGAACTGCTTCCTAGCTCTGCAGTAAAACTACTTACCTAACCTTCTTGCAGCTGCTTTGGAGTACAGAGCTGAGAAAGAATATTTTATTGCCATATTGGGAAGAAGCCCTGATGAAAGGTGAGAACATATATATCAGTAGCATTGCAAAGAGGAGAGAGATTCACTTGGAAATGAAGCCTGTTGAGGCCTCTTTTCCCAGCACATGTCACATTCTCCAGCATTGTTGGGCTTCATCATTGCTTCACATGAATTGGAAATGTGCGCTAAATACACTTAACATTTTGCCTGCTTTTCAAAGGAAAATCCAGGGAAGCCGGTTACCTTTATTGATCTTCATAATCAGGAATCTTTAATAAAGGTATGGCTTAAAGAATTTCTACCATTTTCACAAATCTGTCATCTTCTGATATGTGGTGGAATAAAAGTTAAAAGATACTAAATAAAGCACACATTTTTCATGCTGGAGGTTGTGCTACATATAATTCAAATGCTAGAAGACCTAAATGAAAAAGCTGCACAAAGGCACAGTATGAAGTCACTGAGCCTGGGCAAAATAACATTTAATATCCAGGTTTCTATTATATTTTTCAGTTTCAGTTTTTATAAATTTATGTTTAGCTGATTAGTACCACCCCACCCAGAGCAACCGCCTACAATACAAAAAAGGATAAAATCATGAAAACATAGAATATGAAAGTGATACCCTGCAAACCTAAGAAAAGGTGGCAAAATGCAGTGTAAATAAAACCATAGCACCAAAAACAGGGGAGGAAAAAACTGCAAAAAATTTTGATTCACTCCTCCTTAGCAATGATGCAAAAACTACTTGTTTTCATTTTCCCTGTTACATATATGATGGATTATGTGAAGATAGGTAGATATTTGTATGGGTTCTCTGAGTTTGGTTTTTCATTTAAAGATATTTCATTACTCACCCAGGTAACATCTCCAGTACTATGATCTTGAAGTCGTTTCTTTCTTAGTTGTGAAATAAATAGTTGCCTGTCCTATCAGTCTTGTAGATGACTGAGTGGCATGTTCAGTCTTATCACTTTCTACGTGATTAACACATTGTTATACTTATTATGCTGATGCAGTGCCCTCTATTGCTTGTCTGAGAGTTGGTTAACAGTTGTGTGATAAAGGCTTATGATCAGTTGTTGTGATCTGTGTTGTTCTCCTCTCTGTCTGATCTTTGGGTATGTCTTTTGAATAGGCCATAGATGAGATCTAAGCTTATGTGTCTGTTGATTGGTAACTTGTCAGAGTGATAGGTTCCTAAGAATTTGTGTGCATTCTTTGCCCTGGCTTAGCTTAGAGTTTCAACAGTATCTCAGTTCAAGTTATGGCTGAACTTGTCTGCATGCAGTGAAATTAATGACTTGTAACTGCCAAGGAATGTATTGGTCCCCCCCCACCCCCCATTCTATCTGTTCATCCTATGTAGTGGTGTTTGCGGTCCATGCATTTTATTTTGTAAATTACACTTGTTCTGTCTTCCTTATGCACAAAGTCCTTGGGTCTGCTTTAATGTTTTGGAGGGATTTTGCTCTATCATGTGCTACAGTTATTCCAAGCAGTTATAACAGACAGTTTGATGTAATGGACAGTTATTCCTTTTAAGGGCTGAGGTAGCTTGTGCTGCTATTGGTAGGGTGGATGTACACTTTTTGGTTACAGACAGAACTTTTTTCAGATTTTTAAAGCTCTGGGGTACTGCAGTGAGTTTTAATTTGTCTGAATAAAGTTCTTATGAAGCTCCTTTTGTGTGCTATGGAGTTATTGTTGCAGTTGAAGACTTGAGTTGTATGAGTTGCTTTCTGATAAACTTAAGTTTGCATTTTCTATACTGATGAAAATGTCCAGAAACAGTAATTTGTTATTACAGGTAGTCCTCACTTACCAACCACAAATGGGACCAGCAACTCCATTGCTAGGCATCATGGTCACTAACTGGAAAATCACGTGACTGCAATGGTCCTACGATGTCATTTCCCATTTGATTGTTAAGGGAGTCACTGCAGTCATTAAGCAAAACATCATAAGACCACAACTTGAGATTTTACTTCCGCATTCTCCATTAACTCTGCTTGTCACAAGCCTATTGGGAAGCACACAAATGGCAATCACGTGACTGTGGGATGCTGTGATGGTTGTAAATGTGCACCAGTTGTGAATCACCCAAATGGTGATAATGTGATCACAGGACACTGTGATGGTCATAAATGTGAGGATTGCTTGCAAATAATTTTTTTTACATCATCATAACTTTGAACAGTCACTAAACAAGGCAGTCAGTAAGCGAGGACTACCTGTATTTTCTTCTTTTGTGAATTTGATCCCCTTAAATGAGTGTGTTGATTATTTTATATGTATTCTCTAACCTTTTTTTATTATGACAAACAAATCATCCATGTAACAGAATCATACTTTGGGTAGTATTAGTGGGACGGCTGTTGTTTCTAATTCTAAGCTGTTTTTAACTGTTTGTTCTAGGTGTCAGGTTCAGCCGGCGCTGCATGGCTAGGAAATTCCCCAGGTGCGCTTTAGTCAGTTTCACCGCTCGAGCGCTAGCGCAGAAAGAGGAAGTGCTAACCGCAAACTAATGAATGGGCCACCTGGCGCCTCTTCACTAATCTGGAGTGGATGTGTTGTGTTAACGCCAGAGGGCTGCGGGCGCTATGGACAAAGGAAAGAGCCGCGGAATTGAGAAAGAGCAATCAGCGCGCGAGGGATAGCTCCCGGCTGTGTGCACGACAGAAGCCCAACGAAGGCAACGACCACGGCAAGGGCTTACAACAATCAAAGAACAATGGGACTCAGGCTGAACCTGCCATCTGGACAATTAAGGGGGATTGTTGGAGCCCTGATAATCCGCAGCCTGTAATGCGATCGCGGGGCGAAAACGCAGGAAGGGGAGAGGTATAAAGTAACCAATGTAATTGTTCCAAGCCAGTTCTGGCTTTGCTTGTAACTGTTGCGTTACACTTGAGTAAACCTCTTTTGTGAACCACACGTATCACGGGAGTTTCTCTTGACGAACGGGACAAGATCTTACACTAGGAATCCTGAAATGTGGGATTTCATGGGTATTACTCTAATTTTTCATATATTTGGCCATCAGACTGAAAGTATGTAAGGCATAAGTGTATCAGCACTGGTATTTCAATTTTTGTATGTTTTGCTAGATTTGATACTTTATGTAGGAGATCTATGATTGATTCTTTTGCCAGTTTTGAATCAACTGGTATGAAGAGTATGATGATGTCATGATGATGATAGCTCTTCTATTGTAAGGTCTTTTATTTTCTTGAGGCACTGTAATAGAAATTGAGGGCATGCTTGCACCCATCCTCTAGGTATAGAAGTTTCTTGGTATGTTCTTTGGATAGGCTGTAAATTGGAGCCTTGGGCAGACTCAGGTGTCAAGTTTGTGTGCACTTTTGGAGATCCATAGGAGCTCCCATCATGAAGAGCGAGGGAGGTCACCTTGACAGAAATATGCCAGAACCATTGTCTAGGCAAAGAAGGCTGAAACATTATTTAAGTCCTGAGAAGCAAGGTAATATTTTTGAAGCAGCTTTAGCAAATGCCTCCCTTATTCACTGGGGTATAAGATGGGGAAGTAAGTAATCAGACTTACAAGATTCTGTTGCTATAGACTATTTCAATGAAGTATAGTTCTAATCTTCCTGTGGAGTTGATTTTCTGGCCTGGTCTACCTAGGAGGGCTGACATATATATATATGTGTGTGTGTGTGTACACTGTCCAAAATTCAGTCAATTCCCAGTAGGGATGTGGATAAAAATGATTCAGAAGAAATGCTTTGAACATTAAGTAAGTATGATAGTTCTCTGTTCTTTGAAGTAGCCTACAACACTATTTTAAGAGTTTCATTAATTGACTCCTTAAAGCAGCCACACCATCTTTAGGCTCACATGGAAAGCCTGAGAAAAGAGGGAATGCTTTAATGAAAGTAGAGAGATGCTCTACTTTCTATTGCCATGAAGTGCAGAGTATTTCTTTCAAATCATTTTTGAGACATGCACAGCCCCAGTTCCCCAAATGGAGGTGACCATGTTGTTTTTATCTGCTGCTATTTGAGATGAGGAGCTTGTTACAAGAAAAGGGTGAGAATCCTACTTCTATGCCACAAATATAATTTAAAATCCAGGGTATGAAATAAAGACTTTTAAGAACTATTCTAGAAGTGGAAATATATGTCCTCCATATATTTTTGGACTAAAAATCCCATAATCCATGATGATTCATCATGCCAGCTTTGGGTAAAGGGAGCTGAACTGCAAAATATTGAAATGAAGTGTGTTGTTTATTCCTAAATTTACGACTCAAAACTATTCATATGGATGTACACATATATGCACATCACCTTTAACCACATTCACATTGGTTTAATTTCTGCCTATTCCCATTACATTTATGAAAAATAATCCCACATTTGAGTAGCTTATCAGTCAACACACAGAACAAACATTTCTGAGTATGTTCATCTGGAGACATGCAGTCTCAAATCACAAGGCTATAATTTGCTCCAGAGGTGACACAAACTGAGCAGTAAAGGAATAGATTTCTGAACTAGTATTGTGGTGGGGCAAGGCATGGAAAATTTAATATATTTAGGAGGGAGCTGATTTCATAAAATTGTTTGATTGGTGTACTGTCCCTTTGTACTGTTTTCATTATTCTTCAAATTGGTTCTCTCACTGTCTTATTTTCCTCTTTGTTTTTTCCCCTTTGTTTTGACCTCTCAGTGCAATTGTTCTTCCAAAGTATGAACAGAAAAACTTGCAGCTGTATTGAAATAGATATTTTTAAAGTTACCAGCAAAGTTACTACACCTCATTCTTCTCTCTTATCATAGTCTGATACTCTACCCAAATATCTTTTAGGTCAGTATTGTTTATTTCAAATAATTTGTTAAGTAAGGATGAAGGACTAGATTGTGATCACTAAACTCTTGTTCACATTAGCTCTCCAAAGGTAAAGACCACTTAATATAATAACTAACTGTAACACTTTAGCCTTTTTCTGCTAGTTCTACAAGAAAAATGCATCAGTTAATTTTAGGTTCTTTGTCATTCAGAAGTTGACACTTCTGTTTTACCGATGAAATCAGCCAATTTCATTCGTGTGTGTGTGTGTGTGTGTGTGTGTGTACGCAATATACTTACACAAAACTCTATCTAGATTGCTTTATTTTTTTTCAAATAACTTTTGACTTATTCATAATTGCTTCCCTGAATGATTTTATGTCATCTTTCTATTATTATCTTTCTACAATTATCTGTAGGAGATACATCCTAACTTAAATTTAACACAGTAAGGGTTCAGGAACAAGGTATATCTAAAATATCCTGTAATTTATGTGCCTACATATATAATTGGTTGGCGCATATATGACAACAAAACAATGCTAGGGACTCACTATTCATGGACATATAGCCAAAGCTCAAAACCAAAAGCATATTGTGAAATACAACCACATGCACCCACACACACTTACGTATGTATATATGCATGAGTAAATTAGAAGAACATTTCACTAGATGTGCATAGCTATATTTGTATATGTGTATTATGATATGAGTATAAATTGCAGTCATGAAGTCTATAAAGCCATTTGTTGAACAAGGAATTATGGTTTAACATGATATCTGGATCTAGATATAGAAACATGAAAAAACACACTCTACTTTGTTCTATGTATGCACGTGTGTTCATATGAATCCTGGACACAAAGGAAAATTTGACTTCTGAAAAATTAAGGGAATCAGAACCTACAAACAAAAGTAAATTTAAATCAAACATCCAAAAATCCCTGTTAAAATATCTCAAATGTATGATTTTGCTCTTTGTGGCTCTCTCTTTTCTTTTTGTGTATAGTAAACATTTTTTATAAAATCCAATTCAGAGGTACTTCATCAATAATTGGAAGCATTAGCTATTAATCAAATATTCTTTTGCTTATGAAATGGGACTTCCTGCCACAGTATTGTGTAGCTCTGCCAATATCTGCATCTTGAAGCCTCACACCCTCCCCCTCCCAGCTGTGAAGCAGGGATGTGCATGTTTAAATGGATGCTAATACCTGGTTCTTTACAGCACAATACACTTAATACATGTTGAGAACAAGAGATATAGTATTCACTTCTTTAATTGCCTTGAAACGTGTGGTTATGTTTTTTTAATGCACCAATCTGGGCTTTGTTGTACAGAGGAAGAGGCTAATGAAAAAGATAAGATTTTCTGAATAATATTGCCATTGTCTACTCAACTGTTTCTTGGCAACAGAGATATTCCTAGGATTTGCACACATGTAATATGCCCTTGTATTCTTCATCAGAATGGTCACAATATCTATGTAGTTATGGTGAAAAAAAAATAGGGATTAATGCCAGCCTCTTCCATAGATGTCAGGTCGAAGAGGATGAAATCATTCATATCATACTATATTGCATAGATGATCAATCAGTCAAGACACCAAGACACAAATGAACCACTTTCTTCTTTGATCCTGGGAATGTCAAGAGTTTCCTCAGCACATACCATCAGAGGTAAACTTGGCTTACTCACAGTAGTAGACACAATCTGTTTCAGGCTGTTAATTACTAGGTTAAATTAACCCAAATGAGTAAAAATAGGCTTCCTGGGATCTGTCTAAATGAACAGATGGTTAAAATCCTTGACAAGTTCTGGTTGTGTAATTTTTCAAAACTGGCGCTTCAATATAGTTTTAGCATGGAAGTTTTAAGTGTACCGAGCACCAGTGTAAGAAATGGCTTATTTTTAAAACCAAGAAAATTAGATCCTAGAGTATAGATGGACTCTGTTGGTTATGAAGTCAACAAAATGGCCAGCAAGAGTTAAATCCCAATTTCTATCCCTTCTCATTGAAAACAGATTATCATGTAGCCTTTACCCATCTCCAGTTTGAGTAAATGGATACAGCAAGGCAGATTCCTAGGTATCCCTGTGCAAGACAGACTCTATATATGTGGGGCAGGTGAAATAGAGGATCTGGCACATTACAAACTGGACTGATTGTTGTATGTTAAATATAAAAATCATTATTGATCCCCATTACTCGATGACATGAAGAACTGGAATGTTGAAAGCAAATTGAATTTTCTCCTACAAGGTACCAAGCTGTTCATGATGCAGCAAATTGCTATCACTGCAGTTAAGGGGGAAAGGGGTAGTAGAATCTGTCTGACATGACAAATTAGGTAATGCCTATATTTCCTAGTCTGACCAGGTGTAATAAAGTCTCTACTCTACTTCATTAGCCACTTTAAAGTATTATGTCATAAAGGTTAAAAGATTTTAATGTTATCGTTTAGAATTTAGATTTAAATTTTAATGTATGTATTTGTTTTACATTTAAATAATGTCTTGTTTTAAGATGTATGTATGTACTGCTGTTACCCATAGCATATTAGAAACTGTCTGTAAACTTATTCAATAAACTACTCACTCTATTTACTTATTTACATTTGATGCCACTTGCCCCACACAGTTGCCCAGAGCCTCTGTTTTGAAGGGCGTGAATGACAAATGAATCTAGATCATAGTTTAATTTTCAAAGCTATTTCACCATACCATTGTATCCAGGTATACAGTACATTTTGGGAATCACAGTACTGATTGCAGCATTTGTCAATATTTTGTTTTCCCAGGAAGATCAAAGTGATGTCTCAAACCTCTTGATGTCTCAAACCTCTTGATGTTTCTAAACAATGTATCCAAAATAGAAGAGGTAGCATTTAGGACTCAAATGAGAGAGAAAAAGCATCAAACCATGATTAAAAAACAAAACAAAACTGGACCAACCTATTTTTCAGAAGTTCACTGAAAGCTATAGATAGTGTTTTTGCTCTTTTTTACAAGTCAGGTGCATCTGTGAAGTCAAGAACCAGTTTCTTTTTTTAAAAAATCCTACTTTGTCCATGTGCTAGTTTATCATCACCTCCTATTCCCTCATTTAATTCTAACAACCTTGTTAATCTGTAGATGAACAGGTAGATTGCTTGCTTATGTCATTTCAGTTCTTCACATTGCCAGTGAAAAAATGGTTACTGGTTCAGTCATTCTTTTATATTTCCATTTCCTCAGCACTTACAGCTCCTGCTTCCTCCTTTTTTACAAGCAAATTGCTTACCCTGCTGAATTACACCTTTTTACTTATCTCCCAACCCCATTTAATGTCTAGAAAGAAGCAAAATGC
This sequence comes from Liasis olivaceus, assembly GCA_030867105.1. NCBI lineage: Eukaryota > Metazoa > Chordata > Lepidosauria > Squamata > Pythonidae > Liasis > Liasis olivaceus. The sequence continues at coordinate 55,625,185 of CM061351.1, read as the reverse complement.
AGATGCCCTGTGTTTTGGCAGGATGCCCACTACTTTCTCAGGTGTTCAGATTTGTGACAATCTACTCCTACTTGCTTCAAGAGGGATTACAACTTAATACCAGGTGGACATGTTTTGTAGACAAGGAGGTTCATTATCATTTATCCTTGTGAAAAGCAATTGTTCAAGGTTAAATAGGAACTGAAGTCTGGCAGTGGAACCCCTTTCTCTCTTTAATCATCTTCTTTCTGTAATCTTTTCTTGTTTAGTACACCAAAATACTGGATGGTGTTTAATTTTAATTAGGTGAGTGCTTCTGAATTTTGCAGGATCTAGGCATCACATTATATAGTATTATCTCTCAAAAGAACATCAAGGCTCATTGCTAAAGGAGGGTCTAAGGGCAGGAATGCTGAGAGCGAAGTTGCTATCTCCCCTCCCTGCCCCCTCCCCCCAGCCACAGCAGCCTTGTTTCTCAACCCCTTGTAATACAAAGTACGATTTATTGTGCACTCTTCTATCACATTGGAGGGCAGGGAATTATTTACCATCAGTATCTTGGAAGCCATTATTTATGCATGAATATGGTTTTCTTATTGTATTTTAATTAATATTGTTTTACTGTAAACTGCCCAGAGTCGCTCTTAAGTGAGATGGGTGGTGACTAAATTTGAAATATAAATAAATAAATAATTTTGCATCGGAACACGGGGTGAGTAGAATGGAATAGAATGGGTAAGGAGTGGGATAATGCTATACAGTGTTGCAACAGCCTGCAATATTCATTTCTACTCATAAGCATATCCATAAGAAGATCTTTTGGAAATGAAAAATTATATCAGGAGCAAAAAGGAAGTGCAGAGATAATTTAATACATTTTGCACCACACTGAAGTGAATGGGTGTAGATGAAAAAAACCTCTAACTCTTATGGATGACTTAGCAGTTTGGATACTAAATGTCTATATTTGAATAAGGAGAAGAGGGAAAAATAGACATATTGCATGCTACATGCGTAAAGGAATGCTAAATTTTCCCTTTATGTATCTATTCAGAAATACATCCTACTGAGTTCAATGGGATTTATTCACAGCCAGGGTATACAGAATTGAGGCTATTTTACAAAGTACAACCAATGGTGAAAGTGAATAAAGGTTTATTAATTGTCTAAAGTTTTTCCTATAAATGAAAATAGGTATTTGACTTGACTCTGAATTTGTACTACTGTTCTATCTACCTGTCAATCACAATCTAAGAAATAATTCAGGTGAGCTTCTATGTGAGTTGCTTTATTTAATTTATGACTTGTCTTTCTGATCAAGTAAGTATGCAAAGCAGGTGGTGGGAAAGTATTGCATCTGGGTTCCCATCTCAGCAAACATGCTTCTCTTGCTTTTAGGCTTACCTGATACTTGTGAACCAAACTCTTGGGTAAATCTAAAATGAATAGGGTTTCCAATTCCATCAGGAAATTTAGAAAGGTTCTGCTGAGTCTGAATAGAAAAATAGTAAAATGTGGGTCAGAGCAACAGTGGAGTTCCCTAGATCATGACAATTACCTAAAATTACTTTTCAACACATTGTGGTTGTACTTAGAATTATATGAAGAATTTCAAGGCATTCCAAATGTCATTCCACGTCAAAGTGATGCTGGAGGAAGGACATTTGACTTATAAGTCATCCCAAATGAGTGAAGCCTTTACTACAGGGCAACCTATTTGCTCCAGGAAGCTAAAGGGATGAAGACATCCCATTAGAATTTAGCTTTCGCAAACATGAAGTTCTTGCAGATGGATCTATTTTCCAAAGTGTCATACTGTACATCATATATTCCCAAAGCATCTGTTCCACAAACAAATTGGCAGAAGCTTGTCTCCTTGATGACAATGCATTCTGTGGAGCAGATGATATATGAAATAGTCTTGTCTTTTTATACACTATATGTGAAGGGTTTTTTATTGCTATAATAAGGACAAACCTGTTGGGGAGTTAGCACAATTTTTGTGCCACATGTATCATTTTCTTTGCAAATTATTCCCATAAAGCATCTCACTAATTGCTTATATATTAACCTTTCACTGTGGTTGGATGAAGAAATAGAAGCTTCATGTGACACAGATAACTTATCCTCCACAAACAAACAAAGAGTGGCTTAGAATTATGTATAAAGTTAGTTCACATTTTGTTAGTTTTAAATGTACACGTGAATCTGACTCAAGGGTATAAAGGAGCAGGAGCACTTCATATCTTTTAAAATTTCAAAATGACTTATGTAAGAGGCCTCACTAATTAGCACCATTTACTTATTCTTGTTTGTTTGCTAGTTTGGTGTAAAATACACAATTTGTGATTACCCAGCTAATAAGCTAAGGCAGCTCATAAGCTAATGGAAATGGACCAGTGGCTGGAGAAATGTTCTGTGTTCAGGAGTTGCTTGAACTTATGCTACAACATGGGCAATTGTGGACTATAGAGTTATGTGACTGTAACATTAGCCCCAGAGAAAGGGACACTAAAACACAGACTGGAGAAGGTAGGCATCCTCTGAAATTAATGAGGCATTAATTACCAAGTTTTCAGTGGGATATAGAGGTGATTAATGCTAGCACATTCAATACTTGATGGCTGTATCAATAAATGACACGTCTTCATGTATGCTATTGTAGCCAGAGTTTTAGCAATATCAGGCCATACACTAGAGATAAGCTTCACATCATCTGTAATACAATGCTTTTCAATGGAGTTATATGCAGAGTAATTATGTAATGTTGCATATGTGACTGAAATGGAACAAAACACTGCTATCCCAATGTAAGCAGCATTTTGAAAGCATAATGTTAGAAATATACAGAAAAATCTTATTCCCAGTACAATCCCATTGAACTGGGATAAAACTTGTTAATGGAAAAAGATGTGAAGCCACCTGAATTTTTTCGAAGTATGGCACTGCTAACAAATTTGATGTGCATCTGTACTGAGATATCAAGCAAACAGAAAGCAAGAAAAGTTCCATAATCCATGTGTTCTTACGTTTGGTGGTAGGTTACTGAAATTATGAAATCATATAAATATAGCAGGGGAGGTTAAAGGACGGATATGATGGGTTGAAAACTCAGCAGCCCCTGTTCTGTCATCTCCTGGTGCAATGCACTGTTGTCCAAGGTTTTCAATAAATGCTGGGACTTCTGGTTAGAGATTTCTTAGAAATGGAAGATTCATTTGTCTTTCCAAATGTGTATTATCATAAATATCCACTTATAATTTCTAACCTGCCTATCTCCAAGAGTCTCAGGGAAGTATGTAATACATGGGATTATTTCTAAGGCTAAACATTTTAACCAGTAGATTAATTAATGAAAGCCTTTGTCAGTGCAAATTCTAATTAGTGCAGTGTAGTGTGTTAAGTTATTTTGGTTCTGTGTTGTATAAGAGGAAGTGAAAAAAAATGTTGTTTTTTTTAACTCAGTTTCTTTAGCATGGGACTCTTTCCTTAAAACAGAAAAAACTAGTAAGTTTTGATTTCTTAAATTATATGCACTATGATGCCTCAAAAGATCACCTTCACGTTTTTTAGTAATTTTATTAAAGATAACACTTTACAACAATAAAAACTAATGCAAATTTTAAAAAGAAAAATAGAAAGTGCACCTTCACTTTTAAAATAGTACCCTCAATGAACAAACATATAACAGGTTTAAAAAGCTAGTGAATAATTAACGCATAGCTTTTAATTGGTTGACATACTTAGCCATTCCATTATATTTTCACAACAAATACTTAAGGTAGCTTAGACTGAGACACCAGCTTTATGTCTTCAACAGAGCCTCATTGAATGTAGTCCAGCGTATTCCCAATGTTTATAGGATTTAGATATAGTGAGTTCACCATAGCTCTCCAATCTGCTTGCACTATAGGCACAAACTATTTCCAAAGAACTTTGATCTGACAATTCCTTCCACTCTGTTAATCAATGTGCTTTGAACATATATGAGTAGCATTATTTTTTATGAGGCTCATTCAAGATCAAAAGTACTTTCTATATTGATTTAGCCCCAATTTACAAGATGCAGAACAGAAGCAGTGCTAATGATGTGTTCCCAAATCTTGCTGCTATAACAAATTGAAGTATTTGAGAAGCTGCATACCAACTGCTGTGTTAAACTGATGTTGAAAGTTACATTAGCATCGTGGGCAGATATACCAATTCAGTGATAATTGCAGCTGAAGATACTAGTTATTTTATTTTCTTCTCCCAGTAAGAAAATCACATATGACTGTTCTGGATAAGTAACCTGAATGAATAGCAAGTTTGAAAATATTATAATGCAATCATAGGGGAGGAAATAAACCGTCAACTAACAATTTCCAGTGGGATAGTAGTCACTGTTGCTTTGTACTTGCAGTACAGCAATTCATTATAAGATCTGTATGCTACCTAGAGCTGATACCTGAGTATTCTTACTTTCCTTTTTCCTTCACCCCTCCATCCTCCTTAGATTGTAACCCATAGAACAGAGATGGTGCCTTGTTCTGGAGACATTGTTACTATCATTCTCAGAGTACTCTGGCTGAGAAGCAGGATAGAGATGCTTCAAACACCATCAAATTATGCTTTAGGTTATACTTCTTTATTTACCAGGATGAAACCAATTCCTTCAATGGGGGGACCGGGGCACAGAATGTCATGTTTGGATCTGAGAACAGAAACTGTTTTACTGCATCTTCTCTATTACCAAGATTGCTCAAAGAGTTTATAAGGCCTGGGGCAGACATGATGTTGGGAACTCAGCTTCTGTCCCTTGCATGGACCAAGGAATGCATGGGCATGCAGCAAAGAGATGGTAAGACTGATGAGCAACAAATAATAAACGTGAGACAACCTTTGCTGTATTCTGCTCTGAGCTGCACAACCTATCACTGGATTGTAGGTTATTTTAATTTGCCTATTCATGGTGACCAGCAGATTGGTGCCCAAAAATGTTATTACAGCTTAAAGGAGCTAGATGGACTGGACTGAAAAAAGTAGGGTATAGTGGCAGATAAACCAAGCCATTAAGTTGATAAAGGGAAGTCTTGCCTTATCCAATACTCTTCCTTATTGGAGAGACCTTGAGTAGAGATTTTCCTGAACATTGCCTTCTATAATGAGCCAATTGTATGGAGATTTTATGAGAAAGTCAAGTCTTCCTTAGCATACACTTAAAGTCTGTGTGTGCAATTTATCCCAGGTAATACTAGAATTAAGTTTGGAGTCATACTAGCCAAGGAAAAAAGATGAGATAGTGGTTTCCAGAGTATTATTTAACTCTAAGTGGGATTTGAGAAACATCAGTAAGAATTTCACCTTAAAACTGTGTCCTTGACTTAATGCAGTACTATTATTATTGGTTGCACAGTCAGCCAGATGTTTAGACTTGATTTGGCATTTTGATCCACATATTGAGGCAGATGTTGTTTGATGGTGTTCAAGGTATCATCGCAGGATGTAAGCTGTTCCAAGTAAAGCTGCCTTTTGCAATTGACTGGTGGTGATTTTGTTGGTGTTGATGGTCTTCAAGTGGTGCTTCTGATGATTTGGGATTGCACCCAAAGTATCTATTATTATTGATACTATCTTTGTTTTCTTTTTCCACAGTTCTATTTCTATTTGCAGGTCTTTGTATTTTGTGATATTCTCCAGTTCTTTCTCTTCTATTCTGCTATCTCCAGGTATTGCAATGTCCACTATCCAGACTTTTTTTGGATATCAACAATTGTTAAGTACCAGGCAAATGGTATTTCTTGCAGATTTTCTAATGCACCATTCTTGCTACTTTGTCATGATGTGCTTGCAGTCAGTCTGTGCAATCTTCTTGCAGCAGCTAACCAGGCGGTCCACTGTTTCTTCAGCTACTTTGCAGAGGCGGCATTTGCTGTCTGTTGCTGTCTTCTCAACTCTGCCTTTGTAGGCATTTGTTCTTAAGACTTGGTCTTATGCAGCCAGAATTAGTCCCTCTCTCTCTTTCAACTCTCCTTCTTAGCCATTGCCAGGTCTTGTTTTTATCTCCTTTGCCTGCTAGTTTTTTTGTGTACTGGCCATGTAATACTTTGCCTTGCCATGTCTCTTTTCTGTTCTTCATTTGGTCTTTCCTGTAGGCCAGTTTGGTCTCTTCAGTATTCAGTAAGCCTTCATGGTGTACTAGCTTCAGTGTATCTTCTTCACTGTCCTTCAGATATTCTTCCAATACCCTTTTTTCTTCTTCAGCTGTCTGGTGTACTTGTAACATTCCATGCCCACCTATGCTCCTTGGTAAGTAGAGTTTGTCAACATCACTGCATGGATGAAGGGCATGATCCATTGTCATTTTTTTTCCTGGTCTTCCTCTCCAGAGCTTCTAGTTCTGCTTCAATCCAGTTCACTATTCCAGCTGTGTGTTTGATTGGAATTGCCCAGGAATTAATTGCCTTGATAGTATTTCCTCCACTGAGTTTAGACTTTAACATCTTCTTCACTCTCATGATGTATTCACTACTAACCTTCTTCTTGACTTCAATGTACATGATTCTGCCAGCTTGAAGGATGCCCAGGTATTTGTAGTGACCTTCTTCATCCAGACTATTGATGTTATTTCTATAGGGCATCTTGATTCCTTCAGTTTTCAATTATTTTTGCCCTGTTGATGGTAAGAGTGGCACATTTGTCCAGTCCAAACTCCACTGCAATATCTTGGCTGCATATTTGGACAGCATTGAGCAGTGATTCTATTTCAGATGGTGTTTTTCCACAGAACTTCAGATCGTCCATGTAAAGGAGGTAGGATAGCCTGACAAATGTTTTTGATGTTTGATAGCCATGGCCTGACTTGTTCAGTATTGTTGACAGAGGAATCAATGCAATGACAAACAGTAGTGGTGATAGTGAGTCTCCTTGAAAGATTCCTGTCTATCTTTCTCTCCCAGTCTATCACCATTGATCAGCAACTGTGTCTTCCATTGTGCCATTGATCTTTGCACAAAGCTTCTGATGTTTCTACTGACTCCTGTTATTTCTAGGCACTTGATTATCCAGTCATGTGGCAAGGAGTCAAATGCCTTCTTGTAATCAATCCAAGCTACATTTAAGTTGGTCTTCCTTCTCTTGCAGTTTTCCAAAATCATCTTGTCAATTTAGAGCTGATCTTTTGTCAAAGATTTTGACAAATTTTGTCAATTTTTAAGACAGAACATAAAACATATGACTCTCATGGGTTTCACTATGTGAGATATTTTGTATTGATATTAGGGTTTGTTTGTTTTTTTTTTTTGAAGGTAATAATACATTTTGCATGTTTAAACTGCTGCATGTAACACTATGTCCACTTTTATCTTTCTATGACTTCTTTTTCCCCTTTAGGGGGCAAAATCTAAATAGCCACCTTAATTTCAACCCATGGACGTTTCAGAGCTTTCAACTACTTCCAGGGATGTTAGCAATTCTCAGTGAGTTCCTCTAGCAGGTTTTTAAAGGGTAAAGAAAGCTGGAGTAGATCAGTTGGACAACTTCTGTTTTTCTAAAAGGGAATGTCAGTATTTCTGTCCAGTTTGGCAAATATTTATTCACTAAAAAAAAGTCCTTAGGAAAAATGTTTCATCCAATATAACTTGCTAAACCAAGTGGATGTCAGGCCCCTAAATGGCCTGCTTGAACTAGATGGAATTTTTGGGAGTCACATACTGTCACTATTCACTGCAACTTTGAATATAGATCACATAGTTAAAAAAAAAAGAAACCTGAGGGTTAATGTCAGCATTTAACTATCTTAAATAGCTCCCCCCTCATTTTTTTTTCTTTTACCTTTAAATCTAATCTAGTGATTTTGAGTGTTTGGGTCCAGCTGTCATTTAATTTCCCTCTAATTCTCTGAGGCATCATGTGAAATTAAATGGCAGCAACCACCCACACTGTGTTCTTTGAAGCATTTCTGCTGCCCATCACTTCTGTGATTTAATGCTCAGCAGAAGACATTTCACTATGGACCTCTAAAATTTGGACCTAACTGTGATAAGTAGTACAATCTGTGGAATCAAAAGGCAATACTTTTTCCCCCCCCCCCCTGAAAATCAAGTCTTTACTCCTTCCTCCATGCTATTTGCTTTGGTAGAAAAGTGCCAGTTAAAAAGTAAGCATTCCATATTCTGTGTTCCTAATTCTGACTGCCTCCATTGTGACTGTTTTAAACTTCCAAAACTGTTTCTGAGTGGCCAGTCTGAGAGTTCTGTGATTTTTCAACTTTTTCATTTTATAGTTGGTATGGAAGAAGGATGAGGGGGAAGCTGAATTTGACCAAGAACTTCCAGGGGCTGGACTATGTTGGAGAGCATAATGTTCCTCTGTGGTAATTGGGGTGGGGGTTGGGGATTACTTGCAACTTTATGGTAGCCCCAAGAATATAGACAGGTAATCTCTTATTAAAATAGTGCTTTTATTAATTTGAGACAGTTTGAAATAAATAAATAGAAACATAGGAACATGAAATGTAATTTGAAAGAGACTGTTGAACATGAAAAATGTAAAATAAAAAAAGTTCAGAAAGAGTAACAACACAAAAGATGGCGAACTTTCTTCTCCTACCCCAAATCACACAAACACATACAGAGAGAGAATTCGAAAAATTCTGTGAAGATATTTTCTAGGATTGGAAAAAATAAATCTTGTATTATGATCTGAAGGGAAAAGATTTTTTTTAAAAAACAACAACTATTCACCTGCAACCCACTTTACTTTTTAGTTGGCTTCTTTTGAAAATGACCTATCAGTGGAGGAAAAGGCACCATGTGCCTGAGTCTTTGAGATTCCCACTCTGAGGACTTAATTGCAGAAAGAGTAATCGAAGAACAAGCCATTAAAGAATACTGCTTTAAAAAGCTCTCTATACTAGATTGTGGTTCAGAAGAGGAAGCACTGAAGTGTTCTTTCAGCATATGTGTTTCTCCTGTCAGGCCAAAAAGCAGAACACTCTTTTGAAGGCAGTATAATTGAGATAGATTTTAAAAACATGCTACAAATTTTTATTGAGACTGCAGAATAAATATAGCAAACACATGAAGAATATAGATTTTAAGACTTGTACATGCCAGCTGCATACGTCTACTTACAAGTAAGATTCAAAGGGTTCACTGATTCTTATATTCAGTGAGGTGTATATGGGATTGATGTCATGGACTCACAGAATCTTAGAACTTGAATGCATATTAGATATCTAGTCAAATCCCCAACAGTGGCACTGTATGAGTTAATAGTATCTTTGAAGGAATACTGTTCAGATAATTTTCATTATAATCATAGCAGATAAGAGATTTTTGCCCCCAGGTCCTCCAATTCTGATCCTTCTCTCCTCTATGTTGACAATTTAAAATATTTAAAATCAAACCTTGTGATCATGACTTATTTACACACAGTTCCACTGGTACTTTGGCCTTTAATAATGGGTCCTACCTGGTCATGGTGAAGGTAAATTCTTGCAAAATTTCAAAAGTGGAATGGAGGAAAAATAGGATGGTGGCACATTGTCTATTTGAAAAAAAAATCACAGATTGTGGAGCTGGATCATAGGCTTAGACTGGTTTGGAAATCAGTATCCCAGATATGCTGCTTAAAGTCACTCCTGGCATTTTCAAATCCTAATGGGCAGAAGCTCTCTAAAGACAGAGCTAAAGACTGGAGTTTGCCATTCAACCTTTTTAGCCAAGTTGACTTAAAATAGTCTCTGAGAACCAGTGGGACCAGACCCACAGAGGAAAAAATTAAACAAATTAAAGAGATAGTGCCAAGCTCTGGCACATATGGAAACCAAACCTGTCTCAAGCCATAAGGCAGTATTCTTGATACATCTCAGAACTGTAAGGATAGCTTTTAAAAACTTGGTTTGGACAGCTTCCAGGCTATTAAAGTTTGTAAAAGTACAAATAAAGAAGCTCTTAAATAATGTTACCAAGAAAGTCCTTGCAGGCTGCAGGAATAAAATGTACTTCCTTTAAATGGAAAAAATTCAAGATAGTTGTGTAGCTATGTTGAGCAATACTGGCCAGTAAGAGGAATGTGTGCTCCAAAATAGAGAAGCCTAGAACTGCAGCATAGGATATTTAAAGGAAGCATCTGCACTATTGGAATCCCATTAATTTCCCATTTATGCCAAATTAATTATAGTAGTATTGTGCAGCACAGCCCTTTTAGAAGGAAAAAAAAATTACAAGCTGTTCATTTAGGCAGAAGTAAGGTGATGCCCTCGGTGCCTTTCTCATTCCCATTTGGGAGACAGAAAAAATTACTACATCATCTGGGTATAACAACATTGGTATTGCATGATATGCTAACATTGGAGGGTGATGGGTGAGGACCAGAAAATGAGAAACCCTGAAATATTGAATTAATATATAAATTGAATAATAGGGAGGATGAAATATACCCTTGCCTTACCCTTCTCTGATTGGTAACAGCTCCAGAAAGATGCTCCAGGGGGGAACATCTGACTCTTAATGAGACGTTAGAATAAAGGATCTGGATAAAAAGGAACAATCTTTTATCCATTGAGGATCCCTGTAGTTTTCCCATTGACTCTTCCTTGGAATCAAATCAAAAATTAAATGGTGGAGGACCAGAGAGTGATCCAAGGTTGAATGGTCCTCTCTGAATCCCACCTGCTCCTCAGCAAAAATATTTTCACTTTGGACCCAATACAATAGTTTTAAGTAAACATATTTTGCATAGAGCTTATTTATTGTATTAAGCAAGCTAATATGTCTATAATTGGCAGGGTTGTCTATTTCCTTTATTCTTATAGAAAGGGATGACAACGGCCTGATTCCACTCAGGTGGAAAACATGCTGCGCTGTTAATATAATAAATAAAGCAGCCACACTAGGGCCCACAATCTTTATTTTCCTTTAGAACTTTGAGGGATGAAATCACCTCCAGCAGCTTTCTTAGGTTTCAGTTGTGAGATGAGATCCTTAACCTTGGCTATAGACACAGGCAGCCACTTGAGAGGTACCTTACAATGAGGGATTACCAGTGGTTTATTTAATAGTCCTAAGGTAAAGATGCTCTGAAAAGTGATTCTCTCAAATATATGCAGGTGTTGGGCAGCTGGGGCCTGAGCGTTGTCTGCTGATAAGAGAGCAGTTAACTAGGTGCCACCAACAGGCAGGGTTCTTAAGCTTAACTGTTGCAATTAATCTCCCCCAATCTTCTCTCACACTTACTGTTTCTTAGATTTTCAAAGATATTTATAGATCTCCTGATGTCCTCTGAGTGATTTAAAGGAACCTAATGACTTGTCAAATATATACATATATATATATATATATATATATGTATGTATGTATGTATGTATGTATATACTGTATATACACACTATACATATACAGTGGATATATATATCCACTGTATATATATATATATATATGTATATATATATGTATGTATGTATGTATTTGACAACTCATTAGGCTCCTTTAAAATAGCGGCTGGATAGCGTAGTGGTTAGAACACCGCCTTTGATGCAGGAGACCGGGGTTCAAATCCCGGCTGGTACCTCCCTTACCAGTAGGGGTCCTTGGGCAAAGACCCCCTAATGCTTCACCTGCCTACCTCAAAAATATGAGAGTGACACGAACTAAGAGAGTCATGCCGGCTCAGACGTCGCCCGGATTAACAAGGTCCGCGTCAGATGTTGGGGAACCAGGACAATCTGATGTTAAGTGGGCTACTGGAACAAACCATACATGGATGAGACAAGAGAACTTGGATTGATGAAATGCTACTACAACAGCAGACCTAATGAGAGGGGATATATGAAACGTATGAGGGAACTATGGATAGACAGAAGGCCTACATCCACACTAACTGAGAAACAACTAGTTACCCAGCGCTTCAACATAGTGAAGAGGAAGCTGCTCTCACAACTTGAGATAGACCAACTCCACATTACAACCCGGACTCAAGCAGACCTGAAAGAACATGCAGATGTGCAGCCAACACCTGAAGCTGGAATGTCACTGCCACCCCTTCCATTACAGAGCACAGCAGCTGATATGAGGCATAAGATCATGGATAAACTAGCTACAGTCAACCCTCGAGTCCGATTACCAAGGCTCAGTGGAGAAGTACCATCAGATAGTATGCTAGAAGATGCCAACAGAGCCCTCCAGACAATCCCTACTACCACCATAACTGAAACCAATGAATTGGTATATGCTACAGCCGCTGTAATCCTGGAAATGCTTGGCTACATGATCAAGAAGAACAGCAGTACATACCCACCCTGGAAAATGAGATTGGAGGCTAAGATCAAGGCAACTCGGGGAGAAGTCAGTCAGCTGGTGGAACTACAGAAGTGTGTGGAGATTAAGGATAAGACTCGGCTACTGAAAAAATACATGGGCCTGACTCCATCTGAAGCCCTAGAGACTGCTAAACAAAGGCTCACAGCACTGGCTACCAGGCTAAGGAGATACACTAGAGAAGCAGAGGCCAAGAAGATAAATGCCCTGTTCTCCAAAGAACCATCCAAAGTGTACTCCCAACTGCAGTGCAACCACAGAGTAGCAGCTGAGCCATCAGCAGCGGAAACTGAACAGTACTGGAAGAACATATGGGAGAAAGAGAAGACACATAACACCAGTGCAAAGTGGCTGCAGGACCTGAAAGCAGACCACAGCAATCTCCCAGAACAGGAACCAGTCACCATCACAGTAGCAGACATCCAACAGCAGGTCAAGAACATGAAAAGCTGGACAGCACCTGGCCCGGACATGATCCACACCTACTGGCTAAAGAAACTAACAGCAGTGCATGAATGCCAAGCAGCACAGATGAACCAACTGCTAGCAGCAGGCTCCCACCCAGACTGGCTAACACAAGGAAGGACAGTGCTGATCATGAAAGACCCTCACAAAGGAACAGCACCATCCAACTACCGGCCAATAACCTGCCTCCCCACAACATGGAAAGTTCTATCAGGCATCATAGCTGCCAAGCTACAGGACCATACGGGCCAGTACATGAGCACAGCTCAGAATGGTATTGGGAACAACACCAGAGGCTCAAAACACCAGTTACTCATAGATAGGGCAGTCGCCCAAGACTCAAGGTCTAGGCAGACCAATCTGAGCACAGCCTGGATTGACTACAGGAAAGCCTATGACTCAATGCCGCACACCTGGATCTGTGAATGCCTGGCACTATACAAAGTCAACAGGACACTAAGGACCTTCCTCAAGCACTCAGTGGGACTGTGGAAGACAACACTGGAAGTGAACTCAAGACATCTCGCACAAGTGGCCATCAAATGCGGCATATACCAAGGTGATGCACTGTCCCCACTGCTGTTCTGCATAGGCTTAAACCCCCTCAGCCAGATAATCACAAGGTCTGGATATGGGTACAAGTTCAAGAGTGGAGTCACCATCAGCCACCTCCTCTACATGGATGACATCAAGCTGTATGCTAAGAGTAAATGAGACATTGACTCACTGATCCACCTGACATGGATCTACAGTGAGGACATTGGGATGTCATTCGGACTGGAGAAGTGTGGCAGGATGATAGTAAAGAGAGGGAAGGTAGTTAAGACCGATGGAGTGGAACTACCAGTGGGCCACATAGCAGACGTAGAGACCAGCTATAAATACCTTGGTGTCCCACAGTCACATGGGAACCATGAGGAGGAGGCAAGAAAGACAGCAACATCGAAGTACCACCAAAGGATAAGACAGGTCCTGAAAAGCCAGCTCAATGGGAAGAACAAGATCCATGCCATCAACATGTATGCCCTGCCAGTCATCAGATACCCTGCTGGTATAGTGAGCTGGCCAAGGAAGACATGGAGGCTGCTGATGTGAAGACCTGGAAGCTCCTCACAATGTATGGAGGTTTCCACCCCAAATCCAATACCCAGAGACTGTACACCAGGAGCAAAGAGGGCGGGCGGGGCCTGATGAGTGTCAAAGCCACTGTCCTGGACAAAACCCGAAGTATCCAAGAGTACATCAGTAAGATGGCACCCAAAGATGAGCTGATGAAAGAATGCCTCAGGCAGCAGCAGACAAGGCAGGAGGTTCAAGCAGAGGAAGTGCCATGGCAAGACAAGCCCCTGCATGGGATGTACCATCGACAGATAGCTGAGGTGGCTGACATTGGGAAATCCTATCAGTGGCTGGAAAGGGCCGGACTAAAAGACAGCACTGAGGCACTGATCATAGCAGCACAAGAACAGGCACTAAGCACCAGATCCATAGAAGCAGGGGTCTACCACACTAGACAGGATCCAAGGTGCAGATTGTGCAAAGAGGCTTCAGAGACAGTCCAACACATAGTGGCAGGGTGTAAGATGCAGGCAGGAACAGCATACACTGAACGGCACAACCAAGTAGCTGGCATTGTGTACAGGAACATCTGCACAGCATATGGGCTAGACCCCCCGAAGTCCAGATGGGAGATTCCACAGAAGGTCATGGAAAATAACAGGGCTAAGATCCTGTGGGACTTCCAGATCCAGATGGAGAGGCAGGTACTGGCTAATCAACCAGACATCGTGGTAGTAGACAAAGACCAGAAGACAGCGGTAGTGATAGATGTAGCAGTGCCAAGTGACAGCAACATCAGGAAGAAGGAGCATGAGAAGCTGGAGAAGTACCAGGGCCTGAAGGAGGAAATCGAGAGGATGTGGAAAGTAAAGGCCAAAGTGGTCCCAGTGGTGGTAGGAGCACTCGGGGCCATGACTCCTAAGCTGGGAGAGTGGCTCAAACAGATTCCAGGAACAACATCAGAGCTCTCTGTGCAGAAGAGTGCAGTGCTAGGAACAGCTAAGATACTGCGCAGAACCCTCAAACTCCCAGGCCTCTGCTAGAGGACCCGAGATTGAGGAAGACACATACCACCCATAGGGGTGAGAGGGAAAATACTGTATATACTGTATATACTGTATATACTGTATATACTGCAGTGAGAAGGGACATTTTTGCTTTATAACAATGTATCAAACTGAGGATTGGATCTCATATGAAAGGGGCTAGAATAAACTGATAGGGATCTAGATAGTAGGGCCTGGAGAATATGGATGATAGACTGGTAATGTAACAATACGTGTTCAGCAGCATCAGCTAAACTAATTTGGGAACAAAATTGGAGTTTTGAATTCAACAGAACAGTCCCCCCCACCCCCCTGGAAGACCATTTATTCTGAATGTACCATCTTATTTTGTCCCCAAGGGGGCAATGAGCTACACCTAGAGATTTAAGTCTTACTTTAGGATTCAGCTGGCAGATTAATTGGAAATGGTCACTATCAGGGTGGTTTCTGATACAAAAATAGTTATTAAATGGACATAAATATGTGAACTATAATATAATTGACCACACTGGCTTATTTCATTATAAGGAACAATGAACAGTGAAGTTCCTTTGTGATGATTCCTATCTGATCTTGAAAAAACTAAGGAAATTAGTTCATGGATAGGAGCCCAACACAAAAGCCCAACAGTGTGGGAGTCTACTGGGAAGTCAAACAAAACAGAACAACTCCCCCCCTTCAAAAAACAAACAAACAAACAAACCAGAAGATGACATGCTCTTGCCCAGAAAACAACATGAACATGAACATATAGTTACCAGCAGCTGAGTTTCAGAAGACATTTTATCTTCATTCACGAAAATGGCTTTGATCTATCAGAGAGTAAAGAGGTTTGCTTATTTTTTCTTCCCTTATTCCCCCCCCCCCCCCGGCCCAAAGCAACTTTTCCTTGAGCATGCAAACTGTGTCAAAGATTGGATGGAAGACAAACACTGTTTCCACCACATTTGCACTCATGGAAGGGTCCCACTGGATCCAGCCTAAGGAATACTGAGTTGGATGCCTTAAGAAAATAGAGCACTAATGGCCCAGAAAGCCTGCACATAATTTGGCAGCTATGATGCTTCTAGTGTTAGGAGAAATGGCCTAGAAACATTTGAACAAGATATTCTCTTATTCCTGACTCTTAGGCCAATTTAGGTTCTTTTATCAGAGGTGCTGTGAGAGCCACTGAAAACCGGAAGACTCTCCTGACGGAATACAGAAGACCATGACTAATATGCTACATTTCTCCTTTGCATGTTGACCCCCCCAAAAAGATAAAACATAAACAGGAACACACAATGTGCTTTGCTCAACATAGTTTCTGTTGATTGCTAATTAGTATTTTAATTTTGCTACTATCAAGGTAAGGCAAAAAGTGTAAAATGTTCATATACAAATATTTATTTGGCTCCTAATGTTGCCAGTCTGCTTTCCTCAGCTGCTTACGTGTGAATCTCTGAAAACTTTTTCAATTTTCTCAGATTTCTACATTTAAAGGATCAAACGTGAATTTGGAGGGTTTCAGCTGATTGTTTTGCATGTTTACAACTTTTATGATTGTTGTGTTATATTTCTCTACCCTGTTGATATACCTGATCCTCCTCCTACATTAATGGTCCTTTCTCTAAAAATGATTTTGCTTTTACTTGAAATGAATCAACTCTTTCAAATAAATAGCAAAAAAAAAAAAAGCCCACATTCATTTTGAGTTTTGCCTTGGGGAAAATGGCTGGCAATACAACAAACTAATATAAATCCTCCTCTTAAAAATTCTACTTGCTGCATTAAAAGCTTTTTGGCCGCTGTCAAATTTCTTCTCATTTTTCATGTAAACATCCAGAATTATATTTCATGTAACATTCTGATAGCACTTTTGTTTTAATTTTGTTTGTAATCTTTAGAAAGGTTCATTTAAGAAATTTATTTTGATACTGGCAAGTTATTACTTGATTTTTCAGAGCATGGAAATCTTCAGTGATATTTTTTGACATTTGTAGCAAATGTACTCAAGCATATATCTGTGCTATCAAATTTCAGGAAATGTTATAAAATACAAAAGGAAGAAAATTCACATTTATTTCCATATTTGCATTTCCCTAACATATAGATTTTAGCAGATTTTTGAGCTGAAAATGAACAGTAAAATGGATATAAAATCGTATTTTGATTTCAGTAGCATAGAAAGTAGAAAATAGATGAATTTAAACAATGCAAAAAAAAAAAAAAAAATCTCCTGAAGTCCTAAATTATTGTATTTTCTATTGGCCTTCATGCCGTAATCTTAATAGAAATACAGTACATAACATTAAAGCATGAGCTTTCAGAACCAAACTGTCCCAAGTAAACTTTGCAGTAGCAAGATATACAGGTGAAACTTGAAAAATTAGAATATCGTGCAAATGTTCATTTATGTCAGTATGGCAACTCAAAAGGTGAAACCAATATATGAGATAGACGCATTACATGCAAAGCGAGATATGTCAAGCCTTACTTTGGTATAATTGTGATGATTATGGCGTACAGCTTATGAAAACCCCAAATTCACAATCTCAGAAAATTAGAATAGTGTGAAAAGGTTCAATATTCTAGGCTCAAAGTGTCCCACTCTAAGCAGCTAATGAATCCATAACACCTGCAAAGGGTTCCTGAGCCTTGAAATGGTCCCTCAGGCTGGTTCAGTAGGAATCACAAGCATGGGAAAGACTGCTGACCTGACAGTTGTGCAGAAAACCATCACTGACACCCTCCATAAGGAGGGAAAGCCCCAAAAGGTAATTGCAGAAGAAGTTGGATGTTCCCAAAGTGCTGTATCAAAGCACATCAATAGAAGGTTATGTGGAAGGGAAAAGTGTGGTAGAAAAAGGTGCACAAGCAGCAGGGATGACCGCAGCCTGGAGAGGATTGTCAGGAAAAGCCCATTCAAAAGTGTTGGGGACTTTCACAAGGAGTGGAGTGAGGCTGGAGTTAGTGGATCAAGAGCCACCACACACAGACGGATCCTGGACATGGGCTTCAAATGTCGTATTCCTCTTGTCAAGCCGCTCCTGAACAACAAACAACGTCAGAAGCGTCTTACCTGGGCTACAGAAAAAAGGAACTGTTCTGTTGCCCAGTGGTCCAAAGTCCTCTTTTCTGATGAGAGCAACTTTTGCATCTCATTTGGGAACCAAGGACCCAGAGTCTGGAGGAAGAATGGAGAGGCACACAATGCACGATGCTTGAAGTCCAGTGCAAAGTTTCCACAGTCTGTGTTGATTTGGGGAGCCATGTCATCTGCTGGTGTTGGTCCACTGTGCTTCATTAAGTCCAGGGTCAACGCAGCTGTCTACCAGGAGATTTTGGAGCACTTCATGCTTCCTTCCGCAGACAAGCTTTATGGGGATGCTGACTTCATTTTCCAGCAGGACCTGGCACCTGCCCACACTGCCAAAAGTACCAAAACCTGTTTCAATGACCATGGGATTACCGTGCTTGATTGGCCAGCAAACTCGCCTGACCTGAACCCCATAGAGAATCTATGGGGCATTGCCAAGAGAAAGATGAGGGACATGAGACCGAACAATGCAGCGGAGCTGAAGGCCGCTATTGAAGCATCCTGGTCTTCCGTAACACCTCAGCAGTGCCACAGGCTGATAGCATCCATGCCACGCCGCATTGCAGCAGTCATTGCCGCAAAAGGGGCCCAAACCAAGTACTGAGTACATATGCATGCTTATACTTTGCAGAGGTCCGATATTGTTCTATTTCCAATCCTTGTGTTATTGATATCATGTAATATTCTAATTTTCTGAGATTGTGAATTTGGGGTTTTCATAAGCTGTACGGCATAATCATCACAATTATACCAAAGTAAGGCTTGACATATCTCGCTTTGCATGTAATGCGTCTATCTCATATATTGGTTTCACCTTTTGAGTTGCCATACTGACATAAATAAACATTTGCACGATATTCTAATTTTTCGAGTTTCACCTGTAAATTTAAGTCAAAATTTTATCAAGTAAAAATTGAATGACTTCTACCTTCTTTTAAAATTCATTGGCATTTGTTATATTGCTTACAAGGATGCCAGTAACACCTTCAAGTGCTGCATATATTTCTCATTTCCACTTGCAAAAGAAAATGTGCAGAAAAAACTTATAACTGTCTTACTTTCAGACTCACTTTCTGTCATCCATACTGTTGAAGAAAGACATCATGTACTCATACATTAACATGTTAGCACATCCAGTCCTCAGATGTTTGGTATGAATATAGTGTTATGTTCTATTAGCATTTTTGTGGTCCTCATTTTCAGTATCTGTTGGAGGTGAAAATTAGAAGCTTGGAGGTGGAAATCAAAGCCTTACTGAATGAAAGAATTTGGGTCCTCCAGATTACCAAGTGCTACAGATCAGTGATGCGTGGATACTGAAAAATAGCTTGCTGCCTTCTAATGAAATTCTAAGTTGGGAATGTCTTTTTCTCAATGGAAAAAAATGATTCCCCCAAAATTTTTGTTCCCCCAAATCCTCTATACAATTCCTTCTGTATTAAAAAATTTACTGTGCCCTTATATTTATGTACTCTTCTCCAAATACAATGAATAACAAGTACTTGAGTTGTTATCTGATACACATGGTACCACCCTTGCTGATTAAGACCTTGACTTCCATGAAATTGGCTGAACATATACAAAATTGCAGCCACAAAGAAGCCCTGTGAACAAGAGGTTTTGTCACACTTTTTGCTGAATGAGCAAGATTACAGATGGGACATGGTTTTGCATATTTTCAGAGATCTGTGCACTTTCTTTCATTTTTCACCAAATTTTCAGTGTACAGTTGGTGAGATTTAACTAAAAGGGCTAAACAGACTCTCCAAAGATCAAGCACCTAAATTTTAAAGCTTGAGTTCAATAAAAAACACTGAAAAAACATGGTGAAATGTTTCTTTGCAAATTGTTATTTAAAAGTAGCATTCACCAAGTTTTGTAAATATTGTTTTCCTAGTACAAAAATATATGAATGAATAATAACAACATCAACAACAGATTGGTACTAGTAGCCAATTGCCAATATGATTATATTTGAATTGATAGATGGGGAAATAATAAATGACCATTTTAGGTATCTCCAGATATATCATTTCCAGAATATAGCAAAAACTTTTTTTAGATTATATAAATAACAATGCTTTTGTAAGCCACCAAATTGTTACCCTTGTGGCCAGTCCCCATTCATGTTCCCATTCACTACCAGACGGTTTGGCTTCTTTCTTATCAGCACATAAAAGTAGAGCTGGGGCAGGGACAAAAGACTATGCCTTCTGTTGATCCCTTGTGATTTCTTGTATTACACATTACAATAGCATGCAGAAACCAAGTATGTCCAAGCTGTAAAAAACTGGTAAGCAACTTGAAATTTGTAAGACATACAGGTGAAACTCGAAAAATTAGAATATCATGCAAATGTTCATTTATGTCAGTATGGCAACTCAAAAGGTGAAACCAATATATGAGATAGACGCATTACATGCAAAGCGAGATATGTCAAGCCTTACTTTGGTATAATTGTGATGATTATGGCGTACAGCTTATGAAAACCCCAAATTCACAATCTCAGAAAATTAGAATAATGTGAAAAGGTTCAATATTCTAGGCTCAAAGTGTCCCACTCTAATCAGCTAATGAATCCATAACACCTGCAAAGGGTTCCTGAGCCTTGAAATGGTCTCTCAGGCTGGTTCAGTAGGAATCACAAGCATGGGAAAGACTGCTGACCTGACAGTTGTGCAGAAAACCATCACTGACACCCTCCATAAGGAGGGAAAGCCCCAAAAGATAATTGCAAAAGAAGTTGGATGTTCCCAAAGTGCTGTATCAAAGCACATCAATAGAAGGTTATGTGGAAGGGAAAAGTGTGGTAGAAAAAGGTGCACAAGCAGCAGGGATGACCACAGCCTGGAGAGGATTGTCAGAAAAAGGCCATTCAAAAGTGTTGGGGACTTTCACAAGGAGTGGACTGAGGCTGGAGTTAGTGCATCAAGAGCCACCACACACAGACGGATCCTGGACATGGGCTTCAAAATGTCGTATTCCTCTTGTCAAGCCGCTCCTGAACAACAAACAACGTCAGAAGCGTCTTACCCAGGCTACAGAAAAAAAGAAGTGGTCTGTTGCCCAGTGGTCCAAAGTCCTCTTTTCTGATGAGAGCAACTTTTGCATCTCATTTGGGAACCAAGGACCCAGAGTCTGGAGGAAGAATGGAGAGGCACACAATGCACGATGCTTGAAGTCCAGTGTGAAGTTTCCACAGTCTGTGTTGATTTGGGAAGCCATGTCATCTGCTGGTGTTGGTCCACTGTGCTGCATTAAGTCCAGGGTCAACGCAGCCGTCTACCAGGAGATTTTGGAGCACTTCATGCTTCCTTCCGCAGACAAGCTTTATGGGGATGCTGACTTCATTTTCCAGCAGGACCTGGCACCTGCCCACACTGCCAAAAGTACCAAAACCTGGTTCAGTGACCATGGGATTACTGTGCTTGATTGGCCAGCAAACTTGCCTGACCTGAACCCCACAGAGAATCTATGGGGCATTGCCAAGAGAAAGATGAGGGACATGAGACCGAATAATGCAGCGGAGCTGAAGGCCGCTATTGAAGCATCCTGGTCTTCCATAACACCTCAGCAGTGCTACAGGCTGATAGCATCCATGCCACGCCGCATTGCGGCAGTCATTGCTGCAAAAGAGGCCCAAACCAAGTCCTGAGTACATATGCATGCTTTTACTTTGCAGAGGTCCGATATTGTTCTATTTCCAATCCTTGTGTTATTGATGTCATGTAATATTCTAATTTTCTGAGGTTGTGAATTTGGGGTTTTCATAAGCTGTATGCCATAATCATCACAATTATACCAAAGTAAGGCTTGACATATCTCGCTTTGCATGTAATGCGTCTATCTCATATATTGGTTTCACCTTTTGAGTTGCCATACTGACATAAATGAACATTTGCACGATATTCTAATTTTTTGAGTTTCACCTGTAGCCTTTGGTCCTAGAACCTCTTAAGTATTTTCACTTAAAACCAATGCACATCTATTAATATTTTTCTGGAATGGAAATTAACAGCACTTATTACAGGTTTTTAATTAGAATCTGGATACCAGTTTAAGTGGGATTTTGTAGCAACAGATTCCCTGCATCAACAGACTGCTTAACTGTTAAGGCACTACAAGATTCTGTTGTTCTAAATTTAACTGAGAGTTATGTCAGCTTTTTCAAACAGTACAAAATCCTACTGTTTGAAGTTTCAAGTAAATTCCATTAATAATTATTTATTTAATACATTTATATACCACATTCATATGCTGAAGAATATCAAGGTGATTAATGACAATGATGATTTATTTATTTAAATGTATTGGCTGCCCAACTCCAGTGCACTCTAAAAACGATAAAAAATAACAATAAAATATCTAATAAAAATAATACTTGGGGCAATATAAACCAACAGTATAGAACATATTTTAATAAAACATATTCATTAAAAATGAGGGAAGAAAGAGAAAGAACAAAAATCATTCTGCAGTATTTTTAGCAGGAAGATAATATTCTAGGTCCTTCCCAAATTAAGGGGGTATAAAACATCACTGAAGAATTTTCCTAATCCTTTGAAAATTACTTTTTAAGGCTTCCATAATAAACTGCACTAATTTTCTTAGATGCAGAGAAAGCTTTTGACAACTTAAATTGGCCCTTTTTATTTAAAGTTTTGGAAGATATGAACTTTGGAGAGAATTTTGTAAAATCTGTAAAATTGATTTATACTTCACAGAGAGCACATTATTGTTAATGGAGATCTAACAAAACCTTGTGAAATATGAAAAGGAACAAGACAAGTTTGCCTATTACCTCCTCTTCTTTTCTTTTCGTTCTTGAAGTTTTGAATAGATCTCTATTCAAAACTTCAAGAACCAAAATAAACAAGATGAGAGAATAATGGATGTAAAAATTAAAAAAGAGACAAGTTGCGAGCTTTTGCAGAAGATCTGGTGCTGGTTTTGGAAGATCCTTTAAGGGGGATTGAATTACTAATGGGAAAATTAAAAACGTGGTGCATTAGCTGGTTTTAAGATTAATAAACAGAAGACAAAGATGCTAACAAAGATTATGAAGACACAAGACCCAGCAGAATTGATGAACAAAATGGGTTTCAAGATTGAGAAAAAGGTAAAATAATTGGGTGTTACTCTGACAAATATGAACTCTATATTATTTCAAAATAATTATTTTAAGACATGGAATGAAGTTTAAAAAGATATGTTAAGATGGGACAAATTTCTGTGATTAAGAGGAATGTTTTGCCTAGAATGTTATTTTTGTTTCAAACAATACCTGTTTTGACAATGGATGTACCAATTAAACAGTGGCAGAATGATATATCTAAATTTGTGTGGCAGGGGAAAAAAAATCTTAAGTCAAATATAAGGTGTTATGAGATGCTAAAGAAAGAGGAGGTTTGGGTTTACCTGATTTGAAACTATACTTTGCAGCTTGCTGCTTAGTTTGGATGAAAGAGTGGGCGATGCTGAGAAATAGCAGATTATTGGCGCTAAAAGTTCATTATTTGAGGTTTGGGTGGCATGGTTATTTATGGTATGATAAAGTAAAGTTAATGTTGACTTTAAAAAACATTTTGTTAGATGGGCCATATTGAGAATATGGAATAGATATAAATCCAGATTGTGTCTGAAAATACCTCAGTGGCTCTCACCACAAGAAGCATATTACAGAAGAGCAATTATAACTAAACATAAATGGTTAGCTTATGGTGATATATTAGAACTTTCCCAAGGAGAATTCAAAATGAAATCAAGAGATGAATTGACATTAGAAGGATACATGTGTCAATGATTTTTCTATGTACAATTATTGGAAATATTTAAAATAGATAAAAGGACTTTTGGTTTTGAATATTGTAAGACTGAATTTGAAACAGAATTATGTACAAATGATAAACATGTTATGTCTAAAATGTGTAAACTTTTATTGAGATTTAAAACTGAAGAAGAAGTGAAAGAATGTATGATAAAATTGTCCAAAAATTTTGGTTATAACATAAAAATGGAACAATGGGAGAATATTTGGGTGAAAGGACTGAAATTTACATTATGTTATAATCTTATAGAGAATTTTTATAAAATGATGTATTACTGGTATTTGTCACCAGAAAAATTCTTTAATTTTTTCTTCGAAAATAGGTACTTCGAATCTATGTTGGAAATGTGAACAAGAAGGGATTTTTTATCATGCTTGGTGGACATGTAAAAAAGCTAAAAAAATTTGGATCCAAATACATACATACATACATTAATTCAGAAGATTTTAAAGAGTAATATACAACTGAAGCCAGGGATGTTTCTTCTGGGACTGATTGGCAAAGAGTTGGAAAAAACTCATGGAACTTTGTTTTTATATATGATTACAGCAGCGAGGGTTTTATATGCACAGTGGAAAGATTTTACATTACCTACAATGGAAGAATGGATTGTGAAGTTGATAGAACTGACTGAGATGGTGAAACTGACAGCTTTGATTAGAGAAAAGACATAAAGTAATCTTAATGTTAATTGGAAGCCTTTTTTGGACTTTTTGTAAAGGAAAAAAAGAAATAATGATATATGGGTTTGATGATTAGAAAATATTAGATGATAGAAAAAAATGAAAGTTATGTTGTAACCCTAGAGTAAGAGTTCAGTTTAAATTTATACCTATAACTCTTGTAAAACAAAATCAGCAGTAATTTCTTTATATTTTTTTCTTTCTTTTCTTTCTTCACTCTTGGCTTTGTTGTCTCTTTATTTTATTTCTTTCCTTAATCTTAAGTATTAGTTCTTGTTAGTTTTCATCTTTCTTGTTTAAAACTTTATTAAAGTTATTACAAAAAAAAGAAAGAAAAAAAGAAATTATTTTTTTCTACCTTTCTGAGCCCAAAATGATTTATTTAAGGAAACACAGAAAAGGAAACACTGACTTTTGCTTGGTGGAATTTAACAACTGCTGGGAATATACAGATAAACACACCTTCTAATATCAAACTCAGGGACTAAAGGACATGAAATGGGAACCAAAACAAAGCCATTGAGGAGAAAAGGGGAAGTATAATTTAAGGGGAACCCTGAAGTTTGTAGACAGAGGTTTCTCATAAAGCAGAAACTCTGTATGCTAAATCTACTTCTTTGCTCATAAAGAACAGATAAGTGTTCACTAACTCTTACGAAAGAAAAGCTGCATTATTGTAGCTAATGATTTTTCCTGTTATGGAAGCTCCTCATCCCCAGTTTATAAATGAAATGGCATGGAAAGCCAGGCTGCTACCTATTCCTATGCACATTTCTCCCCTGAGACTGTTTTTTCCCTCTCTGTTTTAAACAGGGCAATTTTTATATATAATTCCAGTTTGACATTCATGACAGCCTTTGTGTGTACTTGTGCAAGAGAGGAAGAGTAGGAGGCATAAGGTAATGGAAACAGACTCTGCTTTAGAGAGCTGGAAACACAATGTTCTTCTAACATGTCTTAAAATTTATTATCTGAAACCATTGTTCAAGAAATGATATTTTGTGTCACTTTTCTAATAATGGTCTAATGGCATACATTTCAGGTTATAAAAATCAATATGACATAAACAATAATAGCCAAGAGAAACCATGGAATGCTTCTAGTGGGGCCTCCTGACAATAAACAATTCAGCTCTATAAAGAGAGATTGCAGGCTGGTGGAGGAAATGACCCGAAATAACAACAGTGTCTAGTGGGTCAAGACAACGTTCATTTTTTATATATATAAAATAGGAAAAAAAGGGTGATGGTTTGCAAAAACAGTTCAATCAACAGAATGATGGAGACTGGCAAGACAACAAACATTCATCTGAATAGACATATATAACCTAAACTTATTAGTTAATTTGTTCATAGCATGCTGCTAACAACTTGTAGTAGTTAAGAGACCAACTTGACAGTGAATCTTTGGTCTTTTATTTCTATCATTGTTAAGCTTTTCCCTTAAATCTGTGTTTGATGTCATTTCAGGATAAGTGGGAATGGGATGCAAATACATCAGCCTGTATTGCCATCCTACCTGGAGAGAAAGAATGGAAGAGAAAGATGGGAAATGCATCAGTCCTGCTTGTTGGAAAGTGTGGTCAAGTTTCATAGTAACATCACAGGAAAGTACCCAGTGACTACAGCAATACAATTATGGTGTTATGACAGTGTTTCATAAAATTATTAATCATGCCCTTTCAATATAGTTATCCTAGTGCTTAATTTACAGCTCTCCATTTTTATTTTATAGCTGATAGGATAGTGCAGGGCTACATATTCCGTTCCAAAAAGGTGCTTCAGAGCATGGGTATGTATGTGTGTGCCAATGTAACACCTGTCTGCAACTCTTTAAAACAACTGTGTCTTCTTTCCAACTTGCACAGCTGCCTCTGCAACTGCTGCATGATCCTGAAAAACGAAAATATTGTTTTAATGAGTTACAGACTGGTGCTGTGTTCACATCCCTATGTGCTATCTTTTGGGAATCGAATCTGAAGCACTGCACAGTGCTAATAACCAGCTTCCATTGGAACATGATTTACTAATTTGTATACAATGTGTGCATTATTGCATAAAGTTCCTTAAACATTTCATTTATATGCACATTCAATTCTTTCATTTGGGGACATTCATTGCTAATTATTCAAATTCTTAGAATGATCATGACATTGAATTTTTCCTCAATAGTTACGTTTCCATCTGTTTCTCCTCCATAATTTACTCTTCTGGTACAAAGTAATAGATACATTTTCAGTTATTGCTGTACCAACAATTAGAATTAATGTAATTAAGATGGGAATTATCCAACGAGCTATATTCAATCAACCAGTGTTTATTTCCCAGTGTTATTTTTTTAATTCATTTACTTCCATTTCCATTTTAAAAATTATTTGATCATTTCACATTAATTTGCTCCCAATAAATTAACTCAGCTGCATCAAGGGAACACAGAGCAAATTACCTCCTAGCTGTACTATGCCTTAAGAAGCCAAATTTGATTTTGTTTTTCTACTCCATATGCTCTAGAAGTATATGTTAAAAATAAAGATACCAAACAACCAAATTCAGATGCCAGGATATGTCTATACCTGCAAAGATCAGAACTGCACATAAATGGTTTTCCCTGGGACATACTATGGAAGCAAAAGTTGGACTTTAAAGAAGCAGAATAGAGAGAATATTGATGCTTTTGAACTTTGGTGTTGGTGAAGACTCCTGAGAATACCATAGATAGCCAATAAAACAAACAAATGAATCATCAAACAAATCAACCCAATCCTAAACAACCAGGGCACAATGGATCATATATTTCTACCCTACTTGGGTGTCCAGAGTCATCAGAGGGGGGTAATGTATATAGGGGCAAGAGGTACATTCACTTATTCCAGCCCAACCAGCTCTACCTTTGACCTTTTTTGCACTGAGTGGATTGATCTGGACAATTCTAAGTGGATTCGACTGAATACATTTAGTTGGAAACCTTGATAGCAAAGTATTAGATAGATGGTCTTGGAGCACTTGATGTCATAGCACTGATGAAGTTATGAGAGTGTGGACCTGATCAATGACCAGATGGGAAGTCCATTCAAATCACTATATGGGGTAAAAGTTTAATAAATATCCATTTCATAAAACTGGGCAGAGAAATAGGAAGCTAAGAAATTGAATTGCTTTGTGTCTTGTCCCTCTTTGCAAACTTAAGATCTTTATAATCAAGAAAACTAAGCTATGACATTTCAATCTGTCCATCAATTATATTTCAAGTATTTTTGATTTTAGTTGTTGTAAGCCACCCAGAGTCCCCCGTTGTGGGGAGATGGGCGGGGACAAGTCAAATTAATTAATTAATTAATTAATTAAAATATTTTGGGTCTGCCTTTCAGGCCACAGTACATTCATGATTTAACTTAATTTTAAAAAATCAAATTCAAAAAAACCAAACAAAAATCATTGTAGTAATTATTATAACAAAAAGTAGTATCAATTAAACACCAGCAACTATTACAACTTCCCGCACAGCAATTAATCTGAGTGGAAGAAACATGTTTTCAAGAGCTTCTAAGAATAACAGCAATGATGAGGCCACTGGTTCCTCTTGGGGAGTAAGTTCAAAAGAAGTTTGTGGGGAGATGGGCGGGGACAAATCTACTAAATAAATAAATAAATAAATAATAAGTTGGCCAGACAGAATGCTTATTCCTTGGAATACACCAAGCAAATGTTCTTACCAAGGGAACTGAGAGTAAGGCCTCTGATGCTGATCCTAGTGTTCAGATATGTGCATGTTAGTCAGGTTGTCTTTGGGTAATGTATTCTCGGATAATTTAGGATTTTAAAGGTGAAGTTTAGCACCTAAAATTGCATCAAGGGTACACAGAAAATGAAAATGAACAGGCAGCCAACACAACGCCTACAGAATATTACCCATATGCGTCTACAACATTCTTAATGCTATATTCTGTAGTATATGCATTTTCCAAATGATTGATTGATTATTTATTTATTTATTTATTTATTTGTCGTATTTATATAGCTATCCATCTCACACAAGGTGACTCTGGGCAGCATACAACAATCTTCAGGGACAGTCCCTCATAAAACAGACTGCAGATTTTGGACCATTCTACAACTTGGATTTTGAAGCTGTGCCTTTTATTTCTCAGGATCAGCCCAATGAGAGGGAGCTCCACACTGTTTTTTACATCCCCTACGACTGGCAGCCACTATGGTGTATAAATGCTGTGGTCCTGTAGAGTAGCCATTTTAAGTTCTGAAAGGTTTCAAAGAAGTCTGACAAAGATTCACCAAGGCTGTGACAAAATAACATCAAAATGTATCCAGGTAAAGATTTGGGAAGCAAGTGAAGCTGCTGTCAACATGTATTCAAGCAACATCAGGGGTATATTTGCTCTACTGGTGTAGGTAATCACTGGCATGATGAAAGCACATGTTCTCCTGCCTTTTCCAATCTGAAGCTTGAGACAAGAGATTCAGGATACCATCTGATATAGACACCTTAGTTTTTGTACAACTGCCACAGTGGATATATTCCAAAAAGACCAAATGTGACCCTGAATGGAAGAGTACACATATACACACTCACACATATGCTTCACTCATGTAATCACTACTGTAAGAGGGATGGACATAATAATGTAATGTTGAATATTATTTTCTATGAGCGTATGGGATGAGGGTAGCCCAAAGTAGATATTTCTTCCTGAAGATACCACAAATTGTGCCTGAACAATTGATATACAGTATAAACCAGTCCTAAATGTACCAGTAATATAAGTCAACTTTGTTGCTATTGTACTTTGTAGCATTTGTCCTGCATGGCTGCAGGGTCTGCTTCTTTTTGTACTGCACTTGCTTAGTTCTTATAGTAAAACCACCAATGCATGCTGCAGTGAGGGATTTTGTTTATCAGCCACCTTGTTGCACAGCCTATACTGATATGGGCTCACAAGGAGTGGCTGACTCAAGGTCATCCAGCTGGCTTCCCTGCCTAAGGAAGAACTAGAACCTGGGTCTCCCAGCTCCTCATCCAGCCCTTTAACCACTACACCATCGGGCTCTTTCTCATATACAACATGTTTAAAGTTAATAAAAAATATGATGCTATGTAAATATGCTTTGCCAGGTATATTCATACACTGCTATGCTAATAGAATTGCAGACGGTAAGGGTTAGAATGGATCACCTAGCTCATCCCATAGCCCAGTGCCAGCATGACATTCATGTCAAATGAGTTTCAGTGAGATTAATCACTTTTGGAAGAATTAAGATGGAACTGTAGATCTACCTAAAATCTCTACAGTGAAACTAGTTAAGAAGGTTCTCAGATAGGAATATTAAGTGTTGGGTTCGCTGATCATGACTTCCTCTGTAGTCCATTCAAGAACTTGGCCAAGTAATGGTAATAATTGATGCCACAAGAAAAACAATAATTCACAACAGAAGCCTGTGAGCTGCATTAATTGTGGTATCAGCCTGACCAATCTTTTTGCTTTCCATTGATCAGACAGATCCTACTGTATCCTGAATATTTGCATGCTCCTGTGTACTAGATAATTGCATGCACAGGAATTACAGAATTATGCAATTACATAGCCCAGTTAACTAATTAATAAAATCAGTTAATTTGGTAAATCCAAAGCCTAGCTATTAAAAATACATTATAAACATATAAAAGATGTCAGATGGCAAGCTGCAGCGGCGACCTGGGCAACCAACCACATGCAAGGCAAGGACAAGGACAGTGCCAAGGGCGACCAGAAAGCAAGAGGGGACGGCAGCAGTGGAGACGGCGGCGCTGAGACCCGAGAGGCCATCAGCAAAGCAGGCGATGGCAGCATTGGCGCTGAAGCAGTGGCAGTAACGGCGGCAGAGTCGATGGCAGCGGGAGCCAAGTGGCCCGCACCAGGCGAGGGGGGAGAAGCTGGCAGTAGACCAGGACCCTACCATGGCCAGAAGAATCTGGAGGTGCTTAGGACCCTGCAGGAGCTGTTGCCTAATTCGACTATCCCTGTGACCTAGCTGGTGGCGAAAGGCGTGACCCAAGCCCAGGCAGAGAAGCAGCAGAAGGAAGCAGAGCCAGAGTTGATGCGAGCCTGCATGGAAGCGGGTGAGAAAGACTCCTGGTTGGTAAGCAATAAAGAATCATTGAAGGGACAAGGGGGCTTGTGGTGGCGCAATGGGAAACTCTATGTGCCGGAGGTTTGCCATAGGGAGGTGCTGGAGAGAGGCACACTGATGGAATTGTGGGACATTGTGGATTTGTCAAGACCTTCCACCTCCCTTGCGGGCAGTTCTGGTGGACGTCCCTCCAGAAGGATATGAGGGAACACGTGGCCAGCTGTCCAACGTGTGCGATGATGAGGGGAGAGAAGGGGAATCCTCAGGGACCCCTCCAGCCAGTAGTAAACCTGGCCACGGTAAGGCTAGAGCTCCAAAGCCCTAGGAAAGGCCACACAGTTATGGTAGATGGGGGGGTAGTACCCCAATAAGCCCAATTAAAGAAAGGGGGTCTCTCTTCAGGGGGGCGGTATGTCAGATTCAGCTGGCATGGCATGGCAACACTGCTGCTCAGTTTCACCTAGTCAATTTCACTGCCCCAGGCACGAGCAGCGGAAAAGGGGAAGTTAGCCAAACCGTGAACTAATTACCACCAGGTGGCAGCAGTTAACTCTGGCCGAGAGCAGATACATTGTACCACCGCCAGCTTCCCTGGAGCGTTGCAGACAAAGGGAAGTGCAGTGGCTCGGAAGTGCAGCAATCAGCATGCGATCAAGAACTCCTGGCTTTACGCGCAACAGGAAAACCCAACATATAGGGAATACAGAATACAACCACACAAACAATAGACGGCAATCAAGTAGACAAAAGAACCTGACTGAATCTGCCATTTGGGCGAGGGGGGATTACTGCGGGTAATCGGTAACTAGGCAATGGGGTAAAGCATGGGAACGGGGAAACTATAAAACACCATATAAATTATGCCAAGCCAACCCTAGCTTTGTCTGTACCTACCTACGTTACACCCTAGTAAACTTCTTTGCTGAACTTGCATGTCATGAGAGTTTCTTTGGAGCTGAACGGGGTAAACCTTACAAAACGAACTGTATTTTCTGATAGATTCAGGCCTGTTATATTGATTCAGACACTTGGCTGCATTAGAGGAATGTGGATAATTATCTTATTTGTAGAAATGACCAATAATAATGTAGATCACATCTTTATTCAGTGTCAGATTCAATTAAATTTAGAAGGATTATCTTCAGAAATCTCAGAAAGCTGTTACCTCTCAGAGTAGATACACTCGTTGGGTGGAGGCACTCTCCTACATCGGAAATTTTCAAGTTATTTATTTTCTTTATGCCAAAATATTCCAATTCAACTAGGAAGTAGATCAGCTTTGGTCAAAGGGGCATGCTGTCAACTCCCACACGTTCATCAAATTGTGGTCCACACAAAGAAAATAGAAGTTGTAATGGCATTGCCATCCCCACTGCTTACAGATCCACTGAGCATCAGCCTCAGTAGGAAATGCACATACATTTCCACTGAGTCTGCTACCAAAGCTAAGCAGAAGTGTACGTGCATGTGCAAATAACCTGGAAGTTTCTCATAGCAGGTGCACAAACTTTCAGGAAGTTGACACTATCTTAACACTTTGTGGGAAAACCTTGTGCTTTCAGCACTGTCAGGCAAAGCATTTCTTCAATGATTTGTTCAGCTGCAATAATTTATTTCTGCTTAAAATGCTGTTGTGTGTAATTCTGGTTTAGGTAAGTTTGTCTGTAATATCTGCAGAACAGATATATATTATACCTGTGTCCTTAGTATCTTCGTAACAAATAGAAGCAAAGTATAACTATTATATGCCTTACTGACTTCACCTTGCTTGATCCCTCATCAGTCTGGTGATAAAAGAGCTGCTGTTCTCATTGAGTTTGTTTGAATATATTCATTAAATGGAATTTTTGCAGCTTTTTGCTCATTTCCTTCCATTTCCCTATATCCCTCAAGTCTAAGGGAGTATGGTGTGTGTGGGAATGTGTATATTACATACATATAATCCAAATTATCAGGAACACACACACACACACACACACACACATATTCCAAATAACCAGGATTATTTTTTCTTGAACTGTAACTCAACTGTATTAGGGAGCTTTCTATTTTAAAACTTCTGAGAAACCGTATAGTCTCCATAGTCCTACCTACTGTTCTCCCTATACTAACTTACTGATTCACTCAAACGACAAAATTGTAAACAAATAAGGATTTCAGCAGTTTGAAAAAATAGAGACCTCCTTAACTCACTCCAGCTTGCTATAAGGAAGGAAAACCAGATTTATTTTACCACTGGCTGCTGCCTTTCCTATTTAAGATCCTAATGACTCATCTTGGAGGAAATAAAAGACAGGCAAATGCTATTTACAGCACTTCTACCACAGACCAACAGGTATTTACAAAAGCTTTAGATTTCTTAGAGAAGCAATAAGATTCTTTACAAATATTGTAAAAAAGCAAATTTGATGGAGCTATAATGCATGAATGCATTTTGATTCTTCTTATGTAATCAATGTACCTGAGCACATCGGGTATATGGTAATCCACAAGGGGAAAAAAAGGCTTTTGATATGATTGAGCATGTAACAGCCTTGATACTGTTTTGCGTGATGTTTTAGCAATTTGCAGAATTGCCTTTGTATTAACTATACCTGCAATTCGACTGTTTTAGTACTATATCTCAGTGAATAAGTACATATTAGTAATAGCGAGCAGGAAAATATATAAATGAACTCAAGGAACTGAAAGCTTGTTTGTTTTTAGAAGCTATTTCAATGCTGGCATACCAGGAAAATTAAAAAAAAAAAAAAAGATGCTAATAGAAATGACATTTTCTTGCCAAAATGAAGCTTCTATTTCTTAAATTGCAAATTGCTTCACACTTCAGTGTCTCAAAAATATATGCAAATTTATTTAAATTAAATCCACTAATTCATCAGTGAAAAGCAATAAAGATTTGTATGTGTGTTTACGATTATGTATTCATGCACATTTCTCAGCAAGATTTAAAGGTCTGCTTTTTGAATATATTTGATAATGAAAGAATATCTTAAATGTGTGTGTCATAACAATGTTATGGAAATTTAATATTTCTGTTTTACTCTGCTACAGTTTGTTATATGTTGTGCTACTGTAGCTTTAAGAAAAAGTGATCCTTTTTAAACTCAAAACTTTTCTTAAGTGCCTATATCTCAATCAGTACTGTGAATCATTGCTTAGTTAGTTCTTAATTAGTTCAACCTCTTGACCACTAAAACTCATCAGGATCTTCCCTCTGCCATTGTTTCTATAATGTCCTTTGTTTTTATTAGTCTATTGAATTTTAGCTTATCTGTAGGTGAGGAGGGCTCAGCAAGGTAAAAGAGAGATGGCTATACTACACTTTTCCCAATTCCAGAATTTAAATTATTGTTGCCTTTTGCCCTATCTGCAAAAGCTGCAAATTTCCTTAACGACAACTGCATAAGTCTGACAACAATAGCATCACAGGTTAAACCATCAGTCTCTTATTCCTTTCTTGTTGTTTAATTTAAACATGATTAAGGTAGAATAAACTGCTAATCTGACTACGGCAAAGGAACACACAACTTCAAGAAGCAAAATAATTATGTAATAGATCTATAAGCTAAAAATATTTCTTGTCCTTCTTTGTGAGTAAGCTCTGTAAATGAACATTTGTTGAAAAAACAAATATGATCACTGTCTTAATATAAATTAATAAAGTAATTATTTATCCTCTGTGGAATTCTCTGATTATTCAAAAGTAATTCCGTTGGGCTCAGTAGGGCTTCTTGCCTAGTTAATGTATTTAGATTTGTAGCCATACCTCTGTCCCCAGTCCTGCAGAATCATGTAACATGATATTCTGCTTGGGCAGAATTAAGCCAAACTGAAAATTAACATTCTGATTGAGTTAACATAAAGGATTTGATTAAATTAAACAAAGACCCATTGAAATAAGGTAAAAAAAATGGCTTTCCATGGACACTTCCTTTGGTTTTCAATGGAAACTGCCCATCTGACAGTATAACCTATAAAAGTCTATTTAGAAGTAAGTCCTAATATTATATGGGGAAAAAAATTCAAAATAAGTAGTTTTAACCTAAATCTGAAGGACCTAAGCCTATGCAATTATTGGTGATATGGGAGTTTCTTTTCCTTATTTCTCCCCTATTATGTATAAAAACATTATATCTATATCTACACACACACACACTGTATACATATATGTATGTATATATGTATGTATATATTGCCTGCCTGCCTGCCTGCAGGTTTAAATTCTAAATTAGCCGTATCAGTTCATTTCTCTGCTTTGCAGAACATTGCTTACCCTGAAAGGGCATAAAAGAAGGGTATATATGTGCTTGAATATGAATTAGAATTAATGAACTAGAATTTTCCAGGAATTCAGTCTTAGATCATGGTGCTGTAATACAGCCACAAGCAAACAAACAGCAATATTCAACTCCTGAGATAATTGATAGAAATTTATCTCCACTCTCATTACAGAATGAATATCTCAGCTGTCTAATTTTAGATTGGTTTAAAACCTGAATATACAGTGTCTATAGGCACCCAACTAGAACATTTCACATTTGTATTAGATCTGTTATTACACAGTGTTATTAGCTGGTTAAGCAATGCAGTGCAAGGTTTGAAAACTGGTTCCTTGATTAAAAAAAGAAACATAAACCAAATGAAAAATAGTGTGGTCATTTAATATGTAGCAATACAGCACTGCAGTAATAAGTTGGGATTCTTTTGAAGTTTTTAGTCTTTAATAGCATCTCATTTTTTCCTCCTCTGCAGTAATGGGATGAAAATAAATTATGTGTTGGCAGTTGAATTCAATAGAAGGATCTGCTAGAACTGGCCTGCCTTATGGGATTCATCTTAAATCTGCTTTTGTTACAAATTTGTTTGTCTCAATCTCCAGGCTTTTTTGGCTCACTGACAACTAGATAATTACACTTTTCCTCCTTTTATTAGTTCCTTGCCTTCCTTTGCCAGTTGCCTGCAGTTTGGAAATGAGGAGACCCTATGTTTATATCTGAGACTGAATTGACTTTTTGTTTGTTGTTTGGTTCAGAAGGGTATAAGCAGATCAAATTCTGATATGACAAAATTGCATGCTGTAACTTGGGAACAGGATATCCAGGCAATAAATGTTGTAAGACGCACATCTGGGTAGAATTTTCTGCCCCCAAATGGTTGAAAAATTGATTGACAGCAGAAAGTAATTTCTGGCAGGAATTATATCCACCCTACTTTTGGTCAATTTGGGGGGAAATAAAACAATAATTTATCACGTAAGCCTTCCAGAGTCAAGTGGGAGTTGTATGACCTCCAAATAGATAGACAGACAGACAGATATAAATATATATATATATTACTGAGAACTGTCAGAATATCTGAGCAAAGGCAAAATTCAATTCAGTACTATGTATGTATACGATTTCTCCTTAGCTAATAGCAACCTGTAACATCACTCTAGATCAGTGTCTCTCAACCTTGCCGAGTTTAAGATGGGTGGACTTCAACTTCCAGAATTCCCCAGTCAATGGAGTTACACTGCTCCAGACAGACCCAGTGTGTAATCTGGGGGTCCTCCTGGACTCATGACTCCTGCTCAAGGAGCAGGTGGCAGTGGTGACCAGGAGGGCCTTTGCTCAACTTTGTGTTGTATGCCAATTATGCCCCTTCCTGGATCAGGAGGCCCTCCAGTCTGTCACTCACACCCTGGTCATCTCTTATTTGGACTATTGCAATGCGCTCTACATGGGGCTACTCCTGAAGAGTATCCGGAAGTGACAGCTGGTTCAAAATGCAGCTGCACAGGCAATCTTGGGTGCCAAAGGATGGCACATGTAACACCTCTGTTGCGGGAGCTGCTTTGGGTTCTGGTTTGCTTCCGGGTCCAATTCAAGGTGCTGGTTATCACCTTTAAAGCCCTATGTGGCATGGGTCCAGGTTACCTGAGAGACCATCTCACCCCCATTACATTGACCCATCCCACCCAGTCCAGCAGAGAAGGCATGTTGTGGATCCCATCAGCGAGAGAATGTTTACTGGTGTGTCCCAGGAGGAGAGCCTTCTCTGCCGTTGCCCCCAGTCTATGAAATACTCTCCCCCCAGAGATGAGGGGGGCCCTACCCTCCCAATTTTCCAGAAAGAATTGAAGACCTGGCTCTGCCAACTTGCATGGAGTGAGAAGAGATAACCAACCAACCAACCAACCCTGGGGATGGCTGGCACCTTGAAGACACTCCCCAAGTTTATTAACGCCTAATTAACATCAGCCTCTTGGAAGTATTATATAGGAAGCTTCTTGTTGCAGTGTATTTTAATTAATTAATTAATATTTATTTATCTTAATTAATATTTGTTCTGTTTTTATTTTAAACTGCCCAGAGTCACTCTGTGGTGAGACGGGCAATGACAAATTTGAAAAATGAATGAATGAATGAATGGATTTAAATCTAACAAATTCATGGAAGTAACAACATTCTGCCTGGAGAGGTTTATCAAAAGGAGACAGAGTGATTACTAAGGAAGGAACTGAATGTTGCACCAACAGGGAAGTGGTGGTTCATTCTGCAAAGCGAAAACACAATTTGTATATAACCTCAGAGAGATATAGAACCATTTTTTCTCTTTGCTTTTCTTCATGCATATTTTTCCCATGTAGAAAGAACCTGTCATAAGACAAAGTATAAAAAAGCTTTCCCTATACTGATTAAAAATGTGATTCATTGGGCAGTAGATGTTAGCATTAATCCTTAAGTTATTAAATACTATAAATGTATTTTTCAAAGTTCCAAGAGAAATACAGTTAGTTCTACAGAGAGTTCTTTTTGTGCAACTCATTGCTGAGCTGACCTTAGCAGAAACAGTTCAGAGGAGCTGCTGCCCCTTTCTCACCCAAATTCACCCTAATTCTAATAGGACGAGGGTCAATTCATATAGCCAGCTTGCTTGGGAATTACCAACAGAAGAGAATATATGTAGCTCAGCGTTGAACTGTGGAGTCCTTAGGGTTCTCTGAGCTTGGTTGTTTTCTTGCAAATGTTTCATTACCCAGCTGGGTAACATCTTCAGTGCTAGAATGGAGCGGGGAGAGAGCAAACCCCAGTCCATTCTAGCACTGAAAATGTTACCTAGCTGGGTAATGAAATGCTTGTGAATTGTCTAGATGTACTTGCTCCTCCATTTATTTTGCTGTTGTTGCCCTTTCATTTCTGTTAGGCCCTGAACTCACCACCCATATCTGAGAAGGCATCCCAGGAAATTTCAGGCCATGTAGATTTATTTTGCTTATTATCCTTATATATGTTCCCCACAGGAAGGCCGAATTTTCTTAATTAAACTTAATAAACTTCAGCAATACAATTTGAACATATGCCATTTTGGGAACCTGCTGAAAAGAGCCTGTTACCTAGCTGGGTAATGAAATTATAGGCAATGTTACTTTTTTTAAAAAAAAATACTGTATGTATTTTTTAAAGAAAAGTACCTATAGCTCTTGTTTTTAACAAACTTATATATTGGCAATTTGTGGTCATGAACCATTTCTAACCAACATAGGCATCAGAAGTGAGGAGGGAAGAGACAAAAAATGTCATGATACAAATTGCACCCCTTCTGCACTTGCAGGTGATATTTTGATTCAAGTAGAAAAGATCAGAGCTTGTGTCATTATATCATGATACACATATCTCCTTGGCATCATTGTGATAAAGAACAGGGGTGTATCCTAACCAAGAAAGCTGAAACTTATAAGAATCAATATAGAAAATTCTAAAATAGAAGATTTCAACCAAAAGGCAACTGCTTCTTTATATCTATTCTGCTTATAAATCCACTGAAAGTATCCCACTGATATATTTTCTTGGGTAATTATAATATTCCAGAATCTGGAATAGTTTCAACCAGTTGCTTGTCTATACAGATAGCATGAAGTATTTTGTTAAGAGCTGTACCCTTGAATTGCAGCTTTTCTTAGCAATTACTTCATGTTATCATTCTAGATCCCGGAAATGTAGTCTACCACCCATCCTGCTCAGAGAACACATATCTCAGTAGTATAAATATCAATTCCGTGTTTCCATATCAGTCCCTAGCTTCCTCTCTGCACTTTAGCACTTCACACAGAGCTAAATTATGAGCATAATGCTGATCAACTCAGGGTGCTCAGAGACCATGCATGCTTGCTTTAAATGCCCAAAATCTCTTTCCAAAAGTAGACAATTTGCTCTCTGCAGAATTCCAGACCACATGAAATCAAGTTATAACCATGCCAATTCTCCTCGCTTAGTGTTGTTAAACACTTGGCCACAAAGTGACAATTCAACAGATTCCTCCATCTATTCATTCTACATAGAGTCCAACTTTGTTCAAAAGATACCATTTTGTTTGCAATTATAACAACTTGCTTGGAAAATCAGTTTTTGCAGCGGAAGCCGAAATACAAACTGTTCCTCCAGGTTAGTAATTTATTTCACATGGTCTTTTGGATGACCATTGGACTATTGTAGTGGACCAGTTCAAGAGGAGGAAATGTTCTTGCTGGTTTCAACTCCACTGCTCTAAAGTAAGAAGCAGTAGCAAATGAGCCAGGGCTGGCTCAGAAATAGTTAATATTCTACTGAGAGATGAGAAAAATAAATGGAGTCAGTTGGAAAGCCAGGTAGGAGTCTATGGTTCTGTTCCCAGCCACCAGCCATTAATTTAACACAGCAGTGCTGAAAATAGCACAATAAGTAGCATTAGGGGGCTTCCCTGTGCTGAGAGAGTGAGAGTGATTATGCAAGCATGAAATCTGCTCACTCTTCTTTTTTAAAATGCATTTTGGGATTTAATTCTCCTGTTTAAAAAACCCTGACACTCATTAATAACATGTATTATTATTGTTCTGTGTTAATTTAAAAACAGTTTTCCTAAATAAAGATAAGGTTGGATCGGCTTTGTTGCCTGACTTCACATCACCTTGTTCTCCAGAAACATTTCAAATGAGCTTGTAAACTGTAATGAGTGAGGTTTTACAAATTGGTGAAATGATGTGGAACATGCAATTACAACATTTTCAGTGAAAGGCAGTACTGGTCGCTCGGAGGGGCTGTTTTACCCGGAGACAAACCCCAGCTTGACTCTTATTTGTGGTGCTTCATATTGTGGGCTTGCATCAAGCACACTGCTTTTGCTGCTGCTGAAAAAAAGCAGGGTTGCAGTGAACTAGTTAAACTTCAGTCCCCGGCATAAATTAAGCCAGCTTGTGTGCCATGTTTCTTAACCAGTTATGCCATCCTACTAGTTTTAATCTATACACTTTAACTAGGGGTTTTCCCTTTTTTATTTTTATTTGAAAAAAGGTACTTCTAGAAAAATGAATTCTAGTGTTAATAAAGCTGTTCTAATATGACCTACAAATGGGATATCAATTGTGTTTCCACATGCAGTACATGGGATGTTGGGTGTTTTCTCTGTGTACATCTAACCATCTTTTCCCATCCTTTGCATTATCCTTCAGCTATTCATCAGGGGTATGGTTTTGATGTGGGTAGTATTTTATCTGGCAGCTTAACCTATCACAGTTCATATTCACTGAAACTTTGCAATCGGTATCACTTTTATTGATTATTATTTAAACAAAAGGCAACTGCCCATTTTAAAGGGACAATTCTTAAAGAAGATGGAAGACTTTTGGCAAATGCTTTACTCCCTCTTCTTAAAGAAGTAATTTATCTAACTAGTGTTGGGACAGCACAAGAGGACAAGAAATAGATAATGGCCTTATGTGGAATTTTACTACACAAAATTGAGTCAGAGTCATAGCAATTCCACAATAAATCCTCATTGGGAGGAAGGCATACTGCTTGATAGGTTAAGATCCCGGTGAATGTTTTTTCCTACAATGAAGATGGAATGATGAAAATTACTATAGATAAGAACAACATTGATTTCTCTTATACCACTCTTGCAAAATATAAAGCTTTTACAAATCCAGCAACCCCACATTTAGCAAACTTTAGGCCATCAACACTGCATATCTCACCCAAATCATTAAATTCTATCATATATTAACTAATCAGCATGTTACCTGTCTCGTTTGCTGAGGCATCTTGTAGAGGACACCATGATGTAGGTGATGTCATTTGCTTCTTCCCATGGATGCTCATGCTTACTTGCCTCTAACTAGGATGAGAGAATACCCCCCTAAAGCTCCAAACCTCCCAATATCAAAAGAGTTAATATACAGTAGTTACTTGAAGCTATGCTACATAACATTATTACATCAAACCCAGCACTATATATTCTGCAGAAGGATGACTCTTCAAAGTTTCTGTCAAGGTTTTTTTAATTCTACTATGAAATCTATTTAACTGGGCATTGAAAGGACTACAACATGGAACACATGTACTTTCTTACAGACCTTTGGTAACTTCATAACTCTTTATAGTCATTTGGGGGATTATTCTTCAGAAATCTTTGTTGCTGTACAGCCTGAGGCTGCAAAGTACAAGATGAAGAGATCTACAAACAGCAAGGAGGAAAAGGACAAACCAAAGCAATATCCTGGTAGTGAAGCAGCACAGCTTTGGAAACCTCTCTAAAGTTCAAAGAAGCCCAGAGTTTTCCAGCTGTTGAGAAAGATATCTGTGGCACAGAAAAGGAAGCAGATGTTCCAGATTTTGGAGATAGCAAAGAAATTACTTTAAATCAAGATGATAATCTGGGACTATAGCAATACCAACAAAGCTCCAGTGGGTGATTATCCTAAGCATGGCATTATTAGCTGAATTGACTCCCATCTCCTCCAATATTATTGCCTTCTTAACCCATCATGTACTTCTAAGTCTGCTAGATGCCAAGAGCATCTGTTTCTGCAAACTGGGTTTTATTTTCTGATTAACATTGGAATATGCCAGCTGAGTAAGAACACCAATTCTACTAAAGATGCCATCATGAGTACCAAGATGTTCTCTATAACTCAAGGTTTCAGATATTATTGAAAGAAGTGGTAAATGATAGAGGCCACTAGTTAGCACAGGCATTAGCAGTTGTGCATATAGATAAAGTATTACACTTGAGAGCTGGAAGTTGTCAGCTATTGGGGAATTTTCCTGGATGAAAAGCAATTGCCACCCTATGAAAAGCTCTGTTTCTTTCTAGGAATACTTTAAAGAATATATACTTAGGGCGTAATAAATTGCTACTACAGATTCCCAGATGGAGGTGGTTTGCACATTACCACTTTCTGCATTAGCAGGTAGCACATAGTATAGACAGGAGAATGAATAGGTTTGTTCAGGAAGCATGCACATATCAGTATATTCACACAGAGCTCTTCCGGGCAAGGGAGGTATCCTAAGTTATTCACGATGCTTCTCCCATGAATATATGCTCTGCATGGATATTGACATACATTTGGGTCCTCTTCTTATACTCCCTTAATATACATTCCACAGAGGTGTGGTTAACAGGAACATTTGGGGAAAAAGACTAGCAATGTAATTAGCCTATTTTTCCCCTGAACTCTAATCCAGGAGGGTAATTTAAATGAAGTTGTTGAGATTTGATTCAAAAGTCTGTTTACAAGTTCTTTCTCTTGCAGCAGAGATGTGAATCAGGTCTGTCTGAATTCAAATTGGCCTCTTTTTAACTGATTCTGGGCATCCTTATGAAGCAATTCGAACAGAATAAAAAAACCATGAGCTTTTGAGATGAATGTGTTTTGAGTAGTAAAGAAGGAATTATGGCTACCTCCCCACCATGGAGGCTTAATTTCTGCGTAGGGCAGGGAGAACAGGAGAGAAAGGAACAGAGTTGAGGGTCTGGAAGGTCTACCTTTTAACCTCAAAGAATGAGTCCTTCTCTACTCATGGTATTTTGGTGGAGAATTCTTTCCAAAGGCAACAGTAGTTTAAGGATCTTATCCAAAAGGCATGGGCTTTAAACAAATAAAATCCAAATTTAAAGACCCTTGCTTAAAAACCCATGTGCCATTTATTTCTAATTTGTTACCATGGGGCACATCTACAATGTATGCAATTTTCATAGATACCACCCATGCAAACAATAAGAAGAGCTGCTAGGTTTTCCCCTGCTAAATTTTCCAAGTGTCCTCCTTTCTTTCTATTAATCAGTCTGTTATTAGGAAATCTGGATTTATACAGAAAGAGCAACTGTGACTTCAGTAATTATCTCATTCTGTTAACAAACAAGGTTCATGAACAATTTTCCTTATTTGAGCTATAATATAAAGATATCTAGCCATTAAATAAGCATGTTTATTTCATCCCCACAATGGATTCTACCATGTCTGCAAATTTCATTGCATTCTCTTAAAAGGTTAAGGAAAAAAGTTAATGGAACACTATTTATTTATTTATTTATTTATTTATTTATTTATTATTTATTTATTTATTTATTTATTTATTGAATTTATCCCTGCCAATCTCCTCCTAATGGGGGACTCTGAGCGGCTTACAGCTCATTAAAACAATAAATAAAAATACCATTATATAAAACCTAAAAGCTATATAAAACAATTACTAAAAAAGAAAGAGTCCAGGAGGCCGATGGTTCAGAACAGCAAACACCAGGGCTCTAAGGGGCTAGCCGACCCCATGCCTGATGTCTTCCCTCCCCACCTCAGGCAAGATGGCAGAGCCAGGTCTTCAAATACCTCTGGAAGGCCAGGAGTGAGGAGGCCAATCTCACCTCTGGGGGCAAGATATTTCAAAGGGCGGGGGCTATAGCAGAGAAGGCCCACCTTCTGGACCCCACTA
The DNA here is from genome assembly GCA_030867105.1 of Liasis olivaceus. NCBI lineage: Eukaryota > Metazoa > Chordata > Lepidosauria > Squamata > Pythonidae > Liasis > Liasis olivaceus. Next base: position 55,581,891 of record CM061351.1, on the reverse strand, counting down.
GTCAGAGCTGTTTTGCCAAGGGGGTCTGGAGCATGGCCCCTCTGTGTGATGGGATAGGTTGAAGTCATGGGGAAGAGGTGGTCCCTCAGGTAACCTGGTCCCATGCCATGTAGGGCTTTAAAGGTGATAACCAACACCTTAATTGGACCCAGAAGCAAACTGGTACCCAATGCAGCTCGCAGAGCAAGGGTGTTATATGGTCCTTCTTGGGGCTCCAAAAATAGCCTGCGTGGCTGTGTTCTGGACCAGCTGTAGCTTCCAGATACTCTTCAAGGGTAGCCCCATGTAGAGCGCATTGCAGTAGTCTATCTGGGAGATAACAAGGGCATGCGTGACTGTTCGAAGGGCAGTCTTCAGTTCCATGTATGTTGCTCCTCATTTGGGTCTGGGTTGAAGTAGGAAGTTCTGATTCAGTCCGTGTCAAACTGGGATATTTTCCAGTGCCTCAAATTTGGCTTGAACTGAATTCTCTGGGCAGTACATAAATCTACTTTTTACCAAGTCATACTTTGCACAGAAGGTATATAGAATGCAAAACCTTCCTCCTGTTTTAATTGAACACTTTGATTTTCTTTCTCATTCTTGCATTTCTTCCAGTTTAATTGTGTCATTTCTTTTTGCAAGAACTCCCTTGATTAGAATAAATTTCCACAGCAAATTCTAGCATCAAAGTAGAATTGATATACTGCAAAGTGTAGACATCCAGCTCACTGTCTGTACAAATGTATGACATAAGATTCTCTTTCAACACCACAAACACGCAATATCAGAGAATTTCAAACTGAGATTTTAATCCATCTTTCTAGGTAAAGCTAACAGAGTATGGATGGAGAAAAAAAATGAGAAGTCTCCATGATCTGAGTCTAATGCCTACAAGTTGGCCACAAGTAGCCCCCAAATGAAGCCCCTGTCCTCTACAGACCTTGGAAACTGCTTTTCTTTCCTCTTTAGGGATATTTTGGGTTTTGTAAGGTGCGGGACTGGGTTTGCCTCTTTGCTCTCCAAGTTGTTCACATCTCTCTGTACTCTTCAGCAGTCAGAAAATCTCTTCCTTTTCTACACTATACACCTCTTAGAAGCCTCTTTTCTCATCTTTCTTCTCCTTCTCATTATGGTTGGTCACACAATCAGCCAGATGTTTGGACTGGATTTGGCATTTTTCTCACCTATCAAGTCCTTCCCAAGGACTGTTGTTGCTTGATGCTGTTAAAGGTATGGATGTAATCTGTTCCAAGTAAAGCAGCCCTTTGCAATTGACTGTCGCAGGATGTAATCTGTTCCAAGTAAAGCAGCCCTTTGCAATTGACTTATGGTGATTTTGTCAATGCCGATGGTCTTCAAGTGGTGCTCCAGATGGGATTGCACCTAAGGCACTATAACTATTGGTGCTATCTTTGCTTTCTTTTGCCGTAGTTGTTGTTGTTGTTGTTGTTGTTGTCCTCCTCCTCCTCCTCCTCCTCCTCCTCCTCCTCCTCCTCCTCCTCCTCCTCCTCCTTCTTTTGCAATCTCTGCTTTATCCTCCTGCACATACTTCTTTTTTCTCTTGCGTTCCTCCTCTTTTGCCTTCAGTTATGCCTGCAACTCAAGTGGCTGGAAAGGGAAGCTTTTGAATTGTCCACGAGTTGCATATGTCCTATGGCCACAGTCTGACCACCTTCTTAGCCAGAAGACGCTTACAGCTAGAAATGCTTATAAAGAACAGGACTTCCTCTTGCTAAGTATTTCAGATTTAGTGATTCAGAACAGAAGTAAACATCAAATATGTGATTTAGATCCACAGCAGTGACTGGGTGACCATTTAAACAGCCGTGTGGAAATCCTTATGGGGAGGAGCAGTCTGGTTCTTAGAAAGAATGTAGTGATAGAAGGTGACAGAAGTTTAGGGATAAGGAAAGTGATGTTGCTTTATTGACAAACATTATTTTCCAGTACTTGATTTGTATACTTATAAGGAAACAGAAACTTTATTTAACAAAACAGGAAAAAAAATGATAGGGAAAGAAAATAAGAGGAAAAAAGAAAACACAAGAAGAAGATTGAAATATATGAAACATGCTCATCATTTAATGAAACTGTTGTGTAAAAAGATGTTATGTACACCTATGAATATATGAGAAACCCTTATATATAAAGAAATGGATGTTAATACTTTTCCTTGAAAAAAGATTACGGTTAAGGTTAACACGGAAAAAAAAAAGATTGCTTTTGGAAGGTAGCTGCAGTGGAAAGAGAACAGATTTCTTTGTTTTATTATTTTTTTGTTCAAGATAAACCTGCTGCTTTTCCTCTAATTTTCTCATTTCAGCTTAATGTTCTGCACAAGCATTAAAACCTTTACTTGAAATTCTGCATCGATACACACAGCATTTTTAAACCAGTCCCAAGTTCCAAATAGTTCCTTTAGTTCTGATTCTTAGATTTGCGCTACTGGATTTGCTTCCATCTTAAAATGAATAAGATATTGCCAACATCAATCTAAAAGTATGCTATGTGGCTTAAAGCTCACAAATGGTTGATCATTATTCCAAGAGACATAATTTTGAGAGAATGCATTTTAATGTACAAGCACTGTATATGCAAGCAGATGAATTGGAATGTTGCTAAATCTACTCTTCGTTTTGCAGAACAGCAGATTTTTACAGTCAAAATAACTTGAGATATGTTCATGCACAATCAAAGGAAATTAGAGACGATCTTATGGGCTTTATTCTCAAAGACAATGAAATAATATTCCTTTAAATTCTTTTTTAAAATGATTATACATACTTTCCTTTTTAATTATAGCACTTTTCTCCATTCTTCTGCCTTTCAAATAAAAGGAGAAATAGAAAGGGAATAGAATGTACATTTTAAGGAAAGTTTGGCTCCATGTTTTTTTTAATATTTTCATCATCAAATAACATCTTCCAATTCTGTGAATGCTCATTGCACCAAATGTTTAACTGTTTTCATTATCAGGAAAACCAAACTGGGTTTCAGATTTCAGTGCAGGGGCAGGGGATTGTCACAGAGTTTAAGACATAAATGCCCATTGTTAGATACACTCATGATTCCATTGGAAAATAGCACACTATCATTATAGCAATGTTAATAATGTACTTCACTGCACACAGCTGTGCAGAGCTGCTTTTGGAACATGTCTAAGTGGTGTGTGTGTGTGGGGGGGGGGGCATGACTCCTAAGCTCGGGGCCATGACTCCTAAGCTGGGAGAATGGCTCAAACAGATCCCAGGAACAACATCAGAGCTCTCTGTGCAGAAGAGTGCAGTGCTAGGAACAGCTAAGATACTGTGCAGAACCCTCAAACTCCCAGGCCTCTGGCAGAGGACCTGAGATTGAGGAAGACACATACCACCCATAGGGGTGAGAGGGGATTTTTTTTTTTTGTGTATATATATATATATATATACACACACACACACACACATACATACATGCTAGAACTTAACCTCAGTAACCCCTCTAATTTGCAAAACACTCTGCAGAACCTTTTGAATTCAGACAAGCAGCTACTTAGTCTGTCACTATGAATATATTTCAGTTTGTATAATGTGAGAAAATATATAAGATTTGGGTGTATCCAGTTTTTGGATCCAAAATAAGGCCAACGTGCTTTGGATGTGGCATGGATATCCTCAGTGCACCTTTGGCTGCTCCTGGAATTCTGGGCTAACAGAAGGAGAAGGAGAAGGAGAAGGAGAAGGAGAAGGAGAAGGAGAAGGAGAAGGAGAAGGAGAAGGAGAAGGAGAAGGAGAAGGAGAAGGAGAAGGAGAAGGAGAAGAATTTAACTTTGGCCTTTGAGAATGAGGAGGAAAAGGGAAAATGGTTGCTTAGCGCTGGGAAAATGGAAAGCCTGAGAAGGACACTCAGAGCAGCCCCATCTTAATCTTGTTTTCCTTAAAAAGGGGCAGTGAAAGTTTGGGGCAGATTTCAAGATTCAGTTATTAGCCCTACAACAACAAGACAACATTCCTGGAATCCTTGCGGTGTCTGTTTCTTGACCTGGCCTACCTTAAGACAACATCCTGTTGCTGCTGTTGCCATAAAGCTACTTTAAACCCAAATATAGTTTTCTGAGCAAACCACAGAAAAGGCCTGGTGCTTTCAGAGTAGCCAACAGGTTCAGTGAAGGTGCCCCCTTCAGATATGAATACTGTATATCTCTAGAAGACTTTTGGATCTCACTTCTGGTAAGGACATAGCAGATTGAAGATGTGCCTGAAGAAACAGGGATGACATTATGGCTGAAATCCACAGCTGGATGTAGGTTCTGACCAGCAAAATCCCTCTGTAGAGAGGAGGGATCATGATCACTCCATACAGCTGCTTCTTATGAGTAGGCAGCAGGAAATGTCATTTTTGCAATCTACTTTTGAGTTGAGCAGCTGGGAGTCAGAGGATTACATCTATGCACATAATTGTAATGTTAACCTTTAAGGACTCAAAATTCAGCCAATCCTTAGTTCTTAATCACTTTGGAACTATTTTTTTTTAATTGCTTTTTAATATTGAGAACCTCTGGAATGGCAAGTTTTTAGGGAATTCACTGGGTGAGTTTCCTTCAATCCATTACAAAAGAAGTTTTAACTATGTGTTAGTTAGTTTGTTTGTTTATTGGAATTAACAGCAAACATGTGGCCAGCATATTGATTTTAGAAAGTTATAAATGGCCTAAGGGTCCAGATAGTTTTAATAAAATTTGGAATTAAATATAAGAATCCTTTCCATGGGAAACTATCCATGTTTTTAAAATCAGAATAAAAATAACAAGATAAGATGAGACTTTGAAGGTTAGACACTAGAGGGCACTGGAAGGAAGCAAAACAGTGAATATACTAAGAGCTATTTTGGAACAATAAGCTCAGAAGCTGTTTTAAAGATTTCTGCCATTATTGATAGACTAAATTATGCTATGGAAGAGGAACGTGTTTTACTGGACAAGACTGAAATTGATTCAACTGACTTGAAAATGACAGGCTACAAGAAGGTTATGGAAAAGGATGAAATATTGAATACACAAATGAAACCAGCTGATATTTTAACACTTAAAAAGAATGTACAAATAATATACCAGAAGAATAACTTGGATAACCTATCTATATTGGGTTTACAAAAGGGGTTGGTTGATCTTGTCAGTGACTTTGTGAGAAGAGATAAAGAGAAATGAAAAAAAAAAAAAAATCAAGTGTTTCAACATTTTTTGAAGGGACTAAAGACCAAGATTGTTGGAGCAAGGGGAAGGGAAGGAATATAAAGTTGACCAAGCTTAAAATATATAGGTTGTTATCTCTGGCACTTTTCAATTGACTTTTTTGACCAGGACTGGATGATGATGCTTCAAGGTTTTGTTTACAGATAAGAGTTATATGGAACAGAGGTTATTTGTTGCATTTTAAATTTATTTATCTGATCAAGGTTAAAACAGTTATGTTGTTCTTTCTGGTAACTTCTATTGGATTTTTGCAGATTAGATTTGAATGTTAAGATTTGGGGAATACATGTTAAATAGAAAATGAGATATAAATGTAAAAGGAAGGAATTTAAGTGGGTTTATAATAGATACATTGTTATTTCTGGTAATCCTTAAGGACTTTTGCTATTAAGAAGGAGGATGAGGTTTTAAAGGTTGTTTATAGAGAATGAGGTTAGATATGGGAGATTGAAGAGATTGTTTGTTGTATAGTAAGAAATGGTGACAACATGTTAAAGTTGTTTATACTTGCTGGGACATAAGGCGGAATTTCCTTCCTTCCTTCCTTCCTTCCTTCCTTCCTTCCTTCCTTCCTTCCTTCCTTCCTTCTTTTCACTTTCTATTTTTTTCTATTTTTTCTTTTTTCTTTTTTATAGTTTGTATCCGGTTTATCTGTATATGTAATCTTTAATAAAATTATTATAAAAGAAATAGAAGATTCTTGGATCTGTGAGGTTAACTATGTGTTTAGTCTGCTAAACCCATCTTGGCTTGTTAAGGCAGCCAGATCAAGGAAACTGCCAACTTTTCTCTATGTGGGGGTTCTATTCCAGCTGACCTTACAATGGCAATAGTTGAACTACATTAGAGAAATCTTGATTGGCTCTCGCTTTCTCAGTTATTTTAGCACTTCTTTATTCCTCATGGCCATTAAGAGAAATTTGAGAAAACAGAAATGTGAAGAATCTGAGAACACAGACCAGCAGACACTTAACTATATCTGAGCAGACAATGAATTCCCTTTTGTTTAGTCTCTAAGCTCTCCAGTATAGTAAATATTTCTTAATCACATAGGCCTAAATACCTTATCTACCCCAGTGAAATTGTTTCCACCCAGCAGCCAGCAAGATAGCATTTCATTGTATTAAAATGGGTTTAATTTGTCTCTAGGTGAGGAGTACAAATGAATGAAGTTCCAATCACTCTGGTCTGGTTGAATGAAAGTTATTAACATTATCTGCAGCTAATACACCTGCTTTTTTTATATGACTGATAGATGACTGATTGCATTTATTTTTATTTATTTAAATAATTTATAAGACTACTCGTCTCACAGCATCTCTGGGTGGTATACAAGGTTAAAACATACTTAACAGTCCAAACTATGTTCAAGGTTGAAACTATAATCTCAACCAATAAAAAAACAGCATGAATAAATGATGCATAAAAAGACATGTTTCTGATATTGAATATTTTTACTTGGATTGTTTACCACCTGATACTTAATTATAGATGGCAAAAGAAGTAGCACATATTACGTTTATAGAATCATTCATTTTACAACAATATGATGGCTGTCAAAAAATAATTGTACATTATTGATTTTTCACTGTTTTCAGACACAAAGATTCTTAATTTCTTAATCTCCCAAACTTCAGTGTGATCTTCAGAATAACCAGAATTCTACACTAAATTGTCACATTATCTGCTTAGAAGAGCAAGGAAAATGTTTTCTTCTGCCTTGTGTTTAAGATCTCACTGAAATATTCCTGAGCAACACCCATATCTCTAGTCTGTAAATTAAGCAAAGCAATAAACCTTGAAGATTTTTTTTTCATATTTCATATTTTCTCTCATGTATGAGTTTCATACATTAAAATGGGGAATGGAGTGGGGGTAGGAAGCAGTCATAAAGTGAGAAAGAAGCACATCCAGAGAGAGGCATAAACTATATACATGGATACAACATATTGGTCTGGTCTGGCATCATGAATATTTTGTGTGGTAACCTAGGACATTTCTTCAAAATCCTATTTTTTGTCATATCCCCCAAAGTTGGAATTCCCTATGGATGGAAGCATCAGGAGGTTTAAATGCATCAGGCTTCCTGCTTCTTTCACACTACATTTGCTTTCTATTCACCAAATCAGTAGATTCTAAAAGCACCTCATGAAGTGTATTACACATTAGAGAGACATTCACCTTATTGCACATTTCCAAAAAGGTTGTTCATGCTACTTTAAATGCATTAAACTGCTCCAAAGTTAACCTCTTAACAATATTCCCTTTTTCTTTCTGCTTGCTTTTTTCTAAGGCTTGATTTGGTCTACTTATTAAAGTGAGCATTAGATCCATCTACCTATCCAACCATTTCTCTCTATCATATAATCTGCCTATCCAACCAACAGCATGTACAATAAACATATATTAACAATTTGTCAGTAAATGTGGATGCTGCTACCCAAAAAGCCTTGTCTTGTGCATTAGTCAACTTAGCCCAGGTGAAAAAACCTAACTTTTCATATAGAAGGAGGCAATTGTTCAGACAGATTGTCACTATTCGTTTTGGATTTTGCAAAATCCTTTGACTTATGCATGGGAGCAAATGGGAAACCAGTGAATTTGGGAAAAGATTAAGTGTGTACTTGGGAAAAATGGAGGAGGAGGAGGAGGAGGAGGAGGAGGAGGAGGAGGAGGAGGAGGGACTTTGAAGCATAGTAAATTGTATGCAAACAATGCAACTGATGCAGTATGAAGCATGCCTATAAACAGTGCCCACCGTATGTTTGAAATGTCATAAGAGTGGAAAGTTTAACCACATGGCTAAAATGTACAAAAATAATTCAAGAAATATACACAGAATGGAGTATGGAACTGAAGATGATTTCTTCATAGCATCAATCAGTGTAGACAGCATGAGACATGAGAAAGAAGACTGGGTTGAAACAATATCCCCCAAAGCAGTGTTTCTCAACCTTGGCAACTTTAAGACATATGGACTTCAACTCTCAGAATTCATGCTGGCTGGGGAATTCTGGGAGTTGAAGTCCACATGTCATAAAGTTGAGTAACACTACCCTAAAGGAATCCCCACTGCAATCTAATAGCTGAAAGTGACTACAACAGATTGAAGCCAAGCCAGACTTGTACCTAGTAATCATATGTCATATACTAAGGATCCAAAAGCCTCACTGAGTGGTTGGAACTCACTTGAAATGGAAAGACATTCTATATGATATAAAAACACTAGTAGTACAGAACACATAAGGAAGCAGTGGTCCATCCCCTCCTCAAGAAACCATAACTGAACCCAAAAGTGTTGGAGAACTTCCAATCTGTCCTTTTTGCGGGGGAAGCTTGTTGAGAAGGTAGTCAGGCTGCCACTTCAGAAGGTTTTGGAGGAAATGACTATTTGGATCACTTTCAGGCAGGTTGCAGGTCTGGGCCCAGTACCAAGGGGGCACTGATCACACTTGATCACCTTTGGTGAGACTGAGGTGGGGATGGTGTAACCATCCTGACCCTCACTGATATCTCAGCAACCTTTGACACCATTGATCATGGTGTCATTGTGGACTGGCTCAGGGGGATTGGAGTAGAAGGTGTAGTTTTACAGTGGTTCTCCTCCTTACTCCAGGGTCAGTGTTGATGGTGGAGAGAGAGGTCTACCCCTTGGCCTTTGCTTTATAGGGTGTCTCAGGATTCAACTGCCTGTTCTTGTTGGAGGCTGCTTGGGTGAAGTTATCCATCAGCATGGGGTTAGGTATCATCAGTATGTTAATGATGCTCGTTGGCCTTTGGACTGAGATACCTGTTTTGTAATGGAGAATAAGAGAATATGGAACCATTTCAAAACAGGCATCTCAGTCCTGGGAAAGTTGAAAGTGTAAGAAATAAATTCAAAACAAATCTACCTTGATTGGATTAGGTATAAGTTGAAGTAGAGAGACACTTTGGGAGGTTTCAATAAAAGTAATATTTTTAAGGTGCTTACAAACAAGCCATTTGGAGAGTCTTTGGCTCACTTTGCAAATGCACTTTGAAATCTACTCTATCAAATTCCTACTGAATTTGCATTCATTTTCAAATTACTACTTAATATGTGAAGCTGAGGTATCTGCAGGAGGGGCAAATTCCTTTATGATGCAAGTTTTGCCCCTTTTGTATGTGCATCATGATGCTGCATGCACATATAAAAAGGGTGGAGCATGCAATGCAATGCTCATTTTGTTATTTTGACAACATCACTGGATTCTGCAGAATCCTCTGTGTGAAAACCACTGTGTTTGTCAAACATTTACTATAACTTCAGGGCTCTATCCTAGTTTTCTGTGGCACATAAACAGGAGATGTGTCTCCTGGAATTGGCACTAAAGCCAAAGTACCTTCAAGTGATGTGTCACTGTAAGACACTGAAGAGTGGATTTGGAATGCACTTAATTGGCTTCCTTTAAATTGTTTGCACATTTTTGTATATGTTGTTTATGTATAGTTATTTTTTTTCTGTAGATCAGTCTTAGTCTTGTCTGCTTCAGTGTTGGGTGTACTCAGTTTCATGTATGAAATCTACTCTATCAAATGCCTACTGAATTTGCAAATTAAAACAAAAATGGAAGAATATTCACATTCATTTTCACATGCATCTTCCCATAATACACGCAGTTCACACATATATTGAGGTAAGAACTGCATCATAAAATCTGGAGAAATGCAGAATCTAAAGATTTTGGTGCTTTAATTTGCATACTTGACTGGGAACTGTAAATTAGTTTCATAGACCAAATAAAATTCTCTGATACCCTGGACTGATGGATGCTTCCTGTTGTGAATTTCATATGATAGATGTAAAAATGTCTAACTCTCTATGACAATTACGAATCCAAATGATAGCCACCTTGTGCAAATGTGACAGAATCCTGCTGTGTTTCTAATTGTGCCAACATCAGAGAGATCTGTTATGTTGTGGGAAATTGTCGTGAAGTGCTGGAAGCACCAGGGGGTGTGAAAGATCAATGTATGTGCTTTATCACTTGAGCTTTATTTGTATTTATTGGTTTGCCAAGGTTGAAGCATGAATGTTTTCATCATGTGCAATTTCCTCATGTGGCAGGAACCTCATTTGTGTTGGAAAGACTGCCAAATCCTAGATTTTTTTTTATGAACTGATGCTGAGACACATTTCTGGTTTATAGTTGCAATCTGTGGGAAGTATTTCTAGCAATTTAGACTGCTCTATTGCAGCAGCTAATGATACTGAATGGGCGGGGGAACCAAAATACACTTTCAATAGTCTTATGCTAGACAGTGGAGATCCTATTGGTCCCTGATATGATTTTTTTAAAGATACCAATACCCACAATTTTTAAACAGGACTATAGGTAACCTTTCCCCAGTTTCTGATTTTTCCCACTTCACAAAGTAATTTTGGCCATGACTAGATATTACAGTATTTTCCATCCCCAATCTCAGTCCCTGCCTAGCAACTTGAGTAGTAAACACACACATACAGAGAATGAGAGAGAGGGAGGGAGGGAGAGTTGCATTTATTCCCATTTTATAAACATTTTCACAGGGTGGTTGTGGAAGTTCAGTTGCTCCAAAACTAACTATAAAATAGCATTTGCATGGCATGGTATGCAATCATTTCCTGAAATATGCAGAACCCAGATCCAAGATTTCAGCAGAGCTGAAATTATGCATGACAGGAGATTATACAAATATGTGGAACATAGCTTTTATGACAGCTTTTAGCAACAGCAGCAAAATCCAGTGTACACGTTCAGCACTAATGTATCTCTAAACACTAGATGCCTGGCAAGTCTGGGAACAAACCAGTTAGCTTTATCTGGGGACCAACTGTGTTTGATAAACCTTTTGAATTTCTGATTGCTGGGAACTACAAATGCAAGGAAACTGGGAAGCCCTTGAAGGTCATATTACAGCTTGGAAGTTCATCAGAGGTATAAGCCTGCTCCAGAGACATATGGCTGCTTGCACTTGGAATCTGAATTTAAGACTAGCTTGTTCTTGCTTTGTTAAGGCAGAACAATTCTTTAGTCCATTGTGGTTACAGAATGAGGCCAATATATGTCCTATAGAGGTATATTATTTGCATATTTTATTTTTATCTAATCAGTGCTGTTTTATCCCTGACATCTCCAGGTAGTGTTAGAGCTAGGAGAGACTTGTATCACAATCTCTGAATTGTTGCTGCTACTCTGTATGAGATGGATCAAGGGCTTGACTTAATACAAGGTACCTTCTATTTTAATGTAGCTACTGTCATTCAAATAATCAAACAGCATTCTGATGCATGTCCATCATTTAGCTATCAATGGACAGCAAGATGCATGGAAATGAAATAATTTCTCATTTGCTTTGCTAGCACCTTGATTGATTGTATGGGCTCACTTCAGGAAAATATTTTCCCACCCATTCCCCTGTACACAGTGAGTCAATTAAGAGTTTAAATCCTGGCAGCCAATCTGTAATCTATTGTGGGAAGAAGGTAAGGCTTTGATTTGTATAACCAGCACCCTTTCAGTATTTATTTCAGTAGAACAGGATGGGCACCTAGCACTCTGTATGGCCCACAAATCTCTTTTCTGTGGACATTAAAGTCCCTCTAATGTCATTTGTCAAAATTGGTGGCATGCCTTCCCACCTTCATCTACATTAGACATGTACAAAAACTGTAGCATCCTGAAAATAGTATCTAAAAAAGAAAGAAAAAAAGTCATCATTGATGGAAGAAGGAGAAGGAGAAGGAGAAGGAGAAGGAGGAGAAGTAGTAGTAGTGGTGATGCTGGTTGTGCCCATGTGCATGAAGTGACCTGCCCACTTTGCATCATATTCCCAGACCCAACATCCTTGTGGCCCAAAATACATTAAATGATCCTAGGGTCACCTGGTACAGAATATATGTTTATGCAGTTTAAATTACAAAGGTCACTATTGAAGCAGGATCTTTAAACTACAGAAAAACAAATGAATAATACCTATTGTTCTATGTTATTTTTTATTTTGTGAGCAGCCCAATGTTGGTTCAAGTCAGGCAGCATCAAAAATCAAATCAAATTAATAAGCAAAACAAAAACCAAGTAAGGCATTTGTTGTGGTTTTATATCCATTACTGCATAAAGCACAAATAATTTCATATCCAAATAAAATAATAGGAAGCCGTTGTTATCAAACATCCAATAAAATTCTGTTTGCCTTCTCCTGGGTGTCAACACTCTTTAACTGCAGTTGCTCCAAGCTAACAGCTAGTTCTTCTATGTCTCTACTAGTTTGCTATACACCAATAATATTCTGCACCCATCTCCCAACATGAGAAATTCATGAGGGCATTTAGAATAACACTAATAAAATTGTTGTATGTAAGAGCGGGGAATGTGAGTGCTCCCTCTTTCTGTATTTTGCTGTCATGTCATCTGAAAATAATGAACTTTGATTTTTGGAAACTGTTATTTGTACACAAAATACAGATGCAAATTATGATCACACTGTGGCCTGGGCTCCTGCTTTGCAGATTAGATTTTATTTTTTCTTCAAAATATAAATTGCCAACGATGCACATGAGAAGATAGACTACATACGTGATGATAAATGGAGATCAGCCATTTTTAATCTTGGAATATGAATGATAATTAATAAACTCTCTCACCACCTGGCCTACTCCACCCAACCTGAAAACCCAGCATTATACAGCTGCTATTGCTTTCAGCTGGTATTCACTGCCACCTCTTTTTCTCCCATCAAGCAGGGATAAAATCAAAAGAAGGAAAATGCCTCCATCTTTCTACTGTTTGAGAAACACCAGGACAGCTTAAACCAGTATCTTGGTAGACAGTCAGCAATGGTCTAAGCCTTCTGAGGCATGTTGCCAGATTTTCCATCTCCAAGACACCAACTGGCACCAAAAATATATATATATTTTTAAATAGAATTTAGAGTTTGGAACATACAGCAACAAAGAAAATACAGATGGATGTGAGTTTTAAATGGGGGAAAAAAGCTAGAGAAAACAAAGGAGCAACAAGTAAGCCCAACCAAGATGATTATATCTCAGGAAAAACTAACCTTGAAAGAAATCATGCAAAGCATGAACATATCCAAAATAAAAATCGAATGCACTCCGACTCTTTACTGCATCTATATATCTGGAGTATTGGATTCTTCTCTGAGTCTTGGAAGATTTCACCCCATAATAGGCTTAGATTCTTTCTTTCCTGACAGCCAGCTGCTGCTCCTCAGGAGATTCAGAGTGCAAAGACTCCTGCAAATTCCTCCCTTGCTGTCTAACTTTAAAGCAAAGGGAATTGCATTTGCTCAGGGATTTAACCAAGTGGCCCGCATAGGCTTCCTTATGAGGCAAAGGAGATTATCCTGTAAATCAGTGGTGCATGCATTCTGATCTAATGAGGATCTCTAAACGCTTGTACTAGAGGTCCCGGTTATGGCATCCATGTGCAAAAGAGAAGGAAAAGAAAGAAGGAAGTGCATAAATCAAATGTACAATATCACCAAACCATGGTTTAGTGTTATCTGAGCAGAGATGCTTAAGAGCCGAGTTTGCTTTCTAAAGCAAATTTAGCAGGTAGCTCCTGGATTAATGTAGATCAAAATCTCCTGGTTAGAGGCCTTTAATTTCATTTCATTTCAGAAGGCAATATTAGCTAATCACAAAGAAAGCATAATTACTTTGCACATGTTAAAAATGACATCAATAATGCTTCTCGGAATGAAGGGATGCAATGGTATTTTTTCCCAGAGATATGTATGGAAACAGATAATGACAATCTGCCTCAACCCACTGAATATAGGTATTTTTAAGAATTGTGTGCAGATATTTTTTTCTTCAGTCCTCTAATTAATATGCAACAGGGACATTTTATGAATTGAAAACACAAGGAAGCAATGGGGAAGAAATTTAGATAAATGGTCAGTTCATTCCTATCACAGTTCATTGCCAGGATTTTAACCTCCTAAATCAATACAGAATTTATGGAAGGATAAAAGTAATTCATAAATTGTCCTCCCCCTCCCCTGTCCAAAATGTGGCCTGAAATTCGAGGAAGAACAGGATAGGATAAAATGAATGTAAGTTCAATAGCCAAACATAGAGAGAAAAGAAAGAAGATAATGGAGGCGGATATTGGATATCTGGACCAATAAAAAGTTCACAAAGGCCTTTGCCTGGCAGATAGCAGAAACAAAATCACTATAGGTCACAAAGGGATGTTGAACTTGAAACTGATTTCTGGCTCTATTGAGATTTGAATTGAAGAGCTTTCATAATATCACAACCACTTTAAAAATGTTATAAAGGTTATTGAAGAATAAAAGTTAACTCTGCTACATGATGGACAAACAACACTAAAGGAATTCTGCTACATTTCAGTTCCATTGGGAATTGTTGGACTTTTTATTTTGTCTACTGAACCGGTCATATCTGTTTTCTATGAAGTGATACAATCAAATAACCTGTGCAGTAAAAATGTAAACCCTGAAAAAAAAAAATAGGGCTTTTCATTTTTTTTTCTTTTGTAGAGTACAATTTATCCAAAGAGTAATAATTCATTGATCCAAAGAGCAATGAACTTTGAAGAAGTTTAGCAATATTTTTCCAGAAAAATTAAGCTAGTGTAGATCCATTTAGCCAAAAGTTACTTAACTGATTTCTATCTAGCAGCTTCATCAAAGCTCGAGTATGGATCGGACTAGATTTAAGTAAGGGTTTGCACCAAAAGAAGCATGTAAACAAATAACTGTTGTGCTGAGAGCAAGGAAAGATAACATAATTATTTATAATGAATCATTTATATTGGAATTATATCTCTTGGCAATACCTAATCTAGTCTCAGCTTGATCCAGCTGAGGCAGTGTAGATGACCATACACTGATTTAGATTTAAGCAAGGGAAAACATTTAAATCCAGGTATTACCACTGAACTAAGCTGTAGCATAGCCTCCTTATCTTCCTGTGAACCACACAACAGGTTTTCCCATTGTCTGGCATACTTCAGAATTAAAGCACTGCATTTAAAACACTGTGTATACAAAAAGTGAAAAGGTTCTACTAGCCCAAATTTACAAATCCACAAATTAGTTAAAAAGACATACAATTATGAAAGCATGATCAACTCATTCAAATAATATTTTATATAAATTTGACATCACATATACAAACAAATAAATGGACCTACAATTTTTTTCAACAGGAAAAAATACTAAAACTCTATTTAGGCATTCAGAGTGGAGGAGCATCTAGTATGTTGTTCTTCATGAGTTAGAGACAAGTATTTCAGCATGGAGCTTTCTCTGTACCTTCTTATGTCATGTAGACACAGAAAAAAAAAAAAAATCCTAACCAATTTGTTTTCTAAAGAGGACTTATCAGCAAGTCTCCTTCATTAACATTTTGAAATGAATACCTTATGATCAACTTTCATTTACATGGTAGCCTATTGAAATTGATTACAAATGAAAGAAATCCATCCAAACACTATACATTCAGATGTACAATGTTAATGGGTCTTTGGATGAGAACTTCAATGTTGTGGTTGTTTTGTTTCTGGCAGCAGTTCCTTCACTGTAAGTTATTAAATTGTTATGTATTTTCAACTGTACTTGTTATACTAAATTGATATATATTATGCTATCATTTGCAGGTACACTAAACATTCCATTCCATACGATCAATATTCTTAGTACCATGATATATGTAGCTTTCTCCTCATATGTACTGTATGTATATATGTATGTGTGTATACACCCAATATATATACAAGGATCCCCAGTGACAGCAGCAAATTTCTCAAGAGAAAGGATATACATACATACATACATATTACCCTCTCACCCCTATGGGTGGTATGTGTCTTCCTCAATCTCGGCACCTTTGACGAGAGGCCTGGGAGTTTGAGGGTTCTGCACAGTATCTTAGCTGTTCCTAGCACTGCAGTCTTCTGGACAGAGAGCTCTGATGTTGTTCCTGGGATCTGTTGGAGCCACTCTCCCAGCTTAGGAGTCACAGCCCCAAGAGCTCCTACCACCACTGGGACCACTTTAGCCTTTACTTTCCACATCCTCTCTAGTTCTTCCTTCAGGCCCTGGTACTTCTCCAGCTTCTCATACTCCTTTTTCCTGATGTTGCTATCACATGGCACTGATACATCTATCACCACTGCTGTCTTCTGGTCCTTGTCTACTACTACGATGTCTGGTTGATTGGCCAATACCTGCCTGTCCATCTGGATCTGGAAGTCCCATAGGATCTTAGCCCTGTTATTCTCCATGACCTTCTGTGGAATATCCCATCCGGACTTGGGAGGGTCTAGCCCATACACTGTGCAGATATTTCTGTACACAATGCCAGCTACTTGGTTGTGCTATTCAGTGTATGCTGTTCCTGCCTGCATCTTACACCCTGCCAGTATGTGTTGGACTGTTTCTGAGGTCTCTGCACAGTCTGCACCTTGGATCCTGCCAAGTGTGGTAGACCCCTGCTTCTATGGATCTGGTGCTAGGTGCCTGTTCTTGTGCTGCTATGATCAGTGCCTCAGTGCTGTCTCTTAGTCCATCCCTTTCCAGCCACTGGTAGGATTTCCCAGTGTCAGCCACCTCAGCTATCAGTTGATGGTACATCCCTTGCAGGGGCTTGTCTTGCCATGGCACTTCCTCCACTTGAACTTCCTCCCATGTCTGCTGCTGCCTGAGGCATTCTCTCAGCAGCTCATCACTAACTGAACCCCTGCATTCTGGACCAGCTCTAACTTCTGGGTGGTCTTCAATGGCATTCCTATGTAGAGCACATTGAAATGATTCAACTTGGAAGTGACCAAGGCATGAATGAGCATGAACAGGGCCTTCTAGTCTAGGATATCATAACTTCTTGGCTAAGGATACCACCTGTTGATTGATCAACAATTGTGAGTCCAAAAGGAACCGCAGATTACAAATCAGTTCCAAAAAGGGAGTGCAACCAATCCAGAACCAATGGTGGACCACTGCCTCTTTCAGGACTGGCATTAGATATAGAAAGACCCTCCAGGCAAGGATGAATTTACCATTGTTCCAATGCAGCCTCCTTTCAACTCCCAGGAGGCTTTCACCAAATTACCCTTTAGGGATCACCTGGCTGTGATTCTAATCAAATCATAGGTAGAACACGTCAGATTGCACCCATAGTAAAATTTCCATGGTTCATTGCCTGCTTAAGGGAAAAACATTTATTAAAACACTGGAACAACTACAAATACGTTCAAACTGCCTCAGAAATAAGTTGTGGACAAGTAGCCAATGTCATCAGGACATGGCAGAAAAACAAGGTTGCCAGAATATGTTTGTCCCATGGTTGGATGCAAATATGGAAAGGCCCTTAACATGCAGAAGTTCCTATGTCTGGGAGCTCAGTAAGGCTACAGTTCAGCACAGGGGAAAGCTACAGTTACTATGCAGTGAAGGACTTGTTTCCTTCTACTTTCATACAGACCTTTCTCTGATCTTTTTCCAAAAGAAGAAGGAAGTCCAGTTTCAAAACCTATGAATCCAACTACAGAGTAATGAAGATGTTTTTACTCTTCCCTGATTTTAAATAGTTATGTTTCAAGTTGTTTTGTTCCTCTTTGAAGTTATGAGACCCTGATAGATTATATCAGGGAAACAAACAAACAAACAAACAAAAAGTGTGGATGTCCTACTGTGGGTTATCCATGTATGTGATTCTTAGAAGATGGTACCTATTTTCCTGGACTAGTTTTGATAATGCATATGAAATAAGAAAATGCATTTCCATATTAAGGTGAGACCATCAGATTAGGATGCAAAAGTATCCCTTTGAAATAAACAAGACTGCATTTTGTTTATGAAAGAATTCTTTCTATTACCATTTCTATACTAATAATTTATAGCCATAAATTGCCATCACTATGGTGATACATCACTAAGGAAGGAAGGCTTTATATGACCACAGTAATATCTTGGTGATACTATAAATCACTAATGTGAAATGTTCTACATTAGGCCAAAAGATTTTAAAGTTCTATTTTAAAATAAGATGCCTACTATTGGGCCATCGGTAACTGTCACCTCCAGTGTGTTAACAGGTGTTAGATGAACCAGCCCTCTAGTACGATATAAAATGATTTATTTTGAGCATACTTCCATTTAAACTTTTATAATCAGTGTTCAGCAGAATTCCTGTGCTCTGAATGTAGCTCCACCAGTTCACTGAACTTGCTTTGTTTGGCCCTGTCTACATATAGGTGAGAATTTGCATCTACAGTAGCTACTTAAAATACAAAAGGACACACAATGTCAATGCTCTAAAAACTCTTTTACTGGCCTAAAAATATCCAGAAAGTGAGCACTCCACAGAAAAGAAACCAGTAGATTATTTTATAACACCACTCTAAAAGCAATTATTCTGTTCCCCCACTAAACTATGGGATAGAACTTCAAATAGCTGTATCAGTTTGAACAGAGAACAGGAGACAGTCCCAGTTTACAGGGACAACAGAAATATCAAATTGTAAGACTACAGTCTTTTTCTCTACAATTTCTTTATTACTTAATAAATCTGACAAGTGCAGGATTGTAGTAAAGCACGCTTCCAAGAAGAACACATAGCAGCCAGCATAAATGAGAAGTTAACATCTTGCATTGGAAGTGATAGAAGGAAAGGGAGAGTTTTTGTCAGATAGACATTTTTGAGAGAAAAATCACTATGATCTTGAGAAGAAAGGAGAATCACAAGGAGAGCACAGAGACACCAAGCCCTTTGCTTTTAGGAAGGAAGATTGTAGTGCTTCTCCTTGATCCAAGATCCTCAGGTAGCATAGTTGAAATGTGTGGAGTTTCACTGTTAATACAACACATTGCCATCTAGATGGAAAATATATTTGCTTCACTAACGGAGGCTTCCCACACTCCTCACATTTGTGATGTTTCATATGAAGGTGCTTCTCCAGGACCATCGTGAGAAAAATTGATGAACTGGGTAGAGTGTATTTTCTGTGATACTCTGATACAAAGTGGCTGGATTGCCTAATCCACAATGAAGAAGGCTGCCTCAAGGGATCTGAACCACCCCACACAAGTCAAACAATGAATTGCTTATGGAAGCGATAGATAGAAGGAAAGCCACAGCTTTTCAGTATTCTTTTTCTTACACATACAACTTGTCATGAGGTTGCCAGCATAGCATTTCTTACAGCTTGGTAGAACGGCTGCCCCTGCAGTTGCCTCTCACACTTGAAACAGATCGTTTGAGATGGCGGTGAAATACCAAAGATTGTCAGTTGCTCCAAAGGCATTTTAGAAGTGCTTGAGCTCACTTTGGGAGTGGAAAATCATGTTTGCTTGATAGCCACAAAAGCTAATTCATTAAGAAATGTGTGAGACATACATTTTATATTCAAGGCGCTTGACATTTTCCTACTTCCTTTCAGTTTTCTAGAAATACTGGCCTATTGAGAGCCAAATCAGCTCTTTGAAGATTTGAACAATCCCCCCCTCAACCCCCACTTCTTACCACTGAAAATATCAGTCCTCTGTCATCAGTACAAGATGTGGCCAGTAAATCTCCCTGTTCTTCTCATTAAATTCATGCAGCTGCCTTTCTCTAATTAGTTGTCACACTTACTACAGCCGGGCCAGGCTTGTGAAGCTAATTAGTGGAATGGGGGCATCACCATTAAGGATAGCAGATCTGGCTCCAAAAATGCAGACTGCTATAGATGGCAGAAAGGTCTACCTCTTTGCTGCTATCTGGTGGCTGTCTAGACTTTTGCAGACAAATGAAAAAGTGTCTCCAGAGAGCTGGAACTACTCAATGTAAGTCATATAAGTCTCTAGACCTTTTTCCGCAAGAAAAAATTATGTGAACTCATCAAAGAGGTATGCCCCCCCCCCGCCAAAGTCAAATACATTCTTATGATTGTTGTATTTCAATGGAGTATGACAGACCATCCTGAGGGCTCATTTGAGCTGAAGGATGGGGTGTAAATCAAATGAATGAACAAAATGTACATACAGTTTCTGCTATGCATGTAAGTGTCTAACATTCTAATTTGCAGCTTTGTCTTCCTGGAAAAATTCTCATGGACATACATGAGATATCATTCTGAAGAGGTTCACATGAACATAAACAAAGAGCAATTTGTCTAATCAGTCCATAGCAGTCTATCTAATCAGTATTTTATGCCTAATCAAAGACATGTTGGAAATTCAATACAAGAATATAATGGGAATAATCTGCATACTGTAGGATTGATGTTCACTTTGGCCAGACACATGCAATGCGTTGGCCTGTTATTGGATATATATCAGTAGCAGAAGCTGTCATATTGAGTTAGACCTCTGGTTCCTCTCTCCATGTTAGTTCCTAGTTTGATTGGCAGGTATTCCAAGTTCCCAGGCAGAAGTCTTTCCAATACTGGCTATATGGAGTCTTTTATCAGAGAACAAACTTGTATTTCATACATGAAAAACCTGTATTTTCGACAAAGGTATGTTTGTGAAGCATGAACCAGCAGTATTTGCTCTCAGAAAATCACCAAAATAAGATTCGAATTGGAAACTTCATAGAGAGCAGCAGGTGAGAGCTATGCAATATGAAGAGGAATAATTATTTTAGCTTTTATCAGCAGGAGTTCATGCTTTTATTAACAACGAGCTTGTTTAACTGTTTGAAATATAGCCACATTCTCAGTAGAGTTGCATGGCTATAAATGCCATAGCAGCACAAATATGAGAGCTGAATGCTTTCTAAATTGGGGAGGGGATCTCAGTATAAATTAGGGCTATACAATGCTTTTGATTTAGTTCTGAAAGCAGCTGTGTTAGTTTCCAATTGTAACAGAAGCTTTCTCTCAGCAGCTACTTGATTCTGGAAATAGTTGTAATTTCACATTTGTACTCCTGCAGGCTCCAAAGCAACTTTTCAGAATCAAGTCCAAAGCATTGCACATCCCTAATATAAAGGACTCATTTTATTTCTTTTCAGCAGCATATCAAGACAGTAAAAACAAAATATGCCTGTTAATGTACTCTCTAATGTCAATCTCCACATTTTATGATATGTGTTGAAGATGAATACAGCATTGTTAAGGATATTACAGAATGATAAAATCTGAGGGTGGATGAAATCTCCTCTACAGAATTCCTGACAGCACACAGAGCACTTGGAGTTACTCTTGCTTTATTCCTCACACCACATACAGAAAATGAAGAGAGGCTCAAAGGAGTGGTAAGAGAACATGAGATGTTTGAAGCACTTGATGCTGCCAACAAAGGGAAGAATGCAGTAAACACTGATGTCCAAATGACAGTTGGAAGAAACATATGCAAAGGAAGAGTGGGAAACTGAGCCACATGGGAGCAGTTTTAGGTTAGGGGTTTCCTGAGGTTTCCCTACCCCAACATGGTATATTGGTGTTAATGAATATTTTTTCTACATGTGATACAGATCATGTCCACATTATGAAATATTGACATTCTACCATGCAGTGCAGGACATACAGAGAAACTTCAATTATTTGTGTTGATTTCACTTCCATTCCCCATTGCCTCTACAGAGATAGTGAGCAGGAAAGAAGTTCACATGGACAGCCATGAAGAAGTGAAGGGCTCTGGATAAAAAGGCCATGGACTAGATTCTTCTTGTCTCCTCTGATTGGTTTGTCTCTGATATGCTGAGGTCAAAGGAACTATGCAAATATTTTGCTATGACTTCTAGCATCTTGTAAATGACAACAAAAAGATGATAATCAAATGACTATGAACCACTCATCTATTAAAGTATGCACTAATTCAGGTGCTTATTTATTGCTTTATCCCACATATAGCATGATGTTTCTTGGGGAGCAAAGAATGACATAGATGGGAGTCTCCTATTGCATCCATAAGACAAATCTCTAAGGTAGATAGGACCGGGAGATATTAGGATCTTGCTCAGACCAGGCAAGTGAATGCCATGACTAAATAATGACTTCAAGTAAATGATTTGAAAGAAATGTTTAAAACTAAATGTTTAAAACTAATCCAGTTTTTAATAAAGGCTGAAATAAAATACCTCAGCTTTAAAATACATGATTTTTCAGAGAGAAGATTCCAGAACCTAATAGTACAGAAGATAAATCTAAAACATTTTAACTTGGACTTTTTAGATTTTTGAAATACAAAGATGCTATGACATTTAAAAAAAAAAAGGTATGGGAGGATATATTTGTGAATGTGAATAACATGACTGCTGAAGAGAAGCTCACAGACTAATCTAATTAGCTATCCATGTTGTGCTGCTGACTGATAATGAAACATAAATGCAACTGACAACTCCCCGCTGAAACAAATTACAGCATTCCCTCCTAAGGTGATATTAGAAGAAATCTCTAACATTTCACACACATTTCAAAGAAGGGATGCAACAAAAAAGAAATCTATTATATTATGGACCAGAGCAAGTGGTCTTAGAAAAGCACAATCATCTTAAGCAAAATTTCCTTTCTTTCTTCTCATTTCTCCCCCAGTCATAACTGCACCTGAGTTAGATAAGTAATGCAACAAACCTGACAGGAATGCAATGCCGTTGTATTCTTGTGGGTGAGAAACAGAAGGAAGAGGTATTTGTTGGAATAATGTGCCAATGGTTGGGAGTAACCAGCTTAGAAGAGAAAATATGGATTAATGTTCTATTGAATCATAGAGTCTCACCCATTCTGTTATTTTTGTTGAAGTCTAAATGAAACAAAAAATGTTTGCAGCACTTTCCTTCCTATGATATTTACTCAGAATGAGTACAATGCTTCTTGCTAGACAGGTAGGAGAAAAAGGGACATTTTACCAGAGTTAAATGATATATCGTGGTTTCAAACATCATACACATAGCATGTGTGCAATCACACACGTCCTGATAATAGCTGAGGAAATGCTCTTGAATAGATAGCAAAGGAGACTCTATTTCTGAAAGATAAATAGAGGTGTGCCTCCCTATGTTATGGTCTTCCCAAAACTCTAAGTCTAAAGGTTTTTAATTTCTAGTTGGTATTTCCTATGCATAGAAGAGACAAATAGGATGCAGCATTACTTTATGTGATCTGAATAGTATGGGTGTTTTCATGTTATCCAAACCATGAATGAGAGGATGAAAAGGTTCTATATTGCATGTTGCACCAAGCCCTGAGAAATTATGCAGACAAAACCCTGCTCACTAAAAAGAAAAACATTTTTGACAATGCAGCTATGATTCTCGGAGCAATTTAATACACTGCTATTCTTAGTTACATACTTTTTAAAAAAGTACAGACCTAAAAATATCAAGAGTGGATGTAGGAAGCATTGCTCTTCCAGATAAAATGATCAGGGAATAAGGATTGGTTGTAGCTCCCACGTTTGCCTCTCACTGTAAGAAAGATATTGATGGAGGACAGTATGTTAATCCATGGTAATCAAGAATCAGAAGAAGTTTAGTAGCACCTTTTCTGGCTATAAATTTTATTAAAAGCTTTTGTGAAGTACAACTCACTTCACAGATGCATGGAGTGGCTAAACTGAGGTAGGATTTTAATTGTGATGGGGAGGGTAAAGGAAGGGAAGACGGGGGTTATGCATATGCAAATTACATGTGACAGGGATTAAAAATACCTCATCAATTAACAAATGTATTTTTTTAATCCACTGTA
Organism: Liasis olivaceus; assembly: GCA_030867105.1. Lineage (NCBI taxonomy): Eukaryota > Metazoa > Chordata > Lepidosauria > Squamata > Pythonidae > Liasis > Liasis olivaceus. The sequence continues at coordinate 55,558,017 of CM061351.1, read as the reverse complement.
TTTGTTGAGACTTTCTGAGATAACTTGAAATTTTTGGATGTATGTGAGTTCAGGAATTTCTCACTCAGTGGTGCTGGTAAAGTTTCCTTTCTTCAAAATGGCTACCTTGAGATGTCTAATGGAGTGTCCTGGGAGATTATCCTGCTCTGTTATTAATTTGTCCTTGTTTTGAGTCAAGATGTCAAATTTGTGTCCATGAATTCTTTTGCACAAAGTCTGGCCTGTTTGTCCTATATAAAATCCAGAGGGACAGTTCTGACAGATGATGACATATCCCACATTAGAGGAAGAACACTTGAAGATTCCTCTCTAATCTTGTATGTGAAGTTGTAGAGCCTATGATGGTGCTGTTGGTGTAAATGTGGGGGCAAAATAGACATCTGGGTTTGTTGCAGGGCTGGGTTCCCATGTTAGTGTTGTTTCTTGGGCAATCTGTTTCATTTGGCTGACCCAATACAGATAACCAATGAATCTGTCTCACATGTAGCCTGCATCTGCATTATCACTCTATCTTCTCCTCTCTTTTTCCCATTCCTGCCACATCCCAGTTTAAATCCTAAATCATTTTAACCGCTTCATGCATCTGATGAGGTGAGCTGCAGTTCATGAAAACTTGTGCTTTTTAATAAAACGTGTTAGTCTGCTGCCATACTCCTTCTGCTTCCTAGAAGAAGGAAATCTGGTTTGGGCTTCCACATTCACAGAAAGTAGAAAGAATTTTCTAATTCAGAAAGCACTTGCCAGGATCCCGCCATCTGATTCTGCTGTCAAATGAATTTGACCTGTGTGAACAATATGATGGTAATAAAATGGAACCGGCTGTTTGCTTGGTGCTCTGTCCTTCAAACATTCTATGCTGATTTCCAGAAACATTTCACCATCCATTTTTATGTTGTCATTTCTAATGTGTACTACACAATAATACAACATTTTCTGGTCTTTTTATAGATGTCTTGTAAAGGTCTATATACAGTTATGAGAATATATAAATAATACAATATATGGAGACATTTTAAGGATCTTATTGCATAACATAATCAATCACTATTGATTTGCACACATGAAAATAGGCTAAAATACAATCTGATCTTCTTATCCTTTCTTCTCTTTAAATCCAGAGTTTTTATATATACATGACATGAATCCTATAGTGCTTTACATTGATTAAATATCATCTATAAACTATTGATACAAACGTGCAGAAAATTAATCGTTTCAGATTCCATTTATTCCAATGAACTACTTAAAAGCATGTGCTTAATTGTTTTACTGAAATGCATGTTACATTAATTTAATTGGTTTGTTCCAGCTTCAGTTAAATATATATATAAATAGTGAACAGTCTTTAAAAAACAGCAATATTTTAAAAATTGTGGAAATCAAAATTGTAAGTGTAGACAGTCACAGAGATAACCTTGGAGAAAATATATGGTGACAGTTCCAAAAACATGTTTTAAGTCTGGGAAACGAAGAAAGCTTTAAAAGGAAACTCAAGCTGACTCTGCTTAACTCCCTGGAGTACAACAGGAATATGAGAGCATATTGGTCCATTTCTCATGAAATAAACAGTAGCAATATAAATATAAAATTACTTATTCTCTTACAAACACTGGGACTTGCACAAGAAGGATTACATGGGCTTAATGTACTCCAGAGAAGTTGTGGGCCAGGTGAACAAAGGAGCTGGTCATGGATTCAAGCATCCTAACCATTATATAATGAGGTTCCTAAGGTGATTTAAGATCAAAAACGGTAGAAACGGTGAAGGTGGGCACATGAATGTTAGTATCACCTTAACTATTATAGGGCAAAAACATGGAAAGTTTATTTAAGCTGGTCGATGTTTAAAAGACAACCCAAGAGGCTGCAAAATTAATAGCAGTTGAATGGATCTATTACTACAATCACCTCTTAAGAAGGATATTAATTTCAGTATCTTCCTTCCTTCCTTCCTTCCATGTTAGTCCTGGTTTGCAATGTATCGAGAAAGAGAAAGAAGGCAGAGGATTGGTCTACTTAGTCAAAATAATTTCTTTTCACATTTTTATAGGTATAATTATTAGCTCTGAGGTTGTGTTGATTCTTTAAACCAATTATCTGTATTTGTGTTTTCTTTTGATTAGTTTAGCATTAGCATAAGTTGACTGTCCTTCCTTTCCTTCATTTCATTTGCAGCTGGGTGAACAGCAATTGAAAAAATGTAGGCTTGCCCACAACTAAGTTCTTGTGGCTGAAGTGCAACTTTTATTTCAATACTCCGTCCGTCCACCTGCCTTTTCAAGATAAACCAAGCATGGCAGCCTCCCTTCAGTAGCCCTCCATTCAAATCAGACAAGTTTTTGAATCATCGCCTGCAATACGAGTATCATTTATTTGACTTTGTCTATCAAATATGGCAGACAATTTACACAAGTATGCACTTTTTAGAAATGAATGACAATCTAATAAAACTGTTGAACATTATTGAAAGTGTTACCCCAGACCCTTTATTTTAATTAACTTAGACAGTTCCAGGAAATGCAAAGATAGGTCAGATATAGTGTAGGGCATACTTTATCAGCTTTGTTTCAGGGAAAAGAAAAGAAGAAATGTCTTTTGATTTCTTTTAATGGAGTTGGTCTACTCCATATCTGCACTTCCTTTACTGCAGTTGCAATTTCCTACTATCAGTCTCCAATCAGGTATAGATACGATGAGTGAACTACACAAACAAATAATACTGGCTGCTGTATATTGGTTGTTGTGTAAACTCTGTTTATTAATTAAGATAGAATGATACTGGGAAGGAAGTCTGTCATCACATAACCATTTCTTTGTAGCACCAGGTGCTGAAGGAAGAGTTGTATCAGAACTAGTTACCTATTACTTGGATGTATTTTGCAACTAGGCTTTGATTAACTCATTTGGTGTGTTGCCCTAGCCTAATGGTTTCTAGCAAGTTCTGTGTACCCTAGACACTGATGAGGGATCTATTTAACCCCCAAACAATTGGTCTTATAATTATATTACAATTAATTGTAACAACAGGTAAATGCTTATTACTGAGCAAGAGCTAACAGTCTGGCATATATTGCCAGGTGCCATTGCTCTTATGGATCAGGTTTACTTATGTAGCTAACCATTAAGCCTTTTCTTTTTCATTTTAATGGGCTGATGACACCCAATCCTATTTTTCTTCTTCAGTACTGAACCAATGTTAGAATGTAATTATGAACTAGAGAAGCAAACTGAATCTAGACAAGACCGCAAGATTATAATTAGAGATAAATGGGCAGATTCTCAGTCTCTATGAAGAGAGAGAGACTTTCAGAAATGAGCAGAGGGTGATGAGGAAATGAACTTCCCCAGTTCAGAAATCCTGAGCCAACCCTTCCCCCCACTTCAAACATTGGTTTCAGTCATAATGGTGCTATGCCAACACTCACATCTGTTAGTCTTCTCCCTGTCTTACGTTCAGTGCTCTTTCAAATGTACTCATTCATAAGAGTAAAAAGGAAGGGGGAACAATGTGTTTTTATTTTAATTTTTTCTGAATTATGAAAAATAAAATTGTTTACCTGGCCAAAATTATTTTGTTATGTTTTCTTTAACAGATGAATGGTCCCTAGTATGCTGTTTAACATTCTCTTCCATATCAGATTAACTGTTTTGGAAACTTATAGTTTGGAAGAGAATATTCTGTCTTTGAAATTTGCACTGCTTGCCAAAGGTCAGCTCTCTGTTCTAATACTAGCCTCTTTGTTCTGTAAATGTTATGCTTCAGCCTCTGAATAAACCTTTTCAGGCTCTGTATATTGGCTGCTGTTTGTTTCAAGCAAACATCATTTTGAGAGGCACAATTAAAGTTTTTCAAGGGCTTTAATTTCCTGTTGAAAGGAGTGTGAAGTGGATTTAGCAAAACATGTCAGGAGCAAATTATGACTTATTTTCTGTATTGCATACATTTTGCATTCCTCTGACAGCACCTTGCAAATAAAAAGGTCAAGGTTATTCATGGGTTGCTCATGTCATCGGTTCTTGGTGGGAATGGCAGTGGTAGAATGGGGACATGGAGAGGGTCCAGTATCAGTGGAACATATCCTTGGACAGTGCTGTGTGTCTATTGCTGTTGACATCACAGCTCTATCACTGTCTCTGTCTCTCTCCGTCTCTCTGTGCCTTGATGAACTCTGGGCATCCACCATGGCCATTACCCATAGGGTCCCAGAGTGACATTATGAAGATTTAAATTCATCTGTTTGGCTCTCATCAGAGGACAGATGCTGTCCTTCCATCATTGTCTCCCTTCCCCACAGCCTGTTTTTGTTTCCAGCCCATGCACAAGCTTTGCAGCAATATTTGGAGAAAGGCCCAGACTGATTTATTTGCCTTACCTACAGATCTAAGAATAAAATTTATTCCATCCAATTTCTGCATAATTTTACAAATAAAAAGCAAATAAACTGGAAAATGTGCATTCATTTTTATATGCAATTTTCCCTAATATACAGATTTCATATAGCTCTTTCCCAAGTGTGTATATTTCTGTATATATTTCCTCCAGTATGCATTTCAGTATGTGATCTTTCTTAATACATGTATATAGTATATGCATGTATTAAGAAAATACAGATTTCCTAATATAGAAATTATATATTCAATTTCTGAGCCGACAATTGCATCACAACTTTCAGGAAAGTACACAGTCTAAGCAATAACTGTGTTCTGATCTATATAAATATGTTCAAGTTAATTAAAAATGGGCAAAATAAAACTCTGATGTCCTTAGAATATTAAGAATATCTACAATGTATTACTGCTTCCAACACTGAAAGTAACAGCCACTATATGCCAGTTTATTATAACTTCTGTGTTTTACCTGCTGTTGTGTGTGTGTGTGTGTGTGTGTGTGTATGTATACACACACACACACACACTTCAGATATGGAAATGGGCATTATATTTCTCCTGCCTTCCTAAACTTTGATTATGTGCCATCAAGTTGTTTTTGACTCCTAGCAACCACATAGATAGATTTTCTCCATAATTACTAAACTTACTAAGCTTAAATTTAATGAGGGAGAGGAAAAGGAAAAGAGCAGAATGTGGGGTGACTTCTTGTAACAATGGCCATCCATTGACTGAACAAGTCACATTCCTGTCTACAACCCATATCAATGGTAAATAGTGGCCAGTTAAAGGGGAATTTAAAAAAAAAAGGAGTATTTCACATTCAGTCTGGAAAACCTTGTTGTCAGAACTATAGTTATATGAACATTTCATCTTCCTGAAAGGATGCCAAATTATGGTGGCTTTGATGAAATGGATCCTATGGCCCTGCTAATTTGAGCCATGTGAACCTTAAAGAAACCTTGGGATTTCAAAATAATGAACTAACACATATTTTATATTGTACATATTATAGACCTAGACTACAGTCATAGTTAATGCTTGGGCACACTGGTGCAGATTACTCCAAAGGGATATGTGCCCCAAAAATTATATGAATGGAAGATCACATGGTATGCTCTGAGCATTCTGAAAAAGAATATCATATATACTATCAAAAAGTCCTTTGCAATACTTACAACTCTCCTGATATAAGAGGGCCATGCATGCATAGAAGAAGGCACTGATTCATAATTTGATCAGTAACTTCCAATCTCACTACCAGGCTTAGTAGTTACAGGTGTCTTAAAAAGAAAAAAACAACATGAATTTTACAGTGGTCCTGCATAGGCTAGAAGTTGAATTTAGTCCATTATTTCTCTCTCTTTGACAAACTGCTGATTGGCAGGATTAATGCTTTTGAAAGAGACTCCAAGCAGACAGCCTCAGCAGAAGGACATACTCATGGCTGGACTGGGGAATTATTTCCTTTCCCTTTTTATCAGAAGTGAACAATAGATCTTAAACATATGACATAGATGAGAAATTCATATCATTTGAAATGCATCTCAGGCATAAATCCCTTGGGATTTATTTCATGCAAGATTGGTATAACCTTCTCTGCCTGAATGCTTCGGTGGGCATTTATTTAAATTTCAGCTGATAGGAATTGTAGGCTAATAGCAATAAGTTTGTTTTCTATCTTCTGAAAGCATGCCTATAAAACCTCACATGGTAATTACTTGCAGGGAATGGGAAGGAATCAATGATCATAAACCCAAAACTGAGATTAGCTCACAAGATTCTTTTTTCCAAAATGAGTATTTAAGGGCACTCAAAGAGGGATAAAGGGAGAAAAAGGATACATTTTAAACAATCATAATGGTCCTTTATTTAAGGGCACTCAATGGTCCTTTATTTAAGGGCACTCAAAGAGGGATAAAGGGAGAAAAAGGATACATTTTAAACAATCATAATGGTCCTGAAATTTGCAGTCCTGAAAGGTAGAATGGTAGAAATGCAATTTCTGCATGTTTAACAGCTGTAGGACACGCAGTAACTTAACAAGTGAGTTGTTTCATACCATACACCTCCAAACCTTTTTGAGTTGAATATATGCCTGTTATGAAACTATCAAAAGCAAACATTCCTTTCCAGAAAACATCAAACTCTTTATTTTCTGTCACAGCAGAAAAATGTCCTGGAAACATAAATATTTTTTTTTGCATTTACTCATTACAAGTTAATCAAGTGCATAAATCTGAACTACGCAAAGGGCAGATTTTCACTCTTGCGGGGCAAAACAAAAGGCAGATGAACTTTTGTCCTCTTTTCTTGCCCTTCTTTCCTAATCAGTAGGAAATATTGTACTATGCTAGCTACACATTTGGTATAATCTCCCTCTCCTGCCCTTGTTGTATATCTAGAGCAGTGTTTCTCCACCGCAGCCACTTTAAGGTGTGTGGACTTCAACTCCAGAGTTCATACCAGGCCCTTAGTTCCTAGACCAGTGTTTCTCAACCTCAGCAACTTCTAGGAGTGTGGACTTCAACTCCCAGAATTCCCCAGCCAGCATGTCTAGGAACTAAGGGCCTGGTATGAATTCCAGATCTGCTCCTTTTTATTTCTGTGTCACTGGGGCTCTAATTTTGTTTCTTTAATGGAAAAGCAAGGGGATTTTTCTGCAGAGATTTCCTTGAGAACCAGGAGAATTTCCAAAAGTGAATCACACCCTTTTTGGGGGCGGCTGGTTGGGTCTTGCCTCTTTTGCAAGGAATAAAGACTCCTGTGAATACCAGGACTCCAAATGTTTCTGGCATTATATTAATATTACACCCAGGAATTATTTTTTACTTATATTACTCAACTTATCTAAATGGTGTCCTTTTTATGGACTAAGAACCAAACTTAAGGCTGCTGTGCACTACCACAAACCTGCCTGCTGCTCTGATTATGCTTATTATAGTTTCTAACTGGATAAAATCATTCTTATTTAAGCAGCTTTCAAAGTTGTCATATATTTAAGGCATATATTTCTCTCTCCCCCGTTAGATCTGGAAAATACCTTTTACTGAACAACCTAAGGATTTGGATATTATGATGTGTGCATAGTTGGTTACAGTATTTAGCACATCAGACAAAAAAGTTTAACCAATTAAAAGACGTATCTAATTAAAGACAGGTTTCTTTTAAAGAAATGAAAAGTATGTGTGGTATACCAGTGAACGCATACAAATCCAAAAGTGGCAATGCTGACTTCATTGTGAATTTTGGATTTTTACTTTTTCAGTCTTCTAGAATATAACTTTAGCTGTTTAGTGTATTATACCACTTCAGTCTGATACATATTTTTCTTAACTAGGTAATACTACCTGATTTGACGACTCTTGGCATTCTTTAACCTACTATGCAATTAACATCGTCTAGTTTCCTGACACTTTATTTTCAGGCTGCGTGAATTTACCTAATGATGGAAATATATTCTACTTCTGAATTTAAAAAACAGATCAAGACTGATCTAACCCAGTTCTGGTGCAACCTGATACTTATACCCAATTGACATTTTAACCTATTCTCAGGTTCTGTGCAAATATAACCACATAAATCTACAATTTCTTGACATGTATTATTTATTTTCCCCCTTTTTGCTTTGTTTAACCATCTTACCTGATGAAGAATTCTTAAAAATTGGAAAGCTTACACGCTATTGATTTGGCATAATAAAAATATTGGTTCAGTACATATTTTATCATTTCCCACTGTGTTTATATGGTTTTTAACACTTAAATATGGATGTAAATATGTGATAATTACCAGAAGTCAATATGGATTTTCCAAGAAGAAATCTTGCCACACTAACCTGATCCCATTTTTTGTTTGGGTAACTTCCTTAATAGGTTTGGGAATGCTTATATATTTTGTCTTCAGCAACAAATTTGACCAAGTACTCCATGACATGCTGATTAGCAAGCTGGTTAAGTGGGAGCTGGATGGCATGACAATTAAGTAGATACAAAACTGGGTTGACAATCATTTTCAGTTATTCTTTACCAAATTGGAGAGAGGTATCAAGTAGGATGCCACAAGAGTCAGTCCTGAGTCCTCTAGTCTTCCATATTTTCCTAGGATGAAGAGGTGAGGGAATTATTAAAACTGAAGATGACACAAAATTGTCTGGGATAGGTAATATCTTAGCAGACAGAAATAACATTCAAACCTATCTTAGTAGGCTAGAGAAATAAGCTGAAAGTAACAGAATGAAATTCAACAGATGCAACTACAAAGTTCTTCACTTAGGAAACAAATATGAAATCCACAGGTATGGGATGGGGGTAACTGGCTTGGTAATAGCACTGGTGGAAAAGAAATTTGATACTTGATTGTAAAATGAATGTGATATAGCAATATAGCTATGTGTTATGCAAAAAAAGGCAAATGCAGTTTTAGGCGGCATTAACAGAAATACAATTTGCAACCACAGAAGTAAGTCATTCCAATTTATTTGTCAGCCCCTAACTCAAGAATTGTGTACAGTTCTAGGCATCATACTTTAACAAGGATTCAGAAAAATTGTGACAGCTTCAGAGAAGAGCAATAAGGATGATCAAGAGAGATTGAAGGAAGTGTTTAGCCTTGAGAAAAGACATCTGAGAAGGGATATGGTATTTCTCTTCAAATATCTGAGAGGATGCCAGAGAGAAAAATCTCAGGACCTGTTCTCTCTCTTTCTGGAGCACAACATGAAACAATGCAGTTAAATTATAGGAAAGCAAAATTTGACTGAATGTTAGAAAATAGTTTTAAGAATAAGAGCATTTTGACAATGAGAACAATTACCCAGAGAGGTGGTGGGGCTTCCTATCATTAAATGGGTTCAAGAAGAGGTTAAACCACCATCTGCCTGAGATGCTTTAATTTGGATTCCTCCTTCAAGCAGTGAATTGAACTTGATAGCCTAAATGCCCCTTCCAACTCTATGATTCTATATGAAGCAAATATGGGAGACTGACGGCATTTACATGCAGTATCAAACATGGCTCAGAATTTTATTGTTGCTTTTATCCATTCTCAGTCACTTTCAAAACTCTGTATGTTTGTATTTAGACAGCTTTGCATACTTTAAGTCTAAAATTTAATTATGCAGAGAAGAAATTATCTATACTGGCAGTTGTAGATATTTACAATATCTCAGTTATTTTATCAGTGCTTAGATGAATTTTGATGGATGACATTGAGTAAATTGAATGAAATGTGCAATTAAAGAGCTTTTCAAGACAAAGTCATTGATGTTTGTCTTCTTTCAGTGCCGAAATGTATTTGAATAACTTTGCACTCTCTTTTTTTTGCTCTTTGACCTGCATATTACTATTTTATAGACATGATCTAGTTTGTTTTTACTGACATTTTCTCTCTCCTGCTCACTTCTAATCTTACTACCCCTGATAGATTTTTGAAGAAGATGTGAAGAGTCTGATATAGTGTTTCCCCAATCTGATGCCCCAAAGCAGCTTTCAGAATACGTTGAGAATACAACAACTCAAATGCCAATGCCATCCTAGCTAGGAACTGTGAGAGTTGTAAACCAAATACATTTGGAAGTCAGAGAAAGCAAATCCAACAACATCATAATGAGTACCAAATACAACTTGTATTGTTCAGATATTAATGGGATAAAGTCATGCATGTTTATCTGCAGTGTAAATGATTGATTGATTACATGCAATCAAGTTAATGTCAACTCTTAGCAAGCACAAAGATAGATTTTCTCCAAAATTGAGTCCAACCACCTTGTGCTAATTGTCGTCTTCTCTTTCCTTCCTCCTCTCCCAGCATTAGAACATTCTTCAGAGACTATAAATAATGCAGGAAAAAATTTGCACTAGATTGTCAGATTCAGAATGACCCTGTTCCTCTACTAATCTCTTCAAGCAAATTTCTTTTATGCAGAAGGAAGGAAGGTAGAAACTCTCTTCATTACATTAAGAGTCCAAACCATAACTTGCAATAAAAAAAAAATGGATTTCTAGCTTACATTCCTAAACGGTATTTTATTAAGCATTATTTTAACTGCCTCTGAAATTCATTATATTGCATTAGGTTTGTTCATTTCTTCAGCTGCTCTGAAAGTAGATATATAAATTAGATTTTAGTTGCTGGCATTTAATAGAAAAACCAATTTCTCACTTTAAAAGCCCCTGATTATGAACTATTAACTTTTAATACTTTAACACTTCATTATAAAATGTATTTCCTAAATTCCTCAAGAACCCCTATGAAGTCAATGCATAGTGAAAGGTATGGAAATATTATACAATTTCATAATTGGGGTACTCTTTGGCGTATAGTATGAAAAAGCCATATGCTTGCTATCAGTGTTGGGCACAGATGATGAGTATTTGCACGTATGTAAATAGGGTAGGAAGACCATTATTCAACATCTTCACTTCTTTTCTTTAGGAGACAGTTGTCTCAAGGTATCACTAAATCATTTGGAAATCTTTATTTTCCTAAAAACTTTTAAAGTTGATTAAGTTGACAGAGATTGAGCTTCACATGTGAATAGGGATTCAACTGATCTTAATTAATCCTATATCTAACCATATAGGATCTCAAAGCAAAAATGCTAAGCTCAAACAAGCAAAGCTAAATGGAAAATCAAATTGGTGGCACTATATCTGTTTCTACTGATATACAGGTCTATGTTTGATTCTTAGATCTTTTAAATTAGGAACGGCTAAAAGTGTATCTTACAATTTACTTGAAGATCACTAGGTAATTTGCAGTAGATCAACAAGCATAATAACCAGTTTTTCCCCACCTTCTGGATATCCATTATCTGTATTCATGTCAGCCTAGTATCTAGATGAACTATGTCACTAACAGCCTTTAATTATACCTTGAATGATGTGAAAGCATAGGTGTTTTAACACCTACTCTGCAATATGCATGCAAAGGGAGCTTAAGGGAGATATAAATGGGGAAAATCTCAAAATTCCTTTAATAAAGTTGGTGCTAAAAAGAAATAATGCAGCAAAGGAGAGAGAAAGAGAGAGAGAGAGAGAGAGAGAAAGAGAGAGAGAGAGAGAGAGAGAGAGAGAGGAATAATTTCTTTATCTGGTCTCAATTTTTCAAGTACTTTACTCATGAAAGCCCAAACTAATTAAGAGAATAAGCAGCATCAAGGTCAGGTTGCAGATAAGGCTAATCTCACCATTGTTTTTCTTCCCCCTATAATTGTCAACTGGGAATGAAATAACTGGGCAGAATTCCTTTCAAGGAGCTGAGAAATTCCTTCTAAGGAACTTTTTACTGTCTAGTCTAAAGTGAAACTGCACTTTCTCTTCTCTAACATTACTTTGGCCAATTGTTTCCAATTGCCCTTTATTGGTAATAGCTCACATCCAAGGCTTCTTTTCCTTCTTTCCTAATTTCCAGTTTCCTACAAGTTCTTTGTGTCCCTTACTGGAATACTGTTCCATCCTGATCCCTCTCTGCTACTATATTCCTGGTAGGGTGTTGGGGCTGACTTTACCTTGAGATGCCTTTATTCACACTTCATACTAGTTATTGTATGTATGTAGGTGTGTATGTGTTTATCTAACAAATTTATATACCTGCCCATCTTTCAATCACAGCTGTTGTATTGTCAAGGCTTCTTCAGTCTTTCAGAGCTTTCTTTTGTAGCGCAGAGCTAATAAATTCTACCCTGTTGATGTTCAAGCTTTTTTTTTTTTTTGTCTGCGCTCAGTCATTCCTGACCCTGCAGTGACTGCCTGGACGAATCCTTGCAGTTTTCAAGGCAATTGTTTTTCGGAAGTGGTTTGCCAGAGCCTCCTTCCTAGAGCATAGCCCAGCTGGCGAGCGCAGGAGGCAGGATTTCCGTTGCTTTGCGCCCTTTTCGGGCGAGCACAGTTTTGCGCTTACCGGCAACTGGTCCCGTCTCTCTGTGCAAGGCGCTGCCAGCATTTTTCCTCCCACTGGAGTGAGAGTACCCATTTATCTACTCATGTGCGTTTTCGACCTGTTGGGTTGACAGGAGCTGGGGGTGGGGGGGAACAGGAGCTCACCGTGTTAACGCGAAGGCTGGACTCGAACCGCCGAAGCATCAGCCATTTCTGGCCGGCAACTTTCAGCGTCATTAAGCCGCTGCGCCACCGCGTCCCCGTTCAAGCTTTGTTCCTGTCTTAAAAGAATCCCTATTATTAATCACTCCACTGTCTTTTCTCCAGCTAACACAAGGGAAGTGTTAATGAGTTGCCTCAGCTACATCTTGGTGACCTTAGTGGCTTTCACATCCATAGTTACTCATTCTAGGTATTGTACCTCACCTTGCCCAAGAAAGAGGCTTTGGAATTTTATCAATTGTATCACATTGTTTGTTCCTTCAACATGATTTGATTCAACACTACACTACACTGGCCAAATAAGAAGGCCACACATGGATAGATGATACAATTACTTTTGTCACGAGCAGCAATGCCACAAAGATGCAGTTTGGGGTGTGAAGTAAACACACTTTCCATCAATACCACACAGTTTTCAAATATTATGGTGCCCCAGAGGGATGGTGTGAAAGCAGCAAAAAGCCCTTTATTAGTTAGGAACTGGCCTAATCATTTTTGAAGACAGAATGCAGAACAGTGTGTCTTAAAGAAGCTTTCCAAACAAAGTGTATTTCTAGGACCATCTGTCTTTGCCTTCACCCCTATAGATATGAAAAAAAAATCAGCGGGAGGATCATATGTAGTCAACCTTACCAATTTTTTTTCTTTTCAACTGAGACAGGGTCAGTATTAAAATCCTAGAATCCCATGTACCATTTCAGTTTCCCTATAACTAAGCTAAATTCCAGTGAGTGGGGCACATTCTGTTCAAAAGTTGATTGAAAAAGTTGTTTTGTCAGCAACTTCCAAACAAGTTTAGTATTCCCAGTGAAGGGTACTGGTTGATAGGCAACTGTAGTTAATTCTGTTGCACATTCTTTGAAAAGTCATGCATCATCAGCACTAGGCAAAGTAAGAAACATAACGTTGATGAGAACAGGCTGCTTCAAATTTATTCCACATTACTGGCTGTATTATTCAATGCACTGGGACCAAGGGGGAGTGGTCTGTGAGTTAACTACTGGTGAATTTGATATATATTTCACAGTCAGCTGCTTTTTTTACTCCCTAATCACAGGTAGCCAGAATAGGAAAGACCTCTAACTGAGATATTCAGAAAAGACATTGATGACAAAGTAGAAGATACTAAAGTAGGTACATGAGGTCTGACTTGTCTGAGGCAGTTTCATATGCTATCACAGCCAGCTGTTACATCCATATGTCTCCTCACCCCAGAAAAAGCAGTAGCACCATTGATCCAGTCTAATGAACTAAATAACTAAGGGCAAAAGTCTTCTATGGGCTAGAAAATTAGTTTTTAAAATGGAATTTCAGCCATTTGAGAAACTAATTTTTACCAAGAAAATGCTCAAATCAGAATTTAGGGGTGTAATGAATAACCAATAAATAAATGGCAATAGAACTACTTAACATTTCAAAATCCTAATGAGTTTATCCTCAATAAACTGTCAAAATGAAAAATCTGCCCAAATATGCATTTGACTTATTTTATCACAGGCCAAACAGCACGGCTCTGTATATTACTGCAAGTGTAGGCTGATTCATGTAGGGGTTCATATATGTGCTTAAATAGTAAGTATCCAAAGTATGCTGAGTACTGGGAATCAATCTCAGCAGTTTAAATTTTATTAATAAATATATAGTTTTGCTGCTGGTAATACATTGGTATATGACATGATCTGAATACCTAATCCATATCAAGAAGTAAAACACAAGCATTCTGTGTCAGCAGCTGAAGTTTTTGAGTTGTCTTCAAAAGCTGTGTTGCATAAAGTCCATTAAAGTAGTTCAGTATAAAAATGACTGTAATAAATATAGTAATATTTCTATAGCATTACTATGATTAGTAGATACAAAACAGACAGTTATAAAAGATGATAGACTTATTTGTGCAAGAAATGGCAGAATATAGCATGCATAATGCCTAATTTCAATTTTAATTAATGGCGTTAATAGTAGCAATCACTATCATCATTCTTATATAATATTGAAGCTATTATCAGGCTGCAAAAATGTCCCCACCCCAATTTACTGTCTCATTCACAAGTAATGAATTGGAAATGATATTGTCTAATTGTCAGAGTAAGCAATGTTCTTTGAAAGTTCATTTCTGGAGGCAGTGGTGCAGTAATTCTTTAACACACACACACTCCAAACATTTGGTTTCCCCCCTCCCCCTTTCCAGGGTATCCTAGGTGCATTGTCACTGTGATGTCTAATGTAATATAATGTCAGTTTAACAAATCTTAGGGGAAGAGGAAACAAGACTACTGCAGGATGGAGATGGACCATTACAGAACCTTAGTCCAGGGAGTGGGAAATGTGAGAAAGAGAGTCAGAATAACTCAGCCTTAATCATATTAGGTATAAGTTGATCTGCTGAATTGCTTTGGCAGATGTTCAAGATTCTGTTACATTACTCTATTAATAATACATTCTTTTTAGAAATCTAAGTGATTCTTGTTTCTGAGTTTGCCATCCTCAAAGGACTTGATAGTCACTGATCTGGGATGTTGTGAGAGGAAATATAACACAATCAAAGGTGTCTGCAAGGGAGGTAAATAATAAAATGAGTGCTATGATATCTCGACACAAGTTCTGCCCATTTTCTATGTGCTCCATGATGTCTTATGTACAAATGAAAAGGACAGAGTTTGCATTCCACCATCAAAAGGCTATTTCATTAATTTGATGAAATCATTATATCTTGCAGACATCTCTGAGTACAATTAAATATTGAAATTTGGGGATCCATGTTGGAAGTCTTTTAAGAAATAAAACATTAACAATGCAGGGTATATTGTATAAATAAATAAAATAAGAAAGAAACAAGCAAATGAATGTTCAGTAGATGAATCCAATAGACAGCCCAAGGATTAAGTCTTCTGTTTCATATAAATTATAAAAAATATATACAGTTGAATAGGATCTTTTGGAGATTGTAATATTAGATGTTAAAAAAAAAATTCTTCAGCTTTTTCTTGCTCATATAACATGTATATAAGCTATTATTCTTTAAATGATCTCTAAGTTATAGGTAAGACATTACTGCTAGAATAAGAAAAAGAAAATGTAAAATGTTAAGCTTCCAGTTTACATATACTTTATATCTGTAGTCCATTAAATTAGGGAAAAGGCAATGCTGCAACACTGAGGAGAGTCGTTGAAAGCAGCTGATGGTGGCTTGATTTAGAAATGACAAGAAGTCATAGTTTTGTATTTTGCTTTATTTATTAATGATATTGATAAGGCCACCCATCTATCCAATGAGTATCTTCTTGGCAAACAAAAAGTATAAAACTTCAATAGTTGTAAAACATACCCCCCCAAAAAAAAACCAGATCGAGGCCCCCTCATTAAAAGTCTCAAAGGAAGCATCCCCCCCAGCTAGGACACAGCATCCCAAGGGCCCTGTCCACCACTCTAGAGTAATTGGATTGAATTCAGCCCAGATAACCAGACAAGATATCTCCATAGGACCCACAGAGCCAACATCCAACTCCAAGAGGGTCCAAGTAACTTTATTTGCCAGGTACTAAGCATAATCCTCACAATGACCCTGCAAAGTACCACCTAAAATGACTGAGTCACCCAAAACAAGGTCACCAGATGACTGAGGATGCAATACGGGCAGACAAATAAGCATGCTTCACAACTCTTATCACCGTAAGGTGGTCCTTAATGGAGCATAGTTGGACTCTGTGCTTGGTTGGACTCACTGCCAGTCTTCCTCCAGCAGTGCTTTAGAAATCTGTTTTGCCACTTCATTTTCCAAAGCACCTCTGAAACCAGAGGGTCCTTTGGGATCTGTGCACACAGAGAATCTGCATAGGCATGATCCGATCCAAGGCCATGGGTCATGCCTATGACTAAGGCCTCAGCTAAATCATGTGCCAGAACTTCAGGGACTACTCCAAGCTTCCTTTGGAACCCTGCTGGATCTATGAGTCACCTGAGGCAGACCAATTTAATAGGTCCCTTCTCCCTGCAGTAGGGTGCAACTGCAGAGAAGTCCAAGGCCAAAGTATTATGTGAGGAACCTCAACCTCATACATTCCCCTCTCCCTTTCTTTTATTCATGAGATCAGAAATATCTGACTTCTACTTTCAAATAAACAACAGTACCAATTACAGCCAAATGGGGAGCTTAATTCACTTTTTTTAATTTAAACAAACTATGGTTTCCATATTTTGAGTGTAACAAGGAACCATTGTTGTTGAAAAGAACATACAAGCCCATTTTATTTGGCTTCCTCTCATAATTGGAAATAATTATCTCATATTGTGAATCAGTGTCATACTGAAGATCTGGGACAGATTTTACAGCAAAGAATGACACACTATATGCCATTATGTACGATCTCTAAGCATCAGTGTAAAAAGGGTTTTCTGCTACTGATTTAAAGATATAATGCATAATTTATTACTTTTTAAAACTAAAATGGAGAATTATTATCAATCAATAAATCAAGATACTTGGAGGAGATAAGTCACAAATAAACTAAAGCCCTCTGTTTGCATATCCAATGTGTTCATATTGGATTATAGATTTTCTTTTTAAGAAATTCATTATCTCCACCGAGATAATGTGCTGTCAACATTCTCTAGAATCAAATTAGCAAACTAATATCAGCAGCTCAGTAACTCTGGAATATTTAAATTAGTTCAGTGTGTGCCATGTGGAATTCATTGTTCTGATCCACAGCAGATAACATCTGAAAAGTTCCATCACTGTAACAGGAATATGTTGACAACTTTGGATCTGATTATGACAAAACATTAAACTGTCAAATTATGAAGCCAAAGCAAGTTTTTAAAAATCTCAATAAACAAAATCAAATATGTTTGGCTCCATAAATATTTCAGGAAGAGCCGCATTTTAACTATCTAGTAAAAGACCATGATAGAGCCCAACAGGCTCATCTAGAAAGGGCATCTCTGAGATGTCATGACAAATAGGCACTTTGTAATACCCATACTAGCAAACTTCAGATAGGAAAATACCAAACAGGATTTGTGATATTAATAAGTGTATAGAGACACACTCAAATAAGACCTTCTTAAATCATTTTGTGGACAAACCTCTTAGACACGCTCCAGTTAATGGAACTCCATAAAACAATAATGGCTGAAAAGTTTTATTTATTATATTTGTCATCATAAAATAGGACCTCTCACTTTGGTTCTGTCACATGCAAGTCATCACCCTATTTGC
This sequence comes from Liasis olivaceus, assembly GCA_030867105.1. Classification (NCBI taxonomy): domain Eukaryota; kingdom Metazoa; phylum Chordata; class Lepidosauria; order Squamata; family Pythonidae; genus Liasis; species Liasis olivaceus. The sequence goes on along the minus strand of CM061351.1, from coordinate 55,540,311 downwards.
TTTGTTCCTTCTATGTGAACTGAGAAGCTAAACATGTTTCTACCAATTATTGTACACCGCCCAGAATTGCTTTGTGTGAGATGGATATAAATGTGATAAATAAATAAATAAATGCATACATACATACATACATGACAAGGATTTTAACAGGCATGCCTAAAGCAACATATGAAGCAGATTGGGAGAATCTTGTTCAAATGAACTGAGCAATTACAACAAAACCAAAAGAATTCCAATAAAAGAAGCAACATTTCAGAGTCTTTCGCATTTCAAGCTTACTGTAGTGCAGTAGTTCCTGTGATGATCAGTTAAACCTGGAGAAAATGTACATGAATCTCCAGCAAAGTATATATTAGATGAAAAATTACAGGCACCAGATCATCTTGTTGATTTAGAAGTTCACAGATGTAACTTGGAATAGACATCTTTTATTCCCTATACCACAACCAGTTTCAGAAGCATCATATATGAATTCAGACATTAGAGCCTCATCTTTTGTCAGGAGATTTGATGTCTTAATTTACCGCATATCACTATGTATTGTCCTTGTAACTCAAGAAGTGCTTATCACATGAACACTGAAGATCTACTTAGCATGTTTTATGTGGCTGTCCTGGGACATCACTGGATTTGACCTGAACTTGCTAAATGCTTGTTTTAAGCAGTGCTGCTATTGAAAATCCTGTGCTCTAACATCTCTTCTGTACTATTTAAACTAGCCATGGAACAATTGACTGACAAAGTCATTTTTCTCACTTCAGTGAACAGACAGTGAAAATCATAAACTTGTGTCCTTTTAAATGTATTCAGAATTAGCCATGCTGCTTGCCAGATCTGAAACATATAGTTCTTTCTCTCTCTTTCTCTCTGTTTTTCTGTAATGTATATAAATGGGTGCATTTTTGGAAGATATTGAAAAACAAGACATTCTGAATTTATATTCTGAAAAACTCTATCTCAGAACCACTGCTCAAAGAAAGAAAGAAAAAAGAAAGAAAAAACACTTTTGTAAAACTTCCAGCCTCACTGAGTAGTCATATTTGGAAGCCTAGCACTTGCTTAGTTGTGAAAGGATACCTTTCAGAAGAAGCTGTTTGAATCTTAAAAGCCATCCAAATTCCAGGTTTTTCCCTGAATTGGGTTATTTTCAAAGAATAAAATGTCAACTAAATTACAGAGGCATCAATCATAGAATGCATTAACCTTCAGAGAATTCTGTCATGGATGACAGCATCTTCCAAGTTCTTTTTCCCCCCCAGAAATCAATATATTTAAGAACATAAGAGCTACTGCACTGGATCAGTGTAAAGATCCATCAGATTCAGCTTCTGCTTTCCAATAATGGAAACACATAAAGAACAATATGAAGGTATCACTCCTCCCCTTCTTTCTTCCCGATATCTAAAAGAAAGTTGAATTCTAAACATTTTACTATTGTGGGTGATGGGCAGTAGGCACTGATAGACCTGTTCTGCATAGAACTGTCAGCATCCATCAAGTGGTAGTGGCTAAAAGATAGCCGTGAAAGAGCTTGAAAAGTGCAGTCTTTGAGTGCCTGTAGTTATTAGTTCTGAAAGCCATAATCATCCAGACAGTTCTGAGAATGTAAAGATTGGCTCTCAGAATGCTGGCTGAAAAAATCCTTATCAACATGTATCAAATACTCATGATGAACTGGGTTTTGAACATGCTAAGCTAATGATCTGTAGACAAACGAATCAGTCTACTTCTTATCCATTTTATCCCCTTTCTGTTGTAATCTGTGATGCATAAAAACACATTTAAATATGGATTTAAATGATATCTTCTCTCAAAATACACATTAATGTGTTTTTGAACAAGGAGTTCTTCTGCAGCCTTTGAGAAGTGCAGAAGATGGTGATAGCCAAATGCTGACCCACATACTAACCCAGGAGGGCAGTTTGTTTTAGAATTCACAGACTGAATTCACTTGGTTTCTCTACTTGTAAATCTCTGTGGTATAACTTCATGGATAATGTAAAATATGAGCTGCAGATTAGAACCTGCAGATTAGAACCCACTTTTTCAGTAGCAATACAAGAGACAATGAAGAAAGATTGCTTCTGAAGGCAAGAACTCCACAAACTACATCGCTAAGTTTTATGTGCGCAAGTTTCAGCAAAGTAGAAACCCTCATCTAGTTTCCATTAAGCAAGGAATCATGAATCCTGAGTCTCAAGCTGACATCTCAATCCCTCCTAAATCATTGTAAGTCATGAGCTGTTATCAGAGTTGGCAGGAGTCTGGTAGTAAGCCAGCAGCAGGTTTCAGATTAGCATCTTCACTTCAAAAGATTAAAATATAGTTTATGCATCAGGAGTTCTGGTTAGGATGCAAAGAGGGAGAGAAGCTGTCAGTTCTCTAGCAGGTCAGCCACCTGCTAGGACTATATTAACAAGATTTTAGTATATCTATGCAATCAAATTAAAGGGGGGGGAGAGAGAGAGAGAGAGGTTGACAACAATTTGAGGATGTAGTCCAAGCACTGAACATAAAACCCGCTATTTTCCTAATCAGACTTTTGTAATAATGTCTTTCATTCAGATAGATATATATTATTATAAAAGTGATGAATAGATCAAAGATTCATGGGATGTCCCTAGAGATGGGTTTTACTTTGATATATTACAGTTTAATGGTTACTTCAGTTTTCAGAATCAGGGCTGATGGCCACAAGTATTCCTCAAGGAAGAGGGTGGGAAAGCAAGCTGGAACCATTATATTACCATGTTAAATAGATCCATTTAACAATGTATCTTGGCTTAGAATAATTCTGTTAACTCAGAGTTTTGAAAAGCAGGTTGTACCTTTTCTGCCCCCTGCACTTCTCTGTCGTGCAGATCATCCCAAAAAGTGTGCCAGATAAGGCTTGCCGCAAATATTTCTCCATTTCTCCACTCTATTGATCAGAATGATTTGGAGGAGGTATTCTGACAGTTTTCAGGGACTAGATTATATACTTTACATTGTTCTGGCAGAGAAGGAGAGTGGTCTGCCCATTCCATAAATAGCATTCTTAAACAGTTGTTGCTGCAACACTATGTCATTTAAACATCCTTTTCCCTACTTCTGAAACAAAGTGATACATTCTTTCAGACCCTAAAAGTTCTTGGACTCCTTTCCCAATTTTAGGTGAAATAGCCTTATTTTTTTTTCCAAGTGTAATCTGGAGGTATGATATGAGTTGATGTGATTCCTATTTAAACATATATTCTCAGTATCTCAGGAGAATGATAGTAGAATAGAAAGGAGCCACATCATTTTTCATGAATTGGGGGTTTGACAAACAGGAACTTGTTTCAGGTTACAGATAGCCCTCAACACCATTTGTTTAACAACCATTCAAAGTTACAATGGTGCTGAAAAAAGTGGCTTATGACTGGTCCTCACACATACAACCATCGCAGCATCCTTGCGGTCACATGTTCAAAATTTGGGTGCTTGGCAACCGACATGTATTTATGATGGTTGCAGCATTCCGAGGTCATGTGATCACCATTTGCAACCTTTCCAGGGGACTTCCAACAAGCAAAGTCAAGGGAGAAGCCAGATTCACTCAACGGCCATGTGATTTGCTTAACAACCACAGTGATTTGTTTAACAATCACATAAAAAAAAAAAAAAGATTGCAAAATCGGGTGTGACTCACTTAATGACTGCATTGCTTAGTGATGGAAATTCCAGTCCCAATTTTGGCCATAAGTCAAGGATTATCTGTACTGAATTGGACTTGAATCTCTTACATAGGAGAGGGTAGAATACAAGGAAGTAAAAGAACGGATATTGCTTAGAGACTATAATAGCCTAAGGACATTTAAAATGAGACTAAATGTAACATCTTGGTTCTGGGTCACTAAAGAACATCTTATCCCTTATGGGACTTTATATATTCTTTGGAGACCTTTCTAGACTACATAAATGGTCCTCCAGGTCTGGTCTCAGATTTGTAATACTTTACAATCTTACATGTGTGAATCTTAGTTAGTGGTTATTTGGGCATTTAATGTTTTGCAGAAGCTGCTTTCTCCCCAATTATTTTTAATACCCCATTCCCCACCAAAAGTGACAATTTGTAACCTCAGAGAAACGTATAACTTCATTTGATAATAATTTAAATATACTTCAAAAGGACTTTTAATGTATCTCTGCTGAATGAAGTAGAATGCATTAAGCAGATAGAGCAGGAGATGGCAGAATTATTTCATTTCAACAGAGATTCAGTTGCATCATTGTCTTTGGCAGGGTATACTTCAAAGAAGTTATTTGAGGTTGCATTATTGCATACATTGCCTATAAAAAGAAACAACAGTTAATTAAATCTAAATCCTTAGAGGAGAAAAGTCAAAGGTTTGTTAACCCTTTATATATATAATCCATCTTTTGAGCAATACACATCCTTTGTTTCTGCCGGATATAAAGTTAATAAAGCTTCATGCTTCCTAAGAGAATGTTTACAGTATTATATTGTACTATACAACAGTACTAAGAATGGGGTAAAAAAATCAATGTGCTGTTGGCTTTTAAATGAAAACAAGTTAAGCATTGCAACACAATATCTGTTATTTGTGATAACTAGTATGTTTTGATCCATTAACACTTTTTTTTTCAGTAAATGGTGCAATTTTTTTAATTAACACTTTAGGCTGACATTTTACACAATATGAAATTCTTCCAGCTATCACAGAACCAGGTTACTAATGTCAGTAAACCATTTTCTCTTCCAGAGATAGTAAGTGCAATTAAATCTATACAATTGGAAGAGATTTCTGGACCTGATTATACATTTATTATTATAACCAAAAAAAAAATCCCCTCTCACCCCTATGGGTGGTATGTTTCTTCTTCAATCTCAGGTCCTCTACCAGAGGCCTGGGAGTTTGAGGGTTCTGTGCAGTATCAAAGCTGTTCCTAGCACTGTGCTATTCTGGACAGAGAGCTCTGATGTTCCTGGGATCCGTTGGAGCCACTCTCCCAGCTTAGGAGTCACAGCCCCAAGAGCTCCTACCACAACTGGGACCACTTTAGCCTTTACTTTCCACATCCTTTTGAGTTCCTCCTTCAGGCCCTGGTACTTCTCCAGCTTGTCATATTCCTTCTTCCTGATGTTTCTGTCAGTTGGCACTGATACATCAATCATCATTGCTATCTTCTGGTCCTTGTCTATTACCACGATGTCTGCTTGGTTGGACAATCCCTGCCTATCTGGCTGGATGTGGAAGTCCCACAGGATCTTAGTCCTGTTATTCTCCATGACCTTCTGTGGAATCTCCCATCTGGACTTGGGAGGGTCTAGCCCATACACTGTACAGATATTCCTGTACACAATGCCAGCTACTTAGTTGTGCTGTTCAATGTATGCTGTTCCTGCCTGCATCTTACACCCTGCCACTGTGTGTTGGACTGTCTCTGAGGCCTCTCTGCACAGTCTGCACCTTGGGTCCTGTCAAGTGTGGTAGACCCCTGCTTCTATGGATGTGGTGCTTAGTGCCTGTTCTTGTGCTGCTATGATCAGTTCCTCAGTGCTATCTCTTAGTCTAGCCCTTTCCACCCACTGGTAGGATTTCCCAGTGTCAGCCACCTCAGCTATCTGTTGATGGTATCTCCCATGCAAGGGCTTGTCTTGCCATGGCACTTCCTCCACTTCAACTTCCTCCCATGTCTGCTGCTGCCTCAGGCATTCTCTCAGCAGCTCATCTTTGGGTGCCATCTTAGTGATGTACTCCTGGATAATCTGAGTTTCATCCAGGACACTCATTAGACCCTGCCTGCCCTCTTTGCGCCTGGTGTACAGTCTATGGGTGTTGGACTTGGGGTGGAAACCTCCATACATTGTGAGGAGCTTCCAGGTTTTCACATCAGCAGCCTCCATGTCCTCCTCTGGCCAGCTCACTATACCAGAAGGGTATCTGATGACTGGCAGGGTGTACGTGTTGATGGCAAGGATCTTGTTCTTCCCATTGAGCTGGCTCTTCAGGACCTGTCTTATCCTTTGGTGGTACTTGGATGTTGCTGTCTTTCTTGACTCCTCATCATGGTTCCCATATGACTGTGAGATACCAAGGTACTTGTAGCTGGTCTCTGTGTCTGCTATGTGGCCCATTGGTAGTTCCACCCCATCAGTCTTAACTACCTTCCCTCTCTTTACTACCATCCAGCCACACTTCTCCAGTCTGAATGACATCCTAATGTCCTCACTGTAGATCTGTGTCTGGTGGATCAATGAGTTGATGTCTCGTTCATTCTTAGCATACAGCTTGATGTTATCCATGTAGAGGAGGTGGCTGATGGTAGTTCCACTCTTGAACTTGTATCCATATCCAGACCTTGTGATTATCTGGCTGAGGGGGTTCAAGCATATGCATAATAGCAGTAGGGACAGTACATCACCTTGCTATATGCCATATTTAATGGCCACTTATGCGAGCTGTCTCGAGTTGATTTCCAGTGTTGTCTTCCACAGTCCCACTGAGTTCTTGAGGAAGGTCCTTAGTGTCCTGTTGACTTCGTATAGAGTCAGGCATTCACAGATCCATGTGTGTGGCATTGAGGCTTTCCTGTAGTCAATCCAGGCTATGCTCAGATTGGTCTGCTTAGACCTTGAGTCTCAGGCGACTGCTCTATCTATGAGCAACTGGTGTTTTGAGCCTCTGGTGTTGTTCCCAATCCCCTTCTGAGCTGTGCTCATGTACTGGCCCATATGGTTCTGTAGCTTGACAGCTATGATGCCTGATAGGACCTTCCATGTTGTAGGGAGGCAGGTTATTGGCCAGTAGTTGGAAGGTGCTGTTCCCTTGTGGGGGTCTTTCACGATCAGCACTGTTGTTCCTTGTGTTAGCCAGTCTGGGTGGGAGCTAGCAGCTGGTTCATCTGTGCTGCTAGGCGTTCATGCACTGCTGTTAGTTTCTTTAGCCAGTAGGTATGGATCATGTCCGGGCCAGGTGCTGTCCAGCTTTTCATGTTCTTGACCTGCTGTTGGATGTCTGCTACTGTGATGGTGACTGGTTCCTGTTCTGGGAGATTGCTGTGGTCTGCTTTCAGGTCCTGCAGCCACTTTGCTTTGGTGTTACATGTCTTCTTTTTCTCCTATATGTTATTCCAGTACTGTTTAGTTTCTGCTGTTGGTGGTTCTGCTGTTACTGTGTTGTTGAACTGCAGTTAGGAGTACAGCTTGGATGGTTCTTTGGAGAACAGGGCATTTATCTTCTTGGCCTCTGCTTCTCTAGTCTTTCTCCTTAGTGTGGCAGCCAGTGCTGTGAGCCTTTGTTTAGCAGTCTCTCGGGCTCCAGATGGAGTCAGGCCCATGTATTTTTTCAGTAGCTGAGTCTTATCCTTAATCTTCACACCCTTCTGTATTTCCACCAGCTGACCACCTTTTCTCCAAGTTGCTTTGACCTTAGCCTCCAACCTCATTTTCCAGGGGTGGGGGTGGGGGTATGTACTGCTGTTCTTGTTGATGGTGTAGCCAAGCATCTCCAGGATTACAGCAGCTGTAGCACATACCAGTTCATTGGTTTGAGTTATGGTGGTAGTAGTGATTGTTGTGAGGGCTCTATTGGCATCTTCTAGCATGATGGTACTTCTCCATTGAGCCTTGGTAATCGGTCTTGTGGGTTGACTGTAATTAGTTTATCCATGGTCTTATGCCTCATATCAGCTGCTGTGCTCTGTAAAGGAGGAGGTGTTAGTGATGTTCCAGCTTCAAGTGTTGGCAGCACATCCAGTTGTTCTTCTGGGTCTTCTTGAGTCCAAGGTGTAATGTGGAGTTGGTCTATCTCAAGTTGTGAAAGCAGCTTCCTCTTCACTATGTTGAAGCATTGGGTAACTAACAGTTTCTCAGTTAATGTGAATGTAGGTCTTCTGTCCATCCACAGTTCCCTCATATGTTTCATATATCCCCTCTCATTAGGTCTGCTGTTGTAGTAGCATTACATCAATTCCAGGTTCTTTTGTCTCGTCCATGTATGGTTTGTTCCAGCAGCCCACTTATCATAAGATTGTCCTGGTTCCCCAATATCTAACATGGACCTTGTTAATCCGGGTGATGTCTGAGCCAGCATGACTCTCTTAGTTCATGTCACTCTCATATTCGAGGTAGGCAGATGAAGCGTTAAGGAGTCTTTGCCCAAGGACCCCTACTGGTAAGGCAGGTACTAGCCAGGATTTGAAGCCCAGTCCCGTGTCAAGGGCAGTGCTCTAACCACTACACTATCCAGCCACTATATATATAATGATTTGCTATTTCCTAATTGCTTCCCAGTATCTGATGGATGCATCTTAAACTCTTACATTTAATGAGGCTTATATCATAGTGATTCCTAAGTTAGGTATCTTGGCATACAGCTCAATTACAGCAATTTCCTTCATAAAATATGGGTACTGTTAAGATCTTGAACAATAACTTTAGCCTGTAGATTACAGTTTCTTTTCTGACCATTATGCTTCCTGTTCAGGTTGGATTAATGTACTGTAGGGATGTTAATAGGGCAATGCTTATCTTTGCAAAGAAATGTGAAGGAAAGTGAAATATAGCAGATAAAAGTGAAACAAAGGCTACTTTACTTCATTTTGCCTGCTCCAGCAAGTCTAATAGCCGAATGACATTTTCAATCAGCTACTCGAAGCTTCCTCAGCAGGCATAGGATCATGGGGGGGGGGGGGGGGGGAATGGGGCTGTTTTAATGAGTTGTAAATAGGTGCTGCACTCCCACACATTTCAAAGCACCTCTTCCAAATCAAATCCCAAGCACTGAGCAGCCCAAATGCAAAGCACTTTGTTGGAGCAAAGTTAAAGGTTTCGCATCTTGACTAGTTACGCTATACATTGGAATAAATTAGACATGATGCATGCAAAAAAGGTGTGGGGCTTCAATTTTGGTCATATTTTTAAACAGCTGTATAGCATCAAATTTGACATTTCCTCTTTGTTCTTATGAAATTATCATATTATTTTGATTTAAGAAAGGAAAGAGGAAAAACAACATGCATATGTGCTAACAAATTCTCTGTCCCCTCATCTGTAACAGCTAAAATGCTACTTAGATCATCTGGGATTTTCCTGTTATGTTTGTGAAAAAATCCCCTCCCCTAGATCTCACAACTACTTCTAACTTTAGAATGATGGCTAAGGATTTTGATTGCAGCAGATATTTGTTGATTGATTTTATCACAATATTACTGCTTGTGAACTGAAAGATGAAAATAGATCATTATTGTAATAACATCCCTGCCCAAGGGAGACTTTGCCCTGTCCACTGACAAACATAGAAAAATCTATCATGTACTGTTGTCCTTTTCCATGCTGCATAACACACCAACCTAATAGTGCCTTTCTTGTCCCATTCTTACACCAGCTTCTCTGAGCTGACAGGTCACCAGATCTCTTTAGAACAGTTGCTAAATGTGTTGCAATTGCCATCATTATCAGATGTCTGTTTAGTGATCTTGGTACCTTTAATATTTTCAATGTTTCATTCTTCACTGTCCATACTTCTTGGTTGCCAACAATGATGTTTTGTTTCTTTGATATACGTGTTCTGGTCTTTGACCAAAAAATTAAATAAATGAAACACCAACTATTGTTGGAGTTGTGATGGTGATGATGATGATGATGTATCAACAGCAGACATGTTTGGGGGGCCTGAGTCATAGAAGATACATTATCAGATGACCTTACTGGCAGAAGAGAGTACACAAGAGTACAATTCTACTCAGAGTTAAGATTGAATAAATTCAGTGAGCCTTATGCCCGGATATGTAAACACAGGTTTGCCACCAAAGGATATAAAAAATTGTTCTGTAATATAATCAGTATAATATTTCCCCCTTTAAAAATAGAGCAAGTCCTAAATAGTTTTAAGAGTTTCATTTTGGTTATGTTAACTAGACCAAGATCTAAAAGTTGCATTTGCACACCATGAGAAAGGTTGTAAGGGTTAATCTGGGCAAATCTTTTCATGGCTGATAATACTCTGTGAAGCCAGGCCATTTGGTAAGTTGATGATTCAATATCTTGTGCCGATCACCAAAATAGTTTAATTCAGCAATTAGGTTACATATGTTGTATGAACATAATCATAGATAAACAGACTTATGGCAGAAATATAAGCAGAATTATAATACGTGTGAGAAACACATTCAGATATCAGTCAAATCAAATCTGAAACTTGGACTTGTTAACATATTTGTTAAAATAATCTGATTCTATAAAAATTGAAACAAAAAAGCTTTTAAAGATAATTTTACATGTACCCAGACACAGACACCACAACATTTGTATTTTTCTAGGACAAGGGTGGACAAGCTGTGTCCCCAAAACTGCCTGAGGAATCTTCTAACGATTGACTGCTGAAAACTGACAGCAGCATTTTCTGCCATTTGGAAGCAGAAGCAAAAGGAAAGCAAGACAGAACAAAACAAAGAAACACTTCCTGAAAAAAAGCAACCCGGTTCACCCATGTGATTACTGTAGCTCCATAAATACTGCAGCCCCAGTTTCTTAAAAATGGTAAGGGCAACCCTTGGCATAAAGTTGGCAAAACACTTAGAGTAATTTGCATCAAATGGGTATTCTGTGGATAGTTAGAGGTAATTACAATACACTTCAGGCCTCTAGCATTTCAACTGAAGATGAATAAATGAGTTTCAAGTTATGAAAATGTGGAGTTACTTCAAGGGATTTGTGTATTTCTGCATTTCACACCTACTAATTCTAATGATTCAATTAAACACATATAGTTTGAGATAACAGCCTATGACCACCCAAAGCCAGAGGTGAGGACCTGAAACAGAGGAGTAAGATATGAAATAAAACTTTAGTTTCATTTTATATTTCTGCCTTCATATATTGTCCTTACATGTTCAGGGTACCTGCCTGTAAAACAAATATGAAATTATTCCAAAATGGATCCAATTGTTCATTGGAAATAATGTTTTGTATTAGAACACACAGGGACTGGTAGAGTTGATATCACAATTTGAGTTACTGTATGTCATGTTTCTTAGCACAGTCATCAGTACACATCTTTGAAGAATTAAATTATTATTATTGCACATTGCATGTACAATTAACTGTCTTTTTCAGAGGATCTAATGATTACATTTGCAAAAATAATTTCCTATTCAAGATATTTATCTATAAAAGTCAATTTGCAGTGATCATCATGTTGGACTTAAGAAGACACATGAGGTCCTACATTCTGTTTCTCCACACCTGCATTGCTAAGCAAAATATATTGAGTGGTTTACTCCTCCGATTCTGTTGCTAATATATAATATATATATAATAAATGACTATATCCATAAGTAACTTTATCCTTCATGAAGTGATCAAATTCTACAACTTTGGGTAAACTGTTAAACTTTTTTATTTAAGAGCAAATTTTAGATTATATTTGTAACTTGCTATTGGGGCCTTTTGGCCATAATAAATTAAAATTGAATTGGATAACGAAGTCCATATATTTACTTTAGGTAAGAACTATTTTCTTCTATCTCTTCTGAATCTCCCATGCACCAATTTTGTTGGATGACTTCAGGTTCTGGTAGTATGACAAAAGAAAAGATCTATTAACTTTTTCCACATCATGAATGTCTTTGTACACCTTTAGCATGTGTCCTCTTGCACATCTTCTTTCTAAACTAAATAGCCACAAACAGTATAATCAAATCGGTTGGTTGTTCTTTTCTGCAGTTTCACTAGCTCCTCTGCTTTTCTGTAATGTAGTGACCAGAAGTGTAGTGTACTTTAATGACCAGAAGTCCAATGATCAGTGACCACCGCCTAAGCAAGATCACACCACAGATTTGTATAAATAGAAAATCACAGGTTTCACTGTGATTATCCTGGGTTTCTTGCTAGTTTCATTGTCCTGCTTCTACAACTTTGGAAACTCAGACAGTATAGAAGCATGACATTCTTTTTTTAATTAGAACCTTGCCTATTAAATATGTGGAAGAAATGGTTATATACAATTTGAATGTGAAAAAACTGATGAATGTTCTATCTAAACTTCTTTGGAATCCACATTGCTCTGAATTTGACAATACAGTTTGTTGGTCAAAATTCATAGAAAAAAATTGCATAAAATGCATATATAAAGAAAACCAATGTAGAGAAATAATTACATTGGGGGAAATTATTTACATAATAATTTTCAAACATTAGGAAAATTTCAAATATTAAACCAACTGCAGAAAAAAGTATGTTTGGAAAAAATATTATTCCAACTGGAAAAAAATTATTCCAACTGGAAAAAGTGTCAAGCTGAAATTAACAGATACATTAATTCCTATCAGTACGATTGAACAGATGTATTAGACAGATACATGAATTCCTGTCAATTAATTTAGCAATCCATCACTTGGTATAAATCTCTTGTTAACACTATCGTTGAATAATTATAAATATCTGTTGATAAGAACACATTCTGTGTTGGTTCATCTGTGATGGTTCTATTTATATATTTAAGTTGCTATATAATTTTTTCTCACCAGTGATAAATATCCATAATGAATAAACCACCAATTAGAATATGACATGAAGACATTACTAAGGGGTGGTTATTTGTAGTCATCCTGAATGAAACATATTGCACAGCAGCTGAGTCATTCTCACAGCTGTATGACAAATTTCTCAACCAAGACCATCATTTTATCAAGAGATTATGTTTTCCTGTGGCCCAGAGCACTTTCCTCTGTCTAATCACTTGTAAAACTCCATGACTTCAGCTGTGACAGATCATAAATTGATTTTATGATCAGGTGATCAGGAAGCATTAACTTTGTTCATCTTCTGGGTTAAAATAACTGTTTCAGATAGTATGTTCCAAAAAGATCATAAGTGAGCTGGGAGGAAGTAGTAAAACAATTGTCTTAACCCATTGCTACTGTTTGCCAATTAACAAGAGTGGAATCTGAAAATTAAAATGGGCAGCTTATCCCCATAGTCTTCAAATCAAGAAAAACATTCCTAAACTGATTTATAAAAAGGGGTCCTTGGCACCTTCCTAAATAGTTGTATGGATTTTTACCTTTAAGAAATTCAGTTTTATAATATCTTGTCATCCTGCCACTGTTTTCTTACCATTTCTATCCTCTAAAATGTAACTCCTCCTCTCCTTTCTGAAAAAAAAAAGAGAATCCCTGTCCATTTGCTTTTTCTCACTGGTTAAATATTATTCCTATGATGAATTAAGGTAATTATGGTTTAAGGAAGTTGATATGCTGTTCAATTATATTCTAAAAGTTTGGAATTTGTCTATTTAAGAAAAAGTTTGGATATATTGAGACTGGATTGTAGCACAAAAAGCTGATTATTCCAGGAAGGACATGTCTATATGAGACATGAGAGAAATTTGTCAGTTTTCAGCCTTTGAACTGACTATTAATGGAGAAGCAAGACAGGACACTCTGATTCTGTATGGTACATATTTAAGTCATTGTTTAAAAACATATTTGTAGTGATTTGTCGAAACAATATTATTACTTTCCTATTATAGAATTTTGTATTCCTTCATGATTTTTAGTGTTTTTTTTCTTTTTTTCCCCCTTTCCTTCTTTCTTTTTTAGTTTCCCTCTTTTTTAGGTTTAAAACTTATATAACAATATTTTAAATAAAATGAAATTTGTTAGCTTTTTTCTTAACCATTATTACTTGTGTTAATACTAATACCATTTTTACTATTTTTATTTTTAAAAAAATCAGTAGAAATTACTATCTCAAGGAAAGGAAAACTGAGTTTGTTGAATCACTTTAGCACACAAGGAATATAACTGAAATTGTATTGAGATACTGAAAAGTCTCCCAAAAGTTTTTATTGTATAATCTGGAACATATTATTTATAGCGTATTCTCTGCATATTGTATTTAAAGACAGCCCTATTGAAATGTCTAGATCTTGCTTCACAGTTTAGTTTATTATATTTTTATTTGTCACTAGAAAATAGAGCAATATTCATTTGAATACTGGCAGGAGTGAAATTTACATTGCTCTAATAGAATATATCATGGTTTGTGTATTCATATTGATGGTGCTGCTTCCAAAAGTTCATGAACTAAGCTTCTTAGTACTTTATGTTATCTTGTCAAGGACTGAATATGTTATGGATTTATTGACAAAGGCAGAATACAGTGGTACCTCAGTTCACGAACTTAATTCGTTCCGCAACTCTGGTCGCGACCCGAAATGGTCATGAACCGAATCAAATTTTCCCATAAGGTTCAATGTAAATACGGTTAATCCGTTCTGACCCCAAATTTGGTCGCCAACCGATTTCTGGTCACGACCTGAGTCAAATTTCCCCATAAGGTTCAATGTAAATATGGTTAATCCGTTCTGAACCATATGTTTTTTTTTTTTAAACCGCAAAAATATGACACAAAGTACAGTACGAAGAGAGAGAAAGCTAACCTTGCTCGACGCGACTCCCGGCGTGGAGGACAGGAAGGCGGGTGGGGAGGCAGTTACTGCTTGGAGGGAGAGTCCCCCTCCCTACAGGAAGCCGCGACCACGTGTCACGGGAGGGAAAATGGCCACGGTTACTGCTTGGAGGGAGAGTCCCCCTCCCTACAGGAAGCCGCGACCACGTGTCACAGGAGGGAAAATGGCCGCGGATCCTGTTCGTCACCTGATCCGGCGTTCGCGAACGGAGGCAAATTTTTGTGGCCGGAGCTGTTTGTGAACCAAATTGTTCGTGAACAGATGCGTTCGTGAACCGAGGTACCACTGTAATAATATTAATTAAGAGCAATAAGAAGAATAAAGATAATTTCCCCCTCAGATTATTTCATCATGGGACAAATTGATGAACTTCAAATATTGTTTTGATTGCACTTGAGTTTCAGTGAGAGCTCCCAGTTTCATTTTTTTAAATGTACTGTACTATTTATTTTTTTTAAAGCCCTCTATAGAAAAAAGCCATATTCATGGCAATATAAATTCAAGGATAAAACCTATTGGCCCTATTTAAATCATTCAATTCAGCATGGATTTCAGCCACCCTTATTAAAATTGAAAGGAAGAGGGCTGCTAAACTGACAGAAATGGAATGAGCAATATGAAGTCACTTCACCACCATTCTTCTACAAATTACACAGCTGTATTACACTTTTTCTGATTTAATTTTAAAAGCCTTTTACTTATCCCAAAGGGCATTAAACTGGTTTAGCATGTTAGCAGTGACTTGAATTCCAATACGTTAATAAAGTCAAAGTCCGGAAAATACTTCTGCTGGGCGGGGGAGAGCAAAGAAAGGGTAAGTTAAAGAAATTCATCAAAACTCTCCCTAAATGTTCCAGCTAAATAGAAATACATTTACAACCTATTATTTAAGCACAGAGACATGCTAAGTTAACAGCAGAAAGAATCCCTGGGACCCTTCTGCACTGGTTCCTGTGGCATAAAAGGGAGTTTTCCTGTAGGGGGAAGCCAATGGGGGCACCCCTTGCAGGCACTCCATAGTTTTAAAAAGAAGATATTCTATATAGAACAGCAACTGGCCTTTCCTGCTTTGATCCCTGGGAAGAGATGAATTGTGAGAGAATCAGAATCTACAGATTTGTCAGAAATAAGTACCAAATTCCACAACTGTGCAGACAATGGTCTGATCAGCATACATTAATCCACAATGTGTGTGACTGTTTAGCAAGAAATCAAGGTTTACCAACCACAGTGGAGCTGATCCATTAAGTTAAGCATAAAACAAAGAAACGAACAAACACATCGAGGTTTAGGATTACATATCAACCAATTATTATTTTTTATCTTCTTAAACTATGGTTTATGAGGTTAGTGCTACTACTCTGCTCTCTTCTTCCACTGTGTATACCAGTTTAGGCCCATTAGGACTGAATTACAGGAGTGAGTGATTTCATGTAATTATCACATGAACTTGGAATTCTGGTTTCACGTCATTGAACAAATGAGGATAACAGCCATTTTAGAGGATAAAAGAGGTCTCAGAGATATGACAACATTTATGAATACCTTTTATTTGCCTTTTGTGTATGTGCTGTACACCTGCTTATACCTGTTTTAAATAATCAACCAGGAAGGATTACAGACTGAAGTTCAGCTCAATACATGCCAACTCTGACATCATTATGATGCCAATCAATAAGGGAGTCCTGACAATGTTTTATTAACATTGTCATTTTCAGCCACCTTTACCCTGAAATGGTTAAAGGAAGTCGTGGTTAGGCTAGTAAATGAACTTGCAGTTAATAAAATAAATAAATCCCTGATACATGAGAACCTGATTCTTAGAGACCACTGCTTACTGTGGTCTTCCAATGAGTCCATAGCTAAGCTAAAAGGATGAGAACATAGTTAGATATCTGACACAACTCTCAGTGACACATAGACAACTCTATTTAAACCATTTTGGTATGCAGTAATGAGCAAAGGAAAGTGGCCACTACAAAGCCAAGACTTTGCATTACCGGTAAGGACTATGCGACTCCAACTAAATCCCAGCAGGTTCATGCCCTTTTCGATGCCCTTTGTAAATTATAATGATTTATAACATGTGCCCATGGGGTTACATGTACATAAAACCTTAGAAAATTGTAATTAGGTCTGAAGCCCAGCTTGTCAATAACTATGCACCTTGAATAATTGCTGCAGTTTTTACCTTTAGCCTCAGCAACAAGTTGCAAATAGGAAAGAGTGAGTGAACAGTACTTTAAAATTACATTAGATGTTTATACTTGTGACAACATTCTAGATATGGTATGTACAATAAAGACTAATGATTCAAATGTAAGCTTTAGCTGCAATCCCTTTTTATCTCTGTTTTTATTCTAAAATAAAATTCTATCCTTATTAGTCACAACAATTAGTGTTTTATCATTGTTCAATTCCACTTACAACTGAAATACACTTGAGATACACTTTCTGTTCAGTTAGAGTATTGCAAAATGTGTTACAAACTACAAGTTTAAGCATTCCACCCATTAAAAATGTCCTCCATGTTACCAGAAACAACTGTTTCTATATGTAAGGAATATATGCTTTATTTAGGAGAAGGGGAACAGAGAAATATATAATTGTACATGTACTATGAATTGGGATAGATGTAATGGTATGTGGGAGTGACCTTAGGAGACGGGCGGAAGAGCCACAGCCTAGACAATGGTCTGATAAATGAAATCTGAATCCAAAGGAGGAGTGGGAGTGGAGAAAATGTCTCAGAACAGATCCTTGTTTGTTTTCAGGAGACTAAAAGTAAGGGAAGGGAGATGTACTTTCAGATTTGCAAGATTCTGCTACTGTAATCTTACAATAAAGGTAGTGTTAAAAATCATGGTTGATACTTCTTGTCTGGACTACCTCAAAGGTAGACAATAGCCTACCAAGAGAATAGTTTTGTATGATTATCCTAATTAAAGATTTCAGTGGCCTCCAAGCTTATAATGTGATTGTAGCTGGAAAGCTTCACTATTAGGGCCCCGGTTCACATGAAAGTGATTCCATGTAAAACTGTAGATAATCATGCTGTAAGAATAAATTGTTTTTTCACTTATGCTATCAGTGTGAATGGAAGAAGGGAGGACCTACTCAATACTCCTTACATGTTGGACTGAACACATGAAGATAATCCCTGCAGAGCTATATTCAAAACTGATTTGCATTGGAAGGAAAGTATGAAGGATTCATTTCACATACTGCCAATACTATGGTCATGTGGTTAATGAATTATATAGTATATTGTCCCCCAACACTAGGGGGGAAGCACATTAAGAAATAATAGCAAGAATAATTGAACTGTTAGTTCCAGGACTGGAAAGTTGGCGTAAGATTTGGCTTGAAAAATGTGAAATGGTAAAATAATAACAGAAGGTAACAAGCCAAAAAGAATTTTGTCCTTAAGCTGTACAAAGTGTTCCTTTCTAAGAAAGATAAAATTAATAAAAATCACAACTGTGATTAGACAGTTCTAGTAAACTATGTTGTTGTTTAAAACAGACATGCTACTTACCTAACTTTTCTTCTTCTTTCTCCTCTCCCAGTCTAGTGCTTTCTATGTACTGAGAAATTTAAACAAAAGAGTGAATTCTTCCAGTCACATTATCTGCTTAAAAACATCAGCTTGCTTTCAAAGTTTTAGAAAAGTTAAGATTCAGATTTGGTTACTTTGACGGCAATCACACTTCATCTCCAGCAGCCAAAGAATCTTTGTGAAGCATTCTGATTTAATTCAGCCAAACCTGAAACATATCACTCATCATATTGCTTATCATCACAATTCCTCATCCAAGAATGGAATTACATGGAATCTCTGAAAGCAATTCTGCATCTGGAGATGGAGGGAAGAAGCAGAAGTCCTTGAATGTGTTAATACTGACAAAATTCTCCTTCCTATCCAGCAGGGCTGAGATATGCTTCCTATATGAAAATAATTTACAATGAAAAGAGTGTGCCTGGAACAAACTTCAAGAATGCATACCAGATTCCTGGTTTCCCTGTAACACTCTACGAATCAGTCAGAAGCTACAAACACACAGTTTTCCTGTTGGCCTGTTCGCATGGATCTATCAGTGCATCAATTCCACTAGGAATTGTACGACGATTGTCTCAGTCGGTATTTTCTTATACCTTGTCTGACAACAGCTATCCAGACATACCTCAAACAGCTTTCTAAATTAGATTTTATAGCATGCAGAACCATTGTGAGAAAAGTGTCTAGAAAAGAACAAAGAGGAAAGATCTCATTTTGTGAGGGAAAGCAATTTCTCAAGGAAAAAAATGACTAGGATGGAGAAGTTTGAAGTTTGACATTCTAATATATACAAAAACATACAGATTTTAAATTGTGTGCATAAAATTTGAATTACATGTTACAAAATAAGTCCTTTGTAAATGTATAATTTATATCTGAAAACCTGGACCAGTTTTCAGGTTTTATTTTACAACAGCAAAATGGATGTCATTTGTTATCTGAAAATGTCTGTCTTTGTTCATTTAAATGTGATAAATAAGTAAAACATGGCCTATTTAAGAGTTTTCTCCCAGCTGAGGAAAATATGTGGTGTTACAATGAATAAGTGATGAAAAATACCTTTCATGACTTGTAAATTTAGGTTTCATGAGACAAATATAAAATTAAATATTCGAGTTCCTCCAAAAGAACATGATGTGCTTCAGCCTCTGGTCATTATTTGCCCATTCTGATCTTTTACTGTCAGATGATGGCTCTTTGCTATAAACTTCCTTTTGAGGGTGTTCAGGATAAAGATTCTATGGTGGCAACATCAGGCTGGCGGCCTCCCTTTCATCAGTGTCAGTACAGTGTTCTATAGTTGCACCTAAAGAAGATATAGGCTCATCTCTCTCTGTTACCTAGGTTGGTTGGAGCAGCCAACTTTTAACATCTTGAGGGCCACATATTGCCTACTTGCAAACTAGAATATGGAGCTGCTTTCTAAGGGATCCTTCCCTTCCCTTCTCCATAATGGCCTCCTCCTAACTCAGGATGACTTCCAAATCAGATGATTCCAAAATTATTTTTAACTTTTACCAACAGTTCAAAATGTATATATGTAATAGGTAATGTAATCTAATCTATTAGATGTGATTTAAACATTTAATCAATTTAGAAAATAAAGCTAATCCAAAATTTTGATTATCTAAATTTGTTTAGCCTGAATCTTTAATCTGAACTTATTCAATTCAATTTGGGTCATTAAAATGTATGCATAAAAAGTATCAAACTAGATCCAGACTGAGGTAGAGCATAAAACATTTTTGTAGTCCCAGCATGTAACCGGTTTATTTCTAAGTGTTAAAATGAAATAAACTTCAGGGATTGTCCACTAGGAGGCCATGAAATAAAAACCGCTGTAAGATACAAGCAGGAAAAGATGCAATTCTCTATGAGCCTTATTTGGTGAATGCTGCAGTAGAAATCTGAGAGGAGCCTTCTCTTGCAGTACAGCCTGAAATAATTGCAAGCTGAGGAATGCTGGCTAACTCTGAAATGTTGCCTGCAGTGTGTGCCAAAGCAGCCAACCTGGAATGCTTTCATTATGTGGCAAAGTGCATCCAAGCTGGCCAGCTTTAGGAAACAGTGTAGGCAATCCCATAGTGAGCATCAAAGGTGGGCAGCCTGAAGCTACCCGAATGCAAACCAATGGTCTTACAGGCTGGGCATTTCAGTGTGTGTTTCACATACCTAAAAGTCACCAAGTCTGGAAGCACTTTTGTAAAAACTGGTGAAGAAGGTTGAGAGAAACCTTCTTTTCACTACTGGCCCAAAGCAATTTGAAACCTCTGAATTTCTTTGGTGAGATGAATCAAGGTGCCCTTTTGCTTCAGCAAAGTAAATCACAGAAACCGCATGACCCAGGTTGCTGTGGCAAAGCATATTAGAGGGCTACACCAGATTAGATGATTGAGGAGGAATATGGTTTAAAGTCTCAAACTGTGCAAAGCTGTAAAGGAATGCTCCACTTCAACAAAGCTTCAAATGAAGCGTGAAGCATTCCTTCACATCTGTTTGATGAAGCAACAGTATTTCTTTCACTTTGGTTGACATGGTAACTTTTTGCTTCAAGGCCTCTCTCAGCCTCCTCCTGCAGAATTCAATACAAAACAAGTTGAGAGGAGTCTTTTTCAGGAGACACAGTGGGAGCAAGTTGCAAGGAGCATTGACCTTCTGCAGCATTGACCAAGGAGTTTCCCAGACTAGAGAATCCTGCAATACATGTACAGAAGGTAGCCAACCTGAAGCCTCTGTGGTCTTTGCCACTGGCTAGTCAAACCTTCTGGCCAGCATGTTCCAGGTCAGAAGAGTCAGTGGCATTGACTACCTACATCCCTCTAGAACCAGCTGGCCAAAGATCCTGGCTTAGAATTCCAGGAGTGACCTTCCCCTGGCATTGGCTGGACAAATTCTGGCTTGTCTGTTAGGTTTCTCCTGTCAAACTAGATGGCAACTAATTAAACAGGCATGTAAGAATCCAGTGCCTTTATTGTAGAAAAGCTAAGAAGCCATTCCTAAAAATTCCATTGACTGCTATATATCAAATGTGAGTTCTATCTATAGTGAAGTCATAGTCATATTCTTGCACTTCTTTCCCTCGCCCAAGGAAGCTAGATGGCCCTTTCTTTGAGGTAGCAATCTCAATTTCTCTGATTTGGTCATGGGTAGATCTGATATAGAGTTGTTTTCCTCAGCTCATTTGAGTACTAATTCTCACACAGTATCTCCCAGCACAGGATGGCTGGGAGCTTTGTATAGCCAATGCTGGATGGAGCTTTGGTTAGTAAGTGCCAGAAGTGCCAGTTCATTTCCCCTGGCAACAGTTGATACCCAGTTCTGCAGCCTGAAAATGGAGGCATAAAAGTGGGGTGTTATTTTTATTTACTTTATTTTATTGTTGTAGTTGTTTCTCTCTATATGAACATATAGGACAGTGATTTGCCAGGAGGGGGGGGGGGGAAATTGTTGTTACACAGAGAGGCAACAGGAATATAATTTAAAATATAGTTGGAGAAATTCCTTCTGTCCTTTAAAAGAAGTATCTGCTATCTCAAAAAGCCACAGTGGCTAGAAGCCATGTCTTTAATACCAGGAAATATGCTACAGTAGGATATTTCAGGGCATGGTTGTAGGAAAAATTACTGGGTTTACTATTATGATATGTATGAAAGGAGCCATTGTCCCAACAAATTTTACTTTACTTTTAATTCTACATTTAAAAATCAAATTCTACAAAATCTTTTAGGTCCCCCAAATGTTTATCATTTTTCTCTCCCCATATTTGGGTCCCAGTTTTGCAGCCTGAAAATGGGGCATAAAAGTGGGGAGTTATTTTTATTTTTAAAAAATCATGATTTTTTTTAATATTTTCCCAATGCAAAATTTACATTGCCCCATGTTACATTATGTTACTCATGTAACATGAATATCCACATGTTACAAATGGCTGGTTTTGGAAGAAAGTGTAATACAGGATGGCATTTTGTCACTTTTGAGGTCATATTCCTTTAAAAGTTGCTTTCCTTTACTTAAGTGTAAACTAGAAGAGATTAAAATTGTTTTTAACATAGAGAGAAAGGATTTTTTTGTCCCCTTGGGGGGTGGGGGGACTGAACCATCATGAATCATTGGAAGGCCCACTAATTTATTTGATATAATCTATTTATTGTTGATTGTATTTCTAAGGATAGCATTATTGTCAAAATACTCTCTCATGAGACTTTAATAGGCATTACACCAATCAGCTTCTTTGTTAAATAAAAAAGAAAGAAGCCAATGCAAACAAACTATGTGAAGTTAGAAGCTGCCATTTCAGATGTGTCAGTTTTTCAACAGAAGAACAATAACATGCCAGATGTGCTTAACATCATCCTATTCTATTAGGGAACTCATTATCCAAATGTGAATCCTTATGAGCTACACAAACAAACAAACAGACAAGGGATGAGGGAGAGTTATTAGTGGGCTTGGAAGAACCCAAACAAACTAATTGTCTGTCTGTCTGTCTATCTGCAAAAATTCAATGAATTTAGTTAGAACTAACTGTGCTTCGTGTGCATGGGAATTGGGAGGATGGCCTGAAAGAACTCAGGAGAAAGGAGGAATGAGCTGGAATGTCTTGGAATAGAGCATGGCTGATTAGTTGAAATTTCAAATATGAATTCCCATTTTGTTGCCAATTACCTATATGGTAATAAAGAATTTTGATGTTATGTTATGGTGGTATCTCACCAAATGGAACTGATGTATTGATTATTGCTTCCAACAAGGTAAGGAAGACATAATTCTATGGGTTCTCAAGTGAACTTCTGTACAAACACTGACTAGACAAAGATCTGCTTAGCTTCCACCAACTCATGTATCCTTAAATCAGCACTTAAGACAAACCAGTGAAATATAAAGATTTCTTATCTTACTAAAAAGCTGCCTTCTATCAATACAAAATTTAAAAATATATGTTATTTATCTATAATATATATTAACCTGCATTTTGTCTGAACTATAAAAATAAAGTCTCCTTTGAATCATGCTCCACTCCTGTTGACTTCATGGATATGTCTATGTAATTTTCTTGGCAACAATATGGAAGTGGTTCACCATTCTGGGATTTTTTTTTTTAACTCACTACTTGCGATTTCCTAGTGGTGTCCCATATAGGTAGTAATCAGGTTTGACCCTGCTAGATCCTATCAGAGCAAGGCACAATACCTCTTTTTATTGTATATAACCTTCGAAAGTTTGATGAAGTCTTAAAACAGAAAAACATATAATAATAATACAAAGGAAGGGAAGGCTAGAAAAGCAGGAAGTTGTGATTAGCTAGTCACTTGTATATATCTGCTTACTCTCTTGAAACATTTTTTCTCCTACTACATTAATCAGCCCATAGTTCTGCACTGCTGTTCTACCCATGTACCAATAGTGTTTATTTTTCAGCAGACATGCCTACCAATAGCTGCTTATTCCTAACAGTCTCTACCACTAAGGGGATGAGAGCCATGGGGGAACTGTAGGGAAAAGAAAGCTGAATCAATTGCCAATGAAAGTTACAGAAAACTGCACTACAGATTCAACAGATCAGCAGGATGTTATCTGAGATTCTTAAAAGGGAAAGAATAATATCAAAAGAATGCAATGCTGAAAGTTTCATATGGATTTTCAGTCTAGCTGCAGATAAATAATCTTAAATTTCATGCTGTTTAAAGTTTATAAGTATAATAAAAGCAGGTAAATAACTTTAAATTTCATGCTGTTCTTTAGACATGTCCCCATGATAGTATTGCCCCAAAGTCAGGGGGTGCACCTTATGTCTCCATATAATCCATATTTCATTCTCTCCCAATGTACTACTGAATTTTTTGAAGTCTTTCCCACTGAGATTAAAATGAAGCACCACAGGAACTGAACATGTATTTACAATAGTCCTGATATGCTAATCTCATTGGTTGAAGGAAGCAGCGTGGGTTAAGGCCAGACTTAAATTTGGCTTCTGGAGACACAAGTTGTGCCAGTCCACATCACTGACTTTTTCTGACTTATCAGTTATTCCCACTGACCCCCTCCACCCCCAAACGCTGGCAAAAATTCTCAGCACCCTTTCCCAAATTACACATTCCCAAGATCCTTTCAGTGAAGCCATGTTATAAAACTGATTTCCTTCTCCTTTCCTCCTGATCATTCCTCTACTAAGGAAATGACCACATTTTAAATGAGGCATGTTTGGAAAAGTATGGAGAAGAATTCATTGACCAAAAACTAGAGAACTTGTGCTGTTATGTAGCAATACTCTGCCTTAGAGTTGGTTCCTATTTTCAAAAATCCAGTGCATCAGCTGGGATCACCCTGATCTGCCAAGCTGTGCATGACTGAACCTAGCATCCTCTTCCTTCAAAGCTATTGCTAATAATCCTCAAGATGGCCTCAACCACTTGAAGCTGTGGAATTGTGGGGATTAGATGGACATATAAATCTTCTTTTATGTGTTTATTTTCTTTGGGGATTAGGGAGTGATATGACAGCTTGCCTTTTTCCACACTTTGACAAATCTTCAAAACAAAAATCAGGATTGTTGAAATCAATGCTCACTACAGTAAATGAAGCCAGCCAGGTGGGGGCAGCTGGGATTTTCTGTAAGCAAAAGAGTATTAATATTCACTCGCTGCTCACTCTAATTCTCACTCCTTTAGTCAAAATAATAAACAGACAAATCAATAAATAGTGACATTCGTAGAATTACTTTGGGTTTAGAGCTGCATAATAGCATAATTGACCCAACAGTTTGCACCCTTATGTTCAGCAGCACCAAATTCACTCTGAAAGGTATGCAAATTGTATTCTTTATCACTAATTGCTCAGTAAATTGTAATTAACATGCTGTCTATTTTCAGAATCATTTTGTAAAATATTAGGATGGACTTTTTTTTTAAAAAAAAGCACATTATTTGTATGCCAGTTTATGGTTTGGAACAGATGCAGCATAGCTACTAGTGTGGATGGCTACAGGACACAATGGTTTTGTCTGAAAGATGAAATTAACATTATGCAGTTGTGATACAAAGTTTGTCCCACATGTATGTCTGTGTGACGCAATGACATACATATGAAAAAGGCAGAGTTTATGTCATAACGTATGACTGTCATTTCACCATTAGTCACCCCCTGTAAACACCCACGGCTACTAGCAATATCGCTTTTGGATATCAGCAAGTATTATTTAACTTCTTCGTATCTGGAGGTAGTAATGTATTTTAGGAAAAAAGGAACGCTGCTACACTTTCTTTTGTAGCCTTTAAATTCATTTTGTCTTAAAAAAATAATAATACACAAGGAGGAAATGTAAAAGTATTATATCTATAGATCTATATAACAGAAAAACGATAGGTATAATAAGATCTAAAAAGAATTAAGAACCAAAATACTAAAATAAATCAAAATAAAATACCATTATAAGAAATTCCAGACCTACGTAATGGTGCGATGTATCGTACAGATGGTTGTACAAAACTGGGAGACTTGGGAGGATATTTTCGAGTCCTTGTCCAAAAGAAGAAACATTAAAGAGAAATCACACTCCCTACCTGGAAATTTCTTCAAGATCAGATATATAAGGATCTGTCTAGAATCCTTATATAGGGAACAGTATAGTAGTATATGGCTTAGAGTTTCTATTGAGCCATCCCCAAAGGTACATAGGAGTACCTTTAAAACATCCCAAATGGACTGCTGAGGGCAAAGCCTCCAACCTGGCTAAGGTGAAGGCCTTACAAAATTTCAAAATTGTATTGGATGATAAATAGGAGGCTGGAACAAACCCTTTTGGAAGAAAATGATAAATATTGGGGGGGTAACATCTTACTTAAATGGAGATCTATATCCCAAATTCATTACTTAAGGGTGGTTCTAGCATTATCAAAACCTAATGATCACAGACTTTCCATACAGAATCCCAGCAATTGAATTTTATCCAGGTCTTTTTTAAGCCATGTTGATTTAAAACATTCCCTAAATACTAATGGGGCAAACCTATAGGAAGCAGAATTTTATTTATTTGCATTCATTTATATATCAAATATGCCACCACCATCTCATTAAAAAAATGACTCTTTTTAATTTAAATTAACTTTAGCCAGAAGGTAAGAAGAAGAAACCATGCTCTAGTATCCAATGAAGCTATACCTGTTTCTACACATAAGATTGTGTTTTTGATACTTTTTGGAACCATCAATATGGCTCCAATGCCTTAATTTCGATATTGATATTTCAATAATATTAAGCTTTGCAAAGGAGCACATTTGGGAGCCATAGAGAAACTGAGGGACTACCTTAGCTTGAAAGACCTTGCAAGCTGCAGGGATATAATGGGCTCCTTTTAAATGGTAAAATCTTACAATAAAATGAAGAATAAAGTTTTCCACTTTTACAGTGTTAGCATTCATAATGAGAATTTACTCCATATCCACAACTGAGAGAACCGTAAGTTCAGAAGTGGTCGTTTTCTGTAAGATCAGAACTGGACAGTGGTGGTCTAAACATGCTAACTGGTCATCTTGATGGGCAATCATTGTTGTTTTATTTTACAAATGGAGGGCAAAAGGCCTAATAAAAGAATCTTTTTCAGTAATTCAGTTGCTTCTGACTCTTTGTGACCCAGTGGACATCATTTTGCCAAGCATTTCTGTGCTTCTTAAAATCTTGTGGGCTTATGCTGGTGTCACTGATGATAATCCTAGCTATCTTGTCTAGTGTTGCCCTTCCTTTAAATTGCCTTTAGTTCTTCCATGCATCAGAGTCTTCTCCAGCAGCTTTTGCTTTTGCACTGTCTCCACATTTGTTTACTTATTTGTTGGGGTTTATATGCCCCTTCAGTCCAACAGGACTCTAAGCTTTAGGATACTATTTACGCTTACCTGTCATTATTAGTGCTTCCAATGATAATCATTTATTACTGAATGATTTGTTCATCTTGTGGTGCAGCACCACAATCCAAAGGCACTCATTTTCTTTGTTTAGCCTTTCTGATGATTCAGCTTTCACAGGCATATGTTACAGCAGGGAAAACCAGAGCTGTGACAATATGTACCTTTGTTGTCAATATGAAGTTTCTAAATTTAATATTTTAACTAGATTTCTTATCTTTTCTCCCAAGAAGTAGATATATCTCTATTTTGTGACTACAGTCCCTGTTCTTGTGATCGTTTGAGCCTAGGAAGATAAAGACTGCTACTTCTTCAATTCTTCTCTGTTTATTTGTTTTGGTTGACATAATGTTGTTTTGGTTGACATGATGTTATTCTTTTTTAATAGTGAGTAGTCTGCTGGCTTTTGAACTCTCTGTTTTTACCTTTCAACAAAGGATTGCTTAAGTCTTCTTCATATCTAGCCAGCAAAGGTGTATCATCAGCATTTTTGAATGTACTGTATTGCTTTGCCCAACATTTTTAATTGCAATTTCCAATTCCTCCAAGCCAGCATTTCTCATGCTATAGTCTGCATGAAAGTTAAATAAATAAGGTGACTGTATATGACTCTGATACACTTCTTTCCAAATTTCTGCAATTTAGTTGCTCCATATTCTTTTCTAACTCCTGACTCCTGGTCATCATACAAATGTTTCAATAGGTAGATGAGGTAGCCCAGTACACCCATGATTTTAAGGGTAATCCACTATTTGTTATGGTTTACATAGTCAAGTCCCTTTCCATAACTAAAGGGTCTTGACTTTGGCATGATGTCACATTCTCTCCTTTGCTATGCTTGAGGGCCAATACAGGAAGACTCCCTTCTTGGAATGACAATGCCCTTACAACTCTGGGCATATAGAAACAATACAGCATGTCCTCCTCCTCCAGTACATACATGCATACATCTTTTTATACTCTTTATGCTCCTATGCCTCCTTTTATTCACTGTATAACTATAGTCTATAACTGTAATAAAGATTTATTTGATTTGTATAATAAATAACACAAAAAAATAGAAATCTTTTCGGGACTTCCTTTCCTTCTCCATTATCCATCAGATGATATGAATGTGATCTTCAGTGCTTCTGGCAATTCTGAATTCAGCTGAGTCTGCCAATTCTTGATCTACATATTGTTGAAGCCTAGCCTGTAAAATCTTGATCATTATCTCATTAGCATGTGAGACAAATGCAACTGTTCAGTAGTCTGAGCATCCTTTTGCACTGCTTTTTTTTTTTTTTTTTGGTATTGAAATAAAAACTGATCTTTTCCAGTCCCTTAGCTACTACTGTGTTTTCCATACCTGCTTACAAATCACAGGTAGCATTTTAATTGCATCATCTTGTAAACTTTTAAAGAGCTCTGTAGTTTTGTTGTTAGCAAAACTGTCAAGGGCCCATCTAACTTCACTTTCCAGAATTCTGTCCCTAGTTCATGAATCAAACTTGTGTGCATATTGTTGATTTGGAGAGTCTTACTCTCCCTTAATGAGTAGGCATGCTTCCTTTAATGTTCTCAAATCTCTAGCCTTTGAAACTGGTAAGAAGGTTGCAGCCATTTGAATATGAAGCAGAAAACTTTGTAAACTGGGAGGCAGATAAAATTGTATTTATTCTGCCTCAAAGAATTATTTTTTGATATTGATATGTATATCTGTTTTGCTATTATTCCAAATTGTGAAGACATAAATCTATACTGTGCCAAAATCACATAGGCAAGAATTTCTCAAAGAGATACAAGGGGAAGATTAGTAAGAGAATCAATAAATAAATCCATACATAATTTACAATCTTTTTTGCCTCTTGCATACAAAGTAATTACATTTATTTATGTCCTTGTCTTACTACAGGAAAACGTGCATCATCAGAGAAAAATATTGGTTCAACTTGACAAATAAGTTCAGAATGACATAAAATGTACAAGAAAACATTTGAAGGAAAAAGCTTTCTCTTAATTCAAAATGAAAAATATGAAAAGCAAACACGATTGTCATAACTGTGTGTGCATATGTGCCATTAGAAATTTTCACAGACAGAATCTCTAACTAACCCAAAATTATTTTAAACATATTATTCTCTGGTTGAACAGTTCACATGTTTGGAGACCAGACTTTATATATTGATTCACAAATTGGTAAGAAATAAAGTTGTAAGCATGCTTGGATAGTGGCCCAAGGAGAAGGTTTTATTTTCTTATCTGATAAATGTGATTAGTCACTATGGCTGTAACAGTAGTATGACAGTCAGTGCAGTAAAAGTGGTCATCATTAGGATTTGAGAAACCAAGATTCAATCTCTCCTTAGCCATGGAAACTCACTGGGGTGTCTTGGGCTGAAAGAGAGAGAGAGAGGATCTTCCTACAACCTGGGAAATAAAATGAATATATATCACCATGTAAACTGTCAAGCTCCTGAACAAAGCTAGGATATAAATGTAACGTATAAGTAATGAATAAATATTATCAAAATATGTAACACTAGGGAGACACATTACCTTCACACATTAAATATAAGGTCGATAGGTCTTAATTGGGTTATCAAACTGAAATCTTTAGAGGTCCTAGGATATGAATATACATGTCAACAAAAATGGTCTCTACATGATGAATAAGCCACCACAGTTAAGCATAAAGTGAAGCTTGGTTTTGAACCTCGGCTATTGTGCAGTTCAGTTCATAACATGCAGATGATGTACAGCAATATGTCTCAGCTCTATTCTCCTGAAGACCATTGGAGGGGGTTGCTGAGTTCTACACAGTAAGTGGCCCTAAATATTTCAGGATCAATAGAAGTTACTCAGCATAGCTAGACAGCAACATACTATATGCTTCAGACTTGCTTCTTTGAAGCTTCTAACCCTATATCTTTTGTTTCCAAGGCTTTCCGGATATTGAACAGCATTACCAATGGGTTCAAAATTCAATATTGAGTTCAAATTAAGCATAATTTAATTTGATTGACGTCTAATTGATAGCACTTACCTTGGAACCTACAATAATGTATCAAATTTCTCCTTAAATTCTGGTTTAAACTGAAGCTGCAGTCATCCACAGCTTCTTGCAAAGCAATTTTTAGTCACCAGTTCAAAAGTGAAGAATGAACAGCTGGTGTTCGAAACACTGGCTGCTTTGAAAATATGAATAATCAAAGACCTCTTCAGGGAAGCTTTTATATTTTGATTTGCATTAGTTCTTCATATCTGGAAGAGCATAATTTATAAGAGTGTGTGAATTAAAATATTAGTACAATGGGACATAATGACAACACATTGTCTAATAGTCTATGGACTTTATAAGGCCCAGACACTACCAAAAGCCAATGTTTCTGTAATGTAATTGGACAATATCTGAATGGGGTGGATGTGTTTGTAGAGACCTGTATGGACACAAGCACATAGAACTTATTGTCTGTCAGAATAGATTTATTCCAATCCTGGCTGTGGACCTTTAAATTCTATACAGAGACATATCTTATTTCCTAAATCACAGTCCTGGCAGATCCTACTGTGGGTTTGCCCCTAAAAAAAAAAAAAGTAGGATTCAGAGTTGTCTCAGGCTGCTGGGCTGCAAAGGTCAGTAGATTCTTCAGATGTTTAACACTGGCTTTCAACCAGCACAGGGGACCACATTTTTAGACCTAAACACCAACAATTTAGAAAGCTAAATACTTATTTCTTTAAGGAATCTTTCAACAACTCATAATTAAATTACATAATTAACTAAAATTGAGTAACTCAGTAAATCAACCATATAGTACAGTATTCTATTCTCAGTTCCCCAACTCTCAACTGTCTCCTTTAAATGATATATTCTTCATCCATTATTGGTTTCTAATCTCTACTGTCAATAGCTCATTTATTCTCTCTTCTGTTACGGGGATAATATTTCTCCCATTCAAAAGCACACTATGAATTCTCATTCCTCCTTATCCCACTGCATCCAATTGCCCTGTACTGTTTTCTAACATGTCATTGTGTTTTGTTTTTGCTTTTTTTTTTATGGTAAACTTCTTGTCCCAAATAAAAGTATCCATTTTTAATTTGTGTAATAATACTGGTGTCTTTTATGTGGATTTTCCTGCACATTGAAAAAAATAGCCTGCTATATTTCTGAAAAACGAGGAGGCTATTTCAATGTAAAACTAAATCTAATAAAAAGGCTTGGGGTGGTTGCGCTTCAGGAACAGCGAAATGTTGAAACTCCTTTGTGCATGCTTTTGATCATTTTTTAAAATTTAAATTCACTGAATTGTTTATTCTTTATAACCCTGATATATTGTAATGGAATTTTGATTTAATGGGCTAATTGGAAGGACAGGGACGTCTTTACTCCTGAATGTTCATAAAAGCAGAAAATAGGTCATTGTGGTGACTTACATTATTTGTATGATGACATCATCATGCAAATGACACAAATTATATCATTTGCATTATTTCACTTCATTTGCACAATAACGTAATCTATGTAATGATGTCATTACGCAAATGATGTAAATTGAGGCAAATGAGGTCATTTGCATTATTTGTGTAATGACACAAGTGACATAAATCAACACAGGAATCAGTTCTGCTTATGTGAAACCTACTGCGGCTAAGTTCTAGTGCACTGTAAAATCCACTGTGACAGAATAAAGGTTTCAAGAATCAGACTGAAAAATTGTCTCTTTCTCCTTTCTCTGGTAAGTAAGATCCCTGTCTTAAGTCATGTTATGACTTTCTCTCCTTTCTAGCCTAGGGTACTTCTTTGATGTACTGGGTAACTAGGTTACTTCTTTTGAGCTGGACATTAGCAGCCCAAATGGAAGTTCTCTTCCCACTGTTGCTTCACATCTTGATTTCCTCACAGATACAGTATTTTTCAATGGCTGCAAGCTGATCAGTGGATAACTGCTGATGGGTAAAAGTGATGTGGAATGCGTCCATGTTTGCTTTCAGTTACTTAATCATATGGTAAGTCTTTGTAGAGCACCAGGAATACCAAAAGCTATATACATACTTAGCCTTTGTTACAACTTGGAACATAGGAAGCTACCAGGCTTCCCTTTTGCTAGATGTAGTTGCCATTTTTCCTGAAGGCATATTCCATTGTCAGGTGATACCAGATGCAATGGGTTCTATACGCCCTGATGAAGTTCTAAAAAGCTTGTAATTTGGATAAAGGTTTCATCTTTACCTATTTTTTTTCCCGTCAGCTCTCCATTTACCAGTTCACAACCTTCTTACTTGCTGTTTGCTAATACCTATCTATCTTTTTTTAACCTCTTCTAGAGCACAAGCAGTGACACAAAGCTCCTTAGTATAAATAGGGAACAAACATGTTATGCACCTTAGAAAAATAATGTGACCAGGAAACTGAGTGATTAATGAGAATAATTAAGTATCTTCCCAAATAATCATACTAGTTCTGAGGTAAGGGCTGATAGCATTGTTCTGTTGATGCATGTGATAAACCATTACAAACATATGATACCTAGATCCTGAGAAAGTTATGGTCAACAAGAAAAAACTAACCAGGCAAGAATGAAACAAAATGTAAAAAAAAAAAAAAAGGTACATACATTAAAATAATTGTTTTGCCCTGGATCAGGAGTCCCTCATGACTCACACCCTGGTCATCTCTTGTTTGGACTATTGCAATGTGCTCCACATAGGGCTACTCTTGAAGAATATCCAGAAGCTACAGGTGATTCAAAATGTGGCTACCCGGGCAATCTTGGGTGCCCAAGGTTGGCACACATAACACCTCTGCTGCAGGAACTGCTTTTGGTTCTGGTTTGCTTCCGAGTCCAATTCAAGGTGTTGGTTATCACCTTTAAAGCCCTACATGACATGGGTCCAGGTTACCTGACAGACCATCTCACCCCCATTACATCGACCCATCCCACCCAGTCTGGCAGAGAAAGCATGTTGTGGACCCCATCGGTGAGAAAATGTCGACTGGTGGGTCCTAGGAGGAGAGCCCCTGCCCTATGGAATACTCTCCCCCCAAAGGTGAGGCAGGCCCCTACCATCCTAATTTTTCAGAGGAATTGAAGACTTGGCTGTGCCAACTTGTGTGGGGCGAGGAAAGATACAACCTATTCTGGGGATGACTGGTGCCTTGATGACGCTCCCTGAGTTTATTAACACCTAATTAACATCAGCTTCTTGGAAGGATCATATAGGAAGTTTGTTTTCTAGCATATTTTAATTAATTAATATTTATCTATTTTAATTAATTTTTATTCTGTTTTTACCGTAAACCGCCCAGAGTCACTCTGTAGTGAGATGGGCAGTGACAAATTTGAAATACAAATAAATAAATAAATAAATTTTCGCATAGATGTTCTCATTGTGTTGAACTGTTTATGTTGATAATGTTCTCATTATGTTGAACTGTTTATGTTTTTAGCTTCAGCAAATAACCTTGGCTTATCTCAGAAGCTGAGATTTGGTAAGTATTTGAATGGAGGAGTGCCTGGGAATTCCAAGCTGTTGGTTAGACTAGAAAGCTAGAAATACACCCCAGAAGAAAATAATGACAGACTACTTCCATCCAATAAAATGGTACAGATGCAATCACCAGGAGTCAATCTCAACTCAACGGCATCTTTACTTTTTTATGTGGTTTTTAACTCTTTTTGTCAATTGTCCTCAAAACATGATAAATTATCTGAATTTATTCTTTCTTTGTAGTGTTTTTGTAGAAAAATGTAATACTAGTAGGAAATACATAATTTATTCACTTCAAATGATGAGTGAAAAGGGAAACGAAGCAAAGTCATTAGTGCATAACACTTTTCATTCTTGACAAAAAAAGACTTCTAGTGCCATTTTTCGTTTTCCCTCCTTATCAGAACCCAGAGCACTTTTCATTCTCATTCTATTCTTTTCTTCTATCTAAGTAAAATAAATTGAACCAGGCTGCAGAAGAAGAAAGCAAGTTTACTGATGAAGCTGCATCCTGAAATAGGATTCCTTTTTCTAGAGTTCAGTTTACCAAGCAAATGAATGTTCGTGCCCTGACAAAATCTTGGTATGGGAAGCAGAAAGTTAGGAATTGCTGGAATGGAATAAATAGATATTAACAAGGCCTAAAAGGATTGTGTATTAATTCCAAACACAATGAAAATACAAACATGTTTGATTTTTTTCTCTCTTTCTCTCTTTTTCCAGTTCTTCACAATGACATCATTCTTCCGGGATGCCTTTTTGTTTTGGTGGGCCAAATTCCATTAAAATGTGATTCTCCTTTTGTTTGCTTTCTTGCAGGTTCTATAATTGCAGGCTCCTAAAACAAGCAATTTGTCACTCATTCCATTACTCTGTTTGGGCAACCCCATGTTTGCCAAGCAGCAGAAAAGTCCCAGAGCACAAAAGTTTTGTCCTTTTCTCCCAAACCAACCAGAAAGAGTAAGAAACCACAAATGGTTGCTTCCCTATCATCCCAGTGAGACAACATTCTTGCAGATAAAAGAGAAATTTCTGTGCTGCTACAAAATTTATCTCCTGCTCCAAAAGGCCAAGCTACTATTCTTCTCATCTGGAGGAGGAAACAGGGCTGCTAGGGCAGAATTGAGAGGAAGTTGTAGGACCATTTCTCCCCAATTGCATCTACCCATTCTGTTACATCAGGCAGAATCTTGTTTTTATTCATTGCTAGCTGCCCAGAGACATGTATTTGAGATGGGTGGCCATATAAATTGAATGAATGAATGAATGAATGTTTTCCAGATGCTACTCTGCAAAGGAATGTTTTATCAGGGAGATTACAGAGAAAGAAAGGCAAGGAAAGTGATCCCAGAGCTTTGGTAACATTTTAAGTTTAGATATAGACCACCTCTGTTCTCTTTTTTGAAACCTTTCCTCTGTCTCCAAACTTTGGGCTCACCCCCACTTCCTCACAATCCCCTTGAAGTAAAGTTCTTAGTCTATTTTTTTTCTCTCTCTCTTTTTGACTTTGTTTCTTTCCCTGGCAAATAATTTTATCCACACTGGTAGAAAGTTTATTCCCCAACTCAACACATAGGGTGGACCCAAAATTCAGATGATATTTGACATTTTGAATAAAATAT
This sequence comes from Liasis olivaceus, assembly GCA_030867105.1. Classification (NCBI taxonomy): domain Eukaryota; kingdom Metazoa; phylum Chordata; class Lepidosauria; order Squamata; family Pythonidae; genus Liasis; species Liasis olivaceus. The sequence goes on along the minus strand of CM061351.1, from coordinate 55,505,300 downwards.
AACAGATTACTAGCCTCTGTATATAATGGGGTTGCAAAAGTAGTGTCCCATTAAGCTGCTAGCAATATATGAAGCCCTTGGCAAAATATTTCTTCTGCTTCAAATATATTGAGGTTGAGGGAACCACCAGCAATTTCCAGGCTAGATAGAATTGCTATGTAAACATGTGTCAGCTGTCCCCTAGGACCATCAACAGAATGGCCAAGTATGTACTAACTCAGAAAGGCAGGAGGAGAGAGTTTAAACTCTGAAGAACTGAGCTATTGTCAGCCCCACTAGGTAGACCAGACCAAGAATCAACTTCATTAGAATTTCAAAATTAATTTTATTGAGATTGGCTCAATAAAAAGGAAATCTTGGAAGTCTGTACCTCCTGTGGAAATGGACAGTTTATACAAGCCTGTTAATCTGACTTCGGGGGTGGGGGGCACATGATTGGATCCATGCAGTGGTAAATTCATCCTTGAGAGAGGGGGTAGTTCCACCTGACTTGAAGGGTGTGATGTGTATCCCTCTCTTCAAGAAACTGTTGCAGGACCCAAAGATTCTGGACAATTTTTGTCCAATGTCCTTTTTAGGTAGGCTTGTTGAGAGGGTGCTCTTAGAGAATTATGTACATGGCTTTGAGAGACATATTCAGAACCCAATACAAAAACAAAAAGGGCAGAGCATTCTTTGAGCTCTGGGAAAGGAGACAGTGTTAGCAGGAGACTCAGGCTGGCTCTTCCCTGACTCACTGGGATATAAGAAGGAGGGAAGGAAAAATACAATCAGGTTTCCAGGATTCTGTTAAAATAGCTCAATAAAGCTTGGTTCTAGTCTCCTTGTAGAGTCTGTTTCCTAATATGGAAATCTTGAAGGACTCACATGGTCAGACTACAGCTCCAGAGAGCCCTGGAAGAAACAATTTATCTGGACCCAGTTCAGTCAGATTTCAGACTAGGGTACAATATGGAGACAGCATTGATTATACATTTCAGTGACATCTGGCAGAGCCAGGATAGGAATAGTGCAACTGTCCTGGTTCTCCTTGATCTCTCAACAGCTTCTAATATCAATCATGCTATCCTTCTGGACTGGCTTTGGGGCTTGGCAGTCTGAGGTGCAATGCTGTGATAGTTCTCCTCCTCTTTCTGTGTCAGGTTCCACTCAGTATTGACAAGTGGAGAGAAGTTGAATCTGAAGCCTTTGGTTTATGCAGTATCTCAGGGATTGATGTTCTTACCCGTTCTGTAACATCTATGTAAAACCACTAGGTGAAGTTTGTCTGTCAACATAGAATCAGATATCATCAATATGCAGGTGATAATAAGCTGTATATTTCAACTCCTGATTAACCAAGTAATATGACTGAGGCCTTGTACCAGCACCTAGAAGCTGTGGGGTCTGGATGGGAACAAATAGACTTAAACTTGGTCCTGACAAGACTGTGATTACAGGGTTCATGGTTCTTTGGGTACTAGTGTCCTGTTTCATGTTTCAAACTCACACAGTTGCTAGGTGAGAATAGCAACTTACTCAAGACTGAGTAGATAAATGGCAGACAAGGAAAGGAATGTAAATCAAAACAGAGTCTCTTGGAAAGAAAGTTTGCCTGGGTAGTTTTGTTTTCAAAAGGAATGCAGAGAAGAGAAGTCAAAATCCAATATGAAGTTCAGAGAACCAAGCCAGGTTTATCAGCCAGTCCAAAAATCAGTTTCAGGTTTCTTACACAAGCACAATTCACAACATACCAGAACAGGAGATCAAACTGCTGTTTCCAACAGAGAAGCACAGGTCAGTACTGCCTTTTAAATCAGGCTGCAGCCAGCTATCTTCAACTAAGATAGTTACTCTCTTATTTGGCAAGGAGCTTCATTGAGCATCTTTGCTCTGCTTTCTGCTCCACGCACTGAGTCTGAGGACTTGGAGCCCATTCCTCATTATCTGACTGCTCCAGCTGTTCTGATGGTGCCTGTGTTTGATCAGCCTCAGGTGATTCCTGGCTTGGTGTTTCTTGAGGCTGACATTCCACTGCTTCAGCTGGAGCAGCTTCTTTAGAATCAGAATCAGAGTCTGAGTCTTGGGCCATGGCAACTAGAGATTCTCCATCTTTAACTGTGAATGGGGTTGCACTTCCATAAACAGAATGGTGCCCAGTTTGAGGGGTCTGTCTGGACCACAGCTCGTGTTTGAAGAGCAGGTGGCAGCTGTGGCCAGGAAAGCCTTTGCAGGGATTTCGTGAGTGTGAGTCCCTTCTCATGCTCCTTCATGCTTTAGTCACTTCATCTGTGGATGGTAGCAATATACTCTACATGAGGTTGCCCTTGAAGTCCACTTGTAAATTATAGAAAGCAGCAGTTATGGGCACACCTCAGTAGGTCCATGTAAACACTTCTGTTTTGTGAGCTGCACTTGTTACGTCTGCCCTGCAGGTTATCAGTGACCTTCTGAGTGCAGTTCAAAGTGCTAGTTATTACCTAGAAAGATGTTTATACCACAGAGCCTGGCTATCTGAGGGCCACTTGTCTCCCATTATCTCTGCACATCTCATAAGAACCAAAGAGTGTGTTTCAGGTCCCATCTATTAAGCAATGTCATCTGAGGGGACCAAGAAGTGTGCCTCCTCTGTTGCTGTCCATGCCCTGTCCATGCCCTTTGGCATATGGAGGTTTGGACTGTCCTGGCCCTGAAATTAAATTAAACAATCCTTGAAAACATCCGCCTCCCTCCTCCAAGGTCTGGTATAGATCAAGGTGTGTCTATCTGGAGTTTATTATCTGTTTGGTTACGATGCATGTTTGTTATGCCGTATTATATGTTTTGCTTGCTTTTAGGAATTGTACTTATTTTTAATTTGTACACCATACATGCATACATATATACATAGGAAAAATGTTTGTATAGTCAGATATTTTCATGCCAGGGGCATTTCAGGCAACTTCTGTAAATAAAGCATATTTCATGTACTTTCAGAGATAAACAATGCAAAATGAGTTGTATAGGTATTTTCATCTGAGTTCAAGAAGTTATAAATCACAGATAACTTATTCCTGCACTGATGAAGGTTATAATGAGTTTGTGAACTGCTGTCTCCACTAGTTGTAAATCTAAAACTAGCACTGATGCTAGGACACTTCATGGAGCAACTTAATAAGGCTGACTGAAAACAACTCTAGGAAGATGAAGGAAAGCACAGTTCTTTAAGTGGTGAACAGAAAGGGTAACTACTCCAGATGTTGTAGGAAACAGAATGAGATCAGAGAAGGGAAAATGCATTTTTTTTTTAGCCTGTGGAACATTTTGAGACCATGTCATGGTCATTCTCAGAAAATGATTAACATAAGGAGGCTTGCACCTCCACAAATTAAATGCTATGGATGGTTGTGGTCAATCACAAAATATCCATTTACTTCACTTTTGCTACTAGCATTCCAGAATCCACTCTAGTGCTTCATTCCCCCAATTCTTTTATAGGAGAAAGATGAGAGGCTGGGAGTGAAAGCTTCAAGGTCTGGGTAGTATTCTGAAGAGGTAGCTCTCTGATGCTTCACTCCCCTCTCACTGGGAACTATTGATTCAAAACATTAAGACCAACTTGCAGTTGTGTCTCCTGGCAGTTTTAATACCTGAATGGTGCTAGTATACAGGGCTAGGGCAAAGGGAGAGGTTGTTTCCCCAGCTACTAATATTATCCTTAGGTCATGTTCTAAATATGTTTTATCAACCATTCTAAAGTCAGGTCTCTACATCAAAGTAAACTAGAACTGTTTGTTGTTTTCTCTACAAAAGCAGCCTGCCTAGAAATGCTGCATTAAAAAAAGCAATAACATCTATAAACGTTTACCTTCCAATCCCACTTGTAAACACTACTGGGGTATTTTGCAGGTTGCTACCAAAGAAGGTGCTTTTAGGAATCTTTATTGAGATTGAACAGAAAGCATAGCTGGAAAAATACATTTAATGCAATGGTAGCCTGACCTTTTGGCAAGTCCAAAGTACAAAATAGTGCCCCTGGTATGTGTGCAGCAGTTCACACAGCTGATACTTTTCTTTCTTTCTTTTGTCTTTTGTTCACTGGACTACTGAGCCAGGCAGCTATTAGAAATAATACAGCACAGGAAAAATAAATAACCCCTAATTATGCTCACCTCCTGTATCTATGCTTCCCTTGCCCAACAATGCTAACATCAGTGCCAAAACATGATTTGCTGTTAGAAGCTCCATCTTTATGGAATGTTCATTGACAGAGGGCCCCAGCAGGCAAAGGAATGAGAGCAGGACTTCAGTGGTGAGCACAGACCTGGATTTGGATCATCTTCTCTTCCTCCCTTTTAAAGCTTTTTAAAAAAGTAAAGTTATCCATTGTCCTACACAGTCAGAAACTGCATATTTATTTCCCATAAAGTACTGGTTGGAAATTGTTCTGTTGTTGATAAGTGATTTGATCTTGGGCTGGAGCCATAAAAAAAGGATGTTAAGTAGCCTTAGGGACCCTCCTGGCCAGAAGTTAATGAGCCTTGTGGAAGTGTGTAGTGCACAGTGTATCTTTGATTCTTCTCACAACACTTTTCATCTACAAGTAAATTTAACCCCAATGTCCCCCCCCCTCACATTTTCCCTTGGAATTGCTATTTTGATTTGCAAAATAAATTGGTGTTAACCTAATGCTGTAACAAGCTTTCTTATTTTTATTCAAGTCATTAATTTTATTCATCCTTTAAGCCCTTTTCTATAATGAGACTATACACAGATTTCTAAGGAAAGGGATTGGGTTTTTTATTCTGTTAATACATTCATTTCTTCCATTCCAAAGAACATCAGTGAGTGAACATATAAAAACGTATCCTGAGCAGCATTTAAATGTGTTCATGCTGACATAGTTGTCTTTAAAGCATTATCTGCCATAATATCTTGTTATTACATTTTTACATGATAAATGGCCACATAACTAACATGAAATCAGGCAACACATACTTCTAAAGCTTATCAAATGAATTAGAAGCAGCTCTAAAATGCATTGGTTATACAACAGAAGGCTGGGTTCTCACTAAATATTTTACTGTGTCCTTTTGAAAATAAAGCACGATAAACAGACATTCTGACCATTATTTTCAGAAGTTCAGAAGAAAAGATCCATACACTTTTATTTTCACCAGGAAGGAACTCTAACTGGGACCACATAGTTCACGTGACAGCAACATAGTTGGCAAAAAACACAGTGGGTTAGATCCAGCTTATTCTAGCTGCATTATTTCCCACAAAATCAATAGGGCTTAAGTTAACCATTCACACTGATCAAACTCTACATTTTCTAAATTAGAGTATAATCCAGGCAAGACTAAGAACAGAGTAAATCATTATTATTCAGCAGCCAAGATTTAAGGGCCTTAAAATTGAAATTCATCCTGAATTTCATGTCTATCATATTTCATGCTCTCATTCACGCATGTTGAAATATACAGTACCTCTGACTGTCAATGACTTTATCCTTTGCAAATATATTCATATCATTTTGACCTTTCTTTTCAGCATCATTTCCTTTCCTCTTTTTCCCAAAAAGTTGTTTAATCCTATTAGCTGAGTCAAGGCATATTATTTTCTTGACACTGTCATAATGTGGTTAAGGATTGCCATAAATCAACTAGAATGGACGATTCCTATTGAAAGAGTCATATAAAAGCACAAGTAGCTGGAGCTGAAGACACCAATCATGTACACTAGCTTCCATCTCTTAATGTATTACTTTGTGTTGATTTCAAAATGAAATCAGCGCAAATATCTCAGCCATAGATCAATAAATAAAATAAACATTTGAATAATTTGTGTGTAACTAACTTTTGGGTCTTTTTGGATCTTAAGTCAAATGAATGATCATCCAACTCAGACCAAGGATGTATGTTATAGCTAGTATAAGACAACTGCTAAAAAGTCTCTCTCTTTTTCTTCCCTTTTCTGTTACAATAATGTAAAATATATAACATAAGTAATACTTTAATATTGTTTTTAAATTTGTTTTAATGCTTTGCTACAGTTTTATTGCTCTAATATATTAATATATTTATCTGATTGGCTGAATATTACCTGGGCGATATTTGTAGAAAGGTTATTCAAAAATGTGATTGCTAGACAACCAATTAATAAATGATGTCATTATACTTTAACCTTCCCCAGGCATGCCCAAACCATGAAATATAAGGTAGGAAAATGTGATGGCATCACACATTTTATTTTGTATTAATGCACATTACTAGGAAGATAAAGAGACATGAGTCTGTTATTGTGACAGTGCCTTGCTAGAATGTCTAGTTTCAGCTTTAATTTCCTTTGAGATCCCAGTCTTAATATTTATCAACTTCTTTTTAAAATATTAAGAAGTCATTCTCTCAGGACCTCAAAATCTATAATGAATACTGCCTCTTGGCTGCAAAATTCATGAGTGTGATTGGTAATAAGATCTTCAGCAAGAAAACAGATTTCAGTGTAATTTTAACCTGATGCACAATCAAGAATAAAAAAAAGAAATAGTGATATGGCAGATCAAGTTCTGTTTTACCACAGAGGACCAGAACTTTGAATAGGATTTTCTTTTTCTGATATATTAATTCCTTTTTTGTGAGGATACTGCTTTGGTATAAAACTGATCATTTTAAAAATAAATTCCTTACTTCATTACATTATTTTAAAGTTTGATTAACAAAGCATTGCTCAACCCATTGTGAAAGAAACACTTTCCTTCCCAGATTTTTATTAACAACTTCTAGCTATTATTTAGCAATTTTCTGCAGAAATTAATTCAATAATAATTCTGCAGTTCCCAAACTGTGTCCTAGGGTGAACGATGCCACGGGATATTTTAATTTTTCAAGGGAAACACAGAGATAATTGACAGTTTTGGCCTAAGGGTGCCATAAAAAATACTGAGACACTAAGGGCACCATGAACTGAGAAAATTTGGGAACCTCTCCAATAATTGTAAGGTTTATCCCTGGTGGGTATTCAGATTTAAGGGCTTACTTCATTCTATCCAACTAAAGAAGTTCACAAACAAATCTGATGTACTTCCAAATGCATATATTCCCCTAACTTGTGTTACCTTGCTTCCATCTGATACCCAGCTTGTTGTGATGGAACAATAATACCGACAGGTTTTATAATCTACCCCAACCATGGGTTAAAATAACTTTGTAAAGCGTAAGTAAACAATTTTCCATGTTGCTTGATATATGTGATGTTCTATATGTTTCTATTTATTAACAGATAGCCAATAGAACCAACTGGAGGTTAATGTTACCTCCAGTGGCATTAACAAAATCATGAAGGTACAGGGAGGGGGAAGAGGTTAGGAGGCATAGGGAGGTAATAGGTTTTGCCTCTGGACTCTGGGTCTTCAATTCAACAGAAACAATGGTGTGGAGTCAATCCAGAAGTGCAAACGCCACAGAAATGAACCTTTACTTTCAATTTGCATATTAGTTCAAAAGTGTGACATCAGATAAATTCTCATAAAATAGGATTGTAATAAATTCTCACTCAGATTAGGTGTACAAAGTAAGAAAACATGCATCACAATACATATCTTTAAGCAGAAAGCAGAAAATGATATCAAATTCTCTGATTCTAATGACTGCTTTAGAAATAGTGATTGATGATATGTCTATGGATATAGTTTGCACAATTAACAATGCCACAAGTTTACAAAACTTTAATGAAAACTGTATTAATATAATAATGGGAAAGCCAGTGGACCATTGGGAAAAATGGGGTTAATTTGGGTCTTTCCTTCTCTTGGTCCTGATCCTTTGAGATAAAATTACATATAGCTTATATTTTTACATAAGGGGATGTTGTGGGAATTTCTCTAGCCTGAGCAAGAATGGAGTTTGTTGCCAGTCAGGCAATATCTCAGGTCCCTGATATAGCTGGTTTTGGCCACGGTATGGCTACCTGAGCCAGAGCTAGTAATAACTTCAGAGCAACAGATTGGTTCGTCAGACTCTCAACGCACTGTAAATTTTTGATTTCTTAAATTAGTACTTGTAGCAAATGAAAAAAAGACACAACATTAATGGATTGTACACTGCAGAAAGCCATTCAAAAATACAAAAAATCATCATCACTAGAAAGTGTAGCTTCCAAATTGACTGATTAAAAAGAAAGAAAAGGCTGAACAATTGATGTTTTATAACTACAGTTAATATCGCAAACTGTGAAAGCTTGACAGTGATAAAGTCAATCCAATCTGTTGGATATTCCTTCCCTCTCCTCCTCCCCCTTCCTCCAAGCTTTGAATAGCAACTAAGTAAATGAATTAAACATGGCTGCAGGGAAAGATTTCATTCCCCCCCTTCTCCCCTTCCCCCAAGATTTTGGGGATGAAAGGTTAAGAAGCAAGCAGATTCATAGATTTGAACTGGATCCTTATTTCACATAGCATTTATCTCTAAATCTACAAACCAGATCAATTTCCATCTTTAAAGAGATAAAGAATTTAGATGTGTGTTCTTCACATGAGAAACAGCTTAGGGAAATTTATCCTCACTACTGAAGTCCCCCCCACCCAAAGCCTTTTAAAGAGCTTTAAGCACCTTATTGATATTACAGAATCTCCAGAAACCATTCAAATATAAATATATCTGAATCAATATAAACAGCAGCTGTAAAACAATGACTGGAGAAATAGGAAGATGAGGAGAAGACATTAAAACATTGAACTTATGCATCTCTGACAAAAGAACAAGAATATGCATTCCATATCTGCAGATATATTTGCACAGATAGACAGAGCTTTTGGAATTCTGGACAATTTTTATGTATTTGTGGATAAATTCATTCGGTATCAGTTAAGGCTACCTTATCTGTCCACAAAAATCCAGGCAATCATTAGAGGGCAGCAAAGGATTAAGAGGTTTTTGTATCTCTTTTCTTCTATCTAGTGGTTGCCTGGATTATGCAATCCCGATGTGATAGCCCTAATAGTATAAAGGCAAATAAAGAAGACATTTCCTTCCCCAACTAATACACTATATTCCCATACAACATTAACTCTGCATAGGTACCCCAATGAATGTGTGATGGACTTCAGAATGGATCAAAATGGGACTCAGAGTTTATCTCTGCAAACTCCAACTGGAAATCTAAATGGGAGGTTTATTTCAACTGACTTGAGCATGAGTATACCTCTCCATGTGATCAATGTTCTTAAAACAGCATGGTCCTAGATCTCATGGAAAATTGTATTCACAAGCAAATGAGAATAGAATTCTGCTTTAGAGAATAGAGGTTTGTTTGTTTGTTTGTTTGTTTGTTTGTTTATTAAATTTTTCAACCGCCCATCTCCCCCCAATGGGGGAAGTCTGGGCAATTCACAATAAACATTAGAACATAAAATATATAAACACATAAAACCTTAAATTAAAACATTACTAAAAAGAAGAAGGAGAGACCAAGAGGATGAAAAACCTGAGGCTGAAGGCAGGGGCCTCTATGGGGCTAGCCATCCCCATGCTTCAGGAATTCTCACCCCACCCCAGGCGAGGTGGCAGAACCAGGTCTTCAAAGCCTTACAGAAGGCCAGGAGTGTGGGGGCTAATCACACCTCCGGGGGCAGGATGTTCCAAAGAGGAGGGGCTACTGCAGAGAAGGCCCGCCTTCTGGACCCCGCCAGTCGAAGTTCTTTCACTGAAGGGGTCCAAAGCATGCCCTCTCTGTGTGATCGGGTGGGATGGGTTGAAGTCATCCTCTATGGCTCAAAAAAGTTCCAGAGAAACATTAAGATTTCATTGAAAGTGTTTGTGAGAGGGGGATTTTATTCCTGCAGCTATCACACTTTTTGTCACAAAAATTAATTGAACCCAAAATTTGGTAAGTTCTCTTAATAACCCTAAGGCTTAAATTGGCACTGGTTAGGTTTTTTATGCTGATATCATCTGATTATCTACATAATGGAAGAAGATCACAAGCTGTATTAGTATAACCTTTCCCATAAGCATTTATTATCTCTAGAATCAGTAAAGGCTAAAGAGGTTATCAGAGGATTTGGAACACATGACCTTAGAATGAATTAAGCCAGACTCAAAGATTTATTGATCTCCTAAAGAATTCCAAAGTTCTACTTCAGTAGCTTACCTCTATTCAGTTTTCTAAATCTATTTGCTTACAGAATATTGATGGGTATTCTTTAGAGTTAGCTGCTTTGTTCTACCCTCACCACTCTTAAAGGCATATTCCACAAAAATTACAATTTCTCACATGTTCTGCTCTTGTGATTTGACTGAGCATGAAAATTGAACATATGCTACTACATGGTGAATTTAAATTTGATTTTCAGTTATGGTTAATCCAGTCTTTACTAAAACTTTTACCAGATCATTCAGATGAATGTTTTATCCAATTTCTCTAAGCTAACAGAGATTCTAAGATTATTCTTTTTGGTTCAAAATTTTGTTTCCTAGTGACAATGAGAACTCATTGCAGAGCCCTGTAGGACTCTCTTATCCAAGAGTTCTGAACTGAGAGTCTAGCTGTGTAAATTTATACTGATTATTATTATTGCATTATTATCATTTTTAAAAAATAGCAACCAATGTTTTGATTGTATTCTGGTCTATCACTATAATAAAACTGGGATCCTAAGTAGAATGCATAATTGGAGAAAGGGGGTTCAGACCCACATGTGTACCCCAAGTTCTAGCCAATATTAGTCTTCTCAGTTTTCAAGGATATGGAAGAAGGAGGAGGAGGAGGAGGAGGAGGAGGAGGAGGAGGTAGTTGTTTCTTATTTACCACTATTTGTCCCTAATTTACAATGATGTTGCAGGCAGTATTCTGTTCGGGCAGGAAATAATCAGTATAAGAGAAATGGGCAGGGTGAAAACACAGCCTTCTTCACTTTCCCTTAGAGATGCCAAGCTAATAAATAATACATCAATGATATTATTCTATTGATTTTGCTGTGTTGATTGATTGCTTCCAGTAGTGATAGTGAAATCCAGAATGATACTAGATCACATTAAAAAAAAAAAAGACTGCAGGTGTACCTGGGGGTAGGGTGGGGAGCAAAGTGAAAAATGTGCAGTGTAATGCAAATTCCACCTCTCATGTATTTTCATATGAAATTGCACTATGAAAATACAACATATATTTAATCATTTTAGCATTATCGTGGTTAGGTGCAGACTTAGATGAAGGGAAGGAGAAGATATGAACTGCTGTTTTAGAACAGAAATAGTCTACTTTTTTGCATACCATTAATTTTAATCTGACTTTGTGTAATTTTCATATGTTCCAGTGACTCACATACTTGCAATATTTGTTTATTTGTTCCTGCATGAAAATAGTTGAATACTGAATGCAATTTAATCTAAATATATTTAATTTGTTTTTTTAATTTAAATTAGTTTCAGTGTGTTATACTTATGCATACAAATTATAGCTTGTGAAAAATAAATGTGTCAAAGAAGAAAAAAAATACTGAATAGGAATGCAGTCTTAACCAGAAGATTAACAAACCTTTATTTCTTTTTGCTTTGCTTTGTGTGTGGGTGTGCATGCACACATGTGTGTGCATGTGAGAGAGAGAATGCTAAGGCTATGTAAGTATAGTTTCATTCTAATGCTATAATATAAAATTAATTTATTTAACACTATGAATACTGCCTGGACTAACAGAAATGTACATAAAATTCTCAAAGAAAATTTGCTAACTATACTTTTTGTTTGTTTCTACTTGAATTCCTTCCATTATATGAAATTATGTATTTGAAAGGACAAAAACACATTATATTCCCATTCAGAATGTCAGAACTGAAAAATTAATGCAGACCCACATCATTATTGCTCACTGATTGAGCAATGGCTTAGGACTACAATAGCCTGCACAATGAACCCATTGAACCTCTTCCTGTTCTTGATGATATTGCAGATGGGTTAAAATTGGATTTCAATTAATTTTAATTTAATTAAAGTTAAGTTGAAAGTACTGAGAACTGCTGATTTGATTAACTTTTGGAAAAGGAGAAGAAAGTGCAGCATATAAATATAACAAATACATAATTATTCCCAGTAAATTAGAAGGAGTCTGGTAGGACCTTTTCCAACTAACAAATTTTGTTAAATTTTATTCTTCATTGGCAAAAATGCTACCAGACTCCTTCTCATTTTTGGCAACCATAGACTAACACAGCCTACTATAATTATTCTCCATGTATTTTATCCTTTTTCCCTTATATCCCATTCAAGGTTACAATATGATGGGGTTTTGAAGGCTGCAGCCAAGGTTTTGAAGACTACATGTGGTCCTGAGACTTCAGGTTTTGCTCCCCTTTGTTAGAAGTTTAGATAATATTCCTGTTAATAAACATGCGATACTCCCTCCAGAAGCAGAAAATCACAGACAGGTTTTGTGACTTGTATTTACCAGACTGCTTCCAACTTGAGTAAAAATATTTCCTTATGTAAAAGTTTTTTCATGGACATCTAAACAGTCATAAGATAGTTGAAGACTCAACACCAATAAGCTATTTATGGCTGTGTCAATCTTATGTCAAGAAGATGCTTTGGAATGAGGAGGTGTGCTTACAAACACACTGTTTTAATGATTCAAAAATACAGTAAGTGCTTCCTATCAGTTCCCAAATCATCTTTTTCAAAGGATTTGCACAGCCCTAATTAAATGCATTTATTATTCTCTGTAAAGTAACTCTAACAAGGTCAGAGTTGTGTATGGTTTTATCCAGGCCCCAAATTTTGTACTGAATTGATCTGATATAAAAACAAATTGGGAATTCTCCATACTGAAGTGAGAGGATAATGATGATGATCCCTTGAAAATCTTAGGAATTATGTTCTATATGTTTTCTTGGCTATATACAATGAAGACTGACTACTGATTCCTCCTGAAAAATTCCTTAACACTGAGATTCAGAGAGACACAGAAACTCTCTTCAAGCATATAGTTGATTGTGTGAATAGAAGATTGTGTGTAGAAGATTCACTACTCTCTGACCTCCTTTCTTCCAACTGGTCAGGATGATGGTCTAAAGAAGAACTGTATTATTAAAGTTCTAGATCATGTAAAGAAACAAATGTCTGCACAACTTGCCTGCACACCTCCTAGCTGAATACATGGAGGTAAAAGAAATGAAAAAAAGTACGTGTACCTCATTGTCTACTCACTTTCAACCCCCTACTTGTCAAGTGACCCTCAAAGGGGCATTTTAATTAAACCTTCATGGGGACAATTAAATCTTCACCCATTCTTCCTAGAGAGAGATACTCATTTTGTTAGAAGAAAAAGATAATTGTTTACAGGCTGCCCATAAAGGTAAATATCAGATGGGAAGAAGGGAGGATAGAGCCAAATTTGTGCCAACAGCTCTAATGCTGAATCATATTTTGTTTATTGAGGCTGTCCAATCACAGTTGTTTTTTTTTAAAGGGAGAAATGCTGAAGTGATATATCTCAGGTCTGTTTCAGTTCTCATTGCTGCTAGTTTTAAAAAATGCTCAAATTCTTCTACATGGTTATTTCAGTATACCACATGTACTATGAACTCTTGCCCTATTGTATAACTGTGTTGCCAATTGAGCAGAAAATCTTAAATTATTTGTCATGCCTCTTAATTGCCCAGATCCTGTACCTATCCTTCTGAAAGTTGAGAGTTCTTGCTTAGGGACTTTTAAGTGATATAATCATTTTCACAGAAATTGCTTTCAAAGTAGCATGAGAGGGAACATAAATAATAAACTTGAAAACTTCTTCTTCAACAAGCGCTGCTGTACCAATACTTTGGAAATGCAGAGTTCATATTTATAAGGGCCATGTCTCTGTTGCTGATAAGGAATTAACAAACTTTTTAAGTGATGGCTGCCACCAATTGATCTCATGACATGGTAGCACTGAAAAATGAAAAAAAGCTGAAATTTCACAAGATCACCAAGTCTTCTAAGATTCTGGTAATAAATTCCAGTGATCTCATCATAATGCTTCATTGCTATCACATGGCATTTGGTGATCTTGTGAAATGTCAGCCATTTAAATAAATAAGCTTTCATTTTCATGGTACCTTAGATGCCATCTGATGATATTACAACTGTCCCAGGGTTTATAGAGGCTACATTACAATCTCTGCTGAATGCCTTTTTTATAACCATGGTTCCCAAACATATGACAGATACATAGTCTTTTTTAGAAATCTCCAAACTGTAAATTCTCCTCTTCCACAAAGACTTCTGTGTCTATTAATTTTTAGTCTGACAGTCTATAAGCCCTTAGAAAGACCAGCTCCTCCATGGAATTAAAAAAAAAAAAAAATCATCAATTTAAAGATGTCTAGGACAACTCCCTGCAGCATTTTGTCTGACATTTGTCAACTTTATCTTCTAATAAGGGGATATTATTCCAGAAAAAAATCCAATTATGTCAAGCAAAAACATTATAGCTATTTCTTAATTTCCAGTTATAATATCCTAGTATTGTCTCTGGAAATTTGTATATAGATAATTTAAAACCCTAAATAGATAATTTAAAACCCTAATCCTACTTTTTCTCTAAGTGTGTATTGGGCTGTGTTGTGCTCTATTGGCACCAAAGCACTTAAAATTCAATCAAACAGGGATAGATGGATGAATGAATGTGATAGTGCCAGAAAGAGAAGGATCTGACCACCTAGCATTTTTGATAGCACACACCTAACAACACATGTACTATACTTCTTCTAAGATTCCAGCTCCTAGGGCAGCAAAACAACAAAAGGAGTGTGATACATGTTTTAAATAAGCAGGTTGCTGAATTTCTGAGGTATGGAGTCCAGGACCTGAGAAGTGGGGTGAAACAAAAGTTCCTTTCAATGGGAAGGCAGACTGCCCACAAATTCTAGAATGACAGCATTGCAAAGAAAACACCAGCTTTGTTCTGGTTTCAACCTCTCTCTCAAAACCAGCTGATGGTGTATGATCAGACAGGTCTGCAGTTGGTTCTAAAATGGTACAGATCCCTTATGTGGATTTGTCCATATAATGTTTTCATGGACTGAGAAAAGCATACAGATGGAAACTTCGGATTTTCTCCCAAGAATGTTTAAAATACCTAATTACTTTGTATGCCAAATCCAGAAAAACAAAAGTGCATTAGATGCCAAAGGCATTTAACTACTAACAAAACATGAAAGAGAATACCCACAAATTTTTCAGAGGAACAGAGGAAATGAACACATTCATTTTGAAACATGTCTCCTAGAATAACTTCTTATTCTTTTTGAAGTCAACATGCTGATACAGCAACATGGGAATGAAGCAGATGCAGAAGCAAAATGTATCTTAGATGGCAAACTATGGCTTCCATGGATACTCAGGAACAGGAAGTCAAATTACACATTTGCTAGAATTAGGTTTTGTACCATTCTAAGAAATATCCAGCTTTTAAAAGAAAAGGTTAGGGTATTTTGCAAACCTCAAAGCAAAGAAAGCAGCCTTCCTTAAAATGCTGAGGCAGCAACATTCTCTAGAAGACTTTGACTGGATGCTTTGAAGGCTTTTCCACTTTGCCTACACATATGCATTTTTCCAAAACAGCTGTGCATATGCAGAGAAAATCTGGGAATTAATTCAAATCAATGACAGCTTCCAGGGAACACAACTAGTTTAATGCTTTAAGGAGAGGCAGTTTATTTGTGCCAATAAGCTTTATAAAGCATTCCTTTGAATACTTTGCACATCCATCCAAATTATGGCTTCATTTCTTATAACAAACTTTTCTTACATAGAACAAATATTCCTTCTAATATGAATATCAAACATTTAAGGAGACATAATGATAAAGAGCATGCCACAATTGGCTGCCTAACTCCATCCACTTAAGTTGAGCGGCCAATGCATTTAAATAAATAATTAAATTAAATTAAATTAAATTAAATTAAATTAAATTCGGGGTTGTTTTATGCATATGAATGGAAGGCAATAAAAACTCCTATGCACCTCAGATTTAGTATTTCTTAAACAGCAAATTGCTACATTTTATAAATTGGCGGGAAATCAAATTATATGAGCTGGATTGCAGTATATATTGGGTATTCTGTGTCTCCTGTGGTTGCTGTGACTAGCAGCAATGAAGACAATGTTCTTTTCACAGGAAAAGCTTAGTAGCTTTAGCTTAGGTTTTAAATTACTTCATAACTTTCAGAAAATTAGAAACAATCTTTTAGGTTTAACCTATAGAAGAGTTCTGACAGGATTTATATAGACATTCCAGTTCAGGAGTTATGATAATTAAAACACATTAATATGGACATCATCATGTATATTTATAGCTTCAATCCCTTCTGATTAGGAAAACTGTTCATAGCAAATAGACATTAAAAAAATAGAATATAGCTTTAGGGGTGGTCAAAGAAACACAACTTCCTCTAGGCAATGCATTTTTTATTACAACTTTTGGTAGCCTAATCTAATTTAGATTTTGTATAGATCTCATCTGGCATTATGGCCATTATGGGAGCAATCATTGTCAGGAAACAATTGGTATATGAATGGTTTGTAAGACAAGTGAGGGAAATACATGCTTTAAGTCGTCCAGTGTATATAAAAGGAAGTCTAGCTTTTATAGGAAATAAAGCAAGTCAGTATATGATAATAAAAAGCAATTGAAATGGCTACCTCGGGGAAAGAAACAACTGTGGGGTTGAGTCTCTTGTTCACAAATGGGTCATTGAGGTTCATATCTGCATCATCTGCTACAGTTGCTGAATTAAGCTTGCATTGTCAACTACCTTATGTCATGCTGAGGACTGCTGCCAAAACAGAGTATTGATTGTGCACAGTGCCTGGCTTGAGTGTTGCATTCTTGCCATTTGCTCCCTACAACCAGGTTGTCTTTATGCTGCAAGACCTCAGAGCAGTGCTGCTGGATTATTAATTTAGAATCCTAATTCTGGAACCTGAAATTGTTCAGTTCTTGCTCTAAACTCCTGTATGGTGTTGAAAAGAAAATCCCCAGACTTAGCGCTTCCTCTTTATCTTATAGCAATACTATAAAAGTTGCCAAGAAATGCCAGGAATCAGAACTGCCCTGGCCAACTAAAGTGATGTGGTTCAGGCAGAAGGTGCTAGGAAATGGGAGAGCAGTGTTGATAACACCTCATTCCTCCTGAGTTCCCAGAACATACCTTTCTATTATAGCATAGCTCTGAATGCATTATCTGACTACCACATCCACTAAGTTATCTTTTTGCTTTCCATTACTGTGCGAATTTTGGTGTTCCACTTCCAATACTGAATTAAAAATCAAGAGATCACTTCCTATATATGATATGGTGGTGGTGGAAGCCATCTTGCCCATCTCAGAAAGTTAAATATCTGAGCCAGCTCCAACACTGTCATATTCCTACAAATGTCCTCTTCTCACTTTAGACAGCAGCAATAACAGCCATATATAGTCCATAAACAGAACAGCGATATTCACTACTCTTATATCTATCTCCCCTTTGTTACCTTGGCATTTCCCACAATACTTTCCTACAGTATTGTCAGGAACAAAACTATGGACCAAAACTTACCTAAACAAGCTGGAAAGGAAGAGGTAAAGGGGTCTTGCTATCACAGGTGAACAAAGAATAAGTTGTGAAGTATAACCTCAAAATGCCTGCTCCTTTCTGTAACCCACAAGCACTCATCTAGAAACCTTTGCATGTTGAAAACTAGCACTTCAACAGAAAGCTAAACAAACAAACAAAAAAGTTAATTTTATATATTGAAAATGTTCAATGTGATTGAGAATGCAAAGTCTTTACCTATTATCTGAAGTCATGTAGTTCATAAACAGGCCTTTTTTGCCCATCAAAGATAGCATACCTTTGTTGAGAGCATCTATGCCAGAACTAGCTTTGGTCTGAAGTAATTGCTTCTAGAAGTTTTGAAAACAGGTCAAGGACTATGACTTTACCACTATTGAGTCATTGAATTTCACTGAAAAAGCTGATCAGAGATTTGTGATAGTGATTTAGTCAGAAGAAGATTAATACAGAGATCCACACCGTGGGGAAATACGTTATTATCAAGCTGACTTTTTATTGTGAAACCCTCAATAGAAAAAAAATCACAATTCAAAAATATATAACCAAGCTTTTTTGTCTGATATACTTTTTGCAGATTTTTTTTTAAAAGGAAACGGGAAACCTACATAATGAAGGAGGGCCCAGCATAAAGGCCCCAGCTTCTCTTTGAGCAATGACTTGCGCTATCATTTAACAAGTTAATTGATTTAATCTGATTTTCCTTAATAGAATTAATGAGATTCTGGGAACAACAGGCTACAGAATTGAAAGGTGAGGGGAGTGAAGTACTGAGGGAAACATTGCTGAAGTGGGAATTGGCAGAGAAGAGCTAATGAGCAGAAATCGGTTTGGGGCAGTAACATACACGGTGCTGCTTGTTCTATAATGACTAGACTTTTGCTTGCACATGCTTACAGAGCAATCAATATTTCCTGTCTTGATTATGAAGTGCTTGGGGTTGTTTCTTGCATCCACATATGCATATTTACTTATAAAACATAATATCCCATCAATCAAAAACAGCTCATACAGAAAGAAAAAAGACCATTGTCCTGAGGGTCATTAATACAATAATCTGTAACCGGAAGATTCACTTTGAAGCAGTTCTAAATACTGATAAGGTGAAAAGCATGACAGCAGAACTCCTTCTTGACAGAATTTGTGGGTAACAGCATCACAAGAATAATAGATACATTTTGTTCCTACGATCAGTGTTGACTCCTGGCGACTGCCTTGACATGTCCTTGCCGTTTTCTTGGCAAGGTTTTTTGGAAGTGGTTTGCCATTGCCTCCTTCCTAGGGCTGAGGGAGAGTGACTAGCCCTGAGTTACCAGCTGGCTTCATGCCTAAGGTGGAACTAGAACTCACGCTCTCCTGGTTTCTAGCCAGATGCCTTAACCGCTACATCAAACTGGCACACAGAAGTCTAAACTGAGTCTCATTCAAACAGAATATGTTGTAGTGTCTTCTTGGCAGAAAGAAAGGAAGGCCCTCTATGTTCTCTGGATCCAAATTTGTTAGGATTTTGCATTTTTAACTAGAATTGGATTTTCAATAAAGGCAGTTCTTCTGTGGCTCCTCAGTTATTGAGCTCAATAGCAAGCAAGCAAATAGGTAAAGCAATGTCATGGGAAAAAGCAATCCACTGGAAGATGAGCCAACGCAATGGTGATCTGAAAACGGTTTTTTAAATTAAAATACCCTAAAACAGTGATCACTGGGCTCCCAACCAACCAGACCGAGAGCAACAAATACATTTGCAAAGGAGTATATAGGAAAAGTTACATTATCAATCACTAAAAATAATTAAGTACTTTTGCACAGGTAGGAAAAGCCCCCGATTCTATATTAACAATAAAGCAATCACCTAAATTCAGATCTTGACCCTGGCACCTTAATCTTGCTGTCGCTCCTAATCTACATTCTTTCAGTAATATAGGTATTATATGATAACCCCTTTGTCTAACATTTTTACAGCTGGCTTCTGCTCTGTTCCTCAGGGTCACCCCAAACTAAACTATAATGCCAAAGGGTACCTGAAGTCCTCATAGCTTCCTTGATTTTTACCTGGTTAGATTTCTCTTGCTAGGGCAAGAATATGATGTTAAACAGAAAAACCAATTTTTTACTAAGGAAATTTAAAAAAAAACAAAACCTACCTTTACACATGTATTTTCAGCTTTCAAACACCACAACAAATGAAAGTTTGCTAGTACAGTTAGACTAAGGAGTTTAAGGAGAAATCTCTATAAATGTTTCACCAAAGTGAACAATTTGTACCTGACTGTTTTGAAAGACTGAAAAGGGAATAAAAAGAAATAAAACTGGGGATTCTGAAGAAGCAAAAGTGAAGATGAATGGACAGGAGTCTGCAAACATGACCTACAATGCATGGAGCATGTTTGTGTTCCTGCCTGAAAATAACTTGCCTACTGCAGATTTGCACTGCTTAGAGAAAAATGGAAAAGATTGGAGGAGTAAGTGGTCACACTTAAGACCACGAGAGAGAACAAAGATTTATCAGAATAAAGAAAGTGCATACTATTACAGAGGGAGGACCTCTGCAAAAGGAAAAGAATCCAAAGAACAATACAGTATCAGAAGAAAGAGATGTAAAAATTAGTCTGCATTATTGGAACTCAGAAAAAGTTATCAGGCCTGCAAAAGAAGGGAAGGGAAGGGAAGGGAAGGGAAGGGAAGGGAAGGGAAGGGAAGGGGCTCTGAGCCTTCAGGAGAAGAAATAGAAATAGAAACATTTGAAACATGAGATAGGGCAATGGATCAATAAAGATAGAGATAGGTGATGGAGTTGAACCCTGAAAGAAAACAAAGAGTCGTGGTACTTGGTGACTCACTTTTATGAGGAATTGAAACAGATGTGCTAACTAGACCATCAGTTCATAAAATGTGCTATGTGTCAGAGCTATGATAATGATAAACCCAAACACTTTGTTATGTCCTGTTGTATTTAATATATTAAAGAAGTTGCACTGTCATTATTTGTTACTGAATGTATGTTTACTTTGTCCTCATTCCCTCACTTCAGTAAATTCTGGCCAAATTTTAATGTTTTTATCTTAATGTGTATTTTATTTTAATATCTATTCCTATTTATTCAGTTGAGGGCAAATGATTCTGCAAAGGATAAACACAACTGTGATGGACTTGAAAGTCTAAGAAGAAAGCTCAAGGCCAGCTGGTGATACCCTTCCAAACCATGACATCCATGAAAGAAGACTGGAAAGGAAAAAAATACTGCAGGTATATTGAATGGGCTTGCTGGTTTAGTCTAAACTTTATACATGATATTTGAGAAATCCTGGAAATGAGTACCAGAAGATAGAGGATTCCATATTTGGCACTATCTTCAAAAAGGAAAAAAATAGGATTTGGAGAACTGCAAAGCCTTCAGTCTGATATACTTGGGAAGGTCGTAGAGCAGATCATAAAGAGATTGATTTGTAAGTACATTAAAAATAATGCAGTAATCACCAGGAATCAGCAGGGGTTTGTCAAGGACAAGTCTTATCAAATTAATCCTCTCTCTCTCTCTTTTAATCAGATACTTGCTTAGTAGAATGGTATAGCTGTAATGTATCTTGATTTCCACAAAGGATTTGACAAAGCATTCTATGACATTTTGATTATCAAGTTAGTTAAATGTACATTGAATGACATGATGATTGACTGCATATGTAGCTGGCTCAGAAATCATATTCAGATGCACCCATCAATGATTCCTCATCAAATTGCAATGGGGTATTGAATGGGATGCCACAAGTTTCGGTCCTGGGTGCTCTATTCAGCATTTCTATTAATGACTTCAATAAAAAAATGTTAATATCCTAAAAGACAGAAATAGAATTCAAAATTATCTTGATAGCTTAGAGAAAAGACTGAAAATAACAGAACAAAATTTAATATGCAAAGTTATTAATTTGAAAAATGGATACAAAGCATACAAGTACAGAATGGGGGAGACCTGGCTTAGCAATTGTATCTGTTAAAAAAGATTGGATAATAGGTGGTTACAAACTGTTCAAGCCCATTCTATAACTTGGCAGCTCTATAACTTGGCAGCAAAAAAGGCAAATGCAAGTTTAGGTTGCATCAGCAGAATAGTAAATTCCATAAGCAATAATCTGTATCCTGTGGCGGTCAGGCCTCATTTCAAGTATTGTGTCCAGTACTGAGTACTATACTGGAACAGGTTCAGAGAGCAGCAGCAACAGGATAAGAAACAAAATCCTTTCAAAAGAGATTGAAGGAATTGGGAATTTTCACCTCAAGAAAAGAAGACTGAGCAGAAAGTGTAGTAGCATTCTCAAAGATTGATTGGTTGATTATTGATTGATATCCTACCTTGAACTTGAAAAGATGTAATGGAGAAGAAGTGTAAGACCTGTTCTTCGTCACTTCAGAGTAGAGGACATGAAGGCAGGTTCCACATGAATGTAAGAAAGCTTCCTAACAGTAAGAGCAGACTGACAATGAAGCCAATTACCTTGGGAACACTCACTAAATGTTTAATTGGGGGCTAGATAATCATTTGATGAGGAAGCTTAAATTTGGATTCCAGCACTAATCATGGGATCGGACTCAGTGGCCAAATGCTCCTTCCAGTTGCAGAATTCTATGAATGCATTCGTTTGGGAATTGTACTCAGTCTCATGTGCTTTCCATATTCAGAATGGGAATTAAGGCCTTCCATTCTAACCTGGCTGTTGCAGTATGAGACAGTTTATAGGGAGTGATTTCAACTCTGTTTATGATGTTCAGAGTGCTTCTTTTCTTTGGTATTGCTGTTAGCCACCATGCATGTTCTATTGGGAGAAAGGCATAATGATAACAACAAAAACCTAAAGCTTTGGAGAGTGCATCGCATTGCATTCGCTTCAGGCCAACTTCCTACCACCAGGTTGATTGCTTCCCTCAATATGCTCAACGAGCTTCAATTTTAGCTCTCATCTGGCTCATGTTAGTCACCTCAGAATAAGATATTCAGCCAGGTTGGCACAGCAGATACTTAGAAAATCCAATTTCTGTCTGACTGGTTCTGTCATCTCATCCTAATAACTTTGCTGGATAAATGATGGCCCTGAATTCGATTTAATTTGTTATTATTTTAATGTTACTCTCACAAGCTGCTGAAGGATACTTTTTTAGTCTGCAATGAAACTGTCACAATTCCTGGCAGTGAAGTTGTCATTTTTCCCCCCCTATCTGCTCTCAGGGAAAGCAAAATGCCAAGCTCTATCAAGCTTTGCAGCAGGTGCAAAATTTTCTAGAGTGTTCACACAGGTCAGAGTTTTAGCAGGAGGGATTGTCACAAAGCCATCTTGGAATGCATGGGGGTTTCTGTAATGAACTTTCCAGACATGCAGACTTTTGAAAGAATTGACTATTTACAAAAAGCATCTCATCCTGCCTTAGAATAACAAATTTTTGGGCTGTTTTGTTTTTAATTTCTCAAGACTTCTTGGAATCTCCTTTTAATTTCTTATCCTCATATGGTAATTAGGTGGACTAGAGAATGCGTATCAAAGATGTCAGACTTGAACACACTCTTAAGATAATCACTCATGAATTTAGCAAACACAAATTAGAAATTAAGCAACTTTTCTGCTGAAATGAACTTTAAGTTCCATTTGCCAACTACAGCCTGGGGAAATATTACAGGAATTCTATGCAAGGGTTAACTGCTCATTCTTTCACTGATTTGTTCCATAAAAATAGAAGGTATAATAAACACTTTGCAAGCGCTTCCTGAATGTTGATCAGCCAAAGACTAATTCATCCCAAAGTTAATTTAAATTAGATAAGGTAATATGAATTGATTTCAATAAAGAGAGTGATATTAAATTGTATTTAAACAGGCAATAATTAAACAGTTAAACTTTAAATGGAAGCTTCTGATAATTGCTTTATCTACCAGAGGGCAGAAGCATGAGAGAAAATTACAAGATATAGCAGAAGAAATAGTCTGCCTAAAATATCCCTTTAAATTAAAAGAGTGACCTTTATAATTTCCTGCAGTTTTAGATAAGAACAGCACAAAGGTGAGCATCCTGTTTTTCCTATGTTCTTTAATACTGTGTTATTAAAGAAGTGTAATACTAGTTTCCTCTTTTGTTTTACTAGTAAGCATCATTCTTCCCCTTCCTCACTTTGAGATCTGCACTCTCTAGTTTACTTTCAGTAATAACTTGGTGACAAACCGGAAAACTGAAACCTGCTGCTTAACCTTTCAGTCTTTTAAAGTTTCAGATGTGATACCTGGAAAAACTATTTTGGTAGGGCTATTCAAAGCTTTCATCTATATGTTGTGAAGCCAGAAGCTAGAATTAATTATCTTTTCTGAGTTTGCATAACATGGCCTGACACAGAATAAATCACTCACAATTAATTCTATGGTTCTTTGAGGTTATTGGGTCCTGATTCTGAACCTGAAATGTCTTAATTCACATGACATGGCAGACTGTTCAATGGCCCCATTGCGCATGCTGTGTGAATCCATCCAATGACCCTGAGAGAGTGGTTGATTTAACTTTCAAGTAAGAGTTACAACTGTTTTAGGTCTCTGCTTTATGTATCATTTATATTTGCATAGGAAAAATGTCTTTCTGCCCAAGTAACCATAAAGAAGGGGACAGAGGTAGAGACAGCTAGCTCTGATCTGAGAAACTTTAAATAAAGGAATGGAGAGTTTAAAGAAAAGAAATGGAAAAAAATAAGGCTAATTGCAGGGTCACACAAACTGTATATGTACTCCAGCTGATTTTAGGACCATATACTTGTTTTGATTACTGTATAAATGATGATTGGCATATTAAGGCAGGAAACAGTGTCTACTGAGAATCCTGAAGTTTGCAGAAAGATGAGGTGAAATTATCATTTTATTTATGATGTCATTTGTGATTTATTCACACATGAGCTGTTTAGGTTCAATCTAAGCAGGGAGTCACTCATCAGCAGAAGCTTGGGCTGATAATATCAGTATAATTCTGTAGGGGAGTTGTAAAATAATTATAAGAATAACTAAGATGAATAATTATATCTTTTATATGATTATTCACCTTGAGTTAAGGCCTCTGGCTTCAATCATAATTTATCTGTTGGGATAGGACCAGCTGTAATCTTGTGAATTTATTTCCTCATCTGTTGATATGGATAATATAATGATTCCAGAATCTATAATTCCATTAGACCTAAATCTTGTTGCAGGGCAGTTCATCTCAATTCTATTTTTTTTTTTTAAGTATAATTCATAGCCCACCTGTTGAAGTTTCACAGACCACAGAAATTGAATTAGGGGGCTATCTACTAGCAGCGAAGCATCTTTAGTAGGTTCAGTGGAAATCAATTAATATACTTCTTACTATACTCAAAGAACTAAAACCAAGCCAGTTAAATGCAACTACAACCTTCTAAGTTTTTTTTTTAATTTACTGCATACTACAAGCCCAGAATCTATATTCATTTATTTTAATTAAAAGAATGCATAAAACAGAAATGTGCTATGTTTCAAATTCAATACAAAACAGCCCCATTTTAAACTTTCTATAGAAGTTGGCTATGATCTATCAGAACAAAATGCAATCCATCAGAGCAAAACTCAAAATGTTTTGAGTGCTCTAATGACAGAAGCAATGGGAACTTGAAGGCAGCTACTTCTCCCTTGTTTTTCACCATAGAGTCAGAAAAATAGTTAGGTTAGCATTCAATTTTGAATGCTGTGTACCACCCAACTTGCAGAAAACTTGCCCAAGAGCATAACTTTTAAATATTTTTGGAAATATGAAAATAAGTCTCCATAAGAAACAATTGGAGCACAGCTCTTCTCTCACCAACTGCAAAAAAATTTGTTAATATTAGAGTCTGTTATACCCTTATCCCAGAAAAAAACGGACTGAGATCTTTTCAATTTCTTTAAATAAATCATCAGGGTCATTCAACCAATAGATTACAGAATGAAGAGAAAAGCCAAACTATTTAACATTCCTCTTAGTTGCCACATCCCCATTAGGAGTTTTTCTTGATTATTTATTCATTTAAATCATCTCCTTAGCTAATTTCTGGCAGTCAGTGAAAACAAAGAAAGTTTTAGCTTGCACACAGTGATGGCTGCTACCTGCAAAAATAAGCATTAACAATACATGTGGAAGGGAAACTACTGCATATATACACCATACCTTTATGTTACCTGCCTGACACATATGGAACCCTGTCATGGACCCCACCCAAATATTTTTTAGCTTCCACATAGCAAAGATTTTGAAAAAATAAAATAACAACATCAGAGCAGGAATTTATTAGGCAAGTTGGCAGGTATGTGGCTCCAAGCATTACAGGTAGTCCTCATTTGGCAACTGTCTCCTTTAGAGACCATTTTCAGTTATGGCAGTGATGAAAAAGTAACTTTATGACCAATACTCAGATTTACAACCTTTGCAGGTCTGTAAAGCAAAGGAAACCTGAAGTAAGATAATAAGCACAGTTGTGGTTTCACTTAGCAACTGCTTCAGTTAATGACCAATGTGGTCGCTAAACAAGAACTACCTGTACTTTGTCTGGACATGTGCTTAATTGCTTCTTTTCCCTCAATGCTCCACTCCCACATCACTCCATCCATGCCTAAACCAATAGCAAGGAGAACACGACGAGTTCTTGTTCTGTATTGGCTAGTCTGGAAAATATTGGGGGGGGGGGGGAGAGCAACCAATCCCTAGTCACAAGAGAATAGCCCAATTGCAATACTTGGAACAGTTGGAGCAACCTTTCTCACCAGCCAAATTTTATGTCAGACTTGGAACAAAACAATGTCTTATATTCACACCTTAAAGCAACACTTTCAAAACATGTCTTTTGTTTCCTGTTCAGAATAATCAAAACAGACATTTGAAGGTTTTCCAAGCATGAAATGTTTTACACAACTCTTGTAACTGGCTACTAGTTTTAACTACTTTCTGTGGGTCTAAACTGGAGATCACTGCTGAGACAACAGTTTTTTACAGGGAAGAATGTAATCCTGATGAACTGCTTGGTTGCACCTTGTAAGGGTGAAGTCATTACTCAGGAGACGCTTAAAGTGAATATATGAGGAACTGTTACAGAGATGCTGTGTACAATATCTATAGAGACAGAGGCTCTGGGAGTCAGGCGAGATGCTGACTTAATAAATTAAATTAATAAATTAAATAATATCTACATCCTACCTGTCTGTCTGTCTATCTATTTTGAGTAAAATCTGTGACTTCAAGCTGCAAATCCTAACTTTCCAGTTATCTTTATCCTGTTAGATGCATCCTAAGGAACAAAATAACTTTATTTAATCATAAAGTTTAATCAAATCTTTGATGAAAAAGGGCCTTGGATTTGAACTGGTTGGATTGATTTTAACTGTGTGTGCTTAATTCTGTAATTTTCAGAAAAGTTCTAAAAATCAAAATCTTTTAGGTTTTAATTTTAGTCTATCCCCATAATGCCTACATTAGACTGACGTTACACAGCTACAGGTGAACCAGCCTTCAGCATCTTTCTCAGCAAAGTTAGGTGGCAAAATCAGCAAAAGGAAGTTCTTCAGTTGATTAAACCGAAAGCATTTTAAACTTTTTCCCCCTACAATAGCCTTTAATTGAAAGCAAAATAATAAGATATATCCAACTCTCAGAAACTTTTAAGAACTTTTGAAACTCTACAGTTTTAAACTAGATAAGAGAGGGGGAAAAAAACATAGAAGATTCATCACAGTGGTGCTTATTACAAGTGGACAAAAGCAACACTGAGCAGCTAAAAAGCAGTTTTTTAATGAAAAATGTCCATTCTGTTAAATGTCACATATGCCACAGGTTCACAGGCATTACGCTATGAGTTCTCAATGCCTCTTTTGGATTCTAAACTGAATGTCAAATATAATTTGGATAAGAGAGAAATACAACAGCAAGAGCATGAAGGAAAAGAACATGGTAGTCCAGTTTCAATAACATTTGCTGAGTCTAAAACCTACTAATCATGGTGCGTTATGCTTTATGGGTAGGAAATGTTATAAATGCATGCTGTTCAAGCAGATGAACCTAGTAAATACGTCCCAGTGCTTTGAGGGGTTTTGAAATCATTGGCATCAGTAGCTTGGAAAATAGCACAGGGCATTAGAGGTAAGGAAAAGCATATCTCTTATAGGTCTTGGGGATGGAGGAGTTTTATTAGAGGCAAGGGAGTTATGGCCTCTAAGATCTGCATCTCATGCTTCCTTGCAAAGGAGTTGCTCTAACAAACATTCTTCCAAATTCCTTTGGTTCTGTGGGAGGAGCCCTTAGCACAGCAGCTGCTTAGGGTAGCTCAGCTTCATTGTCCAGGAGGTCATCTTGTCAATTAGATCCAAGCTGCATGTTCAGCAGAAGCTCTCCAGTCTGAAGCAACTCAATCTGCTAAGAGATTTTCTATGCATTTCTGCTAATTAAATAATTTGTGATGTTTTTATATTTTTCCTTATTGAGACAGGGGCACTGAAGTAGTTATCTGTCCTTTGGCATACTCATAATAATATTACTGGGAACGTCTAGCCAACGCACCCATCTCCTGTCCCCCGTCTATCTATACCTTGCTCCTAAGATGGTATTTAACACTTGTAACAACAACAAAAATAAACACAAATATAGTATTTCAAAAGAAACTGAACCATTAAAATCTTAGTTAAAACACTGCTGAAATAATTTAAAAGCACATGGATTTTTTTTAAACAGCCATTTAAAGGCACCACATGCTGCAGTGTGTCTAAGAATGTCTACAACTTTAGAGAAACAACCGCTAAAAATATAAGATTTGTAATTTCTGCTTAATCCCCAGCTAATCTGGTTGCATCACAAACAGCCATATTAATGTCACTATTAATGAAGTCCTTTTTTGCCACTGTCCTATGGCATGTGGGTCACAGTATTACCTAGAGCAAAGAGCTCAGTCCCTCAAAGAAGTTTTCTTTAGTGCCACTATTTAATTTGCATCATTTAATGTTCCATAAGGAATCTTTCTAGAGGGGAAGCACCCATTTTACATAAAGGCGTGACCTTTTTTTTCTTGACTGCAACTTCTCTCAATGTCAAAGCTGAAAGAGCAGGGAGAGAACTGAAATTGTTTCCTTTTCACATAGGAAATGCTACATAGCCCTTGGAAGGAAGCAGTACAGCAGACTCATCACCTCTTCCCAGAAAAAGCAGGAGGCAGTCAGTCACCCATGTCAGAATTATCAGAAAGTGGAAAGCAGGATGCTTTGGGAGAGATTGAAGAGAAATCACAAGCCTGCTTTTCTGTAACAGTGATTCAAGTCGGAAGGAATCATACTGGAACTAATAAAGATAAGGCAACATAAAAGCCAAAGGAATCTCTTGGTCAGCCAGCAGAAACCCTAATTTAAATGAATGAGATTGATGCTGGAAACAAAAAATTAAATCAGCCTGTCTTTCCATATTACAGTTAGGTCTCTTTCATTTTCAACCAGAACAACTGAAGATGCTGGCTATTTTTACAAGTGAGTCTTATTTCTTACTGGTCTCCCACTTCATTTCTTAGGTCTTGTGAGCGGTGTGTTCAGTTCTGTTGTGCTGTTGTTACTTGTCAGTTTTGTTCACTTTTGTGCACTCTTTTTTAATACTAATTTTGTATATTTTGTATATTTTTTAAGGATTTGCTCAGTCCTCAGCAGAAGTGATTTATCTTAGGCTAAAAGTAATCATAAGCATTAAACGAAAACAGGTAAAAGAGGTGGGAGAACTTCCTGAAGATAATTGGGGGAACCCTCCATCATCCTTTATTTTTCTGTTGCTCTTTCTGTTGTTATTACTATATCCCAGTTCATGGTTTTGTCTTGTTTTTTGTTTTCGTTTTTCCTTTTTAAGGAAGGAAAGTCTGCATGATATACTTTAGGGAACCTAGGTCTTCTCAGATGTTGCTGAACCCAGCTCAGGCAATCCCAGCCAATAGTGAAAGATACTGGGAATAAACATTCTGTGTCACCTAAAAAGGTGATGGCCTAGAGCCTCTGGAATAAGGTACTTATTTATAAATCTTAGAAAGAAATAAAGAACACTGCTGCACCCAACTGCATAGCTGGATGGAAAATAGCTCAACAAAGCGACCCAAAAAATGATACAGCTAATGATCATGGATGCTCATGTCAGACTAAGCAAATACCAACAGACCATAGATAACTTCAGGAGCAACTGGAACAAACCATGACCCCAGAACACACAAAAATGCTGACAACCACCATCAAGACTACATCCCTAAGTCAAGCTGAAAAAAAACAGGGGGGGGGGGACTCCAAACCAAACTGTTCAAGCTAAACCCCAGAAGCAAAGTGGTACCTGAACTCGAATGGGTAGTCAACTTGTGCAGCCAGCAACTATCCACTGCAGAACACAATATCCTCCCGAAAGGCCTCAACTATAACATAGATTATGCTAACCAGTTAGAATTCTTTGCAGCCTTAAAAGCAGCATTTAAAACCACAGGACTTGTCACAGAAACCCAAGAAAACATAAGGCAGACAATCATTCCACAAACCAGAAGAACACATAATCAGAACCAACCCAAAGCAGAAGACAGAGCTGTCCTCAAAAATCTAAAGAAGGACCAAACCATCATCCCCAAAATACACAAGTCCAATATACCTCTTGTCCAATTGTATTGTTACCAGGGACCCCAAAATACAACATAGTGAAAGAACTTTCAGAAAAGCTTGGACATCTGATAGAGAGAAGTGAATATTCTATCAACTCCCCAATATAGTGCCTCCAGAAAAATCAAAGACCTAAAAATAGATGAAGATGAAATTATGATTTCATTCTATGTTATGGCATTCTTTACAACCATAGATCCTAAACTAGTGAAAGAATCCATGGCAGCAGCACTACACAACACCCCCAACCTAACCAAATACATTAAGATCGAAAGGAAAACCTCAGTCAGCAGGATGCCTGGCTGCAGAGTGCTCCATTTTGGAACTCCGGCTAAGTGCACTTTCCAAGAATTCCTAGAGGGTGGGGAGACTTTTATGTGCTTCCAAAAGAACAAAAGTGAGGCTTTTCTATATGAAGAGCTTGCAGAGAAACTGAAGGAGCGGCCACATCCGACAACTGACTTTGCATGTTGTGCTCATGGAAATAAAACCTTATCTCTGTTTCAAGCAACTGCCTGCATACTTTTATTCCCAGCTCAGAAATGGACTTGGTAAGATTTCTTTCCAGCACTGGATTTCCTCATCAGCAGAGGAAATGATGGCAAATTAGAAACACAAGTCTATCAAAAAACAGCCCACACTAAGTGCTTTATTACCAAAGTAACAACCCAACTTCCCACAAGAGGAGCTGTGTAAGAACATTATTCAGATGAGCACAAACACACTGCAGTAACCCAGAACAGCAGAAAAAGGAAACAGACGACTTATACAACATCTTCCAACAAAATGGATACCCACACAACTTTATCAAAAAGTGCCTGACCACTCAACCTACTATAGCACAACCAACATAAGCTATGAAAAGGGTAACACTGCCATACATCAGAAATGTTTCAGAAACCACCAACAGACTGTTACAACCACATGGCATCACCATAGGACACAAACCAACTGAAGTCCTCCAAAAAATCTTAAGAAAACCAAAAGACTCAGTAGCCCAAGAAGAAAAAGCAGGAGTCATCTACAACATATAGTGTAAGGACTATAACAACCACTATGTAGGCAGAAGGCTAGCAGAGCACATCCATAAACACTGACTAGCAGTCAGTAGACACAATGAAAACTCCCTAATCTCACAACACATGGACAGACTCAACCACAATTTCAACTGGGAAACTGTCAGCATCCTAGACCAAGCTAAATCCAAAACAGCCAGGAATTCCTGGAAGCTTGGCACTCAAACACATTAGCCACCAATAGATACATAGAGATAAATCACATTTACACACCATTCAAAAGAGACAATTAAAAAAAAAAAAAGCTAAGAAGGAAACAAAAAGAATAGAATACATCCTCTCCAGCAGCTTACACCCAGATAAGTAAGGATTAACACCAGACAAACAATAGAGCAGAAAACAATACCCTAACCAAGAAACTACCAGGGAGAAACACTGGCAGGGCAAGCTACTGTATATAAACAGGGAGAAAACTCCACACTCACAAGCACTGATTATGTTACCTAGTTGGATAATGAAATGTCTGCAATCAAACAACCAAGCTCAGAGAGCACCAAGAACTCCAAAGAACACCCAATTGTAAAAAAAAAAAAAAAAAAAAGGCAAGAGTACCAAATGAAGAAAAAAGTCCACTGTTCACTTGCTTGTGCCAGCTTAATATATACAGAGCAGAAAATAAGTTCCAACTACAGATGAAAGTCTAATAACCATAAACATTCAGCACTAACCAAATTTCCAATTTGTCACTGAGCTTTACATTTTGAATTTTCAAATTTGCATTCTAAATGTTACACTTGTCCTCAGCACATTAAAATCTTTCATTTAGCAGTCTGAGCAGACATCCGTTGTGAAATCTCACAGTCTGGGAACATTGCATGCCAGCAGTCAAACCCCACAGAGCATTGCATGCCAGCAGTCAAATGCTCTTAGATGTGAAATGTCCCCACACGTCGACTTCAGTTAAATATCAGCTGCTAAATATTTCATTTGAGTATCAGAGGATGGCAGCTGCCATAGGACTTATTCAGTGAATATTCAGCAAATATTCATTCAAAGCATTGGTGTCCACAGGAGGGAAGAAAAGGATGGACAAATGATGAAATGATGTCACAATCCAAACTCTGCCCCTTACATACTAGTGTGCAACTTTGAGTTGCAAGTATGAAACAGTATAGCCTGTGTTGTGACAATGCACATTCTATTATTCTGGCATCACAGTGGTTAAGAACAGAGGCATATGATTCAGAAAATACTTAATGCCAATGTTTATAAGAGACAATTTTGCAACAAAGTTCTTTCTGATAGGGTACATAATGAAGATGATAAAAGGACTGTTTTAAATGCAGTCTAATGGCAAATCTGCTTAGATCTTGTGGATTCAATGCTACAAAAAATACAACAAAAATCCAACAGTAGTTCAGGGCTGTTATACACTGGTGCTACCCTAAAAAAAAAAATAGTTTTGATGTTAAGGTTTCTGTTATGATTGGGATATTTGAAAATGTTTCTGAACTCCACACTCTCTGGTGCCTTTTTAAACATTCATTGTTACTCATTGATCTATTACTTTTTCAAAAAAAAGCAGAGGGAACACATTGCCTTTGTTTAGGCAAATCAGTTAATACTCTCTACCTTGTCATGCTAAGCAGGTATTTTCACTTTCTGCTAGCATGGAATCAGGATGCAACCGTGCAACATTCAACTATAGAAATATAGGAAACAATATATACTGAGTTACATATATACATTTATATCTGAATGCCCATGCCCATCTGCATTATACTTCATTGGAAAGGTAACTTGACTGAGGCAAGGATGGGTAAAGAAATAATTTAGTTCACATTTTAATGTAAACTTACCCCATTTTGCAATTGCAAATCAATCTGTGAACCAAAACTCACATCCATGAAATTTGCACTTATCCAAATGTTGGTGAATTCCAGATGCAATTCATCAAATGTACATTAAAAGATGTGTATACTGACAAAAGTGAAGACTAAAAGGTGCGTATTAGGGGAAAATGCTTACAAAAATGCATATTAAGCAAGAATGTGTATATTGGGAGAAATCAATACAATAATAACAATGAAACTGTTTTTTTCCCTCCATAGACTGATGTGGCAAGGGGAACAAACCAAATGTAGCGCTGTAAAATGAGAATCTGAGAGTAACCCAAACTAACAGATTTGTCCTCTTCTATTGAATTAAGGAAGTGTTGATCCAGTTGGAATGGTAAAATCACCTGTCCCTCTTTCACAGTACATGATCAAATGTCACTGAACTGAAGTTTAATGAAGGAAATGTTCATGAAATATTTCCTCATCCAACCCCACCTCACAATTTTGATTAAGACTATAATATTTTGGAGAACAGCAAAGCAGGGTCTTTATAGTAAAACTGTGCAGACTGAAAAGATAAGTAAGAACATTTTTTTCTCCTTTTGCACTGGACAGACCTCTTTGAAGATACATAAAAGGATCACATAGGAAGCAAACAATAAAGAATAAAAATGTCTAATCCACAGAGCAGTAAAGGATTATTGAACACCCAGTAGGGTTCTAGTGAGTTCAGTGATAGGGCTTCATCAAAGACCAGCCACAATAGACACAAAATGTGTTGAAGTCAGCAAAGCTAGGCAGGCCTAATACTTCAATGCTTTTATGCATTGTTCCATCCCTTGATAGCTTCCATGTGTATGAAACCTAATAAATGTATATTCATGTAGTTATTATGGTAGGGAAGCTCCAGGAAAAAACAGATTTTCAAAAGTAGCAGTTATTTGTAGGCCAATCACAGATTTCAGTAAAATATGTTTTTAAGAAGTTGTCTCCAATAAAGTAATAAAGGAGGCAAGGCAAGACAGGAAGAAGCAGTAAGCTCAGCATTGGCACCTGGCAAACGGGGCATTTGCTGAAGACAATAGACCACATTAGGACTTTCCAGAATGCAGGTTCTTTCCTAGAATAGGGTTGTTGGGTGGCAAAGATCAAGTTCATCTTTCATCAGGCATTGAGGAACTGAGGAGAGCAAGGAACCATTTAGCAGCAGGCTTCAGTAATAGCCTTAGGTGGCCTGAAATGGTAAAATTTGGATGAAGGCAAGAATTATAAGCAAACTTAGCCATAGGTAAAAGGCCAATTATCTTTTTGGTAATGAACACAGAAATTAAGGTATCGTTTTAAGGTAGCATGTGTCCTCTCTATTTCTTAATCTGGTTGTGGTTGACAGAGGACAAATGGAGTTTTACTTCCAAAAGCTGAAATAGAGCTTTCTAAAAATGTGTTATGAATTATGGGCCTCTGTCAGAGATGAGATAACTGTAGTTCCAAAAAACTTGTTGAATAAACACAAGAAAGCCATGACAAGAAATGAAATGGGACATCTTAGAGAAGGAATTCGCTATCACCAAAATGTCTCTTGGGTCCACAAAACATGGTAGCTCAGTTATAATGTCCAAGCAAACTGTAACCCAAGGCCCCTGTGGAGAGAGGAGGGGAGGGTATGCAATAGTCCAGGCAGCTTAAGGGTCAACGGCTTAGCTTGGTGTAACGGCATGTGGGAATGACCTTGGGAGACTGGACAACCACCATGTAAAAGTTATCTCAGTCCACAGGAGAGGGTGGGCATGGAAAGCATTTCGGAAGGGACCCTCTGTAGTTTTCTGGAGAGTAAAAGGAGAGGAAGGGAAAGTATTTTTAGTCTTGCATGATTCTGTTGATGTAACCTTACAATAAAGATAGAGTGCTTCTTGTCTGGACTACCTGGATGGACTAACACTTGGTGACAAGTAACATAGATCTTGATGTCTGCTATATTATTAGGCCACCCAAAGTCATAGAGAGGGATATGGGTGGTTTTAAATACTTTAAAATGGCTAACTAGCTGGGTGTCATGGCACAGCTATAACAATTCTTCCCTGAAAGAAAGAACAGTATATAACAGGTTGTTGTGGCATGGTTCTCCTTGTTCCCAGGAGAAAGGGCAAAGAACAAAAAGGGAGTCACTCTAAGGTCATTTATTCAAGCCTGCACATATGGCTCCCACTTTTGCTGAGCACAGATTTAATAAGTTAGTGAAAGGATGTCCCCTCTAGCCCTGACACTCTCACAGGGCCAAGTGTCAGAGGAGGATGGCTAAGATTTCCCAGATGCAGGATGGAGGTTGGAGAGGTGGGTGGGTGTCATAATCATAAACAATATTCTGGCTTATGTTACAAAGCACCAGCCTGCTTGTTCTACCAATGAGGAATACAAAAGATACAAAGTTAAAATGAGAGAGAAACTCTACCTACCCGATGTGCTGTTGTGGGAACTTGTGGGAAGTTTTTAAGAGTTTCAAATTATTTTGGTCAATCATACCTCTGTAGAATACTCTGTGCCTTCAAGGAAATGGCAACAACACTGAAAAGTGTTCTTCATGTCCAAAGATTCCACATAAAAAACATCATAGTTTATTTTGGCCAAAAGCACTTGCCTGGAAGGGATGCACAGGGGAGGAAATTATCCTCAACAAGCACAGCTCCAAAACTTAAATCAAATGCATTAGCCTATATAACAAAGGAATAGGTAAGATCTGGATGATAGAAAATGGGCTGAGAAATGAATGCTCGTTCAAACTGAAGAAAGGCTTGTAAGCATTGTAATTCTACTGCACAAAGATCATCTTTGTGAAATGCATAAATACTGTAGTCAATATAGCAAAATTAATAATAAATTTACAATAAAAACTGGCAAATCCCAGAAATCACTGTGCATCTGGGATAATTCAAGGGCTCCTAAGATAAAACAGATTCTTCTTTAATTGGGTTTATCCTAATTCCTTTCTAAGAAATATAGTAATCCAATTAGCTCAACACAGACAGATGAAAGATTTAGCTTGGTTTAGAGGCCATAATCACAAAGGTATTGATCAATGTGGAAGGCAAGATCAGTAAATCAGCAAATTATCCAGATACACAATCAAAAATTTGTCCAAAAGATCATGGAAAATATGAATCATAAATCTGTGGAAGACCAACTGAATGTTAACAAATTTGAAGGCCATTAATATATATTCATACTTTTCATAACAAGAATCAAGGCAGTTAAATATTTCATGTACACAAAGTTGTATGATCCAATTGTGGTAAAAATGTACCTTCTTCAGCTATTCTGAGAGTTAAGAAACAAAGAGGAAGAGGTAGTGATCCCCAACAGTTGCAGGATTCAGGAGCCAGTAATTATGGACTACACTTATGGAATCATCATTCTTCTTGGGGGCAAGGAAGGAGCGTTGGAGGGAAGGAGGAGGGATAAATACCTTTCTGATTGAGAGGCAGGCTAATTCTGAATCTGACATTGGGTAGTGATGTTTTGTAGGAATCTGGGTTCCAGGAATGTGTGCAGTCACAGAACTGATGGAGGGGCAGGATGTGGTCCCAATGAATATGTGTTTATGAGTTGATAGTGACTTCATTCCCAAGACCACCGGAAAATATAATGGGGAGGATAACTAAATTGCAAGGACAATTGATGACCGCCCATTATAGACCTTCAGTGCACTCTGTGATGGGTCCTAAGTATAAGAGTTTGCCATGATTTGCAGGAAAAAGCTTGAAGATCTAGGGGTAAAAAATGGGTCTGGGCCTACTAGCATAATTAGTATCAAAGAGCAATAGTGGAAGTTCAGACAATGATGACAAAGGACTAATAACTATTTTAAAACAGAAGCAGCTCCGTTATATTCTTGTCCCAAATAATTTCTCTCCTATTGAAAAACATGAGTCCACACAACAGTGGGAACTTATTAATTGGAATAAAATTTTATTTCTTTATTTGTTTGTCATATTTATATAGGCACCCATCTCACAATCAAGTGACTCTGGGAGTATTATTATAGACTCTTACTATTTTCTGGATTGGGAAGTTGCCCTCTTGTTCAACTAGTTATGAAAACATATCCATTATCACAGCCTTCTGGTATTGGTATCTTTTATGCAAGAATATTCAAAAACATCCCCATTTATTCAAAAACATTCCACTGCTTTCTAGAATAGCAACCCTATCCTCTGATTTCCAGATGGATAAGTACAGTGTTTGCCCAGCAGTAAACATTCACACAAAGAGCCTCTGAGAAGCCTTCACTGTTGGATTTGATTTATCACACTCATTCCACTTCTACCTAAAAGCCAGCAGTGAAAATGAAAGCAATTACAAACAGAATGCTGCCCCTGGTTACTAATCAGAAGGCATTTTTCTTTATCTAAAATGCAGAATTTTCTTTAAATTTTAACTTACTGTAATGGAATGTGAGAATGACCTTGGAGGGTGGAATAGATGCTGCCTAGGGAACGATCAGATAAAAGGGGGAGGAGCCTGCAACTGAGTAACGGGCAGAGAAAGAAACTTAGAAAGGACCTGCCTTAACTGATCAGGTGGTAAATAGGGACGGCAGGAGATTTGTACTTTCAGACGTGCAAGATTCTGTTAATATAGCCTATCAATAATGTAGAAGTAGCTCATCCAGTTGTGTTTCCTATCTTGTTTACCTGGGAGGGCTGACTTACCCACTCTGCAAACCATGCCCAAACTGAGGTGCAGTTTCTCACAAGCAGGGAAGAGTAACTACTATTTAAATTTTCAGGGACTAGTAAGTGTATTTAGCTAGACTATGATATTTTAGGACTGCCCTAGCAATAGGCAGGAGACTGTCACCAGAATCAGTAGATGCCAGGAAATGGGGAGAGATAGCAAGATGTTGGAGGACCAAGCAGGTGTGGAAATAACATTCAACTACTAATTGATTCAGCTTTTGTGGATGGAGTGATACTGATGTTCAGATGGATGGCCTGATGCTGCTAATCACATTTCCTTAAAAACACATCCAGCTACATTCAATGCAACTCTTATCCTAATAGGTTAGTGAAGATTTCAAATGTAAAACTATCAAATAGCATTATTACAGCTAATGCTTATGTATATCTCTTGGCAATATCCGAAATTACCATTTTGTAATTTGGGGGTTAATTGAAGTAGAGTTATTTTCTTTCTCTGTAGCACTAAACTGTGTTATATTGTGTTGTTTTGTTGTACATGCTGGATATTTTTATTATTGTTTACAAAAATAAGGTATATAAGCCATTCAGAATAGCTATTGATTGGAGCAGCATATAAGCCCTGTAAATAAATAAGAAATAAACAAATTTGGAAGCAGTTGTATTGTCGAAGGCTTTCACGGCCGGCATATGAAGGCTGGTGTGGATCTTCTGGGCTGTGTGGCCGTGTTCTGGAAGTTCTGTTTCCTAACGTTTCGCCAGCATCTGTGACCGGCATCTTCAGAGTGCAGGAGCACAGACAGGAGCAGTTCTCTCTGTGCCCAGGATGGTGTGACCCTTTTGTGGGTATTTATAGAGATCTGAGGGGGAGGAGATTGGGGGGGGGGGGGTTAATGAGTGGCTGCTTGTTTTGGTATCAGAATATCTGTGTATCTTCCTGTGGGTTAGGCAGGGTTTTTTCTTCTATTGAGTTGTTAACGAGTGGCTGCTGAGGGTGATTAGCATGTTCATTGTGTGAGCTGTTCACATGTCCTGGTGGTTGAGCTGAGTTCGTTGACCTTTTGCAGGCTGTATTTTTCAGGATTGGTAGCCAGGTTTTGTTGATTTTTAGACTCTCCTCTTTTTAATTGAAACTGTGCTGGTGTTTGTGAATCTCAATGGCTTCCCGGTATAGCCTGGTATAGTGGCTGTTGGTGTTGTCTAGTATCTCTCTGTTTTCAAATAGGATTTTGTGTCCAGTGTGCCTGAGAGCATGTTCAGCTACTGCAGATTTTTCTGGTTGCTGTAGTCTGCAGTGTCTTTCGTGTTCTTTTATCCTGGTATGGATGCTGCGTTTTGTGGTCCTGATGTATACTTGCCCGCAGCTGTATGGTATGCGGTATACTCCTGCGGTGGTGAGGGGATCCCTTTTGTCTTTTGCTGATTTTAGCACTTGTTGTATTTTTCTGGTGGGTCTGAAGATTGTTTGGAAATTGTGTTTTTCCATCAGTTTTCCCATGCGGTCTGTGACCCCTTTGATGTAGGGCAGAAATACTTTGTTGGTGGGTGGCTGTTTTTCTCCTTCAGTCGCATGTTGTTTTCTTGGTTTGATGGCTCTTTTTATTTCATTCTTGGGGTAGCCATTCGCTTGTAGGACCCAATTAAGGTGGTTAAGTTCAGAGTTTAGGAATTACAGAAAACCCACCCACACAGACCGGTATCTACACAAAAACTCCAACCACCACCCACGTCAGAAAAGTGGCATTATCAAAACCCTCATGGATCGTGCCAATCAGATCTGAGAAACCCAATTCTCCTGCCTGTGCTCCTGTCCTCCGAAGATGCCAGTCACAGATGCTGGTGGAACGTTAGGAACTAAAACTTCCAGAACATGGCCACACAGCCTGGAAGACCCACATCAGCCATTGTATTCCAGCCGTGAAAGCCTTCAACAATACATTTCCCGACTTCGTTTAACCCAGAGCTGCTGGTCCCAATTGTGGTCGCTAAACGAAGAGTACCCGTATCTCAAATTCAGAAAGGAACCTCACCAAATCATTGTCAGCAGATTCTTTCCAGCCAGCTACATTTCAAGTTACAAATTGTATAGGTCTCTCCAAGGCAACACGTTCTGGATGGAATGATTGAGTGGAAGATGAAGATTCAGATAGTTTGTTTCTGGAATTGGAACAATATTATCAATGCTTCCTGTATATATACAGTTATAAAATTCAACTTTCCTCTCCCTAAATTGTATCTGTTGTTCTTTATCATAAGAATCAGTGATCAACAAACTCTGATCTAGGAGCAGAAACTCTATATCTGAAGGCTCTGCAACTACCAATAATGGTAATAAACTCAGACCATCTCTCTCATTTTACAGTTGCTGAGCTTGAGAGCAAATAGGATCAGACTGAGGACTGATATCAGAAAGCTGGCCAGTTCAGGGCTTCTGTGGGAAGAGCTGACTTGCACAAATGAATGACAGGATATGGGTGGAGTATCCACTGAGGTAGTGGGGTCAGGTTTAGGGTCCATGCAGGGAACAGCCGATGGAAATGGTTCTACTGTATAGGATGTTCAGGCTGATCCTCAAGAGCTAGTTGTGAAAAAATCATCAGCTTCAGACTTATCTTCCAAAGAGTTCCGTGAGGTTTGTGCTACATTGACCAGCTGGATGTTATTTTCTTTTGCATAGTTTTGCTTTGGACTTGAATGCCTTATTTTTTATTTTCTGGGGATTTTGTTCTCTCAGAGGCATGGCTTA
The DNA here is from genome assembly GCA_030867105.1 of Liasis olivaceus. Lineage (NCBI taxonomy): Eukaryota > Metazoa > Chordata > Lepidosauria > Squamata > Pythonidae > Liasis > Liasis olivaceus. The sequence continues at coordinate 55,464,805 of CM061351.1, read as the reverse complement.
GCAGCATTTCCATAGAGAAGTAACTGGAGGGAAGTAAGATGTTAAGTGATTCAGTTGTAGCAGTGGCTGACTGCAGAATAGATTTAACTGTTTCAAGCTTGCTTAAGATCAATCTGCTGGGGAAAGAGGGGCAAACAATTGAGTTAGATCTTCCTCATCTTCCAGAAAATCATCTGAAACCTGTATCTTTCCTTTAATTAAATCTAAGGCATTTCTTGCTAATCCCAGCTTTAAATGTCTCTTCCTTTTGGGGATTACAAATTGGGCTACAGACAAGTTGGGCCATCATTTCAGTTAATGAGGTCTATGAAGATCACTGCTGCTTTTTTCTGTTTTCTATCCATTCACCAAAATGAGAGTTCATCCTTGGGAAAGGGAGCATGGATTATAAACTAAAGAGGGCCTATTCAATCAACTGAACTTTTAAGTCCAATGCTTAGAGAACTTCCTAAAAGGTTTATAATCACTTAGTGTCACAGCAACTGGTTTTCAGAGTCCAACACAGAACATGCACCAAACCAATACTTAACTACCAGTTCACATAAGCCTTCTTTTACCTCTTACATGCTGCTAGCCACTCCTACCCTCTGTGTTTTATCCCTGGCATCAAAGTGTTGAGTGCCATTATGCAAATCAAAGAAGCAGGGGAGGGGACTCACTATTGTCTGTATTTTCCTGTCACTGGACCTGCTATCAGCTAGCAGGAATTTAAATAGATAGTGTGGTAGATTCACAGACATTTTTAGATTGTTTATCTGATAGTCTGTTTTAAAAAAAGGAAAACAGCTAGAGAGACATTTAAGCTCTGAAAGGAGGACATGTCCAGGAAAAACTGGATTTATGCTAACTCTCACACATATAATCCCGAAAGGTTAGATTTATAGTACTCAAGGCTGCCAAGTTATATAGGCATTTGAGGTAGAAAATTCCACTACCATTTTTCTTTGGGGAAAAGCAATACTATACAGTAATGTATACCATCATCATCATCATCATAATCATCATCATCATCATCATCGCTAGGTAGATAAAAAATGCCAAATCCAGTCTAAACATCTGGCTGACTATGCAACCAACAACAATAACAATAATAATATTTCATTATAGCATGATTGGGGTTGGGGCAGCTGTTCCAATCCACAAAAGGATTGGCCCTAGAATGGGAAATAGATTCAGTTTTCTTTTTTAAAGAGGATCTACCTTACTTTCATAAGAGACCACAGGGAGGCTTAAAGAAAACTTAAGTAGGTAGAAAGAATTGCAGTTCATATCTCCCCCATGAGATTTTGTCTATCAGAAAATCATACTATTTTATTGTGCCCTATCTATATGCAATGCACCTGATTACCCAGATAAGTGGATGGCCTTTAAGGTGATAACCTGTTGTTTGTCTACAATATACATTGTCTTCAATTCTTTACTGCCGGCCTAAATGCCAGCTTATAATATTCACAATGCTAGCTGATACTGTTTTTACAGGTTTATTAATTATAACTGGGAAAAAATTGTGTTTTACTATTGGTTATATACAAGGTATTTTTTCCCCAGCACATAACAAAGCAAATGTCTATCTGACATATTCTAAAAACAAATATGGGTAAATTAAAGCCTATTACTTCAACAAGAACATTCCACAAGATTATCTTTCCTCTAGGCCATATCTAGCCATCATTCATTCATCAAACAGGCAACTGGAAACACAAATGGTGAAAAGATGGAAGAGAGTCTGTACTGATAATGGAATATACTGGTGAAAAAATACTGGGGCATATATCTGTTTAAGTGATTTTTTTTCTGCCACTAAATCTTGAATTATGGCATCAGAGATGAAGTTTCATCTACCACTATTCTGGCTACATTGCTTCTGTAGGGATTGAAATTATCTGCAAAAGTTAGGCCACTCATTTTTCTCCAGTGTTTAGAGTGTTACTATGGAGATATTAGCAGCCTTATGAAAAAATAAACTGTTCCAGTGGTTATTGTTATGATGAAAGGAAGGAAACATGAAACCAAAGGTCTTTACCACCTTGTCTCTGAACTGGAATCTTCCTTCCCCACTCCACTCCTTTACACACAAAGAGTGCACTCACATGTGCATACACACACACGTATTCACAAAATGATTGTCTTAAGCATGCAGAGATGGATAGAAATAGCCTTCTTTGTGAAAAGTCTTTTTGCCATTATAAATGGGTCACTCAATAAAATTGATTAGCAACAAGAGAACTTCTTCACAAAAAGAAGCATTTTTTTCCACAATGTATAAGTTTACATACAGAATTTTTCACTGGCACAAGATATGGTTATGATTGTTAGAATAATTGGATTTTATAACTGGAACTAACTTTGCATCTCATTTTAGTCCAAGGAAACTTGCACCTGCAGGAAACTTGCACTACAGTACCTTTGATAAGATATTATACTGACCATGTAACAGTGGACAAAAATTGGTCTATAATGCTCAGGTAGCAGATTGGGAATGGCATTCCCCAACTATTTCCCCTAAGTCCCCAGCTGCTCTTCTCTGTTGAAAACAGAATTATGTATGTGATATTTAGCCCACCATATACAGTGGTACCTCGGTTCATGAACTTAATTCGTTCTGCGACTCTGGTCGCGAACCGAATTGGTCGTGAACCGAATCAAATTTTCCCATGAGGTTCAATGTAATTACGGTTAATCCGTTCTGACCCCGAATTTGGTCACCAACCGATTTTTGATCGCGTCCCGAATCAAATTTCCCCATAAGGTTCAATGTAATTACGGTTAATCCGTTCTGAACCATATGTTTTTTTTTTTTAAAACCGCAAAAATATGACACAAAGTACAGTACGAAGAGAGAGAAAGCTAACCTTGCTCGACGCGACTTCTGGCGTGCAGGACAGGAAGGCGGGTGGGGAGGCGGTTACTGCTTGGAGGGAGAGTCCCCCTCCCTACAGGAAGCCGCGACCACGTGTCACGGGAGGGAAAATGGCCGCGGATCCCGTTCGTAACCCGATCCGGCGTTCGCGAATGGAGGCAAATTTTTGCGACCGGAGCTGTTCGTGAACCGAATTGTTCGTGAACAGAAGCAAGGTACCACTGTACTTATATTCTGCTGTCTTGCTGTGTAGTGGAAAACAATGTCTTATTGGCAGTGTTGAAATAAGATTTAACTGCCAGCCCAACTTTCTTTTAATGTGAAATGGAAGAGGACACATTTTTACCCTTTGTATCAAGGGTAAAAATGACTTAGCAGTCCTGCTACTATGTTAAAACTTATTTTGTGTATGCCCCATTGAATGTATTATAAAAATATTCATGGAAAATATATCTAAATGGCTATGAAGCATGTCAGTTAAGTGGGACTCTGGTTCTAATTACCAAATGCTGGGGACAAACACTATCAGAGATACTCAAGGATTTGTTTGATGACAGTTAGATGTCAGTTTTCTTGATTTACATCTCTTGAGCAATGTACATATCACAAGACAATCACCCTTTTTATTTTATATTCCTTTCAATTTTGTGATGCTATTTTTGGCTTTCAAATTGTATAAAATATTATGCAATATATAACAGTGATGTGCAAAATATGTGTCTTATCATAATACCTATATAAAAATCCACATTTACTATAACTTGCATATAAATTTTCATATGAATTTTAAAAAAAATGTATACATAGAAAATTTAAGCTTATACATGATCTATAATGAATGATGTTAAAGTCTCAAAATTAGTGGACTATTCAACTCTACAAGCAATAAAACAAGTCTTTGCCATGATGCCATGCTTGTAATTTTTCTTAAAAAGGACTGAATGGCTATGTTACAAATAAAATATTCTACAACATGAATACTTGATCCAATCCAGCAGAGCACATCTGATGTTTTTATGTTTCATGGACATCCCATCAGGAGAAAAAAATCCGTTACTACCAAGTTATGATTGATAACAGCATATACTCTTAAATATCAATCTATTTCTAATAAGAAAGGATTAATCTTCAACAGGAGTTTATGACCAATGCAATCTGTTAAATAGTACACAGTACACTGAGTGACAATATGATAGCAAATGAAAAGAATACAGTAAATAGAGAAACAAAATACAATTTCAGAGTATAATAAAAATATTGCAGTATAATGCATGACATCTGGTAGTTCTATTCTACTATCAATAGTTAAGCATCAGCTAGTTATGTGCAGTCAAGTTGCACTTGACTCCTAGTCACTGTATGAAGAAATACTTAGCATTTCAACCTATTCCCAGAAATAACTGGAAGTAATTTATTCTGAGGATACTCTATTTCTCTCTTTAAACAATTTATAGAACTGCCCATTTCACAAAATGACTCTGGATGGTATCCAAGGATTATAGCCATCATAATAATATAAACACCTTGGTTAAATAATAATCCCCAAAACAAAAGCCACATCACCAGCAGAGACCACCTAACTGACTCAAAAACCTGAAGGAACAGCCAGGTCTTCAGAACCTTATCAATGGCTTTTAGGGTCAGGGCCATCCAGATCACTGGGATGATGCTATTCCACAGGGCAGGCATATCCACCAAAAAGGCATGACTCTGGGGGTCCAACAAGATGGCATTGATTAACAGAGGGCATCTGGAGCACACCCTCCCTGCTAGATCTGATGGGATGAGCAGAAACAATGAGGAACTGGTAGTCCCACAGATAGCCTGGTTCTATGCCATATAATGTTTTATAGGTGGTAACCAGCACCTTGACTTGGATTCAGAAGCTTGTTGGGAGCCAGTACAGTTTGTGGAGCAGTAGTGTTATATGAGCAAATCAAGAGACACCAAAAAGTGCCTGTGCTGCTGCAACTTCCAAATACTCCATGTAAAGCATGATATAGTAATAAAAGCTGGAGGTGATTAAGGAATGAGTCACCATGAGCAAGGCCTCCCAGTCCAGGAATGTGCACAACTGGTCCACAAGATGAACCTGTGCAAAGATCTCCTAGCCACGGCAGCCACCTTTTCTTTGAGCAGGAGCCATGAGTCGAACAGGATCCCCAAATTGCACATCATCTCTGACAAGGTAAGTGCAACCCCCAGGCAAAGTTAAAGACTGCAAATCTCAAGAACAGGGGAGCCTTGAAACCTTCACCCACTCAGTCTTGTCAGGTTTGAGCCTGTTCTCCATCCAGTTTCCCACAATCTTCAGGCTTAAAGTGGTTTGCCATTGCCTTCTTTTTCTAAGGCTGAGAAAGAGTCACAATTGAATTTTGTGTCTAAATCTCCTAATCCACTCCCTCAACCTCTAAACCAAACTGGCTCCCTTAGAAATATCACTGATATAAAAATAAAGTGACAAAAATGTACGCAGAATGGCAGAAAACAGAGGAAGGAGCAAGAATACTGAAAGACCTAATGGGTTACTAACTACAGAGTTGCCACCATAAGTACAAAATAACAGCAGGTACTCATGAATCATGATGTAAATTGTTGCCTTTTTCTCAGAGTACAGGGTCACTCCAGTCAACAGTTAAAGAAAATAATCCATATTTGGGTTTTGCTTGGCTCCACATGATTATTAAAATGTAAGTACAAATGAAGGTATACGCATGCTGTCTTTGAGAGGAACTCTTACCAGTAGGCACTTAACATGCAAATCTGTGACATAAATTTAGCTTACAAACAACACTGCATTAAGATTACTGTAAAATCTAATTTTGCAGCCAGAAGAGATGTGAAAAATTTAAGTTGTTGGAGAGACAACTGCAGTTCAAGAGAAGCTTGGCACTGGCTTCTACAGCCTTGGCACAGATGTTCCACTCATATTGGTGTCTGCTGGCATCAACTTAAATTCTCAAAACTTAGACTCTGTGCAGCACAAATCCAACGTCTAGTGAGATTTGGCTGTAAAACGGGGTTCAGTGAAAATGAGTAGTTTACATTCCATGGCTTCAGCTTATCTGTTAGCCTAAACAGCTTGGAGTTAACTAAACCATTCAATGTGACTTTGCTTGGAGTCATAAACACAGATATATCCAAGGCTTTCAACTTAGATCGGACTGTATAGGCATATGGTGCTTTAGGCTTAAATTGTATACGCTCTGACTAAAGTGGATTTTTAGAAATGTCTTGAGAAGGAATTTCCATATTCTCTTTGAGATTTACATTAAATAAAATCTGTAACTACACTTTTGAAAATTGTAATATTCATCAGTATCACTCATTGTATAGAAATGTTTGGCTTCCATTGAATAAAACTTTCTTAAAAGTTAATTGCAGATGAAATCTCAGTAGCAAAATTAACTCTCAATTCCATTATTTTAGGCATTTTTGGAGTATTTAATAGTTTCCATTCAACTCTTGAAAAGGTTATATGAACATATAAGCATATAAAGCTATCTTTCATATCAACAAGAGACCATCAAATGCCTCCAATAGTAAGAATGCCCTTTGTCATTTAAACTGCATACTTTAATTACACATAATTTTCCTTTTGATATCTTAATGCAGCGGGAATGTTTTAAAAAACTTATTATGCAGATGTTATTCAAAGTGACCCTCTCTGTTTAGTGTGTGATCTAAGATCCCACGTAATACACCTTAGTGTATCTGTACTGTAAATACAGTCTAGAGTTGAATAGTAAACTAATACCTATAATGACACTTCAACAAAAATTACATTCCTGTGATTTAAAATGAAATATTCAGGTTTCATATTCTAGTTGGAAATTTCATTGGTGGCCACTTGAGTTAGCTTTCCAGCAATGAACTATACATTATTTCCAAAGGCCATATAGTGGCTTAGAATATCCCCCACTCCCATATACACACACATACCCTTTCACCATAGGAAAAAGAAGAGAAAAATACAAGATTTTCATCTTGCTTTTGAGTTCCTTGACATAAACCAGCTGATTAACTACACCAATTCAATTCAGTTGCTAAATTCTGTTATGCTGCCTACAAGATAAGATCTAGTTGACCAACCCCCACTTTCTTTAATATAGTACAACTGGGGCTTAACCTTGAATAATTCTGAATAAGTACACATAGAGAGATTTTACTTTTTGCCTAATTCTGTCTTAGAATCTTAATTTTATGTCATTAATGTTAAGTTCTTAAGACAAATAACTCTGTTTCGTAACTTAGACACAGTTTTTACTGATAACAATAGTGAAAATAGTATTAGTGATTTGAAACTTCCCTTCTCTTCCCTCCCTCCAGTTCTGTTCTGGAATTTATTCAGCAGAGGCAGATCTTCTGCTCTTAGGGAAACAATAAGAGATTGTTAAGCTCCAGGATAGTCTTAGGATATAGGCAGAGGAAGATGGGCTTAAGTAATTCAAGCCTGTGAGTCAAGTTCCCAGAGCCAAGTACATATGCATATATTTTACTGTTCTTATTTTTGTAAACTATTTTGTAGACCTCCAGAGATTTAGAAAAAAATAACACAAATATCTTAAATAATAAACACATTCTTTAAGGTAAGGGTTGGGATGGAAGAAAAATTGTTTTGTGAGGCTCTGGGCAGACTGCTATCTGATCCCAGCAACATCCAAGTCCTTCTCAGTACATGTGAGTATATACTGTATTTTATCAGAATAGAAAGCAAGGAGAAGAAAAAACAAAAAGTTCAGAACAAAACTAGATATTATGGTCAAATGGCCTTGAGGTGTCAGCTTCCATTTTCTCCTCTCCTGGGAACATTGGACAAAAATAATTGGCAAAGCCAGCCGTTGGTAACAGTCACTGAAGTAAAAGAGTTGATGGATCAGCTGAAACTGAGAAAAGTCCTTAGTTGTGATTTTATACTGGAAAAATAGAGGATGGTGTAGATTGTGGACTCATTCCTCACATCTCTATTTACCTACATTAAAAACACAGCCAATGACTCAGAAGACTGGGAAGCTGCAGTTATCCTAAACTTCAAAAATAAAGATAGAAATATACTGTTGATATAATGAAGTAGACTATACTGTATGTGAGATATTTATGTTGGAAGCTGTGAATAGATCACTCAAGAGCATATTTTAGGGGACAAGCAGGTTGGTTTTAAGGAAGGTAGATTTATTATAGATCATTGCCTAATTCTGTAGTGTCACAAGGCACCTGCTCAACATTGCACAAAGCCTTTATTGATTTCTAAGCTGCCTTTCAATGAATTTCTGAAACACACCTGTGAGATAAGCTTAAAAATTCCATCATTGACAAACATCTTCTATTGAGTTGTAACTGAATGGAAACTCCACCTCTGAATCAACGCAATCGTTCTGGTTGATTGTCAAATTTCATCTCAACTTAAAAGGTTGTAAGTCAAGGCTGTATTTATATAAATATTACATAGGTCCCTTTCCCGTTTAATATGTATATAAACTCCTTAGTTAGCTGTCTGCAAGGCCCAGATTTGCTTGGTTCAATGATAGCAGATAAATAGCTACCAATTTTATTTTATGCAGATGCTGCTGCAATTTTGTCCCTGACACAGGATGGCCCTAGAAAAGTGCTGAGGGTTTTAGCTCAGTATAGTAAGGAGAAGTAATGGATCGTAAACTATTTGAAGACAAAAGTCATGGTATTTTCAAATAGCAATAAAACCCATAATTGTTACATTATACAATCATGAAATTGAACAAATTAATTAAAAATATTTAGGCTTATGGATAAGGCTTATGCAAATTTTGCTTCCAGTATGGCACATAACAGTGTCATTGCCATGTTAAGATTCCATTGCAGCCAGGGAGAATGTTTCATCCCAGATGCTATTAAATTATTTAACACAAAGTCTGCTGCCCAGCTATTATATGAGATGCAGCTGGGACCTGGGTTCAGTTTTGTGTCCTATGAAAAAGTGCTGTCTGGATTTCTGAGATCCTTGTTTATGACATCCAGATGTGTGCCTGGTACAGCCCTGAAACTGGAAGCCAGACTCCCCAGGATGGAGGCCAAGATTTGGCAATCAATTCTGTTTTATATGGATAAAGATCAATCTGGCCCCGACTTGGTTGATTTCCCCAATTATAAGGGGTTAATTTAAATAATTAAAATGTACATAATTGGTCTATCATCTGAATTTCTGCCAAATTTAGAGGTGGATAAAGCCAAGGAATGAATTGGAAATTACAAAATAAGTTACAAAATAAGCTGAGGCATATTATAAGAATTCCCTGACCACTGAAATGCAAAGGCTTGCACCTGCAAAATATTTGTATTCTCATACTTATTCCAGTTGTAGAATCATATTTACCAGCTCGCTGGAATGCTTTCCCTTCAGCCATCTTGGGGGACATATTGCAAAATATTCCAGTATTGGAGAGGTAATGCTCATCTGGATTAGGTGCCATTGAATGTATAGGACATAGGTTTTCAATTTATGCTTTTAATGCTGACTTGAGTCAATAACTACTTTAGCCATTCTTAAAGTATTTCCCTGGTTGCATTGAGCAAGTTTATATAAAATATATTTTAGCCACATAAATCCTAAAGCCATATATTTCATGGCAAAAGTTTGCTCCTTAGTGACAGGGATATGCTGTGAGAAGGTCACCATCATAGGAAACAGTGACTACCTGTAGCCACTGCTAACTTTGCCTATATGCAAAGAACATTGAATGTTTTAAATTATTTTAGGTTTTGTTTATTATATTGTATCTATGGTCAATGATCATAGTAAAGCTTGAAGTACATTGGCACCAGCATGTGTGGAATAACCAAGTCTCCTTAGATGTATGGTATATGTACAGGCTGTGAAGAACCATGAGAAGAAAGGAATATTTGCTTAGGCATTGGGATAAAGAACAGTTACCTTCAAGTGACTGAGGTGAAGCAGCTGAGAATGGTCTTAGCAAAGAAACACACATGCAGATACATACACACACTTAAGGGGTGATTTCTGATACCTTGGAATTACACGCACCTGACTCCAGAGCAGCTTGTACTACTATGCCATTAGAAAAGTTCCTGGTTTCGTATGCCAAGCAATTTCTTCATGCTAGATTTCACCCATTTATTCTCATGCTGTTAAACACAGCGCTGACATATGGCAGCTTTAAAAAATTATCTCCTACTCCAGAAGACTCCCTGAAATGCACAGAAAGGCCTGACAGTTCCATGACATATAACCAGAGTTGATATCCTTCAGTGACATCTAGCCTGATTGTCTCTGCAGTTCTGTTCTCCTGGAAGTTATCCAAACAGTTCAGACAGATCAGAGGTGGCAAAGAATTGTCTTCAAGAAAAAGTTTAAAATCCTGGGTGCCTTGCTGTGCTTAGGGGAAAAATTTGTTACATAGGCAGTATAACCCACCCTGAACACTTTTGGAAAGGCATATTACAGTTAATCCTCTTGAAGAATAAAAGTGAAAGGAAGGAGCCTGGTGTAGGTATTAGATTAGATTCAACTTGCAGAAGAAGGCTTGAAATTTCAAGCATTGATTGTGCAGAATCTGAAGACCAGTTCTTGATAATTCCAAAGAATGAACAATTCCAACGATTCTTATATTTTTATCATTAGGAATAATATTTTTACCTGCTTTGCTCCTCTGTCTTCTATGCCAATTTGTGAACTGCTTATAATCTTGTTGAACTGTGGTAGGATTTAAATGAAATCAATCAATTACTTGATGTTTACACCACTGGGCACCAGCTACCAGATTAAAAAATGCTGATTGCAGGAAACAGTTCTCCTGTACTGTAAAACTGATACCTGTATGTGCTAGAAGGAGTCCAACAGGCATGTCAGTGTGGCAAGACTCCAATCTGAAGACAAGCAGGGCCTTCAATATCTCTTTCCATTGAGTGTACCCAACTGAAGAGCATTGGCAAGTTCAATAGTAACTACCTAACCTCTTTCCCTTCCAATTGTTGAAAGATCCATCTTACAGCAATGAAGACCAGAACTGCTGATGAAACCTAGTGCTGCAAGGGAACGGCCTTCTCTCTTTCCTTCTCTCTCCTGAAACTTTCCTATTTTATATTCCATTCCCAATGTGCGATATTTCCTGTGAAACAGGTGTTCTCATTTAGCATGTTTGTGTCTGAATGTTTCAGTATATCTTGTAAATTTCTGTCCTTCTGCACTGTGGCAAGAAATCTCAAAAGGCTTTCTTTGTTGTGCCAAGAGACTCTTTCTCTCTTTCCGCCATCTTTTTCACTTTTTGAAATCCCTCTGCAACTTCTTATGCCACTTCTCCAAACTCTTGGTTCACTTTTCTTTCATTGAATTGAATAGTGTGCTCAATTCCCATAGACAATTGCCTTTATATCATTAGTTTCAAATATTTGCTGTGCTAAATTCCCCAAAGGGTGACAGCTGCTTATTATTGATAGTCCTCTATACCATTAGCCTCAACTATTATTTAATACATTGTACTGACTAGTCATTCATTGTAATTTCCTTTTGGATTCTCAGAACTTAGAAGCCTGATTAACAGCCTATAGTATTCAAGGTCCTAACAGAACTGGTGCTGTTGAAGGCCCCAGTTCATAACAAGAATCTCAAAGCTGCAAGAGTAACTGGGAGCACTGTGCAACTCTAGATCTGGGAACTATTATGTCCTATGCTAGGTCTCTGCATAATGTGTCCAAAGTATGATAATTTGAGCCTGGTAATTTGTGTCACAAGTGAGAACTCTGGTTTGATTTGTTTGATGATCCATCTGTTTGTTTGTTTGCTGTTTGGTTTTTTGGCTATACAACCAACACGAACATTCAAAAGCATCAATACTCTTTCTATCCTGCTTCTTCAAAGTCCAATTTTGCTTCCATAGAGTGTCTCAGAGAATATCATTGCTTGCACTTTGCTGATCTTTGTAAGTACAGACACATTCTGGCATCCGAATAACTTTTCCAACACTTTCATTGCTACTCTGCCAAGTGATAATCTGCGGCATATTTCTTGACTGCTGTTTCCTTTACAGTGAATCCTAAAAAGCAGAGCCTATCCACCACTTCAATATCTTCATTGTTAATTCTAAGGCCTCTGACTTCAAAGTGGTTTCTGATATTCTCCTTGAAAATCGTGGATATATAGTCGAAATGATATCACAGAAACTGATTGGCTTTCTTCTTCTGCCTTCATCTTTAACTATGTTGAGCTTTCCCATGTTGCTGTTTCTTATGTTCCATGTCCCCACTAAAATTCTGTCTTTGCAACTTCAGATTTCCTTTTCCTGTACGGCAACATCAGCAGCCAGATGCCCTGAAGTCTTTAAACTAGCCACGTCATAAACACCATTAATGCTCTGAAGGATCTTTAGCTGTCTTCCATAACATGTTGTGTACCATCCAAATTGAGGGGCCTATCATCCGGCACTATTTAGTTAATTTCTTTATATTATCTATCCATGTAGTTTTTTTATTTATTTGAATTTGTAAGTCACCCAACTCCAATGGACTGGTGATATTAAATTATAGAAAAGAAGAACTTGTCTACCTTGTTCACTTCCCATATTATTCAGAATTGGATATTCCTCTATTTATACTTACAATTATGATCTATATTAACTATAATTATTAGAGTTCCAGATAAACTTTTAAAAAATTATAATAAAAGGGGTATTGTAATTTACTAGTTCTCTAGTCAGAAGAGAAATAATATTTTAATATGGAGAAAGTTTTTATAAATAATTCTGGATATATTGTTTCCTATAGAGATAGTCTTCATAATGTCAATTTATAATAAACAGACTTAAATTTCACATGCCTTCCTCTTTTTAACAAAAGCTGTAAAAGAATGAAGTTAATTTTTGTAAATATCAATCCCACTCCTTTTCTGATGCCAAGTAGCTACATTATCAGCAGTTGTTAATCTGTAAAAACCCATAAAATGTTATGGGGGATGGAATATTTGCTTGCATATATAGTACTAAAGATTTTATTGTTTTAGGGTAGAAAATAGAAAATGAAATCCAAACAAATTGCTTTCAGCTAGGAGGACTTCTTTAGCTGAGAAAAATTCAACACATTAGTGGATTAACTCAACCCAAGGAAGAGTTTTATAAATATTTTAATTAAACAATACAATTGTATAAGAAAGTGATTTATTATCCCATCCAATCAACTGACAAACTTTCTAGAAAGCATTTCTATACAAAAGTACATTGAAGTGAATGTAAACTGGATTCTTTGAAATATTTCAGTGGAAGTTGCATATGACTATTTCCCAGAAGATTGTGCTTCTCGAAAAAACAAAAACAAAAGTATAAGTTTACCAGTCCTAGTTCCTTTAAGCCACTGCATATTTTCCAATTCATCCAACAACAATTATTTATAATAGAACAAAGATTCAAATTTCATCAAATGGGAAAGTAAAACAAATTCTGGTGTACTAAATTTGGAAAAGTGTATTTGGATAAGGAAGAGAGATCTTTTCAACACCTTTATCAAGAAGTTAACTTAATTAAATTAATTAAATGTGCAGATCTTTAGATTTAGTTAATCCAAAGATCTGCACATAAATATTAAGTTTCCCAAACTAACCCTAACTCAAACGCTGAAAAATCTCCCAAAGTTTTTTCAAAATCAGACATTTGAAAATCTAAATCAAAACTTAACATCAAAATACAAATATAGAACATTTTGGTTCATCAAATAAAGTTAGTTAGCTTTCAGCATAAAATATAAAAGTGAAAGTCTTCAGTTGTTTTAATGAATCATGTCTCTTTTGAAACCTCTTTGATGCATACAGCATATACATCCTCATATAGAAACTTGCCACATTTCTAAAGCTAGATTTCTCAAGAGAAATAGTATAGGAGACAAACATTTATTGGACTAACTTGTTTGTAAAATAACATCAACTTTTGGACTTCTCTTCCAAATGGAAGGCCAAAGATATTGAATGTAATGCAACTCAACATTATATTCTCAGCATTTGAAGTTGCAGATTTGACAAACAAAACTGCACAATAATGGAATAATAAAGTCTGCAAATTGTTTTCTAAAATGCTTCAACCACCAAATGGGATTTAAAGTAACCACTGGGAAACATTTCAAATTTCAGGATCAATATTCTCCATCACAAGAGAAACAGTGAAATCTCTTTTGTTGACATCATTGAAAAGCCAATGGAGACATCATTATCTGACACATTGCTGGATAACACTTTCAGTTCTAAAGAATGTACCGTACCAGCAGTAAAATTTTGAATGACCTTGATTCCTTTATTAAAGCTAAATCCCATGTTATTCCTCTACCAGATAGGACAGACTTCAGCTACAGTGGAAGCATGTTTGGGATCCTATGGTTCTACTGCTTTCCGTGGACTATGGACTAAGAAATAATATGAAACTTTTCAGCTGGCTTACTTTTTGTTTGTAACAGGTTGGATACAGGCTAAGTGTGATGGAATGTATCTACGAGGAGAAGAGTGATGTGGGAGATCGAGGCTATGAGGAGGGAAGGGGTACATTCCAGCAGGGGAAAGGAGACAAAAGACAATTCAGCCCACAAAAGGAGCATGGTAGAGTAAGAAGTTCAGGATAGCCACTCCCTAGAATCTTCTAGGGTATATCCACTAGTTGCTGTAGTACAGATTTATTTTGGCAAGATTCTGTCTATAAGGTATAAGCAAATAAAGGAACTATACTCGACTGGACTGTTTTATTATTGTTCTTGGGCTGGGCCTAATACTAAGGCAATTAAACAACTCCCATTGAAATCAGTGGGACAAATTAGTTATATAATTAGTTTCATTGAGAATTAAATGCAACTAGACAGAGGGGATGGCCTTGAAGGACAGGAAGAAGAACCACTACCAAGGCAATGGTCAGATTAAAGGGGTCTGAGTCCAGGTCAATAAAGCAGCTTAAGAAAACATCTCAGTCAAGCCCCTCCCTAGTTCATACAAAAATAAAGGGTGGGAGGAGGAAGCACAATTGGATTTGCAAAATTCTGTTACTATAGCTGTTACAATAAAAGTAGTACTGACCTACATGGCATTGTAGGGCTGACATTTGCTGTACAAAAATGGTAGATTCATTGAATTAAATGGATTCAACGTATTCATGATTTATTCTATGCATTTAAATCCCAGTGACTTCAGTGAATGCACTTATAGTGTAATTCTGGATCCTACTAATCAAAGATAACAATCAAAATAATTATAGATACGTTGATTATTCCAATAAAATTAAAGATTAAAAGTGCTTAAACATTATTGAATGTAAGTGATCATTTGATACAAATTTATTTAATACTTTATTTTAACTATTCTTTCTGTCTAAAATGTCCAAGGTGATTTACAACATAGTCTAAAGGAATACAATTTATTACAAATAACAAGATCAAGCAACAAATGACAAAGTAAGGCTTTAAATATCCTGGAAGTTTAAATGGATGCTAAAATTGTCCTGATACAGGAGCACAAGGCCAACCACAATGAGCTCAGAATAGCTCCATTGGAAAGGGAGTACTACCCAGGTTTAAATATTTGGTGTTCTGTGACCATTTTTTTAAGGGAAGGATACCTAACTTTATTTTAACCTTCAAAGGTTTCTTTGAACAATTCTTAGACCTTGTGTTTAATATGATGCTGCCAAGTGATGTAATTATCTCTGCCAACCTGAAAAACCATAATTCTCTGTATAATGTAAGGATCTGTGGTAGGCTACTATTCGTTCATGGTATAAGGCCCTGATCACAAAGGGGGAACAACAGGATATTCCAAGTTGCAGCAAATTTGTATATACTAATTGGTAAGGAGGAATTGTTTAAATAGAGCTTCAGTTCCTCAGCAATGGTGTGTGGGGAACTATGTCCAGTAATCCATGTATCTGCTTGGTCTTCTTTTCAGATTCTTTCTCTTTAAATAGGACAGCAGAGTCTTTCTGACAGAAGAGTGGCTGGCAATCCTTCTGCATTTAAGGCCTTCAGATTTGGGGGCAGCCATGGGCTGAGACATAATTCAAGGATATCATGATAGTTGGAGGGCCCAGGATATTTGTGTGCCTCCTTTATGTCATCTTAGGACTAAGAAAGATTTATTTTCAATACTTTTTGTGTTAAGTCTGACAATTCACATAATGCTTCTATTTTAATTCCCAATGAATACTGGCAGGGAATTGCACCTTTCTTGTCTGGAAGGTTTGGAAGCATTGTATTTCAATGCTATTGTGTTGGGGAGTTCCAGGGGCCAGATGCAGAATCTTATTTGAGGAAGCCTTCAAAGACTGTACAGAGTAGGAACCATGGCTCCCTATGCACATCTCCTATTTTCCCTCTCATAATTTTAGAATCATTTATTCTTTTTTAGCCCAAAGAATATCCAAGAACTTGTGCCACTGATAGGCATCCTGGATGACTTTTGTTTTGTTTTGTTAAAAAAAATTGTCTTCTACCAATATACTCCTAAAAAAAAAGGAAGCATATTATTATTTGTTTTCATACTGATACATATCATTAGTTTAATTGAAATGTTTGAAAATTACAAAACATGGATTTCTGAACTGCTGAGTTTTAATTAAAGATGTAGATGTCTTTCAGCTAAAACTTATGGTGAATAATTGACTTTGAAAGATAACCAATTGGCTGATAATGTGTTTCTTATCTCCCTTTTTTCCCACCCTCTCTCTAAATAAAAATCAAGAGAGTGAATAGGGTGTTAAAAATTTCCTTCAAAATTCTGTGGACAGATGACATTTGTATGGTAGATATCCAACTTTCCCATCACATTCTTTTTATCTCATTCATTCCATAATCCAGTTTATCAGAGCATATTATTCTCATGGAAAAAAGAGTTCATTTATTTATAATTGCCTTATCAACTGGAACTTAATTGCATTATGCTATAAGGACATTTCATCAGCTTAAAAATCTGCATTAATATGAATAATTGGGAATTCTAATTAATATGAAAGAAATAGACATACATTTTTATTTCAGAAGAAAAGACTATGTGATACTATTCTACATGTGCCGCTTTCATTTTTTAAATTCCTTTTACTTCTTTTATTCGTCCTTTTACTAAGAAAAAAAGCACAGTAATAAAAATTGCAAATATTTCACAGCAAGTATGACAGCAACTCAAATCACCAATAAGCAATAATTCTGAGAAAAGCCATCATGAACTCTAACAGATTCATTCATGTTTATAAAAAAGTCAGTGAACTCCCCATTGTTGGTTGCTACAATATAAGAAATACTTGGGTATGTCCACTAGGGGAGCCACGATACAATGTTCTGTAAGTTTTCAGAAACAGATTCATTCAGGAAGAGTGGATAGAGGAGAATTGTTTAAGGTTACAGCCACGTTACAAGCCTTGACATTACTTGTATAGGAAATGAAATCCATTAAGATGCAAAGTTAAGAAAAAAATAATAACAGAAGAGATGTGCAGGGGCTACAGCTTTATAAATAAAAGAGCAAGGAAATGTAAAAAAGAAAGAAAAATGGGAAGCACATTGCAAATATTAAAAATAAGTTTCTAATTGGACATTGTGTCCAATGTTTTATTTGAAAATTATTTATTACTACCTTCTATTGTTCATAGTTATTGGTAATTAGATATTTAATGTATTTGCAGCAAGGTAGGATTATAGTATTAATATAGAAGAAATTACTGATCTTTGGAGACCTAGTGACCCATGTTGAACCAGTGAACACCGAGATCAAGATAAATTTGGTATCATGGGGGAAAAACTGAAAGCAATCATATTTAGTTACAAAGCTGGCTATATAGTGAGATGGTAGAGAACACATTATTTTGCTACTATACTTTCTAATGTGTTTAGTGACCAGCCATGCCACTACCACATCCTTCTTGTAGATAAGCAAATGTCTCCTGTGGCATCCATTTTTAAGGGTTTCTACCACATTTTCAAAATTCCAAATGAGCCCCTGATTCAAAAAGGTTGCTTACTACTGCTTTTGCATACTGAAGAGCTTTTGTTTTCATTATTGAAATACAGATTTATATGCAAGAATTAGAGCAAGGATTGATACTTTTTAATGAACGAATAACTTTAATAACACATCATGGGCATGTTCACAAAATGGCTGCTATAGGAGATGTGAGTACCTGATACATTTTCAAAATGACTGCTTTAATGGGTGTTACCAGAGACAAAATTCTTGAAGTTATGTCAAATCTGAATATATATATATATATATATATATATATATATATATATATATAGTCTCCAAATTATATCCATATCCATATATGTATATATACTACACCCATTTTTAAAACTATGATATTAACTGAAATCTTACAACAGTGGCACCTCTAACTGCTCTTTGCACTTTATATTCTGTGCTATGGCTTTTGTTTCAAAGTCCGATTTCTTGAGCAATCTTAGGAATTGCACAAGAGATAAGGTAAGAGGAGTCTAAAAGTGATGAATGTCAGATTCGGAAAGTTGAGTGTTTCCTCCAAAAAGTATTAACCTACTCTGAAATTCTAATCAGAGGCATATAATACAGGAAAGATCTTGCAGCAGTATATTTTAGAGGACTCTTCGTGAGTAAGAATGACAGATAATCTAGTACCAGCAATTGAGAAAACTTCTGTGAGTTTGCAATAAGCATATTTTATACAGCACAGTGTCTGCAGATTTCCAAATCTTGGCCTCTTGTATGCCATCCAACCCCTTCCCCTCCCCCTTTTGTGTGCTACAGAGAATTTTATTGCATCCTTGCAATGTATCCTTGCTTTTCTATATTCAAGAAGGACAGAAAGTACATACTGAAACATTTAAAGAGATATATATACCCATACAGGGCAGGGATTTTGAGACAAGCCAAATTAATTTAAGAATCCTAATAGGATTTCCACATACCACTGGCCTGAATCAGTTTGTTCCAATCTAACCAGCTGCATGTAGTCATGTGTAACTAGTACCCCCACATCAGAAGATAGATGAAGTATATTGGGACTTGATATGTACTTCAATTCAGGGAATTTTAAAAATGGATGTACAATTGAAACCAGAGGCCTTTCTTTTAGGTATGGCAGATAAACAGATAGAAAGCAAACATGGGACTTCATTCCTTTATATGATGACAGCAGTGAGACACATATGCACAGAAATGGAAGGACATACAAATACCTACAACTGGAGAATGGATGGTGAAGTTGATGGAGTTGGCGGAGATGGCAAAATTGACTATTTTAATTAAAGAAAAGACTTTGACTAGCTTTCTTTCTACTTGGAAAACCACTTTTGGACTTTTAGCTTGAAACTGAAAGAAATGAAACTTTAATTTTGGGATTCAATGATTAATACTGTTTATGATTATAGACATACTGTATGTTAGTTTATATTTCAGAATAAGAGGTGAATGTATTATACATTTGTACCTGTACCAAAGAAAGTTGGAAGTTAACTTTTTTTCTTTTTTTCTTATTTCTCTCCCTTTCTGCACTTTCTGCACTTTAAATTTTGTTCTTTCTCTGATATTTTCTTATTTCAATTATTTTTTTACTATTTCCTTATATTTTATCTTTTGTTGAAAATTAATAAAGTTCTTATATAAAAAAAAAGAAGATAGATCAAGTGAGTTCCAGATGCAAAGGAACATCACAAAAGAGTATTACAGTATGTACAATACATCTAGATATGCAAATGGTTGCTGCACTGCAAATGGGGGTGATGGTCTAAATGAGCATACATATCCTGGTCTGTGTGTGTGGTTAATTTTTTATTTTTTAAAATAGTGAAATACCATAAAAATCTATATCATCAAAAAGAAATAACATATAATAAATGTAGTATAGTGATTAAGAAAATATAAATGTGAAAAACACAAAGGAAAACTAATTAGCAAAAACGATCCATATCCACATCACTGATGTGCATCAAAGTCTATGGACATGCCATATGGCACTTGCTTATAAGGTTATTGACTTTGCTTATTTACTTAACAGATTTGTTGCCCTCTTTGTGACAATATTTCTAACATTTTTGGTTCTTTTTTTAAAATATGTAACCTGTTTCTTATTAAGTTGTAATTCCACTGTGTCCTTCCCTTGCATACTTGAACATTGATCTAGCACAGTATTACCATCTTGCCATCCTCCAACTGTGGTTGGTTTCCAACTTCCAGTATCCTCAGACCTTATTAAGAACTAAAATAGGATTGGAGACAATCGTGTTTGGCTGAGAACTTCATGTTTATACATCTTTTCTACAGGAGTGGGCTAGCCTGCTGAAAAGAAGCAAGTATCAGGTAAACAAACAACTGGCTATAGTCAGACAAATGTGTATGCTTAGGAACTGATCGAGAATTCAAAATACAATCTAAATTTATTGGGTTAGCCTTGGTGAAGCTGCTTGTAAAATATCATGTTCTGATCTGCACAATATTTCTCTAAAATAAAAATAAAATTCTTGCAAAGTAACATTAATGGAAACACTTTTTTTTAAAATGTGTTCTGGGAAGGGTCATACCTCATGGGCACATTGCAAACCTTACTTGAGTGAAGTCCCAGGTTGTCACTGGCATCTTCATGTAAAACAGGATCATGCAAAAGGTAACAGGCTAGATGTGATGACCTTGTGCTAAACTTAATCTGGAAACCTCACTGAGAAGATCAATAGTAGCAGACAAGCTTCTCTGAAATAAGAGCTTGGCCAAACTAATTATCTTCCTTTCAACATGCAGCTGCAGATGTTCAGTCTGTTGTAGGCAAGGACACATGGTCAGTTAATATGAGATGGTGGCGAAACACAGATGGCTTAGCCGGGGTTCTGGATGAATGGAAAGTGTACTCTGAGTTAAGCACAAGTGCCACAATCTTGTACTTTGCACGGGGATTTTGTGGAACAGAGAAAGTCCTTTGAAGGTTGAAAGTTAATGTCATTCTGGCTCAGTACAAAGAGGAAAAACACAGCACATTTGTTTAATGTCATGTCATTTTCTAATGTGGAATTATTTGGTAGAGAATTCTGATGACTCAATTAATGAGATATAAAGATTTAAAGTTTCCTTTCTTTACTCTGTTGGGGCTATCCCTTTGCCTACCTTTTCAAGTCCCTGCCAGGGACTTCCAATTTTTTTGTTGTATCTCTTCTTTTTTGTTTGCCAGCAGCTAGCATTATGATAATTTGCTTCAGTGCACTACTTTAGGGCCAAACACAATTACCATCATACAGAGAGAAGCAAACATGTTAATCCGTCCAGTTGGAATTAGCACCGGTGGTTTGGATTCTTGTTGGCACAAGCACTGATAAATGGATTTGATGTTTCAGAAAGGATTTTTCTCTTTCATAATTACAGGGACAGCTTTTACCCAGATGTCCATGCTTTACTGTATACAAGGAAAGTTAAATAGTTGAATAAAAAGAAAGGAAACTTGCTAGGGATGGAGGGAGGCCAGCATTACAGGATATAAATTCTGACATTTTTTGTTGTTAAGCTAGAATGTGCGTATGGACAACCTCCTCTTGCTGGAACTCTGCCCACCATATGCTATGGTCCAGTTGATCAGCTATGAGATTGATGTTTCACTTCTCCCCAAAACAGTGGAAAAAGAGTGATCTTCTAAACAGGATGACTAGGAATCCAAACTGTAGATTCTGGATGGCCAGTGCATGCCTCCCATAAAAGATGGTCTTTTAATTTCTGCCTTATGTAAGTTTATTGCTTACATTATTGCTTATTCTTTTACTGAAAAAAGAACAATCTCATTGAGAAAGAAGCAGGAAGCCACCTTAGGTAGAAAAGAAAAACTCCATCTAAAGTCCTCACTAGATAATCTCTCCGTTTCAAAAAAATATGGTAACTATGAGGTACATAATTAGGTTATAGCAGGGATATAAATAGCAGTACAGCTTCCTGTCTGCTGAAGTGACTGCTGCTCGCAGATACAGAGGGCAAACCCAAAGCCTCAGTTTTAACACTGGAGAAAGGAACTGAGCATGGAAATACTTGATTAAGCACCATGGTTGGTTGTTCACCATGTTCTTCACCTCCCCTGTTCAGTCAAATCTGGGCAGGGTTCATGAATATAAAAACATAAATGTGTATCCTAGAAGGCCAGTTTGGTGTAGTGGTTAAGGCATCAGGCTAGAAACTGGGAGACCGTGAGTTTCAGTCCCATCTTAGGTGCAAAGCCAGCTGGAAGACCTTGGGCCAGTCTCTCAGTCCTAGGAAGGAGGCAAGGAGAAACCACTTCTGAAATCTTGCCAAGTAAACTGCAGGGACTTGTCCAGGCAGTCTCCAGGAGTCAACAATGACTTGAAGAGATGCATACACACGTGTAGCCTACAATCTATCATGCAACAATTTGTATAAAATAGTGTGAAGCATTGTGGAGCAATGCATGTGTGTTTACTAGACAACTGGAGTTTGCAGATGAGAATCTCTATTTTGTAGGAAAATGGATGGGAGAATTTATTATGATTAGTTCAAGACTTTCCAGTCTTTGTCATCAAGAGGAAAGAGAGAAATAAAACTGCACAACAGAAAATAAATACAACAAACCCAAAGCTGGATTAATTTTTTCCCCCCTGCACTCAATCATGACCGATTCTGCAGCGACTGCCTGGACAAGTCCCTGCAGTTTTCACGGCAAGGTGTTTCAGAAGTGGTTTGCCATTACCTCCTTCCTAGTGCAGAGCCCATCTGGTGGGCATGGGAAGGCGGGGTTTCTGTTCCTTTGCGTCTTTTTTGGACATACACAACTTCCGCGTTACCGGCAACTGGTCCCATCTCTCGTGCAAGGCGCCGCCAGTGTTTTTCCTCCCACAGGGGTGAGAGTACCCATTTAGCTACTCGCGGATGCTTTTGAGCTGCTGGGTTGGCAGAAGCTAGGGATGAGACAGGAGCTTACTCTGCTGCATGGAGCTTGGCTTGAACCGCTGAAGTGTTGACCATTTCTGGCTGGCAACTTCCAGCGTCATTAAGCCACTGCACCACCACATCCCATTATATTTCCTCTTTTCTCAATAAGATGTCAAGGAAAGGAGAAATGTTTGGATTGAATCTCCCTTACAATGATTTGAACACTAAGAGTGAAATAGAAAGTCTGCACACCTACTATGGGTAGTGTACAAGGGTGGATGATTGCAGCATAAATGAAAATGCTAATGCTAGATTTTATTATGGCTTTCTTAAATTCAGCATTAGTTGAATCTTTCCACTACAGGTAATCCTTGCTTAACAACCATTCATTCAGCAACCATTCAAAGTTATGACGGCACTGACAAATGACAATCATGACTGGTCCTTGAAGTTAGGGCTGTTACAGTGCCCCCATGGTCACGTGAACAAAATTTGAGTGCTTGGCAGCCTGCCCATATTTATGACCACTGTGTGCACTTCAGCTCTCACCACCTGCCTATCTCCTCCCCATCTCTGCCGTTTTGGCCAGAGTACAGTGCAGGGTGGCCAAAACGGCAGAGATGGGGGTGGGGAGATAGGCAGGTGGGAGGAGTTGAAGCGGAGACAAGTGTGGCATGGCAGAAGCATGGGGTCCTTGCCTAACGATAACGTGGTTCTTGCCTAATGACTACCAGAACTGCTGTTGCTAAGCACTGTGGTCACATGATGTTTGACCTAATGACCACATTGCTTAGTGATGGAAATTCTGGTCCCAGTTAGGGTCATTAAGTGAGGACTACCCATACAGCAAGCGAGGACCTGGGAAGTGGGGTGGGAGCCTGGCAGGAATGTTTTGGCAGTTTTTTTTCCCCTTTCAGTTGGTTAATTTAAGTCATATTTTGGCATAAATTTGTCTCTAGCACTCAGCAAATCACCGAATCAGGTTATACCTGAAAATGAAATATATAAAATTTGTTATCAATTTTTTAACTAAGTTTTCACTTTGATCATTTGATTTCCTCATCCTTTTTGTTGATGTTATTATTGCTTCTCTCTCTCTCTCTCTCTCTCTCTCTCTCACACACACACACACACACACACACACATATAAAATCTCCAGGAAAACTGCAGTGGCTTGTCCAAGCAATGTTCAGGAGTCCTGAAGGCAGGCAGGCAGGCAGGCAGGCAGGAAGGAAGGGATACTTTACTAACATTGTTAAAACTTCATTTCTCCTAAAATCAATGCAAAATAATGCATTCATATCATTCCTTCTCCCTGCCTCTATCAGGATATTGCTTCTAATCAAGTTCTCAAATTGATCTTTGATAATTTAGCACATTCCTACCATATATACCTGGTAGAGATATATTTTGAAAATATACATTTTTATGGTATTTCAGAAAAACTGGTAACATTATTAAAACGAGAATAGATTCATTTTAAAGTTGTCACCTAATTTCCATCAAAGTGAAACCAACAGGAAAAGATTGGTGGTTCCTGCTCAGGAGAAATATCTGTCTGAATTTCCAGAGGGATTAGGAAAAGGCTGAAAAGATTCACAGTATTTTCCAAGAGTTTCAAATATACATTAATCAATTCAGCTATGGGCATGAAGGTGTCTCACATGGATCATGTTTTTAGAATATATCATCTCTATTCAGAAAGCTCTGAGTGCAGATCTTTCACTGAATGCTGCAAGTTTGGTGGAACTGTAGCAGACATGACCTAATTCAGAGTAGTAATCTAAGATGCTTATTTCATATCCTGAAGGGATTTGGATATTAAACCCTCTGCCAGCCATCTGTAGCTCTTGATGGACGAACCCTGCAAACACAGGAAATAAGTAGCCAGCAAATCACAGAACTATGCCGAATACGCAGCAGTCCCAAAATCAGCTGTGTGTAGCATAAACCTAATTGCTCCAAAATATCTTAAAGGGAGATGCACTTCACATTCTAACAGTTGTAATCTGTCTCTTTCTCACTCACTTTTTTTTTTCTTTTACCTCTCTGCAAATCAGTGGTTGCTTTCAAGATGCAACTGAATAAGTCTGCATATGCCAACCAGGCTTCCTTGAGATTTAATAAACTGGTGGAAATTACACCACAACACAAACACACACATATACACACATATACACACACACATATATGACTAAATATTCAAAATACTGAAACTGCTGGGTTTTTGTGTCATTATGAAACACTGAAATAATCTGCAACTGCTATTTTATTTATAAATAAATAAATAAATAAATAAATTTGCTAATTTCTGAAATGGCAACACGTGTTCCTTTGGCTCAATTACTGCTCATATCTGATTATCATTTAGCACTTTAGAGCAACAGACAAATGGGAATCAAAGTATGTAAATAAGACGTCTAAATTTGTTTTTAAGTTCATTCATAAGCAGGACTATATGAATTCTACTTCATCAAAAAGCTGTTAAAATGTTATATTTTGTGCATTATCCATGCTACAGTAGAATCCCAGTCATGGTATTTTATATTTAATCATAAAAGTTATGCCTCTATCAAACTGCATAAATTTTTATTTTTTTATTCAATGGCCATATATAAATATATTGGTTGATTATTGATTGATTATATTTATTCGATCAATGACCAGCAAATTTAAAAGAACAAAAACAGAGTGAAACAGACTGATACAACAATATACTAAGAAACAAATTCCATAATAATATTACATTCTCTCCTCCATTACCATATTAATACATCAGTTACCCTAGTAATAATAAATCTAAAAAAAAAATAATAATATATATGATATAAAACATATATCCCTTGACAACTTTTTAAGTTAAAAATATCTAAAGTTACATTTGGAATAAGAGTGAATACTTCGTGAACCAATTACTTCTTTAACCATTTTTGCCTTATTTTCATTGCAGCAACACAGAATTTGACTACTGCACAAGTAATGAAGGGTTTTAAATCTTGAAGAAGATGATTCAGATAAAATTTATCTGGTCTCCCTGGGAGTTTATCTATTAGGGGCAAAATATAAATAGCCCTTATATCCTTATAAAATTTACAGCGCAATAATACATGTGAGATAGTTTCAACCTCCTTATCGCCACTTGGGTAAATATGCTCAGCTATAGGGATTTTATTATATCTGCCTTGAAGTAATACTGATGGTAGAATGTTGTATCTAGCTTTAAAAATGCTATTCTCAATTTAGGGAAAGTTGGTTTTGCAAATAACATGCTGTTTCCCATATGCCTCTGTTTATTCAAATTCTATCATGTTGGGGCAACCTTTTAACATCTGTCTGGAACTCCATGTCCCTTATTCCTTGAATAGCTAATTGTTTGGCTTGATTTTATTTATGTATTTATGTATTTATTTATTTTTCAAATTTGTCACCTCCCATCTCACTGTGGGGTGACTCTGAGCAGTTAATCATAGCCTAATTATATTAGGGATGGTAGAGAGAGCCCATATGAAGCCAGCTTGTGCTCTACTGCCTGATTCCAGGGAGGGGGAAAAATCTGTTACAACTAAGGGTTCTGACTGGGAAGAATAGCATTTTAAGCCAATAAATTATCATCATCTTCCAGGCCCTAACCTGAATTGGCAGCATTCCTGTCTCAAGTCTTAATTGGGCATTTGGAGTTCCATTGGGGGCACCTAAAACTGATCGCAAAAATTTTGTTTGCAGTTTCCTGTGGCTCCTTCTTCATGTAAATTCCTATTTGTGCCCCATAGAGAATTTGAGCCAATGTTTTGGCCTCAAAAAGTTTTAAAGCCATAGGAACTAATTGTCCTCCATCAGTATAAATAAGCATTTAATGGCATTCATCGACCTGAGGGCTAATTGCACCACATAATTCTGATGGGCATTCCAAGTGCCTATCGAGTGGAAAACCACCCTCAAGTATTTAAATGCATTAACCTGCTCTAATTTATGCCCTTCTACGCTCCAGGAATTTTGAACAGCTCTCTTCGCAAAGAAAGACCAGAATTTTCGATTTATCAAAATTGAGAACCAAATTATTTTGTCTGCAGTATCTTAATGTTACTGCAATTGCTCTTTTCAATCCAACAGGTCTTTGTGAAATTATAGCATCAGCATCAGCATAAAGAAGTATTGAAGTTTAAGCTGTGCTAGAGTGGGTGCATGAAAGTCCGGGCTATGTAGAAGGTCCACCAATGAGTTAATATAGAGATTGAAAAGGGAGTGGGCAAGAATAAATCCTTGTTGCATTCCTTTCTGAACTTGCACAGTGCTAGAAAGGGTCCCAAGAGGGTTACCTCACTCTCAGAGTGGAGCTGGATATAATTTCTGTATGAGATGGAGAAGGTGCCTATCAATAATTGTATTTTTTAATTTATCCCAAAGAATATTCCTGGATATTGAGTCAAAGGCTTGTTTGAAATCAAGGAAAGCCATAAAGAGGGATATCTTTTTGTACGTATATTTCTGTACAAGGTGATGAAGAACCAAAATCTGATCTACTGTTGATCTCCCCTCTCTGAAATCTGCCTATCGTGAATTGTGCCCATTGTCTCTATTGAGTCTTGTAATTTAAGATTTAAGTGCTTAGGATATAACTTGCTAACAACACTCAGAAGGGTAATAGGCTTGTAGTTCCATGGCTCATTCTTATTGCCCTTTTTATAAATCGGAACTATCATTGCCATCCCCCAATCTCTTGGAATGTAACCGGTCTGATCTATAAATATAAACAGAGATGCTAACAAAGGGGCCCACCAACTAGAATTATTTTTAATTAATTTGGGCATAGCGCAATCAATGTGTGGCACCTTATTGATTTAAAGAGATTAAATCGATCTCATGCACTGAAATTGGTGGCCAATTATGAGTTTGAGCCCACTCAATCTGACTCTCATTCATATTAGAAACTGAGTATATTAACAATATTCCTCCCAGGCTTGAGTTGGTGCTTGACTGAGTGGAGGGGCCAGTGATTTTCCCAGTCCTCTGGTAATATGCCAGAAAAGGGATGAATCTCTCATCCTGACTGCTTGAATTAATTTCCACCAGGACTCCTTCAATGCCAGTCTTTTCTTCTAAAAGGATCTAATATTGAATCTTTAAATTCTTTTAGAGATATGTTTGATGCTCTGAAGGGGAATCTTTACTTTTTCTATATGCTCTACTATGTGCCCTTTTCATCTGTACACACCCCCGGTCAAGCCATTTTTTATTTTTTATACCCTGATTTCTGGCATGTTGCTGTGTTCCCTTGACAAAAATTGCTTTGAGATTAGCAATTAACATATCATACTGATCTAAATATAACCTTTGGAATTTATTATCTAACAGGTGTGCATGAATTGCTATAGTCTCCAGTCTACCATCCCTTTAACAACTGTTGTTGTACTATTGTTGTTCCATTTAATTCACACCTTGATGTTATTATTTTCAAGCATTGGAGGATAAATTGTTTCAGCTCTTACATATTTCCAATGAGGTGTCAAAGTTAGTAATAAAGGGTGATGATCACTTTCTAATCATGAATCTACATCTAACCGCTGTAGAGCTTTTAAAAGATCATATGATGCTACCCAGTAACCAACTATGGATCTTCTTCCTGCCCCCCAGTAACTATATTCTTCTGGATGGCCCCCTTCTACTGAACCATTGAGTATGTACAATTCCATGTGTGCAGTCATCTGTCTAACACATAAACCTGCCCAGTTACATTTTAAATCCTTAAATTCTCTGGTATTCAAAGGTTCCTCTAAGATATTCTCCTCATAAATGATCTTAAATTGACAAAATAATGTATGATTGGTCCCATTCTAGCATTTAGGTCCCCACCAATTATTATTGCTGCTGCAGGGCATATAAACATATGCCTGAACATACAAAAATAAATTCTTCTGTTTGCCCCCAAATGGTATTAATCTGAACATATGTTTTAAAAGGGGGAATATAAAGATTGAAAAGCAAAATTTCATCTTGATTGGATGAAAGCATAGAGGCCAATACTCATGGCTTTAAAGAAGGCAATGAAACACATTTCAATTGTAAGGCTGTACTAACTAAAGTCACAATACTGCTCTTGGGTCTCCCTCTGCCTTACTTGGAGTAGCCAGGATTGAGTTAACTCAATAGCCATCCAACTCCACCTCTGATGTAACCCAGGTTTTCTGCAGAAAGAAAATATCAAATTGTGATAAATACTCAAAAAAGAGTTGGTCTTTTGATGGTACTGACGAACCTGCAATATTCCAGATTAAAAAGAGAGATTGCATCATTATTTGGGACAAATCATTCATTTTGACAAGTCAGTGATATAAAATCATTGTGTTGGGCTGGAAATCCAGCATTGGGCAGCAAAGTCTCCGCCAAGGGCTGGCTTATCTCATGTGAATCCTGTGTTTGCACCTGAGGATCTTGTTCTGAGTAAACAAAATTAGTGCCATCCAATGAAGCTTGTCTTACAGAAACTTCATTCAGTGACACTGGGCACAGGATTGATGGTTTGTGCTGCACACTGTGCTGCACAATTAGTTTGTCAGGGGATCCCCCTTTTATCTCCTGATTAGTGATTACAGATCCAGTGCAATATCTCAGTGTGGCTGAAAACTCCTCCTCAGGTATATGGATGACCCAGCTCTGTCCTTCGTGCTCCCCTACTGGCCAATGAGGGTCTGGTGAGCTATGTTTTGGAGGATGATGTCCTGCCATTCCATTCTCTGCTGATATTATATATTATATATTAAAAGTTGCCAAATAGAAGTTAACTGATGTAGTCTAACACTGCTGGTCCATCTAGACTAGCCACTCTCAGCTTGGAACTTTCCAGAAGTGTTGAATCGCCAACTCCCAACATCCTGAGCCTTAACCTGAACTAATAGTCAAGATGGCTGCAGATGACAGTTGTACTGTAAGGCACCTGGCAAGTTCAAATTTGAAAAGCTGATTTACTTTAAACCTTTTGTCACTGATTGGCAGAGACTGAGATCAAGTGTAGCCATAACAAAGGATCTCATAGAACCTTAAAAGTTAAGAAGTTTATTTAAGATGAACATAATCATCAACACATTCTATGTTCACAAACTTTGATAAGGACTGTACCCACAAACCCTCCATATGAGAGAAAAGCTTTCAGATATTGTGCTCATATGTTCTTATAGCTACTTTATTTAATATGCAAATGAAAAACCCAGGCTGTTACCTACTTAAAAGAGAAGGACTGGTGATTTTTGACCACACATTGATGCTCTCTGCCTGGCTATATAAATTAGGTAGGTAGGTAGACACGTAGATAGATTTTTTTTGGTTTTTGTTTGTTTGTTTTGTTTTGTGTTGTTTTGCTAATGCTGCCTAACAGATGAAAGAATTTGACTATTGTGATTTCTTGCCAGTGTTGCTTTCATGATGGACAGAGGCAGACCACTTTGATCTCAGCTGTTGATTCTTCAAGTCCTCTTCACTCTAGAAATGAGTAAGAGGTTATCCACATACTGTCAGTTACTTCCAAGAGATTTTCATTAGAATAGGTGATCAGACAAAGATTTTTAAACAGTCTTCTTAAATCTTTTCAAATATAAGTTTTGATCTCACCATGCCTTTTTACCTAGAGGTGGATAGTTTTAATCTAGAATTATACATATGGAAATCTTGTGTCCTATCCTAAACACTGGATGGGAATTGTCCTGAATTTTGCTTCTTTCAAATTGCACATTAAGGGATACATTCCACATTTTCTTAGAATAAGCCCCATGGGGCCACATCAGGTCAATGTCTAAATAAATATGACTTAGATTAGTCTGCAGTTTGGCCATGACTTTTAAACTGCCTGTTGTGGCTGAAAAAACAGGATTATTTTAAGTGCCCTCATTTGCAAGCATCTCTAAGAAAGTTACAGCTGGAGTGGCAGAGAATTTATATGCTGCCTTTACATGCCCTTTTCTCTTAGCAGTGACAAATATCAAACAGCACAGTAGTACAGTTGTGTTCAGACAGCTCCATTTCTAATATACATAAACTTGTTACAAGCTGCTTGCTACAAGGGACTTTTCAATAATTAGGGAAACATCTACTTAATAAATCATTCATGTCTTGGAGTATGGCATAATTTGCGTTCTTCCTCCCTCACATAGAACTGAGGTTTGGGGTGGAGCTGAGATTCTAATTTTACCGGTAAAACTGTATCACAACAAATATACTAAAGCCCTTTTCGGAAATTAAGCCCCATATATTCAGATCATGTTTGGAGAGGGAAACAGTCTTCCAAATCAGTTTGCATAAACCAGGAGGTTTGGAAGGGAAACCTAATTCATCCAGCTGAATAACCATAGCTTCTCCATGCAATTAGACACTAGAACTAGAGAACTGATCCTACATTCAAATCTCATTCCAATATTTCAGAATATGACTTTCCTTCTTCCATTCTATATTTAAATAATGTGCACAAACGTGCACTTTTTATCCCTAAAATGCTCTTACCTTCTAGGGGTAAAAATGATAAAGAATATGTTTCTACTTTCTGCCAGGTTTGCATACTTTTATCCAAAAATTATTCTTGTCCTTTTTTAAAAAAGTCTCTTAAAAACTTGTTTATAAAAATCATGAAATAAGAAAAGAATTTACAGAAATATCAGATGCTTAATCCTTACATAAACTGCACATATGCAAACTGTTCAAAACTGACAGCAGAAAAAATGAGACAGAGATTGGTGTGGTGATTAAGGTGCTGGACTAGAAACTGGAAAACCATGAGTTCTAGACCTCCCTTTAGTGTGAAAAGCCAGCTGGGTGACTTCGGGGCAGTTATTCTCTCTCCATACAACTCACTCACTCACCTTTGAGACAAAGCCAGATTCAAAAAATACAAGAGAATTCTAGATGTGTGGCTCTTGATGACCAATTGGCCAATAATAGGCACATTGAGATAAGCTGCAGCTGCAAACCTTTCAAGAAAGGAAGCAAGGAAAGGTCAAGGAAAGAGACAAACAAACCTAAACACACCTTTCCTCATCATATACTTATTAAATAATTTCCAGGTAAGCAGGAACCAGCAATCCTGGTTTAATAGGAACAAAGAAACAATACCCCATTCCAAAAGCAATCAATGAAGAGAACATATTCCAGCCTTAGTCCTCTATTAGTACTAATAGGCTAAGCTACCACATATAAACAGCCAGCAAACTCCATCCCCTCATTCCCTATCTACTGATAATCTTCTTGTCTTCTCTGAGTTTGCTTCTCTTCCTGCAGACATTTTACTACCAGGCTAGATAACATTTTCATTTAGTTGGAAATGGGAAAGAAATAATAATAATAATAATAAAAAACCAATCAGGAAAGAAATGCTATAAAAGGGCTTAATTTTTAATAAAGCATTAAAAGTAGATAAGGAAGGTAGTGAATAAATATTGAAAGGATGAAAATTCTTTTAAGAAGCCACAAGAGAATGGCATATTGAACCGTAGCCATTTTCATTTGCTCTTTTTGTCCTAAATTAAATTAAATTAAATTAAATTAAGGAAATTAAAATTAGTTCATAGGTACTTATATCATGGGGAACAATGCTGTTCTTGAAACAAAACAAAACCCAAGCCTTCACAGAAGCTTGTAGTTTATTCATAGCTTCCTAACACTTAATCTTCATGGGGAAAAGGGGATATTATGCACATCGTGAGCAAAATCAGATCAGCAATGGATGATTTGGTACCAGGCTCTCTGCAAACGTGATGGCTTAGCTTCTGGCTCAGAATGTTGCTGGCTGCTCAGTTCTAAGGCTGTTTCTCTTCTCTGTCTTGGTCATGCAACCCAGAGCACAGCACTATGTACAGGTACACAAACACACATGTAATAAGAAGGGAAAACAAGTCACACAAACGCAGCGTGATCCTTTATTACACAGAAAAGAATACAGATACATCTTGCTGACAATGAAATCTGAAAGAAATTGAGAAGCCCTGCTTCACTTGTTCTTCCTCCTTTGTTGTTTTTCTGTTTGTTTAATCTGGTTGCATTATGTTTGATACCGTTGACTTTGACAGTTAAAAATAAATTAACTAATTAAAATAAGGCATTGTAAGGAAGGCGACCCCTTTCCTGCCAGTTCCACCTTCTATAGCTTCACTTTTATAATAAAAGAATGAAAGTCAACATGGAATTCAGAAATGCTTGGTAGCAAGATTCATCAATATCTTAGAAATCAACTGAAAGTGCAATGGTTATGGAACTAGTTTAAGGATTATTAGAGATATCAAAAATGCTAGCAAGCCACAATGACCCCAAAATGACATATCTGTGTGGTGATGTCTTGCTGCAAACCCACCCTTATGTATTTGTGTCATGACCTCAGCACATTCCTTATCAGGGATGCTGTCTTTCACAACTAGGAACAGATGAATATTTGATTCTTGGTTTTTTCTACATAAAATTATCAATCTTCATGAATTTCTTCATGAACTGACTGACAGAAATTATAGTACTTAAAAATGAATGAATGAATGAATGAATGAATGAATGAATGAATTTGACAGAATCCTGGCCAAGGTTTTGAGTACTTGACTTTTCAACCCTGTGTATATTTCTTCATGTTTAGGGTTTCCATTCTTTTGCTTACAGTCTTCTCACGGTTGACAGTTACAATGCAGGCAGCTTCAGTACATTTTTTTTCTCATGCTAGGAATAGCTGCACCAATAGCTGCAGTATTGCCTTGGGTTCATGATCAGGTGTCTTCTTACATTTAAGATTTAAAACATCTGATTGGGGAGAAATGGACAAGTTTATCCATCCATGCTAACAACCGTATGATAAACATGCTAAAAGTCATTTCAGCAGGTATATGTCGCTTATCAATATTTATATGCACTGAGAAAAAATGGCAAGCATTTATTCTTTCTGTCCCAGTGATCCTGCAAGCTTCTGTTTGCATCATGTATGGTTTTGAACTGTAATGAATAATGTGTGTATATGATGCCATAGGTCACCTGTTTCATACAGCAATTCAAGGCGTGGATGCCTGTCTATGCGATAGCCCTATAATCAGAAGTAAGAACGTGACACACATAACTGTTTCTTAGATAATTCTCAGCAGAATGACTTAAGATCCCTACAGGTAGGAGAATGACAGTTGAAATGTACAGAATTAAACATTCATTCTGTATATGCAGGATATGCGCTGTATATGCTTGTATATGCAGGAACTCAAAGCAAAATTCTCTGACAGCCTTAGCCTTTACACTATCCCAAGTTGGAATGTATAGCTGGGAAAGCTGGATCATCAGAAATACTGAACAAAGAAAAAAATGATGCCTTTTAATTGTGATTCTGGGAAATTGTTGAGAAAACCTTGAACCACAAGAAGAACTAAACATTCAGCACTAAATGAAGTTAATCCAGACTGCTTACTGGAAGCACTAGTGATGAAGCTAAAGCTTAAATATTTATTTCAGACACATAATGAAAAGGCAAGAATCACTGAAGAAGACAATGACATTTGGAAAAAATGGAAGGAAATTTTACAAAGGTCAACCGAGGACGAGGTGACTTGATACTATTACTGATGACCCAAGCATGAGTTTACAAGAACCCAAAGAAGTTCTGACAGTCTCAGCGAAGTTGAGTTACTGACAGTCTCAGCAAAATAAGGTGCATGAGGTCAAAAAAGAATTGGAAGTGAGTGAACAAGTTGTAGTGGCACCACTGTATCCAGCTTTAGGGCAGGATATCTTTTGTGTGAATCAGAGCAGTGCATCTACACTACCAATGGTCTGGAGGAATGCCAGTTATTATTTTTTCTCTGCCAATCCACTTTGCTTTAGATTGCTCTGCTTCAAGGCAGGCAGCTGTGATGCATTACAAAATTAAAGCTAATTTCTGTTTTTCATTTTCTTTTAACATAATGTAGTAACCAAAACAACTGATAACTGTAGTTATAGCATACTATGGTATAACATTGTTTCCACCTCCATCCTAAATACTACATTGTTCTAAATTAGATAGCGTCATATAGTTTAGTACAGTTTTCTGGTGCTCCTTTTTCATTATTTCAGGATTAGAGGCTGCCAGTGCAATTCATACTTGGGTCTAAAATTCATGAATACAGACAGCTCTCTACCTTATATCAAATGATATTATCTGGAAGTGTATAACAAAAGGAAGACAAAATAGTATGCCTATTCCAGTGGGCCCCCAAATATTGGTCCTACACATTCCAGTGAGTTGTCACCAATTATGTTTGTTGGGTCCTCTGGAAGGCCAAAAGTAGCCACTTGAAGCTGAAATGCTGAGAATTCATTGTTTTATCCAAAATTAATAATATCTTGTAGGCCACATGCCCTTGGCTATTCTCTGTCTATCTCACAAAACCCACCCATTTTTCTCAGTTTAGTAGTAGGGAAAATTCCAATATAAGGACTGAAGATTTTCCTCAACAAAGCCACTGAAACAGAGAAAGCATAGAGGAAAATAGGAATGGATTTATATGTAAAACAAATACAGCCTTGCTATAGAAATACATTCATGGACCAAGCAGAAATCAGAGGTAAATGGCCCTTAATTCAAGTGTTTGTCCTTTGGTGCTATCCATAAACTCAGTGTTTCTGAACCTTGGCAACTTTAAGAAGTACAGACTTCAACTTCCAGAATTCCCCAGCTCCTTCATGTATTATTTTGTACTTGAAGGACCTCTGGCTTTATTGAAAACAATAGCTGATTTTTCAGATATGAAGCCTGCCCATTCAAGATCTACAAGTCTTTTCTCTATTTCTACCTCTGTAAATGGTGCTCAGTAGTATTTATTTATTTATGTAGTACATGTGTATTCCACTCCTGCTCCTGTAATTTTAGGCAACATACAGGATTTTCCTGAGCAGATTCCCATCTAAGCACTATCAGGCCCAGACCAACTTTGCTTTAACATGCTACTGCATCCATCTTGACATGGTCCATGCTGACTGAGCAAACAAAAACAGGACATAAGATAGAAGAAGAGGCAGATTAGAGTCTCTGTGGAAGAGGAACGCAATATAAAATGAGGTAGAGGAGCAAAGGGATTTTCCTTTACTGGCAAACACATACACATGTGAGGACAAATCCTCTATTTTACATAGCTGACTGATTTCTTCTTTAATACTCTAACCACCCAATCAAATGCACAAGCCCAAGTTTTTCAAAGCACATAATGAATAATTGTATGCAGTAATATAAAGAAATTAATACATTCTAAAGATAAGTTAGTTGTGGCAGGCTATATCTCTTTTTTTTTAAGTAATTTCATTAAAGATTATAATTACAATAGTAGAAACTAATACAAACTAAAAGAAAGATAGAACCATAGAAAGAAAGAGTAAAAAGTGCAAAGGGAAAAATAGGAACGAAATAAAGAATAGAAAGAAAAAAGGAATGAAAGAAAAATAAGATTAAAGAAAAGAAAAATATATAAAGAAATGACTCTCAACCTTCATCACATCAAGTATAAATAATTTGTCTCACAAATTTGTTTATCATTTTAGGATATCACAGTTTCACAGAGTTTGAGTACCCCTGGTTTAGCTTAGCTTTCGAGACCATTCAGTTGACTTATGTCAGGTCAGACTTTTTCTCTACATAGTCTAGTAATTTCAGTTCTAGCAGTAGTTCTCCAAGGTAGCACTGCTACTTGACCTCTAAAGCAAAATTATCAGGATTTGATCTGGGATTTTTTGCATGCAAGATTATCACTGAGACCTGGTTCAACATGAAAATATAATTGAAAACCCCAAGTCATGGTAATGTTGATACAGATGATGTAAAGCAGTTTCTCCCAGTCTGGTGCCCTCTTGATATGTTGGACAATCACACAATTCTCTGGTGGTCAGTTTCTAACCATAAAGCTATGGATATTCTTGCCAAAACTGAAGAAGATTTGACTGCCTTTCTGAAATTGTTTTAGAAAATGACTGCTTTTGGAGCAAATTGAAGTACAGAGTGGTCCACAGACATTAGGCAAAATATTACAGTAAATTTTAATTCAGTAAAGGCTTTGCATGGGAGGTAGTCACTTTAGAGAAATAATAGCAACTGTCTAGTTCAAATACCTAAAATCACACTACATTTGATAACAATTGCTATGACTGGTTGAATCTGGCCCATTAGCATTCTTCAAAGTGTGACATTTATAGTTTTTTTGATGATCATGTTCACAGTGAAGTACATTTTACACTTTCATTTAAATCACCATTGACTTTACCTACAAAAATGTTCCTACATTGACAGATATTTCATATTCTAAGGAAAAAAGGAACCATTCTATATTGATTTATCTATTCTGTATTTTTTTTATCAGTCACTAAGCAAAAACTGACCAAGGAGTAATTTGCAAATATACCACAACAACAAACATTTTCTGTTAATGTAAACATTTTGAGTACATATTACTTCTTCCCCACTATTTCTGACCAAAAGTGAGTATAGATAATTATATATTTAAAAAGCCAAGAGTATAATTTGGATGGAAGGAGGGTGAGACATTATTGTCACAGCAAATCAAAATATAAAGATTGATGCAAAAGGGGAAGTTAATACTCAAATACACCTTTTGGCTTCTTTCAAATGGTTATTTGACATTTGGTGAATGTGCTTTGCTTGGCTGAATGTGCAAAACTGCTAGAAACTATTTGCTCACAGTTTTGGTAATTCTAGTGCAAATATACTTGGAAATAGGAAAACTAGGAGTTTATTAATTACCTAATGGATCTGCATTGGAATGTGTGATCTACTTAACTGAATTCCATGCCATGGCAAATACTGAGATGAATGGGAAGACTTCATCTTGGCCATGGCTCCAAGTGTAACCTCTTATTGTTCTTAACTTCTCATAAATCATTTATCCAACTATTTGCCACACATTTTCTAATACAATCAGTAATCTCTGAATGAATTATTTACATTCATCAAAAGAAGTTCTCAATCTTGTCCCCTTTTCATTATCGAAAGATCACTTTAGTATCCCGTATAAGCACTGAATGCCATCTGTAGTGCTGGTAGTTTCACTGGAAGATTGAGGAGGAGATATTGGATTATAGTGGGTACTTCTTTCCCTTAGTTGCTTGGTACACAGAACTTTATATTTCAATGTAATGGTTGAGTATGTAATACATAATTATTATTTTAGTCGCTAAAGGATTATACTTGGCTCTACTTCCTTTTGCCTGTCCTTGGTGGGACACCTCTGTAGAGTAGGATGATCTTTTTCATTATCAATTAAAAAAAAATACATTGGAAACTGATGCTTCTGTTCTTCAGAAGTTCTTTAGAAATCCTAGGGGACTTCCCCTACTTCCTACTCCCCAGGTAGAGTCCTGATATTCTTCCCTATGTTGAAATTGGCCCCAGAGAAGGGATTGCTCCTTTTCTTCTTCATATAACACTTACTTATGTGATGATGGAATTAGAATACTGAATTAATATTGGGAAGATCCTAGTTCAAGTCCCTA
Source organism: Liasis olivaceus (assembly GCA_030867105.1). NCBI lineage: Eukaryota > Metazoa > Chordata > Lepidosauria > Squamata > Pythonidae > Liasis > Liasis olivaceus. Next base: position 55,426,643 of record CM061351.1, on the reverse strand, counting down.
TACAATCATGAACATTGGGTGACTGTGAGTCAGTCATTATCCCTTAGTCTATTATATGGATTGTTGTGAGGCTACAAGGGGAAAGAGGAGAACCATGTGTTGAATCTTGAAGTCCCAGAAGAAGGATGAGGTATGATTGTAGGAAATTAGAAAACAAAACAAAAGTCTGGGCATAATTAAATTATATCATTTGAGCCAATAAAGTCATGGTCACCAGTTTAAGGGGTTTTGAAAGGGATTAGGAAAGTTCATGAAGGATGAAATTACCCTGAGAGCTCTATAATAGTCCATTCTTCTAAATTGCAATTGTGACAGAACAATAACAGGAGAAAGTCATTCCCTTTCTGTCTTGTTTATATGGTTTCCCTGAGTAGGATGCTCTGGGCAAAGAGATCTGGGAAGAATCTACTTCTGTTGTAAGTAAATATTGTCTTCTAAATCCAAGGAATCAGAAGTTGCATGAATATATTGCTATGCCAGAATGAATGGATGGATGGATTGATGGATGAATGAATAAATGAATATACATGGAGACACACACATGAACATTTTCACAACCCATAGAAAAATAATCTGGAGAAAATGTTTCTAAAAGAGGGCCAGTTTTTGGTACCAGTGTTACTAAAACTCTGATTTATATCACACCACACTGCTGCTTTGGCAAAAGTATCCAAGCAGTAAAGATACCAATGAACCTTTAGCTTAAGTGCTTGACAAACATATTTCTATTCTAGAGTTTTCCAGTCAGGCTAACATTCTAGATTAATTCTTAGCAAAAGGGCAGAGTAGAACATGGTTGGCTTTAATCTGGCTCTGCATTAACATCACCATTAAAAATAGCTGTTTGGAAGACTAGACTCAGTAGGAAAAAAGATACTCTTAGTTTCTTACAGTATTGTTATTTTTATTTTTTTAAATATGAGCTGCCACATAAAACTGGAAGACTGTTTTAAAAAGCCCAATACATATTTGTAGAATATACTGTGAAATGTATGATAAAATGCTTCTCCTTATGTGGATGATTTACATACTTTGATGCACATCTGGATGCACAGTCTGCTGAAAGGAGGACAGTGAAGAGACATTATATATGCAGTTTAGTAGTGAATACCTGGATGCACATCTCATTTATTCCATGGTCTTCCCAAGCACAAAGAAACTCTAGGCTTTGAGAATCCATTTACTTTTTTAAAGGGAAACCACTTATTTAGATGAGCATGAAATTGAGCAAACTCAGGGAGGCAGTGAAAGATAGGAAGGCCTGGCGCAATATGGTTCATGGGGTCACGAAGAGTCGGACACGACTTAACGACTGAACAACAACAACAACTTATTTAGAGAGACTCTCTGGAGAGAGAATGGGTTTTTCTTGGATAAGGTGCATTAAGGAGAGGCAAAAATTAGGAAGTGTCACACCTTTCCCAAATGGTAAGAGGTTCCAGATGCAGGACTTCAGGGATTATTTTCCATGTAAGAAGACATTACTAGAAAGAAGCATGCTTTTGAAAAATATTTGTTTCTTTATTTATATTTCTCCAATCTAAGCAGGTAGGTTATGCCAGTAAGCTAATAACAACTGGCCCTCAAAAACTATCAATATTATTTATTTTTTTAAAAAGTATCCTGCAGTCATAAGGGCCATGTAAGGAAAAAACTTTATATTATAGCCTAAAGATAGTACATTGAGGTTATTCCTGGATTTTAGCATCTTTCCTCACATGAAATGCCACTGTATTTAATGTAATGTTGACCACCATTACTGGGGGAGAAGAGAGAGATGGGCAAACTGAAAGAAGCAGACTTGCATTTTGTCCTTTGTTCCCATTTGCTCAATATTGCATCTAAGAAGTTCTGATGGCCTTCCACATGTATGTTGTGTACAGAAAATACAGTGACCAATAAGCTTGGGTATGGAACCTCAGTGGATATAGGCCATCTAGTATAGGAAGAAGACAAAATTCTATTTAATTCCACACTGAAAACATTTTTGTTTGTTTCCACTGCATGAGAGTTGTGTAGGTTTAAAAAAACAAACAGAAACACAGTTAAAGGAGATGCTTACCAGACTTTTTCTTAACTGTATCATTCAACGTAATGTTTTTACATTAGTTTTACCAATTAAAGAGACATTGAATTTCCTGCTAAATTCCTAAGGATAACAAATGGATCTAACACAATATGGAGTATTGCTTCTACAGGAATTAAGGCAAAATTAGATGTCTATGCTCCTTTATCTAGCATTCCAAAACCCTACAATTAAGCATTTATCTGCATTACACACACTATCTCCTTTTTTATCTGCTAAGACAACACAAATCTGTACATCCAAAATGCATTCACTGTACTTAACAATATTTACATCATGTTGAAAATTAGCTTCTTGTGTATGTTCATCAAACACTCACTAACAAATTACATTCAAGAAGGTAAAAAGCTTATACTACCTCTACTTCAAAAAAAGGAAAGTTAATCTTTAGAGTCATCAATGGGAAGTTAGTAGCAAGAAAGTTTCCCTACAATGAACATCTTCATTAAGTCATAACTATAGGCCCAATCAGGTGTTATTGATGGAGGTGTGAATTGAATGCCACTGATTGTTCAGCATCTTATAACTTACTGACCATAAGGGGGCAGTGGGGTACAGATAGAAAGTTAAGGATTTACTCTGTGTTCCCTCTTAAATCCTAAGAGATTGCTAAAGAGAGATAATTTCTGCCTTACTTTTCTGCCACACACCCACAAAATACACACTTTTTGAATTTCCTAGTGATAAGATATGGTTAGCTGGACAGGAATCACTAACAGTTACTAAAAAGTATACTGTACTACAATTAGTGAGAAACCCCTCCTTTCTATAAAATCATATTGATGGCATCACTGAAGATTGCTCCCCACAGCTACTGCATGTTCTGTTCCAGTGGAGCGCCTTCAAGTGTAGAGCTCTATTTAAAACCTTGTATGTGATCCCAGACTCACATGAAAGTTATTGCATATACAGTATATGTGAGGGCTCCCCACTTCAGACAAGGGTGAAATGTCAATTTCCTCTCATTTTGTTATTATGATCCATGCTCCCATGGCCTATTTATTTATTTATTAGATTTATATCCCATCTTTTCTTTAGGAGTTAAAGATCATGTACACAACACTCCCTCTTCCATTTGTTCCCCACAGGAACAATCTTGTAAGATTTATTTATTTATTTTATGTATAAATCAAATTTATATCACCGCCCAACTCCCCCACAAGGAGGGACTCTGAGTGGTTGATAGATTGGCCTGAAAGGAAATAATTGGCTCAAAGTCACCAGCAAGCTTCTGTGTATGAGGGTGGACTAGAACTTGGGTCTCCTCAATCTTAATCCAACATCTCAGCCACTATACCACAGTGGCATTTATTTTGCCAGAAGCATCAATAATCCTGAGATTGCATTTAAGATTATACTACATAAAACTGGTAAAGTTAAATACACACACAATTGTTTAGTATGCATGATGCATGCTATTAATTTACTTATATCTGAAAGCCATCTATAGAAACTAACAATTGTAAGCAAATAAAATTACAGTGCCGTCTTGAAATTCAGATAGACTGAAGATTTTCTGTGGAAGTCCATAGCTCAAAAACAGAAACATCAGTGTTGATTTGCTACCTCTATGAATTTTCTTTACCCCTGATATATTTCTGTCATGGCACCCACCCTCTAGAGTAGTACCACCCCATCCCACTCACCCCAACCCAAACAGGCCTGACCTGCTCTCTTACGGATTGCTTAAAGAGTCTTAAGACCTGTTCTTTACCCCAGTTTTGAGCTAAGGAATAGTGTGGACTCATTGTGTGTGTTCATTTTCTTGTTATAGTGTTTGTAGGTTCCTTGTTCAGCCACCTTTTCCTTTTCCTTTTCCTTTTTCTGGCTAAGAATTGAATGAAGAAAGAGGAAAGTGCCTAAGATCTGCTTCATAAATAATTGCTACAGAGAAATATCTTGAGGTTGCTGATGTCGATTGGGCAAATCCTGAGGTTGTTTCTTGCTATTACAGCTTTCAGAGAAATGAGAATATGACCAGAGATAAAAACATATAGAGCTCAAAAGAGTCAATTAACACTGTGTCCACTGGGAAAATATCATTTTTATCCTATCCTTTAGTCATTTGGCTATTTTAATTTTTTTTACTTTCATTTTCCATTTTCTACGTTCCCTTTGTTGTATTTATGTGCATTTCAACTGACCAGTCAATGAGTGTAAATTAGCTTTACAACTACTACTAATTAAAATGATTAATAAAATGTATACTTAAGCAGTTAGCAGTTGTATCCTATGATAAAATTGCTAAACAAAACAGTCTAAGGCAGCAAAGATTTCAAAATATGGCTCAGTTTGTGAAAGATGACAGAAAGAAAAGAAAAGAAAAGAAAAGAAAAGAAAAGAAAAGAAAAGAAAAGAAAAGAAAAGAAGAGGGGAGGGAGGGAGGGAGGGAGGGAAGAAAGAGAGAGAGAGAGAGAGAGAGAGAAAGAAAGAAAGAAAGAAAGAAAGAAAGAAAGAAAGAAAGAAAGAAAGAAAGAAAGAAAGAAAAAAAGAAAGAGAAAGAAAGAAAGAAAGAAAGAAAGAAAGAAAGAGAAAGAAAGAAAGAAAGAAAGAAAGAAAGAAAGAAAGAAAGAAAGAAAGAAAGAAAGAAAGAAAGAAAGAAAGAAAGAAGCTTTACTTTTCTTTGTCATTAAACAGAGTTTATGCAGAAGAAATAGCTCTTGGTTAATTGATCATAATTTACTGCTGAATGAAATCTGCAGTATTCCTGCTGTTCAGAACATCTTGCCAGCTAATATAGGTAAAATGCTACAAATCCCAGAAGCAGATGTTTAATAACGAATCTCATGAACTTTGTTCTGCCTGGATCCAGTATGTCAAGTTTTCCAACCTCCAGCTCCATGTTCCACTGAAACTATTTTAATTACTGATAATATGCTGGAACTCAGCCTTGAACTGAATTTCAGCAACTTAGGCAAGCAAAGCAAAAAATAAGATGCAATGTGTTTGAGGAAAGCAAGAGAATCAAATTATTAGTTGATTTCTTCCTTCATTCCACTTTGCACTGATCTCTTTAGCTCATACCAATATTTTAAAGATTTTTATCTCCTTTTCAAAGAGCTCTTATACAACCTTCCTTCCTTCCTTCCTTTTATACTATATTGGAAATCGTGTTTTAAAGCACTAACTTTATATATTTAACATATTATGGTTTACATACAGTATAGCAGTATTTTACATTTCATACCATGCTGACAGACAAGACAGATTTCTTTTTTTTTAAATATTTGGTGTTTCACAATTTTTCATTTAATGTACACTGTTTGACAATTGATACCTAATCAGATGTGATTTAAATGCCTTACATCCAGAAACATATTGATTTCAACATATTTCTTTTTGAAAAACTGGAAAATTGAAGCTATTAGGCCCCCAAAACACATATTCCAGATCAAATATTATTTTAAAACTTTAAAAAGAATAATATGCATCTCTCTGTGTATATGTATATACATACGCATACATATCATGTATATCTTTATTGCGTGTTTTAATTTGAACAAGAAAAATATGTTCTATTAACTGGGGAGTTTTTGTATATCCCTTGCATGAATAGGATTGGCCAAGTTTGCAATGACGCAAAGTGTAAATTCTGAAGAGCTCAACTCATTGCCATAGGGATTGCAGACAGATCTCAGTGCATGGGATTTCTGCCCATGTTAGTTTTTTTTAATATTTTTAAATATTTTTTTTAATATTTATTTAATATTCCTAGTTTTATAATTTGAAAATATATAATTCTAAAGTTGTAAAATGTAAAGTTCTTCAATGTAAAATAATTTTTAGGTAGGCATTTGACCCTTGTCAAAAGAGCATCTGAACCAGGATAACTAAAAAAAAATAAGTGCATTCCACACATGCTCGTTATTGTCCAAAGTCATACTTCTTCAGCAAGGAGTGGTGATTCCATGGGGCATCTTTGGTGGCACATTATTTTCAAAGTCCAGGCAAAACTTCAGCCTATCCCATCCCTTTTAGAGAGCTGGACTGCTGTAGAAATACTTAAGATAGGTGTCCTTACATGTTTTTAATCTATTTTTATTTCATATAGAGTGCATTTTGATATATTGTTATTTTATTGTTACTGGAAATATAGAAATATTTTATTAACAAAATTAATCAACTAACAAAAACAGCCCCTTTTATTTCAGCCCTAATTTGCTCTTGCTACACAGATGGCTGTTTAATTCTTCTTGAAGAGCCTAATTTTTTAACTTGATCAATTTCTCGATACAACCTGAGAAGTATTAATTTGCCACTGGCACAATCACATGCTGCTTATTACATCCTGGCCAGTGAATCAGTTATTACCACCACATGCATAAAAAATTCATTTTGCAAGCAATTACACAACCGTATAAACTTGACCTTTAAAGCAAACAGAGTATTTATAGCCTCCCCTTTTCTTGATTAAATACTGCTGCCAACTGATAAGGTAAATAAAGATATAGTAATGGAGGCTTTAAAGTAATGAGTGGAGGAGTTCATGTTTTCTTCAAAGCTGTTTCCTCCCAATCCTCCACATTCACACACTGCTTTGCACTCATTTAGCATCTATCTTAAAAGAAGTCAAAATGAGCATTTGGGGCCTTCAGGATGGTTTCATCTGCACCTGAATCATCTTCATTTGATTAGCCATGGTGGCTGGAACTGATGGGAGCTACCAGCTAAAGGTCAACATGTTGCCAGTTCCTAGTTTCAACTTAAAATGGGATCTGTATCTTGTTCTCCAATCTCACCACCCTTTAAATTTAGGAGTAAGAAATATATGTACAACTTCTTGATTGTGCATAATAGTAATAATAATTTGTAAAGGCATATTTGGCTCCCTATTTGTCAGTATGAGAGCTGGCTTGGTATAGTGGTTAAGACACCAGGATAGAAACCAGGAGACTGTGAGTTTAGTCCTGCCTGGGCACAAAGCCACCTGGGTGACCTTGGGCCAGGCACTGCCTCTCATCCCTAGGAAGCAGACAAGGGCAAACCACTTCTGAAAATCTTGCCAAGAAAATTGCAGGGATTGTCCAGGCAGTAGCCAGAAGTCAACAGTGACTTGAAGGCACAGAAAATAAAAATAAGTACATTTGTGAGTATCAGTGCCCCTTTTCAATGTTCTGCTGAATTCAGAGGTGAAAGCTTATATTGGGGGAGAAATCAATGAGTTCACTCACTTCCCACTCTATGTAAGGGAAGAAGTGTCCCAACAGTCTTTTTGGAACTTTTTCTTCATATTTTAAAATTATTTTATTTTATTTGCCTCAACTGTTACAGTGAATATTTTCATCGCAGAGTTTATACATGTTGCCCACACTGCCTAGCCAATTTATTCACTGGATTTCAAAGCTATTTCACTCTCTGAGGCAAATGGGTATTTATAGGTACAGTGCAGAATGTCTGTTGAACACCTTGTACAATCTAGATCTCTGATAAAGGTACCCAGCATTTCCCCTGAGTACTATTGATAGCCTTTTGAACTTTTTTTTTTTAGTTCACATAGAAGTTTCCCAGATGTTTCACTTCAGCAAGAATCCCCACATTCATCAAGAGATTTTGTTTTGTGTGACATTCAACAGAAATGCTAGCACAATCTAAATCCAGGGATTTGTTATATTTTCTTTTTTTTCTCCACCAAGATAATAGCTGGTTTTCAAGGAAAATCTTCTGCTCCATAGATGTATGCAATAATGGGTCCAACATGATGTATTTAATAAGGCTTCCATGCTAATAATAGGTATACCAGCTGCATGGTAGATAATCTTACAGTGAAGTATTTTGACTGCTATTTTTTGGACCAAAGTACATGTAAAATTCAGTCCTGAAATTTTAGGACTGAAAATGCTGTGTTTCTTTCTATAAACGATGTGATAGCATTCCTAAGATTTTAATGCTTTTGCATTTTGTAGTTTTACAAAACACAAATATATGCCTTTATTTAAAATGCTTACTATCTTTCCATTTCCACAGGTTCTCTAGAGAAATTTTGGGCAGTTGGTTGCATAGGAAGAAAGGAAGGAAAAAGAGGCCTAGCTGCAATTTCAGTGGCTGCTCCATGACCCTTTTCTCTTCTGAAGAATAAAGAAAACAAATATTCCTGAACTGGTTAGTTTTAAAATAATTTAACTCTGTTTTTGGTTAATTGTATTCCACAGTAGGTGTATTCCAGTGGAGGACAGTATTCTCCCTGTCTTCCACTGGACAGGGAGAACTATTATAGAGCATCCAATTCAGCACTTGAGGTGGGTCTGTCCCTGACGATGTCAGATACACTCAGTAGCCATTGAACATTAACAAGAAAAAAAGACAGTGGGCAGAGGGAAAATGGATGGTCTATCTGCAGGTGAGCCTTTTGACAGGTAGTTTGGCAAGAGTAACAATAATTTCTGCAGGAAGGGAATACATTTTACCCAAGATGTTCTGAATTCTTGCTTGTGACTAGGACTTTGGCATCAAATAGCAAAGGGATCTGTAGGCTCAGGTTTTGTTGAATCCATGTCTGTTTGTGGCTTTTGGAGAGATTGGCAAAATAGAAGGAAAATCAAAACCCTCACAAAGCCAACATAATATCTACAGGATAACACCATGGTTCTTATAATTTGGATTCTCAATTTCACCTTGATCTTGGGGCAAGATTGATAATCAGCATAGACCTAACATAAATTGTGAGTCATATATACAGTCATGTGAAAAAGAAAGTACATCCTCTTTAAGTTCTATGGTTTTATGTATCAGGACATAATAAAAATCATCTAGTCCTTAGGAGTTCTCAAAAGTAGGCAAATACAACCTCAGATGAACAACAACACATGACATATTACACCATGTCATCGTTTATTTTACAAAAAGAAAGCCAAAATGGAGAAGCCATGTGTGAAAAACTAAGTACACCCTTTACTGCTTCCATAGGTATGAAGAGGCTAAGTAGCAGCCCGGTGCTGCTAATCAAATGCCCTTGATCAACTGATCATCAGCAAGTGTGACTACCTCTATAAAAGCTGAAGTTTTAGGAGTTTGCTGGTCTCAAGCATTGAGGTGTGTATTAACACAATGCCAAAGAGTAAAGACATCAGCAATGATCTCAGAGAAGCAATTGTTGCTGCCCATCAATCTGGGAAGGATTATAAGGCCATTTCCAAACAATTTAAAGTCCATCATTCTACAGTGAGGAACATTATTCACAAGTGGAAAACATTCAAGACAGTTGCCAATCTTCCCAGAAGTGGACATCCCAGCAAATTCACCCCAAGGTCAGACCGTGCAATGCTCAGAGAAATTGCAAAAAATCCAAGAGTTACATCTCAGACTCTACAGACCTCAGTTACCATGTTAAATGTTACAGTTCATGACGTACAATTAGAAAAAGACTGAACAAGTATGGTTTGATTGGAAGGCTTGCCAGGAGAAAGCCTCTTCTCTCTAAAAAGAACATGGCAGCATGGCTTAGGTTTGCAAAGTTGCATCTGAACAAATCACAAGACTTCTGGAACACTGTCCTTTGGACAGACGAGACCAAAGTGGAGATGTTTGGCCATAATGCACAGCTCCACATTTGGAGAAAACCAAACACAATATATCAGCACAAACATCTGATACCAACCATCAAGCACAGTGGTGGAGGGGTGATGATTTGGGCTTGTTTTGCAGCCACAGGACCTGGGCACCCTGCAGTCATTGAGTCAACCACAAACTCCTCTGAATACCAAAGTATTCTAGAGTCCAATGTGAGGCCATCTGTCTGACAGCTAAAGCTTGGCCAACATTGGGTCATGCAATAGGACAATGATCCCAAGCACACCAGCAAATCTACAACAGAATGGCTGAAAAAGAAAAGAATCAAGGTGTTGCAATGGCCCAGTCAAAGTTCAGACCTCAACCTGATTGAAATGCTGTGGCAGGACCTCAAGAGAGCTGTGCATAAACAAATGCCCGCAAATCTCAATGAACTGATGTTGTAAAGAAGAGTGGGCCAAAATTCCTCCCCAACTATGTGAGAGTGGTAAGGTCATACAGAAAATGATTACTTCAAGTTATTGCTGCTAAAGGTGGTTCTACAAGCTACTGAATCATAAGATGTACTTAGTTTTTCACACATGGCTTCTCCATTTTGGCTTTCTTTTTGTAAAATAAATGATGACATGGTGTAATATGTCATGTGTTGTTGTTCATCTGAGGATGTATTTACCTTCTTTTAAGAACTGCTAAGGACCAGATGATTTTTATTATGTCCTGATACATAAAACCATAGAACTCAAAGAGGATGTACTTTCTTTTTCACATGACTGTAAGTTGGCTCACATTGATACAACTCTTATGGATCTCTTAAGTTTACAGTGCAGCAGGGAAATGGTGTGCTAAAAAGGAAATATCAAGTTGAAAGAAAAAGCATTTGGGGTGACAAGTTTCAATATTTGCCCTTTCTTACTTTTTTGTTGTTTAGTCGTTAAGTCGTGTCCGACTCTTCGTGACCCCATGAACCATATTGCGCCAGGCCTTCCTATCTTTCACTGCCTCCCTGAGTTTGCTCAATTTCATGCTCATTGCTTGAGTGATGCTATCTAGCCATCTCATCCTCTGCCGTCCTCTTCTCCTTTTGCCTTCCATCTTTCCCAGCATCAGGGTCTTTTCCAAAGAGTCCTCTCTTCGCATTAGGTGACCAAAGTATCTGAGCTTGAGCTTCATTATCAATCCTGGCAATTTCTATCAAAAGATATGGAAATCAGTGGCTAAGTCACATTTGCTAGTGGGTTGTCTGTCCAGTCATGATTTTGCAATATCTCTTTTCTTTTAATCTGTAGCTTTCAACTACCAGTCACAATTGTTTCATTTGCTCATGTGTATTATATCATTCACTTTAGCATATACCTGGTAGCTATGAAGGGTCATAACCACATAAAACTCTGCTATAAATAGTTTAATGAATGCTGGAACTCTTCAATTGATAACAAAAAGGACTTCAAGGCAAAAGGCATGTGGCAGTTCAGAGTGGCTATTTCTATGTGGATTGAGGCTATTGGAATTAATATGCTGGGTCTATCGGCAAGCAGCAGATTCATCATGAGTTTAGAGAAGAAGGACAAGGGGGAAAAAATGAGAGACCTGTCCCCCGCCCAGCAAATGTTTTAATATATTACAGTCAGCTGCACTCAAGGAAAGACCTCAAGGCTGACAAATACAACACCACACTATCCATTTTTCCTTCCCTTTCCTTTCCCTTCCCTTCCCTTCCCTTCCTTTTTTTTAATTTAATTTTTCCTGAAGAAGCCAGGCTGAGGACATTCAACAAGTTGCCTCTGTTTATCATACAGAACACCAAGTGTGTCACCGACACTTTTTCACTATCACAAGCAAATGTTTACATGAAAGTTCTGAAGGAATCACTAAAGGGAAAAAAAAAAGACATCTACTATGGGCACGCTCTGACTGGGGTTTTAGTCCACTGATGAATTAACTATTCCTCAAATCATTTGAACTCTTGCCAGGCATGTGCAATTGTACCAGTTCATGGCTTCCCCCCCCCTTCACTCCCACAATCTTTTACAAACAGGGAATGGTCATTTGCAAGCCATGAGTGCTGCTGTATGATCACTGTGACCTCAGTTACTGCCTAAAGGCTGAACTCCAAGCTGCCTGTGACATCTCTGCCCATCTATTAGCTAGAATGGACACATTCTGATTGGCTGATAGTTGTTTCAAGCATTACAAACTTGCAGCACAGTGGTGAGAGCCACCCAAAGCTGGGCAATTGCTAGATGACAGCAAGGAGATACCAAAAACCTTAATTCCAGAGGTTTTTTTTTTCAGATTTCTGCATCCCAAATATTGATATCTCTAACAGAGGTGCCTATAATGTCCTGGTAATTGGAAGATCTGACAACAGAAATCCTCACTGTCTGAAATGCCTTATCTCTTATTGTTACTCTCTATTTCATAAGCTCTAAGTTAGTCTATATAAGTTCACTTCAACTGTTTTTTCCTGACACATTTAATTGTGGAAGTAAGGAAATGCACCAAAGGGGATTTTCTGACTTTACATTTTATACAACATGTCTGACATTTTTTGATTTCCATATTAGAGAAGAAATGTGATTTGAAGTTGTTATCAGGAAATGTGGTGTTACAAGAATAAAATAGCTAGCCAGGTTTGAGTATTTGCTTAGAAGTTTCAGGGGGTTGTCTTATTGTTAGTGTAACCTAGTGGATACAGGAAAGTTGGTGCAAGCCAGGAAAATAGTAATGTTATTAAGAGAAACTGATTCAAGGTGAGGAAACACCTTTCTTTTTTTCTTTCTTTCTCTCTCTCTCTCTCTCCCCCTTTCTCTCTCTCCCCCCTCCCTCCCTCCCTCCTCCCCTCCCTCCTTCCTCCTCCTCCTCCTCCCCTAATTTGATGAAGAACAGTGATTCTCTTCAAACTGAAGCTCAGATTTCAGGAATGATGCAAGAGTAACCAAACCCATGTTTCCAATTAAAAATATGATTTTAAAATTTCTTTCTTTTTATTCTTTTGGTTTATCTCCAATGAAACAGTTCCATTTGAAAAAACTCTAATATTCAAACATCATTGTATTTGATAAACAGCTTAAATGTTATTATTAAAACTAAGTGGTATGTTTATTTTTTATCGATCTTCAGCTCTAATTGAATAATTAATTTTATTCATGGAGGAGGTATAACACAATTACATATTGTTTCAGGGTGTTATTGTATGGCCAAGCTTAAGAATCCCTGACTGACCTCATGCTCAGTATCCCCCAGGCTCCATTTCAGAGCATTCAGTATAGCCAGGTGAATCTATAGCAGGGCTGCAAAAATCTGGACAATCATTAGATGGCAGCAAAGACTTAGAATTTTCTGTACTTCTTTGTTACCATCTAGTGGTCATCTGGATTTTTATGCAAGACCAACTTGTGAGGGGCTTTTTATAGTTTTGTTTTTTGAACAACGAGAAATAAATTAATGCCTACAGCTCTTTGAAATGTTAGCTTGAACACATGCCCAAATAGGTTTAAGGCTTTGAACACTGTGTTTTTTTCCATGCAGCATCTGTTCTCCTGTTACTTCCTGTTTACCTCCACTAATGACACACTATCTCTGCAACACCTCTTTGTTTCAATTCCCTCTAATTGTACCATTCAAGTAAAATTACACAAGAATTGATCTCTGAATCAGCCATCAGCTTTCCATTTTGCTGCAGATGAAAATGTCTGTCAGCAAAAGCAGCAGTATCTATAGCGCACTAAACTTCTGGATTTAGAAGAAAGCAACAGATGTTTCCCAGATTCAGATAATTAAAACATGATGCTCACAGAGCTGGGGGGTATGTGATTCTTTGACGCATCAAAAAGAAATGTGTTTGAGGCTCTTTGGAAACCAAAGCTAGTCTAAGAGGGGGTTTGGAAACAGCTATAGCTGAAGTCCTACACTCCATGCTTCTGTCTTGCTCCTAAATCCCACAAAAAATTGAAAACAATGAAGACCATCTCTGTCACTGACTTGGCACATTTGTGAACAAAGAGCAATAATTGCCCCCCCACCCACCCACATACCTACACTAGCCAGCAGAGACCCAGAGAAATAAACATTACATTATAAAACACAAATAAAATAAATTGTTTGCAAGCACCATCTACATTCTTATTTCCTGTTATGTGCAGGTAGATATAGACGCATAGACATAGAGACAGATTTACTGTAGATTTAGACCCACATACATTTTTATACATACCTGAGTGATTCCTGTGAAGGACAATTAGAAATCTACCTTTGCACTTGATGGATTTACTATGGTGGCTGAAGTCTAGAAGCCAGAACTGGAATGAGACAAACATTCTTCCAAATGGAGGTGGCCATACTCCATAGAGCTGCTGTGTTTCAAAGAACTGTGCTTTCAAATAATTTACAGCTTACTCAGAAATAAATTAGGTCTCAAAAATGGTGAGCCTTCAAAGGTTGCCAACTTTTTTTGAACTGTGCACAGTCCTTGTATAGCAATGCCTTTAAGTGAATTAGATTAACAGGAGCTTGAGTCTTTGAGGTTACTGTGTCAATTCAGCTTGCAGAGGGCTCCCTGAGACTCCAAAGCATGACAAGTCATCTGACTTTCATTCTAGGCCATTTGACTGAAGACAAGTGCAAGTTTTATCAAACACAGAAAGTACAGGTCAGTATAACTTTCAGGAGGAAATGCTTTGGCAGATCTATGTTAGGAAGAACTGTAGCAATAAATTAAAATCTTTAATTTAATTAAAGATTAATGTGATAAAGTGAACAAACTGTGAGACTTGCATACAAGTCCTGCTAGAACTAAATCCTGTGAAAAAATATTGAAACCTGAGTAACTTGACAGCAATGTCTGCATAATCCCTGATGCTAAGACACTATCACTTATGAGACTGCAATGACAACTGGATGAAAAAAGAAGAGGAAAGTGCCTGAAGACCTGCTTCTTACATAATTGTTACAGAGAAATATCTTAAGGTTGCTGATGTCAATTTGGCAAATCCTGAGGATGTTTCCTGCTACTACAGCTTTCACAGAAATGAGAATATGAAATCAATTCCACAAAGAAAAAGAACAACCCTTTCCGCACACATTTGTTCTTCATAATATCAAGGCTAGAAAGCCTTCAAGCTTTGAAATATGGAGACCCTTATTATCAAGATTGTATGTTTGTCCAAATGTTCATATAAAAAAAGTGCTACTGATGGAATTGGTTGCTTGATTTTTTTCCTGAATATAAATGGTAATGTTTAAGGAAGTTCCTAGTTTTTAAGGTAACAAAAATATGTTTAATGAACTAGCAGTAGCAAGATGGGCCACTAAGTAAGGTTTCCAATGGACAAGATAGAACAAAAGAATGTAATGCTGTTCAGATTTTAATTTGTACTTTACAGCCTGAAACATGGGCAAAAACTTAATTATTCTTTAGTACATTCATTTCTCTCAATTTTGCCCTATTTTATTTTTCTAATAATAAAAATCATCAGAGGAAAGTATACACAAAAATAGGTACATCCATGAAAATAAGATAGGAAAATATTTATTCATTTATCCCAGAAAACTGTATCTCACCTAGTACTAATATATCACTTAAGGTGACTAACCATTAAAACCAATAAAATATATTAACAACTCCAAAAGAAATAATTCATTGCATTAGGAAACAATACATGGAAAGGTACAAAACATGTAAGTAAGAAGGAAGGAAATACAGTATATACAAAAAAGGACATAATTTTTAATGTGGACTTCCTTAAAAATGCAAATGGATGCAGAAATGAAAGAGAATCACTTTAAAACTGCAAAAAGAAAAAAAGTAATAGAAATGGTGCTGTACTTGTGCCATTGTTAGATTTGTAGATGAATGTAAGCAGCAGCATCTTTGACTGTATCATAAAAAGGAATTCTAGTAGCAATGATATTTTTCTTATCAAATGGAGCAAGCCACAGTATATTTTGAGGCATTATAATTAACAACATGTGGGAAAATCCAATTTATTATATGCTCAAAGACCCACAAAAAGTCCCAAATGAGCTCTTTCTCAACAGAGCAAATTACAGAAAGAATAAAACCAACCAGTTCTATTATAAAATATAAAACTAAGCACAAATTTTTCAGAAGGTAGAAATAAAACCCCAGTGATCAATTAGTACATGTTACTTAATTTTTCATCCATTTATTTATTTTTGTTGAGATTTATGCCAACTCAGTCACATGATGACCCTAATTAGGGCCCCCATATGCCTGCTATGAAGACTGTGGGGAGAGAGGCCATTGCTAAATTGTTTAACTTTGTTTTCTTGTGCTTTCGAATTGCAGTCTTTGCCTTCCCCCTGCCAGCTTAACCTATTAACTTCACAAGAAGAATGATCAGAGTTGAAGCAATCATTGGTTCACTACTGCTGTGAGAGTCAGCAGTTAAACTATGTGACATCAACAATAATGTTGACTCCATTCTCTTGGCAATCACAACAAATGTGTTCCAGGAATGTGGTATTATTTTTCTTGAGATTGCTACTAGCTGCAGATACTTACTTCTGATAGTGTGATATTTTGAATTTTATCCCACCCTAGCTAAACTATAGTTTGGTACTTTGGTACAATACTTATTTTTATTTCCAGAAGCTTAATAGCATTTTAGCCTGAAGCTCAAACTTCTTCAGGTCCTCATGACTGCAACTTTGTAAGACAGAAATGATGTCATAAAGACTTACGACCATATCCATTCTCTTCCATCTCCTCATTCTGAGAAGAAGGGAATGGAATGGAAATATTAAATTTATATTAGCTCTGTTGTTGTTCATTTGTTTAGTCACTTCCGAATCTTTATGAACATTTCATGGACATCACTTTATCAAGATTTTCTGTCACGAATAACTTCTTTGAGTTCTTGCATGCTCATGCTTCTGTCATCAATGCTAATGTCTAGCCATCTTGTCTTCTGTCAGCCTCTTTTTCAAGTGCATTCAATTTTTCCAAACACCAGGAACTTCCCTAAAGACTCTTGCCTTCACATTATATGTCTAAAATATTTAAGTTAGGTTCATTATAAGGGTTACCAATGCGTAGTCTAGTTTTATTTTGTCTTACATTAAATTACTTATTTTTCTTTGCTCTAAGTTATTCTCAACAATTTTCTCCAACACCACAGTTCAAAAGCAGAAATTTGTCTTTGTTCAGGCTTTCACAATGTTATAGTACAACTGTAAAAAAAACCATGGACTTGATAATATATACCTGTATTATCAGTGTAATGTCTATGTACTTTAATATTTTGTACGAATTTGTCAGAGCCTCCCAAATAGCAGATGTCTCTTTATTTCATCACTAAAGTCACTATCCCTGTGAATTTTTGAGCCAAAGAAGGTATAACTTCATTACAATGTCACTGTCTACTCTGCCTATTTGCAATGGATTGGTACTTTGCCACATTAAAATGCGGGTGGGGGGTTGGATACAAAAGCAATAAACACACAAATGAGGTAAAACTGAAAGGGTTTTTTAAGCAAAGCACAACAGAATAATATATTTAACTGCAAAGGATAATATAGACAGGAAATATTCATAGAGAAGACAATAAAGCAAGACATGGCAAAATTCAATAGAGGGCAAAATCTCATATCTCTTGGGTAGCTAGTAGCCATTCATCCTCATCAAAGGCAGCCTATATTATTCTAGCTAGCATACTACACCTTTCCTGGATGGGCCTATATTGAGGCTCCTCTTTTAGGGGTTATTTAGAGCAGTGTTTCTCAACCTCAGATACTTTAAGATGTGTGGATTTCAACTCCCCAAATTCCCCAGGTGGCATGAATTCTGGCTGCAGAATTCTGGGAGTTGAAGTCTACACATCTTAAAGTTGCTGAGGCTGAGAAACACTGATTTAGAGAATGTATACTATTCCCTTTTAACTAATCATTTCTATTATTTTGAGAAAATATCTTCCCAGGTGCCAGTATATGTTCCAAAGACATTCCATCATGGATGGATAGGTAAAGAGAAGGTGTTTGACCATGCCATTAAAGTCTCTATATCAGGTGACTGATCTTGTGGTCAAAGGTCTGAAAACATGTTATGCTGATATCATTGATTAAGGGTCTAAAACAAACATGCAGTTGTTACCATTGGCATATCTGAGGTTGTTGATGTAGGTCCCAATATCTTAATTTGAATTTCTTTTTTGCTTAGTCCACCACTTCTCTTGTATATTTTGCATAGAAATTAATAAATAAGGTGACTGTTTATTGCAATGGTACTCTGCTTTTCCAGTTTTGAGCCATTTACTTGTTCCATGTCTTCTGTTGCTTGTTAGTCATCAAATTCTTCAGTAGGGAAATGAGGCAGCGTGGTATACTCATGTTTTTTTATTGGCTAGTCACAATTTATTGTGATCTACACAGTCAAAAACCTTGGTATAATCAATTAAATAAAAGTAGCTGCTCTTCCCTTGTCTGTTATCCATCAGATGTTAGCAATATGATCTCTGATGCTCCTACTTCTTTGGAAAGCAGCTTGTATATCCTGCAATTCTAGTTCCGTGCACTGTTGTAATCCAGATGGGAAAATTTTAAGCATAAGTGCAATTGTTCAGTAGTTTAGCATTTTTTTTTTAGCATTGTCTTACATTGATCTTATCCCACTTCTTTGGACACTTCTACATTTTCCATACCTGTTCATCTGGTATTTCATTCTTTCCTGTTGCTTTGCTGTTTTTAATATTTTATAAGACTCTTTTAACTTTCTAGAATACAGTATTTAATTAAGTGACCAAATCACTATTGCATAAAAGGTTCTCTTGTTTTACTTGAATAAATCTGTTTTCCTCTCCATTCAATTGTTATCCTCAACTTTTTCTGTTGCTTTTTAATTGCTCTTCTCTGGAACTTCGTGTAGTTGGTCAAATTTTCTACATATGCTATAGGACTCTGAATATAATATGCTATGGGACTCTGAATATAATAAACTCACTGCTTTTAATTTTTTTAAAGGATAGTGATCATAATGGTATATTATTTTAAGAAAGCAACAAAATCTCACTACTAGATTAGTATTTTGTTCAGTCCTACCATGCTGAACAGTTTCTTAAGTTATCTTTCACTTAAATTAGGTAGTGGAAGCAAGTGAAATTAAATTATTAATCACTCAATAACTACTCCAGCTATTAACAACTCAAGGAATGAAAGGTATACAAAAATGGTTAAATGTTTGCTGACAGGTATGTATGTACATACACATATACACACACATACATACCTGGTGAGTATCAAAGCCACTGTCCTGGATGTAACCCATAGCATCCAGGAGTACATCAGTAAGATGGCACCCAAAGATGAGCTGCTGAGAGAATGCCTCAGGCAGCAGCGGATATGGGAGGAAGTTCAAGCGGAGGAAGTGCCATGGCAAGACAAGCCCCTGCACGGGAGGTACCATCAACAGATAGCTGAGGTGACTGACATTGGGAAATCCTAGCAGTGGCTGGAAAGGGCTAGACTAAACGACAGCACTGAGGCACTGATGATAGCAGCACAAGGACAGACACTAAGCACCAGATCCATAGAAGCAGGGGTCTACCACATTATACAGGATCCAAGGTGCAGACTGTGCAGAGAGGCCTCAGAGACAGTCCAACATAGTGGCAGGGTGTAAGATGCAGGCAGGAACAGCATACACTGAATAGCACAACCAAGTAGCTGGCATTATGTATAAGAACATCTGCACAGTGTATGGGCTAGACCCTCCCAAGTCCAGATGGGAGACTCCACAGAAGGTCATAGAGAATAACAGGGCTAAGATCCTGTGGGACTTCCAGAGGCAGATGGACAGGCAGGTACTAGCCAATCAACCAGACATCATAGTAGTAGACAAGGACCAGAAGACAGAGGTGGTGATAGATGTAGTGGTGCCAAGTGATGGCAACATCAGGAAGAAGGAGCATGAGAAGCTGGAGAAGTATTAGGGCTTGAAGGAGGAACTAGAGCAGATGTGGAAAGTAAAGGCTAAAGTGGTCCCAGCGGTGGTATGAGCTGTGACGCCTAAGCTGGGAGAGTGGCTCCAACAGATCCTAGAAACAACATCAGAGCTCTATGTCCAGAAGAGTGCAATGCTAGGAACAGCTAAGATACTGCACAGAACCCTCAAACTCCCAGGCCTCTGGTAGAGGACCCGAGATTGAGGAAGACACATGCTACCCATATATAAAATCTGCCCTTGCTAGTCTTCTAGGAAATAAGATAACTTATTTACATTTTTTCCCATTTGATGATTTCCTCAGTAAGGATATTTTAGAAGATTTTTTTTTATTTAACTTTAGCAATTGCATATTAATTACATATCAGCAGTACTACATAGCTTATCACCAATGTAGTTGAGGAAAACAAATCTTTGCAATTTGCATAAGGAAAAAGCACTTGCTGTTGAGCAGAAATTAACACAATTATCTCTTGGTCTATAGGAAATTAATGGTGCTTTAATTGGATTTTAAAGTATTCCACTGGAGTAATAAATAATTCACAATGTAAAGAACACATTTTCTAAAGCTGTACCAGAAATAGCTTCAGCCTGAGATCAGCAATAAATTTAGAGGGTATTTTCCAGAAATATGCACACTTATTTTTAATAAGGTCTTTTCCTTTCTTTTCCTCTCAACCAAGTGAGGTTCACTACATTTCTAAAAGGTATCTTTATTATATTCAGAGTCACTGGATAATTAGCCAGAAATATTTAATGATTAATGGTAGATATCCTTTCTGAAGTTTTTTTCAGAATTTTCTTGACAGTAAATTTCAGCTCTTCAATAATTACTCCATATGAAGTCTACATCCAAGTAATATACATGAGATTTAAAAAAAAAAAAATCCCTAGATTTGAAACTTGTGATGATATATTACACTATAGGATTGGAAGTTTCCACCTGATGGTTATAGACAAGCCAGTGACAGTTGAGAAAAGACACAATCATTTCCTATTCCTACTTGCTCACCAACCTCTTTCATTAGTTATTTCTGAAGTTGGGTGGATGGCATTAAATGGATTAAAAAGAATTTGGGAAAATGATTTACTTTGTCATTGGTAAAGGGGAGTGGAATAGGATTTGGGTTTCAAAACTATATGTTCATCCTTTTCTCAAATTATGGAATTATAATATATTATTATAATATGATCACTATATATATATATATATATGGTGTGATTCTGGAGAAATTGTCATGTTTATCTAAAATAATTCTATGTTTTATTGGAATAAATACAAGGAAAGAGGAAAATGTCCTCATCTATAGTGGAACTATTCAGAGATTAATAACTTTTGGGAACTGGTATATACAGAAATAGATAAAATAATTAGCACTCTTGGGAATAGTTATAGAAGATAATAAGAAAATAAACCTAACACTTTGTGATGTGCATGCTGATAAGTAGCAAAAATAGTGATAACCAATAATTGGAAGCATGGAATACTATCTTTAGACATATGGTAAAGTAAACTTTGGAGTATAGCAAGGGTGAATTTAAACCATATTTCTTCTTTGAGAAACAGCAAATTTAATATCTTTCATTAACCCAAGAATCTATAGTAAAGATTTGTTAGGTTTTTATACACAATTATGGAATGTTAGTTGTTACTAATAACAAGTCTAGAGCCAGTGAGCAATGGCCTGGATTGGTATTATCTGTAATAATGAGCAAGATATTGTATTATAGGAATATAACAGGTGGTCCTCATTTAATGACCACTCATTCAGCAACCGTTTGAACTTACAACAGTATTGAACAAGTGGAAGTTATGACTGGTCCTCGTACTTATGTCAGTCACAGTATCCCCACCATCATACGATCATGATCCATGCAATTATGACGTCATAGTGTCCCACAGTCAAGTGATCACTATTTGCAACCTTCTTTGCTGGGTTCCTACAAGCAAAGTCAAAGGGGAAGCCAGCAGGAGGTTGCAAATGGTGACCAGATGATGTCCTTGCTTAATGACCATGTCACTTAGCAATGGAAATTCTGGTCTCAATTGCTGTCATTAACCAAGGACTACCTGTATATAAATATTTATGTATGCTGTGAAATAATTCAAATGTTTTTTTTTTAACATGTAAGAACATTCTAAAAAGAAAATACAGCATTGCCCAAGAGACTTGAAAAGATCAATTTATATTCCAATACCCAAAAAGGACATTGCTAAAGAATGTTCAAAATACAAAACAGTTGAACATAACTCACATGCTAATAAGGTAATGCTCCTTTGTAATCTACGTAGATTTCAACAACATATGGAAGGAAAACTGCCAGATGGATTCAGAAGAGGGAGGAGCATTTGAGGTCACATTGCTAACATGTAATGGACAGTGGAAAAGGAAAATTTGCTCCAAGAATATAGACATTTTTTTTTCTTTATTGATTAAACAGCAGACTGTGCATAGCCTTTAAAAACATGGTGTACCAGACCACATGTTCTGCAAACTGAAGAATTTATGTGATGACCAGGAAGCAGTGGAGCAATTACATAGTTCAAAAGGGGGAAAGGAGTGAGCCAAAACTGTACAGTTTCCATATATCTGTTTAATTAATGTACAGAATATATTATGAGATATGCTAAAGTAGAGAAAACAGAAATTGAAATTAATGTAACATGGAACAAATATTAGCAAACTCAGATATGCTGATGATACCACTTGGATGGCTAAATGCAAGGAATTTCTTGTTGAAGATGAGCAGAGTACAAAAGCTGGTCTGCTGCTCAGTATTAAAAATACTCATATTATGTCATCAGGCAATGTCAACCTAATACAAGTACTCAAAGAATTTTAAGTAGCTACAGGCTTTTCTAGGCTCAAACATTGGCGGGGATTATGAATGTGACCATGAAATAAAGATACACCTGCTACTTGGAAAAAAAACAATAATAAATCTAGACAAAATATTTAAGTACAGCAACATTTCATTGAATCCATTAATAACAATTGGTGTCAGGACCTTGGTTTTACCAGTTGTAACGTAAGGCTATGAAAGCTAGACCATCAGAATGGCTAAATGAAGAAACCTTAGATACCTTGGAAGTGAGGTGGTGGAAAAAACTGTTGTGGATACTTAGGAGCACAAAAATAACAACTCATTACTAAATACTTCAATACTAAATGAAATACAAGTAGTCCCCTGGTTAAAAACACCTGGTTTAATGATGACCCATAGTTAAGAACAGAACCTACTGTAGCAAAATTTGAGTTAAGTACACAATGATTCAAGTTAAATGCACAACAGTTCAAGTTAATTACACAATACTACTTATACAGTATTATACAATAATACTGTTCCAGCTTACATACAAATTTGGCTTAAGGACAGACCTTGGGAACGGAACTTATTCTTAAACTGGGGACTACCTGTAAAGCCAGATTGTTCACTGGAAGCACCAATAATGAAACTAGAGCATAACTATTTTGGATATATAATGCAAAAGTAAAAGTCTTGGAGAAATCAAACCAGTTAAAATAAAGCAAATAGAAGACAAGCTGAATTAGATACTATTATTGATGACACAAACATGAGCTTACAAGAACTTGGAGAAACAGTTACTAATAGACAATCCTACTGAATGATTTCTATTGGCTCATAAAGAGTTGAAAGCAACTGAACCTTGAACAACAATAGCCATCCCCCATCAATTTTCTCAAGGATGAGTATTCATAATTCCTCAATTCATAGAAGGAAATTTTAGTTGCCTCCCCATTTGTCTGAATCCTAAAAGTGTGGTGCGTAGAACTGTGTACAATATTGAAAACAAATTATTTCTTGCAATTTGCACACTTTTACTTATGTTGATACTCCTAAAATTGTTTTTCTTTTGTACCCACATTACATTGCTGACTCATAGTCAATAAGTAATCCACTACTCTTCGAACATTTATTTACTACCTGGGCCTTTAGGCTGCTTTACTTGGAAACAGGTTTCAGCAGTGTATAATCCAACACACATAAAAAGAAGTCACACAATAAAAACAAAACATATCAGTAACATAATCAATAAATATATCAAACATCTTTTCCATTTTTTACAGTAATAAACAGTTGTTACTACATATTCCCCTTCTTATACATGTACCTTTTATTTCTATTTCATATGTAAAGATATTTGCTTTTTTCTGTATAAAATTTCATTCTATTATTTTTAGCCCATTCCTCTAACCAGTCAAGACTTTTTTCAATATTATTGCTCTTTTCTAGACTGTTAACACTCTCCACCCGATTTTGTGTCATCTGTACATTTGATGAGCATTTTTTTTTCTGCCTGTTCATCCAAATTATTAATAAAATTGTTGAAGAGGAAGAAAAACAGGACTCAACACTGTGGCATCTCATTCAATTCCTTGGTCTGTTTTGATCAGCATGGAACCCCAGATGTTTGCAGAGATAAAACCAAGCTCTAAAGTACTGTAAATTGTTATCGGCACTTTAAAATGTGACAGTAATCAAGAAATTTAGCTGCCTGAGAGACACCAGAGGAGGTAATTTTTAAAATATGGCATTTAATGAGGCATTACTCCCACAATTGGGGCCTGTGATTAACAAGCATCTGATGCAATTCATAGGACAGTCGCATTTATGCTAATATGGAGTTCACCGTTTATCCAAGAAGCAAAAAAGACTTGCTCTGCTAGTGACTTTTAAAGCGCTAAACATTAAACTGACACCAAACAGAAAGTTCACTTAAAATTTCAGTATCTAAAACAGTAACGCCATCTTGAATTAATGGCAAGTTTTCATCTAACTTGGATTTATTACTGTTTTACCGTATCTGGTCGTCACAGAAGCTCCCAATAATCAATGCTATTAGGCTGCCACTCTCTAGAATTTGCTCCAGTTTGACTGAAACTGCCCACTGCATATTTATCAAATACTAGCTATGAAGTTATATTAGGATATATCATTAAAGAGATACAAAGAAATAAGAAAGGCATCTACACAGCATTCTTCTTTGAATTTAAACTACAATAAACAGTAATGAAAATTCCAGTATAACGTTAAGCTAATATAGGTAGTCCTCACTTAGCAACCACAATTGGGACCAGCAACTTGGTCACTAAGCACCACGGTCACTAAGCAGAAAATCACATGGCCATGATGGGCTTACGATCTCACTTCCCCTTCTACTTTTAAGCAAAATTTCATGTGACTGCAACTTATGATTTACTTCTGCCTGCTCTACTAACTCTGCTTGTTGCAAGCCGGTTGTGAAACACACAAATGGCAATCATGACTGTAGGACACTGCAACAGTCGTAAATGCATGCCATTTGTGAAGCACCCGAATGGTGATCACATGACCCCAGGACACTGTGACAGATATGTAAAGATTGATTGAAAAGCTATTCTTTTTACACCATTGTAACTCTGAACAGCCGCTAAAGTAGTCAGTCAGTAAGTGAGGACTACCTGTAATTGCAACCAACTCAGAAAGCACAATGCTGAAGACAGCTGAACCTGTCTCTGCTCTGAGCAGCATCCAAATTTTCTATATATATTTTAAAAAGGCCAACCAAATGATTATGTGCCATCAAGTCACTGTTAATTCTTAGCAACCACATAGACTTTCTTCAGATCTCCATCTTGGTGCTTCAAGTCTTCCAACAGTGCGCCCATCACCACTTTAATCAAGTCCATCTACTTTTCTGCCAGTTGTCCTCTTTTTCTCTGTAATTCAGTCCTGGCTCATTAACATTAAATCCACCCTTCAAATCTTCTAGATAATTGTTGCTATTTCAAGATAATCACTATTATTAAATGAGAAGAAAAGAGAAAGCATAGCCAAGCTATGCACCCAAATTTGTAGTTAAATATAATAACAATAATCGTACACCATTATAAAAATCTGCCTTGGCACCCATAATCAGCTTAAGACAGAATTACATAATGTCCAATATTCACACATGCAACTTTAAAGCAGTTGACAAAAATGCAAAATTTGTTGTTCAGTCGTGTCTGACTCTTCGTGACCCCATGAACCATATCGCGCCAGGCCTTCCTGTCCTTCACTGCCTCCCTGAGTTTGCTCAATTTCACGATCATTGCTTCAAAATGCAAAATAGACTGTAATTAACATCCATTTTCAAACTACACTCTTTTCCAGTAGTACTTTATGGCAATATATTGTTGACTCCTGTCAGTTTTGCTGCACTGTGTAATACAAATTAGATTGCAAAATTCCAAATTTTAGTGGAAGTTAGATTATATGCTCTGCCAAGATGAAGAGGATCAAGCAGCAATGAAGGAAGCCATTAGTCATTGTCATTTTCCATTCCAAAATCTGTATGTTTTTGGAAAGGTGTAGGCATGAAAGGGTATTTATTCTCAAAAATTGCCTATAAGAGATGGTTTCGTTTTTATAAAACACATATTTGTGGGACAGTTAAAGAAGTGTCTTCAATAAAGTTGTTTTTCATGTTTTTGAACAATGCATACAACAACAAATGTGGATGTTTGAACACTTTCTCTTAATGTATAAAAAGATTATCATACATAAACAGCTAAATCATTAAAATGGAGCAAATTTAGAGTGGACCACATGCCCCTGAGCCACAAACCCAGTATTAGAATAGTAGCCAATTTCTGCTCTGATTATTTTAAAGGCACGAGGCCTGCAGTTGGCTCAAAATGAACTAAGGAATATGATTACTTTTTTTTTTTCTTTTAAAGAAGGGAGCAAGGTGCAAAATACTTTATAATTCAATACCCAGCAGACCTCCTGGATATATTGTTTCCTAGCTCTTGTATATTTTTCATAAATATTCATGTAATTGTTTACAGAATCTTCCTCAACCAATGCCTTGATTATTTTTGCATTTTGATTTCTGCCTCACATTTTTTTTTTTGTAATCACAGAGAACGAATAGTGAGCCATCTTTCTAGCAAGGGGCTTCCTTACTGATCAGAATATCAGATTATTTTTACCCTTTTATTAATTACAGAAAGAGAACAAAATTAAAAGCAGATCTCAAAATGAGATGTTTGTAATTAAAGGCTCCACATCACAATTTTAAAATCATAAAAGCCCTCTATTGTAACACTGCTCCAGTAGTCAAGCTACTAGATTTAATTAGATTTTACACTTCTGTGAATATTGCATTTAGGGTGATATCTAGTACAGTGAGTGAAATTCAGTAAGGAGAACAATTCTCCTTATTTTTCACACACACAAAAGCAGCCCTTAATTCAAGCTTTAATAATGGGGCCGAGGGGAAGTAATGCTGAAGAGAGACAACAGAAGAAAATGAACTCTGGTAGGCTATAATCATTAACCTCTTTCAATCTCTTTGTCTTTCAAGTATGCAAACAAAATAGGCATCAAATGATACTTATTAGAGACCTTATTATACAAGCTCCTCAAAGGCTAATTTTTTTGCAATGAGTAACCATTTTATAGGTCCATAATAACCAAAAAAAAATCAATATGGGAAAGTGAGAACAAAAGCAAGCAACTTTAAACTATATGGTTGTTCATCTTGGCCACCTTCTCTTTCTCACCCCTCATAAATACATGTAACTAATTTAAATATATACTTCCAGCAGTAAAACACATACACAATCTCCCCATTTGCAGTTTTTTCCATTATAATCTTAGAAACATTGTACACACACCCACAGAGTATCTGCTAGTTACATATTAAGAAACTGTTCTTTTCAAGGGTTTTAGAACACACACTGTTCAGTGATCTACATTCCTGTAAGCAGGAGGTTTCATTTGGATTCAAAGGGGAATCTGAGGTTTTGGGGAGCTGTTCCCAGAGATTTAGGAAATCCTAGCTAGCTACAACATAACAACTGAAAATAAAAATATTCTATAAGAACATTTAAAGCTATCAAAAACTACACATTTCAACAATAAAAACAACCAGTCAAAAGGCAACAGCAAGGATTTAGACAAAAGGAAGAAGGGAGGGACGGAGGCAAGGAAAGCCAGCTTTCTTAAATGAAGTGATCCTTCACATGTCCTTAAAAGATTGCAATTAATTGGTCAGGATAATTCTCCTGCCCCTTGTTTCTTAGGTAAAGAGTTCTGTGAGGATGCTATCAAAACACCTTAGTCCAGGAAGCACTCTTTCGCTATATATGGTTGAACTGAAATATTCTTCAATAATCATGGGACCTTTTTTTGCGGGGGGGGGGGGGGGGGGAATCTCCCAAATTGTTCTGCCAACATTTCCTCATCTTCCTTTGCTCAGAATTTTCTCAGTCCTCCATTACTGGGTGATTTGCATATATGCTGGATTTTTCAAGAAGTGTACCACTCTAGTTATTATGTCATGATTGAGTGAAAAAGTGTTAGTTTTTATTCTTTTTCATTGTGCAACCTTAGGAGTTTGCAATTACACCCTTGCAGACTTAGGTAAATAAATAACCACAAGGAAAGAAGACCATCAAAAAAAAAAAAAAAAGTAAAGAAAAAAGTAGATATCAGAAACTAATGCTTCAGAAATAAAGGTACAATTTCAATTGTTGTTTAAACTCATGGAAAGGGAGAGGTATTTGTCTCAGCCGAGAAAGAATTCCAAAGAAAGTGGGCCATAGGGGAGCCTATGATTAATGTCTATCTCTATAAATGCAAAAGAAAAACATTCATGAACTCCACCAGAAATTTACAAAATTGTATTTGTAACTCTACTCACCCAGTTACAACTGTTGCCTATGAATAAACACAAAAGAAAATATCACATCTTTTAAGATATTTCTATGTCAGGCTCCTAGGTAGGATTTTAAAAGAAAGTATTACAGCACAATTACATGGGTCAACTCCGCATTTATGCTTCAAAGAATGGTAAGACGCACTTTAGGTTTCCTGCACAGTTTGGGATCTTCCAAACAACTGGCAACAAACTAGCACCTTCCACTCACAAAAGATTGGCTTTTATCAGTGCTGTGGAATCATCTAATAAGTAGACATTCTTAGATCTGGAGAATTAGCTGCACTTAAAAGCAAATAAGCCAAAGCGGCTGGCCCTAGAGACCTATTAATACGTTAAAGCTCAATTTAATTTTGCCTCTGTGTGTCTGTACTGCTTTTATTCTAAAGTGTTAGTACAAGTTCTAACATGGATACAGTCTGCAGCGCATTTCTACCTTGTTCATTAACTCAATGATTCAAGAGAAACTGAAAGTGGCCTGAAACCAAACTAGGAAATCATACTGAATGTAGCTCCTAGTATGCCTGCCAACCACTTTACCAGTAATAGCCCTAGGAGATGTCTACATTTTCTTCTCTGCATCAAAGTAACTCGTTCTATCTGTGAGGTTTCTGCTTTCCCTTTGTATCGTGTGTGTGTGTGTGTATTTGTATGTATGTATATCTGCCCTGGGGAGCACATGGTAGACTGCATATGTACCACCCTGGGTCACATGACTGCAAGGGAGCGGGGGCTCAGAATGGAACAGATGTCAGCATTCCAAGTCACTGCCCCAATGCTTAATCCATTGGGATGCATTGGGAGAATCTTTTTCTTTGCAGCTCTGGCCTGATCTGACACATTTTCAGACTTGATCTTTATCTCACTACACCAAACTTGGGCCAGTTTTCTTCAGTTTTCCAAGAGTTATCTTGATGATAGATGGATGGAAGGCAGAGTCCTGAGCCCTTTTACGCAATTCCTTTCCAACATTCCATTGGGTTGGAAAAAACAAGGAGGAGAAGTAATTGCACCTCTCTCAGATGAGATGTCCTGAAGCCAACCGTGTAGAGCCATTGGCTTCTACTTTAGATAGTGCCTAAACCAATCTATGGCCCCCTGACCATTGTCTGGGTGTCAGAGGTTGATACAAATCCTTTGATCCATCTGAACATAACTTTTGCTTGCACCTCACATCACCAGTAAAGCAAAGCTTTAAAAAGAGAGAAAGAAGTAACTTATCACTTCTATAAATATCTTCACACTCAAGGAATTTTCCCTCCTTGAGAGGGGGAAGTATTTTCCAAGTCAGAAAACAATACACATGGCACAGGATTCCCTACATGATATCTCTGAGGAAGCCTAAGGATAGAACAGGAGGGGGAAAATCCATCTGTCATTTAGTAAAATGAAGGCTTCAACTTTATGTAACTGTTTGAGAAAAAAGGCTAAACTACTTTATTAATATCACAAGATGTGTAAATCTATCCTCCATGGTACATCTCTATAGCAGTAGTTGTTATTGCGAGTTTGCATTGAATTCCTAGATGACTTGAAATAATGCATGCCCTCTCCTTCTCTGATCTTCTCATTTTATCTGTCATCATGTAAGTGGCTATTATCATGATGTGATAACTATAGTGAATCCTCGTAATGGTAAAAAAGGAGGAAGTTGCCTTAATATTGTAGTTTGTCTAAATACACAATCTGGTTGTTCACATGGGAAATAAATAATTTTGTACTGACAAAGGGTGTTTTATAATGACTGAAATTTATTAAAAATATTCCATTTATTAATATATGGCTTTCTTCAAACACTTTGCAATCTTTTTCTTTCAATGAATTTTCTAACTGAAAAGAGTCAAGAATAGTAATAATATATATAAATCTCAGTTCATTTATATATGATTTTTCTGGGCCCAGAATCCTCTTCCATTCTTGGGAACAGAAGAGAAACAATTCCTCACAAGTTTTGGAAAAGCCTACTGATAAGATCAGTGAAACTTCAGGTAATAAATTTAGACAGCAATCCAATTCACATTTACATGAAGTAGGTCTTATTGAATACAGTAGAACTTCCTACGTGGTAAAGGAAGTATCATCTTTGTAATATTCATTACAGATTCCAGCTGAGTATACTAAAAGAAGTCTAATGAAATAGACCATTTAATCAAGAAAAACTATTACCTTCACCTTTTTCATTTTCACTTATTAGGTATCACAGCAGAATAAAAAATAAACAAATGTATCATTAATGAAGAGAAACCAATTCAAAAAATTGCCTCTTACTGAACAACAACAACTTATTAAAGAGTCCTTGGTCTTTTCAGACTGATGAAGAAATATACAATGATGAAAACATTTGTGGATACTCTCATGAAGTGGCAGTTGAAGGAAGGGTTACCCCACTGAAAAAAATTGCTGCTATAGGGGACATAACCTAAATATTTCCGAGAATGCTACCCACAGCCTCCTCCCCAGCCATTGGATCCACTCTATTACCCTTGTTTACGTTTGCTCTTTTATGCGACAATAGGAACTCTGGATGTGCAACTAATGATAATTTCATATTCTAAAAAAGTATATGACATCCATTTGGGTCATGAAGGCATTCTCTCTTAGTCAGAAAAAAAGTGTTGACTTCCTTAGCTAAATTACCAGCCAAGAAATGTTATCAATGGAAAAGTGATGGTCTCAAGATAGCAATGAGTGAACAGTTCTGAATCTAAGCTCTCTGATCCTTTTTATTTGCTATTTTCATTTTTATTTCTATATAATATAATGCCTGGGAGGTCACCTGCCTGTTTCACCTACAACTGAATAAAATTTGCTTCATAAATATCATATAACTGAAAGAAACATATGAAAGAAGTCAAGATTTAGGAACAAGAGACAGCATATATACTCTACAATGCAGATCCCACCCAAGCAGCAGAAAATGGATAGATATACAACAGAAACAGACAACTCCAGTAAGTTACTCTAATCTTACTTCTCTCCAGATAGATATAATTCTTTGGAATGGGATCTATAGACAGATTGAAAGTGAACTTTCCTCTTCCCAGGTACAGGATGCCCTTCCTCCCCAGACTGCTGCTGTTTGTTGAGCAGTTATGTAATGGTATATGGGAATGACCTTGGGAGACAGAAGGAAGAGCTGCAGACTAGGCAACGGTCAGATAAACGGCAGCTGAGTTCACAGAAGGAATGGGGGAGTGACACACATCTCAGAAGGGACCCTCCCTAGTTTCTTGGACTGTAAAGGCAAGGGGGAAGAGATGTAATATTTTCAGACTTGCAAGATTCTGTTAATGTAATCTTACAATAAAGATAGAGCTAGTACTCCTGGGTGTGCTTCTTGTCTGGACTACCTCGAAGGGCTGAGAAGTTGCATTGCTTATGCAAGAGGGGGATGATATGAACTTAAAAAGAGAGAATCTAAGGGACTTTATAACTAGGCAACGTCTGCTAACAATGCAAATGGTGAACCACAATGGATATGCAAAAGAGCAAAATGCAGCCCACAGCTTGCCTACTGAATATCAGTAAATTAATTATTCCTTCTTGGTGCCAATAAGTGGTTGGCAGTCCAAAATATTTATTTTAAAGAAGCCTATCTGAGATTTTATTAACTCTCTCTGGTGTGCACAAACTGTCTCTGTGGAGTCTTGTTTTGCTTTGCTTTGCTTTGCTTTGCTTTGCTTTCATTATCAGTGGTGCATGCTTATTTCTCAGTTCTTGATTTGTAATTACAGGAGCTTTAAACCAAATGTACAATTATGTAAGTGTTAAATGGACTATTGTGTTCATCCTTGCAGGAGGGGGTGTTCCCGAAGCCTTTCAAAGAGGCTTTGGTCCGCCCACTCCGCAAGAAACCATCGCTAGACCCACCCTCCTGGACAACTTTTGTCCAGTCTCCCACCTCCCCTTTTTAGAGAAGGTGGTAGAAAAGGTGGTCGCGCGGCAGCTTCAGAGGATCCTGGAGGAAATGGATTATCTGGACCCCTATCAGTCAGGATTCAGGCCCGGTTATGGGACAGAAACAGCATTGGTCACACTTTTAGATGATCTCTGGCGAGAGCAGGATGAGGGGAGTGCATCCATCCTAGCTCTTCTTGACCTCTTGGCGGCTTTCGATACCATCGACCATGGTATCCTTTTGGGTCGGCTGCGGGAGTTGGGGTTGGGTGGCACAATGTTGTGCTGGTTCAGCTCCTTTCTCCAAGGCCGAACCCAATCGGTGTTGATAGGGAGCGAGAGGTCCAGCCCCCGGCCCCTACTTTGTGGGGTGCCACAGGGGTCAGTGCTTTCACCGCTCCTATTTAATATCTACATGAAACCGCTGGGTGAGATCATCCGGCACCATGGGGTGAGGTATCATCAGTATGCTGATGATACCCAATTATACATCTCCATCCCAGGTGCCCTAAGTGACGCTGTGACTGCCCTTTCCCGGTGTCTGGAGGCTGTGGGGGCCTGGATGGGGGACAACAGGCTTCAGCTGAACCCTGGTAAGACGGAGTGGCTGTGGATACGGGGAGCCTTAAGATCTAGGACTTTGTCATCTTTGGTTCTTGACGGGGTTGCACTACCCCAGACAGACCCGGTGCGTAATCTGGGGGTTCTCCTGGACTCACAACTCCTGCTTGAAGAGCAGGTGGCAGTCGTGGCTAGGAGGGCCTTTGCACGACTTTGTGTGGTGCGGCAGTTACGCCCCTTCCTGAATCAGGGGGACCTCCGCATGGTCACTCATGCCCTGGTCACCTCTGGGCTGGACTACTGTAATGCGCTCTACATGGGGCTACCCTTGAAGAGTATCCGGAAGCTACAGCTGGTGCAGAATGTGGCGGCACGGACAGTTCTTAATGCCCCTAGGAGGGCACATATAACACCGCTGTTGCGCGAGCTGCATTGGTTACTGGTTTGTTTCCAGGTCCAATTCAAGGTGTTGGTCATTACCTTTAAAGCCCTTCATGGCATGGGACCAGGTTATCTAAGGAACCGCCTCGCCCTGGTCACTTCAGCCCGTCCCACTCAGTCCAGCAGAAGAGGCAGGCTGCAGACCCCACCAGTCAGGGAATTTCGATTGGTGGGGTCGAGGCAGAGAGCCTTTTCTGCTGTAGCGCCCGCCCTATGGAACATCCTGCCTTCTGAGGTCCGGTGTGCCCCCTCCCTCATGGCCTTCAGGAAAGGTATCAAATCCTGGCTCTGCCAGAAGGCCTGGGGGCTGGATGGGGGCCCGCACCTGTGGAGATGGCTGGTGGGATGATGCGTTGTCCCCCCCCCCCCAGCATCTTACAGGCTTTTTTTACGGCCAAAATCAGAGGAGGTTTTTTAGGGCATTTTTAATATGTTTTTTAATTATTTATAGATTTTAGCCATCTTTGGAGAGAACTGTGTTTTTTCTTTTTATTGTGAGTCACCCAGAGTCACCCATTGGGGGAGATGGGCAGCATACAAGCCGAATGAATGAATGAATGAATGAATGAATGAATGAATGAATGAATAAATAAATAAATAAATAAATAAAATACTGTCAAGATCTTCATATCAATTACTGAAGTTAGGGTAGTTCAGAGTAGCAAACATTACATTTTTTAATGTAGTATATACCTCGAGTAAAATAATCCATCAAACAGTATATGGAGAAACCTTTTGATCTCAGCATGTAGAATATAAAAATCAACTTATATGGGGTTTAGCTTTGAACAGATATTCGTAAGTTATTTTCCAATTTTTCTTGTAGCATACAAATTAGATACCTTGACTGAAAATGAGACAAAAATAGACAAGGCCATGTTTCTTCTGGTGAAGCAATGCTAACTTTGCAATCACAGTGACTCCTGATGTAAACCTCATTATATAAAAATCTCATTCAATAGTTTTTATGCTTACAAGCTTAGATTAGTTTGACATTTGTTAGTAGTAGTTGTTATTATTATAGCAAAATTTTTAGTCCTTCGCTTTTTTTCAGACTGTGCTCCAAGGGGCTTCTCCCTTCTTTTTGGGTTGCAGATTAACCCAGTAATCAAGGTTCAAGCAGTGGTGACTATTCTATCCTAACATTTCTGCTCTTCAGTGCCAGGTCACCTGCTTCCTATCCATCCTGGATCAAAGTCAGAGACTTCTGGATGAGCCAAAAGCAGGGAATGCATATTGCCCAGATCTGTCTACCACGTTACTTTCACTATCTATGAAAAAGATTTTTTGTTGTGTTTTGTTTTGTTTTGCTGCTGAGAGAGAATATTCACCTAACCCTAATAAAAAGTATGCCTTGAAAACCACTGATGGAATATATACTGATAGTTTTTAATTAATCACAGGCAAACTCAATGAACTTGGAACAATATGAAGCAATTGTAAACCGTCTTTGGAAGAATTCTTTAAGCAGAATCCAAATCTATAAATTAGATTATGCAATTTTTTCAGGTTGCAAATCACACTTCTGTGTGATTACTTTGAGTGGGGTACAAGTGACAGTACAAAAAGTAGATGGGGCTAGGGCAAAACTCCATTTGATTTCATTTACATTTAGTTAAAATGTAATAAAACTTAGTTAATACGGTACTCCTCAGTCATATAGCTAATCATTTACACTTCTGTCACATTACAAATGGTAATTTGGTGACATTTAGAAGCCCTATGGAAGCTTTCAGAGGTTGCACGTGGCCTGAGCCTGTAAACTATGTACCTCTGTTATACAAAAATAATTCACACTCTTAAATATTCACAGGCTTCAAAGCAACAAAGTTTAAGAGAAGTGCATTGCAAATCAATTATATTTGTGCCAAAGTAAGCTCTGATGAGTTCAACAGGATTGACTTCTGAGTATATGTTTGTGTGTATGTATGTCTATGTGTGTCTGTCTATATTTGTAAAGGGATGGGATAGCAGTTTGAATGTATCTGTTTTATTTATTTGTTTATTTGATAGCAGGCTCTGAAATTGTACACTCCCTGTATACACATGTATTTCCTATCATTTTCTTTGCAAACAGAATGTCCATGGAAAACAACATGCTACATTTCACTTTCCATCATACAGCCCATGGATATCTCTTTGTGAAACTGCAAGCATTCATCAAAATATCTCCAGGTAAACCAAAAATGTATTTGCTAAGCACAATACAGTGAGAAGAGAATGAATAAAAACCTACTGTGTAAAAAAATAAATAAATAAACAGAAAACAGCCTTTCACATTCTTTTCTGACAAACAACAACATTAAAGCTGCTACCTTAAAATGACATAATCTTCTGTCCTGCAGTGCTTTGTTCATCAGTTTTATCTCTCATGTTGTTCCCCACCCCACAATGAGGAAAAAAATGCTACATTTCTTCATTCTTCTAGTTTAATGTACTTTGATAGCATCATGAAACCTCTTTTCTGCAGCATCTTTTTAACATTGCCATTTCTTAGGGTTTTTTCCTCCCTAAGAACTAATCAAATTGATCCATTATTGTATTTCTAAATATAGACAGTGGTTTATTTATGCTTTAATAAGTATGAGTTGTATGAAATGTCCCAGAGAAGTAGCAAGAGATGTAGCAAAGGGACTCCCATCCCTTCCCTGGAAGTATCTGCACTTTTCTACTTCGGATAAGATCCAGAGAGGTCCAGATGAAGCTTAATGAATTCTGATACAATAGAACCATCATTCATACTTTATCAATTATCTGTAGTGGTTTGCAAAGTGCTAGATTATCTGGGAAAGCCAGATTTAAATCTACAGCCATTCACTGAAGGATGTTAAGCTACGTGTTAAGAATGCCCAGATTACAGATGACCAATAGTTAAGAATGAAGCCTATTGTAGCAAAATTCGAGTTAAATACACAATGATTCGTGTTAAATACACAATGGTTCGACTTCATTGCACAATACTACTTACACAGTATTATACAATAATATTGGTCTGGCTTATATACAAATTTGACTTAAGGACAAACCTCGTTCTTAAACTGGGGACTACCCGTATTCACAATTTCTCATTCTGTAACACTTAAAGTAATTAAGATATATTGAGATACAGTGGAATGCAGTAACTCCCATTAATATTGCCTAAGTTATTTGGAAATGGGGTGATGGTGATAATGATGATACTAGGAACTTGCTCAGGTATTAAGATCTACAAAAAAGAATCTTCTGAAGGTGATCTTTAGTACGCACATTGGAGAAGGTCTTTTGTGTTGTTCCCAGCCTAAAAAGTATGGTCCATTTCAAAAGGATAGGCAAAATACATTTTATTTGACAAGATTTTAATAATGAGTAGTTTTGATTTTAATTTTAGGACTGTTTTTTAACTAGCTTCCTTCCTATTTTACTTGTTGTCAACTGCCCAGATAGCCAGGATACAGACTGAATTAATATTTGTATGGTTTTGTTTTCTCAATTATAGGATGGCTGGATGGATGATCATGCTTCCTCCAAGCAGCACAGAATATTCATTGATCCCATTAGCTTCTTTTATTCTAACAATAGTCCTTTGATCAAAATTAGGCTAAGAAACATTGAGTGGCCCAAGACTACCAAGTAAACTTTATGGTTGAGTGGGAATTTAAAGCTTGATCTCCTAAATGCCAACTCAAAATTTTAATCACTGATGAATGAAGTCCTGCTGAAATGCAAGGAAAGAAACAGTTCTTCAACTTCTTAAAAATCACAAAACAAGTTTAGGATTGTATACATTCTCTTCAGAATTATTCAACTATCCTAATGTTCTAAATTCATATTTTTTTATTATATATATATATATATATATATATATATATATATATATATATATATTTTAGACAAGCAAAGATAATCTTTTAATCATATAAATGAAATAGCTTCTTCCATTATGCCGTAATCTATTGAAAGGATAGAAACAAGCTGTTGTGTTCCTTGTAATTTCCTGCCAAGAGCCTTGAAATAAACATGTACAACAAAGACAGTAATAATGAAAAGTGTTTAATGAAAGCATCAAAATTATGACACATTCCCATGAATTTATTTTGGAAGCAAGGATCAATCACAATGACAATGAAAAGACACATTAGTAATGAACAAAACAAGAAATCTAATTAGTTATCCATCTTTTAATCAATGAAATTTAAACAAATTTACATATCAGCAAAATCTTAGCATAGGTGTAGAATGGAATTATCAATCAGGTGGAACGATGACATTCCTATTATGATGGTGCTATTAAAAGTGCTAGCTTGATTGGAATTCTCCTTTCCTTTCTATTGTGCAGTATCTATTAATCCATTATTAAAACTTACTAAACTTTACTATACTAAAAGCAGGTACAAATATGGTAGAAACTTATGGTTCCAGGTGAAGATTCTAAATTACATCCCAATTAATTTCATTGTATACTCAGGACAATCAGTAAACCCTAGTTTTATTACTATTTTAATTACTTTTACTGAAGTATAAAAATAGTATATCTCAGAATGGCTTACTGTAGCTTTTGTATTCATATTGCCAACATAAGCAACAGTCTTTTACTTAATGTATGGAGAAATAATTTTACCCTATTTTGAATTTAGGTTCAGCTACCAAATTATCTAAACTATATAAAATAACTTTTTACAGACTGGTTCCCTTTATGTATTTCTTAGCCAATATATGCATTTTTTTTTAATATAAAACATTTCTGTACCATTTCCCAGTAAAACAAAAAATTCTTTAAAATTAACCATTTTAATTGTTGTTAAAAATAATAAGTTAAAAGGAAGCATAAAAACATAAAATGCAATACAGAAATGCAAAATAAAATAAACAATATGAACATTAAAACAGCACAGCAAAACCATTTAAAAATTACGACAACATTTATGCCTTATGAATAGACATGGGAAGAACATAAAGAAACAGACCTTCCTTCAGATACCCTGATTGAAATGGATCCATACGATCTGTTTTATCCAAGAACATAAACTCTGACAATCTCAGACTTGCGAGATCTTTGTCCATGATGCCTGGGAATTGTGAGAATGTAGTTCTGATGCAGACCTTTGGAGGGTATCACTTCAAGGAATGCTGGCCTGGCATCTCATCCTTGCGCCTCTGCTTTCAGCTCTCGGGTTAACTGGTCAATCTGTCACTTGTGAGACTTCCATCTAGCTGGGATGTTCTGTCACTGACTCATACACTCAGCTTCAATTTCATCTGAAAATCCCTGTGATCCCTTTTATTGTGTGTCCTACACTAAATCACTGTCATTCTCACTCTTATCTTTCCATTATCTAATCAATGAAGCTAGTCAGGCAAGATGACTTGCTTGCTTTTAAAATTCAACCTGCTCACTTTGGTCTCCACATGCACTGCTCTGTATATTCTTCCTTGTCTCTCTCTCTCTCTCTCTCTCTCTCTCTTGCTCTCTCTGATATTTTTCATGCCAGGGCTTTTTATAAAGTTTTTTTTTTCATTTTCCTTATAAAATATAGGGTATGGGGAGCAACAATATATCAGTTTTATATACCTTCTCATATGAACCTGTGCTAATTCTCCCAGACTTTTTTTTTTAACTGTACAATGGTGGAAACAAGAATATTGGGTCTCTATGATCTGATAGTATTTCCTTTTCAACTCATTCCTGTCCATCATTCTTGAGTGGCAGTTATATTGTGTTCATAGATTAACCATTTAAGTGGGTAAGGTGAATGGTGAATGTCTCTTACTGTGTTCAATTTTTATTCCTATTTTGGATACCAACATTATTTTAAAAAATGAAGCAAACCCAAGCAAGTCCTGGTTTAATTTCATTCTGTCCTTTCCTGCAAAATGAAAGTGCTGCACCTATTTCTTAATTTACACACTTAAAAGTGAACACACATTGAGATGTATGAATAATACTTATTTATTCAATATTTTATTGACATTGGAAAAATCAAGGAGGTCTGAAAATGCATGTTACCTTTTTGAGATACAAGAGGATTTGAAGTATACTTGGTACTTTGGTACTTTGACCCAGATTATTTGACATCCCCATATCTGGGGCTAATGAAGGCAGTCTGGGAAAGAAAATAATGGGAGCATTGTGAAATTTTGGATTCCAGCATGCATTACACTCCAGACAATGCCATTGAGTATAAGTGAGTCAGTTCCAAACCTGGAGACCACAATATTACTGGTCAGGTAGATAGCACAAAAGAAAATTTGGAAGCCAATTTTTTTTCCCAAAGTTCTGCTTATCAAAACTGTACCAATAGAACTGGATTGCCAAAATCCAGTTCGTACACCCCCCATGCACTCCAGACTTGGGCAGCAATTTTACACAGAACTGTGTAGTGCTGTTATTGTCATTACATTTCCAATGCATTCCCTCATCCAGACACATTGCATGTGATTCATGCTATTGAGCTATAACTAAAGCAGACAATCACTCTTCACTCACAGGCCTAAATAAATTCAGTCAAGATTTGATGACATACCAATATCAAATTGAGTCTATAGATATTTCAGAACTATTTCACTCAACCCTTTCTTTCGAGAGATATAACAAGTCAGTTGTTTTCAAGGATAACATGAGCCATCCCAGGCATTTCAATTCTTTCATTCACATTCTCATCCAGGTACAGAGTGCAGTGAATAGACAACTTGGTAAAATTCATAGTTGCTCACAATGAATTTGGCCAGCTCCGCTATTGCTAAGGAACTGTTATTATTCCAACAGATACTGATAGAAACACACTGGTTTCAATTTTATTTCATTTCTTCTATTTCATGTACTGAGATAAGTTAAATAAATCTCAAACTTCATCAGACTTTCTAGACTTTCCCAAATCTAGAATATCCAACTATTGTAAAAAAAAAAAAAAATGTAGATTTTAGCAACTCAGAGTAGAAATTTAAAGTTTGAAGTGAAATCTTCTACATGTTCTTTTATCATTATGCCTCACTGAGTAACTCATGAGTAAGTAGATGTAGAATAGGATTGCAGCCTTAATGTCACTGTGTCATTTCAAACAATATTCCCGTAACACCAAAGCTCCCGATGCTGCTTTCCAGCTAGATAATTTTCTGATTTTATGCTAATAGCAAAGCAAACTACCCATCAGAAATGATGCTTCTCTCTGTTCATCTATCTATTGATATGCCAGGCCTAGGGTCTATCACATGAGTCCTGATCTTACCTAATAATGCTTGGCCTACTCTTTCTAATTGACAATCGTTATATTTTACTGTTGTTTTTTCCTTTATGCACCTGGAACATAGTGGGATGGATGGATGGACATTCTGCTTTTTAATTACTTAAATTTTATATTGTATTTATGCAAGAACCCTAGATCACTAATCTATAGTGATTAATAACTGATATAGTTATTAATGAATTTCACTCTTTGAAGCCAGAAGATAACTCCATTTCACATGAGCTGTTGAAAGAAAATGCTAATTGGTGGGTTTGCATTCTGGCATCTCTCTCCTACGTATGATACAGGCCATATTCCCTAGGGCTGGAGAACTGCCATTATTGTCCCAATATTTTAAAAAAGGGGATAGAAAGGATCCAGCTAAATATTACCCTATAAGCCTTCTAAGTATCATTAGTAAACTCTGTGGTAGCCATCTGAATTGGAAATTACAAGAAAGGTTCGAGAGCTAGTTAATTTTTGGTAATGAGCAAGGTGGTTTTTGACCTATTTCACAATGAACCATATTTTGGTCCTATGTTATCGTATTGGAAAACATAGCCGTAATAATATATCTGCCCTGAATATAACCTTTATTGATCTCAAATCAGCTCTTGACTTGATATCGAGACCAATTCGTTGAGAGAAGTTGATGATTCCAACAAGGACAGGCTTCTCCTATTCTTAAACCAACAACTTTATAATAACACCATTGTTAGAATCAGGTGTAATTCTCAAGGTACTTTATCTAATTTAATTCTTGTGCTAAAAGGACTTAGACAGGGCTGAATCTTATCCCCTACTCTATTCAATCTTTATCTAAATTCCCTAGCTGGTAGTTTAACCAATATGAGTCCCCATTCCACCCCCACACTTGCAGGGACGCATATCCCAGTTCCTGTATATGCAGATGTGGCTATTTTTTCATTAACACCAGTGGGTCTTAGATGAGCTCCAATGACTTGCTAATTAATGCCAAGAGCACTCCCTAGTAATTAATGATCAGAAAACAAATTGGTGGCTTTTGCTGGAAGATTTAAATATCCATCAAAGAAAAGGAGAAATTAAGCAGGTGAGGAACATGTTATTTATTTGGAAGTAATGCTCCAGAATACTGACACCTGGAAGGTCTGTATTGATTATGTCACTTCACAAGTACAATGTACAAAAGCCACTGCAAAATCCAGACAAAGAAAGTGTAGGGACTGCCTACAAGCAGTTCTGAAACTTTTCATTGTAAACTCCATGGCTCTAATATTTTAAAAGGGACCATTTTCACAATTTCAGGCTAATAGAGATTATACAAACCAAGTTTTTGCGAACACTATTTCAAGCACCCAGATGTGTAACTAATGCATCATGCACAGTGAAAGCAGGCAACCAAAAATTGAGGTGAAGGCCTGGCTATTAATTTTCTCCTACTGGGCTCAAATGCCACTATTTTCCATTGGGACTTATTCCCTTAGTCCTGAGAGATCATTTCCAACCTTCTTGCCAACAAGCAGTAGTGGGGAAACCCACTCACTATGGGGTGTCACTTGAACAACTCTCCCTTTCAGATTGCACTCAGGCTAAAAGAACCATTAAGCAGTAGATTAAAGATGTGGAATATCAGAATGAGTTCAGCACATTACAGCACACATTAGAAACTGCATAATGTGCCCTAGATGGGAATCAGACATGTACTTAATGACCCTATCCTGCCCAACAAAGGACTTTTTTCAGAGCTAAGCTTGATGTGCTCCCTGTGCTTAATGGAAAATTAGATAAAACTGCCATGTGTCAAAAAACCTGTCCCTGCCATATATGAGCCATTGAAACTACCACATTCATGCTGTTGTACTGTCCCTATTATCAAGTCAATTGCCAATTTCCCTGTGTTACCACAATATATAGGTCAAAATGAAAGCCTGCTTGTACATCATCTCTTATCTACCTGAGAGGAAACCAATCACTGCATATAATGTAGCTAAATTTTGTGTGGTGGCAATCAAAATTCACAAATTGTCAGTGGCCTAGGATATGGGCAAACACACAGAAAAATCTCCTCTCTTTTATAAGTTATCACTATTACTGCTATTGACAGTGTTCTAAGCTAAACTTTCTTCCTACAATTAAAACTACTCTAGACAATTTCTTGGCCCAACAACACAGTAATAATTCTCCCCTTCTTCATTTATGGGCTCAACATATAAGTTTTAGCTCTGAGATTTAGTCTTAGCCTAAGGAATAATCTGCTTAATTATACTATATTATACTATATCCAAATCCGGTTCAGGAGCTCACAAGAATCTGGTATTCTCTGCTTTGTATTTCTTCTTTTATTGTCCCATTACTTTACTCTCTTTGTTTTTGTCTTGTTATTATTTTATGTGGGTCATTGACCTAAATAATGGAACTTATTTTCCAGCAATAGAGAATTGTTCTGTATTACACTGATAATTATAAGCAGACTTTTTAAAGACAATATTTCGAAGAATATTTTGGTTTAGGAAATGGAAAAGAAAGTATTTCCAATGCCTAATATTTCCTTCACTGTTTCAGACATGTGCCATGAGTTTTCCTTCTCTTTCTTACAAAATAAATCATTTAAAAATCTGATGAAAAATCAGCCTACCATCCTGCCTTCCTCTGTACATCTGTGCTCAGAAAGAGAATTGCCAGTGAAGGCTTCTCTGAAGGGAGAAAGGCTGCACCTAAATCTATATGGTGTAGGGCACTTTCTAACAGCCAACTATCTATAGTGATTTCAGAGAAAAAAAAGCTCTGTGAAGCCTAGCATTGCTCTCTGCAGCTTGCCTTAGTGAAAGAGGAGCATCTCTTCCTCTCTCAAGCTCCATTATTCTCCTATTTTAGCACTCTCAGCTGAATTCCTGGCTCTTTTTAAACTAATCTAGGAAAGTGCTGTGCTGTCTCCATTCTGAGAGAGGGACTGAGAAACTAAGAAGGTAGAAGAAAGGAGTGGGGGAAATAGGGGGAGAGAGGGCTTATGAACTTCTCTGAGAAAGCAGCACTCTTTCAGCTTACTAATCTCAAACAGAAGGAAAGAGAATGAATAATAACGCTTCCAGCCATCGCTGCCACGGCCAAGTGAAGATCTGTTACTCAAAGATAAGGTATCATTCTGGCTGAGTCTGCGTGCTGCCCTGCCCTTTGCTCCCCAGATTATCAGCCCAGGGAGAGGGCTATCACTGCTATCTGCAGGCTGGGAGCAGCACTAGGGTGACATCCACGAACTGTCTTTGTGTACAGACAGTAATTTATGTAAAGCCACAGAAGTTGTAAGCCCCCCTCCTCTGCCACTGTGGATTAGCATCAAGAGCCACAGAAATCTGATCACTGGACAAATTAATAAAGCTGGCAGAGGGCGCAAATATTCACAGTGACATGGAGGGAATAATTTTTAAATAATATCCTAGTTGCAGTTACTTCCAAAAATCTTATATGGTATACTAGCTATCACTGCTGAATAGGCTAGAAAAGGCCAAGAAAAAAAAATCTTGGTCCATTACTGGTGATCTTGATTCTTTCAACATGGACTCACCAATCCTATCTTGAGTCATTCAATTAGACAGGGTCTTTTAAATACCCTGATATATTTTTGTTTCCACCCCCCCCAAAATATTAGAATATTGGGGGGGACCCCAAAAAAAACCATCCAGGGTATTTAAGTTGTGCTGACTGGCACAAATAAGGTACAGCTCCCTTAAAATGGTCTTTTAGTTATAGCTCTCCTTTATCAGTACTCCTTATTTGTATAATGGTACAAAGATAGCAGCTCCATGGGAAAAATAATCATTGAGCATTTTAAATAGGATGATTTAAAATAACACTTAAGATGAGTTGTTGCCGTTCGCTGTTTTATTATTTTCA
The DNA here is from genome assembly GCA_030867105.1 of Liasis olivaceus. Lineage (NCBI taxonomy): Eukaryota > Metazoa > Chordata > Lepidosauria > Squamata > Pythonidae > Liasis > Liasis olivaceus. The sequence continues at coordinate 55,382,415 of CM061351.1, read as the reverse complement.
AGCAAGCTCTCTCTGCAGACAGAAAACATCTGTGTGTCTTTCTTTAAGTGCAAGATGTCATACAAACCTTACATTTCCTACCTGATTGGAAAAAGTCATGAGAAAAAGAAATATAAGCTTTCGAGATGGGCAGTTTTTGATAATATTTAACATTCTTATAAAGTGCTTATAGAGAAGGTTGTAATTAAAGCTCTATGTGGTCACTAAGCATCAGCACCAATGTGATGGCACCTAATCAATCAATCAATCAATCAATCAATCAATCAATCAAATCCATGAACTTCCAGTGGTAACAATTCAACCATTATTTCCCTTTTTGGCAATATATTCAGAAAAAAAATTGAATACATTTTTTAATAGTTATGCTTAAAAGTCAAAGACTTCATGTCTATATAGTTGAACTGCAAACAAGTAAGTGTGCATTAAAACTGAAACAATTATTTAAGACAGACTTCACTTCCCATTTTTTACAATGCATTTCTTTTGCCTTATGGTCACCGTACAACTACAGGACTTAAAGGTTTATAAAAACAAATTCACTGACCTGAAAAATTATGCACTTTCTGTATTGTATTGTCTAAATATGTCTCGACTAGAAGCCTTTACTAAAATAAGTAGTCCTTGTAGAAGAATAGCTTCTATCTTAGAGCTGTAACTATACTGAATTCTATCGTATAGTGCAGTATTAATGCAGCATCAGGGGTTGTGCAATATGGAATGTGAAGGTTGTGTTTTATGTGTGTTATGTGTGTTATGTGTTCTATGGTTTTTATATTTTTAAAGCTGCACTGGGGTGGCATTTAATTTCGTTGTACAAGTAGTACAATGACAATAAAGATTTCTGTTCTATCTATTCTATTGACTATAGGAAGCTCCATTCAGTTGCTGAAATTCAAGCATAAAACATCTCCATATCTGCCATTTTTTTAAAAGTAATGAGGATATTAAAAAGGTAATATTGGTTCTTATTCTAAGTTAAAATTGACTTCCTTACAGGAAGTCAAATGCTGTGCAGTCTCAATTTCATGTAGCCAGCACATGAAGCAAATAATGTGTTATCTTCTAAGAGCTGGTTCTCTGCTCCTTAGTTTTTCCTTATGGTTTATGTGATCTGATGGGAAAGTTACAGAATCTTCTCTGTCATGCTAGCATAACATTTCTGTGTCAAACTGTTAATGGCTAAGGTTTCTAAATTGAAATTTGTGGTGCAGACACTAGGATTGAGGATACTACGTGTATGTGTGCATGCAGCAGTGAGTAATTTTTGACATGTTTTCCTGGAAATACCTGTGGCCACCAGTACTTTATACTAATGAAACTAATGTATTTGTGGGAGTGAAGTCTTACTATGACATCCTTATCATACAGGCAGTTACACTGAAAAACATTCTTCCTGCAAAATCTATCAGGATGTGGCCTAGGAAACAAAACCAAAAATGTCTGCCATGTGTGTAGTAGGAGCCAGTTTTTGTCCCTCAAAATTAATGTCAGATGGCTAAAATGTATAGTAAGCAAACTGATCAGACTCAGAGAGAATATACACTACAATATTTGCTTTCTCACTCTTAAATGGGATTTTAATAGAAAGGAAGATGGAATGAAGCCAATATGACTTTGATACCGAAGGAAGGTCAAGACCCAGCTTTTTGTAAAAATTATAGACCAATTTCCTTATTAAATAGTGACTACAAAATATTCTCTCTGATTCTGGCAAATAGATTAAAAATTGTACTTCAAGAAATTATTAAAAGAGATCAAAATGTTTTTTTATCACAAAGACAGATAAGAGATAATTTAAGATTTATAGTAAATATAATAGAATATGCACATGTACATATAAAGAAATAGCACTTCTATTTGTGGATGCGGAGAAAGCTTTTGACAACATACACTGGGATTTTATGTTTAAAACATTAGAGTATATGGACTTTGGAGAATTATTTATAAATGCAATAAAATCAATTTATACCAACCAAAAGGCTAAAATTATAGTAAATCAAGAAACAACTCAAGACTGTGCAATAGAGAGAGCCACAAGACAGGGATGCCCTCTTTCTCCATTGCTGTTTATTTTAGTATTACGGGTTCTAAATGAAGATATTAGAAAAGACAAACGTGTAGAAGGGATAAAGATAAAACAGGAAGAATATAAATTAAGAGCATTTGCTGACGACTTAATTATTACTATACAAAATCCAATAAACTCTATTACTTATTTAATGGAAAAATTACAGGAATATGGAGAATTGGCGGGATTTAGAATAAATAAACAAAAAACAAAAATGAACTTGAATATGACTCAGATTAATCAAACAAATCTGGCACAAAAAAACAGGATTTAAAAGTGTTCGGAAAACCAAATATTTAGGAATTGAGATTGCGGAGAAAAATCAAGATCTATTTCAAAATAATTATATTAAAATATGGAAGGATATCAAGCAAGATTTAATAAGATGGGAAAACTTGAATATATCCCTGATGGGAAGAATTTCTACAATTAAAATGAATATTTTACCAAGAATGCTCTTTTTATTTCAAAATAAAAATAACAGATAAAACTTTTAAAATTTGGCAAGCAGATTTATCTAAATTTATATGGATAGGGAAAAAAAACAAGAATCCAATACAGATCTCTGCAAGATAGTAAGGAAAGGGGAGGTTTTGGGGTACCGGATCTGAAATTTTATTATGAGGTATGTGGATTAATTTGGTCAAAAGAATGGAGTACCTTAGAAAATCAAAGATTACTAAAGTTAGAAGGCCATGATTTAAAATTTGGTTGGCATGGTTACATGTGGTATGACAAAATTAAAGCACATAAATTATTTAATAATCATAATATTAGAAGATCCATTCTAAGAATTTGGAATAAATATAAAATGATACTAGAACCAAATATTCCATTATGGGTATCCCCCTAGGAAGCTTTTGGGAGAAGAGAAAGTAGTACAAATTATAATTGGTTAAATAATAAAGAATTACTAAAATATAAAGAAAATAAACTCATCTTGAAAACAAGGGAAGAATTAGAGAAAAATGGATATCAGTGTCAATGGTTTCAATATATACAATTAAAAGAACAATTTAAAATAGACCAAAAAAAACTTTAGATTTTCAAAGGAGCAATCCTGGTGGGATATCCAAATAGAGGGTACCAACGAACATCTAATTACGAAATTATATACATTTTTATTACAAATTAAAATGGAAGATGCCAAATTTAAAAATTGTATGGCAAAATGGGAAGAAAATTTTGGATATAATATTCCATATGAAAATTGGACTAAAATGTGGACAAAAAGTTTAAAGTTTACACTAAGTTACAATTTGAAGGAAAACTTTTAAAATGATGTATCGTTGATATATCACTCCAGATATTCTTTCTAAAATGTATAAAAATGTCTCAAACCGTTGTTGGAAATGTAGAAAAAAAAAGGGGACTCTTTATCATATCTGGTGGACTTGTATAAAAGCTGAAAAGTATTGTTCAGAAATACACAATATTATTCAAAAAATTCTGAGAGTAAATATAGTAAAAACACCAGAAATGTATTTACTGGGACTTATAAATGAAGAATTGGGAAGGACCCATGGAAAGCTTCTATTATATTGGATTACGGCAGCTTGTATAATTTATGCTACACTTTGGAAAGAAGAGATCATCCCAACAATTGAAGAATGGTTACTGAAGGTTTTGGACTTAGCGCAAATGGCAAAGTTAATGGACCAATTAAAAGACAAAGATGTGGATAAATTTATGGAAGAATGGTTCCCTTTCTTGAGTTACATAGAAGAATCACAAAATATAAAAATAACTGATACTTAATGCAATAGTAATATAGAAGTGGAATAAGTGTATAAATTAGTATAATGAGACAAGAAAATAGTAAATTAATAGTAATAGATTCACCGTGAAGAGACTCAGGAATCGCTGTATGTATTGTTCTATGTATAATTTTGTAATTAATGTTAGTATATGTTAGATGTTTTATGTATATAAGTCTATTTATAATTATGTTTGTTTGTTTTAAATAATAAAGTTTGATAGAAAAAGATATTTGCTTTCTCACAAGCAAATGCAACATGTGCATCAATTTGAGAGATATCTTTAAGTGACATGAGAATGGTGGAGATCATCCTGCTCAAGCTCTTGATATAAAGTTATACATCTCCTTAGATGAAACACTGTTTGGGAGAACAAAGATTTTGATGAAGTCTTTCTTTCTGTTGTCCTTTTCAACATCAGCCAAGAAGGTCCATGACCTTGGCTACCCCAAGGGTTTATCATGGAAAGGAAAAAATAATAAATAAATGCTTACACAGATTTCATATGCAGAGGTGTCTGTGGGGGAGGGACAAAGGGGACAAGCCTCTTGTAAGTATGACAGATACTTTTTTTATAATAGTACTTTTATTAAGAATTATAATTACAACAATAAAAGCTAACACAAACTTTAAAAAAGTGCAGAAAAGAAAGGAAAAAGGGAAAAATAGAAATGGAAATAGAAATGGAAAAGAAAGAAAAACTAAGAATATAGTAAAGAAAAAGAAAAGAAATATATAAAGAAGTGACTTCCCACCCTCATCACAAGTATAAACAATTTTAGTAACTTTTCACCTCCTCTTAAATTATAACAAATGATCTCTTCTTCCCATATCCCATCTCTTATCTATAAACAAATCCATAAAACCTCATCATTTCAGTCCTGATCAGCAAAAGTCCATTAAGGGTTGCCAGAGATAACAACATATTTATTTTAGTCTTGATCAAATAAACCAACTTTATATTCCTTCCTTTTACTTTTAATAATCGTGATCTCCATTCAAATAATGTAGAATTTGATTTCTTTTTATTTTTTTATTTGTCCCTTCTCACAAAATTCTTCAAAAAAAAGTGTCTTTTGTAAATCCAATATAGGAAATTATCCAGGTCACTCTTGGTTTGTTTGTATATTCTTTTTATTTATTAAGACACCAGCCAGTATCTTTGGTATGTCCAGTGTAACATCTTTTTCCTTGTCATTCTTGTAGCCTGTAATTTTTAAATCCGTTTGCAACTCAATCTTGATCTTGTCAGATAGAACTTGTTCCTCTTCCATAAAATCTTTTAGAGTCAGTCTATCTATAGAGGCAGACACTATTAAAATTAACTTCTGGAACCATTGTTCAAAAATATCCTTCAATATGTCCAATATTAAAATATTTTACTTCGTTCTGTAATTATTAGTTGAGTTTGAGTGTTCTTCTCCTTTAATTGTAACCCTTAGGTAAAAAAAAATAATAAGAAGAACAAAAGTATTTTCCTATGGGAAGGATTCTTTATAATTAACTCCAAAATCTTATTTCAAATTTATCTGAACCCTTAATCCATTTGAAACTTTCTAAAATCAAAGTTTTAATCATCTTTTGTTGTTTATTCCAAAAAGAAAACTTTTTTTAAAGTTCTTAAACTTGTATAAAAAACTTCTTGCTCTAAGGATTGGAGAAAACTCACCCAGTGCTATAAAACCTGTCAGCCCAAAGGTTCCTAATAGCTGAAAAGCAGTTAACAAGCAATTTCCGAAAGTCATTAGAAAGGAAGTCTGCAAACTTAGTGTCCTTTCAAAGGCGCCAATCAGAGTTACTCCCTCGTCTCACAGAGCTCTAAACCCACCAGAGACCACTGTCTTGCAGTCTCCTCAGGAGGAGCAAATGTCTGGAGCACTTGTGGGCAATCTCAAGTCTTCCCTTTGTTTGGAGAGGACTTATAAAACACCCAGTCTATTTGCCAGCTCTTCATTCTGCTGCAGTCATAGCTCTGCATTTCGCAGAGCCAACTTCAGTTTGCCATTTCATCCCTGGAAGTCTGTAAGTGTGACAGATCCTGTGGTTGCCTCTGTTCATATGCAGCCAGCCAATTGTCACATTGTGTCACTTGTCTTCAGCATCTTGGAGCTCTTCCCAGGGTCCTATACTGTGTTCTACATAGGTAAGGTTTTCCTCATTTCCATCAGTGCATCATCTTTCACAAGTCCTAATCTGTCAAGTAAGAGACGGCAACAATAAAATATTTTATTTCTTTGACAGTGAGTCAGCATCTAGCCAGTCCTTCTCCCCCCACCCCCACATACCTAATAAGGTACAAAATATGCCTATTTTTTTTCAAAAATATGAGGGCAATAGCTACACCAAAGTTACAGCATGATCTACTGAAAAGTCTCAGTGAATTCACTCTGCTCATTTAATCTCAGGAAGCTAGCTGTATGACTGTTCATAATAATACCTAAGAATATGTCCCACTGAGTTCAATGAGATTTCCTTCTAAGTAAAAATGTCTAGAACTGTACTGTAAATTACTTTTAAAGCACATTTATTTATAGGAAATCTTAAGCAGGAGTTCACATTATGTTTAAATCAGTCTACATTAACAGGGTACATCTGTGCTTATTTTTGTTGAACTTTTGTTTGTTAGTCTTTTCCTGCTTATTAATGTTCAGACTACCAAAATATAATGTAGAAAATATTATTTTGTTTACATTAACTGAATGCTAATATTTATATTCATGAAAATCCTTTTTAAGAGAAATTGAACAAAGGATGACTCACTGAAAAAAATGGTGGAATATTTATATATTATACTGTAATAGACCATTCTTGAATGTTTGGGAATTGTGACAACTATTAAGATTAGTTATGATATTTAATGTTTGAAAGTCACATTGAATACCAAGATTGAAAAGAAAGAGAGCCAGCTCAAAGAATGAATATAAAAGTCTGAACAGATTTTACCAATAAACAACAACAGCAAAAAAGACTTTTTCAAAGATATAATCCACCACAGGTAAAAATAGGAAACACAAATATGAGACTTGTTCATATTTGCAGGTTTAAGAAGCTCCATTCATAGGTCTTAATTCATAGTAATAAAGGCTGCAAGTATATACCTGATAGAATTCTCCATGTTTGATTTTAGGCCAATGTTTGAATAGATTACACTAATGCAACACAGAGTGACATGAAAATTTTAATGTTACATTTGTGATTGCCCAGTCATATATGAAAATCATCAATTAATGTTGCCTATATTATACTTTTAGAAAAGTGAGCTGGAACAAAGTTAGATAATAACATATCTAGGTTATTACTACTACCAACCATCTCCAGGATCTCAACTGTTTTAGTTTTCTTCATAAGGGTTGGGGATTTTCAGCTTTCCTAGTCATAATGTCCTTTATCCTCCAAACACTGCCATAGCTAAATGTCCCTTCAAAGATTGGTTCTTCAAAAGAAAGAACCTGTCTGTAAACATATGGGAGCCTTTCCTATATCAGATGATGAAGATGTTTGGCTGTATATCACTGTAATATATATCCTATCTTCTGAAATAACGTAAAGCAAGAATCAAATCTTATAATATTCTCCTAAAAAATAACATGAACTTGTTAGTCATCCTAACTATTAAAGTCCCAGAATGTTCAGAATTGCTTCAAAATTGACTGGTTATTTATCAAATTTAAATGGCCACCCATTTCACAAGTAGTGACTCTGGGTGGTGCACAACAAAGATATAAAACAATAAGCATGTCAAAAATAGTCATTATTAAAAAATTTTAAAAGCATAAGGCACACAAAAGATTAGATTAGCAAGGGGTCCATCTCAAGATCTTATCAGTCCCCTGGGACCCCCAGGCCTGATGACATAGAGAGGTTTTGAGAGACTTCCAGAAAATAAGTAAGGATGGGGCTGACCACTGTGGTGGGGAGAATGTTCCAATGGTGGGTGCCATGGCAGAGAAGACCCACCTCCTCCTGCCCACCAAGTGTAGTTCCCTAACAGACAGGACTTGCAGCATGCCTCTTCTTCCAGATCCGATGGGACAGGCTGATGTAATCAGGGAGAGGTGGTCCCTCAAATAACCTGGCCCCATGCCATGAAGGGCTTAAAAGTCAAAAACAGCACTTTGAATTGGACTTGGAAGCAGACTGGCAACCAATGCAGCTCAATGTAACATGTCCTGTTCTAGAAGCTCACATAACTACCTGCGCCACTGCACTCTGCACCAACTGAAACTTCCAGATACTCTTCAAGAGCAGCCCCATGTAGAGCTTGTTACATTAATCCGATTGGGAAGTGACTAGGGCACGAGTGCCCCTTCATGGATCACTGCCTTGTCGTGGCGAAGGGGCTTGTGTAACTCAGTGAAGCCATGAGCTATACCGTGCAGGGCCACCCAAGACGGACAGGTCATGACAGAGAGTTCTGACAAAATGTGGTCCACTGGAGAAGGAAATGGCAACCCACTCCAGTATCCTTGCCAAGAAAACCCCATGGACAACGTTAAAAGGCTAAAAGATATGACGCCGGAAGATGAGCCCCTCAGGTTGGAAGGTGTCCAATATGCTACTGGGGAAGAGCGGAGGGCAATTCCAAGTAGCTCCAGAAAGAGTGAAGCGGCTGGGCCAAAGCCGAAAGGACGTTCAGCTGTGGATGTATCTGGAAGCGAAAAGAAGGTCGGATGCTGTAAAGAACAATATTGTATAGGTACGTGGAATGTAAGATCCATGAACCAAGGCAAGCTGGATGTGGTCAAACATGAGATGACAAGATTGAACGTCGACATCTTGGGAATCAGCGAATTGAAATGGACGGGAATGGGTGAATTTAATTCAAGTGACCATTATATCTACTACTGTGGGCAAGAAACCCTTAGAAGAAATGGAGTTGCACTCATAGTCAATAAGAGAGTGGGAAAGGCAGTAATGGGGTACAACCTCAAAAACGACAGAATGATCTCAGTGCGTATCCAAGGAAAACCATTCAACATCACGGTAATCCAAGTCTATGCCCCAACCACTGATGCCGAAGAAGCTGAAGTTGACCGGTTCTATGAAGACCTACAAGACCTTCTAGAACTAGCACCAAAAAAAGATGTCCTTTTCATCATAGGGGATTGGAATGCTAAAGTAGGAAGTCAAGGAGTAATCGGAATAACAGGCAAGTTTGGCCTTGGAGTACAAAATGAAGCAGGGCAAAGGCTAATAGAGTTCTGTCAAGAGAACAAGCTAGTCATAGCAAACACCCTTTTCCAACAACACAAGAGACGACTCTACACATGGACATCACCAAATGGTCAATACCGAAACCAGATTGATTACATACTTTGCAGCCAAAGATGGAGAAGCTCTATACAGATGGCAAAAACAAGACCAGGAGCTGACTGTGGCTCAGATCATGAGCTTCTTACTGCAAAATTTAGGCTTAAATTGAAGAATGTAGGGAAAACCACTAGACCACTCAGGTATGACTTAGATCATATTCCATGTGAGTACACAGTGAAGGTGATGAATAGATTTAGAGGATTAGATTTGGTAGACAGAGTGCCTGAAGAACTATGGACGGAGGTCTGTAACATTGTACAAGAGGCAGCAACTAAAACCATCCCAAAGAAAAAGAAATGCAAGAAAGCAAAATGGCTGTCTGATGAGGCTTTACAAATAGCTGTGGAAAGAAGGAATGCGAAAAGCAAGGGTGAAAGGGAAAGATATAAGCAACTGAATGCAGATTTCCAGAGAATAGCAAGGAGAGATAAGAAGGCCTTCTTAAATGAACAATGCAAAGAAATTGAAGAAAACAATAGAATGGGGAAGACTAGAGATCTCTTCAAGAAAATTGGAGATATCAAAGGAACGTTTAGGGCAAAGATGGGCATGATAAAGGACAAAAAAGGCAGGGACCTAACAGAAGCAGAAGAGATTAAGAAGAGGTGGCAAGAATACACAGAAGAACTATACAAGAAAGATCTTAATGTCCCTGATGTCCATGCTGGTGTGGTCACTGACCCTGAGCCAGACATCCTAGAGAGTGAAGTCAAGTGGGCCTTAGGAAGCATTGCTAACAACAAAGCTAGTGGAGATGACAGTATTCCAGCTGAGTTATTTAAAATACTAAAAGACGATGCTGTTAAAGTGCTGCACTCAATATGCCAGCAAGTTTGGAAAACGCAACAGTGGCCACGGGATTGGAAAAGGTCAGTTTACGTTCCAATTCCAAAGAAGGGCAATGCCAAAGAATGCTCAAACTATCGCACAATTGCACTCATTTCACATGCTAGCAAGGTTATGCTCAAAATCCTACAAGCTAGGCTTCAGCAGTACGTGAACCGAGAACTACCGGATGTACAAGCTGGGTTTCAAAGAGGCAGAGGAACTAGAGATCAAATTGCCAACATTCGCTGGATCATGGAGAAAGCACGAGAGTTCCAGAAAAGCATCTACTTCTGCTTCATTGACTATGCAAAAGCCTTTGATTGTGTGGATCACAACAAACTGTGGCAAATTCTTAAAGAGATGGGGATACCAGACCACCTTACCTGTCTCCTGAGAAATCTGTATGCGGGCCAAGAAGCAACAGTTAGAACCGGTCATGGAACAACCGATTGGTTCAAAATAGGGAAAGGAGTACGACAAGGCTGTATACTGTCACCCTGCTTATTTAACCTATATGCAGAGTACATCATGAGAAATGCCACGCTGGAAGAATCACAAGCCGGAATTAAGATTGCAGGGAGAAACATCAATAACCTCAGATATGCAGACGATACCACCCTAATGGCAGAAAGTGAAGAAGAACTAAAGAGCCTCTTGATGAGGGTGAAAGAGGAGAGTGCGAAAGCTGGCTTGAAACTCAACATTAAAAAAACTAAGATCATGGCATCTGGACCCATCAATCCCTGGCAAATAGAAGGGGTAGAAATGGAAGCAGTAACAGACTTCATTTATTTGGGCTCCAGGATCACCGCAGACGGAGACTGCAGCCATGAAATTAAAAGACGCTTGCTCCTTGGGAGGAAAGCTATGGCAAACCTAGATAGCATATTAAAAAGCAGAGACGTCACCTTGCCGACAAAGATCCGCATAGTCAAAGCTATGGTTTTTCCAGTAGTAATGTATGGCTGTGAGAGCTGGACCATAAAGAAGGCTGAACGCCGAAGAATTGATGCCTTTGAACTGTGGTGCTGGAGAAGACTCTTAAGAGTCCCCTGGACTGCTAGGAGGTCAAACCAGTCAATCTTAAAGGAAATCAACTCTGATTGCTCATTGGAAGGATTGATAATGAAGCTCAAGCTCAGATACTTTGGTCACTTAATGCGAAGAGAGGACTCTTTGGAAAAGACCCTGATGCTGGGAAAGATGGAAGGCCAAAGGAGAAGAGGACGGCAGAGGATTAGATGGCTGGATAGCATCACTGAAGCAATGAGCATGAAATTGAGCAAACTCAGGGAGGCAGTGAAAGATAGGAAGGCCTGGCGCAATATGGTTCATGGGGTCACGAAGAGTCGGACACGACTTAACGACTAAACAACAACAGGACACGAGTGACCGTGAGCAGAGCCCTCTGATCCAGGAACAGGGTTTGCCATTGCTTCCTTCCTAGAGCTGAGAGAGAGTGAGTGGTCCAAGGTCACCCAGCTGGCTTTGTGCCTAAGACAAGACTAGAACTCATGGTCTCCTAGTTTCTAGCCTGATGCCTTAACCACTACACCAAACTGGCTCCCTAGTTTCCAGTTTCTAGTTTCATTTATCTTCTCAGAATTATAGCTTAAATTATAGGTCTCAAAAGATAATGTTTCTGAAATCAGAGGAACAATTTACCCATAGCAAGGCATATTTTCAGGGAGGTGGAGGGAGGGAATGAGCAATACAAATTGTTGCAGCAAAAAAAAAAAAAAAGAGTTTCTGATGTATTAAAGGTTAAAAAATGTACTCTACCAAAATCTGTGGTGGCTTAGAATCAGCCTCACTTATCAGATGCATTGAACTCAAAGCATATGAGAGCTGACATGTCACAAAATACTCACTTTTTTTGCTTATCATTTTCTTCCTATATGGAAACATCTTTGAATGGATCTGTATAAGTTTGATAATTTATAGCCTGTGCGAAGGTTATATTGTGTTTAGATGGTTGTTCTCCTGCAATCTTTTCTTTTAAAGTGTTTTAATTTTAGTTGTGACATTGTTTTAATTGTTGGTTGTATGCTGCCCAAAGTCATGTTCAGTGAGATGGGCAGCCATAGAAATGTGTTTAATAAATAAATAAAAATTAAAAAACCAACAGAACCTTAATAGAATGTAACTCTGTGGAAAGTAGCACTAGCACCCTCCTTTTACTGCATGGTCTGTTCTCAAATATTTTACAGGAAGTCCTTGCTTCCCGACAGTAACTGGGACTGGGAACTCTGTTGCTAAGTGACACAGTCATAAAATGCGACATCACATGATCACGCTAACTTACAACAGTTGCGGCAGTTCCAGTTGCTGTCATTAGGTGCAACCGGCGCAGTCACCGCATCGCAGAGACATGTGATTGCTATTTGCAACCTCCTGCTGGCTTCCTTATTGACTGTTTGTCAGAAGCCATCAGCACATTGGTATTCTTGCCTTGGTTGTTGCTCCCCAAAAGGAAATGGGGACCTAGCCCCTGGAAAACACAAACCATGTTATTCCAGAAAGTGCAAGCCAAATGATCTTAGATAGTCTTCAGTTCATTAGCTGATTGCAGAATGGATAGGACATTTATCATTCCTGATTAAAGTTGCCCCTGCCAGCACAGCATCCAAAACATCAAACAGACATATGTTTAGGTATTATTATATAACATTTTGCACAAAGCATGGACATATTGTTGACAGGGTGTCTAGGATCAATCAAAGAAAGCCTGCAATTGCACGTGGAAGGGTTTAATTACTATATAAAGCATGGAAATATGTTTCCAGATTGGGCAATATTAGAAAGTCGCACCTGTCAACATTTATTATATTTTGTGTACGCAAAAGGAAACAGGCATAAATTGGCTAAGTGATGCTTGCCAAAACACATGTTTGGGAAGCACTGTTCTGTCATTTTGGGAAATTTGAGAAATAAATCGGCTTTTTTAAATATCACAAAAACTCAGTATGAGACAGTGCTGATCCCTCTCTTTTACCAATGCAGCAAATTAACAGAATATTTAAACAATACATTTTGGAATTATAAAGAACAAATCCTGTCTATATTACCAGAAAATTACATTAAATTAAGCCTTAGAACGTCTACTTAAGTCTAGCTTTGAACAGAAAACTCAAGGGTGGGTAGAAAACATGTTTGACCCAGCAATGCATGCTCACTGAGAATTTAGTCCCATTGGGCTCTGATAAATGATACCCCTTTTGATCGGGGAATCATACAAGTGCTGCTATAAAATCAACATGACTTTCTTCCATTTTTTTTCTAATCAATGAAATTTCACATAAAATGACACTGTCATCACTCTCTGAAGCAGATCTCCAGGAAAAAGTCTGCTGTTTGGTGAAGGGTGGGGGGAGGTATAAGTATTTGTGTCAGTAAGTTTTTAAATGCTCTGGAAAAGAGAGGGGGGTCGGTCGCATGGAGAGGATCTGTGTTCCTGCCAATCTCTATTCTGAAAGAAGAATGTGGTTTGGGAATAGAGGGCATAAGCAAATATTCCAGAATGCACGATGTAGCCATGCTTGAGGCATAGGACAAAGCAAAACAACTGGTTCTCTGGGGGTGCCCAAGAAACTGAACATTTCTGATGTTAGCAGCAGATGCAGGGTAAGACTTATTATGTTAAATGGAGCATACTCCCACAGAGAGTTGCAACCTTATGCTTTTTTTCACTGATTAGAATCAAAATACAGGGTGCAATGTATGAACTAATTTCCATTTCCATTTCATTTTCCAGATTATTGAATTTTTTAAAAATTACAATGATTTGTTTCACAGGTATTTAGCTGCCAAGTACAGTATGACATTACCTGAAATCAGCTGAAAATGTTCCTTTGCCTAGTACAGAGAAATTGGGGCAGGGGTAAATCGTCTCTGAGAGTTGCATCTGCGAAACTCTGTACAGAAGCCCTGCATCTTTTATCTCTGGTCACCTTTTGACTCATTTTAAGTTGCTGTCTTCATGTGCAAGAAAACAGCAAGTACAAAGAGGAATTATAAGCCTCCACAATATCTGTAGGTGTTAAATTTAGGGATGAAGAAGAATTTTGGGAATGTGTGGTTTCGAAACCAGTCACAATTCAGAAAACTTAACTGTAAAAATTTCCAAGACTTACAAGTATTCAACAAGTTCTGCTCCCATCTGACATTTTCCTTTCTGCTCTTTGTTATATTTTAACCAATTTACCAATTTAGTGGTGGTATGAGTAAGGAAACTATCATTTAATTCAGGTTGGTCTGTGTTCACAACAGCTTGCTGAAAATAGAAGTCCATGTCAATTGACCCCTCCCTTGTATTTTAAGGGTACTGTCATAATGTTGTACTGGCATTATATTGTGTCTTTCTTAATAGCCGTCCCCCAAAAAAGTTTAGTGATGTAGAGCTGGGGCCAGGAAATGCATGGCATTGAAACATAGATAGATATACCCAATAATTCTGGGGAGACAAAAGGGACACAATAGATTGAAGCATGTCAGAATGGCCTGCAAACCTGCCTTTTCATCAAGCATTTCAAATTGACCATCATTCTTTGTGACTTAATATGTTTTCACTGCAGTTCATACATTGTTTAATAATTTGTCTACTTCACTTCATTTTTTGCAACCTCTGACTTCTTCATGTTTGTCGTTTTGATGCCAATATGCCTATAGTCTGCGTGAACCCTGCCACTTGGGGTCCTTTCATTAGCAATGCTAATCCACTTTCTTTTGCTTTAGCAGTGATATCTATTTCCATTTGTGCTCCTTAACTATTTATTTGTCTTGTTGACAAGACAAATAATTATGTTGCCCTTCATCAGATTGGCTTGTCAATCAAATATGTGATATGTTGACATTATTACACAAGCAATATGTAGTGAAATGCAGTTGTCTGTTGTTGTTCAGTCATTAAGTCGTGTCCGACTCTTCGTGACCCCATGAACCATATCGCACCAGGCCTTCCTGTCTTTCACTGCCTCCTGGAGTTTGCTCAATTTCATGCTCATTGCTTCAGTGATGCTATCTAACCATCTCATCCTCTGCTGTCCCCTTCTCCTTTTGCCTTTGATCTTTCCCAGCATCAGGGTCTTTGCCAAAGAGTCCTCTCTTCGCATTAGGTGACCAAAGTATCTGAGCTTGAGCTTCATTATCAATCCTTCCAATGAGCAGTCAAGGTTGATTTCCTTTAAGATTGACTGGTTTGACTTCCTAGCAGTCCAGGGGACTCTTAAGAGTCTTCTCTAGCACCACAGTTCAAAGGCATCAATTCTTCAGGGCTCAGCCTTCTTTATGGTCCAGCTCTCACAGCCATACATTACTACTGGGAAAATCATAGCTGATTATGCGGATCTTTGTCGGCAAGGTGATGTCTCTGCTTTTTAATATGATATCTAGGTTTGCCATAGCTTTCCTCCCAAGGAGCAAGTGTCTTTTAATTTCATGGCTGCAGTCTCCATCTGTGGTGATCTTGGAGCCCAAATAAATGAAGTCTATTACTGCTTCCATTTCTGCCCCTTCTATTTGCCAGGAATTGATGGGTCCAGATGCCATGATCTTAGTTTTTTTAATGTTGAGTTTCAAGCCAGCTTTTGCACTCTCCTCTTTCACCCTCATCAAGAGGCTCGTTAGTTCTTCTTCACTTTCTGCCATTAGGGTGGTATCATCTGCATATCTGAGATTGTTGATGTTGCTCCCTGCAATCTTAATTCTAGCTTGTGATTCTTCCAGCCTGGCATTTCTTATGATGTACTCTGCATATAAGTTAAATAAATAAATGAAGTTGTCTTTATTGTGCTGTATATACTAACATTCCATTCTGTTCTGATTTAAAACCCATCCACAGTTGCTGTTGTATAAATAATGCAATTTTTGTCTAACTTTTCTGAATACATGCTGACTTCTAGTCACTTTTCCAGCCAACTTTGAGGGATGACAATGGACTCCCTTCCATAATCAAGAATTGACTGAGATACTGATTTCTCATATTATTTGTCTTTCCATCTATGTGTAAGCTCTAGGCCATTGATAGATATCAGTTGTGTCTGTTGAGTACCATCACTCTTTATTCAAGATTGTTCCATAGCCAGGACAGCCACTCTTAACTTCTGGAACTCTGGGCAGGAGTCTAGCTTGCCTTTATGGCTGGAATGGTTCTACCTACAAAGTGATAATTGCCAAGTTGTGAGCAAAGGCAGTTGTGCATGACTGCAACTGATGCTCAGAATCACTATGGACTGGTGTTGCCATTGTACAAGACAATGTTATCAGACAGTGTTGCAAGAATTAAATCCAAACTCATTTTGGTCTGCAGAGATGAATATACACACGGATGACTTGGCTTGTGGCAACATATCTCCAAAAATCCAAAATTCTGACTGCCACACGGCTGTCTGGGGAGTTCCGGGAGTTGAAGTCCACACATCTTAAAGTTGTCAAGATTGAGAAACACTGACCTAGACATTCATTGGCCTGAGGAACATCTAAGATTAAATGAAATGTACATTAGAGTAAATGTACAATGCATGCAGTTTTAAAATTTTGACCACATTTTAATTTCCTCTTTAAATACTAGCAAGTATTTTTCCCCACTGATATGTTTCTATTTTAGCTTAAGCTTAATACTGAAAAATTAACATTTTGGGACGATGAGATGGGCCTTTATACTGAAATTTAACATCTGCTGAATACAGCTTGCTCTTAAAGATATGCAGGAACCAGTGCAAGTTACCAATATGTGATGCAGAAATTATTCCATGCTATTTCTTTGCTCCCTAGTTTCTTAACTACTTATATGCCGAAAATGGAGAACAGTTTGCTACATAGGTAACCATAGCAAGTAACAGTAATAATAATCAGTCTTTGGGCAATCCTCTTTTATAAATGGGGAGGGGCGGAGGGGGCAGAGAATACTGACTTTTCTTTATTCACAAAGAAACTATGTAGCACGTGGGGTATCTACTCAATACATCACATTTTATAGCTTTTTCTCAAAACAAACAAACAAAAAACCACAAATTATAATAAAAGCTTCTCCCTTAGATAAGGAATTCAAATGTTTAGCTGCTGTTTAGAGCAACTGCTAGCTGATAGCAAAACTATTATATATCTTAAAAGAACATTCTAAAGTAATACACATTTACATATTCAAAAGAACTTGCAGAATGTGAACATTTGCCAACCTGTCCCAATTTCCTGAAAATCTCCTATATTCACCTGCAATGTTAATTTTTTAAAATAAAATTTTATTTTAAATTTATTTTAAATAAAATAAAATAATTTGGAAATTTCAACCTAGCATAAAATTACATTTAGGATTTACCACATTGTTTACACAAAGATTTCTCTCTTTAGGAGGCATAAGCAATTGCTCTCTCCCAACAAATTCTCCTACCGAGGCTTAGGCAAGTAGACAAAGACTCCCTGACCTATGTATTTTTCTATTTATTAACACTGTTTCACAAATTAAGAGAACCTATTGAAAAATCCAAATTATACGTGGGTTTCTCAAGCCCCTTAATTTATGGTGACTTGCTATTTTTTTTACTTACAAAAACTCTTCACAGATTGTCTAATCAGCATATAGAATCTTAATAATAAAATGAGTGTATATATTCCTGTTCAGCTGAATCTGTGCTCCTCGGCTTGATGATATTACTATTTCAACCTAGATAGCACATATTACTGAGATATTTCCCTTCCTACACATGTCTCTAGCCCTCATGATGCTAAGTTGCAGTTCAGTCAGAAGCCATTGGATGGGAAATCCATACAACTGGACCCTTAGCTACAATCCTCACAAACTACATGACATCAAAGTTGAAGAACATTACAGGATTTGCATCTAGGTGAGTATGCACACACCCACCCGCACACACCCACCCACACCCACTTCCACACAGACACAGACACACACACGCATGCATACACAGATGTGTGTGGGTATGTATAATAGATCAATATAGCTTAGCAAATATTGCATTGTCCTAAATGTTCCCTAAATGGAAGGACAGGACAGTTTATTTGGTTAGTAAATGGAGGCCAAAATGAACAATGCATAATTCACAGTGAATAACAAAACCGAATCCTCATTCCCATATTTTATTCATTAGTCCAACATGTTTGATTAAATATAAATGATGCTCTGGCCAAGGAAAACTGCCAGCAGGTATATTGGAAAACATACTTGCATGTTTTCAATAAAGCAACTACAGTCATTTAAGAGATAAAAAATTATTATTAGTAGCTAGTGAAACAAGAATAGAATAAAGTGTCATTTAAATGTAATACAACTACAACATTTCCAAAGTCTTCACAAAGCCCCCTGGTATTATCAAGCTCAACCCGCCAATACCTATCCTGCAACTGAGCTTCAGGGTATCAGATATGCACACATTGGATGACTTCTGTAAGATGCCACTTTCTACTGCTATAAACAGCCAGTCTTTTAGCAGAGTTAAGAAATTGCTCCAGAAAGTAAATAAAACTACAAATGGCAGATTAGCTTGCTCTTAAAATCTGGCTTTGGTCCCAGAACTGGGGTTAATGTATTTTGGGGGGCCCTATTACGGCTTTTAATTGACTTTATGATCGTTTTAGCCCAGGCTGTCTGTGTAGTTTTATATTTTCTTTTTACTGATTTTTTTTTGGGGGGAGGAGTTGTATGCCTCCCAGAATCCATTGGAATTAGGTGGCTATAACAAAATTGAAAAATGAATGAATGAATGAATGAATTTTAAAGCTCAACTGCTAATGGGAGAGAATACAGCAATATAAACATACTATAAGGTATCCTTATATAGTTGCTTTGTCTTTTGACTAAAATCATTTTAGGCAGAAGATGAAGTCTTCATTTAAGAAATATGATATCACTAAAATTTACTACCAGCAGAAGTAAAAAAGAAAGAAATGTTCTTTCACTTTAATAACTATTAAAGAGCACTGTGTGGTAAATGTTCCCATTTGTAAACAATATTAAATTATTACTTAATGAAACGTTTAATCTCAAATGAAAAAGCATAATTGTTTTCCTCAAGGAACACATTTTTATTACAGATTATATCTCTAACACTAATAACACATTATTACAGTGAATTAGTGATTCATTCTGTAAAATATCTTTCTTTGAGGAGAAAGCAAATTGCCTTTTTCATTGATAAATCTTATTTATCAATGAAAAATTTACACATAAATAAAAAGAGTAAACAGCATCTGTTTTGTAACTAATTTTCTATATTATTTAATCTGTGCTTTCGATAGCTTTTCTGAAAGAAGTAAAACAGTGCTTTAATCCCATGTCTTTTTGAATGTCCATTTAATTCTTGGTAGTTGTTCCAGACGCTGTCAGCCTCATAAGTATACGCAGCCATTATATTAAAAACATTGCAGCTACAGAGAAGGCAGGAAAAAGGTCCATGGATAAAGTTGCTATTCCTCTTACGTCCATGCTTTGTATAGAAATGTCTCTAGAAAGAGGCCTTTTATCCTTATACTGTATAGTTTTCCAAATATCAGAGCCCAGATAACAGTTCAGGGATTTCTTGGAAACTCTACATATAAAGCTAGACTTCTGACTTCTCCCCTGTTCACATGTTGCTACATTCACTCTCTATACTGAATGAAAATTACCACTTCAGGATACAAATAGTACCTCTTCATAGGGTATATATATTCAAAGCTAATTTTTGTTCCCGATCATGTAGGTCTGCCCTATGAGCAGTGCTGCTAACGCTGCAGTGTTACAGCTTCTATAATACCAGACCTGACTGGCTATTCTTGACCTGAAATATAAAAAGACACAAAAGTTGCATTCATTCTTTCGTTTTAGGTACACTGTCCTGCCCCAAAGAGCTTATTTCCTTTCTCTTACACAAAAAGTAAAGAAACAAGCAAAAACTTTTACAGGGAGTATAAAAGAACAAATGATTTACAAAATCTTAGTGGAAATCTTTTTTTTTTTTTTTTCCTCTCTCTGTCTCTGTCTCTCTCTCTCATCAGATCCAAAATGTAAAAGATGAAAGACCAAAAAGATCTGCAGAACAAAGCTGGACATGCCACTGCTTTGTGCATCAAAGCTTTGTATTTAGAGTATGCAAACCTAACAAAATTGTCATTGGAGTTTAAGAAAGGGGGATTGTGTCAATCAAAACTGGAGTTTTAAGAAGCTGTCAATGTGCTCTGACTAAGCAATTACTATGATTCAAATACTGTATGACCTGAACAGTTTTTTAAAATTTATCACGTATGACCCTTTGACAGTTCTTTAAATTTACCATGCTTCATCCCCTTTTAATGGTCTAACTATACTGCACATTTTGATAAAGTCTACTTTAAAAAAAAATAGGAGTACTCTTACGTGTTTCGTTTCTCTTGCTTTCTAATGGGAGATAAAGCTGTGTTTTTCCCTATTCACATCCAAAAATCTAGTCAGTATAGATTGTCCTCAAAATTGAGAGGTGATCTGTGCTATTTTCAAAGGTGAGGACCCAGCCATGAAGTATCTTAGATATTTTTTCTTTTTTCTTTTTTTGCAGAGCATTAATTTAGCTCTTATTTTTGAAAAAAAAAAAAAAAAGTGAAACATCTTCCTTCAGTGATTTAAAGCCAAATTTTGATTATGTGAGCTAAGGAAGCTTAAATGGCTACATTCAGTTCAAGGGTTTTCAATAGCCATTCATGACATAAATATCCAGTATATACCTGCTTCATATATACTGGTTCAAAATCATTTAGGGTTGCATTATCTTCTCCTGGTTCTGGAAATTACTAGGAATGTATTGGCAATTGATGTATGTGTATAGCAGAAAGCACAAACATAAGCCACTGTGTTTTCTACCAGCTGCAGTTTTTGATACTCTTCACATATATTAGATGTTGCATGACCAAAATGTGTCATGATTGCTTGGCATTCCAGCTAAAACTGAATAAAAGATATCCTAGCCAAAGCTGCCATCTAGGGAATTCAGGAATAAGAACTAGGATCCAAACTAAGAGTATCTTCAAACTTCAAACTTGATTCATTACAAAAGGTTATTCTTTCACTCTGAGATGATCTACTGACCATGAATTCCTCTTTCTTATCTTGACTGAGCCTTAGGCTCTTAGCTCAAATTCAATTTCTACAGCTTGGTATTTGCTGAAAAGGAAAAATAGAGTTGGGTTATCATAACCAATGCTTGTTAGAGCAGGCATGTGATATAATCTCTATGTGATGTGATCTCAATGATGTTGTATTTTTCCTATCTTCCAATCCAATTGGCTGATGTTTGAGAGGGGCAGAAGAAAAATGAATATGTTCCTGTCAAAGTAAATGTTGAGAATCCCTAAGTATTACAATGAGAGGAGATGAATGGAGAGGAGATGAATGAAACATAGAAAGGTTGCTACTTAAAATGACCTGTTTCATTTGTAATTTGTTTTCCTGACACTCAACTGATTCTACAGTTCTTTTTGAATGAGGTTCCAACATGCATTCATAATTTAGGCAAATATTAAAATGACAACAACTGGATATTGTTGTAGTTACCGAGGCTTCCATAAAATTTCTTTCACAAGCAAACAATGTAAAAGAGGAAAATAATAGAGATAAGGATTGCTCTATAAGAAACTGTGTCATCCATAGACAATGGCATCCATTATAGAAAACACTGGTGGGATTCCCCATCAGATGATTTCTTCCTGAATTGTTTGACTCTACACAGTGTGATTGAAGAATAATAAATGTGTTATATTCAGAGTCTCACTCTAACTATGTAAAACTATTATAGTTGGTTCCAGACTATTAAAGATTCAGGAAACTGCTAGGCATATAGTCAATGGCAATCTCCTCCATCAGAAGAGACCCATCACCTCACCAGATCATAGGAAAGAAAATAACAATATTTATATATTAGTACATGGAGATATTGTAATTCTAAATTGATAGTGTTGCTGAAATTCCTGTAGTTTCATCTCATTCACATCTCAATAAATCTTGCTAAAGCGAACTCTCTAAGGGTTATGGTAGGAAAATAAAGTTTTAGGGAACTGCCATACAATCTGACAATAACATAAAAGAAATTCTCTGGAAACGAATGGAGATCCTTTGGACTTCAGAAGAAATTGGTATGTGTTGTTAAAATCTGTCTTCAACTAAGTTTACTTGAACTATGTACTTTTCTTCAACTCACAACTTTGCATAATGAAATGAGACATAGACGATCCAACAGACTTATCAGAGCAGTCGAGTTAAAAAAAAAGAAAAGAAATACCGATGCTGTCACAGAAATCAGGGTACCTTCTTTACTTGTCCCACTGATCTGCTGTGTGACACTTGTTCAGAACAGGCAGGACTTTGATCACATGGCCACGGCTGCCATTTTGACTTTTTGACACCCACCTGCAGACATCCTTGCTCCATCCCCATTGAATAAACAAACTATTGCTGACTTGGCAAGGGAAGCAATTTTGACAGAAAAGTGCTCACAGAGAAAGAAGGGGAAGAGAAATTGACAATTTTGTATTTATAGCACATATATTATTGACCTTTAAGGGAGCACTAAAAAAATCACTTGCAATAGTGATAGAAGAATCGGTCCCCGGAGAGCTGAAATCAACCATCTGCAAAGAATTGCTGGGGAAGAGAGCATCTGAACTCCAAGCCTGATACTCCTACACATTCAGGACTATGTTTGGTAGTTGGCTTACCTGTTGGCAGGTGACATGCAAAGGATGAAAAAAGATAGGAACCCTGAAAGTAGCCTACTTTAAATTACAGTATATGAGTCACCAGAACTATTGTCTTCATTGCTGAGTTGTGTCAAAATATAGGTTGTGTGGGGAACAGTTTTTCTATCAATATGGTGTTCTCCAGGAAGAACTTTGTAAACCTCCCACTATTTTCTCATTCATTTTGTTTTAAATATATCTAGAGTGCTGCACTGTTAGTGCTGGGTTTTATTTTATTTGTTAGAATCATACAAAAATAGTTCACAGCATTCATAAAATGTAATAATCCATTAATAACCTTATACTTTAAGTAAACAAAACACAAATCTTCTATCTGAACTGGGCATCTGATGATAGCTTTGCCTACCATTCTCAATCCCTTTGGTGATTTTATCTTATGTGACCTGGTACACACATTTTAAAAAAATAAATCATTTCAATGGTTCTGTACAGAGAACTGCTGTAATGTGAGAATTCTGCTGTAAATTGCTAATATAAATCCTGTTATACCTTTATGTATTGATTTGGAGAGCCACACTGCACCCACCCATACATAGATACACACTTTATCTTCTTTCTTTCATTTTCTCTTCAACTAAGGACTTGAAGACATTTGGGCACTGCAGAGCAAAATATTTCTTCTCTGTTATCATATCTAGCTTGCTTGCTTGCTTGCTTGCTTGCTTGCTTGCTTGCTTGCTTTCTCTTTCTTTCACAAGACATGAGCTGTATTGTAATGCTTTTAATTTTGACTGACTGATCAAGTGACCCTCTCAGCTTCATCCACTGTAAAGCAAAGAATCCTAGAAATACTATAATTTACAATAGCTTAACAAAAGTAATATGAAGGATAGCACTTAAGGACACTTCATAAAAAAGGTCACAAGTATGCAGATATCCCAGCTGCTATATAGGATAGCAGCTAAAAGAAGTGGTTGCAGTAATATTAATATGCTGCATAATTGTAAGATCCAATTCGAACAAGAAAAGAAGCACAACCCAAATCTGTATATGGCATTACAGCCATACAGAACTACATTCCATTGCAAGTTATAAGAGTTTTGTGTTGTAGAATAATGTTTCTCTTTCTATGTATTCAACCAAATCAATTTCAAGAAAAGAAAGAGATACACATTGTGG
Organism: Liasis olivaceus; assembly: GCA_030867105.1. NCBI lineage: Eukaryota > Metazoa > Chordata > Lepidosauria > Squamata > Pythonidae > Liasis > Liasis olivaceus. The sequence continues at coordinate 55,358,610 of CM061351.1, read as the reverse complement.
AAAAGAGAATATATACTTCTGCTGGATATTATGGAGAATATGCCCAAATGGCTAAATATTAACAAAGGGATTATTTTAGTTTGCTACTCAATGTGGACACTTGTTCCAAATAATTGTAGAGCAGGTATCTGGAATTTGCTTGGTCACTATGAATGGACTACAGTTGGGTGGTATGAAGAAATTGTTGGATGAGCATGTCATCCTACAACATTATTGAGAAGTAATGAACATTGCTCGGGCAACATGCAAAACAAGTTGTTGATGCTTCTAAAATTTATTTGTACACATTTTTTCCTTACAGCTCAGTGCTAGTGCTCTGCCATTAATATATATACACAGACATTCTTTTCTTCATGTCTCATTTGAAATTTATTGTACATGGCCTTAAATTGATATGAGAGGTAAAAAGGTAAATACAGAGATTTCCTTTACAGAAGATATATGGCTTCTTGCTGCCTCTTCTCTCTGTATTGTTGAACATTTTATATTTTATTATAGGTTTAAAATGTAAGATTATAATGTTTGAAAGGCAAGGACAAAACCAGAATATAATAATAAACAATGAAAACATTTTGATTTTTAATTATTTTAAATCAGGATCGTAGAGAGCTTTTTAGATCTAGGGTTACTTTTGGTCTTTGATCAGAATGCCATGGGCCCCCCTTGAGATTAAGGAGGAAAAAACCTGTTAAATGTGTTTTCTTTACAGCTCCTCTGGAGGAGACAAAAAGAGATGGGAGAGGAAATAGCAGAAAGTAACACTTCCACAAATTTGTGTATGGAATTTTCCTGAGGGCATCTTGGTAATGGCCTGCCCCACCATGGGCTCTTCAGAAACTCCAATTTATGTACTTAAATTGGGAAGAAGGGATTCAAAATGTAAACCTCCCTACTTTAAAAAGGGAAAAAAGGGGGGGGGGGGAACACTACAGTCATTTTCTTTGAACTAGAATGGACATCTTGTTAAAAATCTGTTGCAAAGAACAAAACATTATAGTCACTAGTTTGAGGTTTGTTTGTATTTATTCTCTCGATGAAAAAGTACGTTGGAAAAATGTATTTGTAGGATTCACTGTCCTTTGAAAACACCAAGTAAAATTTCACCTATTCAGCTAGCAAAACTTGAAAGGGTATAATTATGTGACAAAAAAACTGACTTCAAACAACTGAAGAAACTTCAGAGAACAAATGGATAAGGATGAAAGGAAGTAGCTAGTCAAGTGTGAACAAGGATGAGTATTAAGGCTGATTAGGGTTGAGATTCCCTTTTTCCAAGCAATTTTATATAAAGAATGAGAGCACCCTGAGGTTGTGGGATTTCCTTAATGACTAATGTGGTGAAGGTGAAGGGGGATTGTCAGTTTAAATTTGCATGGGTAATCAGGAGCATAGGTTTAAGTGTATATGAAAGTGAAGCACTGAGCATCATGCACATTAGGAAAAAATAAGGAAAAAAAATCTTTTTTATGGTTATTGCTTTCTCATCCAATTAGTGATTAATTGATTGACTAAAGAAACTTACTGTATATAATCTCGCACCTATCATAAGGAATTCTGGGTGGCAAACAAGAATTAAAACCACAATACAGTATAATTAAACAAAAACCATTTAAAACAACTTTGAGTGCCAAATAAATTTGCATCCATCAACCACACCAGGCTGGATCCATCAACACCCCAGCCCCAGTGCCTAGGGGAAAAGCCAGGTCTTCACTGCTTTCCTGAATGCCAATAGCATCAGGGCCATCTAGATCTCTGGGAAAAGGCTGTTCCATATGGTAGGCACCATGACAGAGAAGGCACACATCCATGGCCCCACCGGGCAACACTGTTTCACCAAGGAAGCATGCTCACCCTGCCTGATCTAGTGGGATGAGCAGAAATAAGAGACAAGTATCCTGATGTAGAAAAAAAGGAAAATGATCTTGATGGAAATATGAGGAACCATTAGCAAGGTAAAAGGAGCTGAAATATTTTTAAAGTCCACAACAATGAAATAACATTTGGAAGTGGCTCAGGCAGATACCTCCCTAATTCACTGAAGTATAAGAAGGAAAAGGAGGTATAGCACAATCAGACTTGCAAGATTCTGTTACCAATCTCAGTAAAAGTAGCTTTAGCTTTCCTGCAGAGTTAATTTCCTGGTCTGGTTTACCTGGTGGGACTGACACCTGGTCCCATGCCCCTGACCCCAATTTTCTTCTCTTAAAGAGAATTTTCCTCCCTTTTCCCTGAGAAATACATGAGATTGTAACACTTCTATTATTGATTTAGCTGTGAGGAACTCCTGAGTACATGCAAGGGACCCTCATGTGCTCTGCTGAAGGCTCTGTAGCATCTTCTGGCAAACACTTTTAGGCCACGCATGCAGGATTTGTGTATGGACGTTTGAAGGATACATCAGAGGAAACCGTGATGGGTGGGAAGGTCAATATATATGGCCCATCTAGGGACAGGCAAATATATACCGGAGTGGGACTTTGGATATAAAAAGGGGCAGCCTGATTGTGCAGTGAACTCATGCAGGGAAGTGAACGTTTAATTATGATTGCAAGAGCTAAAATGTATACAGAAAATATGAGTTGCTGTTATATGAATATGCATGAAAGTAAGATTCCATAGAATGGTGAAGATTACACATGACACTTCAATGAGTGGTGATAAAGGGAAGAACCAGAAATGAGTTTTAGAGAAAATTGTGCAAAATCCTGGATGAATGAGATCTGGGGCAAAACAATTATTCTGTTAGGTGACATTAATCGATATGTGGTACTAATATGAGAGAATACAGAAAAAAATGGGCTACTTGGAGAACCAAGAATGAATCAGTGTGGTGATTAATAGGTAAATATTTGCTTAGTAACATATCTGTTTATTTCAAATGGTTTTAAGTCTAAGTCTATTCATGCTGGCATACGGCAAAGGGTTAGGGTTAGAACATAAATCTAAAAGAATGATTGATTTGATTCTTTATGGTGAAAGATTGAGAAACTTAATGAAGGCTACAAGGGCGATGAGAGGTTCTAAATGTGGGACAGACAATTTTTTGGTAGAGTCAAGAGTGAATCTTGGGAGGAAATGGATATGGAAGAATAAGAAATGAAGAAAACTACAATGAAAGTGGAACAAGTTCAGGAATAGAAAACATGAGTCTTGTATGAAAAAGCATTACAAGACTGATTACTCTCCCAACAGAATGAATGGAAAGTGGATATAAAGAGGATGTAGAAACTGCTTGGCACACAGTGAAAAGAGTTATATTACTGAGTATCACAGAATTGTGTAGAATTACTCTAATGGGAAGTATGAAAAAGCAGGCATGATAAAGTGGCTATAGATGAGAAAATCACATATAAGAAGAATGTGTGCTGATAAAATTAAGGTGAGAGAAAGATATTGTATAGGGTGCATTGAGGAAAAGACACTACAAAGAATGTAATCCAAGAAAACAAAGAACAGCTAAGATTTAAAAAGGCATATGCAGAACAGAACACAGCAGAACAGTTTTGATCTGAATCACAAATTTGAAGTGGATGAAGAGGGCTAAACAAGGAGCCTGAAATTAAAAATAAAGGTGATGAAATGGTGTTTTAAATGTTAAACTGATATGAGGAAATCTTGGAAGGAGTATCTTGGAAATTTTTTATGGGAACTACAGTGATATGTTGAAGAGTGAAATGAAATGAGTACAAAAAACATTAGTTCCCAGGGGGAAATCATCATCATAAAAAAAAAAGACATAATGTTATATGAATGCTATAAATGTTTACAGTATAGAGAAACATTAAAATATGGATGTGGCTTGCTTATGGAGTAGTTTTACAATTTGTTTAACGTGTATGTGAAGGCTACCTTTCCTTTATGCCAGCCAGAATTTACAAACCAGTGTTTTGCTCTTCAGCAGTTATTGAGAAGTAAATGAATGTGAGAATGAATGTTTATTGTACATTTGTTGATTTATAGAAAGCATATGATCAAGTGAACAGGCTTGAAGAATGGAATGTTTCATGTGAAGGTAAAGGTCACATTTTGCTGCTGAATGCAGTAACAGTGGTGTATGATGGAAAAGAACTATATGAGTTGTATATTCCTGAGAATGGAAACTTAAAGAATGGCTCAACATTGAGAAAGGAATAAATCAAGGATCTGCAATGTGCCCTTGGAAGTTTAATATATTTATGCATACATAATGCTTGTGGTGATGACAGACATTTGTTAGTGGTGGTTTGTGGTGCAGATGATGTCATGTTGGCTGAGAACCCAAATCACTTGCAGGGAATGTTGATCCTATGATGAAATAAGGAGTGTGGGTCTGAAAATTAATGTACCAAAGACCAACTCCTTGTGATAACAAGGAAATGAAGGAATGATTGCATGGTATACGTCTATTGCAAAACTAGAGTAAGTAACAAAAGTCTATGTATCTTGACAGCAGTGTTTGCTGAAGGTGGGAAACTTGAGAAATTTTAAGACATGAAAATACCATTAGAAAAATTGCAGATGGTATGTTGTTTGTTGCAAGAAATGAATGCTGAAAGTGAAAATGGTTGTTTATACTTTGTTATATGCAAGAAACAGTTGAGAATGGTGGGTAAAACTTAAAAGGAAGTTGAATGCAACAGGAATTGGGTATTTAAGAATTATGGATGTAAAACAAACAGAAATAGGGTCAAGAATTAGTGCGAACTGAATGAATGTGGATTGAATACAAAATTGAGTGATTTGTACAAAAAAAGTACATTGAGGAGTTTTGGACATACTGTATAGAGAGAATGAATGAAGACTGAATCACAAAACAACTATATGAATGAAGAATGAAGGGTCAAAAGAAAGAGGGAAATTGAGAAAGTAATGGTTGGAGGGAGGTGATGAATTCCTAAAACAAAAAAGGGGCAAGCATTTGAAAGGACAAAAAGCAATATACCAAGTACTCTATGGACTTTATAGAATCAAGGATGGTTTGCAAAGACAGAGAGATAAGTAGAGGGATAGTGAATAGTGCAGGTGTAAACTAATTAAGTTATATTTCATTTTCTTTTCTCATCTCATGCTTTTGATTTCTTTGGCTTGCTATTTCTCATTCCTTTGCTGAATTTTGCATAATATTGTTTATCAGGAATGGGCCTGGTGTAATGCATATGTACAGTACGTTTTAGCAAGTTTTCTTACTGATTTTAAGAGGACATGAATGCAGTTAAGTTAATTGAGGTTCCAGTTCTTTTTGTTTGACAAAATATCAAAACGACACATTTTACAGGGATGCTTCAGAAGAAACAGAGTTTCTAGAGAGGTATTATAAGTTTTATAGTATATTTGTACATATCATATAATGTTCCAATGAAGATAGCAAACCAGTCTTTAGATGAAGATTTAGATGACTTCTTGATATGAATCAAACCTATAAAATTATTGTAAAATAATAAAATGCATTTTTTTAAAAAATCCAAGTAAATGAAAAGCGCAAACATGAAGTAGTGTACCAATATAATAGCTAAATGGTTAAGTCTCACACCTCTGGCAACAATAAATCAGACAAGATGTAATTAAACCTTCAAGCGTTGAGTACATTTTGAAGAAGAATCATAAAACAAAAATTGAGTGGCATTTTTAAAGCTTTTGCTCCCAGTCTATTGGAGAGAATTTAAATTGCAACAGCACTGTCAAAGCTTAATTAAAAATATTCAGTAATTATAAACTTGATTTCCTGGGGTCAATTGAAAGATGTACTGTATCCATCTTTGGGGAGGAAAAATCATGCTTGTTCAAATTTCCTTAATGAAAACTGAAAGCACAGCATTTTAAAAACAATTCTAGCAGAAATAGAAATACATTCTGATTCTACTAAATATGAGCATCTGAGCCAAGTTCAGTGCTTTAATTCAAAGAACAAAAAACTCACTTGAAAAAGAAAAGTTCAAGAAGCATGCATTTTGAAATAAAAGGGACGAAAGCCAGGCCAAGACCACTGAACGACACATCTGAATCTAGGGGCAGAATGAAGCAGTCTACCCCAGAGTCTCTATTGTTCAGTGCTGAAACTGGGATTTGACAAACAGCAATAGGCAAAAGCTACTTCTTTAGGACCCAGCAAAAGCACAAGGCTAGACTACTCTTTAGAAAGGACTGAGGAACTAAATATTTATAGATACCTCAACAAGAAAATCCAATACCCTGACTTTTTTATTTCTTTAAAAAGTTAACTGGAATTTGGCAAGGCCCTAGATTTTCCATATATCTCCAAATATCATTAGCCAACTCTCAGTTGTTCAAAATGTTCAGTGTTTCAATACACTTGTTTAAAGAGAATGCATACTTTTCTGTATATATAACAGAAAATGAATACTACGTACTTTCTCCCTCTCTCTCTCTTTTTCTCACAAACACATACACCCACATGTATATAGTACATGTCATATAAATCATTTAATTTAAACTTAAAAAGGGGAATTATACATTTTAGCTACTATAGTCAACCATTTGAGCTCCTATAAATATAAGATTTAAAATCCCAAAAGTTGGCAAATATATGCTTACATACTCATCTCCTTGAAATTATAGCATTCACTCTTGCTACCTCTCCCTTTGGACAGAAGAACCATATTCTTCCAATTATCAAGCACAGATGCAATTTGGCCTTCAAGCTGAAAAAAGATCTCTATACCACATTTGTCCTAGGGGACAAATAACATCATGTGCATCATGACATAATTGTGCAAATGATGCACATGATGTCATTTGTGCAATGACAACATGAGGCATATGATATCATTGTGGCTTCAACCAGACATCTATACTTTTTACTGTACTGGGCTGGTATCCAATCAGAAAAAAAATGGACATTTTTATGGTTTTCCAATCAGTAAATTTATTTTTAAAACCCTAGAAAAAAATTACTGCTCATTTATGCTGATTCTCACAAAACCAATAATGAGGAACTAAAACATAAATATCATGATCCTTCATTAACAAGAGTTCTGCTGAATCACCATGGGTTTTGGCCTTATATTTGTAGTAGTCATTAGTAAGGTCTCAAAAGGGCAAGCATAGCTTAATGCACCATTAGCATGAGAAGTGTTGTGCATGACATAGTATCTGAAGTATAGTCTTTAATTTATACAACAGTGCAATGACCTTGTTCATCCCATTACCTGCTGTATAAAAAGTCACAAGGTTATATAATACTAACATTTGTTTGCATTAAGAATCTTGTCATTGAACAATACATCCAAATGACTCTAAAATTTTCCTGAACACATCCACAACACTTTATATAGTGTAATTGTTTGTCTTTCTGCTTCCATCACATTCAAATCTGAGGCAAAACGATTTACAGTGGTACCTCGAGTTACGAACTTAATCCGTTCCGTGACTCTGATCGCAACTCGAGTTGGTCGCAACTCGAGGTAAATTTTCCCATAAGATTCAATGTAAATACGGTTAATCCGTTCCGCCCTCCGAATTTGGTCGCACCACGAGGCAAATTTCCCCATAAGGTTCAATGTAAATACGGCTAATCCGCCCTCCGAATTTGGTCGGGCTGCGAGGCAAATTTCCCCATAAGGTTCAATGTAAATACATATGGCTCTGCATTTTCTTTGAAGCCATGCTGACAAGCACACCAAAAACCTTCCAAACGCCACAAAACACACCACAAGCCTCACCGAACGTCTCCTTGCTACCGCGATCTCGCCCACAGGAAGCCGCGACCGCATGGCAGCAGGGCAAATGGCTGCGGATCCGGTTCGTAGCTCGAGGCGGAGTTCGCATGTCGAGGTAAAGTTTTGGGGCCGGAGCTGGTCGTATCTCGAAAAATTCGTAAGGAGGGGCGTTCGTAACCCAAGGTGCCACTGTACATTGTTTCTTATTCATGAGAGTAAACTATTTTTTTCAGTTACATTCAGCATGCCTTTGTTATTCCTCCTTGATGTCATTTTTGTTTTCTTTCTTGGTCCACATATCCATTTCACTAGATTGCTTGTGATAAGCTGTGCAATTTTTATTGGGCACATTACAGGCCCGCATTGCCAGGCCCATTATGATAGTATGGATAATTACAAAAAAATCCAAAGAAGCCATCATGGCTAATTGGTTTGGAAGCACTCTGAACAGACTTAGACCAAAGACAAGAAAGGTAACTAAGAAAATAAAATGGGAGTCTCCCCCTCAAAAAAGAAACAAACAAACAGTAGAGCAATATGCAAAGAAACAAAAACACTAGTTTAAAATTTCAGCCTTTTAAATCTGGAAACTGATTATTTCTATGGCACATCAGTCCTTAATTTGTTCAGAATTAGACTGCAATGCTCTTACTTGTTTGACTCATTCCATTAATGATTTCGGGGGACGCGGTGGTGCAGCGGCTTAATGACGCTGAAAGTTGCCAGCCAGAAATGGCTGACGCTTCGGCAGTTCGAGTCCAGCCTTTGCGTTAACAGGGTGAGCTCCTGTTTCCCCCCCTCCAGCTCCTGTCAACCCAACAGGTCAAAAACTCACGTGAGTAGATAAATGGGTACTCTCACTCCGGTGGGAGGAAAAATGCTGGCAGCGCCTTGCACAGAGAGATGGGACCAGTTGCTGGTAAGCGCGAAACCGCACTCGCCCGAAAAGGGCGCAAAGCAACGGAAACCCCGCCTCCTGCGCTCGCCAGCTGGGCTCTGCTCTAGGAAGGAGGCTCTGGCAAGCCACTTCCGAAAAACAATTGCCTTGAAAACTGCAAGGATTTGTCCAGGCAGTCACTGCAGGGTCAGTAATGACTGAGCACAGACAAAAAAAAAAAATAATAATAATGATTTCATTAATGTTAGGATTTCTTTTCAAAAAATTATTAATGTCAAGGGTTTTGACTGCTAGCTAATTATCTGCTCAGAACAATACTATTACTAATTGATAGGGCTCTGCACACTTTGAAAATGTTTTGTAAAAAAAATGTTGCAGATCTCACACAAGCACTTGACCTCCTAGCTGTTCATTAAAGCAGCCCAACTTTTTTCAGGCTTTGGCAAAAGCCAGGAAAAAACACTTGTAGCTGCTTTAAAAGCCATGTTAATTTTAATGAGTTGAATTCTGAAACTCTTTCAGGCTGACAGCGAAGAAGGAGGTCCTGTACTTGTACATGATCCCACATGATTCCTTCTGACTCATTTATGAAGTGTGCAGAGACCTTATAATTTAATTAATGAAATCTGTTTAAATGCTTTGATTATTTTTTCCTGATAAATGTGTATATTTTGTTGCCTTAAGTCTCACTGCTTTCCAAAACATCTTTACAATGATAACTCTAGAAGCTGGCAGTCTCAGAACTGTCCAGCTTTCAAGTTTCTTCCAGGTGGTAATTCACTCAGATTTGGCAGCAAGCTCTGAAAAATATCAATAATAATAATAACAACAACAACAACAACAACCTGAATCAGAAATCTAAGTTTCTTAGTTTATTCATCAACTTCTCTGAAATTTGTGGCTAGTTTTAATCAACAGTTTACCATCTGGAACCACCTTGATTTGCAAAGATGCTCCTCATCTCAAAAATACTACAAAGCATTCTATATTATAGATTATCTTAGTAAGATTTATGAGAGCATTGTAAGGTAAGCTAGTATTCTTGGGGCAGAAATTTAAATTAAAATGGTGGTATGCATGAAAAGAACATAATTCATCTTTTGCCTCATGCAGTCCACATAGTTGTTAGCTTTCTTAGGAGAAAAGTTTCAATTACCATCATACAATTAGAGATAAATTGGATTTCCAGAGGAAGAAATGGCAGACTGAAGACAGCTCCACGAAAAGCAGAGCTGATGACTGCAACAGAATGAGGGGCTGGCAAGTAGACCAGCTCTTCAATAATTCCTCTCTGGACAAGGAGAGGACTTGAGATCACCCACATGTGCTCCAGACAGCTGTTCCTCACAAGGAGACCACAAGATAGATCAGATCTAGACTTAATTATGTTGAATGCAGGTTCACTATAATTAATGGGATAAATCAGTCAGAATTAACCCTCATACCCACTGATTTTAATATACCTTCATTAAACACATCTAAGTCCTATTATTATTAATAATTTTGAATCGGCACTAAATAATATGCCCAAAAATCATTGCTTTTTCTTAAAACTAAATTTTTCTTATTATTATTACTATTATTGGTATTCCATGCTAGTCTACTCCAAAACAGCTTATTAATCCTTACTACTAATGCTAGAAATATTGCCTTTTTTGCTCCGCCCAACTTCCTGTCTGATTATTTATTTTAACATTTTCATTGGCTGTTTTTCTACAGCTGTTGCTTCCTAAGGGATTAGGAAAATGATAGGGTGCCTTGGGTCATGCTTGTATGAGAATGAACATCCCCTCAAGTTGCTGTCAGTTCTGCACTTACTCACTTTTGTATGTATTGTCCCTACTTCCAGCCACAACTCTCACACTTTCTAATCAATGTTGATCATTCACTTCTCCTAGTCTACTTTGTGCTTTCTTGTTTTCAACATGAGACTTGCATTATTTTTTCCTGCATTGCTTCAATGTGCAGTTGTTCCTGCTGTTATATTTCCATCAAATTCAGTAATTCCTAATCTCAAGATCCCAGAAGTTTTTGAACTATAACTCCCAAGTTCAGACATTCATAATGAGCATAGCTATATGGGAGTTGTAGGTCAAAATTATGAAAGTATTCATGATTAGGGATCACCGATTAGCTGCAGTGTATCTACTTATGGGCATCCAGTGTCTTGATCAAAATCCTGCCCCTTTCATATGTATGTTTGTCATTGCTGCATGTACAAAGCGAGGGGGAAGGGTGACCAAGACATCAAAAGCCCAGAGTCACTTTTTGTGAGATGGGTGGTATCTAAATTTGAAATATAAATAAAATAAATAAATAAATATTTGTCATCCTCCAGAGGTCACTGTATCTACTTTATACATGTAAATTGGTTTAATTTACAATTCCCTCTATTCCCCCCAAAACCCCAAACTACAATTCCCTCTATTCCCCCCAAAACACATAACTATTTCCTAGCATTCACCAGATTACACTATTCAGATTCTTCTGAAAAGAACAATAACTTGACATCTATTATATATGTATACTGCCACATTCTGAACAGGGTATTTCTCCTCTTTTAATATGGTCCATTTTCATTAACCATAGTTTCAATTTCACCTTTCAAAATGGGAGGGGATCGATATTGTTTTGAAACAATTGGCCATGGTAATGCAGCATGCATGAGCAACTCTCTTTTGAAGAAGGCATTTTAATCTGGATTCTTGGCAGACTAAACATTTTAGACTCCAGACTCCTGTCTGGGAAACATCCCAAGTTATTAGAATGCATCAGCCTTGTTCATATTGAAGGTAATATGAAGAGTCTTTCCTTCTGTAGCATGCAGTTTTTATTCTGAAGAAACTAGCTTGTAATAATGAACCAAACAGTATAGTTTATAGAACACAGACAACGTAGACTGAATGAAGAATGCGCCAAAGTGGCAAAATTAGAATTGTAGGCAAAAGTCCCCTTTGGGTTGAAAAATAGCTGCTGCTGAGAATGTAATTATATTCACAGGAAAGAAAAGTTTTTTTTCTTTTCTTTTTTTCTTTTTAACTCATACAACAGCATACACAAGTCAGGTTGAGTTTGCCACTTCTATGGGATAAGCATGATAAATTATGTGTTTGCAGAGACTCAAGACTACTAACAAGAAAGGCCTTTCTTCCTTGCTTTTCCATCAAATATACAGCAACAAATCACCAGACTGAATGCCAGTGGATAAATTAATCCTTTTCAGACAATGTCTGAGGTCACCCTCATATACTGAGAAGCTGGCAGAATGCAGTATAACATCATACAAATTAATTATGGCAACATGACACCCACTCTGAAATCCTGAGGTAAAAGCTACCTCTTAAAAAAAGTGGGAGTAGGTTTTTTTTAAAAAAAAAAAGAAGAAGCAATGACTAGATTAAAGAGGTTTATTTGTTATTGCTGAACCCTGCTGTTGAAGTCTTCAAGTAACTGAAGTCATTTCTGAAACACTGGCACGCTCATGAACTAAAATGTTCATGGTGAAGCAGGGCCATTACAACAGATGAGCTAGATTGCTTCAGGTGGCAGATTCTACCATATCACTACAGCACGGCAAATTGTCACTTATTTAGTTTAATGGTATATTTTTAAACCGAGGGGAAATACCATCTGGATTGTTTGCCTTAGGCTATCTGTGAAAAAGGACGTAATTATAGAGAGGCAAATGATATAAAAAAGAAACCTGATTGGTATAGTTAGATAGTCTCAAGGGGAAAGGGTAACAAATAGCAGAAAGCTGGAGAGTAGGCCAAGGCTAGGTCCTTGGCTGCAAATGAGGTTTCATGTTTCATCATTATCTATCAAGTGTGGAGGAAATAATGAGTGTATGGACTTCTTGATTTCAGACATGGAAACGTACCATAAGCAATATCCCTTCTTATCTAGAAGATACAGCGTGTAAGCAGGAAGCATTCCTTCCCACTCTTTACTGCAATCTGATTTGGCCCAATAAAGATGTAACATTTCCAGTTTGGAGCACAAGGATGAGAAGAGCTCTTGGTACTAGAAGCAGTGGATTCAGATCAGTCTAACAATACCCACAGCTGAACATCCAGAACTTTTTCCACAGTAACCAACTGGCTGTTTTGTTATTAAAGGAAAATAGTTGTCCAGCTAAAGGCTAAATTGGGTGGATTATTATGTTCCATCAATAACATGAAGAGAAGAGTCAGTGGACAGTATGAAGTACATAGATGAACACTGCTTGTTAATATACTGCAAGCAAAGCCTACTATTATGCATCTCCCATTTTGAAGCACTTCCATTAATAGTATGAAAATGTCAAGCAGCTATCTGCCAGGTGTGAGCTATTACATCTGTGTGATTTGGTGCACTTAGGTGCATCCATTTGATGCAAGGTGAAATGTAATGAATGTTGATTATAACGTGCTTTAGTAGAGAAAAGGGAGATTTATTTTTAGGTCGTCATGTCTCTTAAAGCATGAAGCATCACATGCTACAAGCCAGTTTGATAGGATTGGCCTTGATAGGATTTTATGTACATAAGTTTGGAAGAGGCAGTCATTTGGCCTAGAGATGTTGAGAATTCTGGTAGGATATTTTTCATTGCCTATTTATGAGAAAATCCCATTGCCTGTTTGACATCTGCCTGATTATCTAAAGCAAATGCCAACTTACCTCATTTAAAACTTGAACTATCAGTTTACCAAGCAGATCACCTCGTATTTTAGGGGAGGGCAGTCCACATCTTACAGGCTGTATATACCAAGCAGCTACAGAAGCATCATATTATTCAGGAAGAATCCCTTCAGCTTGAAGAACTGTTGTGTTCTTCTTTCACCTGGAGCAAGATCTCACTACAGCAGGACCCTGAGATCTTGTCCCCCTCAATCCTTCCATAATGCTTATGCAAGTGAGTAAAATCATCAAATGTTGCCTTTGTTAATGGTATTTTGGATGGAGCTAAAATTCTAGCAACATGAAGATGATCTAAAATACAATAAAGGCAGGTAAAGAAAGGGAGCTTGCTAGTTCTTACAGATCTATTATGCTTATTAGCCAAGATGCAACAACAATAGGATTATGTATAAGCTTGCAAAAATCAGATATGTTGTGCCTCCATTACCTGAAAAAGATAAGAAACAATTAAGTTTTCATTACACATTTAGGAATGGAATTAAGAAAAAAGATAAATAAATTCTAATTAAAATGATGCATCTTCAGTGAGTAGTAAAATAAGAAAAGATCTGATAAAAATGGGCTAAATTACAATTGCCTTAATTAGGGAGAGTAGAAGTTATTAAAAGTATTTTACCTAGATTGGCATCTCTGTTTCAGGTGCTCTTAAGTTAATATATTGGAATATAAGTTTAAGAATTGCTGAAGTTGCTGAACCAGTTTATTGATAGCAGCAAAGTAGCTGAGAAAGAACACAGTTTAAAAATCAGCCAAGAAAGGAAGCTTAGGAGTATTCAACTTGAAATGTATTTTTAGATGTTTCAAATTAAACAAATGCTTGGCTTAATATGGGATGATCCCAGCAGAGTAACTATGGAACTGGCAAAAAAGAAAAAACAATAGAAGGTAACAGTGGTTTAAGGACATAAAAGTATCAAGGATGCTGGAGAAAACTGAGAATATGCTGCTCAGGCTAAGACTTCAAAAGAAACAATAGACTCCTGAAATGTGTTTTTCTTGCTCTCAGTTGGGTACATCACAACAGCACAATCAGACTTGCAAGATTCTGTTATTATAACCAATCTCAATAAAAGTAGTTTTAGCCTTCCTGTGGAGTTGAGTTCCTGGTCTGGTCTACCTGGTGGGGCTGACACTTTGAGACTCCACTGGGTCATATAATTTCTGAACAGACATTGGTGTCTCTGGAGGAGGAAGGTACAGGCCAAATGGCAAGCAGGTGTCTCATCCATCACCGTGCTCATTTTGTCCCTCTTTGTGGACACCAATGTGACTAGCAGAATACAACCACAGAGCTACTATCAAATCCCACTTGCAAATTAAATGATATTCTTACCATTGAAGCAAGCTGTGGATCATTTCTTATAAGAAAACTTTTACTCCAATGTAGATTTTTGTAAAAACAATGGAAGCTAATATTATCTTTACAGACTTGCATTTTAAACAGCTGCATATCAATTAAATATTCCTTAAAATGAGGATTACTATTTTTGTAGTAGCTTGCTGAGTAATTCACTCCTATAATGGCTTGTATTCTGTTTTATTGATTCATTCATTCATTCACTCATTCCAAATTGTTTGCTTTGCTGTTCTTTTTAGATTACCACATATATTGTGTTATAGGTTAATTCCTTTTCATTGTTCCAAATTGTGCAGTTTTTTTCCTCAAAATTGTCAAGTACAAATGGATTACACTATTTTGGATTACCTTCCTTAAAATATTCGTAACTAAATACAATATTAATTTCTTCTAAGTAAATATAGCTAGAATTGTGCTTTGACAATGTCTATGGCTATGTGCTAAAGGTACTTTAAATAATATTAATTAGCATTTTCTCAGAACAAACACAATTGAAATGTTCACATTTTATATTTCTTTTTGTTAAAATTTCTGATTAATTTTGACTGTCAGACTTGCTTCTTAAGTTCCTTAAAAAAAAAAAAAAACAGAAAAATATGAACTGATGTATCATTTGTCTTTAACCAATGAACTGCTTAATTAATTTAAAAAACCCTTCACATTATCAAAATCACAAGGTAAGCAATTCATTGTTAGAAGGAAAGGCCATTTTAAAATGTGTTTAATTCCATGTTATAACAGTACACCAGAAATAGAAGAACTGCCAAAAATAATGAACACTTAACAGTATCATTAATTAAAATGAAACCCATTCACATTAGCTGAAAAGAACCTCTTCAAAATGCAGTGGACTGTCTGAGACTAAACATGCCTAGACTGCAAAGTTTTTACTTCTATCTTTTAACACACTGAGAAATATAAATGGTCCCCTCTCATGGTATCTGAGAGTGGCATAATTTGTACCCAATAAGACATGCGCACAGCCTTTATCGACAGGTGACCTTAAAAAATAAAATACTGTATAAATTTTCCTGCAGTGCTTTGGTTTGATATAATATAATTTAATCTCTGTCTGGCTAGAGAGCACACCTAGCTGACCTTTGTTGACCGAAAAAGCTAAACAGGGTCAGCTCTGATCAGAACTTGAATGGGAGGCATTCTCTGGGGACCTTCTGGGAAGTTGAGGGATAAAGGCTACTGGACTAGGAAGATGACAGAGAGCTAAGGCAGACACACAAGACAGATGTCCCAGAAGCAGGAAATGACAACCCGCCTTCATATCATTTCAAGAAAAGTGCATGGAATATGTCAATGTTAAGTGACCAGAAATCAAGCTCAAAGATGACATTAGTCTAATATTTCCCTTAAAAGCCAAAGTAAATGTTTCAGAAGTGGCTTGCAATTCTAGTCAATTGCACACCACAACTGAAGTACAGTGAAACCTTGTTCTAACAGACTTTAGTTCAGCAGACTTTGCATGCTGCTGATCAAATATCTCCTGTGGTTTATGTCATTTGCCTAATGAAATCATCCCTGCAGTGCCTTACTTTCTGATTCAATGCTATTCTGTAACTCCTATGGGCATATGTGGTAGAATAAGTCTCAAATGGGAGAAATCGCCTTTCAGAGTGAACTTCTAAAACAAGATGCAACGTTACAACAGCAGAAAATCTTTGAGGAGAATGGTAAGCTGGAGTTTCTTGTGCTTCTGGAAGGCAAAGTTTCCAGCTTCTGAGGGACCTGTCTGATGTCTAGTAGAAGATGGGAGATATTCTTCTTTGAACCTAGGCTGTAGCTGAGGGCAATTTTTCAGTATCCAGAAATCACCAATTTTGCTGGTTTGAGAATTAATAACTACAGTCTGTCACACCAATAAAAAAAAGCAGCAGAACTGGTCTTGCTCTCTGGTGGCAGGCAGCAAAACAAGCTGACTAGCACTGATATTCTTTGCTGTCAGAACTTGCTACAGCTGTATCAGGTACCTGTCTTCATTTTAAGGTGGAAATTATTTCACTGATTTTAATTTTTTTAAAAAAAGAGCTTAGTGGGAAAGGGCTTTTACTAAATAAGCAGGGGTGGGAGGAACAAAGAAGAACGGGGATTATTTTTCATGTGTTCCTAGGCATTAATTCCTAGGTCACATTTCTTTTTAAGAAATAGGCCTTTGAAACAAAGTTTCCTCCTGGCATGCCCCAGGGATGTAAAAATGAGATGGTGGCAGTAGAAAATCTTCAAAAAGGATCCTCTAGCAGAAGATTACTGGGGAAAACAACCCCAATATTAGGAAGTGTGAGTTACGGGGCTGCTGGTTGTGGCACATGTGGAACTGTATACTAAATGAATTTTTTCGTGCTATAGAATGCAGTATTATAAGCTATAAATGGAAAGCCAAAAAGTGCCTTGCCTGTGAATCTTTTAAAAAATTACCATAATTAACAGAGAGTAATATAAAGTTGAACTTTTAAAACTGTGTTTCTCAAAAGAACAAGCAGAATGGCTTAAGATACAACATAATAAGCCGCAGTGTCCAGTTTAGTGCAATATATACAAACACATGCAGACACATACACATTACAAGAAATGTAACAGTTGTTTTCCTTACATTCCTGGAAATTATATCTAAGGGCATTTAAGCATACACACTCTTGATAATATTATTTATCTTTATCAGTATATTTGGCCTAATCCCAAATAGATGATATTATTTTGCCTCCCCCACAAAAAAATAACAAGACTCATTTTAAAATGCGCTATTTTTACATAATCAAAATTAATAATAAATATGAATAAAATATTTATTTAAGGTATTATATTTATATTTATAATTTTAATGTATAAGGCCATCACAATTCAAAAGTCTCATGGGTGTACAATTAAAATCAATATAATACCTAAAAAAATACAATAAACTTAAAAATAGAACTAAACATGTCGGATGAAACTGCACACCATAGCCAAGATAAGCATAGTACACCAAATGGGTACAGCAGCAATCTAAGAGGTGTTTTTTTTGAGGGGGGGGGAGAAGGGGGGAGCAGGTTTTTAAAGATCTAAAGATTTTCAGAGTTGGGATGGTCTGAACCTCCAGATGGATGCTAATTCAGAGGGCAGGCATTGCAACAGTGAAGGTGCACTTTCTAGGACACATCATGTGACATTGCTTTATGAATAGGTTGGAGCCAATCTGATCTCCAGGGGAATGAAGTTCCACAGGACTTTCACCAGGGCAGAAAAAAACAGTCTTCCTGGGTTCCACTAGAAGACACTTTTTAATTGACAGGACCCGCAGCATGCCTCTTCTGTCAGATCCAATGAATGTTCAGGGGTAGTTGGTCCCCCAAATAATGTGCCTTACCATGAAGGTCTTTATAGGTAACCACCACAACCCTGAATTAAACTTAGAAGCATACTGGTAACCAATGAAGCGGAGCAGAGATTTCACATGAGCATATCAAGGGCCACTCATAATTGCCCATGCCACTGCATTTTGAATGATTTACAGATTCCAGATGTTCTTCTAAGGCAGCCCCATGTAGAGTGTGTTGCAGTAGTCTACCCAGGAGGTGGCTTTTGGTCCAGGAATGGGCACAATTGGTGTAAAACTGGAAGCTGTGCAAAAAACCCTCCTGCCCACAGCTGCCACCTATTCCTTGAACAGGACCTGTAAATCTGGGAGAAACCCCAAATTGTACACTGGTTCTGTTTAGAGTAGTGCAGCCTCATCCAAAACAAGAAATGGAAAGTCTCAAGAACTGAGGGTCTTAAAATTCAAAGTAATTCAGTCATGTTAGGGTTGAGTTGAAGCCTGCTCTTCCCTATCCAAACTCCCACAGCCTCCAGACACCAAGGCAAAACCACCACAGCATCACTTGGCCAGCCAGGGATAGAGATATAGAGCTGGATATCCCTTCCATACTGATGATACCTCACTCCATGCCATTGGATGACTTTGCCCAGTGGCTTCATGTAGATGTTAACCAGGAATGGGAAAAGTGTTATACCACTTTGTGGTATGCCACAAAGCAGGGTCCATGGGTTAGACTTCTCCCTCACACCCACACCCAACACCAACTGGTACATATGGAGGAAGAAAAAGAACCAGTGTAAACACAGTGCTGCTCACTCCCAGCTCCCGAAGCTGGTCCAGAAGGATACCATAATCAATGGTATTGAAACTGTCTGAAAGTCAAGGAGAGCAAGGATGGATGCACTACCTCCATCTCACTCCTGCTAGAGATCACAAGTGTGATCAATGCCATTTTGACCTATATTCAGGTCCGAAACCCAACTGAAAGGGGTCCAGATGCCAGAGTTAACTCTTATCCAGAGTTCTCTGGAGCTGAATACAATCACCTTTTCAACAATCTTCCCTAAAAAAGGAATGTTAGACAAAAGTTGTCCAGCAAAGTTGGGTCTAACAATGTCTTTTTGAGGAGGGGCAGCACCGCTGCCTCCTTAAGAGATGGTAGGACCACCTCCTCTCTCAGGGAAGAATTAACCACTGCTAGAATCCAGCCACGTCACCTCCTGGGAAGCCTTAGCCAACCAAGAGAGGCATGGATCTAATATACATGGGCCAAGCTAGCAGTCCCAAGAACCCCATCCACTTCATCAGAAGTAAGAGGTTCAAACTCTTACCAGATAATCAAGCCAGACTGCACCTCAGAAACTCCATGGGATCTGCTTCAAAGTCAGAGTCCAACTTGGAGCAAATCTGAGCAACTTTATCTGACAGCTGCCAAGCATAATAAAAATAAAATAGCAATAGTACCCCATTACTATATCTTCCTATTAAAGTTCTCTCTGATTTGATGTAAGAGCTGAGATGGATCTAGCTAAAGAACTTTCAAGAAGCAGGCTTGACAGCAATTTGATGAAACAGAACACCTGTCTAAGCACATTTTGAAATGCTCGTCATCATCAGGGGAAATTGAAAGAGTTATATGATTCATTCCTTAGGGCCAAATAAGACTGTAAATTATATGTAATGATTTTGATCTTTGCTATTTAAATACCATTGCAGATTATTCCAGTCAGAACTGGGAACATGGTTTAAAGGAAAGGAGGTTAAATCTGTCCTGAGCACTACCATTTCAATGAAAGTTGTACTTCTGAAGCTATTTGTCCTAAGAGGGAAGCTGCTATTAGTATCACCTCTTGTAAAATTCACTATAAATATTTCAGTTGCTGACATCTTCCCCCATTAACTAAGTTTCCACAGAATATTGGGAGAGACACCATAATGTATATAAACCACTATAGGACTATATTCCTGAAGCATAATTTCTGTAGCAAATTGTTTGTCTTATTTACATGATTTATCTGTAGCTACCTTACCTTCAGAGAACCAGTTTGATATATGGTTAAAGATGCTAGACTAGAACCCAACAGACCATAAGTTCTAGTCCTGCCTTGGCAAAGAAGCTATCTGGGTAACTTTGGACCTGTCATTCTCTCTCAGCCTTAGGAAGAAGGTAATGGAAAGCCAATGCTGAAAATGTTGCCAAGAAAAGTGCATAGATTTGTCCATGTAGTCACCAAGAGTCAAGAGTGACTCGAATGAACAAATGAACAAACAATAATTTAAAAAACCCTTTTTCTTACAGGCAGTGCACTTGTGTTAAAAGGCTGAAAATAACTGCTCTGAGTAACTGAAACTGAAATCAAGCTGAAACTTGCCATTCCTAAACTATGTACATGGAGCAACAGTTCAGCCTTAACCATCAACGCAACCTTAAGTCCCATTGAGCACAAACTCTAAGTGCCACTGATTTCAATTACGAATTAAGTTAATTTATTTATTATTAAATTTATATGCCGCCCATCTCTCCCAGTTCCAAATAAGAATACTGCATTGCCACCATCATATGCTATGCCTTGGTGAAGACAGGTTGCTATAATGCAGACATAGGCACTCTGATCAACAAGGGCATGAGACTGCTAGATTCATTTTATGTTTGTGCTAGTCTCACCTATACCTAGATTTATTCTTCCTTCCCTATTATTTTGTCCTGCAGTTCCTTCCTCCCTATTCTTTTCTTCCACATTCTTGTCCCTTTGAAGATAATTATACCCAAGACCAGACAATTATTTATAAAGAAGGAAACTATCTCCTTAATTCTAAATAAGGAAACTTGTGACAGGAAAAAAAGGAATCCCTTAATTTCAGTATAATGATCTGGATTGAATTTGGAAAATCTGTATTCTTCAAAGCAATGAAATACACAGAATGATCTTGGATAATAGGAGAACAGTCTATGTGTGCCATCCTGAGCTTCTTAAGGGATTGGTAGTATAAAAAGGAGAACGAACAATCTAGACAACATTGGCAACAGACATGAAAATCTGTTGGTCCCTTCCAAATCTGAAAGTTTATCTATTTCCAATGGATCATGATATCTACCTTGATAATCACTTGACTAATGCACTGAAACAGGGCCAGGGCAGATGGGCTGTGCATGTACGCATGTGCGCGCGTGCGCGCGCGCACACACACACACACACACACACATACAGGCTCACAGCCCTGAAATTCCACATTATACTCTAAAGCAGTAAACTTTTTTTCCCCTACATTCCAGCCCAGAAAGCACTCTGCTGTGTCACAGACCAAGAAATAAATCTGACAACTAATCAGACAATTTAATTATTTACTAAAAACTGTGACTTTAACAACAGGAAGCTCAGTTTTGTAAGGAAAACATATTTTCAAAAGTGTTTCTCGTTAACTTGGCACAACATTTCCTTAATCAATTCAATTTTGAGAAAATAAGGCACAGGGGCACACTAAAGTCATTTTAATTAAAAGTTTCTTGAAAATGAAAATGAGATGGGGGGCTCTTGTTCTGTACCAAGATCACTGAAAAGGTAATCAGGACTTGCTACTACAAAATCTTTCAGAGGCTATAAACATGAGCATTCCCCTATTTTTTTTTTTAAGAGGGAGATTCCAGCCTCAGCGACCTTGATGAAAGTATGCATGGCATGAAAGAAATTAGACCTGGTCTTAAATATGGGGAAGGAATGAGTGAACTGTTAAGGGGGGGGGGGGGGGGATGAACTTTCAGAAAAGATTACTCAGTCCTGATAAAGAGAAAAGTATGAGAAAGAAACTCAAAATAACTCCACCTTGATGTTGTTCAGTATAAGACAGGCAGGGAGAAACAGGCTTTAAAGATTCTGTTATTCTAACCGACAACAATCAAAAGCATTCCTGAAATCCCCGCTCTGCCTGTTTCTTGATCTTGCCTACTTCAAAGGGCTCCTACACGGCTATGTTGAAAGTGCAGTCACTTTCAATCCTGTCCCGCCTCATCCCCCACCAAAGCCACTGATATTCCCAAATATCTTTCATAGGAGATACAGTCCAGTGAAGGTAAAATAGAGAAATGCTACCAAACCTACACATTCCTCCTACTTCTGTAGACTGTTTGAGGCTGCAAAAAAAGCAGTGAATGTCAAATACAGGGCACAGTACGGTAAACAACAGGTGGGCAGCCTTGCAGGTCATCAACCACACAGACGGAATGCGTGATCCTGTAAACCTTCCTCTGCCTCCTTTTTTCTGATCTGCTGCTTTTTCTCCTGCCTAATTAACAAATCCAACCCGTCCCTGTGAGAAGCTCAGCCCTGTTGGCTATGAAAGGGGCTATAAATAAATGTAGTCATTAGGGATGCAGTCTGCCATTACTGATTTCCATTATTTATGAATTCCTGTAAGTTGTTCTCTTTTGAAGCTGTGCCACCTGTCATTTCCCTCATAACAAGAGAATGGTGTGTGTGTGTGTGTAGATAGTTAGGGTGGAAGAAGCAATAGCAAAGTCAGATCTGAATTCTCTTTGAAGTGAATAGCACAATAGGTTGAATGGACATTTCCTCAGAGGACAAGCCAAGATGATAATTAATATCACATTTATCATCTGTCCATCATCAGCTGGATCTTGCTCTGAGCAATTGATATATTCCCTCTAAACTTTGTTTGGTTTGGTGTAAGTATCTTCCTAAGGCAGCCTCTGTTTTCCACTTAAATTCTGTTTTCCTGTCTGTTTTGCTTGACAATTTCACTCAAGTCAAGAGAAAGTTAAGTGCTTTTGCAAATTTCTTGTATACAAGCAAGAAAGCCAGTTTGCCAAGGTAACAGAATCTTCTAACTACTGAGATGCCATTCCTTCTTCTGTGGCAGCTTATGTTATATTATTATATTTTTTATAAATATAATTATATTTTGTGTGTGGGTGTGTCTATGTGAGTATTTCCAAAAGTTTGGATACCAATAATCCTTATGTAAGTGGAAGGAAGTTCTAAAATCATAAGCCACAGGTCGCTCCAAAAATGATATGTCTGAAGACATTGATAGGAGAAATGAGATACCAGATATTTTTCCCCCCAGGCAATCATTGCTGCCCCCCTCTGGCCCCCTCCCCAAATATACTTTTCTCCTCCCTCTAAGCTTCTTTATTATATCTCTCCTCCCCTTAATTACAAAACATCCCCTAAAATGAATGGATGTATGCAGGGCATTGGTATAGGAGGTTTGAGATCCAGTATAAGCCAAGGTTATTCAATAATATGTAGATACTCTGTGTACCTACATTTTCAGCATAAAACTGAAGGAGAAATGTAGCTTTTAGGCATTAATGCTATAGTACAATGCATAGCAGAGAAGAACAGGGAAATCTGTCTATTTCTGTTTTAGAATCTGTGCATTGACCCTCTGTAATATTTTTCAAACAAGAGGCTATCTTAATGAAGACTTAATTTTAATGTAGGTTTAAATACATCTTTTAAAAAGTGCTCCCCTTCTCCCCCAGCTATAAGAATGGTAAGGAATCCAGTAGATGGCTGCGTGCCAAACCTGATGTGAGTGTGGAGGATATCAAATACATCACATTGAATTGGAATTCACAAAAATAAATTCTAAGCTCAGGGTTTGCAGTATGAGTGTAGTGCTGTTTAATTAGTGTACACTATTCAAGCAGTAATTTATCAGTCTTTCCTCCATTCAGCTCAGTGTGTCCATCTGCTAATGGTAGTGTGGCTATATTATATTAATTTTTCACATGGGAAAAATTCATGCTTTACTCTATTTCAAAGATTTATTTCCATGATTTATTTAAAATTAGATTTTCTCTGATACTATAGTAGATGAATAGCACATATTAACAATTTGGGAGATGTTGCTATGATGGTTCCCAAAATGCTTCAGAGATGCCACATCTTTTTTCCTTGACATTAACAGTGCAATTTAATGCATCTCTGTTCAGAAAAATATTGTACTGAAATGAATGGGAGTTACTGCTAATGAAAGGTGCAGCCCATGATTTTTTAAAGGATTTATTTTTCATTTTCTAAAAAAAAAAAAAAAAAAAAACTTTACTTTTAGCTTTTCTAAAAGGCACGTATTAAAAAGGCATTTAAAGGCTGCATTCTGAGTAACACCAATCCTAATCTGTCTCTTGGCCTCTAACATTGAATTCTGATAATGGAAAATCAAGGCCAGCAGGGATGACAGCTGCTTTTATTTCCAAATAAAAGCAGAAAAGTATCCAGCAGAAGACTGATAAAAAGATAGTTTCATGTGCAAACAAAGAGAAGACTTGCGTTTCTGTAGGTATTTTGCTAGCATAACACTTACTGCTTCATTTGAAGAAGGGAAAAAAAAAAGTACCAACAGCAATATTTCTATTCATATTTAGTAATAAGCAGTAACAAATTTTAAGTAGAGAGAAGGAAGAATTTGGTTTGGCCCACATTTAAGCAAATCAATTTAACCAAAATACAATGTTGTCCTTTGGATTGCATAAATTCTACAATACAGTTATAATATGTTAATGAAAACGTGCAGACTAAAGCAAATTGCTTATAATATGTGAATGCGAAGGGAAATTTTATAGAAAATGTGTGCATTTTAATTGCAGATTAAAAGAGTGGGAGATAAATATATTAAAAGTGCTGTTCAATGCAAGATTATCTGACTGCACATGTGGGCACTAATACAGAAAACAAATACACCCTTCAGACTTTGCAATTCTCCAAATTTTGTAATTCAGGTAAATAATATAAATAAAATGTACTCCAAAATCCCTATATTGGGTAACATGCACACAAAAATATCTATATTTGTAAAAAATAACATATAAATATTTAGTCATTCTGTAGTGAGATGGGTGGTGACAAATTTGAAAAATAAATAAATAAATGTATGTATGTATGTATTGGGGAAAGTATCTTGCAAAACTGTGCTACTTAGCTAAAATTGTGCACAGAAATGTGCTTGCAAATTTGTATCAATTTTCCTTCTTGTTAAAATTTTCAAACTGATATGTAAGTGTGATTAATTGTGCCTCCCAGCCCCCCCTCAAAAGAGAGAGTAATTAAAGAAACAAATTGACCAGAATATCAATTTCTGTTTCTTTATCTCTATCCTGAATACATGAAAAGGCAATAAGATTGGAAATAGCAAGACAGAGAAAAGCTTAAGATAAAATTTTATACTAATTTGTACATACTTTATGCGCATTTCTAAATGGTGATATGACTATTTTACATTCTTTTTACAGTAATCTGGGTAACCCTGTTGTACCCTACAGTGAGAGGAAGCAGGTGAAGAAATCTTTTATTTAAAAAAAAATGTCCATAATATTTTATGATTGCATTGTCTGACATAATACAGGATGCTATTATTGTATTTTTCTGATGGTTGCTGTAAATTTCCAGTCAGATGGGGAGAAGTGCATACTTCTTGGAATCTTAACTAAATTTGGTGTATGGGCAAAATCCCACTTTTTGTGGAGATGCAGTGCAATCATCAGATGCCAGATGAGACTGATTTGAAAAAGTCATAGTAGTAAATCCAAATGTGGTACTAAGGCTGTGCAAATTTAGCTGTTTTGAGAATGGAACGTTCCAGAATGTTCTAGAACATTCTCTTCCTCCTCATTCCAATCTAGCTAGTTCAAAGTTGGTAGAAAGATTTTCATAAAAGCAATCCTCTGAACCAGATGCTGTTCATGGTGTTCTAGACACTTTCTTGTACATGCCTTGAACACCCATGCCTTGAACACCCATGAAGTAATTTTCATTCAAAGAATTAACCTGTGCATTAAGTGAAAAGCACTTGTACATTTTTTAAGGTACAATAATTGCCACCCAAACTACTCTGGCAAGTATTGTTGATTTCATCAATTGGTAATTTCTCTCAGCAGAGTTCCAAAATTGCTGGAACATGTGCAGTGGTTGAACTTCTTTTATTAGTAACTGTAGGGTTACCAAAGTAGGGGACAATATTCAATATATATGTATACCAAATGAGCCCAGAACTTCATGTACCAAAGTCATGGCTAATTCACAAAGCAGCAAGAGAGGGGTGATCGGAAATCTCCAGCCTATGCATATCTGTTGGATAGTATTGTCCTTGAAACACATCAGCCCTGTACATGTATCAAGCCACAATTCAGGTCTATAGCCCATTATTTTACAAGAACAAGAGGGTACCATACCAATGGGAGGAGGGAGACTCATCACAGTCCTCCCTTTCTTAAGCCTGCCTGTGATAATCTGGAGCCTGACTTATTCAATCTCTCTCTGCCTGGCTATGCCCTTCCCTCTGCTCCAAATTTCTGTTTTTTGCCCTGACATTCAATGTATGTGACTTTTTCTAGTAGAAGCATTTTATTAAAAAAAAAAAAATTGCCAAAAAATTTACACACTCAGGACAGGGGGGAAAAAAGGGGGGAGGGTACCTACAGATGACTCAGTGCAAAGTTGACCAAGAAGCTAAAATCAGTAAAGCAATGAATGCAATAAAAAACAATAGGAAATAAAAATGATTATAGGAGATAAAATAGGTGATGCCATTCTAAAAGATCTTCTTTTGCCAACCAATCTGGCATGTGAAAGAGAGGGGTTTTTTTAAATTAATTAATTAATTAAATTATTTAAAAGATTTCAATTGCCACCCATCTTAAAGTACAACTCTGGGCAGCTCCCAACAACAGTACAATCACAGTACCACAAAAACCATAAAATCATAAAAAAAGCCAAAAACCAACTCCTCAGTCATGCCCGTGGGTTGCCAACAACCAGTCCCAGACAGCCTGTTGCAAAGAGTTGCAAAGTTTGATCTCATATTCAACGGGTCCTTGTCTCAGCTGCCACTCATGTCACTCCAGATAGTAAGAGTCGTGCCACAGAAGGCCTGTGATGACTTCAATAATTGGGAAGATTTTTCTCAGAAATGCTGGCTTCTGTACATTACTAAGGTTTGGGAAGACTGACTTTAAGCTGCTTTAAAATTTAATATAAATACATTGAACTGGGTCTGGAAGTGGACAGTCATGATCTTTATGGTTTATCATTTGAACCCTCCCATGTTTTATGGTTTATCATTTGAACCCGTCCCATTAAACTTTAACTATTAAAGTAGCAATAATACAGTATTGTTTCATTGGCATAATGAGATTTTTGTAAGAATATAGTGAAATCTTATACTTGCATATTTATAAGTGCCTGTAGAGCATTGCTTCTTATACATCATGTCACATATGCCTGAATTATTAATATTTCATTTGATAATTTTTATCCTGTTAACCTCAGCAGGAAAATAAACTGGCAAACAACATTATGCAAATTATCCCTAGCCAGTCATTAGCAGTAAAACATTTGAGTCATGCCACATTTTCATAGCACACACTGCCATTGTTTCACTGCTTCATCCCAACAAAATTTTGGTCCAGAATGCTAAATTGCTGGATTGATATTTGGTGGTTTATTATTTTCAAGAGGAAATAAGACCAACTTCATGAAGAAGGCTTTCACTCTTTGACTGAAAAAATAAACTATTCACTGAGGATTATATAAAACATAAAGATTCTCTGAAATGGAAAATAATGTAATTCTAACATCTGTCAAGTCCATTTTAACCCCTTTTGTTGAACACAATTGCAGTTCTATTGGTTTTGGTTGCTGTTGTTTTTAAAGAATAATATTTTTATTAGGCACTCTGTGAAACGTTCATGCAATGAACCTACAGGATGGGATATTCAAGCCTGACAAAAAAGTACTCTTCCAAGAGTTCCTAGTCCAACAGTGGAATTCACTGCCATAATTTATGGTGCTGGCCATACATTTACATGGATGTAAAAAGGGAAATTTTATAACTCATGAAGTATACAGACTTCAATGGCTACTAATTGAACGCTAATGTTTAGGGAAGGTTGTAGAGAAAGTGATTGCACGGCAGCTTCAAAGGGCTCTGGATGAAGCGGATTATCTGGCCCCTTTCAGTCAGGATTCTGGCTAGAGTATGGGACTGAGACGGCATTGATCATGCTCTTGGATGACCTCTGGTGGTAGTGGGATGGACGTAGTGCAGCCATCCTTGCTCTTCTTGACCTCTCAGCAGCCTTCAGTACCATCAATCATGATATCCTTCTGGACTGGCTTCGGGAGTTGGGGGTAGGCAGCACTGTGTTGTGCTGGTTCTCTTCCTTCCTCCAGGATCAGTTCCAGTTGGTGTTGATAGAGGGGAGAGGTCCAGCTCACAGCCCCTACTTTGTGGGGTGCTGCAAGGCTCAGTCCTCTCTCTCCTCTTATTTAAAATCTACATGAGGCTGCTGGGTGAGGTGATCTGTTTGGGGTGAGATATCATCAGTTTGCTGATGATGCCCAGCTTTATATCTCTACCCTGGGTTGCCTGAGTGATGCCATGGAGGTCCTGTCCTAGTGTTTATTTTCTATCTCATAATGATACATTTGTAAAAGATCAAAAGGTTCCATACCACGTCCTCCAATTGTCAGATGACTGCTTGTACCTCTTTCAACATTTTTATGTGAGACTGACACTTCAGAATAAGTTTCTTTAAAAAGCCTTTTCAGATTAGCTTGTTTCTAGAAATGTTCCTCAGAATTTTTTTTTTAATATATTTTCAAAATAAGCCTGCATTTTTTGGTATATCTGCTTTTTTCTTCCATTATCATATTGCTTAATTCATAGTCATTGATATCTATTTGTCACATGTGGGAGAGGAATATACTCATTATGGACTGGAACCACATGATAGGCTGGAGGATCATGAACTGATAGGCTTTCCAGTTGTGAGCCATAAGAGGATAAGATAGAGTTCCTGATTGTCTGAAGTAGCGTCCCCCTGGGAGGTTCCTATGTACAACCATGGTGACTGAACAAAGGAGATACAAGAACATAGCAACCAAGTGAACAGGGACCATGTAGTCCATAAAATATCTGCATCAAAACAACAGTCTTCACTAGGACATAAGCCTCCATTTGCCTAAAGTAGCTTTGGTAAGATGGTGTAAATCAGTGAGGCAACGATGAGCAAAGAAAATCCAAAATAGCAGCAGTAATATGTTGCCTGTTTTTGTTCTGGTCCAGGATGATGGTTTCCAGAAGCAATTGTTTATAAAGACTCATGCGAAAAAGGAATTCATGCAAAAGAGGACATCCATACACTTGTCACTAAAGAGCAAAGAGACAAAGGATCATGTCAGGTGTCTGGCATCAGTGGACTGTGGTCAAAAGGCTAAAAGCCTGCCTCAGATACAGTGACAGTTGTAGGAGACCTGACAGAAATCTTAGCAGGAGATACAAAAGAATTGTGAATCTGCTGTAACTAAGGAGTAGAAATGTCAGTACAAACTGAGGAGACTTCACAGAAGGATTCTCTTGTGTAATTCTTTCATCTCACAAACCCATTCCTGTATCAACTGAGAAATTATCCTGTTGTGAAATGGGGCAGCAGAATGTGAAAAGTAATGGCCTTCATTTTTTTTTTACTACATCTCAACCTGTATAAAAATTACTTGCCTTCTGTCTGATTCTCCGTTTCTCTTTCTTTGTTTATCATCATCTAGAGGACTTCATGAACTTCTATTCCCATCTGGGATAAATAACCAAGTCCTGGATAATTAAAGATGAGTTAAGGAAGCACCTGCATTCTCTTATAACCAGTGTTACAAACATTAGCTAACTGAAACTGGATTCTAGATTAATTTTGAGATGCAGCCACATTATTCAATGGCTGTAATATGAGAAAAATTACATTACAGATTAATCACTACAGAGAAAACTGTCATCATGCTATTATCAGTTCAAGTACAATCTTTTGCTACAAGCAATAGGTGAACTAAATCTTACCATAGCATGATCTGTCAATATGTGAATCATGCTAATTCTCTATAAGGTGAATATGGGAAGGGGTGAGAAGAGGAGAACAGAATTCTATTTGGAAAAAAGAATACTCCAAAAGTTGTATCAAAATGACAACAAATATCATAATAAAGAATTTTCTCTGTACTTTGAGACTTGCCAACTTTATAATAAAAACAAAAATTCGACAGGAAAGTACAATCATATTTAATTATTTCTCAGATTAAAATGATATCAGCCCATAGCACTAACAAAGTTTAACCATGCTTAAACTAACCATGATTTCTTTAATACGGTTAAGTTTTGATGTATACATTATAACCATGATTTAAGCCCATATACTAAGCCATGCCTTTACTAGGGACAAACATGCCAGGATAAGCCCATTTCATTTAACTCCTTTATGAGGCAGATTTCTGGCCCAGAGAATTTTCTTAACATTTTTTAAATTAAAAAATAAATATAGAAAAGCAATTATTTTCTAAAAGTGAAAGGTAAAAGATGGCCAAGAAGACCCTTTTAACTTTCTAACCAATGCACTTTCAGTATTTGGGGCACTTTATCTATTTTAGCAATTAAAGAGATTCCCCAGCCTCTTATACATTTTAGAAAGCGTGCCTACCACTAACCTCATTTGCCATAAGAGTCCCTGGATTGTAGCAGGGTAGAAAAAAAATAACATAAAATAACATAAAATAACATAAAATAAGCCAATTACAGAAGATCTCTGTAACTATCCAATTTCAAATATTCCATTCCTTGGTAAGATGATAAAGAAGTTGACAGAATCATAGCTTCAGATGCATTTGGATGAAACTGATTTTCTGGACTACTGCAGTCAGGGTTCCTCCAGGATATGGTATTGAGACTGCTTTGGTTGCATTGGTGGATGAAAAATTATGAAAACAAGACAGAGAAATAAACACTTTCTTGCTCTCCTGGACTTCTCAGTAGTCTTCAGTACCACCAACCATGATATTCTTCTGTGTTATCTGGTGGGCTTAGACCTTGGGGGCATTGTTTTGTACTTCCAGAAAAAGAAAAGGGATAGTGCTAGGACACTAGCACTGGTTCTGTACCTAGATTGTTGAACTATAGTGTCCACAGAGTTCTGTCTTGCCTCCTCTGCTGTTTAACATCTACGTGCAAATATGGGGGAAGGGGGAGAGGTGCCATTCAGAACTTTGCATCAGCAACCTGGATACATTGTTCCTAATATTTAATTTTAAGGAAGCAACCATCACTCATGACTGAAATTACATCTATCTCAAGGAGGAAACTGGACTTGGGAACTTAGTAAAGCCTATTTTGGATAGAGTTGCACTTCCCCCCAAAAAAATAATTTGTGAATGCTTGTTGACTTCCACCTATCAATTGATTTGCACGTGACACTGTGTCAAGGAGTGCATTTGTACAACTATGGATAGTGTCCTAACTGTAACTCTTCTTGAGCTGTTTGGACTTTGTGATACTAGTTTATGTCTACCTGGTTACTTGGATCAGTAGCAGATATCCTTTCAAAGATGGACCCACTGCCAGAAGTCTGGCTACCTGGTACACAGGAGAGAATGGTCTCCAATATGCTTGCTAGGCTTTGGAATTCTCTGTCTAGGAAGGTGTGTTGGCCCTAACTCAGCTAATATTTAGAAAAATGGCAGGAATGTATATCTTTTGCCAAGCTTTTAATTGTTAATTGATTTTAATTGTATTGATTTGATATTCTGTATTTTATGTTATCACTGTAAACTCCCTCAAGTGCTTATATAAGCAGAAAGGCAGGGTATATTTTAGTTCATAATTTTTATGTGTATTTTCATCTTTATGTTTTAGCCTTGGTCACTTGTATATCTGAGCAGAAAAATGAACATATCTATAAATAAAAGACAATGACACATCTTTTTAAATTTGCTATTTTGGCATTTTTACTTTAGGAAGTTAGTTTTGCATCACAGGATGAGCACAATGAGCACTTAAAAAAATTAATTTCATGTTCCAATTAACTTCTGAAATATTGAGGATTAGCAAACTAGTTTTTTTTTTAAAGAAAATTCTAATGAAAGATTAGAATTTTATCTCTTCTTTAAGAAAATTGTCTTTCTTGGATGTTCATGTTGCCCAGGAGAAAAGAAAAACCCAAAGGTGAAAGTGCATAAATGTTGCAGAAGACAGGAATACTTCAATTTGAAGAGATTAACATGATAGTGATAGTGAAGTGTTGACGGCACTCCTCAATCTTTTACAGACTGTTTAGGAACAATCATGTGTGGGCTAATCATTCACACTCTTTTAACAGTGTCACTGGTAGCACTATAAAACTAGTCCCCCAAAATATGTTTATATAGTACATTATTCACATGGGAATGGCTGTTATTAAGGAGTTGCTTGAATATTTGTATCTTCTATTACCTTTTCATGTTATTAACTATGGATTAAGCACTTCAGATGGCATGAAAGGTTATCAACAATAGAAATTATCATCATCATCTGCAGGAAACACACATCCAGGTCATATGCTTTTCTTTTCCTTCAACAGAAGTCTATCCTTTCTTCTATGATAAGCTGTATGTTCTTCTAACATACAGCTAAAATTTATTATGAATGATAGAAAAAGCCAACTTAAAACCTTTGGATATGAAACTAGTTTGCTTCTCTTTCACCAGTTAAGATTGATCACAATTTAGTGCTTATAATGCTAAATGGTGCTTAATCAAAATGGGAACAAAAGCTTCAGCTCTCCCCCTATGGTTGCGCCAAAAGAAAAGACAGCATGTGAAGTCCCAGAATGTTGTGGTTTGTTCCTATAAAGATATAAACCATAGCATTTGCATTTACACACATGGCATTAGAATCTCTCCTATATTGACAATGATTTCTTAAATGAAGGGAATCATAATAAAATAGGAACATAGGTCAAATCTCGAATCAAGCATATATGACCCATTCTTAAGCTGATGCATTGTGCATCTATTCCAAATTAATATTTCATGGAAGTCTTTCATCCAGGCATATTGGAAATATATAGGCTAAAACAAGTTATTATTACATTATTTTTTTCCCTAATACTGCATGTATTTCTTGACATATTCTATTCATATGGATCTTTAACCTGAATTCTTAATGACAGCCACCAATTAGGAAGCTTCATTGAGACAACAATCATCTTATTAATAATTTACTAGTTGAGTGGGCTGATGGAATTCAGATGCATGTTTTTTTTTAAATAAAAGAATCTTGAAATGCTCATTAAAGTGGTTGCAATGTAAGCACATGTATTTGCATATTCTCAGTGGATCTAACTCTACCTCATTTTAACATAGCAGCATTGAACTACACACACACATACACATGCGTGCGTGCGTGCATCAAGTAGATGTAAGACACAAATACATCATAAACTTCTTAACTTTTCCTTGCATGGATGGAGAGAAGCAGCACATTTTCCATCCAGAGAGGAAGCCAAATGATTCTGACTGGATCTGGGAAACTAAGACCTGCAGGTTGGGGAAGGTTTGAAACAAAATTCACTATCTTGCAAATAAAATGTAAGAGATGCCTAATGTTCATTGCTTTCCTAGTAACAGGACAGGAGAGCTGGAGATAGATAAATAGTATTTCAATTTCTGTTCCGCTGCAATCCATCTGCCCCCCAATCCAGAACAAACTTTGGCTTGACTACATAATTAGAATGGTAGCTTAGTGTAAACATTATCATTTTAGCACAAGCTTCAGTGGGTAATCTATGTGAATTTAGGATCTCTGTAGAAATGGCAACGATGTATGTGTACAAAGTTTGACAAATTCAATGAGAGATCTGAGTTAGAAGCAATTATGTGAGTTCTGATTAGAACTGTATATTTATGATCTCCATTTAGAGATCATAAATGTCATTTTCCTTGCATTCTTTTTCCCAAGCCAATAAATTGTTGCTATATTTAATATCATTGAAACTGATGTTGAAAGTTTTTCCTGATTTATTAAATACAGTTGGGATACTTCACAGGAATGAAAAAAAGGATTGATTCAGCTTTCAGAGAAGCAAGCAACAGTGTGTGCCACTGATTGAGGGCAAAGCAGGTTAAAATCTTTTTTTCTTGTCATCTAAGAGTCAGCAAAGGTTTCAAGCTCTGGATTTTCTAACAAGACACCTCATGTATTTGAATATTGGTTCATCAAAGCATATAACAGTAACAGATATATAAATCAATACAGAGTTGCTTTCTATGATTTGGGAGGTCCAAAGTAGCATTTAAAAATATACTTGCAATATTTTCTGCCCCATGGGTTCCTTTGACTTTCCCCGTACAAAATGAAAGTCCCAGTATAGTAGAGCAGGTGAAAGGCAAAAAAACCCACATATAAACATGAATAATTTCACACCTGCATCTTTTATTCCAAGGAAAGAAGAAATTAATCCAAAGTTCTCTCTTAACGAAAGGGTGAGGGTGTGAGGAAAACATCAAGAGATGCTACTCCTGAAGCCAATCAAAAGCCTATTCTAAAATTTGTATGGAGAACAAGCTCACAGTAATGTATTCCGTTCCATGTGAGAATCATCATCACAATTCAGTTTTTTTTTTTTATTTCAGACAGGCCTTTATTTACACACTTGTAAAAAGATACTTTGATAGCAACTCTGTCCCACCCCAGGAGTCTTCCAAAAGTACATTATGACCCACACATTTTTAGCATGTATTTTCATGAATATGAAAAGTGTGAGGAGGTTAGAATTTTGTTCTCAAACAGACTGCAACCTTTTCCCACCTCAGAAATATTATTAATGTGATTCCATGAACTTTATTTACTCTACAACCGTTTATGAGTTTTCAACCAATTTAACTCTGTTTGCTTTCCCCAAACCATCCTTGTCTTTTGACAGTAGTGGTGAATTTTCTGTTAAGAGTTGCCACATGTTAAATGAAACATTAAATCATGTCAATGAATCTATATGGTGGTATTTCATAAATGTTTTAATTTATCTTTCAAGCATTTATATAATGGAAAGAGCTGAACTCTATCTTTCTGTCTGTCTGTCTGTATGCCTTGACTTGAAGGGGTTATGTCCCTGAAAAAACAGTTATTATGAGAAATCGTGTGAGCAGAGAAATTCCTTCCCAATTTCTCCTTCTGGAGTTCCTAAGAATTTGATAGTAAAAGGCCTCTGGGCCCTGTAGAAATTTCACTGAGTGTAACAGCTACTGTAGAATAGCTTCAGCATTTCCACTTAAGTAAATACCAGTGGAATTTTTGTCTCCAAATAGCTGCGATGGAGAAGGTGGGAAGGAAAAAGGAGATATGCATGCAAATACCTTTGCACAGCTTTTGGTTTTAGTTTTGGTTATTGATATTGATACTACCACATTTCCTGAAATATGCTGACTCAGACCTGGAAATAAGGTACCTAATTCATAAAAGATGCTAAAGAATATTGCTATTAGAAGCTTGGGATATATAATCAATTGTTTGTAATCGATGCAGTGGAATTAACTTGTTTCTACTGTTGAACCCTGTATGGACTTTCCACTTTTGCTTGTGCACATAGACACTTCTGCTTTTTCTCTTTCTATAGCTTACTTCTTTTTTTTTTTTTTATGATGATCTTCCTTAAATAAAGCATTCTGAATGTTTTTTCAAAAAATACAAATATATACAGTACAACAAAATATGATTAAAGCAAAGGTAAGTGTCTTTGTGTTGCAACCTGTAAGAGATGAAGGGAGCCACATCCAACACTACGAATTAAAAGTCTTTAAGTGGTGTGGCAGCTAGAAATGTTCCCCTTCTATCGTATGTTGGAGAAATTACATCAGTCAAAAAAGTCAGTAGTGGGACTTGATTCTAGGTGAAACAACTATTTTAATCAACTGCACGTGCCTATACTGAAGTAACCCCTCTTGAATTCAGCAGAGCTGATTCTCCAGCCGTGAATATAAAACTATTCTTTAGCACTCAAGTTTATAACAGCAAATTTCTGAATAATTCCCAAAACAATCCTGGCACAGCAATATAACTGCAAAGTTGGATTGCTATACCTGAGAAATTGGTTCATTTTAATTAATTTTCTAAACAAATAAATAATATTTATCCCTTCAAAACAGTGATTGTACCTAACAATACAATGCAAGAAAAAAGGAGAGAGTTTTGATTTTGTTTTTTAATGTGACACAGGTAGAAATTACAGCATGCTAGATTTGCCCAGGATCTGATATAAATTAAACTCTGTTCTTTCTAATATGAACACTGAAACATGGAAACAAGTGCACACGCTATCAAGCTTTCGAGAATTTCATCCAGCTAGATCATTATTTGATTCACTAAGTTGTGGCCTTCCAAAAATTAATTTACATTTTTTTTCAATTGCTACTCAATCTCAGGGTCAACCTCAAAGCCTGTAATAAAGAAACAATTTCAGAAATTGATTTAGTGTGAAAAGTACAGTACAATCTGCACAAGCAACTCACAGTGAAAATGTTTTTCATCTGTACCAGAATGCTGCAGTTCTCTGGGTCAACGACAGATATTTATGGAAAAGAAGAAAAACTAAGAAAAGAACATAATATCTTACCTAGTTTCAAGACACCCCTTCCAGGTACCTCTGCATGCTAAAAGCTATGCCATTCATGTACATCTAAACCAGCCTTCTCAACTTGATGCACAACACTTATGGTGGGGCTACAGTTTCCCAAAATTACCAAGCCATGGGAAGTTCTAGTCCCAAACAAATCTGGAGGGCTCCAGGTTGGAAATAATGCTCTAAACTTTTCTGAACATTCATTTATTCACTCATTTATTTATGAATGAAATATATCTCCCATATTGTCCTTTTCACTTCTGGGCTTTGTATTAGCAATTGCAGTAGCTTCAGTTTTTAACTGGCAATGAGTTTTAAATAGGGCCACTAATGTTGACTCCACTAAGGCAAAATCAAGACAACAGCAAAATATGTGTGTATTCTTCTCTGCTGCTTCTTCCTAGAAAAATCATCATCATTATCATCATCATAATCATCATCATCCCAGAAGATTAAATAAACCAGAGTTTTCTTTTTGGCTAAAGAAAACGCAGCAGAGGGAATACCATTCTGATAGGTGGTATTGTTGGGGCAGATCAGATATAGGCTGGTCTTTGCTGATCTCATATTACAACATGGTTGTTAATTAGATAAGTGTTTCTAATTGACTCTACCTGTTTAAAAAAGCAATTGGAGATGCACCTAGACATGTAAACAAGAGATGAAATGGAATACATAAATGCATTAAGTACAATTAACATCTAAGATCCTCTGTCTCCACATTTTCCATCAGAAGACCAGGAAAGGTAAATTTGTTTTCCCCAACATTAAAAAAGCAGCTTGGTTTGAAAGCGATCATTGCCTCCACCTTAAGGGTAATTAACAAGTCCTGCAAAGTGCTGACAATGTGATTGAAATTACTGTTGGTATCTTATCCACAGAATATCAAGTGACAGTTTTAGTTCTTCAGGGCACTGCACCATCTCTTCTGATTGATGTCAAAAGTGTTAGCATTGTCACCTATTCCAAGAGATAGGTTGTGGAAGTGCCTTTGCATTTTGCCATCCCAAATTCAAAAATCATACATTCCCTTTTGTCTTGGGAGGAAGAAAAAAGATGAGCAGAGTATATATTCCTAATGCTGTGTTCATTTTAATTTATCATAGGAAGGCAAACTTGGAAGATAAGTTTTAATGGGAAAAATCTTGCAGAAAGTCCAAATTAAGGCTAACAACCTTATGAATTCTTGGTCATACTATGGCCTCAGGGAGCATTAAGTGAGGGAAGCAGAGGTCCTATAAATAGAAAACAAGACACAAAATTAGGATTATATCACATTCTGGAAAAATCGGAATTCTGTAGATGTGGGTATCCAAGAGAAAAATCTCCATTGTTGATCAACTGGAAACTGACCTATTCCATAATGAGATCTCACTAAATCCAGAAGGGGTTTCCATAATGGAAGGCTGCAGTAGAGCTGTCCACTTTGGCTGGGATCCAACTCTGCAAGGATTTGGTATGGTTCATTCAACCACAATACATGCAAACTTAAAGAAACTCTAGGTATGTAAGCACAATACATGTTCCTTACCAATTATAGTGAACGCTTCATGTGGGAATTGGGAAGAGGGGTAAGCACTGCCAAATTAGAGAGGCATGTTTTCAAACAGACAATGGACCCAGCAACCTTTCTTTTCCTAGAAATTATTGAGTTGTGATTCCACTAAAAATCAAACTAAATCACGACCACAAAACCATTTATAAAGGTGAAATCCACATAGTAACAGTCAACCAAATGATGAACCTCTTAACGAGGCATACCCCTTTATTTGAAGACATCTTCTATTTGAAGGACTATTCCATCCAAGCCTGTTTTAAGATAAAGATCAATGAGGAGAAACGCAGGAATCTTGATAATCAACAACGAATATCCAGATGATAGACTGTTCAGCTACACATTTTATTTAGCTGCACACTTCCCTGCTATAATGAGATATCATTATTTCTTATATTATACACAACAAACTGAGATGGATTGAAACTTAGATTAGACAATCCCATTGATAAATAAATCAACTTTCAGGGTAACCTATGCTGAGCTGAAACAACTCAAAATGTTGTGCCTCTTATGCACTTTTTTGGGTGGGGCATTTCCTCTTTATGGTTATGGATCAGTGCTATATACAGTATATTCTTGGAAACTTTACAAAAAGTGGAATTCTCAATTGTGAGAGGAAATCTATATGTATAATCTGTACAGACAAAGGTCCAGAAAATACAAAGCCCCTTCACTATACTGTACATTCAACATGCACATTTGAACATCTCCAAAATTAATCCAGAGTGAGGGTATGTACTTTGCAGGTTTTCGATTCATAATCAAAAGCCTGCCAGAGGGAAGGCTTATCGAGAAATAATCATGAATTTCAATCTCAGACCTCATTATTTGTATTGTATATTTATTCCAGGCTTATACAACATGGCATATCTAACACTCTATTAGGGGAAAAACTGAATTTAATTTGCAGATTAATTAATTTGACACCTAGAACAGATTTGTTTCAGCAAACATGATAAAATGTCATCAACTTCCATTCTAAAACTGAACGCACAGTGCTTGTTGCAAACATACTGTATTGTGTCACAGAAACATAACACAGTGTCAGCTAAGTATTGTTAAACCATCTGCCCAAGTACTTTAGAAACACCATCATTTTAGCTATTATTTCAAATTATAGTGCTTAACTCTGTTCATCCTTTATCACCTTACCACTTGTATTATTTCTTAAATCACATACATAGAGATCAACCAAAATAAGAATGCTGCATCATATGAAGGAACATTATTCTAGAATTAATGTTGACAGTGTTTATTGACAGTGAACAAATACTG
Source organism: Liasis olivaceus (assembly GCA_030867105.1). Classification (NCBI taxonomy): domain Eukaryota; kingdom Metazoa; phylum Chordata; class Lepidosauria; order Squamata; family Pythonidae; genus Liasis; species Liasis olivaceus. The sequence goes on along the minus strand of CM061351.1, from coordinate 55,319,450 downwards.
GTTTTCTAAGATTTATAGACTCTGGGAAGGTATGAAAGATTCATAGATAATATATTTAATATGAACAGGTCACAAATGCCAATTATGTAAATAATTTGGAAACAGGCACAATTTTAGAAGAAATCATTCTGACAGACAGAAAACTCACAGATCTACTTATCTACTTTGATAAATATAAGAGAAAGCAAAGTCATGCACAACTACATTTCTTTTTCAAATAAAGTCTCCAGAGTATTGCCTGAATGTAATAATTACTATATAGTACCTTGAAATTATGATTATGACAATCATTATTTTTTCTCCTCCCCCTCCTCCTGCTAATACATACCTAAACCCAGAAGTGATGACAAAAAACTGTGGTTCCTCTTTGACTAAGATGCAGGGTCTCTTACTGCCAGTTGGAGACTGAGGTTACTCATTTGCTAGCAAATGCTTGGAACTGATTGGGAATGTGAAAGATGCTGAGGATATTATGTTACATTAATCTTAACTGTTCTATCCAATTCTAATAAGTATTTTCAAATGCTTCTAGTGTAACTATGTTGTTCTCCTTCCACATATTCAGGAAACATCCCTAGATCAGAGAAAAGGCTGAACCAAACTGCCAACTTTGCCTGTAACATGATAATTATAGAAGTTCATCCTGAGATTTCAAAACCCAAATATAATTTTTGCCCAAAGCATAAAATTTAATTCCTACGTACTGATGGAGAATGTGCATGCAAGAGGTATATAAGTCACTTGGCTTTTACAATAATTTATTGGAATATAGAGAAATTCTGCCTGACAAAGAAAGAATATATTTAAAATAAAAATGTTGCCCAAAAATAGAATTGGGAATGAATTTGAAATTTGCAATGCATCAGGAGTATGCTGGAATTTTCTACCTACAAGATTGGGATCTAGTTGAAATTTGCAGCTGCATGAAATTTTAGAAGTGTATACCGATTTCCTGCAAAGAAAATTGAATATGTAAATTGGGATGGTAAATATGTGCCTGGTAAAAGACATTTTTGTGCTTTATATACCAAGGATCAGTGTATTTTTAATTGATAAATGTATTGATTGATTGATAAATATATATATTCAGGCTCCTCTAGGCCAGCAGTCTGTGGCCAAAACAACACATCATACTGTTTGATAAAATGGATGCAAAATTTTAAAGAAACAGTCACAACACAACAATGGGAAGAATGATGGACCAAATCCATAAAATTTACTGCAAGCTACAATCTAAAAGAAAATTGGTGCAAAATGTTTTATACAGGGGGTACACAACTCCATTAATAATCTCCAAGATAGATAAATCACACAGGAATAAATGTTAGAAATGCCATGAAACAAAAAAGAACACTTTACCACATGCAGTGGACATGCACGACATCTCAAAAGTACTTGAAAGATATACATAGTACAATGCATAAAATTTTGGAAATGCAGTTTGAAATGAAATCATAACTTTTCTTTACTAGGTATAATCCCAGAATATATCAACAAGAAATATCATAATTTAATGAGATACCTGCTCACGGCGCCAAGAATGAATTTTGCCCAACATTGGAAGAAAGATACAATTCCAACAATATCTGAATGAGATCTTAAACTTGGAGAATATGCAGCAACGGCAAAATTAACATCATATATTCACAACAGAAACTTAACCAAATTCAAGCAAAGGTGGTTTCCATATATACAAAGTATTACACAGCATGGTTTCTAAGGGGGCCTAAATGCTTAGAAACACCACAAATTGGTAGAGGCACAAAACGTGGGAAGTTAGAAATCAAACAGGCTTTTTAAACAACTTTTTTTCTTGTTGTTTATTTGTTTTTGTTTCTTTTTTTTTTTTTTAATATGCAGGTACAATAATACGTAACAATACAGTGGAGACCTTAGTATTAAGTATTAAGCTTAAAATAGAAATCTTTGTTATATAACAAATAATTTAATGTATGTTGCAGTTGTCTATTAATGAGACATTTAGGTTTAAATGCAAAATTTAAACAACCTTATGCTTATCAGAATTAACATTTTATTAATATTGATATAAACTTTTTTTTCTAAGTTATCTAAACATCAGTGTTAATCTCCAGTCAACACTGTATAAATACCTCTGTACCCAAATAATATAATGTACTACTTCTGTTTTATAATAATACAGGTAGTACTTCTTTAGTGACCACAACTGGGACCGTCAACTTGGTCATTAAGCAAAGTGGGAGCTAAGTGACATTGCAACTTTGCTTATGATCTTACTTCAGCTTTCCTTGGTTTCCAGACCTGAGAAAAGCAAAATATGCAGATTGGTCTTAAAGTTACTTTTTCATCACTGTCGTAACTGCAGTCACTAACCAAGTCAGTCACTTAACAAAGACTACCTGTACAATAAAACAATATAAAGGAAAAATAACAACAACAGGAAAAAAAAATATCATAAAAGTTCAGACGCAAGGATCGAAACAATTAATACTTAAGGCCTTTAATTCTAAAGTTTACATTAGTTCTCCAATATTCCTTAGTTGTTAAATGAAGGTAGTTATCATTCTTAATAATAACCTACAGTATTCTATACTCTTCAAGAAGCATTTAAATTGGTTTGGTAAAAGTAAAATCTATAGGTTAACTATGTGTTTTCTAAAAAAATAACTGCCTTCCATGGATGGCCTCAGATCCTATTATTGTGGAAATAAAGGGGAAATCTTCTGTCTGTTCATATTTTCCATACTATCTTGATTTTACATATTGTAGCTGAGATTCTACAATTTAGAAAAATGCTGCCTTTTGGCATGGAGGATCCATTTTAATCATCATGGTTAACAATATAACCATGTACTGCAGGAGAGGTACATTTTAACTTACCCCATTGGTGACATTTGACATATCAGGATTACAGAGTAGCACAATTCTTACCATTATTATGTCTCTTTGTATTTAGTTGACCTTTCACCAACAAATGATGCTCAGTAATAAATAATATAAGCTAAATGCATACATTAAAACACAACAATAGAATTAAAGTACTATTTAAACTTTAAAGCACTATTTAACTAGATAACATTTTCCCACCCAGCAGTTAGCCCAACTTAATCCCCCCTCCCCAGCCCCACCCAAAGGCCTGGGAAATAAAATATATCTTTTGCCTGCTAGGAATACCCTAAAATATCATAGAAGAGAGTTCCAAAATAAAGCAAATCTTATTTTTAGCACCCTACAGATATGAATGCAGGGGTTCTGCTGTCATTGTTTATCCATTCCTAATGCTTTAAGACAAAGAAAGAGAGGAACAGATCCACCAACCTCTAGATCAGTGTTTCTCAACCTTGGCAACTTGAAGATGCATGGACTTCAATTCCCAGAATTCTGGGAGTTGAAGTCCATGCATCTTCAAGTTGCCAAGGTTGAGAAACATGGCTCTAAATCAAAAATCAACAAAAGGAATCACACACGTATCAAAGAGGAGCTGAGTCTTCCTCCTCTTCCAAAAACAAACGTTCCCTGGAGAAGAAAATGCATTTTGTTCTTCCTATTTTAAAACTTTAAAAAGTTATTTTGCAGATTAACAGCTGGGTGACAACATAGACCCTTTTCTTAACCATTTATGTATCTTTGAAAAACAAAATGTTAGAAAGTATTTCATCATTATCCAGTGTTTCAATTTTTCAGAAAATAAAAGTAAGCAGAACAAAAATGTTAGGGAGAAACATCTTCCTTCCTTCCCTCCCTCCCTCATGCCTATATATCTCTAGAGTGCTCTCATAATTTCCTATTTCTTTTTTAAAAAGTGCTTTTTTAAAGCAGAAAGTTTTATGTGCATTAATCCCAAAGCAGATAAGCTGACATAAAACTACATTCTCATTAAAGTTGACAGCAGTACGGTGTCAGTTTGATGTCTTTATATATGCCAAATTATTAGATGCTTCCAATTCTTTATATTTCCAAACTGCCATGAAATGTTTCATTGCTATAAATTCATCTCTCTCAGTCTCTCACTTTAACCAGAACTTTTAAAAGAAGAAAGAAAGAAAATCCTTGAAAATTCAGGTTCAGCTGCATAAATAACAGACTACATTTGTAAATAGTATAGTTCTTCCTTGGGAAGCAATCAATTTCTCTTTGTCTCTCTCTCTCTTTTCTGCTACCTTTTGAATTACAGCAAAATGCCAACATGCCATTAAGTCTTGCCATTGTCTGAAAAGTACTGAGTGCTGTTCTTGTCTTTGCAGGTTTGTTCAAATAAATATTCAGCAAATAGATTCTGTTTATTTCCTACATCTTCACTTGAAACAATTGTTGCTCTTTATAAAGTAACTGATACCTGATTTGACTCATCTGATAATTCAGTGTATTTCTGGTTATTGTAGTCCTGTGGCTTCTGCAATATTAATGAATGTCCTAAAAGGACTTCTGTAGGAGAAAGTGTGGATTAGTTTTCCAAAGTTTTTTTTAATGGATTATAATAGGCGATGCACTCTTATTCCCCAAAGCATGCCATTTTAGAACATATTTAACAAACAATCCATTATCAGAGAACAGGACTTGAAATGAATCTGGGTTTTGTGGTTGGTAAAAAACAAAATATTTTCAAGTGGGAGAGCTGAAGGGTTTGTTACATGCAGAAAGTCTGAGATTCCATGCAGAAAGATCTCTGACACCACAGAGGAGACCTGCCTTGCAGTCTGGAGAGCAAATGCCAGCCTCGCAGATTAAGATGGGCACCATATAACTCAAAGCCATACATTCAACTCAGATTCAATTCAAAGGTTCTTTACAAGGATTGAGCAACTGAGCCAGCTACATAGGAGGAAGAAAAAAGAAGAAGAAGAAGAAAAGAAGATGGTAGCAGAAACAAATAGAAAAAAATAGTGTCAGAAAGAGAGAAGAAAAGACATGTGGCTGGAAACTCTCAAAATAATATGGCTCTCCATTAAAAAGTACCCAACTGTAATGATGGTTTCTTATGATAGATGGAGCAAAAACAATCAAATTTTTTGCAGTTGGAAACCACATGTTTGTTGTGGGCCATGGGAAGTTGTAACAAAAATACACAAAAACACTGTGGTGAGACCAAATTTATCAAGGAATTAGGTGCAAATGTCAGGAATTTATGTGCTAGAAGGAAATTTGGAAAATTATTTAAAACTGCACCAGGAAAAAATTCAGTAATTGAACATTTTATAGTTATAAAACACTAGCTTTTAACTTTTTGTAAATCACCTGGTAGCAGGATAATACATAAATCCATGTAAATAACTAAATATTCTCTAAGATAGAGTTATTTCCTAGCATTGACAATACATTGCTGAACTGAATTATAACCAACTTCACCCCAGTCTTCCTCATAAAATTACTATTATACTCTCTTGGGGAATGTTTCATTTCCTAGGATAAATCTGGAGATGGATGGTTACCTAAAATAAGCCTGCACTTTGTATTAGAGATCAAGAATCTATCCACCAATTCAGAAAAGATAAATGTTGGTGGCTGAGAGGAAAGACAACTAACATCTAAGTATGCATATCACATAATGTCAAGAAGTACATAGACGGAGTTACACCATTTGAGACTTAATTGAAAGCTAAAAACAATTTCTCTTCCTGGCCAGGACAGTAGGAACAAATTAAATGCCATGTCTGAACATCCTTCATAATGAAGATGCCACTTACTAGTCATGTTTTCTGCAAGAACAATATGTTTGAAATCTGTGATAAAAGTTTTTCTATATTGCTGTGCAATTCATCACTAAATACGGATTTGTAAACTTTATTCATGAAAACAATATTCACTACTATTCACTACTATTTCTCTGCCAGAAATGCTCAAATCTGACAGAGAAGATGCCTCCTTAATCACTTCGAGTTACCCGGAATCCTTATGAACAGTTGTGGCTCTTGGTAATGTGGTGTCTATCCTCTGCTTTTAAGGTTTGTTTCTAGACAATAAAAATAAAAAGACTTTCTATTCAGCCCAGAAATTTCTATAGTAACAATCAAACATGGTTTCCTATCTCATTCTCTGTTTGCTTTGAAGGGAAGAGCCCTTGTTTTTTGTTTTCTTTAAACAGTTTGAAAATCAATGCAAAGTAAAATAAACAAACACCTAATTAAGCCAAAACCTAAACTGACTATTGGAAGCTTGATGATGAAAATGAAGCTAAAGTTGTAGTAATGGAGCAACTATTAAGATGGCTTCATTGATTCTTTCACTGATTGACCCATGCATCAGTTTTAAACATATATAACTGGCCTTTCATCAAATTGACTTCCAGAGTGGTTTACATGTCAATATAAATAAGATAGCATCTCCTGTTGGCCTAGCAATCTAGAAAGAGACAGCACAAAAGTTAAAAGGCTGGAGTAGGGAAAAAAAATGGAGAAATCTCTGGCCCTGATTCTTAATGTTACTTCACGACTAGATATTAGAGAGTTGATCCACTGTAGTATAATCAGATGTTTTTGAACAACTGCTCTGTATTCAAAAATCTGATTGTATGTTTCTGTTTTAATTAAGCCATTAGTTTAACCATTAGCAGTCATACTTCATAGAATCATAGGGTTGGAAGGGCACTTAAATGTTTGAAAAGTACACCCTCAAATTTCCTGGAGACATACCTTCCTGCATAGTATTTTATTCAAGCATTTATTCTAAGGCAGTATTTTATCTGAAGCAAAAAAGAGTCACCCTTTTTCCTGCATATAAGATCATAAGAGTATAAAGATAATTTAGTATGGTGTTGCATTGACACAATCCAATCACTTTCAACATCAAGATTTCTAAAGTAATTGTTTAACAGGTTTCAGCCATAAATTAACCAGACAAAACAGAGCTTTCCATCACAAACACCTGACTTGGCTAACTATAGCATCTCCTTTATATCCTTCCTGATCTAATATTGCCCAGCTCCCTTGGCTGATTTTGAAAAGTTAAGGAGGGTGATAACAGGTTAGTGCTTAAATCAGAGACCATCAGAAAATCCCAGTGTTTCGGGCTTGACTTGTGCGTCAACAGAAATATCCAGAAGACAATGGCAAACCGCTTCCCTTTGTAAAATATACTCCATCATTCATACCTCACAGCTGGCAGGCATTTATAAACCTGAGATAAGACTACCCTTTCTCTCAAATAATAACCTATTTAAGCATCATTATTAAAGTATATATTCCCAAGGCAGATTTACATTTATAAAAAGATACACTTAATATCTGGAATATCTAGGGTAGTGTCTTACCAACTTTTTTGTCACTTTCTAGAGATCTGCCTATTTAGGAATCAAACAAGGAATGTATGATTTTTGCACTCTATATTTTATGGTCCTCCTATCTGTCAGTTCTATTAATATGGTCTCAAAAGCAAGTACTATGAAATTAGGTTCTCAGTTTCTTCCTAAAATAATTTTTGTTTCATTGGCCTGTGTAATCAAATGCTTTTTCTTGCAGATTTCTCTGTTTGATTTATGAATATTCTCATCCAAATAAAACTGTGCAGATGGTGTTTCCCCTCTTACATACTTGTTGGTCTTATCATCATTCATTACTCGCTTCAAAGAGCGAAAGAGCCAAAAACTGCTAGTGTCATGGTTACTTCCTGACTGTCCCTCTTCTATAGCCCAATAGAATGGTTGCTGGATAACTATTGGGGAAGCAAAAAAGCTTTCAAAAGTAGTGTGTAACCATCTGCCTTACTTTAACAGGGACTCCTTAGAGATAGGAAATTACTTACATTTTGATTACCTCCTTCTGCAGTCAAAGCACATAGGGCTAAAACATATTAACTTATTTGAATTTAGTTTCTATTAAAAGCAGAGACATATATTAATTATTAATTCCATGGATTTCACAATTAATTTAGTTTCACTCCAGCCTGTAAGTATTAAGCAGAAATTATTGAGGCATTCATATCTGTATCAAAATACAGAGTCTGTATTTTATGTTTACTGCATTTTAAAACTGTGCCTAACTGTAGTACAGTTATTGTATATGCAGGTGATTTCATTCTAAGTAAGGGCCATGGCAAGTTAAAGTGATGACCAATATGGTGTAAAAACTTGCCACATAATCAGAGTTGTCCACACAGAAAGCTGATATAGCATCTGACTTGTACTCAGGCCATAACTCTGAGGATAGAGTTTCTTGGCCATTTGACTCTGCTCTTGGACCCTTTACCCAAGAGTTCTACCTTTCACACCCTGGGTAAGCTGTACTTTATGGATCTGTTTTATGTGTTCTGGTCTTATTATAATGTATAAGAAGTTGCTTAGAGCTATCATATCTGGACTAGAAAAATCCATACACCAATAGATGGTAGCAAAAATATTGATTACCATCAAGTCAGTGTTGACTCTTAGTGACCACATAGATAGATCTTGTCCAGGATGACCTATCCCAACTCTTTAGCTCTTTAGGTCTCCCAACAGTACACCCGTCACTGCTGTAATTTAGTCCATCCACCATGCTGTTGGTTGTCCAATTCCTCTCTTTCCTTCCATCTTTCCCAGCATTATAGACTTCTCAAGGGAGCCACAAACAGATATATCCACTCAAAACTCTTTCTTCCCATCTAGCAGTTCTCCAGATTTTTGATGTCTAGATTAGGTGGTCTTAAAGCTGCTTGAATGAAAACGGGTAGGGAAAAATGCAGGAGAGTTTTTCTGCATGGCACTAGTGCTTCCAGTATTTCTGGCAAATATAAAGATTGTTATATAGTCATATCATTGATATTCATCACAGAAAACTGATTTACATTATAATATGCAGTGCTATTGGTCTAAGGCAAATTCCTAGGAGATGTTTTGCAAAACAGACTCCTCAGATGAAGCAGTTCAATGGAGAGTGAGCCTTCTTATGCATGCTAACTAGTTCACCCTACATAATACACACTATTGATTCACAACTATCCTGTCTTCACTCTTGATTCTGGCCTAAGAGGCTATATGATTCATACACTTTTTCTGCCACCACCAGGAATGCTTGGAAACTTTCTGTATAGGCCTCTGGCTTGATTCACACAGGATATGAGTAGCTTGGGGGCAGCGGCCTTTGGCCTGATGCTTGCAAGCTAGTTCAAAAACCAAAGCATTTTTTAAAATAATGGTAGGGTAAATTATATGGGGTACAGACAGGATGTTTTTCCAACCAGACACCCCTTTGAAAAAATCCAACCAAATTTTTTAAGATCCCTTTTTCAATCTCCCAGATGCACTCCTATAAGGCCAGAGGCTGGGTTGCCCAAAACTGAAGCCAAAGTTTAGTTAAATATCTTGAAAGCTTGGCTAAAGCGGGTACCAACTGGGTTGTTTCCATCAATATCATTGGATAACTCTAGTTTCACAGGGTGCAACAGCATCACAAACAAATTGCATTCCTATAGACTTGCACATGAATATGTATTATTTCTGGGATCAGAAAATCCTAAAGAGGTTATTAAACAAAATATCCAGAGATTCAGAATGATTTGACTGAAGTTCAATAATCTACAGACCTCTCAGAGCATTCCAAAAATCTGTTTCAGAGAGAGGTTTACCTATAATTTATATATCCATCCCAAATACTGATGAGCATTCTCTAAGCTAATATCAATGTTCTACCCTTGGCACATTTGGAATGCAAATTCTGAAAAATTCCAGGTCTTTAGAAATTCTGCTTGTGCAGTTTGGGTGAGAATGTATTAAGTATTATGCTGTTAATTTTACTTGGATTCTCAGTTAAATTTAGCCCAGCCTTTATTTAAAAATAAAAAATAAAAACAGTTCGCTCAGATGAATCTTATATCCAATTTCTTTTAGCAAATAGAAACTTTAAGAGTACATTTTTATTGGCAAAATGTCATTTCCTAGTGACAAGGATTCATTACAGGTTTGCAGTCCTACCATATGAACATTAGACATCTCTTTGACAGCATGCATAAATTTTTACTCATTATTATTATATATTCATTGTTTTATCATTTTTATCTTCACAAATCACAAATACTTTATTACAGCCAAAGACCAACAATAAAATATAAAAAGGTATAGAAATATAAAACTATAATATAAAAAGCAAAGAATGACACGATGTGGGGAAAACAGGCACGCAGGACCTACCATAGGTAATCCAGGCCTAAGTAAGACTATTAAAATATGGTTAAATTTTATATTTTTACAAAAAAAACTATATATATATATATATATATATATAAACACACACACAGAAAGCAAATAAATATAAATATAAATATATAAAACAAGTAAAACAAGTTGCTGAAAGCAGAAGGAAGCAAACACACAAGGAAATAAGAACAAAATTGAAGAGAGAAACTATTTTTAATTAAATAACTGACATTTTGACTGAACCCTCATCTAAGACCTTCATAAAGTTTGGAAAGTGCTTCTTACTTAAATAGATAAAATGTTATAAACCATTTGCCTTAATAACAGCAATGATTCTGCAACATTTCTCTGAGATCAGTGTAAGGATGTTCTGGCGTCTCCATGGCCAGGCAACAATATGAGAATTTAATCTTGATCAATAGTATTTATTTATTTACTTGGTTTATATGCTGCCCTTCTATTCAAATGTTGCCTTTGTATCCTTTTGATTTAAATTAGAACTCCCAGCAACTTATAATTTAAAACAAAAAAGAAAATATATATTAAAAAAGGTAAAAAATCAAGATCATTAAAATATGGATAATGAAGTATTTTAGCTTCAAGCTAAATTGAATCTTTTGATGGAAGACTCTCTACCTAACAAGAAGAAATCTGATTTTAGACTTTAAACTCTTAATGATTGGGATTGTCTTCTAAGTATTATGCCTGTTTTTATTGTTGAAAAATAATGTAATAATAATGAGGAAGAGGAAGAAGAAGAAGAAGAAAAGGAGGAAGAAGACAGTGGTGATGGTAGTGGTGATAATACTTTTCAAGGCTATTTATTGGTAAAATGACTTCTGTATAATACTATGTGAGATAATGAATATGAATTGACATTTCATTAGTTATGAAAGTCATTTCACCAAGAAGGATGAAGAGGAGAAATAAGAAAGAGCAGTAGTAAAGATAAAGACATATAGTTTTCCTGGTAACTGTATGAAAATAGTTACCATTGCCTCTTTTGGGGATTTTTTTTCAACTTTACAATCTAACCCACATCTTTCGGATTTCCTGGTAGTTTCCCATTCAAATACTAATCAAATATAACCCTGCTTAGCTTTTTTTCAAGTGCTACTATCCAAGCTGAGTAATAATCACTGAAGTTGTTCTACTTTAATGTTTTTGTTGGCGTGAGCTATCTTGAACTTAATCTCTTATGAGATTAATTCTTAAGATATATATCAGGTCAATTTGGGCAGGACACCTGCTTGGTTCTCAAGAGGCACCATTTCCCCCCAAAATCAAGTTTTTTTTATACACGAAATCTTGTGCAAATCATACTGACATCTTGGATGGTAGCATCACATGAGATCTTGTTGAAATATCATGGGACTATACAAACATCTTACATTCTTGGGTGGTTATGTGAAATTGTACCATAATGTGTGGGGCTTGATAAGTCTGATGACTCCTTCTAAAGACAATTGAGGCATGTTTGCATCAGAGACTGGATCAATGAGTGACATTACTCTGTATGAATTAACAAGTTTGCCTCCTGTTTAACTGGAATTGCCCCCCAATATTATGGTTGGTAGAGGAGTGAGGGGTAATGCCTTCCAGTTTGATTCAGCTAAAATGGCTATACATTGATCCCATTTTGCATACAGTGAAATTGAAAATACATTTTTATTTATGTATTTATTTATTGGCTATATGGCATAAATTTAAAAAAGGTTAAAAACAAGCAAAATCACAATGGATAAAAAGAAACATGGAATAAAGAGAAAATAAAAAATAAATCAGCTTCTTTTAGCCACTGGAAGTATCAAAAGCCATTCATGTCAAACCAAAGATCATCATTACAGTTGATTTATATTAAAATATTATCTATATTTATTATATATGTTTTCTTTCACATATTGAGCTTCTATTGAGGTCATCGCTCAAAAGAAAAAAAAAAGATCTCTGACTGGAGCCAGTCTGAGCATCTGTTGAGAAATTATTTCTAAGTGATACAGAGGGCAGCTCAAGAGAACATATATGGTTGTCTCACCTTCTGCACCCAAGCAGATGCAAAGATCTTGAAAAGGAATGTTGTTGAATTTTCCCTTCAACACTTTCAAGAAAGGATATTGGAGCTTACCAAAGTGAACCCCTGTGGGCCAGTTAGATTTAGCAGCATTATATATTCAACATTCATTGATAAAGTTGCTGAGACTGTAATCATAGCATTTTTAATCTTTATTATACATAAATGCAATTTCCATAAAGCCTACTCTAGATGTTCATACAGAATGGGAGGAATCATGCTGGATATTTTTAAACATGAATTTGGTGATAAACACCAATACACTGTGACTTGTATTTTATTACTGAGCCTAACTATTGTTTTTACCTCTAACATTTGATATTTCCATGAATAAATTGTGAGCCATATTTTATTATAAAATCAAACTATTGTTCAATAGATTAGAAGTTGTGATGCTGTTCTAATCATTCTGAATAATCAGGAACTGGCCATAATTCGCAGTTGAATACAAACACAATGAACAACAGTTTTGAACTACCTAGGCCTCCAGCATTTAGAGTCCTTTATATTACCAGAAAAATATTAGTTATGAAAGAAGATGAAAAATGACCCCCAAAAGCATGGCTACTAACTTAATGACATCCCATGGTAGAAATTTAGAAGAAAGTTGTAGAACCTTTATGTAATAAAAATAATCTGTATAGTTGTTTTTATTACTGAAAAGGAAACGCCAGATCGGAGTGGTTTTATCTATCAGATGCCTGGAATAATCTTCACAGCTATCTGTGCCAAAGTGTTTATTTATGAGTTGGTTCTGAGAATGGAACAGCCAAATGAGCTCTTTTTTGGAATAATAATAACAAAAACATCAACACCAACAAATAACTCTTGCGCCAGTCAGACCACTGCAGTGATTTATAAGATTGCTCTGTGGAAATAAGTATTAATCTTAATATGAAGCATAAGAGGTGGATTCAGGTATGTCTCTTCTAGCTGGGAAGGTAGAATTCTTATCCAGAGCAATATTTCCTTCAGTGAAATGGGAAGAGAGGAATTATCTCATTCTAGTCAAGTTTCCTAACTCCCACTGACTCAAAAATTATGTTTGTGGGATTTGCAGAAGTGTCCAGAAAAACATGGTAAGTAGTCTTGGGAACTGCAGAGATAGAAAACATTAGTAAAAATCACCTTCTGCCTTCTTGCAGGCTGGAATACTTCACTGATGGCAGGAATTCCCAGTCCAACTCAGCACTGTATTTTTTTCATTCTTTCTTAAAGCTGTGAGCATTTTAATTTTCCTTCTGATTTCCTTGCCGAATTTGATTATAATTACCAACCTCAATATTACCCCTAACAAAACTGTTTTGTTTTTGGTTTTTTTGGAAAGAAGAAAAAATGAAACTGGTGACACTCTAGATGAGTTCTCTGTCCCACTCTACACCCCCCCCCACCCCCAGATGATCACAAATTCAAAAAGACAGACTACATGATCAGGGCTTCCTGTAAGCTCCAATGCACAGTGAAGGATTCTTTTCATAAAATGAAATTCAAATGCATTTCTGCACTCCACATTTGCAAGACAAATGTCAGGGTGCAGCATGAAGAGCATCTTAATTTAGCTATACCAAATTTGAGAGGTAACAAATTAAGACAGCACCCAGGCTCAATCAATAAGCACTCAGAAGCTCCCAAGTTTAATCACTGACATTTTTCAATAAAATGGACATAGGCCAACGAGGCTGAGAACAAGCCTTTCTGAAGGCGTTATCTCAACTCCTGGGGACTTCCTGAACAAATCTATACAATTTTCTTGGCAATATTATGAAAGAGGTTTGCTATTGTCTTCTGAGATTTTATTTTACTTCCTAATCTACAGAACAGGGATTTACTGGTGGTGTCCCATCCAAATCTTAGCCAGGTATAACTTAACTTAGTTTTTCAAGATTACTGACAGTCAGATAGATCCTGCAGTCAACACAGATTGTTACTGAACTGTGGATTTCCTGACTCAGTACTTGTCTAAGATAGCTTTCGGTGTTAATCTGAGCTAGCAATGAATAGATACATGCTGCTGTTAGGAAAACAAGGAATTTGTTACATTACTTTTGGGGGAAAAAAGTTTTTAATAATTGCATAATAGCCTATGCTCAAGTTTTTGTGTTCCCAAAATAGGAAGACAGACACAGCCTGTCTATTACCCTATTAGGATGTGCCAGATTTTGAATACTTTTAAGCATTTCCCAGGAACTGAGCACACCACATGACTTTTCAAAGGATTCTCCAAAATCTGGACTGAAAAGGCTAAATAATTTGTCAAGGAAGCCAAGAGTAGTTTAGCGTTTGGCTTCTGATTACAACACTGAAGAAAGTTACATTAGTCCCTATCACAGCTGCAGTAGATGAAAGTTGGTTATCTGGAATTAAATGTGTTAAAAGGATAAAAGCCTAAACAAGAAGGCCACCAGAAGAAGCCTGATGTGATTTTTCAGAACCAAAACACAGGAGGCCAACAGCTCTTTGAAAAATTGAGGGCAAGTGTTATAAACCAAGTTGGCTTTCCCAGACAAATGCATTGTTTATGTTATGTCAGTTGTTATGGATAACAACTGCATTTGTACAGGGTAGCATGGGAAGTCAATAAAAGTCATTGCCTGCTGCATGTTGAGTAAATGAGGTCTCAGGAGGATGCGGCTGCTTGATAGTAAAATAAAATGTAACATCTGAAAGCCAGCAATGCTTGCGTTTCTAAAGCCTGGCATTTTGGGGTTCTCCTGAATTCTGAGGCCTTAGCTGTTTGCTGTAACTATATATTGTGACTAGTGCATCTGCATTCAGTGGCCTTGTGTGATCTATTAACAAAACACTAAAATCTATACCAAACACGATCAGACTGCAAAGAGTAAGATAAACAACTGACCAACTGGAAGCCAATCTATACTATTTGCCTTGGGATTTGGCATTTACCAATAAAACCAATGGTTTCATTCTTCAAGAACTACTCCTCCATTTTAAATACATCTTTATAAGAATAAAAGAATGCATGATATCAATATACATGTGACACCTTGCTATTATTCCTTGACCAGAAGGAATAAATGGAAGTAATGCTTCTAATGTATTCACTATAGATTCTTCTTCAGATTTGAAAAAGGCAGTGATATGTGGAATTGTGCATATGAAGAATAGGCATACATTAGCAGTCTCCAGATAAGATTTCTAACATCACCCATTCATTATGGATGATGCTGATGCTGGGCAATACAAATTGATCACAGATGCCTTCTACCTATGTGTTAATCTGAACAGCCCCCGAGGACATTCTGTGCATTGTTTGAGCAAAATGATGGTACCAGGTAGAAAATAAGAATGTTGACTGGCTCGCATGCCCTCTATAAAGTTGTCATATTCCACTTCTCCCATATCAGATGAAGGTTTTGCATCCTTATTAGGCAATGTGCTTCATTGCCTGTTCAGTTTGTGCCAATATTCTGTATGGTCATCTGTGTGAGTTCACCAGGTCACTGGGGTTATGCACCCAGTGTTCTGTTTAACTTATATTAGAGAATGTATGTGTACCCACATAAAGAAATAAGAAAAACAATTAAATTAATTTTATCACGTCATTCCAACAAGCATCAACTAGGGAATAGTAATGGATCTTTCTGCAATAGCAGTTGTATTGTTTTCCTGTAAGAAGTTATTTTATTCTATTCTTAGAAGACTCAAAGAATGCTCATTTGGCTACATTTATTGTGTAGTCATGCTATTTTGCCCAATTACCTCTTCCACCCAAAAAGGTCATGTTTACGTTCCATTTTCTTATTTCTTAAATGTAAGAATAAAGAGATGGCAGAGAGAGATTTAAGTGTTATTTTCTTTTACTTTTTGTCTTGTGATGACCTCTCCTGGCTAAGCTGTTCATTATCTTTTATGTAAATACTTCAGAAACTTCAGTTCATCACTTTTCAATCTTAGGAGTCCATTGGTAGTTTTAGCTGTTTACAATTGTTTAAGAAACTGCATTTGTAATATCAAATCATTTGCACAGGATTAAATGTATGTTCTACATTTTATTTATATGGGGACATATATGAGATTTGAAGTTAATACTTGTTTACTCTAATCCTAGCCTTACATGAGAATACTTAGTAGTTTAGTTAGTTCTACTAGATGAAACAAACAGAAATGTTTAATGTATTCATTCATAATACAACTCTAGGGATTACTGTTCTTTTGTGCCCACTTGTACAAGAATATGTATATTACTGTCAGTGGTTTCTCTGTATAACTGTGGGTAACTTGCAACATATATGAAATTAATTCTCCTAAAAAACAGTCAATCGGTTCCCAGTTTAGTGGCAAGGTATTAGTAAAATAACTGGCTTATTCTAAATACTTGCAGGATTAATAACGAAGTTGAGTTATACTGTATTAAATAATAGGCTATGCAGCATTTCAGAAACAATGTAGAAAAGATGTTTGGAGCACCCAGGAAGCTTATCATGGAAGATGCAGAAGGCAGCCATGCAATGGGGGGGGGGGGGGGGGCAGAAGTCAGGCTGCTTTAAAGAGGTGTAAACAAGTGCTATAGTCGCACACCACATATCCCAGACTACCTATTCAGAATGGAATATGAACCATTGCATGTCCCTATTAAATAGTATTAGCAGGTGGCACAACTGAGCTGCATTATAATTATGAGAGTTCTGAAACTGATTCTGTAGTGATCTGGATCACACCCATACATCTATACAGATTACATTCAGAAGACGGCTCTTTCAAAAGGGTTTCCAAAAATGTTCTCCCACCCTCCAACTACTTAGCTCATTTCTGTGCCAAAACAGGCAAGCAATAAAAAGCAGACATCAATCTGGTATATAACTTCTTGCCAAGGAACATAAAGATCTGCAAAATAGGTGTATCAGCCAAAACATGTACAAATAACAGCATTCAGATAGCATTACCACATTTGAGAGTTTTTGTTTTGTTTTGTTTTAGATACTCTCTTGCTCTTTCACTGTCACTTGAGGAGATAAAGAGATTTTCCTTGTTTTATGTGAATTCATTATTTTGCAATGGGAAAAGAACTGAATGCTAGAAAAAAAATTGGACATATTATGTTGCAGCCAAGCTGGTGATGAGCATATTTGTCAATGCATTTGGATTACAAAATTGGACACCATATGCCACAACCCCCTTTTTGTTCAGAGTCTCACTTTATGTGAATTCACTTCATGTGAGTTTTGGGTAGAATGTAACCTTAGCATAAAGCAAAGGAAGCCTGAACTTTTATGCTTTTCTGCACAACTGCATTTGGTGCATTTCTGATATGTTAGTCTATAATTTGGTTTGATGTAATTGTTGAAGAAAGCAGACCTGATTATACTGTTTGAACCTCTATTCATCAGCTATCAGTCAATCCCACTTCCACTTTTTTTAATGAAGTGGCAATAATACAACTCTAACAGGAAGAGGAAGGAAGGAAGGAAGGAAGGAAGGAAGGAAGGAAGGAAGGAAGGAAGGAAGGAAGGAAGGAAGGAAGGAAGGAAGGAAGGAAACTCTCAGAAACTAAAAGCAAACTATATAACTATCTATAGTAACTATATAAAAGCCTACAAGACATCCTCTGATCATTTTGTTTACAAAAGTATGTTGTCCAACTTTCTGATTTATACCTGAATCCAAATTTGAGTGCCATTAAAACTAGATTTAAAGGTGTATATGTGCATATATGTGTAGGGTGTGTGTGTGTACACACACACACACATATATATGCATACATACAGTGCTAGGAAGTATCATAAACAAGCCATCCTGTAAGCCAGTAATATAACGACAGTGTGTGCGCACACATGTGTAAGGATACAGTTTAAAACTAACATGTACCTTTAAGGCAACCTGAAGAAAACTATACAAGGTTTGGATTTCAACACATTGGGCAGAAAACATTGATTCTGTAGAGCAAGGAATGACAGTCTTTCCTGACTTTCTCCTCTGTACATACAGTATCACTGCCTATCGTTAACAGAGGTGAAATTAATATTAAGAATATAAATGGGATAATCCAACAGCACTGAGCAAAAAGCTCAATATTAGGTTATTTCTAAAAGAGGGACAGAAATTAATGTGGTTTGAGACATTAATTCACATGCCAAGTCATATTCTTCTTGATGTCACCCAGAGAATCTTTAGAGAGTAACACAGACATTTGCAGAACAACCTTCTTTAACTTGTGACACAACTTGCCAGCATACCTCTTTATACCAAACTTGGACTTTTAGCAAATAAGTATACATGAGAATTCCTCTAATCAAGCCCTAGTTCACCTCCTTAGCCACTGATAGCTATCAAATACTTTCTCACAAACACACTAAGGACCCAAAGATCAGCCACCAAGATTTCCTTCAAGACATGATTAAGCCCTGCATCACTTTTTCCTCTTTGTGACCAAATAAGCAAGTGACTCCATTATATTTAATATATGGAAATATGCTGAGTCAATACCACCAGCTTTGGCTATTAAATCTTCAGCATGATTGATTATAAGAAAACAGCATGTAATACTTGTGTTCCCCAAAAACAGTATAGTCAGCACACTGCATCGCCTGCATGCAGAGTATGCTTTCCAGGTCATTTAGGAGGAAAAGTCCAACTGCCATTCTTTGGAGTGAATGCTGCAAATGGTTCCATAAACTAGAAGTTGGCCTCTATAAGTATTAGACCAATAACAGTATACTTTACCCTGGTATCATACTGCAAACGTGCATAGTAGTTTAAACCTGTTAGGCTTAGACTGCACCTACGGAACTCAGTGGATTTGGCCACAGGACCGTACCTCCTTAGGGGACCTAGGGATACCGCCCGACGTGAAATCTCACTGACTCATCGGCCAGGTGCAAATCGCTTCCATAACACCTCTTCGGAAAGCTGCGGGTTACATTTTACAGATTTTGCTTCAAGAAGCGAAACTTTCTTCTTCAACAGGATCAGCCGCAAAATCCCCTCTTATCGCTCCGGGGAGTTCCCGAGCACTTTGCTTTTTAGAAGTCAAACTCCAGAAAATCCCACCAGGAATGGGCAAACCAAAAACTTCCAGGAAAGCCAATCAGCAAGCGGCAGCCTGTTCCCTGGGTTCAACTAAGTGCCGCCAGGGCTTCCGTCCCAAGAAAAATCGGCACCAGCTGCCCTCTCGCGCGATTGCCCAGCGAGCCTCCCTGCAGCAATTCCAAACAATCTCCGAGCCTTTATATGTCTTCCCTTACTAACCTGCCCCACCAAGCACAACCTGCCATTGGCTCAGTGTGGAAGCGCGGTACTTACGCGAGGACGGAAGGGCTGTCCGGACTCTGCCGCTGATGCCGCTGAAAATCCACAGGAAGAGAGCTGCCCTGCAGCCAGCGCGGGGAACCCCAACCATCCTGCACCTCCAGACCCCCCCTTAGTCCCCGGTGTCAGTTGGAAATAAGCTCTTGCTGGGTCTTCCTCTGCTGCTTGTCACCTTGAGGGTAAAAGTCACGCACTCTCGTCTATTCTGTCGGATTCCACGAAGTTCCCGCGACTTTGGCGTTCTTTTTTCTTTTGGTATATACTACGCAACTCCTCTTCGGGTTATCAGACCAATACAGTGTGAGGAACGTATGTCACCTCTCGGGGACCAGGTCTTGGAGAGATGGAGCAGATATCGGGAGCAAACACTCAAACACTCAGCCACAGCTGCTGAGCCTTGTTCTGTACAGAGGAGGGATCCTTCAAAAAGCTCCCCTAGCCTGGCTGCTCGGCTGCCGAGAAATAGATCCGCGGGACTCGCACGCACGCCACAGCCAGCCAGCAGGCACGCATTCAGATCGAGCGAGCGATAGAGGCGCTCCCGCCGCAGAGCAGCAACCTTACAGCCTCTCTCCTCCTGCATTCATCATTCGCCAGCAGGAGGAAACACTGCGGTCGCCGCCGCGACTAACCGTGGTAGCAGCATAACCAGCAACCTAGAGGCGGCGAGGGAGGAGAGAGAATCCTACCCGTCCCCCCTGCTCCTCTCTGTCTTTTCGGCAGCTCCTCCTCTTCCGTGTAGTCCCCGCTCACTGAAAGAGCCACCTCCCCAAGTCCTCTCTCCACTTATATACTTTTAAACCTAAAGGAAGATAAAGCAACAGCCCCAGCTTCGCGCAGTGGGCCTCGCAGGAGTAGCTAGACAGCAGAGAGCGGCTGCTCTGAGCAGCGGAGCAACCCCGTTATCGCTATCCATGGAACTGAACTTGGAAACCGCTCCTTCGTGATCTTGGCAGGAGATTTGCTTTCTCCTTTTTCGCTTTCTCGGGACCTAAAAGGAGGTCGCCGACAAACCGACATTCCTCTTTTCCCTACTTCTCTTCTTTGCTTCCCCTTCAAACGAGATGGTAGAGGCTCTCTGTGCTCCAGCCTCCTGGGATCCAGCTACAAACGAAGCAGTCCAGCCAGCAAGTCTTCCGAGCGGTCCTAAGCACTCAAATGAGGAGCTCAGTATCCTGCCTGTAAAACAAGCAAGGAGGATTGCGGAAGGTTCCATTGCGGGTGTGTGTTTCCTCCTATTCTGCGATTAAAAACGCACACATGGAAGGAGGCAAGGAAAAAAAAAGCTGTGCTAAAATAACGGGTCGCGAATTTGTAATGCAATCAGACGCTATTGTAGGTTTTGTAGGAAACTGCATCCAAAAATCCACTTCTCCGTTTCTCCCATCTCCCACTCGCTCCGTCCCCACAATAGTCTCAGATGAGAGTTACTGCGCTCTACTTCTTAGGATACAATGCTTGTTGTTATAATTTGATTTTGGTTATTTGAATGTATAATTAATGCATCACTTATTTTTTTAACTCTTGTACTTCCTATTTCATTTAGAAGGGGGGGGGAAAATAAAACTACTGTCGTTTGGAGGGAATTCCGTATATATTTGCAAGAAAACCTGAAACAGCAGGTTTCTATAGGGATTGGACAAGCCATTGTATATGATACCAGCCAACAAATGCTAACATTTTGCATAATGGTTTAAAGCCTAAGAAGTCTGCACCTAGCTCGGTGGATATGGCAACATTAGGGTTACCAACCCCTGTGAAATACACTGACCCATCAGCTGGTCACTAATCACTTCTATAACACTCTTTTAGGAAGCTGAGGGATAATCTTAATTTTGCTTTAAGAAACAAAACTATTCTTTTCCCATAATTCTGCCTCTCCAAATGAATCAGCTGCAAAATCTATTACTGCCACAAGGAACCACTCTCCAGTGTGCTCATGAGCACTTTGCTTTTTAGAAGTCAAACTCCAGAAAACCCCACAAAGAGTGAGCGAAGGAGGAACTTGCAAGGAAGCCAACCAGAAACTAGCTATCAGCATTCTCAGTTCAACAAAGCTGCCGCCAGCATCTTCGACCAGCTCTATTTTCGAAGAGTAGCGGCAGGGAGCAGTCAAGAAGAGTCTCCCAACAGCAGTCCAAACACCAACTCCGAACCTTTATATGACTTCTCTTATCTACCTGCCCCACCAAACACTACCCACGGGTGGCTTACTGTGGCAGTACTTACGGGAGGACGGAAGGGCTGTCCGGGTTCTGCCGCTGATGTTGCTGAAAATCCACAGGAAGAGAGCTGCTCTGCAGCCAGCGCGGAGAACCTCAACCATCCTGCACCTCCAGACCCCCTCCCCCCGTTAGTCCCAGGCGTCAGTTGTAAATAAGCTCCTGCTGGGTCTTCCCCTCTCCCACGATCTCCCTTTGCTCACCAGCTGGCACCTTTGGGGTAAAAGTCACACACTGTTGCCTATTTTATTGGTTTGCACGAAGTCCCCAATACTTTGACGTTCCTTCTCTCTTGATGTATGCAAGCCTTCTTCGAGGTACCAAGCCAATGTAGTATGAAAGACGGATTGCAGTTCGTGGGGAGAAGGGCTTGGAGAGATGCCGCGGGATATTGGGAGAAAATGCTTTGCCTGCTGCCCCGTGCCAAAACAGCTGCGGCCGAGTCCTCCTTTCCATACAGCGGAGGGCTGCTTCCCAGAGCTTTCCCCAGCCTGACTGCTCTGCTGGTTCTGTACAGGTACGCGAAGCGCACACGCACAGCCAGCCAGGGAGCAGACAAGCATTTAGATCAGGCCAGCAAGCGATAGAGACACTCCCGCCGCAGAGGAACTGCTTAACAGTCTCTTTCTTCCTTTATTCATCATTCGCCAGCAGAAAGAAATACTGTCGCCGCCACCATGACTAGCAGCAGTGGCAATATAACCAACAACCTAAAGGTGGGGGGGGGGGGGGGCGGGGAGGAGAAAATCCTTCCCTCCTGCTTCTCTGCCTTTTCGTCGGCTCCTCCTCCTCCTCCTCCTCCTCCTCCTTTTCCCTATATTCCCCGCTAGCTGGAAGGACCTCCTAGCGAACTTGTCTAGTTTCAAACCGAAAGGAAGCTAAAGGAACACCCCCAGCCTTGCGCAGAGGCCCGTGCAGGAGTGGCTACAGGGGAACGGGAAGGCGCCGCTTTCGCAACCTGCTCTACGGCGATGGAGCTGCCCAGGTACTGAATTTGGAAACCTCTCCTTCGTAACCTTGCGGGGCGTTTGTTTTCTTCCGTTATTTTTACTCTGAACCGAAAAATAACCTGCCGCCTCCTGTCTTTTACCCATTTCTCTCATCCTTAGAAGCCCCCCCCCCCCAAACTGAGATGGTAGAGGCTCTCTGTGCTCCAGCCTCTTGGGATCCAGCTACAAACGAAGCAGTCCAGACAGCAAGTCTTCCGAGCGGTCCTAAGCACGCAGATTGGTTGCTCAGCATCTTGCCTGCAAAACAAGCAAGGAGGACTGCGGAAAGCTCCACTGCGGATGTGTGTGTGTGTGTGTGTGTGTTTCCCCGGTATTCTGCAATTAAAAATACACCCATGGAAGGAGGCAAGGGGAAAAAAAACTGTGCCAAAATAACAGGAAGTGAATTTGTAATGCAATCAGGCACTATTGTAAGTTATGTAGGAAAACCATCCAAACATCCACTTCTCTCTGTTTCTCCCCTCTCTCACTCATTCTGTCTCCACAACAGTCTCATATAACAGGGTTCCTCAACCTAAGCAACTTTAAGATGGGTGGACTTCAACTCCCAGAATTCCCCAGCCAGCCATGCTGGCTGGGGAGTTCTGGGAGTTGAGGTCCACCCATCTTAAAGTTGCTGAGGTTGAGGAACCCTGTCATATAAGAGTTACTGCATTCTACCTCTGAGGGTAAAATGCTTGTTATAATTTGATTTTGGTTAATTGAATGTATACTTAATGCATTAACTTTTTTTAACTCTTAGGCTTGCCACTTTCATTTAAAAGGGAAACATAAAAGTGCTGCTGTTTGGAGGGAATGCTATAAATGTTTATGCACGCACACACTCAACAGCAAGTTTCTGTAGGCACTGGACAAGCGATTGTATACTTTATTCTGATGTCAGCCAACCCATAGTAAATTTTTGCTTAATGGTCCAAACTTGTTAGGCTTATCTATTTATTTAAATTGATTGGCCGCCCAACTCCAGTGGACTGCACTGGATTTGGCAACTAGATTAAAACTTTTCAAGGGACATAGGGGCATCATCCTAAGTGCAATCCACTGAACTGCTGAGGGTTATACTTTACTGATTTTGCTTCACAAAGCAACATTTTCTTTTTCTAAGAATCATGCCTCCTTCAACCAAATTATCCACAAAGTCACCTGCTATCACCCAACCTCTCATTCTCTAGCGTGCTTACTTTGCTTTTTAGGAGTCAAACTCCAGAAAATCCCTTGAAGAGTGAGTGAAGCAAGTATTTGCAAGAAAGCTAATCAGCAACCGGCAACCATTCTCCTCAATCCAACTAAATGCCACCAGCATCTCTGTTCCAATAGACATGGGCACCAGCTCCACTTTCTAGCAGTCAAAGCAGCAATTGTCCCAAAAGAGCTTCTCCAAAGCAACTCTGAACCCTTACAGGATTTCCCTTACCTATCTGCTCCAACAAGGGCTACCCATGGATAACTTAACATGGAAGCGCAGTACTTACGCAAGGACAGAAGGGCTGTCCAGGCTTTGCTGCTGATGCCGCTGAAAATCCACAGGAAGAGAGCTGCTCTGCCACCAGTGCGGAGAACCCCAACCATCTTGCACTTCCAGTCTTCCCTTAGTCCCAGGCGCCAGGTCTTCCTCTCACCCAAGATCTCCCTCTGCTCACCGAGGGTCACCTTTGGGGTAAAAGTCGTGCATTCTTGCCTGATCTGCCAGGTTACACAAAGTCCTCAAGACTTTCTCTTGGTATATGCAAGTCCTCTTCGAGGTATCGAATCAAAGAAGTGGAGGGATAGAGGTCACTTCCTGGGGCTTGGAGAGATGGAGCAGAGTATGGAGAGAAAATGCTTTATCTGCCACTGGTAGGAGACTGAGCCCTTCTTTTCCCACAGTAGAAGGCAGTTTCCTAAAGCTTTCCTAGCCTGCCTGCCTGGCTGCCTCTTGTAGAGCTAGCAGAGCACTCACACTTGCTGCCAGCCAGGTAGCAGACAGTCGTTCAGATGGGACGAACGTGTGATAGAGACATTGAGACGTATACTGAGAGAGTATAGGAAATGGCATGTAAAATCCGGTTCTCTCTGCATCTCCCCCCCGCCCTCCCCCCCACAATTCTCCACCACATTCTGAGAGGAAAGTTACTGCACTCTATTCTTATGTAATGATGCTTGCCCTTATAATTTGATTTTGCTAATTGGAATGCATAATTAATGCATTACTTGTTTACTAGCCCTTGTTTTGACTCCACAGGATAGAAGCATGCATTTGTCCATTAAGAAAAAAAGTTATCCTGTTAAAGAAATCCAAATTCATCTACAAAGCACCATGGGGTGGGGGATGGGTTGCCAAACTCAGATGATTTGTATTGGGATATAGGGCTACTTCTGTAGAGCAGCTATGAAATATAACAGCATCTTCTAGATATGAAATAACAGGATGTAAGCTTGCCTGCCAAGACAGGCAAAAGGTCATTGATAACAGTGGTAGGTCTCGAATGACCAGGGAACATGGCAAGAATTAAATCTAATTGCTTTATCTCTACACTTTTTGGTTATATTTGTGAGGATTTTAAAAGCAGCTTTAATAATGAGAGGTTGGACATCTGCTGAAAGACCTCTGTGGTCCATTTGTAACCAACAGAATTTCTGCAGGTAGAGTGCTGCAGCACTTATGTGCATGAAATACACCCAGATACACTGCTTGCTCTAGAGGCCTTTGCAGAGTAAGGACCCTCCTTCTATAAGATGGAGGTACCACAAAGATGGGCATTTTGTTAATAAATAAAAATAATGGATTACTTGCTGTAAAATACCTGCCATGAGTATGGAAAGTTTTAAGTCCCTTTTTTTTGCACATATTTGTTTTTGTCTCAGTTCCTTAGGAAATGATTGTTTCCCCTTAAGTTTAAAGTCTTTGCATACATAGTTTCTAGAGGGATACCTGCCAAAAAGAATTTTGTGGCACCTAAAAAAAACCTAACATGGATCTTATTGCATAAGCTTTCTTGAGTCATAAAGCAGATATATGGAGTATTCCCATATATAAACATAGCTGCTGTGGTGGTGAGGAGGAAAGGGGACAGAATGGTAAATGGACAAATAAAATAATTGCTGCTACAAACAAAACAGCAGATTCTTGTATTGATTTGCTTGTTAGCATGTGTATTTTAATAACAAACCTCAGTCTATGAGAAATGATGTTAAATCACCAACTGAAATCTAGCTCATTTATTTTCTGATGAAATCAGGCTTGTTATTTTCATTTTCCAAAGATGGTCATCTTGCAGCAATGACAGTATGCATTAGTGAATACAGAGGTGCTTCAACTGATTTTGGATATTGCTTTTTTTTTTTTTTAATGACAGATTTATAAAAAAGACAGGTCAGGTAAAATATAGCAGGGCATTCCAAATGGATGATGGCAATATCCATTGTAGGATGAACAAGATTATGCTGCCCTAAAGTTATAGGTGATGCTATTAAATGCAGTAATAGAATTCCTGGAGTATATGTGAGGGTAGAATTGGCATCTAGTCTGCCACAGGATTTAGATTGCTAGTATCTATATCTGCAACATAGTCTGATGTTGTTCAACAATTTCACTGAAAAGAATTATATCAGTCATGTGTGGTCTTATCACTGAAAAGAACATAGTCTGCAGTGTGGATCTACTTTCATGTTTGTGTTTAAGTCAAGAAGATTACTGTTGACTCAGCTAACTGCAGTGAATAACTCAGAGTTCAGTCAAAAGCTACTGAGTATTTTAATTTATTTAGTTATGCTCTTTCTCTTCAGATATTTAGGTATTTTGATCTGATGGAAGAAAGATGGGATATAAATCTAATAATACATAAATACATAATAAATATTTAAAAAACACTCTCATTCCCAAAATAATGGTTAAAAGCAATTGTTTTGTTAAATGATATCCCTTATTGAGTCTATTTTAATGTAACAATTTTAATATACTTAATGCACAATAAGTGCAATTTTTATCTCTGTTGACACCAGAATTTTGTTATTCTAATTTGATAGAATACTATTCAAGGCTAAAATTTTATTTATATATATATAAAAAAATTCCCCTCTCACCCCTATGGGTGGTATGTGTCTTCCTCAATCTCGGGTCCTCTACCAGAGGCCTGGGAGTTTGAGGGTTCTGCGCAGTATCTTAGCTGTTCCTAGCACTGCACTCTTCTGCACAGAGAGCTCTGATGTTGTTCCTGGGATCTGTTTGAGCCATTCTCCCAGCTTAGGAGTCATGACCCCGAGTGCTCCTACCACCACTGGGACCACTTTGGCCTTTACTTTCCACATCCTCTCGATTTCCTCCTTCAGGCCCTGGTACTTCTCCAGCTTCTCATGCTCCTTCTTCCTGATGTTGCTGTCACTTGGCACTGCTACATCTATCACTACCGCTGTCTTCTGGTCTTTGTCTACTACCACGATGTCTGGTTGATTAGCCAGTACCTGCCTCTCCATCTGGATCTGGAAGTCCCACAGGATCTTAGCCCTGTTATTCTCCACAACCTTCTGTGGAATCTCCCATCTGGACTTGGGGGGGTCTAGCCCATACGCTGTGCAGATGTTCCTGTACACAATACCAGCTACTTGGTTGTGCCGTTCAGTGTATGCTGTTCCTGTCTGCATTTTACACCCCGCCACTATGTGTTGGACTGTCTGAGGCCTCTTTGCACAATCTGCACCTTGGGTCCTGTCTAGTGTGGTAGACCCCTGCTTCTATGGATCTGGTGCTTAGTGCCTGTTCTTGTGCTGCTACGATCAGTGCCTCAGTGCTGTCTTTTAGTCCGGCCCTTTCCAGCCACTGATAGGATTTCCCAGTGTCAGCCACCTCAGCTATCTGTTGATGGTACATCCCATGCAGGGGCTTGTCTTGCCATGGTATTTCCTCCACTTGAACTTCCTCCCATGTCTGCTGCTGCCTGAGGCATTCTCTCAGCAGCTCATCTTTGGGTGCCATCTTACTGATGTACTCCTGGATACTCTGGGTTTCATCCAGGACAGTGGCTTTGACACTCATCAGACCCCGCCCGCCCTCTTTGCGGCTGGTGTACAGTCTCTGGGTGTTGGACTTGGGGTGGAAACCTCCATACATTGTGAGGAGCTTCCGGGTCTTCACATTGGCAGCCTCCATGTCTTCCTTTGAGCAGCTCACTATACCGGCAGGGTATCTGATGACTGGCAGGGCATACATGTTGATGGCATGGATCTTGTTCTTCCCATTGAGCTGGCTCTTCAGGACCTGTCTTATCCTTTGGTGGTACTTGGACGTTGCTGTCTTCCTTGCCTCCTCCTCATGGTTCCCGTGTGACTGTGGGACGCCAAGGTATATATAGCTGGTCTCTATGTCTGCTATGTGGCCCACTGGTAATTCCACTCCATCAGTCTTAATTACCTTCCCTCTCTTTACTATCATCCTGCCACACTTCTCCAGTCCGAATGACATCCCAATGTCCTCGCTGTAGATCCGTGTCAGGTGGATCAGTGAGTCGATGTCTCGTTCACTCTTAGCATACAGCTTGATGTCATCCATGTAGAGGAGGTGGCTGATGGTGATTCCACTCTTGAACTTGTCATTATCTGGCTGAGGGGGTTTAAGCCTATGCAGAACAGCAGTGGGGACAGTGCATCACCTTGGTATATGCTGCACTTGATGGCCACTTGTGCGAGCTGTCTTGAGTTCACTTCCAGTGTTGTCTTCCACAGTCCCATTGAGTGCTTGAGGAAGGTCCTTAGTGTCCTGTTGACTTTGTATAGTGTCAGGCATTCACAGATCCATGTGTGCGGCATTGAGTCATAGGCTTTCCTGTAGTCAATCCAGGCTGTGCTCAGATTGATCTGCCTAGACCTTGAGTCTTGGGCAACCGCCCTATCTATGAGTAACTGGTGTTTTGAGCCTCTGGTGTTGTTCCCAATGCCCTTCTGAGCTGTGCTCATGTACTGGCCCATATGGTCTTGTAGCTTGGCAGCTATGATGCCTGATAGAACTTTCCATGTTGTGGGGAGGCAGGTTATTGGCCGGTAGTTGGATGGTGCTGTTCCTTTGTGAGGGTCTTTCATGATCAGCACTGTCCTTCCTTGTGTTAGCCAGTCTGGGTGGGAGCCTGCTTCTAGCAGTTGGTTCATCTGTGCTGCTCGGCATTCATGCACTGCTGTTAGTTTCTTTAGCCAGTAGGTGTGGATCATGTCCGGGCCAGGTGCTGTCCAGCTTTTCATGTTCTTGACCTGCTGTTGGATGTCTGCTACTGTGATGGTGACTGGTTCCTGTTCTGGGAGATTGCTGTGGTCTGCTTTCAGGTCCTGCAGCCACTTTGCACTGTTGTTATGCGTCTTCTCTTTCTCCCATATGTTCTTCCAGTACTGTTCAGTTTCTGCTGCTGATGGCTCAGCTGCTACTCTGTGGTTGCACTGCAGTTGGGAGTACACTTTGGATGGTTCTTTGGAGAACAGGGCATTTATCTTCTTGGCCTCTGCTTCTCCAGTGTATCTCCTTAGCCTGGTAGCCAGTGCTGTGAGCCTTTGTTTAGCAGTGTCTAGGGCTTCAGATGGAGTCAGGCCCATGTATTTTTTCAGTAGCTGAGTCTTATCCTTAATCTCCACACGCTTCTGTAGTTCCACCAGCTGACTGACTTCTCTCCGAGTTGCCTTGATCTTAGCCTCCAATCTCATTTTCCAGGGTGGGTATGTACTGCTGTTCTTCTTGATTGTCTAGCCAAGCATTTCCAGGATTACAGTGGCTGTAGCATATACCAATTCATTGGTTTCAGTTATGGTGGTAGTAGGGATTGTCTGGAGAGCTCTGTTGGCATCTTCTAGCATACTATCTGATGGTACTTCTCCACTGAGCCTTGGTAATCAGACTCGAGGGTTGACTGTAGCTAGTTTATCCATGATCTTATGCCTCATATCAGCTGCTGTGCTCTGTAATGGAAGGGATGGCAGTGGCATTCCAGCTTCAGGTGTTGGCTGCACATCTGCTTGTTCTTCTAGGTCTGCTTGAGTCCAGGTTGTAATGTGGAGTTGGTCTATCTCAAGTTGTGAGAGCAGCTTCCTCTTCACTATGTTGAAGCGCTGGGTAACTAGTTGTTTCTCAGTTAGTGTGGATGTAGGCCTTCTGTCTATCCATAGTTCCCTCATACATTTCATATATCCCCTCTCATTAGGTCTGCTGTTGTAGTAGCATTCCATCATTTCCAAGTTCTCTTGTCTCATCCATGTATGGTTTGTTCCAGTAGCCCACTTAACATCAGATTGTCCTGGTTCCCCAACATCTGACGCGGACCTTGTTAATCTGGGCGACGTCCGAGCTGGCATGACTCTCTTATTTCATGTCACTCTCATATTTTGAGGTAGGCAGGTGAAGCGTTAGGGGGTCTTTGCCCAAGGACCCCTACTGGTAAGGTAGGTACCAGCCGGGATTTGAATCCCGGTCTCCTGCATCAAAGGCGGTGTTCTAACCACTACGCTATCCAGCCGCTATATATACACTATCTTTAACACAATATTCCAGGCAGTCTACAAGTACAATGCACACATACATACATAAATACTCCCAACAGTGCAACACACCAATAACCAAACAACACAATCCAAAATAGCAGCCTGATCTCACCATTAAGATTGAAAAGCTCACCTAAACAAAACTGTTTCTACTGGTTCATGGAATGCCAATAAGCACATCTCTGGGAGCAAATATTCCAGAGAATTGGGGCCACTGTAGAGAAGGTCTGTACTTCCCTCTCATCTCTCAAGGAATTGGGAACCTAAATATCCCTCCCTAGATGGCAGCACAGGAGAAGCAGAATCTTTTTGAAAGAGATGGCCCTAAGGGTAACCTGGAACCATGCATTATTGTAGGGTTTTATAGGTGTAAAACCAGCACTTTTATAGGGCTCAGAAACCTACAGGTCACCAGTGCAGTAATTGAACTAATGATAATATATTGCAATAGTGGGTCTCCCCTTCCAGCAGCCTATTCTCTGCATTCTGTAGCAAGTGGTGCTTCCAAGTTGTCTTCAGAAGCAGTCCCATGTAAAGCATGTTACAATAGTCTAAAAGCGTGATGAGCATTTTGATGGGCATGAGTCTCAGTTGCCAGAGTTTCCTGATTCAGGAAGAGCTGGATGTGGTCAATCAGCCTAAACTGGGCTATGCTTCTTTGGCTATGACCTCCACCTCAACTCTAGCAGCAGCTACTGCAGGTCCACCAAAATAACTGAGTGACAGAATCATTTCTTTAAAGGGAGCATGATCCCAAATCCAGACTTCAATTGGAGTCAAGATGTATGTTTCCTTCCTTCCCTCCTTCCTTTCTTATAAATTTTATTAAAATTTCCAAAAAGTTAAATACAAGAAAGGAGGAGGAGGAGGAGGAGGAGGAGGAAGAAGGAAAGGAAAGGAAAGGAAAGGAAAGGAAAGGAAAGGAAAGGAAAGGAAAGGAAAGGAAAGGAAAGGAAAAAAGAAAAAGCAATAAAGAAAAAGCATAGAAAAGGAAGAGTAGCTTCCGACTTTCCTTAGTACAGGTATAAATATAAAATATATTTGCCTCTTACTCTAGTAGTCTAAAAATTTACATAATAGAAAAAAAATTTTAGTCTAACATTCTAAAAAATTCCTAGACTCAATCTATTTCAGCAATACACATGATTTGTACAAGATATTTCTGTAGGTATAACATCAATCATCACATCCCAAAATCAAAACTGCTTTTTTTTTTTAGAGTCAAACAAAAAGTCCAAGAGTAGTTTCCAATTAGAAATAAAGCTAGACAATGCTCTTTCTTTAAGCAAAGTAGTCAGTTTTGCCATCTCTGCCACTTCCATTAATTTTAATATCCATTCTTCAGCTGTAGGTGTTTGTAAATCCTTCCATTTTTGCACATAGGAGCCAAGATGTTTCTGAATGAATGGAAACTCCACTTTGCTAAGATTCCACTTAAGCTTATTTATATCATCCGGATTCCCTTCCTAGAGCATGGAAATTGGAAGCCCTCAGTCCTGTCAGCCTGGGAAGCTTCAGCACCAACCATGCTGCGAGATCCATGAGCTTGAGAAGGGCTACATTTGGGCAGCAGTGCACCACCAGCAGCCCTAACTTGTCCCTAGAGCTTGCATGTCTAAGGCCTCCCTGGACTTCTTCTAGTGTCAAACTGAATCATTTAATATTTTTGTAAACATTTATATTTAAATATATTGCATATAAAAGGGAGGAACTCGATGACTATATGTTCATTGAATAGATTTATATCCCTTCTCTGTAACGGTATGTTCAATATGACTTGCATAGGACTGCCTCCACCAGTTTTTCCCCATAATAACTATATGAGGTAGGTTGGGATGAGAGAGAGTGACTGGCCCAAAGTCACCCAGTGTGATTCCTTGGCTAAGAGTAGACTTTAACCTACATCTCCTCTGTCTTCAACACCTTAATTACTACATCAGCTAGATTCTCTGTGTTTTGCTGCACCCCCCATTTGACCTGGCACCAAGGACATGTAAATACATATAATTGCATTGATATTGTTAGCTGTTATTACATTTGCACTGAATTTTAGAAAATATACAAAAATTGTATTTTGCTTTGCTCCACATATATTGAATTGGTCCACCAAAGCTGAGAAACAAGGGAAAAATTATTTTATGGCAGTGCCAAGACTGTATAATTCCCTGTTTAAAAAGATCTCCCTTTCCCCATCCCTTATTGTCTTTTACCATCTTAAACCCTTTTTAAAAAAACCTGCTGAGCATTTGGCAAACTGATTTTAAGTGCTTATTTATTCCCTTTATTTATTGGCAACATTTTAGGCTTCTTAGATTTGTGTAATGCATTTTAATAATGTTTAAATTATTTTGTTCTAGGATTTCATCGTCAGCAATCCTTCTTTAGTTATACATTTCATTACTATTGCTGTTACTACTCCAGTCCTATTACTATTATTACTATAGATAGTATTTTTCAGAATGCAAACCTTTTAACAATTTAGCATACCCAGTAGATTGCTGTGGCTTTAAATGTAGAAAACATTAAACATGGCTAACGACAGAGAAGAGTCATTGTAGGTATAGATCAAATCATAACCTAGACTGAAAATCAACAGCTAGAAACCGTCTAAATGAGATGCTGAACCAAAGAATAAAATAAAATGTAGTTCAGTGCCTATTATAAAAATGGTATACAGTTTGCATAGGCCCCAAAACAGGAAACATTAGATAGAGAAGTTCTGAATCTAATATATTAGCAAAACTGTATTCTTATTAATTACATAATACACTGGCATAAGATTACAAAATTATCAAAAAAAAAAAAAGTAAGATGTATTAGCAAACAACATTAGCAAACAAATAGTGAATTGTGGGAAATCCATGGTTTTTGAGGGAATGCTGCATCCTAAACGGTGTTCTAGAGTCATTCCAGATCCTCTTCCCCCTTGACAGAATCTAAAAAAAGCTGACTACAGCCAGAACAGCATCAGAATTATCAGAAAGGTCCATCAGAATACTCTGATATAAATTTAAGATTGTTCAGGTCATAGTATATTGAGGCCTTTAACAGCTGATGCTTGTATTTGTTTATAAGCGATACTTAGGCAAACATTATTGCATTTTTATACTATGTCATCATGAGCTCTGAAGCTCATTATTAAGTTGCTCTGAAGCTCACTATTAATTGCTTTCATTTATTTTCATATTTCATTGCAGGCCTTCTTAGTCAACAAGGTCCTTTATTGTTATGAGAAACCAAGATTAGGTGTATGCACTTCAGCAATCTACATTAATATTCACTTGTTTGCATGTGTTAAGATCCCCAACCTCTCTGCCTTTGGCATGTAATCACTGAAAGAATTTGTCTTTGCCTTCTAATGACACATTCATTTTAATCCACTGACTTTAGAAAGGCTTTACCTTATTCAGCCAGTTTTGTGATTTCATATTTCAAAACCATTTGGATTAGAGCTTCAATTTCATTAGAAGTCCACCTGAGTTCTATTGGAATAGAAACTTCTTGGAGGAACTGCTCTAACATCCACATCTGAACTAGTCACCATGAAAGATTATAATTTCAAAATTGATCTGCTTGTTATAGTCATCATGTGATGTCTTCTCTGCCAAAGGTATAAAAGCACTCCTGTTCAAAATATTTATCTGAGTATCTACAGTTACAGCCTTGAATTTAACTATGACTTAACTGTGCACTGTATAGAATTGTTTTATGTTATTTCTCCCAAATTTCCCACCATTTAGCTTCATTTGATGACTCTAATGTTTTGAGGAGGGAGAAAATCATCTCCTTCTCCTCTCTATGTGCATTTACTCTTCCTCCTTCCATTTGTCTTTCTTTATGTTTGATCAGTTGTCCATAATAATGCTTTTTACCAGTTTAGTTTGGATTCCCCTCTCCATGTTAGATTAGCATCATTTTGGCTGCTATACCAGAAAAGTGAAAAGTAAGAAATCTTCAGGACATATTGCATCTTGTTTTTCACAGCTGAGTCATTTCAGAACTATTATGTGAATAGCATCTAGGCTCAGTCTTGAATTTGTCTATAGTCTAGAACTTCAATTCATTTTCATTATTATGAGGAATTTTCTGACTGTCATTGATGTTAAGCAATAGACTCACCTGCTTCCTGAAGTCATGGTTGCTCCATCACTAGAAGTTTTAAAGCAAAGGTGAGGAAGCCATTTGTCTGGCATGGTCTAAGGATTCCTAACGCAGGCAAGATGTTGGACTAGAAAAGTTCCAAGGTCCCTTCCAACTCTATGATGTCATTATTTGTCTCAGTTCCTTGAACTGTTAGTCGAAAAAATAAATTCAAGAACTGGTATCTGTCCTATGTATTCTGCTGTATATATTCTTTTCAGTCTCTTTGTCTGTTTTTTTTTTTTTTGATGGGGGCTTGCCTTCCAGTCAGTGTTGACTTCTGGTGACTGCCTGAACTAGTCCCTGCAGTTTTCTTTGGAAGCGGGCTTGCCATTGCCTCCTTCTCAGGGCTGAGAGATACTGACTAGCCCAAGGTCACCCAGCTGGCTTTGTGCCTAAGGTGGGACTGGAACTCAACATTTTTTTTTTAACAGCCAGCCTTACTCAATTAGATACCAAGGTTGTTTTCTAAGTGCAGTTGTCATCTTTTTCTAGAAAGGCTGTAAGCTACTCTGAGAGGTACATGTCATTTTGTTAAATCATTTGTGATAGTTAATAAAGTGTTTTTGTAATCTAGATATTGCAAGTGATTTTTTTTTAGATTTTTTACCCACCTTTATTATTTTTTATAAATAACTCAAGGCAGTGAACATAGCTAATACTTCCTCCTCCTCCTCTTTTCCCCACAACAACAATCCTGTGAGGTGAGTTGGGCTGAGAGAACTCACAGTCTCCTGATTTCTAGCCTGGTGCCTTAACCACTAGACCAAACTGTCTCTCTATCCAGTTGGGATACTATTTTAATGTACATATTATCAAATGGCCTAGCTGCCTAACTGATTGTGCAGTTTTCATACATTTTCATACATTTTAGTTGGTGGCTGGTATTATAGTAGTTTTCTTTTTATAATTTCCTCACAATCCTATTTTGCATCATTTCTTATTTCCTTGCATTTCATTAATGCAAGTTTGCACTTCCTTTGGTTCTCATTTGGGCAAGACTTCCATTTTCTAAAGGGCACCTTCTTTTCTCTAATATCTTCCTTGATCTTGATCATTTTATGACTTCTGGGTTAATGTTGTTATTGCTGAGTTTGTGACTTCTGGGTTAATGTTGCTATTGCTAAGGTGGAGATATCTTTTATCTGAGCTTCTATTGCTGTATGTTTGGAAAACAGCCAAGATTTCTGAAGAAATTTGACCTTGTTGATTTTCTTTTCAACTTACCATTAAGGTTCTTTTCTAAAAGTCAAGTGTCATTTTTAAAAAATTGTTTATATGCACACATATTATATTTGATAGCACTGCGCTCATTGCCTCCATCACTTCAACCTCACTTCCGCCATGCACAAAGGCTTAGATGCCACTTAAGTTCAGAATCACCTCTCTTCTGGATAATTCTGTGAAAATCTATAGTAAAAATCTTTTTTATTAATTTTTTTGTATTGTGACTTGAACATAAAATTATCTACTTCATGGGATATTTGAAAGCAATCTATGACTGCAATAATTCATTCTTTAGATTCATCCCTGATTTCATCCTTGGTGTCAAGATCTTCCTGAGTATTTTGGGCAGAGGAAATAGATAAATATTTTAATTATAACTTAACTTTGAAACCAGTATTGCAGAGGTGCACAACCTGCAGTCCAAAGCTACAAACAGCCCTTGAGACCTCTTTCTGAGGTCCTTGGAACTCCTTCTGGCCACATTTACTATATTAACAGTACAGTTTCCTACCTTTTTAAAGTAGGAGCAAATGAAACTATAGTGAAGGTCTAAAATTATATGTCATAGTTAAAAAAATGAGACTTTTCCTCCTTCCTTTCCCTCAAGATATACCTTCACCCTCATATGTACTATGATTTTATCTACTTTGTGGCTATACCAAATTATACCCTTTCATTAAAAAAGAATTGTCCACCCTCCTGTATTGTCAGCAATGAAGAGTTGATGGAGAAGTCTGCTCTTTTAGAGGGTTCTAGTTTGTCTGTAATTATGTCTTCAACAGAACCATACCACCTACAGAACATCCTTCCCTATCTTTTTATAGATTTTGAAATGTTTGAATCCAGGGATTACTATATCCCATTATGTACCTCTCTCCATTGTACCGAATAGGATATGTCCATTACAACTATCTTCTTCTTCAAAGCTAGGAACTCCAGCTTCTTGGTTTGGAGGCTTCTAGCATCTGCACAAAATAGTTTTTCTTCTCAGATGTAACTAGCTTTTGCATTTTTTTACTATGGATTTTGACCTTTTTGATTGGCTATTGAGATGTCTATTATTCTGGAAAAGGTGGAAGGAAAGAAAAAAAGAGACACAATAAGAACTATATATGTACAGGTAGTCCTCGCTTAACAACCCACAAAAAGGACCGGAAAATTCATTGTTAAGCAAGACAGTTGTTAAGCGAGTCATGCCTGTTTTTATGACCTATTTTGCAGCAGTCATTAAGCAAATCACTACAGCTATTAAGTGAATCACATGGTTGTTAAGTGAATCATGCAGTTCCCCATTGATTTTGCTTCCTGGAAGCTGCTGGGAAGGTCACAAATGGCAATCACATAACCCCAAGAGACTGCAACCATCATAAGTGTGAGTTGGTTGCCAAGCAGGGGTGCTGTGATGATTGTAAGTGTGAGGACCAGTTATAAGTCCCTTTGTTCGGCACCACTGTAACTTCAAACAGTCACTAAATGAGTGGTTGTCATGTGAGGACTACATGTAGTTGTTAAGAGCTGACACTGACTTGATGGCACATAATCACCATAATCAACAATCATGATGTTTTGCATAAATAGGCAATCTGATATAATCAGATAGCTTGTACTACAGCTATCATAAATGTTGGCCATGGTTGGTGGAGCTTAAAGTATTTGTAGTTCAAAATTTAGATAATATATCTTCATCTACCCCTATTCTACTGAATGTCATGTCTATATATCTTTTCCTAGTTTGATCCCACTTGAAGATTCAAAAGCATTTTCATTCTCATCCCTTAGGGCTAATTTGTCCTGAACCATATGTTCAGCAGCTCCTCTTGGCCATTCCCTAGGGTTTAGTTTAAAAGTTGTTCTGCCACTTTCTTTAGAATTGGGCAAGAATCCTGATTCTGATTCAAATAGAAGATGTACGAGGGTGACTTGTGGAAAATGTTCCCTAGTGCCAAAAAAATCTCTTTCCCCTTTACATGACTGTCTCATCACATACTGAAGCCACTTGTTTCAAGTTAAACTTGTGCATAGAACAGATAAAGCTACCCTGGAGGTCCTACTGAGCAATCTATTTTTAATATCCTATCCAGCAACCTAAATTTAGTTTCCAAATGTCCTCTTTCAGTGATGTCAGTGTGGCACAACATCCAAGTCCATTTCAGCTCCATATATCAAGCTATTTATATAAAATTACATTGTAGAGCCAGGGTGGGCAAGCCATCACTAATATTCAAATAGATACTCTGGCACAAAGTGCATTTTCCCCAATCCAACTCACTTTGTTATACTCAATCTCTGTTTGGATCCTAACATTCAAAGTTTGTATGGGGAGGTGTAGACTGTGGTTCACTCTCTCCTGTTCTGGTCTCATTTATATATCACATGCAACACCCACAACAGCAAGTCACAACTTACAGCATATACTTTATTTACTTAATCCTTGTTTAGTTATGATTATGCACATAAGACAACATAGTAATATAATCCTCAATCTCCTGCATAATTGTTCCTACTCAATAAATATTTAAGTAATAGTTCATGAGGAAATTTACCCCTAGGTATAAGAACTGATGGGCTGTCAGGTTACCCCACTGATCAGGATGAAAGCCATCTGGAAGTTGTTAGAAGCTGGGTCCTAACATGTAAATTAGGAGCTAAACCCTAGCTATATTATTAGAGGATAAAGAAAGTAGAATGAAGAGCTGGACAAAAAGCTGAATTAGCTAGCCCTTTTTCTTCCAACTTATACTACTCAACAAAACAATGTGCTTGACTCTGACCACCAAGTTTAATTTAACCCAAATCTGGACATTATTATAATTTTACTCCCTGTTTGAAAGAGAGTCATTGAGTCACACTGTTTTATTCTGATCTCTAAAATGTTATCTTCAGATAGCAATATACCACAATGTCTTCAGCCATCAGAATGAGCATGTGGCTAGTCATGTGCTCTTGTTAGCAATGTACAGTAGTCCTCGTTTAGCAACCACAACTGGGACAAGCAGCTCTGTTGCTAAGGGATGTGGTCACTAAGTGGGAAATTGAGTGACTGTGACTGTGCTTTCCTTTTCCCCACTCCCCTGCCCTTTGGAATGCTCACCCCAGCACTGGGATAATTAGCAAGAAGGGAATTAATGTTTGTGTTTATATTCATTGGCAAGGAAGGGATTACAAGAGATTAAGCAGGCACATAGTGGGGAATACACATGAAATGAGTGCTGTGGCACCAGCAGCTGTGAGCACGTTCTAGGCTGGGAGCCATGAGTGCACTATGCAAACAGTCTGGTGTATTCCCTATTGTATGCCTCCTTACTCTCTTGTAATCCTTTCCTCTCCAATCTCTCTGGTCTGCAAGGAGGGGGGAAGTAAAACAACAGGCCAGGCATAGGACAACATGTACTGACTGCAATGGTGATCACATGACAGAGAGATACTGCAAAGGTCATAAATGCAGACATTGGTCATAAAGTTATTTTTCAGCACCATTGTAACTTTGAACGGTTGCTGAACAAGACAGTCAGTAAGCAAGGGCTACCTGTATGCTTATCATCAATACTTCATAGCCTGTTGAAAGCATGCCCACCTTTTTTTCATGCCAAGAGCCACCCTTGGTCTTCAAATGATGCATAAGAGAACACTCTAAAAAGTAGGTAGAGGCAGGACAAAACCTGCATTTAAATTTCATTACCACTATATTAGTGAAATACAGTTGACAAGATTACTATCCAAGAATTTAGCAATATTCTACTTCCATAACATTAAACAATGCAATTCTACAGCAAGTTTTTGAAGGACTGTGTCAGCTGCCCCAGGGTTTGGGGGGACTTGTGCAATTCAGGGACCCCTGTGTAAACAATTCTGTCTGATTGTGATTCTAGGCCTAGTGAAGAAAATTTCTGGAGTTGCGGAAACTACTGAAAAAATAAATCCACAGGATTTCAGAAAGAAGGAATATCTATCTATTTTTTTATAATTTTCATGCGTATGTTGGTTTATGGACATAGTTTAAACTAAAGTGTTTTTTGCTGAAAAGCTGATAAGATATATCATGTTTCTATCAAGCCACAAAGTTTAATTTTTGATATCATTTTTTACTAAAAACACTGCTTGTTCTTATAAGGGTCAGGGTACAACAAGAGCAATCTGTTGGGTAGGGCTGAAGAAAGTGATCTAGTTAAAGCCAAACCTGAGTAGGCTCACTATTTTCCTTTTCTTTCTTTCTCACTATTTGGGTTTCCTCCCTCCCTCCCTCCCTCCCTCCCTCCCTCCTTCCTTCCTTCCTTCCTTCCTTCCTTCCTTCCTTCCCTCTTTTCTCTGATGCCCATTATCTTTTATCCCTTTTTAGAAATTCTTTTCTTCTGCCAAGGAATTATCTAAGAATATGGTTAGACCTCTAAATTAATCACTTTCTAAGAAATATGAAAACTGGACTGAGATCATATGAAATTATGTTAAATACTGCATATGATCCTAGTGCAACATACTATCCATCTTTGTTCCAGGGCTTCAGAA
Organism: Liasis olivaceus; assembly: GCA_030867105.1. Lineage (NCBI taxonomy): Eukaryota > Metazoa > Chordata > Lepidosauria > Squamata > Pythonidae > Liasis > Liasis olivaceus. The sequence continues at coordinate 55,279,436 of CM061351.1, read as the reverse complement.
ACAGCTGCCTTGAACCTGTTTCTCCATTCATACTTAATAGCAATGTGGAAGAGGGATGATCAGATCAGAGAAATTGTCTTTCCAGAGCACCACATTTCTTACGTATCAAATAGCTTAATAAGGTTGATTAAAGATATACTGTATGCAGATCTGCAAGAGTTTTAATATCTGCTGAATATCTCAGTCACAGGTGTATTGAGCTTTTCCCCCCTCTAAAATGTCTCCCATATTTAGAAATGCCCAATGCAAAATTATCTGTTTCCACTATGGAAATGGTCCTATAGAATGCTTTCTCCCCTCATTCTATACATTTGCTTATTTATTCCATATTTACTATTATTATGGTTCAGTACCTGTTCAATCCTCCTACTCTAGCCCTTGGCCAAAACAAAACAATGGCATAATTAAAAATGCATGTCACTGTTCTATCCTTGTTCATTTAGGCATATGACTCATATGTGGAACAACTTCCCCCTGGAGGACAGATTGTCTCCAGCCCTGCAGGCTTTTCACAAGACCCTGAAGACATGGTTTTGCCAACAAGCCGGGGAACATGGGGTGGAGTCAGTGCAGTGGCTGTACTGATTGTTTTGATGAATGAGATTACCTTGGCTGTGAATTTTATGTATTTTATTATGGGTGTTTTTATGTGCTTTTATTTATTTTGCCTTCTTTTTAAATTGTTGCGTTGTTCTTTTTGTTGTTTTTGTATTTCTTTTAATTGTTTGTAAGCTGCCCAGAGTCATATATCTGAGGTGGGCAGCTACATAAATTTGAATAATAAATAAGTAAATAATATTGGGGAGGGAGACAGGGAGGAGGAGAAAGCACATAATTAGCTCATTTTGATCATTTCTGTTTTACAGTGAGAGTCAAGGTGCATAGTATAGAATGAATATGGATTGGTGGGCAGTAGTCTTCTTCCAGCTTGATAAGTCCTTGTCTACTGGCCAATAGCCAAATATGCTTGAATTTGTAGTTAAGAGAAAAATGCAGATTGTGTTCACAGCTTGCAGGGTGGACACTTTAATGTTGCCATGGACTCCTCTTTCATATTTTATGTGTTTTACTTAAGCAGCCATAGAAAGCACTAAATTTTTGAATGAGAAGGAAGAAGGAAAAAAGAAAAAGAAACTGAGAAGTTTCAGACTCACTTTCTTTGGCATAAGAATCTGAGATAATTGCCTGGAACTGAAGCGGATCCTGGGCAGGGAAGCAAGCACGTAGGAAGCGGGGATGGACAACTTGAAAGCAGCTCTATTTTTATTTTCTAAAACTAGTTGCTCGCCATGGAATGAGGCCAAAATCAGAGGTTTTCTAGAATTAGGTTAAATCAGATTGACTCTTCTGTTGGCCAAGCTTTGCTAACTAGTAAGCATTAGAACAGTCTTCTCAAAATACCAAAGTATTTACAGATGTCCCTCCTGCTTCCAGCCTCCGATGGGCATAGGAACAGAGAGTAAGATGCCTAGATTTGACCCCAGGAATCTCTCATGCAAGATTTTACAGCTCCTTGTAACAGTCTTCTCTACCTGCTTCTTTCTCTGCTTTGCTTTTAGATTTCATATCTTCTTTTCTATCTAAAAAATAAGTCTGGTAAATGTATACCAAAAATTTGGTAAAGCTATAAAACATTATTATCATCATAATTTCAATTTTTAAAAATGAAACGAACCTGAGTATTCAAAGAGCAATAATAAAAGAAAAGCATAAAAATTCTTTGAAAATAGTTAAGTTTATCAGTCTTCCCCAGTCTGGGTCCCAACAAAGATGTTAGACAATAACTGCCATCTCTCCAAGCCACACACAGCTATAAAGCATATTGATTTGGGATTACAGGGCCTGCAGTTCAAACTATTGGAAAGGCACCTGGTTGAGAAAATCCATTAATTATCTAAGGGACAATAGGACAAAGCTGCACAACTTTTTTAGATAAAGTTGTGGTGTGCTGTGGACCACATTCCACAAAAGTAGTTGGAATCAGAACAAAAACTAAACTTAATGTAATTTACATTCAGATTTAGGATTCAGATGTAATTTATTGTAAGGACAGAACTTGCTTCTGAGGAAAAGCATGCCACTTGTGAACCACCCACAGTTTTCAGGAAAGATTTCTGGCCACTGATGAACCAGACTAGATTTGGGAACACCCCGAACTATGATCCTATTTCTTAAGGCTAACGACTGTTTTAAAGCTGTCTGCTAGTTTCTCTTTTGGTGACTAAGACAAAGTGAGAGATGGTAGGCAACACCAAAGAATTTTATGTCTAAGAAGTTCTTTTCAGCTCATTTGGTGTCAGTGAAATTGAATTCCCTCTTCTAAATCCAGTAAACATAACCAAATTCAACCTGAACCTTTTCTATCACCTGCACCCTGATCTCTTTCCTTTGCTAAATGCATGAACACTTTCCTTATAATGCCTAAAGCCACTTGACTTGCTCTGAGTACTACTTCCCAGCCTGTAGCATATCTGGGGTGCTAAATAACCTGAAAGGAAGACAAGAATAAGAAGTTCTTCTGGACTCATTATCATCCATATTTGAAGTTCATTTTCTGATGACTTTCTAAAATATGGTGATATATCTAAGCCTGCTCTTGACAAATTACATTGTATCTATTTTATTTTCCTGCTGCTTATTCTGATCCGGAGTGCCTTTATTGTTTAAAATTGGCACAAATGTGATTATGACTGCCATTCTCCAAGGAAAGACCTGTCCACATCTTTTGCTGCCACCCACCTACAATTAGCCACGTCTCAGCTTTTGAAAGTTTAAATTACAGGTAATAGTCACTTGACAGATTTCATCTAGGATTGCTGATGTTGTCACCTTGACAAATGAAGATTTGTTTTATTGGAACTTTTCTTATTTATAGAAGGTTTTGTTATGCATGTGCATTATTTGCAGTGGGAACAGCACAGTAGAGGAGAAATACAGGGTTTCATCCTACTCTCCCTTCTAAAAGTAATTCTCCTTATTTCTCCTTGACCATCAGGGAAGGCACTTGCCAGCTTTTGGCAGTAAAATAGTTTGCTTCTGCGTAATTCATGCTGCCATGTGTGCTCCTTGCTTTCAGAATGTATTATCTAATAACTGTGCCACTAGGAAACTATTTATTCCAGCAGTAACCATATTGTGTTATGTCAGTTATGTCCCTATGGTTTCTCATGCAAATTGTTCCCATTTCCTGCATGAAAGCTAACCACCTCCTAGAAGGGATAACACTAGACCTGGAACTTTTGGATTCAGGCTCCCAGAACCATGACGCATTTTCATACTTTACTGCCAGAAGGGATGTGTTCCTTCCATGTTTTTGATAATGCATCTCCCAGTTTGGAGTGTGGGGGGACAGAACCCCCCCCCCAACAACCACTGGGAATAATTAATTCAAATTCACTCAACCTTCCAGCAACAGAGAATACAAAGAGGATATGAATAGGCAATCAGCTCATTTAAACAATGCAGCAGTAACAATTGAGGGAAGATTTTGTTGTGGTTACAGATCTTTCCAATAGTTTTTTTCCAGAATATTGTGGTGCAAAAAAGCATCCCAGACTGTAGAATTTGGGATACATGTCTCCATAAGGATCAGTATGTAGATGGGACAATTTCTTCTCTAGTTTCTAATTTGGAATCCCAGAGAACTATTAGAAATTCTAAACTAGTATCTGGTAGCATGTATGTATGGGATTAGCTTGTACAAACTGAAGCAACTTCCATATAAGATGAATGGGCTTCCAGCTGGAGATTCTGCACCTTTTCTGCTCTCTGCTCTGATAAGTTACAGAAAAGAAAGCACAAAATCCTTTTTCCTTTCCCAATGACATTATTAGGACTGCAACAGAGATTTCCGAACTGTTTCAAAAGGGGATTACTAAATTTGGAAATCTGAAAGATATCCTCCTCATTCTTGCATTTTAAAGGAAGCCAGTTGAAATGGACATGAGTTAGATGGGAAGCTCATCCATCATTTTTATTTTTTGGTATAGAGGGTTATTATCCAAAGTTTTAAATTGACTCATAATATTGGTTGCATTGAATTAAATAAACATTGAATGTGTTAGTCTTTTGATAGTCCCAGTCATTGGCTTTAGCCAATAGGAAAAAGTGTGCATCCTGAGGACGTTTTAAAACTTTGGGAATGAATAAGTAAACTCAGTCATACTCAGAAACTTTGAGAAGAAAAAGAAATTGTATTCCTTCTGCCAATGTTTATAATATCTGCCTACATTTTAGAAGATAAATGACTGCTGACTCTAATGAAGATATGTTAGAATACATCAGTGTTTTTAAACATTTTGCTCTCAGGACCCCTTTCCACTTTTAAAAGTTATGGAAGACCCCAAAAGAGCTTTTGTTTGTATGGGTTATATTTATTAATATTTACCATATCAAAAAGTAAAATTGACACGTTCATAGAATATTTATTGAATCATGTAAAAATAACAATATTAAAGCCATTAGATATTAACATAAATAGAATATTTCATGAAAACAATCCTATATTTTTTTAACAAATAAAAAATAATCAAGTGACATTGTTTTAAATTTTTGAAAATATCTTCAATAGCTGGCATATAATTTCGATTTTGCAGATCCCTGAGAGGGTCCTGAGGGGCCCCCAGGGGTCCTTGGACCGCACGTTAAGAAACATTGGAATACATTATGAGTAAAATCATATATGATGCAGGTGGGGCCTAAAATGAATGCTACCCATAAGCCCAGAGGGTAATATGCTAGACCCATATTTGATACTTGTGGCCTGAGGGAGCTTAGAATCAAAATGATTAAAGATGTATTTTGTCTCTTTAGGCTGCCCCAGAATAAACCAGAATTGTTCCTCCAGTAAGATTTAAAACAAGAACCTTCTAAAATGTGTGATTTCTCAGTGATTTCTTAATAATCAGTTGAGAACATCTCACTTTTTCAAAGCATAAAAGGACATTAGTTTTATTACTTTGGGTTTTTTTTAAAAATCCACATAAAAATTCATACTCATTTAGCTATATGCATAGTTATATAGCTATATTCTGAAGCAATGCCTATATTTCTATGACAAGTCAAGTGCAAAAATGGAAAGTGCACTGCTTTCCTGTTTGCATATTCATTGAGAAGTAAAAATCAGGTCAGTTGATATGGAAATGGAAACAACAAATCACTTATTCATTCCTATGCTACAGGACAGTTAGGAGTACAAACACCATACAACTGCCCATTTAGGATAGTGGAGGAAAATGGTCACAATCTTAGTGGCTTTTAAATTATTAACCAGACAACTTTCTGAAGGGCGAGGTAAATTTCCTACATTATCATTCTGTAAGACATTGCTCTAACAAATTTACCTGAATGGCCATTAAACTATAGATTCTAGGATGGAGGTACAGGGCTAAAATGATAATTAGATGGATACAAAATCAATATAGGTTTGTCATATACATAGAGCTCTAGAGGTGTTTTACAGGGTTCCAAAGCAAAAGTCATTGGCTAATAAACCTTTTCTCAATGTGCTATCATTCAGATGTGGTAGACATTAGCCCCCCTAATTATTCACAGTGCTGGCTAGACTTGATGAAGTTGATGGCTGTTGAAACTCAGTTCATTTTGAAAAGACCAGGTTGAATAAACTAGTATAATGAATAAACTGTGAGGGCAATAATCTAGTAGTTGCTTCAACTATTGTAGCCTATGAGATCTAAATGAGCTACAAAAACTTATCTGGAATTTGCTATATGGGTGATCTCAAATATGAAACAAATTAAAGTTGTGAGAGAAGAAGCATGCTTTCAAATTGTTATTTTATGAACTTGGATATTATTGCTGGCACCAAAAATCTATAGGTATTTAAATGGATTTTTAAAAGAAACCAGAGATTTAATGTTAGTATTTAATATAAAAATGAATACAAAGGCTATTTTTTAAAGAGAACATTTATACTTTTCAAAGAATAGACTTTTCAGACATATACAAAGTTAAAAATACATGCTAAGTTGTTTGTCATGTTTCATCTCATTTTTAATAAAAGTAGCCAATTGAAGTTATGAATTACTGTTTTAAAAGAACATGTTCAATCATGAGAAACAGATCTCCATTGTTTTCTAGAAAATTACATTATATTCTGCAACACCTTGAATCTCCGGAGTCCTATGCACGAGTTCTTTTTGTGGACTTTAGCTCAGCATTTAATACTATTATTCCAGAAATCCTCTACAACAAACTGATCCAGCTTACTGTGCCTGACCATACCTATAGGTGGATAATCAGCCTTCTAACAGATAGGAAACAACATGTGAAGTTAGGCAAAACTATATCCAGTACTTGGTTAATCAGTACAGGTGCCCCTCAGGGATGTGTGCTCTCCCTGTTGCTTTTATCTCTCTACACCAATGACTGCACCTCAAAAGACTCTTCTGTTAAAGTTCTGAAATTTGCAGATGATACAACTGTCACTGGTCTCATTCCAAATGGTGATGAGTCAGCATACAGACCGGAGGTTCAACAACTGGTTTTGTGGTGCAGTCATTACAACTTGAAACTGAATACACTTAAAACTGTGAAGATGATTGTGGATTTTAGGAAGAACTCTTTTAATTCCCCTCTCCTTACTATACTCGACAGCCCAGTATCAGTAGTAGAGTCCTTCAAGTTCTTGGGTTCTATAATCTCTCAAAATCTGAAATGGATGCTTAACATCAGAACCATCATCAAAAAGGCACAACAAAGGATGTTCTTCCTGCGTCAACTTAGGAAGTTTAGATTACCTCAGGAGCTTTTGGTGCAGTTTTATAGAGGAACCATTGAGTCTGTTATCTGTTCCTCTATAACTGTCTGGTTCGACTCCACAACCAAACAGAATAGATACAGACTCCAACGGATAGTTAAGTCTTCAGAAAGAATAATTGCAATCCACCTGCCTTCTATAGAAGATCTGTATACTGTGAGGGTCAAAAGGAGGGTGGAGAAGATATCTGCAGATCCTCCTCATCCTGGACATAAATTGTTTCAACTTCTCCCCTCAGGATGGCGCTATAGAACACCATATGTTAAAACATCTGGACACTGGAACAGTTTTTTTCCTCATGCCATTGCTCTGCTGAACACCTAATTAATGCAGTATGATATACTGGTTGACATTGCATGAAGATATGACTGCTAAGACATGACTGATAATGTTCTGTAAATGTGAACATATGTTAGATAATAGCTTCTCCTTTTTAAAAAATGAATATATGTTAGTTAATAGCCGCAGTACTATCTTTCCTCTAATTCTCCTCTTCTGACTGCATAGTTTTTAGTATAATGTTGTTGTTGTTGTTGTTATTATTTTAGTATAATGTTGTTATTATTTTATTTTATTTTATTATTCTTCGATGCTATGAAAACACACTGAGAGCTCTTTGCACCGAAGTCAAATTCCTTGTATGTTTACATACTTGGCCAATAAAGCATTCTGTTCTGTTCTGTTCTGTTCTGTTCTGTTCTGTTCTGTTCTGTTCTGTTCTAGAAAATTAAAAAGCAGGCATCTCTTGTCTAATTGCACTGTTGCCATCTCTTGTTCTAACTGTTAGATTGTTGGTTAACGGTTTATAAGATGGAGAGAAAATACTGTTCAATAAGCTTCTAGGACAGAGATGGTTGACTTAAGACTCCAAGATTACGTGTCGCCCCTTTTTTAATCCACCTAGACCTATATTTTCTTGCCATTTTGAAGCAGGAAACACACAGACACTTATAATGTAAACTCTGGGTTGGGCTTAAGATGGTAAAACAAAAAAGAAAATTAGTCCCAAACTTATCTCCCCATAATATAAGGAGGAAAGAATCAGAGAATTCTGGCTCCACCCAAGTGACAGATACATCCACACCTATTTTTTGTTATCATTTTATTCACTTCAGCCCACAGCCTAGTCCTAAATGGCAGCTCTCCTGCTATAGCGTGTGTTACAATCAGTATGTATGAAATTGTGTGCTCCACAAGATACTTAAAGCTGCACAACATTTCAATAAGCAGGACTGTTACATTTCAGAAGGCATTACGCTGCCAAATGAGTGGTTGGGATGTAGATGTAGATATAGACATAAATACAGACACAGACACAGAAGTGGAGGAAAGCACTACCAGCCCAGGAGAGGAAGAAATTGAAGGAGAAGATGATGAGAAAGGCAATGCATGGGAAGAGGAGACAATAATTAGTTCTGAAGAACTGATGGACTTCTTTTGCTCTTTCATTCTTTCAGGATGAAAGAAAATTCTCCTATCTCTTATCTTGGATAAGCCTGCAGAGGAATTTGTCTTCACCATCTGTGGTGGGCAACAAAGTGCATACCTTCTGACTTGACATATGCAGGTATCTGTGATTCTGAAATTCACTGCTATTCAGCTTGCACTGGGCACCTCCTCTGTGCATATATGAAAAATGAAATGACCAAGCTTGCAGAAGCCATAGCTACTCCACTGCAAAATAAATAAATAAATACATTTCTGTGCAAAATATCAGGTTGTGTGCATATGACTATGAGTTTGACCAGAAGGAAGTGAGAACTAGCATTCCCCTCTAGATAGGTCAAATACACTGGGAAAATTCATCATTGCCCTTCACCATCCCTCATAAAATGGAGAAGCAGGCTTATGAAAACCTTGTCTGAAGATGGAACACAAGCAATTAAGGTTTCTTTATGCATATCATGTCCCTAGAAAATCAGGATGTGGCCCCTCAAGCATTTGATTTATGGCATTTCTGGGTCAGAAAACCCAGTGTTAATAAAAGCTGTCTCCCAAAGGTTCCTTCATCACTACCACAAGGAACAGGGCTCAGGTACTCATTTATTTATTTGATTTATATGGCTACCAAGTTGCCATATGACACTGGGCAACTAAAAAGTTAAAAATGTCAAAAAATTCATCCATCATTCTAAAAAGTCACACCTAAGCACATATAACACCAGAAACAATAACTCACATAACATAACTAACAAGTACAGTCACACAACATCCTAGCCCAGTGCATGAGGGAAGAGCCAGATCTTCAGGGCCTTTCTAAAGGCCAGCAGGATTGGGGCCATCCAAATCTTGGGTAGGGTGCTGTTCCACAGGGTAGACACACCTATAAATGATAGACATGACTGGATGTATCCATTATCCTGCCAGTCAGGCTGATGAAAACTCAGTGATGATTATTGATGAAATATCCATGGGGACAGATATGATCAATGACTTCAATAGACATCCACAAGATATTTCAAATTAATGAGGATTTCAGAAGGCTTTCACTTATTACCTTTGGAGACTTCAGACAGCTACTTCCTGTGGGAGAGCAGCTAATATTCCAACCCAGTTTCCCTGACATTTGGGGCCACTATCTAATGCCACCCTTTGGCTATGGGAGTCATGTAAAATGGGTGAAGTAACATCATAAGGCAGAAGGAAGGTGTGCCATTTTCAACAGTCTTGATACACTTGGTGGAAGGTACAATAACTGATTTCGAGATCACCTTGCATCATAGCCACTGCTTTTCTGAAGCAGACCTCCAATAGGATGTGTACGCTATATAATACAAATGCTGAATAGGCTACTACAGCTTCTCTTTCTGATAGTACCAGTTCCACTGGCAAGGAAATTACAAGATGGTTGTCCAAATTGCTTGTGCCTAAATGCTGTCACCTGTATAAGAACATGGATGATGTGCAACTCTACCATAACATCTAGAGTCTGCCAAAGTACTCATTGGTTGTGAACACTAATGCTTCTTATACATGGCTTCACATGTGCTACACTTGGCCAAGACTTGCTCCTTGCCTAAAGGCCAAATACAAATGGCTTTTTTTCAGGAAATTATTAAGTCCAGCCTGCCCATAACAGCAAAAGTCATATGGCAAGGCAGCATCATGAGGACCATGAGAATGGCATTAGGAAAGTAGTCCAAATGCTGTATGCTCTTCCAGTGGAGGCAGAGGTTCTCCTTTTCATCTACAAAGACATCACCATTTGATGATCACAAAACTTCAAGGCCAACCACAAGATCTTGACTCTCTTGCTCTGAGACCTCAGGAAGACAGGGGAAAAACAAATTGTGGCTCAGGACTTCAATGCAGATCTCAACACAGAGTTCAGCAAGAGGCTTAACATTTCTTCTGTATTTGGGAAATGGAGAGCCGGCACTCGATCTACTTCAGGGCTGATGCACAAAAAATCATCAAGAGCATTAGGGTTTTTCCTAAGCTCCCTCCCTCCTTGTCCCATAACTCAGGAGAGAGCTGTTGTTAAGGGATAAGAAGGAATTCTAGAAGCCATGCTCTGAATACTTTCCCTTGTTTCAAAATCCTAGTTTGGTTTGGTGGGTCTGTGACCTGTAGTGAAGACATCCATTCTTGTGTAGTGTGTTCTATGTCTTGCAGCCAGTTGTCCCAAGCGAAGCAATGTGATCCATCTACAGACTTGCCGTTTTGTGCAGCCTACTAGCAAGTGAACCTAAAGCTCTGCAGTGTTCCAGGGAATACTCCCCACCTACTTAGGTTTTCCTTAAGAGAATACTACTCACCTCCATGTTCACTGCTCACAACATTTCCTGTCTGCCACTAGGCTGCTTATATCCATCTGCCTCTTCTGAGTGACTGGAATGATAGAGGGGTCATATAACCAATCGTCAAGTCCTGGATGGTATAGCATACTTTAGAGAGGCATGCAACTCTTCTAGGCCCATTGGGCTGTGGTAAGTATGTAAAAGAGACACTGTTCAAATATCTCTCCATGATGGCAAGCAAATTCAAAGTAGGATTGGAAAGGTACCTAGAAAAGGCATTTTAACTCCCAAGCCTTGGCAAGGTTTCAAGTAGTTTCAAGAAGTAATTAGGGACCTGAAGCCAAAGGGCAAGTTCATAGAGGGTAAATCCCACTTCACACAACTGGGGATGGATTGAAACTAGTCCATAGGGAATTATCTCAGCCCCAAGTGTAGCGATGCTCCTGGCAAGATGAATATATCGGAGGGTCACATAGCAGCCTAGATTCTGTTTCTACCATTCTTGCACACACATTACAATCAATAATCATAATTTTAAAAACTGCAGACAATTACCTATTTTAAACAGAAGTTGCATGAGATAATTTGCATCAGGGAAATTTACATGTCAGAAACCAAAAGGAAAACAATTTGATTTTTTTAAAGTTCTTGGGCAATTTATATTAACAGTTAATGTTAATAATATATGTATGTGCACACACACACACACACATATATTAAAATGAATTATTTATTTATTTACCCACCACAGTTGAGAGGCTCGCAGTGGGTTACAATCTCACCAACAAAACATGCATGATATAAATAATTTTACATTGAAAATAATACATTTGTAGATGGGAAGAATTATAAAATGTTTTATAATTTTTAAAAATAAAAATCAAAGTCCAGACCCAGTCCTAATGGACAGTAAAGGTTTTTTTTTTCTTTTTAAATGTGTAACACCCACAGACACTTGCAATTTGAAATCTGAAATCTGAAATTTATTAGGTGGTTTATTCATCTAGATCAGACATGTATTTTCACTTGCATTATGAATAGGGAGGTAGACCATATCTTTGAATTGGCTCTCACCTTTTTACTATTCAGTAAAAGATATCATACTTTTCTCTTGATAAAAGAAAAATATCTGTTACTGTTAGCTTTTTTCTTATCTCAGTACAGCTTATAATGCTTAGCTTGTGTAAAATTGGAGATGGTCAGATCCAAGTCCAGGCACAGAATCCTCTTATGAAAAGCTCAGACATGCTTTGATTTGCAGGGGAATCTGAATTTATCACTGTTCTGTCTCCCCTCCCAAGACAATCAATGTAATAACCAGTATCCTACAACTAGAGCCAAGGCAAACTTTTACTACCACATTTGTAGGCAGTGAAGTGGAGAATATTTGGGAATATATAGTTTAGAGTCTGTCTGAATGAAACTGGAGAGTTTACAAGAAAGACAGCTGGCAAAGAGAATTCTTCCAACTGGCTACCACTTGATAGCCACATTTGTCTTGCTATAAGTTCTCTGGATAACAGAACACCAGCGTAGAGCCTAGTTTTCACATGACTGCCTGAGGTGGGGATATAATTGACAGCCAATGGGAAGAGTTTCCTTTCTTTGAGGCTACTACTGCAAAATTGTTGTAAGCTAAAAACTAAGCAGAAATGAATGAATTCTGGAATTGATGCCTCCACTACTGTCCTATTTTGAGCAGAAATTCTCAAGCCCATTTTCTGGATTAGCCATAGTTTCCACAGGTACAATCCAGAAGAAACTAGGGCTTCAGGAGTGTTGTTTTTGTTGAGCAATAATAACTCTGATAACCTAGCACCAAAGTCACTATTACAGTATTCAAATTCTGCATCCATCTAATCATATAATTTATGACCTATTGATATTCTGAATTATATTTCACTAATATTTTATAAATTCAACTTAGTAAATGTTCAGGATTGTTTGTTATAAGATTTTCAAATTCAGTCAAGTTTCCCAATAGTTTGCCTATTTCTGTAGATATTCCATTGATACCTGTGGCCTTCTGACTTGGTAATGACCAGAATGCTGATCTAATTTCACCTTCAAGTACTAGAGGTTCTTCAGATAGGGAGTATATTCTAAGGTACCCTGGATGTTGGCATCTCTCCTGTATAGAATGTCAGTATATTCTTTCCATCTTTGTTTGATCTTTGAACCAGTTATTATCAAATTGATAAGACTTTTCTTGTTTTTCTCTGATGCCATATTTAATATTTTTATAGATGTTGCAATACTGCTTCTTGTCTCTTCTAACAGCTCTCTGAAATTCTTTGTTAAATTCCTTTCTGAGATCTTTGTCTTTCTTGGCTTTGGCTTCTCTTTTCTTTTTGGCAATTTCCACTGTTTGTTCTGACATCCAGTTTGCTTTTTTCTGTTTCTTTATCTTTGGCAGCCTCTTTTCACATTCATCTTTAACACCTTCTTTGATCTCATTCCACAGTTCCTCTGGTTCCCCATCAATAAGCTTCAAAGTGATTCCTGATGTTCTGCATGAAAATTGGAGGTATATGCTCAAGATCATATTGTGGAAAGTAGTTGATTTTATACTTCTGTTTTAGCTTGACTTGGGACTCGTACATGAGCAGTTAGTGATCTGTTCCACAGTCAGCCCCTGGCCATGTCTTTGCTGATAAATGTGAGCTCTTCCATCTCCTTTTACCAATAATATAGTCAGTTTGATTTCTGTGTACTCCATCTGTTGATGTCCATATATGCTGGCAACATTTTGATTTTTTCAAGACTAAGTTATCAATGAAGAAATTGATAAGTTGTTTTCCTGCTTTATTTCTGTTTCCTAAGCCATACTATCCAACTACACTTTCCGCCTTAATATTTCCAATCTAGGCATCCTAGTTTCCAACCACAAACAGCACATCTAGCTCAAATGTTTTGTCAATCTTATACTGAACTTGACCATAAAAATCATCAACCTCCTCTTCTTCTGCATTATTAGTTGCAGCATAAACTTTGATAACTATCATGTTTGTCAGTCCTTCAAAGTAGGCTAGGTCAGCCAACAGACAGCACAAGAATTATAGTAATGCTACTTTATTATTATATTACAGAATAATGATAGAATTTTGAAAGCCTATCAGAGTTTCCTTCTGCTACCTCTTATATCAAATAGACTCAAGGTGGGGTTATTTTAAGTTTTTCTCTTGTCTTCTCCTTTCCCAGGACTGAATTGCTATTTTGCTTTAACTGTTCCTACATACCTTCTTCAGTGTTATTTATACATTCATCCCCAGTGTTAAAGTCTTGTCTGTGAAGTCTAATTGATAATATTCAGTTATTGACTACATTGTACCCAAGTATTAGCTTTACTATATTTGTCCTGACTGTGAAAGCAATGACTTTCTTTTTTTGGTTTCCATCTTCTGAGTAGTATTCATCCTTAACAACTTCTTTGATTTCATTCCACATTTCCTCTGGTTTCTATCGATGAGGTTTAGGACTTCTAAGTGATTCCTAATGTTCTGACTGATAATGTTGGGTATATGCCCAAACCATGAACCACCAGTAAGAATGAAGAGAAACTGCTAATAGAATATCAGCAAGCTCTGGTAGAACAAATACTTATCCCCTCTCTTCATTTTGGTTTAATAATTTCATCTCTCATCTGCCTGTATTACATTACATTACTTTTATCCTGTATTTAATTGACTCTTAGCAGGAAGTGTAAACACATGAACTACAAGAGAGAATGTGCCTTTGAACATGTGCACAGCTCTCAGACACATCATACATGATTAGGGAAGAAGGAGAAAGAACTTCTCAGCAAATGGGTCTGAGTCCCAGCACTTGTCAATTTAGAGAATGAGCATTCAAATCTGTCTTTTATTCCAGGGGCAAAGATTGTAAGCAGAAGGTTTGTTGAATCAAACTGACTTTAGAAGATAATGAGCAGTCATTTTTATTCAATGCTGTTGCTATCTTAGATAATCTGTACAGAGAAACTGGATGTAAGAATTGCAAATCTGCTTAAGATCCAGAAGGATAGCTGCATTTGGTGGCACCTTAAAAACTTTGCAGACCACAACACACTACATTGAATTCATGAATTGTTCTCCTGAGTTAGAGGCAAACATACAAACAAAAAATACAGATATGATTGGGAGTGGGATAGATAAAAGTTAAAACGAAATGCAGAAAGTACAGACAGTGATAATTACTTGATTAGCAACAGCCATTGATAAAGCAGTCAGTGGATAAGAACGTCAGTATCCTTACATTGGTGAACAGATTAACACATACAATGTGTGATGATTTTTTTCTCTGTTTAAGTCATAGGAATCAGAGTCAAACGCTTGGTAATTGTAGCTTATTTAGTTTGCATTGAAATCTATTTTGGGGGTTTCTTTGTCCAAGACTCACTACTATAAACATTCAACCACTGATTTTTGGATACCAAAAATCAGAAGCAGTCCTAGAACCTTTTCAGACTAACAAATTTTATTAAAAAGCTTGAGCTTTCATGAGCTACAGCTTACTTTATCAGAGCATGGAGTAGCTAAACTGAAGTAAAATTTAAATTTGAATGATGTAGGAGGTGGGGGGAGGGGAAGACAGATGGTTATGCAGATGCAGCTTACATGTGAGGAGATTACAAGTACCTTATCAATTAACAATTGTAGTTGTTAAAAACCCATTGTTTGGTGAGACCTTCTGAGATAGCCTGAAACCTGTTGATTATACAAATTCAGCAATCTCTTGCTCAAATGCACTTGTACAGTAATGGTGTTTTCCCCCCCCCCCCCCAAAATGGCTGCTCTGAGATCTGTAATGGAGTGTTCTGGGAAGTTAAAATGCTCTAGTACTACTTCGTCCTTTTTCTGAGTCCTGATGTCAAACTTGTGTCCATTAACTCTTTCGTGCAAAGTCTGACCTGTTCATCCTACACAGAATCCAGAAAATGGATTGCTGGAGATGATGGCATATATCACATTAGAGGAAGAGCATGTGAAGATGCCTCTAACTTTGTGAAGTTGTTGGAGCCTGAGATGCTGTTGTTGGTGTAAATGGGGAAGGGGGAAAAATAAATATCTGGGTTTCTTGGAGGGCATGGTGCACATGTTAGCATTATTGTTCTATCTTGTTGTTTGTAAGAATGCTTCAGGTTGGAAGATTGTATATATGTTTGGGCGCTGCCATTCAGTGCCTGAAAAAGTGGAGTTGTACGAAGAATTGGAGCCTGGTAAATATGATAAGGTATCTTCTGCCTGAAATAAGATTATTAGATTATTTGGGGAGAAACTATTTTTGGGGGAGAAACACTTAACACAGCAATTTTTCTGCAAAACAGTTTACCAACAAAATGTGCAGATAAAACCCCATATGAAAGCAAACCCAATCTGTCACACCTAAAGGTATTTGGATGCAAAGCATATACATTTATCCCTAAAGAAAAAACTGAGTAAATTAAATTGCAGTTTAGATTGAATTCTAATTAGGAATAATGGAGGGCTATCATATAGCAACAAAAGGCTATGGAGTTTTGGGCTTAAAAACTGGAAAAATAAACACATTTATTTTGCAGTGTTGCCCTATTTAATTAAGATGGAAGGACAACCCCAGATGAATTGCAATAATTAGATATAAGTGCAAAGCAGCCTAATTTTACCAGCAGCACCTGGATTTATGTGGGAGGCACACAAAGGGAAGCAGCAAGTAACAATAATAATAATGAAGATGACATTGCACAGTCAGAAGGAGCTACCAAAAATGAGTCTGAGGAATCTGAAATAGCATCCCATTCAGAAGGAGCTGCTGACACACAGTCAGACCCAGACCCAGAATTAGAACTAAGGAGATCTTAAAATTCTAACATATTAATCCCCCCTGGGAGAATGTGCTGCATAGTTAGAGCAAGAGGTGTGCCCGACCCTAATTGATGGAAAGAAGTACAAGGACTGCCAGCAGCTGCAAATCAGAAACAGAGGGAAGCTGCATGGGAAGAAATAAAATCCTTGCACAAAAACAAAACATAGATTACAAAAGCTGTAAATGGGTTTGTTCATTAATTATTCGATATGGAGACTACCCAACTCCCAAAAGACTTTGGATGACTTATACTACACACAGAGACAAAAACAAACGAACAAAAAAGTAAATGGAAATGTGCAATCCCCCAAAGCTAGGTTAGTAGCAAAGGTCTACCCACAAAAATATGACAAGGATTATGATGAAATTTCTGTACTTCTAGTTAAACATGCAAGCATTAGAATACTACTAAGTGTAGCAGCATTTGGATATTAAGATAGCCTCTTTATGTGGCAATCTGAAAGAAATTGATAAATGCCAACCTCCAGATTTTGAAGAAGAAGGGGAAGAAAACCTGGTTTGTGGAACACAAAATTCCATATATGGGCTAAAGCAAGCAGCCAAAGCATGGTCAGTTCAATCAAATGTCGCAAAACACTGGCTTTCAACAGGGAAAAGCTGATCCATGGCTACATACAAGAATTAAAACGGAAAATGCATGTACATTTTCTGCTACGTTGATGATCTAATTGCATATTCAGAGAACAAAAGAGGCAGCTTCAAGATAGTGAACAATTTAAATAAAGAAGTAGAAGTAACAACTTGGTGGTATTAGTCATTGTCTAGGACCTGAAATAAAAAAGGGACAAAGTGGAGAGTATTTGCTTGATCAAAAACAAAAGTTAAAAGACCTTATAAAGTTTCTAAGTTTCAGTGAGGCAAATGAGTCAAGTACAGTCATAGGAGTTGGATTTATTTATCCATCCATCCAGTTTTTATGGCTGTTGATTAACTGCAGCAGTTCTGGAGGGCTAACAGCATTAAAATCAAAATCAAAATAACATAAAACCAAAATACATGTAATAGTGACCAATTTGCTGCAAATCAAGAACCCCCATGCCTGGGAACACATCCAGGTTTTCAAAGTTTTGTGAAGGGGTGGCAAGGTTTAGACCAGTCTAATATTGAGAGTGGATGGGGAATGGTGTTCCAAAGGGCAGGTGCTGCAACAGAAAAGGCACACTTTCTGGGTCCAGAAAAATGACACCCCTTAACTGACCAGACCTGTAGCATGTCTCTCCTATGCAAACAGATGGGGAGAAACCAAAGCAAATTGGCAAGTAATGAATAGTACAGGATAGCTTTAGGAAAGCTACCATACATCACAACTGTGCGTGGATCTGAGGCAGCCAATGCAGTAGGATTGCTAAATAGGAAGATCAGTGAGCCAACATAAGAGAACTGGACAGCAGAAAAAAAATTAGGCAGACACTGTGAACTTTAATTTAAAGCTGCCTATAACAATCCCAAACTTACTGGTTCTACAGATTCAGATTGGGTTGGAGATGAATCTGATAGGAAATCGAGTGCAGGATACATTTTCTTGTAAGGGGGCACATCTGTCAAGAAACAGTAGTAGCCCTGTTATCTACAGAGGCTGAAATACGGTCCTGTGGAACAAGCATGCAGTGAACTTTTGTGGCTGCACAAACTATTACTAGATTACAAAATAAAAGAACCAATCCCAAACACATTATTTGAGGGCAACATGGGGTGTATATCAACTGTAGGCACAAAGCTGTCTAGATTCAGCATGAAACATAGATGTGAAACTGTACTATGTGAAGGTCATGCAAGAAAAGGGGCAACAAATATTTCTTTCCTGCCAACTGATGTGATGGTGGTAGATGCACTTACCAAGGGACATGCCCGGGGGCGACTGCTTCCTCAGGCTGAAAAAAGGCAGTCAGAGCATGAAATGATGCATGGTGGTACAACCCAGTATGGTGCACGGTTCAGTGCCTGGAGTTGATGAGAAGGGGGATGTATCATCTCTGTCCACCAAATGGTTCCCTTTATGGCCCAGAATAGAGAAGGGTTACCTAGTATCCTACTTTCCATCTCTATTCTGCTGTTGCTATGCACATAAAATCCCTGGTGGCAGCGGGATTCTCCTATGCTGCCCCCCTCCGCAGGGAGGTGGGACCTATTTGAATGGTCCGCCCCCGGCGCCTGATGGACCCGCACGGGTTCCAAAGGGAGCTGGGGGGTGTTCCTGAGGCCTTGCTGCATGGTCCAGCGGAGGCTCTGGCCGCAGCCTGGAACAAGGAGGCGGCTGGGGCCTTGGACAGGATCGCGCCTGTGCGTCCTCTCTTGGCCCATCACTCCCGGCACTCCCCGTGGTTCACGGAGGAGCTGAGGGAGTTGAAAAGGGCTAAGAGATGGCTAGAGCACCGCTGGCGGAAAACTGGGGATGAATCAGACCGAACACGGGTTAGAGCTGCCATTAAGGCCTACCTAGTGGCGGTAAGGGTGGCGAAACGTCAATATTTCTCCGCTCTTATTGCATCCTCAGAGTGTCGCCCTGCAGCCCTGTTTAGGGTCACCTGGGCCCTCCTGGGAAAAAGGGGGGCGGAGGACTACTTGCAGGGTCGTGCAGAGGAATTTGCTGAACACCTGATGGATAAAATTGCTCAGATCCGTTCCCAGTTGGAAGCCAAGCGTGGAGTAGGTCCAGAGGAGTTGCCTGGGGAGCGTTCTTGCCCAGTTATCTGGGAACGGTTTGATCCTGTTGTCCCTGAGGAAGTGGACAGGGTCCTCGGAGCTGTCAGTGTGACCACCTGTGATTTAGATCCGTGTCCCTCCTGGTTAGTTAAATCTACCAAGGAGGTGACCTTAGGGTGGGTCCTG
The DNA here is from genome assembly GCA_030867105.1 of Liasis olivaceus. Lineage (NCBI taxonomy): Eukaryota > Metazoa > Chordata > Lepidosauria > Squamata > Pythonidae > Liasis > Liasis olivaceus. The sequence goes on along the minus strand of CM061351.1, from coordinate 55,260,224 downwards.
GCAATGGTTAATTCATCCTTGCAGGAGGGGGTGTTCCCGAAGCCTTTCAAAGAGGCTTTGGTCCGCCCACTCCTCAAGAAGCCGTCGCTAGACCCCACCCTTCTGGACAACTTTCGTCCAGTCTCCCACCTCCCCTTTTTAGGGAAGGTGGTAGAAAAGGTGGTCGCGCGGCAGCTTCAGAGGATCCTGGAGGAAATGGATTATCTGGACCCCTATCAGTCAGGATTCAGGCCCGGTTATGGGACAGAAACAGCATTGGTCGCACTTCTAGATGATCTCTGGCGAGAGCGGGATGGGGGGAGTGCATCCATCCTTGCTCTTTTTGACCTCTCGGCGGCGTTCGATACCATCGACCATGGTATCCTTTTGGGTCGGCTGCGGGAGTTGGGGTTGGGTGGCACAATGTTGTGCTGGTTCAGCTCCTTTCTCCAAGGCCGAACCCAATCGGTGTTGATAGGGAGCGAGAGGTCCAGCCCCCGGCCCCTACTTTGTGGGGTGCCACAGGGGTCAGTGCTTTCACCGCTCCTATTTAATATCTACATGAAACCGCTGGGTGAGATCATCCGGCACCATGGGGTGAGGTATCATCAGTATGCTGATGATACCCAACTATACATCTCTATCCCAGGTGCCCTAAGTGATGCTGTGACTGCCCTCTTGCGGTGCCTGGAGGCTATGGGGGCCTGGATGGGGGACAACAGGCTTCAGCTGAACCCTGGTAAGGCTGTGGATACGGGGAGCCTCAAGATCTAGGACTTTGTCATCGTTGGTTCTTGATGGGGTTGCACTACCCCAGACAGACCCGGTGCGTAATCTGGGGGTTCTCCTGGACTCACGACTCCTGCTCGAAGAGCAGGTGGCAGTCGTGGCTAGGAGGGCCTTTGCATGACTCCGTATGGTGCGCCAGTTACGCCCCTTCCTGGATCAGGGGGACCTCCGCACGATCACTCATGCCCTGGTCACCTCTGGGTTGGACTACTGTAATGTGCTCTACATGGGGCTACCCTTGAAGAGTATCCGGAAGCTACAGCTGGTGCAGAATGCGGCGGCGCCGACAGTTCTTAATGCCCCTAGGAGGGCACATATAACACCGCTGTTGCGCGAGCTGCATTGGTTACTGGTTTGTTTCCGGGTCCAATTCAAGGTGTTGGTTATTACCTTTAAAGCCCTTTATGGCACAGGACCAGGTTATCTGAGGAACTGCCTCGCCCTGGTCACTTCAGCCCGTCCCACTCGGTCCAGCAGAAGGGGCAGGTTGCAGACCCCACCAGTCAGGGAATTTTGATTGGTGGGGTCGAGGCAGAGAGCCTTTTCTGCTGTAGTGCCCGCCCTATGGAACATCCTGCCTCCTGAGGTCCAGTGTGCCCCCTCCCTCATGGCCTTCAGGAAAGGTATTAAATCCTGGCTCTGCCAGAAGGCCTGGGGGCCAGAGGGGGGCCCGCACCTGTGGAGATGGCTGGTGGGATGATGGGTTGTCTCCCCCCCCGCCCCCAGCATCTTACAGGTTTTTTAAGGCCATGAACCAGAGGAGGTTTTTTAATATGTTTTTAATTATTTATAGTTTTTAGCCATCTCGGTGAGAGCTGTGTTTTTATTGTGAGCCGCCCAGAGTCACCTGTTGGGGGAAATGGGCGGCATACAAGTTGAATAAATAAATAAATAAATAAATAAATAAATAAATAAATAAATAATAAAAGGGTTGAGGCTGGAATAACCAAAGGCCACCCCCTCTAGGCCTGTCTTTGCCAAGTAACCACAAGGTTGTTTCCAATGGCTCTGGAAAGTGTTGCGTCCTTTTGATAGGGAGATATAATGTAAATTGTTGCCTGTTGTTCACATTTCTCCCTCCTGCCATTGTCCACTTTTTATCCCATTTTGCCAGTTAACTACTGCAATCTTTGTGGATGCTTAATATGTAAACATCAGGCTATATTGTTTGCTGGCTGAACTGTGTGGTATGTGTGTGGCTGGGAACTGGCTCTGGGGATTGACAGGGAGTGTGTTGGGTACAAATTAAACTGGAAATGACCACAGTAATTTTCCCACAAGAAAGTTAGATGGATTTAAATCAGTTTGGAAAAATTGGTTGATTCCACTTATATATAATTAAGAATAAAGGAGCTTGACAAGATTAGGAGGCTACTTTCTTGGGCAGCTGAGGTGCTGATAGGTACACTTGGGCATTGTTGGTCTTAGGAAAAGGTCAACCCAATGTCAGGCAGCAGGAAGAACAATTAAGAGGAAGTGAGGCTTTTTAGGAAAAGTAAGCATTCATTTAAAATGTTCCCTCACAATCCTGCTTCTATATCTCTGTTACCTGGTTTGTTGTTAATAAGAGTAGTTGTTTTAGATAGGACTGTAAAAGTATTCAGCCAGGAACTCCTAAAGAAAGAGGATTTGGAGCTTCGTCCTTAGAGGAATCCATAGCAGGTTGAATTCTAGCCATAAACCAAGTCTACATACCATTAGTCTTTTACTCAAAAAATGAAATAAAACTCACAGGAGCCAAACGACTTTTATTTACTTTTTTTAAAAATGTGTAAGAGGGTTTCTCCGGCTTTGCTTAAGCTTTAGAAAAGCCCAGCACATTTACAGCAGCATCCAATTCTTTGCAGAAAGAATTTTCCCTCTTCCAATGATCCGTGGACTGAGCATGTTTTTCTAAAGATGGAAAAGTTCCTCTGTCCCATTTGTACGGGTTTAAAAAGTGGATACAATCCCTAACCAATGCTGCCCAATCTGGCCATTTTTTCTATAGAATAAAAAAAAAAAAAAAAGAAAATCAGAAAAAAAGGCAGGCCAAAAAAATCTGTTCAATGAAGGCAGTCAGTAGAACAAAACAGATGTCTATCTTTAAGCCAAAAATGGTTTCACTTAGACTCTAACATTTTTCCTTTCTCTGAATTGTGCATGGGCAGAAAATGTAAACATATATACACCATGACGTAGAATGCTGCTTTTGCACAGAAGCTCCGTGTGTGAACCATTTTCTTTTAACTAGGTGGGTATGAAGCAAAAATAACTCACTGTTCAGCTCTGGGTGTCGATACTGGCCTGCTTAGAAGTCCATCACCACATTTGCCTCTCTTCCTTATCACACAGCAACAATAATAAGAATGTTTTGAGTGACATTACTCCCATGGACAGGCCTCTTTATAAATGAATGGGAAAGGCTTTAAGTGTGAACAGGAAACTACTGTGGGCATTGGAACACCCAAAATCATTGCTGGATTGAATCAACTTCTGTGACATGCATGATTAACAAACTGTTGACACACATAACAGACCCACTGTCCTGTGGAAATAGTCACTGTAGCTTTTTATAAGTGTGCTGCATCAGGCATTTGGCTTATGTTTATCTATTTGCCAGTGCATCAGAACTGATAAGCGAACACTTTGATGCTATGCAATCAAAATGCTGTGTGTTACGCTTGTCCCTTGTAGTCCTTTTTCCCTAAGGTAATTAGTTTGTTGCAGTCCCAAACCCATATCATACAAAAATAGAGAAAAAATATACTGGAGACATTTTCATAGAGGTGTAACATGCATATAAATTATTTACACTTGCATACATGTGCACACACATACACATGGAAAGTTCTAGACTTCCCCACAAGATGGCATATAAGCCACTTAATGGGAAAAGCATCAAACTATGAATTCAGCCTGGATTTTGCCTTGTAGAAGAAAGCTAGCTAAGCTGATTTGTGGTGAAACAAGACACTAATATTAATCCAAAATTCATAATTAAAACCCATAGAGTTTATTGTTGTTGTTTTTGGCATTTACAGAGAGGGAAAAAATGAAAAGCTGCTGACAGCCACCAGAAGTATATAACAAGTCATAAAGAGAGACATGTAATATTTCTGCTTCAGTTTTTGTACTTTCTGTTCTCAATAAACACTGACAATTTCTCTCTCTCCTCCTCCCTCCCTCCCTCCCTCTCATATTGCTCTTTGCTGGCAGAGAGTGGCTGTTATTAAGTGTCCAAAGGCAGACATGAGAGGGATGAGCTAAAGCAGGGGTTCCTAAACTTTTTGCCATCACACCTCCCTTTAGTGCAATCTTAATATATACACCTCCCCTAAAAATCCAAACACCAACATGAACACAAATGAACGATGAAAACAATACAATGAAACTCTGGGAAAGGTGGATTTGTGGTAACAATGTACAACCAAAAGGTTCTTCACACCTTTCCTGGACTCTGTCCGCACCTCCCCAAGGGAAGCATCTGGGAAACCCTGGGCTAAAAGAATGCCATCAAATCTTAGGTTTGTTTTCATTTACCCATGGGGAGTTTTGATTTTCCCATTGAAAATAATTTTTAAAAACCTATGCAAGATAAGCAGAGGAGAGATGCTTGACAAAATGTTCATATGAAAGTTCTAAACAGAGGCTCTTTTTCCCTCGTTACATCATAAGGAATAATGGCTAATAATATTCAAATTTATTAGGGGAAGGGAATGCAAAAGTAGTGAGTAGAAGATGATATAGGACCACCACATGTATCATGTCCAGACAGCACAGATTTAATGACATATAACATCATTTTGGAAGATAATTCCTGTTATAAGTCAAGAAGTGCTCAACCCTACATTTCTCCTTCCTGCTACCTATCAATCCTGTTCTCTTATATGAGATATCTGTTCTTATGCAGCCCTTGTAGAATTGTAAAAAAAGACCAGATCAAACAATGTTCACAGCAGGTAGAACTACATATCTGGCCTTGGCTTGTCTCAAAAAAGCTAAGTAAAATTAGACCTGGTTAGTATTTGAACAGGATGTACCCTTCCCCCACTCCCAAGTAATCCACAGGCTATAGTACTATGGGAAATAAACAAAAACAATCTAGAAGAAAACAACATGGTCATACCAAGTTATAAAAATAAATAAAGTAAGTAAACAAGTCACCAGCAATACAGCTCAACTCAAAAAACACTATCTAAAATTTCAATGAGGCAGAGTAGCACCATTGTCAGCTGTCCCACTCTGAGCACAACAATACATTCCTCCTAGAAGTGCAGACTTTACCAGGACATTCAGGACAAAGTTTGGATAAATAATTAACTTCATTACAAATACCAGCAGCTTTCTAATTACAGGAAAGGGTAGCTTCTACAAGCTCTAGTAATATATATGTGAGTTTCTTTTTCCCATCCTTTTGTTATAACAGATTGCCTGTCACCTGTTTCTCATGCTGGCCTACTGATAGCACTTGTGCCACGTTTACCGAATGGTCTTGTCTGTCCCAGATTTCTTGTTTCCTGCCTTGGCATCCCAACCTTCAAAACCTCAGTGAAATATCTAAACTTCTCAAAGTTACGTTAACATTACGATCACTAGTGTGCCTGCAGACACTTCCCTTAGCTACTGTTACGTTTCCTTGCCCCATTTCAGTTTAAACATTTTTCAGTGTTCAAGGAGGAAGAAGACAGGCAGCAGCAGAAGGCCATTTGCAAAGCTAGGTGCCAGTCTCCATTGTCAGGTTTATTGACAAGAGTAATTCTGCAGTTCATACTGGAACTGTAGGCATTTCCAAAAAATGAACAAATGATTAGGGACTAAAGTCTCCATTTCAGATTACAATGGATTTCATTTTCAATAGAGAATACATTCCACACCAGTCTGTCTACTGAAAAACCTTCTTCACTCTGTAGAAAATTCCAGAACTTGATGTAAGTTGTCCTCTACACTCCACTCATGCAAGGAACTGATCATTCAGGCCTCATCTTCACTCTGCAAGCAAGCTACCATTGGTTTTTGAACTGTCCTCTTTATGACCCTGGCATTCCAAGAGAAGCTTGTCAGATTTTCCTCATTAAACAAACAAACACAGACTGTACTGAAAGAGATGGCTACTTACCTGAAATTCACAGGGTAAACATCAAGAGTGGTTAATTGATTTTATTTCCACCAGAAAGCTTTGGATTGGAACAGCACATTTGTGTTTTCCAAATTGACAGTTGCCACGGATGTGCATGGCAGTAACCTACTGATTTCTTTTTTCTTTGGTTTTTTTTTTAAGTAATACATTTTGGAGATGTGCAGGGGGCCTTTTGTTAACATGGTCTGTGGCAACTTGTATACAAATCTTGGTTTGTAGAATTCATTTCAGTGTATGAACAGATGAGTGGAACCTTCCTGCAGTGTCAGAAGCAAGGTTAGGGTGAGGCAGAAAACATATTAGAAAGATCGTGAGCAGCAACTGTTGATACCAGAACAAAGTCAAATCTTTACAAGGACCAGCTTTAAGTGTAAAGTGAGAAAAACATAGATGGGAATGGAGCCAAATGGAATGTCATAAACAGATATTGTCCCAGGCTGCTTTCAGTAGGTAATACCACCTGAAATTAGCAAGGCCATGTTATGGAGACAGCAAAGTATTTGTTAAAAAATTGTGTCCCAAATGTCAGGTATCTCAGGCATAGGAGATTGTGTCCTCTATGCAACATTGCATGTTCTCTTTGTAACTGCAGTGATGTCTCAGCCTGAGAACTGTGTAAGAGACAGATGACAAAATGGCTACATGGAGCTGACCAATGCTAGAGAATGTTGAGCCATTATGCATGTTACTAACTCTTGCCCTTTGGACTACAAAGCTACACTAAATCTGCCCATTAGTTATATGCCTGTGTGTAAAGAACAAGACACAATATATCATCGCATAGTATAAGTGATTTACTATCTCTAGCCATAACATACCATGGTATCAATTTTGAACTTGGCATTTCTGGCTTGTTTCAGAATCTTTTTCCAATGATTCCATAGAGCATATTTGTTCACCAGAAGCTTTCTGGTGGGAATAAAATCAATTTTAAAAAGAGTATTATTCATAATAATATACTCATAATATTCAGGGTGGTCTACAATGGTAAAACAATGTGATACCTGCTAGCAAAAAAGGGTATTGGCTACATTTCTGCTTAATCAGCATCATAGTGAGTCTCAAACAATATTTGTAACTATCTTACAACCCAGTAAGTAAATTAGACTATATAAAATAATGGCTACCTTTACATGTATGGTTATTTCAAATTAAGAACCAAACGTTTCAGAGTGCCAAAATAATCAATTCAAAATAATACAAGAGAGTTATAAAGTAATTGAAAGCCTAATAAGAGCAGCATCACTAATATTATTATCATGCATTTACATTGTTTTATGAAACAACGTAGAGCCAGTTTGGTCTAGTGACTTCAAAGAAATCAACCCAGAGTTCTCACTTAAGGCACAAAGGTACCAGGCTAGAAAGCAGAAGACTGTGAGTTCTAATCCTGCCTTAGGCATGAAAGCCAGCTGAGTGACTTTGGGCAAGGCACTCTCTCTCAGCCCAACTCACCTCACAGGGTGGTTGTTGTGGGGAAAATAGGAGGAGGAAGAAGTATTAGGTATATGTGCTGCCTTGAGTTATTTATATAAAAAAATAAAGGCAGGATAAAAAAAAGCAAAAAGTGCCAGGTACTTGTAGAATATACAAGAATATAATGCATATCAGAACATGAAATGATGTTTGAATAACCCTTCTTGCATTTTCAGGATGTAGATTTAAAATGTTAGATTACTGAGATAATATAATCATGGACATTTTTATTACTAACAATTCCTAGTAGTTATTTATAAGTAAAAATGTTTTGAAGTTCATAATTATCTTTTTGGAATGCAATTGTGCTCAGCTCATAATGCTCAGGCATGTTACAAACCAAATGTAAGAAGTCAATTTGATTGATTATGTGTGATCAAGTCAGTGTCAACTCTTGGTTATACATAGATCTTCTCCAGAATGATCTATCCCCAACCTGGTTCTTGAGGTCTTCCAATGATGCACCCATCACCACTGTAACTGAGTCCATCCACCTTGCTGCTGGTTGTCCTCTTCTTCTCTTTCCTTCCACCTTTCCCAGCATTAGAAACTTCTCCAGCGAGCTAGGTCTTTGCATAATGCATATGAAGCAGGATAATTTGAGCCTGGTCCTTTGTGCCTTAAGTGAGAACTCTGGGTTGATTTCTTTGATGTCACTTGTTTGATTTTTGGCTGTTGATGGTATTCGCAGGTGTTTCTGCAACACCAAATTTCAAAAGCATCAATACTCTTTCTATCCTGCTTCTTCAAAGTCCAACTTTTGCTTCCATAGAGTGTCACAGGGAATACCACTGTTTGCACTATTTTGATCTTCAGCTCTTCACACAGAATTAAAAATAAGTAAAACTGCATTTCTATTGTTGTGCATTTCTACTGTTATATGTTAGTGGACATCTTTATGGACAACTTTTGGAAACCTATTCCTTAACTACAACCTGCCCTGACTCCTTGGAAAGTATTTATTTGTTTGTTTAATTGAACAAACTTACATAGCCACCCATCTACCAGAAGGAACACTGGGCAGCAATCAAAACAAAAACACAATATAAAAGATCATTTCAAACAATAAACAACATTGATGCTCCAGTAATATTTGTAGTCATCCACCAATCACCCTGTGCCAGCTCCATCAATATTCTGCCTGATGGAAAAGATCTTCACCACTTTCCTGAAAACCAACAGGGTTGGGGCCACCCTATCACTGAGGGAAGGCTGTTCCTTAGAGCAAGCACCATGACAGAGAGAGCAGAGAAACTGGCAAGTTTAGACCCATGGCATGCATATACCAACATTGAACTAATTAACCCTCTGCAGTGCTGATCAAGAAATATGACAAATACTGGTTGGTTCTAAATCAAGGCAAGGAGTGCTTTCCTATTACTTTGTAGGAATGTTCAAAACCCTTTAAGAATTTTATTACAAGGTATGAGATCAACTGGACTTTGGTTATAACTTAATGGTCAGAAAATAATCTCTCCTACAGCATTTAATAAATGTTATGGTAGTACAATCCTCCCATTTTCAGAATTTGCTGAAATTCTACTTCCCAAACTATTATTCTTTATTCTTTTCCTAACTTACTTTATGCTGTATTTATTTATTCTATTCTATCTTATCCTCCATTTAATTAAAAGAACAATTACTTACTTTACTTTTAAATCAAGACATATTAGAAAAACTGAATTGTCTTCTGATTCAGTATACATAATTATTTATGTATATGATATGATCAGTGTACAGGAAACAAAAAGAATTTTCCAATTTTCATTTTGCTTTCAAGCTTCCCAACGTTTGGGGAAAGGGTTGAAACCTGATCTCCAACGGCTTGCAGAACAAACCGTATTTTTCAGCAAACAAAACAGATACAATGAATTCCCAAGGACTCATATCAGAATATCAGGAGATTCTTTGATAAATATTGATGATTGACACCCATGTCTCCAATACTCTGCATAAGAATTCCTCCAAAAGACATATTGGGTTGCCATATATATCCACACAGTGTAAATGCTCCAACCTTTGCTTCACACTATCAGAATTAAAGGAACAATTCCAGTGCCCAAGAAAAGCTAAATTAATGATACAGCTGGCATCTTGTCTTATGCCTCCCTAACTGAACACTTTTTATTACAATAGAATAGGAGTGAAAAAAATATAAATATAGTATATGTTAGATGTTAGATGTTAATGAACCAAATCTCACTCTAGACCCATGCAACTGTAATGTGCATCCCAGATAGAAGTACAAAGAGCTATGAAGTCACATAGAGCCAACTAAAAATAGCTAGGACCTATCATTGTTAGCACCTGTATGCAAAGTTACCACTAACAGCAATACCTCTGTATTGCTACAGGATACTCCTAAATGCATTGGTGTAGTGGGAAGAATGTGAAGCAGTAAAATTTACATAGAATGCCTAGAAATCTGTAAAATGTCAAAACAAAGGAAAATAATTTTGAAATGATTGAGTAATTTGGGAGGATTATATGTGCATATTCCTAAACTTTGTTATGAAATAGAAATACATTCTTGACATCTTTTTACCATTTAATTATGGATCAAACATGCCAGAGAAATTCTTTGGCACCTTAGTGAGAGTCATAGGTAATTTTTTAGGGTAGGAAAGGTGATGAGGAGTTGGAATGGGTAGTGATGGTGAGGGAACTTAGTAACTTTTTGTACCTTATTATTGCTCCAGTGGAACAAAGAAGGAAGAATGAGCTGAGGAGTGCTGCCTAGCACACCAGCTTGCTACTTTCCCAATGAACCAAAATAGGGCACTAATATCTGCAGAGGTTTAGACAAAAATAGTTAGAGAACATCAAAACATGTGATGAGAAGAAGGAATAACCTTGAGGAACAGAAGGAAGAACTGCAACCAAGACAACAGATAAAAGAAATCTAAGTCCAGGGCAGAAATGTAATTTGAGAAAGCATCTCAGATAAGACCCTTTCTAGTTCTCATGAAGATAAAAGGAGGGAGGGGGAAACACATTCAGACTTGCATTACTATAACCTTATAATGAAAGTAGTATTAGCTTGCATATTTTTGGTTTATAAGTTTGGTTTATCTTGGACAGCTGACAAAACCACTCCAGACTCTGATTGCTCACATCTTTGGCAGCTATCTGGAAGACATGCTGGTCATGTACAGATTTATCCTTCAAAAGCTCCTCAGCATTCCTTGGGAATTTCTGCAAAATATACTGCTAGTTCATACTGACTTCAGCTTCCTTTGCTAGCTGTTGCTTTTGGTAGATTAAGACCTGCTCTGCAAATATAACAAAAGCTAGCTTTAAAATGATCCAAGACATTGCAGTTTACATTGCACCTATCTCTTGTACCTAGAAGCCTCTGAAGGCTGCAATCAGTCCTGGAGTTTGGGTTCCTCTATTCTTACATGTGGAAGCTACTATGTGGTGAGGTATCTGCACTGTCAGGCCCAAGTTCACATTTCTTCCCTGGTCTTCATGTATATGTGTGTTTAAGGATTTGTGAAGTCCTGCAAAACCTACACAAATGTCATTTCCAAAATTACTGCTATTTTTCAGCTGAGAAATTTGGAAGACCATTTATTGAACTTTTTCAGGTGGAGGATAAATCATTCCACAGTTCAGTTGTTTCTATCTAGATTTATATCTCTGTATTATTGTGCTTACTACAAAGTAACCATTTTGCATCCTGGTCCAAGAGCCTGGCTTTCACATTGTTCTGGAGTACTGTACAGAAACTTAGGGGTGATGCCAAAACATAGTAGAAAATATTTGAAGAACATTCTGCCAAGTGATCTTCTCTTTCTAGAAGTGTTTCAGAAGTTCTGCCAGGAAAAAAAAGTGCATTTTCAGAGTATTGCTAATGTAAATCAACATTTTGAAAAACATTATGTAATCTCAGGGAAGGGTGACTGAGTACATCAATTAATATAGACTCAGAATATCCTGTTGGCAGAACTATATATTACACCCATAAGATGCAGCAGTAGTGATCTTATAATTTTGTCAGAGTAGGCAAGCAATCACAGGAGTGGCAGAGGGAAGGTATGCTTAGCAGTCACTGCTGATATTTGTATTAGGTGCTCTGATTAGCTTCAAAGATTTCAGCAAAAATCTCCATTGCTAACAGTCATTATATAAAAAAGAATGTTCAGCCATAAGGAAATAAGATCATGAATACTGAAACAGATATTTATTACATTAGTAGTAACTGGAATAAAACACAAAGAAAGGTGAAAATGTAATATTGCAATGCCTATTGCAAGACGAAAGTAATATGTAGAGTGCTGTGGAATACTAATCAAGATAGTATCAAGGTTTGCAAGGCAGAAGTGAAGTTTGACGGTTCAATTATTTTATTTTTCCTCTCCTTTTGCATTTAACAAAATGGTTGAAGTGCCCAGCTCTTTCAGTTTTAGAATACCAAAGTGAGTGATTTTTGGCACTGGGATTTCTTTCTATGGACTTATGCACAGCACATTTCACAAGAAGAAGGGACAAGGTCTTGTCATCCAAAGATTCCTAATCTATGGGTTGGTTAACCAGGAAAATAGCAGTTAAGTGTGCTTTGCACTATGCTGACTTAAATTGCAAGTTGGGAAGTTCTGCAATCTGCACCTTTCAAATACCTAACTATTTCTCTTCATGACCTACAATATAATAATTCTTTCTTAAGAACATTTTGTCAATTGCCACTGCTGCTGAATATCTTCATTACCCCCAATCTAGAATGTACATGACCTAAATATATCCATCCATGCATACATTATCCACTCATTCAGATGTCATTACTTCTAATCCAGCAAACTGCTTTTTAAAATTACCTTTTTTCCTAAATCTGCTTTATCTCCCTAATTTTGCATGCAGGTTATAATTGGCCTGGAAACCTAGTTCATCTAGGATTGTGTACTGGCATAGATTTATGCTTCATGGAGTGATCTGCTTTCAGATGCTTATATTCATCTAATAGAGTCTTTTTCATGTCAGTAGCCTGGTTCCAGATCTATATATGGTAACTTCTCATCTATATTTTAACCTGGCACAGAGCATTCTTTCCTTCATTTTCCCAGCTGTAATTCATTCTGTCTGTCTGTCTGTCTATCTATCTATTGAGTTTACAATACAGCAAGCATACAAAATTTTAAATGTGACAATTGTCAAAATCACTGCCCATGAAACACAACACTTTATTACTGAGGTTGTTCCATGCAGTCAAAGCAATGTGCCATCATCTTTCTCAGCACATAAGTCAAAACATATGTCATAAATAAATCCCTTACCTGAGGGGTCCCTTTATTTTCAGTGACATCCCAGGTCTGCTTTAAGATCTCCTGTAGATTGCTTGGTCCTAGATTCATTTTGTCTGCTAATTTTATGGGCAGCCCTGTGTTTTATAACCTCTGCAGAGGCCTTGAAGAATCCCTCCAGGAGTACAGAGAAGCATAGTCCCCATATTTAGTTCTTATAGGATGCCATACTTCTACAGCACCACTGGCATCATACTGTCCATTGCAAGTCTGCTCACTACAATCCATCCTCCAGAATGATGTTTCACAGTCAAGGGCTTCCACCCATAGGTAAACTTTATGTGGAAGAAGGCCTTTCCCTAACAGTCTGAAGTGTTCTAATCCAATTTATGTCTACATAAAGGCAGACAAGGGTCCAAACCATATCTGGTTTTATAGGTAACCATGAGCACCTTGAATTGGGCCCAGAAGCTTCAGTTGGGACCATTTGTGCATTCATGTTCCCAAGTTCTACAAGGTCTTCCTGCTGGGCCACTATTCACTGGGCAAGTTGTAAAGAAGACACATCACCCCACTTATCATTTGCCCAAGTGGGACATCTGGAATAAGCAATATGCATACGATTTTCAGTGGTGTACAAGCCATATATCAACTGGCATCATGGAAGAAAGAGAATAATATATTTGAGCAGGTGCTATTATTTCAAGTTTTAGTAGGAAACTAAGCAGAAGGCAGACTGAAAATTAAATGGATTTCAGATGAACAATTCTGACTACTTTTCTTTTTCAGGTTATTTCTCCATGAGGTGATCAGTTGTGTTTTGGAACCCTGATAATTTATGTTAATGAAATGGTATGTTTAGCAGATTAGAAGTATGATATACAAGACCTATTTCAGATCTCCTTAGGAAGCTATTGGCCCTGTGCCTTGGAGGAGAGGGTGCAGCTCATTTCAGCTGTGAGTAAATAGATGGCTTTGGCACTCTAACAGAAGTGCTATTTGACAGCAAATGTTCATTGTGCCTCTTGCTACATGCAGCAAGAAATACTGATGAGAAGCACCATGCAAAATATTAATAACATCCACAACCTAAACAATGTGACTATATGTTGGAATAGGGAAAGACCATCTCAGATTTTTGACTACATTTCTACATAATGTGTTATGAAGAAAGATATATATTAAATTGTTTTTCAACAAACTATGCAGCCATTATGCCCCTACTATTCCTTTTCTCTAGTTATAGTAATAAACTGGATGTTGCAGAGAAGAGATAAAGGGAAATATTGAAGAATACTGCAGCTATTTATTCTTCAATTTTCTTCATGCAGTAAAAGGAACATTTTGTGCATGTTTCACATTCCATACCTGTGCAATGGAACTTTAGTATACTAATTAATTATTTTTAAAACCTTTGTCTGGCAGCAATTGTCATCCTCATCATTATTGTTATTATACTATTATTTAATATAAATGTATGAAAAAAACAATATCTCAATAAGCTCATGATAGCACATGAAACAAATAACTAATTTTTCACTAATCAGTTGCGAAAGGAAAAATGCATTGTTACAATAAAAAATTAATCAGTAATCATGATGGATTTTAAGAGAATAGTGAGCCTAGACTTCCATTGCTTGTGTGTGTTGTCATTCCAAACTATTTTCCCAAATGATGCACCTTTCTATAAATTACCTTATGTGAAGTTCAGGCTCAACCAAATTTCAATCAAGGCACGATAAATAGTTTGCCCAAAAATTCACCTAAAGAAGAGAAGATAGATATTGTTATAAGACACTGAAATATTCTACATCTAAATGCTGAATTTGTCTAAGGAGCTTTGAAGCAGTCATATATTCAATGAATAACCGCAAAGGCTTTTCTGAAAGCAAGATGGCAGCAACTTTATGCAGGGACAGGATCAACTGGATCAGAAAATGTAGCAAACCATGTTTCTAGCCTCTGGACAATGCCCTGAGGAAGGAGTGTCCAACTGAGAACAACAAAGTTAGCGATCCTTGACTCAGACTAAGCACAACTTGATATAAAATATGGATAGACCCCCACTCTTTGAAATCTGTTACAAGCAGAACCTGGAAGGCTATCTCCTGTACAAAATTCTACAGAAGAACTGAAGGAGAAAAGGAAGGAACAGAGTATCAGGAATAAGGTATCAGCAATAATTAAAGTGGCTTAATCTGAAAAGGAGAAAAATCACTCTGCTAGAGGTGACATAATATTTGCAGAAGTACCTTTGTATTTTGCTTTGGGAGTTAGACAACAATAATTGTAGTTTTAACTTATCTACACAATGATATTCCAACACATTTTCTTTCCAGAAATGATACATTTACGCTTACTCTATTTTTCTAAACACCTTGGGTCTTGAATTATTTATAGCAGAATAAGTTATTAATTATAGAACGCATTGTTTTTACTTCAAGTTTTTAATAATAGACAGACTTAATGCAAAATATTAGGATTTGGGGGCATATTTCTATTGTTTAGTAGAAATATGACAGAGTAAGAATGAGTTCTCTGAAATATTAATTGCAGGACAAAAGCAACTTTTTCAATGGAAAACAATCACAAGTTTGTTGTTGTTATTGCATGGTCCTTCCATAAAATTCCTCACTTGTGTGTCGCTGATAATTTCATCCTCTGGAGAAGGTCCACTATGCTTGATTAGTTATTAACAATTTGGAAATACTAAGCTGAGTAATTGGAAGTAACAGGAATATTGGGGAATCGTGATAATTAATGCTGGAATTCTTCATTTTAAGAGTAAGTAAATGTGGGCAGTCAAATGTATATCTTAGATTTTTTTTAAAAAATCAAATACATTTAATAAGTTCAGAGCAATGATAAGTAGGAGTTTATGGTAAGAAAAGGTGATGGGAAAGGAAGCTCAAGGTTTATGGGAGTTCCTAGAAAGTACAAAGAATTCCAATATGCATGTACGCATGCCTGCAGAAACAAGCAAACGCATAAAAAAGATAGATGAAGAAGGGAACGTGGCTCCACAAAAAGCTTACTGAAGACCTGTAAACAAAAAAACAACACATATAGAGGTAGAAAGGGGGTCAGGTCACCAAAGAAAAATGTCTTGATGGTATCAAGTAAATTAACGATTAGAATGGAGCTTGACCTCAATTAGTTGGCAGCTAAAAGATACAGAAAACTCTAAATCTTTGCTTCTATCTCATGAACATCTAGATTTTTGTAGCCCAGATATAATATGGCGTATATAGTATACACACATAGACTGCACATAGATGAATTTTGTAATTCTTTGGTCTCTGTAATTTCATCTAACATAAATGACCAGAATGTCCACTAAAATATATGGCTGGGTTTCCATGTCACAATATATCATTGTTTGTTTAATCATGGGTTATTAAATAAGCCACAATTAGCTAGGATTGCAAAACATGCTAAACTATAAAACATGTTTTATTGAAAATTGGTACTTACTATACTAATACGGTTCAGCACATACTTGAACCTCCTTCAAGGTTCTGAAGTTTGAATAAGCTTCCTGTTCTGGTGAGTTAAAAAAAAGTCAGAAGTGAGGAAATAAGGCAAATAAGGAACAAAATTTATAAAATATCCAACCCCCAACCCCATTAAGCCCCCAAAATTAATAACATGCAAATAAAGACAGTAAATTTACAGCTATATAAAGCAGAAAATATTACATCTCCATTTTTAAATAACAGATGAAAACTTTTACCACACAAAAGTGAATTATCCAGTCTTTCCATTATTTTGATAGAGAGACAATTTAAAACTGGAGTGTGAAATTTACATTTTTTTCAAACGAACCTTTGATGACAGGTGTACTATGTCTTTTAAGAAGACATTTTAGTCTTTTTTTTTTTCCAGACAGGGTAGATCCAAAATCCTTCATAGATAAATTCCAAATATAATTCAATAATATATTGACATCTTTAATTCTTAACAGCCTTGCTAAAATCTTATTAAAATGCTAACAATACTCCATATTCTCAAAGCACTGTGTACAATAAGATGGTCAGTGTGCTATCAATTTCTTGTACCTATTCAGTTCCACTTCAGATGCCTACAAGGTACAACTTATATCATACTCTGGGGGAAAAGGGCTGAAATAGCTGAAGCAAGAGTTCTGAAATCTCAGATTGAGAATTTCTAGTTTGTTTGGGCTGCTAATAAAAATTTTGGAAAATCACATTTCAAAAATCTTCAGGACATCACAAACTGACCTAAGCAAAGCTGCAGGGCTTTTGTAGACCTCTTTCAATAATTTTCAAGACAGTACTATGGCAGTGATTTAGTCTTGGGATACATTTCAGGCATTTCAAGACTAACATGTGCCACAGATGAAGAAAATTCATGGTGACTTTTGCAACATCTGCATAGGTAGGCCCAATAAAAAATGAATGTGTTATTGACAACATTGGGCATAGCAATTTTCCCATTAAAATAGAAACAGATCTGCAAGCCTGAAAAAGTAGTTTCTACATTTTATGTCTTACAACCATCAACCCTGGTGTCAACTGATGAGGAATTATACACAGCTGGACTTTTGATCAATAGTGACTTGTCAGACACACTTCCTGGGCAATTGCTCTCATTGAGATCATTAGTGATATCTGATAGTGCTAAAAAATCAACAGTATTGGCAGTTGCAGAACTTCTGAAGATAGAAAACCATGCGGTGCCATCAGGTTTTCCCAATGTCTGCACTGCATGCCCGCTTTTTTAAAACTCAGACTGGTGACAATCGCAGTTGCTTAACTTAAACTTATAAAAACTACTTGCAAGGCAACATCTCTAAGTGTCTCCGTGCTTTTGAAAATGAAAATTTCCATGCTTTTGAAAATGAGCATGTGAGAAAACTGAATATTCTAAAGATAATCAGTATATTTGCAGATGAAAAAGCACAAAAGAAAAAAATTTGACTGATTTTTTACAACCCAGCTCCCATGGTCCCCATCTATACATAGTCATGGATGATGTTGCTGGGCCCTGCTCACTGAACTGGCTAGATCAGAAAGGGTGCACAGGTTCTGAGGCTGCACAACATGCATGATGCACCATGGTTATCAGCCAGCAGACAGAATAAGAGGAGGGGGGTGGGGTGGAGGTGGGAGGTGAACTTGATTATCTAAATAGGCCTTTTCAGTAATAAAGCCCATGGTTGATGAAGATGATATGATTTTGATTTATATCCTGCCAGTAGTGAAGGCAATAAAGAATACATTAAAAAACATTTTAAAAATCTAATTAAAACATTTTAATCTTTATTAAACAAAAAGGCCTAGTAAACTCTTTTCCTAAAAACAGAAAGAACAGGGACTGAGTGCAGCTTTCAAGGGCATCTATTCCACAGCTTGAGAATCAGAAGAGCACAGAAGGCCCTTTCCTATGTGTTTAACCAAAACAATTTACAAAATGAAGGCATCCTTAAAAAAGTAGAGAGGTGGAATAATAAACAACTAAGCTGGCTACTTCAGAGGTTCCCAACATTTTTGATTATAAGTTCATTTTCTCCACTGAAAGTTATCAGAAAGGATCAGCAATTCACAGCAGTGTTATAGACAAACCCTGTTTTGCTTTGGTTCAGTAGAAATACATCCAAGATTTCTTCTTTCACTTTTCTTCTGAAGGTTCTGAAATATATTTTTCTCTCTCTAATGTTAGTGAAAATCAGGCAGAAGATGGGTGGGGGAGAGGAAGTGAAGGGTTCTTAATTGACTTTAAAGACCTCTCTGTCTCTGTCTCTGTCTCTGTCTCTCTCTGTCTCTCTCTCTCTCTCTCTTTGACCCCAGACTCAAATAGGCAAAATCAAACTATTGTCAGAATTAGTTGCCTGATTTCTAGAGAAGCAGATAGAATGAATATGTAATGAGATCCTTATGTAGCCAAGAAAATGAGAACAAAAGAGAAAACTTTGCACCTGCTAATTTATAAAGAGAGATGTAAATTTAGAAATGATTATTATAATTAAAATAGAAAAATAATAGATTTCACTGTAGAGAGGAAGACTCCAACTGACTTGTGTGCTTATTTAGACTCTTATTTGGATGCCAATTGGGCAAATTTTAAGTTAACACCTGCTCTCTGTATGGACTTGGACCCTTCAGATTTATGGTACTTTCAAATACAAGACTGTCCTCTGTAAAGTAGGCTACATGGCTTTTTAGGGTTTATATACCTGCCTGCTGCTTTAAGTGACAACCTGCATGTATAGATGAGCCCTCAAACAGCACAGGTGCTTTCATATAGCTACACAGTATATCAAACTGACTTTCTATGGAACCAGCTCATACTTTAAGATGGAAATCTCAGCTGATTAACGATTGGTGCCACAACTATACATGAGAACTATTACACTAGCTTGCTTGAACACCAATGACCCTGACAATTTTATTTTGAAAACTTGGAACAGATTAGTGAACTAATTGCAGCCCAGGCCTCTGACTGGACTAATAATAGTTTGGTAACATGTAACTGCTAATGTAAGGGGTCAAAGCTGGGCACACTGTATTACCCTTTATAATTAGATTCCAACTAAAAATGCACATGATGAGAATCACTTGTTTAAAATATTCCAATTTTAAACACTCCCTGCATATAAAAAGTTCACTGATCAATAAGAAGTTTAGATGAGTGAAAATCTTTCTTCTTGTTTTATTAGTTTTACATGACTTACGAAGATGTCATGGCCAACACTGACAACAGGAAGGAAAGGAAAGGAAAGGAAAGGAAAGGAAAGGAAAGGAAAGGAAAGGAAAGGAAAGGAAAGGAAAGGAAAGGAAAGGAAAGGAAAGGAAAGGAAAGGAAAGGAAAGGAAAGGAAAGGAAAGGAAAGGAAAGGAAAGGAAAGGAAAGGAAAGGAAAGGAAAGGAAAGGAAAGGAAAGGAAAGGAAAGGAAAGGAAAGGAAAGGAAAGGAAAGGAAAGGAAAGGAAAGGAAAGGAAAGGAAAGGAAAGGAAAGGAAAGGAAAGGAAAGGAAAGGAAAGGAAAGGAAAGGAAAGGAAAGGAAAGGAAAGGAAAGGAAAGGAAAAAGAATTACATCTCAGGCACAGCAGTCTTCACTGAAGTAAGTCTCCACTTGCTACTTAAGCCAACAAGTGTGAATCAGTTGTTTGCATGTGGTATCTGCTCTTTGTGTTTATTGTCTTATTTAAATTTAATTTTCCAGCTGTCTTTCCTTTAAGGGCATTCATAACACTCTGAAGAAAAATGTAACTGCCTCATCAGTGTCTTTTGGGTGTTCTTTAAGCTTGACCCAGTTAAAACGGAATGTTTATCCACAGTATTAAGAAGCAATCAACTTTCCCCACAAACTCATTCACTTGTACCAGCTGAAGGACATCACCACAAGAGAGGAGATATTTTTGAAATTCTGCTTGTATTATTTGAGTTCTAATCTGTAGTGGGATTCACCAGAGTGACAGGGTCAGGAAATGAAAAAAAAAAGTGGCTTGAGGGAAGGTAATTAATCATCAGGTAGATTCTATCAGCAAGGCTGAGCCCATGGAATGGCAATACATTATTCATCAATAGATTTTTCTGTGGAAGGATGCTAAATTGTGAAGGTGTAATTCCTTCCCACAGCTAGTTTCAGGAGTGACTCCAGAATGTTGGCAATACCTTGCTGTTGCGAAGTAATCATAGCAAACCATTGCTTTGCATATGGCATTTCTGAGCCAGACATAGCACATCTGGGCAAACCCATTCTATTGCAGATACCATTGAAAGAATTATTGCCAAAAAAATATTGCGTACTATGCCTACACTCCACTTATTAGAATAAGCAGAAAGCAGACCAACACCACTGGTACAGTGGACTCTAACTCATACTGCAACAAAAAAACATCATGTTCAACAATACTATGCTTAGAAACTGTATATGAGAAGGTACAGTGGACTCTAACTCATACTGCAACAAAAAAACATCATGTTCAACAATACTATGCTTAGAAACTGTATATGAGAAACAATGATATTCTCAAATATTTTATTCCAAGCCTTCAGAGCACCCTTACCTATTCAAGCCTCTTTTGTCCTTTCTATTCCAGGAAACTTGAATATCCCTTCAACACCTCCCTCCCACCAGCCTGATTCTCCCCCCATCATGCCAGCTTGCTATTGTGCTGGTAATTGCAGTGAGAGTGAGGATCAACAGGGAGGTTCTCCTTCCATTCTGCCCCTTACACAAGGTAAGCCCCAAATCAGGCTTACTGATATGAAAGCTGAATCCCTTTCTCCTGATCTTATTAACAGTCACTCCATATCTAGAGACTGGGGACAGAGATGATTAATGTCTGAACTAGAGTATAGACAAACAGGAAGTAGAAATGCTTTATTAGCATTATGGGTCACAAATGTTTGTATTCTGAACACAGAAAGTTAGAAGTTTTCTTTAGTATGTTCGTAGTACTACTTTCTTCAGCCTGGTTCAACACAGGCAATCACAAACAGAATCATATTTCATATTTGAAATAGGTGCCTTGGACCGCATGTAAGTGCAAACACAACACCTTACTGGTATTCATTAAAGCAACCCTTCTTTTTTTTTCATGTGAACTGGAGAAAAGGTTGGTTGCTTTAATGAGAAAACTCATTAAAGTTAAATGGAGGGAGTATTATATTCTCAACTAGATATGTGCAGTATTGAGATCCAAATACTGTACTCAGGGGAGTTCTCAAGCTATTTTTCCTCCAGCCAGGTTCCAGGATGTGTTTGCCAATGAAATAAAGAAGAAAGGCAGAGAGAAAACCTTTGAGGGAAATCATCAGGCTGTAGAAAGGTTAGGCATCCTTCTGCTAAGCACCATTTCCTCTTCACAGTTTGCTACTATCATCAATTTGTATGGCAGCAGAAGTTTCTATAAAAAATCAAGGATATTGAAAATAATATCAATTTACTCTGTTTAAGTTCTTCTGGGAGATACTATGATGCAATCATCTGAAGAATGGATTTTCTTATTCATTGTAATACACTTCCTATGGTATCTGCTAAAAACAACATAACAACTACCATGATCTTAGTTATCAGTTAAGGAGTCTACAGCAGCAGAAATAGAAAGTAGATCAAATTTTACCAATAGAGGACAAAGCGATTTGTAGAATATCAGCAACAGTTTCTTCTTCATAATAAAGTAACAACAAAAACACTCCTCCTCCTCCTCCTTCTCCTAAATTAAACTGCTGAAACCCAAAAAGGCCCGGAGAAATTGGGAATATATTTGCATGTGAATTTGTACCAAGGTTTACTTTACTTTCTACTACCTGAAAAAGAATTCCTGGGGTGAGATTTGCTCAAAGTTTATCTTCTTCCTTTCCTGCTGCAGGTGCTATTTTGCACCTGACTCCAGTTCCAGTATGGAGACAACATGGCTCTAGAAAAAAACACATAGAACTATAAACCTGAAACCCTTGTTCTACAGAATAGGACTCAAGAGAAATAAAAGGAAAAGATGTAAAAAAAAAAAACCATGTAAATGAGAAGGGTGCTATGAACATATCAATAAGGATTTGAAAAGAAAACACAATGTTCTTTTCCCAGTTGGGACAAAATGGAACTGCCTTAAGCAGGCTCATGTTATTTAATTCAAGTTATCTATTATCTATGAAAAAGAGTTTGATCCCAAGATTAGTGAATGAAATGTGCACCATTTACATTATTCTGAAACTCCTGACTGAATTGCTTATCATACATCTTACTAACTGCCAGACAGCCCATTTGGTCAATAAAAAATGTACTAGCAATTTATCAAATCTGTCCATAAAGAATCATAACCTTATTTAGCCTCTGCATAGAATGATTTTCGGAATGCAAGTCTGGAGTCTTTCCAGGTACTATTTGTATCTTGTAGTTTTTGACAGACATTACTATCATTCTACAGACTCCGTTAAAAAAATATTCTACATACAGTCACAGGCCTTGGATCCTTGGTTACTGAAGGCTTCTTACTGGAGTCACAGAGGGGGAAGCTGTCTTTTTTGCATAGCCAGTAGCCTACTAAGCTGCGTTCTGCCTAGCCACAGCCCAAACACTGACGTGGCAGCCAATGACATCAAATGGGAACAGGATCACAATTTATACATTTGGCACAACCTGTAAAAGAATCTGTGGTTAGTACAACTGCACGTCTATAGTACCCTGCTTTGAGTTCAGTCTTTTACATGCCAAATACATACAGTTATGAGAAATGGATCAGTAGAGGTGATCCTGGCTCTTTTCACTGTATCTTGGGAGGTACCATGCATTATTTTTCACATAGAAGTGTGTGAAACTGAGTCCTCGTGGACTTAATTCATTTATGTACACATTCTATGTCAACTGACCTCTTCTTGGGTTCAGGGAAATTAATATTAACTATTGAATGGCCTTCTTACAGTATATACTGTAATTCCCATTCTTTATTGAATTAGATACCACTGAATGGACTAATATGACTCAGGCCTTAATATATGCATGAATTGATTAATTCTTGTGCAGTATTTATGTGTAGCTTGTTCCCTGATCAACTCAAGGCAACTTACAGCAATACAATTAAAACCACAGAATTATAGTAAGAATAAACCTTAAAATATAATTATTACTTTCATTATGTTTTAAGGTTTGTTCTTACTATATTTCTGTGGTTTTAATCGTATTGGTACTGGCACATTTTTAAACAATTGAAACAACTGAAAGACATAGACAAGTAGGCTTCAAGCCCCCTCTTTTAACTGTAATCAAGAAGGAGCTTGTTTCAACTCTACTAGCAGGCTTTACACAACGTGGGTTCTATCACAAAAAAAGCATAATTAAACATAAATGTTAAATACATCTGAAGTAGGATCAGAAAAGGTTCAGCAAATGATATAAACTTGGGCCAGACTGTATGGGAGTAAGTAGCACTGTAAGTAACCATGTAAGACCATATAAGACTTATACACCAATGTAAATACCTAGAGTTGGCCTTGGAAGGGAATGAACATCCTATGAAGCTGTTTTAACATGAAGGTTATGTGGGACTTTTGGGAGGCACTGTTCATGATTTGGGGCTAGCTACAATTTTTGGAGCATCTTCAGGGGCTACCCCCATGAAGGCCATATTATAGCAAATCATTTTTCAGGTTACTGGCACATGAGTTACTCAACAGATCATTGTTCTCCAAGTAGGAATGCAGTTGGCTAAAATGTTCAAACAGAACAAGGATATTGGATAGGCATGCTGATACTGAATGGTGTGTATATGCTTATGAGGTTGTACCAAAGGTATGGAGACTTCCAGAAGTCCTTAGTTCTTAAACTATTCCTTAGTTTAAGACTCAAAGCATTCTAGAAACAAAGAAGGAAGAGAGAGATTAATAACCAATAAGGAGAGAAGTACCCTTACTAGTTCCTGAAAGTAGAAGGCTATATAAAGCCTCTAGATCATCTTGTCCCACTATAATAACTTTAGGAAGCTACACCAACACAGGAGCAGTGTCCTGAACTTCTAGTTTCTCTCAGGTTAGAGACAGAGGTTCTCTTGCCCTCATCTTGTCCAGTTCTGACAGATGGGAACTATGTCCGGGGATACCATGTAAGATTAATTTTTGGAAATCTGAAAAAAAAAAAAAATCAGTAACAGGATTTATGGTGTCTGTCTTAAAATTCAGTCTCTGGATCTTTAGCCAAATAAAAGGAATGTCACTAATACGTTTTTAAGCATCTGAAAAATAGCTGAAGTGCAAAGTGATTCCAAAAAGTTGGGTTTTTGTGAAGAATTTGATAATGAGTAAATATGAGCTAGCTGAAAGTTTGGGAGAAGAAATGAAAGCTTCTCAGCCACGGTGATTCTCATGTATTTTCCAATATTTCAGTATAATTATATATGCATAGATGAACATGAATTATTCTTCTATTATGTAATTTGTGATTGACACAATGAGTTCTCATTGGCTGGAATGTGCTTGTAGGCTATTTATCTGCAAAAGTTATACCATAAAACATCTAAAATTAGTCTTATCAGCTGCAGCCCACTCCCTTGTGTAGGAAACTCTTACCTGCCCTGCCACATTGCAGATACATATGTATCCATACTCAGTAAGTTACTTAATAGCTGTATTCACACATCATGATTAACACAGCTTAACAGAACATAATAGCTGTATTCACATAACATACTATGTCCAACCCAATAAATGATGTAATGTCTCAAGATTATGGTCTGGGTCAAGCAACAAGCTAAGACAATGGTTGACCCACAAGCTATCCTATTCCATTTTAGCCTAATCTAATATATTGCTCAAACTCATCCAGTTGCTGTTGTGTGTGTGTGTTGCCACTTGTTTCTTCTGTAGTTCTGCTTCTGGACTCAGCATCATTATGATCTATGCAACTGAACATATTGAATGTGTGTACTTGAACCACTCTGTGGCTGTGCCATCTCAAAAATGTCTCTGTTGTGGGCAATGTAGTCAGGGGACCAGCTTGTATCTAGGCCTATTTTGCCACACTAAAATGAGGGCAGGAGGTTTGTGGATTTAAAAGCAATAATCACTCAAATGTGGTTAAAAACTGAAGGAGCCAAGCATAGCAAAAGAATAACTGTAACTGCAAAGCATAATATAGACATGTCAGGCCTAGCCCAAGGAACTCCAAGAGACAATGCAAATTCAGTTCAGTTTTGTTTATTAGCTACAACCTCTAGCAAGAATCTTCCCAGACTGAAACTCCAGCTCCCAAGCCATCCAACCACAATAGTGTGAATTCCTCAGGGAGGTGCCAGTCTCATCCTCTTGTATCTCCCACGCTCCTCTGGTGAGTTAAGAAAATGTTTATATCTCTGAGCCTGGCCTTCATAATTCCATTCCATCACAGACAGGAAGTAGCCATAGACAAAGGAATAAAACAAGACTTGGCAACATTCAATAGGGGAGTGCAACCACGGACAAAATTTCACTTCCTTTCAGTAGCTGGAAGCCTGTCATCCTCGTCAGTGACAGCTATCTGAGAAATATTCCTCAGATTATTCTGGCTAGCATATAGCACCTTTCTTGGATAGGTCTGTACTGAGGCTCCATCTCTTAAGGTGATTTAGAGAATATATCCTTCCTTACTGACTAATCACTCCCATTATTTTGAGAAAATACCTATATGCACCAAAGACATTTCCTCATACATGGATAGATAACATGCCTGATCATGCCAGTCTGTGTTCCTATGCCAAGTAGCTGACTCTTGACCTGATCAAGAGTCTGAAATAATTCTATAATTTATTAAGGGTCTGAGATAAACACATCATTGCTATGTTGATATACTGTGCAAAAAAGAAAAGACATAATAACTAATATCAACCCATCAACTACAGTTTACAACCTAAAGAAAGAAAAACACACCCAGACATAGAAAAAGGGGTGTATTATATGAAATCTTCACCTTTTTCCATGATTTCACTACAAGGGCCTTCTTTTCTGACTGACAAAATAGAAGAAAGCTGTTTCTTTGAAAATAGGGTGTCCATGGAGGGAATTTATTATCATTTGTTAACATTACTGCTACCTTTGCATACTGTCTCTTAATAAACCATGCCATTTTTACCTAATTTCACTCTTTCAGCAAGTCAACATTTGGGGGGAACAGTGTGGAAGCATATTATTATACCTTGACTATGTTCCTATTGAAATACAATAATGTGGATTCAAATATTTCTCATGTACTTTCATTTCTTTATGTACTTGTTTACAGTAGAAACAACTTTCTATGTAATATGGGATTTTATGCTCCATGGGCTAGTTCTATTTAAATTGTAGTTATGCATGCTACTCTAGAAACATCAGTTATATATACAGAAGATTAAATGGAAACTGTGATAGACTAAATACAATTTCCCCAAAAAGCAAGTTCTGTAATGGGATAATTTGTAATAAATTTAAATTGTTTTTTTTTTTTAACAAAATGTTATATATATGGAAAAAAGCCTTCAAAATGCTTCTGAAAATGCTTTTGAAAAAAAGCTCCTCATTTTGCTGAGGAGAAAGATTTCTTCTGCAGATTAATAAACTAAGATACACATTCAGAATTGTCTTGTGAAAAGCTCTCTAGGATGATATTGCTTCAGAATGCAGAAATGAGAATATTACCAAATTAACTTTCATCCTAATGAAAAGGTTAATTTCTACCTGAAAATCAAAACAGGACAATACTTGGTGCAGTTGTTATTCTTTTTCATTATCTTTTCTTTCAACCAAGGTGAAATGTAATTTCAACGAAGCCAATATTTTTTTTTCAACCAAGCCAACTAGTGAAGTAGTGCTTTACCCTCAAAAAAGGAACAACAATAACAACAACAAAAAAGATATCTCTTTCTGGAAATTGCTATTCTCAAAAAAATTAGTTTCAAGAGCCTCTGTTGACAATTCCAGCATAAATGTTCTGAGTATTCCATTTTTCATGTTTGACTACAGTGCTGGGTGTTACATTTCCCAGAGGTGATGGCTTTGGTGTAATAGATAAGCAAGGAGGGAGTATGTAGTCCAAGTCCCCCCTTGGTTCATTCCCCCTTCCCATTCTTGGTAGAGTGACAAAGGTGCTTTGCTTTTGTGCCCTCAGTTGATTTGCTGGTAGCCACATCCAACTGATGCTCTGTTGATGCTCTGCTTAAGCCTCCCCACTTTTCTGAGACCCAATGCAGTTGCATATGCTATGACACTCTTAAACCAACCTTGCCTTAACAAAACATAACAAGATTAGCTATGCAGAGCATGTTTGACATACAACTGAAAGATCACAAGGGACATTTGGGTGCAGCTTATTTCACAGTGTCATAAACTTTATCTTTAATATGGAAGCAGGCACTTGATATTAGAAGTTTAGTAGCACATTTTCATTCATTAATTGAAATTTGTCTGTCAAATGTTGAGCTTCACTAGATATGGCAGACAATTTTCTACGAGGCCAGAGAATCAACAGATAACGACACTTTATTAAACTTAGGAGCCTAAAATATTGCATTGTTCTTAGCAAAGCTTACTTAAACCCCTGCTTTGTTAATGTTTAGGGAAACAGATCAATTTTACTACAAATATCTTAGCCTACTGATGATTTTATTTTACATTCTCTACATGTCCTATAGAAGCTAGGCTTTTCCATATGTTTTCACAGATTTCTTCCATAGCTGTCACAGGAAAATCTTGTAGTAAATAGGCAGCATCAATGTCAGTAGAGCTGCTAAATAAAGACAAGCAATCTTAAAAAGGATATGTTATGAAAAGGTAATGCAAAATGGGAGTAATTGGTATTTGAGGTCAGTCAATAATCAAGGCCATATATCCCTGCTTGATATTTTGTGCTGGACAAAGATTGAAGTAACACAGTAATGACCTTAAGAAGTGGCACTTTCATTTATTAAATTACTTATATAACTTGAGAATCCATAAGCCACCCTTCAATAACAATATTTTCAGGGCACCTCAGAGAACAACAAAATGCCGTGGAAAATACAAAGACAATAATAAAACTAAAAATGAGTAACCAAGGTGACAAAGCATCAAGGTAACATAAGTTAACCAGGCAAATAAGTAAAATATTGTGTAGACATAGCAACAGTTGAGGGCAGAGGGAGTCTTCTGGACCATTTAACATCATTTTTTCTGTTTTAACCATCCAAAGTAATTAAGTGTGAATATATTTATCTCACAGCCCACTTATATATTCCAGTTCATCTATAAGCAAATTTAAAAGCACCAATTTCAAATTCAGATCCTTTTGAGACACTAGTTTGACATCTCTCCATTATGAAATTGATCCCTACTATAATTTCTATTATATTTTTTAACTGTTTGTCTATGAGAGGACAATATGGTTGTGTCATGGCTACAACTAGAGCTAGCTAGCTAGCTAACTAAAGTTACTGCTAAAAAAAAAAAGTCTATGCTTAGCTAAACAATACAAGAGATGCTGGAGAGTTGATGACCAAACCTTCTCCAACCACAGAATGCTTCAAAAATGTTGCATCAGAGCATTTGGAAAGGTCAAAATGCTATTGTATATCCTATCACCCTTCTGAATCTTAACTATGTCATTCGTGTCCAGCAGTGATATTTATATATCTATTTTATTCGATTTTTATCCCACCTTTCCTTCAGGAGCTCAAAGTGACTGTTCTGATGCCACCTGGCATTCATAGGCATAAAAGTTTGCTTCCCAGATGGGGAATACATGCTTTGTTTTCAGCATGGCTTGGGACCATGTGGGCTAGAAGATTACTTAAACTCTTTCTGTTAGAAAGAGCAGTTTCAGAAGCTGAGAATTAGGGCTAGGAAAAGGAGAAAAAAAAAACATCCTCTTATATCTCTGATAAAAAGAAAATCAGTAAGAAACCTGGAAAAAAATCAAGAAGCAAGTGGGGACTCTAGCTTCAGACATCAAGTCTTCCTAGGAAATAGGTAACAAGTCTAGCTAGAAATTATGCATTGAGTTTAGTTTTTGTTACCATGTGTGCTTAAGTCTACGGTTTTGTCTCTTGTATTTATTTTCTCTGTACAAACTCAATAACTGTGTGTTTTTGTTACTTGGAATTTCTTTATAGTAGAAGCTGCAGTGGTGTTCCTGAGCTTTATAATTCTTTCATTTTTTCCCCCTCCCTAATACAGGATCTTTTAATATGCTGCCTGAAGGTTTATCATCTAAAAGGAGAGGGGGAAAAGGGCTGACTTTCCTAATTACAGGTCACGGTGCTATAAGGCCAGGAGATGGTGCTACAGAATTGATTTCATTTTTTTAATTTTCTTTTCCTTCTAATTTGCAAAAAAACAACAGAGTTCCTTTTGGAGGATGGTGCCAAGTGAGATGCTCCCTGGAAGACAGATGGTAGAAGCAGGAACTACCAAGTCTCTACAGCAAGGCAGGAGGCAGTGCTAGGGTTTGTAGACTTCTGGGAAAGGAGGTTGAGACTTTCAACCTTTCATCTTGTGGACTCAGTTATACCACTTCCAATAGCATACACAGAACTCTTTTCTCCAATTTTTCTCCACAACAACCACCCTGTGAGAAAGTTACTGGTCCAAAATCATCTAGTGAGCTTCATGGCTAAGGCTGGACTTGAGCCTGGGTCTCTCCAGTGCCTGTTCAACACTAACGTTTCTCCTTTACTTCAGATTTCCATTATAGCTATATACTCCTTAAAACCAAATATTCTAATCTTGTCTTGGAGGTTTATAATAGCCACATAGAAATATCTGAATATTGTACCCTTTTCCAAATAGCTCTGGTTTCTGTGCTTTTTCTGATGGTCATTTGAACTTTTTGACAATCTATCATATCCTGAAGGAATTTAGCAGTACTTATCATATGAAAATGACAACAAAGCCTGATTTTCTTAATACTCACCTGTGGGATTACATGGTAGGATAAATGGATCAGCTGCAGCCTTAAATGGCGGTGATAACTGAAATTACACACTTGTAATAAAAATGTTATGCAAATATTCAGTGCTGATTATTGTTTAAGCTTGGGCTAAACAATAACCCCTAACTCCAAAAGTCACAATCTTCTTGCTTAATTTGCCTTCAGTAAAGTGTACTATGTTGAGCCTAGTGGCATTGTTAAGTCAAAATGACTGATTGCTTTATGATATTCATCAGCTGCCTATTCTACTTGAATATGCTTCAGGCAACAATAAAGTATGTACATTATCTCAGGACAACACAAAGCCTAATGGAAAACAGTTGTAATGCAACTAAATGTTTACATATCTATACAATTCTAAACAAAAGATAAAAAATTCAGTTTTTCCAAAAGCAGTATGAGAAAAATATCCAACAGGCAGCAAGATGCATTCAGCAAAAATTCTTTTGGAATTGAAGTATATTTGATGGTTACTAAAACTTGAAGAGATTAGATGATACCCCTTGAAAGCCAGCTTTGGAAAATGAATGCTACTATGGAAAAGTCCTGTTCCTTGGTTCTCTAGATTTCTATGAAATTTTTAATATGTGGCTCAGAGGTTCCTTAAAAATCTGAAGCCTGAGGATGGGTTGAATCGCTTAACATTACAGATCACTAGTCACATTTTTAAAAAATTCTTTCATCATATAAAAATCAAGCACAAATCCGTATAAATAGATGACCAGATCTTTAAAGAAAATGATTGGATAGAACCTTTTTCTCTCAGATGCTCCTTTCTGTTTGGACTGAAAATTTTACATACGAAAGCATTGATTCTGCAGTTTGACAGTCCAGTTTAGCATCTTGTTTCACAATTAAGTTCAGGAAGCAAGAAGGAACATGCAGGAACAGAGGCTTCATAAAGCATAGGGATTGTCCACCTATTGACAATTCACATTTGATGCCACAAACATTAACTACCATTTATGTAGTTTTCAGTGATTTCATTAGGAAAGAACTAAGCAGTTGCTTGTATTTCCTACTGAAATAATTCAGATATGTAACACAACTGTAAATTATTCTTTCCTACTGAAACTACCTCCTCGTATTGTTTCTTTATGATTGTTCACCACCCAGTGTCACTGGTTTGAGATAGGCAGCTGTACAAATTGAAAAAATAAATAAATTTATGTATTACATTTAAATGCCTCATTTTCTCTGAGGACCCAAAACAGCATATATCAGAGTCTCCTCTGTAAGATAAGTTAGGGTGAAGTAGAAGGACTGGCCAAAAGTCACCCAGTGAACTCCATAGTTGAGAAGAGTTTGAATCTGGATATTCCCAGTTCAAGGCCAGTATCTTAACTGCTAACCAGCGTTGAGCATGGTCACATGAAAAGAGAAGTCCCAATAGTCCAGTAGCACAATAGAACCTAAGAAACTTCACTAGTGGTAAAAGAACCAGCTAATAATATTCAGAGACACTAATGGTCAAGCTTCACATGTCAGTAAATCTCAGCTCACCAGTCAGTTATCCTTTATTCAGCAATTGGCATGACTTGGTAAAAGGCTGTCAGACATGACTTGGCTAGTCCTTATTGCAGACAAGAATGAAGCCATATACACAATAGCTGTTTTATATCAAATCAAATCAAACTTATTAGTCCACTCGTGCAGAGTTGTTGTTTCATTGGCAAGGGCTCTCCAGAATGTATTCTGAGGATTTCTTTCTTTCTTTCTTTCAGTCAGTGACTCTGGATGGCTAACGTTGGATTAAAACTCAGTAAAACAAAATACTAATACTAATATCACACACACACACACACACACACACACATGCACAAATAATGGCAGCCAAGAACAAAAACATTAATCACAAATAACCATTTATCTCATTGACCTCATCAACTTCCCCTCATACCCAGGAAAACAGCCATGTTGTGAAGGCATTATAAAATGCCAGCAGAGTTGGGCCAATCAGATCTCGGGAAGCATGGTGTTCCAGACTCGGGAAGCATGGTGTTCCAGAGGACAGGCACTTCAAAGAGTTATGGTTCCTATAGCACAGAGTGATACAATATAGTGGTTATGAGACTGAACTATGAATAAGCAAGTTTTACGTTTAAAGTATACCTCTCTTGACAGATTACTATCCTTCAGCATTCTCTGCTTGCAGAACTGGGACACAATAGTGGCCTATATTGCAAGGTCTCCAGATTTACATATGTAGCATTTTGAAACTTCTGAAAGTAGTATGCAAATACTTACGATTATTAAATATAATTGTCGGTTGTGATTCCACTTGAATCATTAGCATAACTGTGTGCTGCTGCTGTTTCTAGTGTAGCTGATACTGTCCATTAAGCTTTCTAAATATTCTGTGTCCATATTTAATGCCTGACAAAATTGTGATAAAGCTGACATAGACTTCCATATCAGAACAGTAAAGGAAGAGGTTGGGGGCAGATGTAATTATTAATTCAATGGTCCAATGCCTTGGATTGATAAGACAAGAGGTAAGATACACATGTAAGACATTTCAACCTTAACAAATCCTCAGAGAGAAAAATGATAAATGAAAAGGACTATAAGAAGAGTGAAATAAAGCCCCAATTATAAATGTCATTGTCTTTAACCTAGGAAAACTCAAAGTGTTATGTACCAATAACACTACTGGAACTTCTTGTCTATAAATTTGTCTCCTTTTAATCTACAGTATATCTTTATTTTAGGGCAAATACTATGCAGACTTCAGCAGATGAAAGTATGGATGGTAGGCAAAACAGAAAATACTTGAATGTCACTATGACCTCATTTTCACACTGTCTATTTAAGATTCAGACTACAGGAATGACCTGAACTGATTCATGAATTTGGCCATCACTGTAAAATGTATAGGGTTTATTTCCAACTTGTGATGTTTCCTGTTGGAAAGACATGCCAGAAGAAGCAGCTAAGAGTGAGAGAGATTTAACTCAATGATTTTCATTTTCCTGTTGAAAGCATGTTGCATGTTTATCTGAACATAGCACCAAAGTTTAAGGAAAGAATAACCTTGCCAAGCGATGAGTAACAACATTTAGTTATTGGACTAGATCTTCTGTTTTCTCTCTCTTACATGAATGGGTTTCTCATCATCTCCCCAGCCTCTAAATATATGACATAAGATTATGTCATCTGGACATAAGAGAAAGGTCTTTACTTAAGTTTCTTGCAGCAATTATAATGTAGTTTCTTCCAACTGTCAATGCAAAATTGTGTTGAGTTATTCATAAACTTTAATGAGGAGTCATGCTGAGTAATTCCAGTGAATTCCACTCCCACTGATGGCAGCTGCTGGCAGAACAAGATCCTTTCTTAATAATTGCAATTTATTTTATATGCAGGTTTTCCCACTCACCCAGGAAAAATCCTCCAAATGACAGAAAATCACTGAAATGTGGTGAACTGTCCTTTCTTCTCTTGCCATGGGGTTTAGGTAGCACACACATTGTTTGGACAAGATGCACCAATTGGAGGAAGTCTGAGATATTTTCAGAAACTTCACGTTGGAAAATGCAGAACTCATCTGAAGAGAAGGTTAATTCATCTAGGAAGCAAAGAGTTATGTTACTGTATTTGGTTTTTCTGTAAATCCATTGGATTATCTGGAAAAAAAAATCAAAATAATTTTATATTAATATCCACAAATACTGGTTTAAGAACTGGACCTCTTTTCTGGGATTTGAGCAGTGTTTTTTTTTTAAACCCTTTATCATTGGTTCTATCTGTGGTTAATAATAATAATTTATTAAATTTATATGCCACCTGACTCCCACCTGACTTTGGGCAGTTTAAAATTGTTAAAAACATTTAAAAACAAAAACAAAAAAATACAAAAAACATCAACCACCAAAAAAAAAAAAAAAACAGCACAAGTCAGAAGA
Source organism: Liasis olivaceus (assembly GCA_030867105.1). Taxonomy (NCBI): domain Eukaryota; kingdom Metazoa; phylum Chordata; class Lepidosauria; order Squamata; family Pythonidae; genus Liasis; species Liasis olivaceus. Next base: position 55,226,344 of record CM061351.1, on the reverse strand, counting down.
ACAATGATGGCAAAGAAAACAAACCAAGAGAGGAACAAAAAGGAAGAAAGGGGTATCAGTCATCCTCACCAAAGGCCTGGGCAAAGAGCCAGGTCTTTGGGGCTCTTCAAAATATCAAAAGGGTGGAGCCGTTTGAATTTCAGGAGGACCTCATTTCAGAGGGCAGGCACTGCTACAGAGAAGGCACACTTAGACTGATGACATTGTTTAATTGATGAACCCTGCTAGATTGAGCTACCTAGGCAAACACTACGGGATACTATGGCACGGTCTATGGTTCTTTATCCATATATTACTGAAATGCAAAACTGCACCAAATGAAGACAAGTAGAACTGATTTTTATGTTGTTCTCATTGAATCAAATATAGCTCAATCTCTGAATTTAGAATCATAGATTGACTTGTTCAGAAGAATAAATTTCCCTGGAAAGCATCCATTGCAAAACTTTATCAACTCCTTCACACCATTGGCATGTATGAATCTGGCCCAACAACCCCCTGAAGGGTAACTTACCTAACAGGGTATCTATCATGTCAGCACCATTGATTTCTTTCTGGCCTCTTCAGTCCTTTTTCATAATACTATTTCTTTTACTATTGGCAGTCACTCAGATAGCAATAATCTTCCTATTCTTGTGAAATTAATTATAAATGCTCCTATTGGTTTGCAAGACGTATACTGCCAACATAATGCTCATCTGGAAAGCGTTCTGAGGATAAGGTGATCTGAGGGCATGGAACGATCCTTTCATAATGGGATGTGGGAAAGACCTTGGGAGGATGGGCCAAGAGACACTCCCTAGGAAATGGTCAGATAAGAGACAGCATAATGCTCCAGGGAAAGATGGTGGACTGAAGACAGCTCTGTAGAACTGACGTTTGCAGCATTTTACAAGGAGGTTCCTATGATCCTCTCTGGATCAAAGAGACAGATCTGAAATCACCCAAGCTGTTTCTCCTTATGGTGGTTCCTCTTCCTCACAAACAGACCACAAGACAGTGATATCTGAGGGAGGGGGTAAACTGGGAGACATGGGGATTCTCCATATTTGCTCCAGCTGCAAAAGGAGCCCTTCAAAGGACACTAAGTTCATGCACTTCCCTTGTTAACTATTTTCAGAAATTGCCTATTAACTGTTTCAAAGAAGTTAGATGCCTGCAGAGTGACAAGTGTGGAAATACCAGGTAAGTACTTTCAACCTTCAATATAAGGATATAAAGATCTATTTTTATAATCTTTAAGAACTTAAAATAAACTGTAAAAAGTAAGACAAGGTTTTGGCTACAGAAAGTTTTAAGGGCTCAGAAAAGAGTTGGAGTTTTGGACTTTGAATATTAAGACTTTTAAAAAATAATAAATGTATGTCTGTGGGAAAGAAAAATAGTTTTTAAAATTGGAGTTATAAGACAAGCAATTTATAATGGTGTTTAAAGAACTGCATAGAGAACTGTGTTATGAATTCGATTCAATCATGTCAGCTATGTTGTGTCTTCTTGAGAACAGTTTGTTCCCAGATGAAGATGTTACAGAACAAGATATGCAGCAAAGTTTACTTGAGGAAAATATGAATGAGACTCTGAATAAGAATTTGTCACCAGATATAGAGAGAAAGCTGGATGATGTTTTAAAAATCAAGAAGGAAATAAAAATGATAATCCCAAAGAACAATTGGAATAATTTCTTTTTGTTGGATTTACAAAAGAGACTGTTTAAAGTGCTAAAGAAATTTGTAACAAGGTTCAACAATCATCTGAACAGTTTACAGAGAAAGAGTGCCCTTTATGGAAGAAATAAGGACTACAAAGTCAGTTTATTCAACCAGGGATAAAATGGGATATGTTGTTTTTCTGGGTGGTTCTTTCCAGATTTATTGATATCTTAATTAGAAAAATGTGGTGTACTGGATTTGCTTACATTTAATATGATGTAAAATCTTTTCCCCTATAGCTACTTTATGTAATCCTAATTTTATAGTACTTAAATTAGCTTTGCATTTAACTGTTTTTCTTTATTCAAAGTAAGGAAGTTTGTCCTTTTAAAGGAGAAATTATTTATCTTTGTTATATTACAATCTAGTCTTGTTTATATTAGGATACTGGGATTATGTTATATTCATGAAATGTTGATGTGCTTATAGTTTAGAATGGAGATATAGAATGTGTATTTGAATAGGATAAGTTGTCATTTGGAATGTTGTGTATTGGAACTTGTCTTTTATAAAGGAGAAATGGTCTCTTTTTGTCATGTTAAATTTGGGTTTTTTAAATTTTAAATTTTGTTTATATTAGGCTATAGGGACCATTTTATTCCTTTTAAATGGGATTTTGTTATAGTTAAGAGTTGAGATATGGAATAGTCAGTTTTATATATGTTAATTAATGTCAAAATCTTAAAGCTTTGGATCTTTTGCTGGTAACTGGATTGAACAAGACATTACTTATTTGATTTGCCTATTGTTAAGACATGGGCTATGGGATGAAGAGTTTTAAATTTGTTAGCTAAGAGGAGGTGAAGAGATCAGGGAATTATTCTATATGCCTTGATGAGGGTTGGAAGTTGCTTTCCTGGTGGGAGAGAGGGTTTTTTTTTTTAAATATATTTTTTCTTTTCTTTTTTTCCCTTGCATTTCGTCTCTTTCTCTCTGTCTTTTTTTCTTCTTTAAATTATCTCATATTGTTTTATTCAAAACTTTTAATAAAATTATTTAGCAAAGATAAGAGACAGCATAGCCCACAGCTGAATAGTGGGTGAGGCAAGAGGCTTAGAAGAGACCCTCCCTAGTTTTTTGGGCTATAAAGAAGACAAAGGAAGAATTGTACTTTCAGACTTGCAAGATAGATGTCAGTTTAACTAGGTAGACCAGACAGGAAATGCAAGCAGATGAGCTAATTCTACTTTATTGTAAAACTGCATTAACAGAATCTTGCAAGTAGGGAGGGTCTCTTCTAAGCCTCTTGCCCTGCCCACTATCCAGCTGTGGGCTATGCTATCTCTTATCTGACCATTCCCTAGGCAGTGTCTCTTGGTTCATTCTTCCAAGATCTTTCCCATATACCATTACACCTTTTTATTCCTTCTTGGTTTGGGTGAAGCACTGGAGCATCAGCATTCCATCTATTCTGGACTGTCTACTTCAGCTGTTAGAAATAATTTCCAGCATCCAATTTATAGACCCCAGGAGACAGTTAAAGTTAGAGAAAACTTTAAAGCCAAGTATAACTTTAAGCCCCAGTTTGAATGTGAATATGTTGAAGCCAGGGCTAATTTAATTGAAGGATTTAGGTTATACCAGGCTCATGGTGCATAACTTCTATGGGGTGTTGTCCAAAGTTGGAGTTTCAGAAGGACAATAGAGAAAGCTTGCTCAGATAAGAAAATAATTCTTCTGTTTTCTGTCACTTTGTGATCCCTGCCTTCTGAAAAGGTCCTGCTGAGAGACGTATTATTTGCCCAGAGATCTATTATTTGCCCAGAGATCATACTTCCACACCCTGTTCTTGATATTTTGGGGAACTGTTCAGTGATGTTAAAGTGCCTTGATATTTTGGGGAACTGTTACAAGTTCCACTCTTGTGACTCCCTCTGAAATTTCAGAACTCATTTTACAATTAAAAATGGTAAAGTCATTGTGGAAGACTTTATTTCAGCCCAGCTACTAAAGGAAGATGTTGACTGGTGGGTTCCTATTGTATAATGGTAATTTGTGTATGAATGAATGAATGAATTCAACAGCATTCCACTCCAAGGATTTCTTTACCCCTGCCCAACAAAGAAAATTGAATCAGTCTCACATGAGCTTCTTGTTGTCCTTTCTATATGAACTAAATCTTTTATAGAGGATTTAATAACTCCTTTGTTAATCAACAGATTTGGATGCTCAGAAGAAGAAGAAAATAATTTCTTCTTCTGAGGATGCAAATCTGTTGATTATTAGAGGAGTTATTAAACTGATCTATTAAACAGAATGGATAGTGATCAACAGAAAGGTTGCAAAATTTTGCTCAATTGCTATTGCCATCCATCATTTAATATTATAATTTTGATTGCTTATATTATGTATGTTACCTTATTCTGCTGATTTTGAGTTGGTAAATATACAGTATGTATTTAAATATGTATGTAGGTATTTACAGTCTTTCACTATAAATAAAGATACTGAATAGTAATTCTGTGGTTCCTTTATCCATGTACTGAATGCAAAATTGTTCTGATGAAGAAGTGTGGAAGCAACTTCCATATTGGTCTCATTGGAACAAATGTGGCTGATCCTCTAAACTTAGATTTAGACATTAACTGGTTTCCAAGAATGAATTTCCCTGGAGACTACCCACTACCAGCCTTTATCAACTCCTTCATCACCATTGGCATGTGTGAACCAGGCATATCAAAATTGATATTAACTCAGCTTCTGCCCTCTCAGACAAAGAGGTATGCTCTGCATCTCAACAATTTCTGTACTCTAAGAAAACAACCCATTATATAAGAAGGCTGAATGCACAGAGATGGACAACTACAGGGTAATCTACTGCATCTATACTGAATGATTCAATTGTTCAATTGCAGAGATTCCATTGGTGACCAATCAAATAATCAATAATGAGCTTTATTAGATCAGTATTGTTTGGTTAAGGAGTGTACAGAACTACTTAATCTGGGTCACTCTGATTTGAAAGTAGATCTGTCAGTTGCTGAATTTAATACTCCTCCTCCCTGCCTTATCATGGTGATTTATATGAATAACAACAGCATTTTGTTTTTAAATCCTGTTTGGAGAAGCTTCTGCACTGCCACTATTTTTACTGTATTGAAGCTTCAGAGAAACAGATCAAGATTAGACTTTTGAAGAGAAACATTTGCAGAATGGAGCAAGTTCAGAATACATTCAAAAAATCAGTTTTGATTTATTCTACTCTGTCCTGAGTCCAGCGCACAACCTTAATTTGTATTCAGATCGGTAACAAATCTTCAGTCCTTATGCAGATCTTTTGACAATTATTGCCAGAGAACAATCTGGTAATTTTGTAATGCAAACCATGTACTTTTACCACCTCACTCAGTATAGAATACACCACCTCTTTTTTTACACGCCACTTAATATGAATATGGACATTTCAGTTATTATATAAATGGTGTTCTCATTCTAAGAAATATTCCTGGTTCACTTAATCTGGATGTTTAGGAAAAACAACAGTGACCCACAAATGAGAAGGAGAAAGAGGAAAAGAATCCTTCCATCCTTCCCATTTCTGCATGCCTTTCATATATGTAGTATACCATTAATACGTAAAAAGAGTTAAGAAACTAGGTAGGCCAATAGGGCAGTGACAGCAGTCATTTAATGGGTGAAAGGTAAGTGGATGGAGGTTATATCACTGATCTCATGCAGCAGGGCATATTCTCTAGTTATTAAGTTGAAAGCATGAAACCTGCAACAATTTCTGTGCCACTTATTATTTGCTGATTGCTCCTACTGGCATTGTTAAAGATAAACCTCTGGAGGAAACAAAGAACAACTGTTGGATGGGAAGAGGGGAATTTTTTTGTTTTTGTTTTTTTGGTAAAACAAGCAAAACCTTAAAGGACCATCAATACTAGCTTGTCACATTTCTTAAGACAATATAGTTTTCTTTCTAGGAGAGCCCACTAGCAAAGAAACATTTCTAGTGAATCATCAATCAATTAATGGTGAAATACAATTAAATATTCAGGTCACTGAAAACTGAAAATGTGCCTATTTGTAACTGTGGGAGAGGTGTAAAACAACTTACAGTCTGTGGAGTACAATGTGCCATTCATTGCTAGAATTGTATAAGATGTATAAAAGAATACGGGGCTGCCCCACCCCCAGCCAGCTGCACACTCAATTTCCCCTCAACGACAGTAGTGTGTGTACAGCCATGGATAAGGAACAAGTAGTGCAAGTTCCATATTTTGAGGGGCCCTAGGGCAAAACACCCTCAAGGAAATCTCTTTTAGAAGATCTCACTATCTTTGAATCAGCACTGTTCTGAACTGTTGCTGCACTTCAGGCCTGTTCTTATCATTACCACCACTAGCTTACCAAGAGAAGCAGGCTTTTGCCTCTAAAGTTAATTTAAAAAAAACGTTTCATATTATGATGTTGGCTTTGCATTCCCAGTCATCATCTTTTTTTGTACCAGTATGTGGCACTGCAGCTGCCCTCACGTTCACCTTCTTGAGTTGGACAGTACTTCTTCCAGCTGGCCATCAAGACAGGCTTAAAAAGAACTGTTATTTGGTACTCCCTCCACTTTCTTCTTATCACATTTGTTTTTTGAGGTAAGGAAAAAAATTAAAAACAACCACTGCAACAAAAATCCCTCAAGGCAATGGACTGAGTGTGCAGGAGTACAGCAACGCCACAAGCAACAAGAAAGTCATGGGGGAACGGCAGTGAAACGTGATGACATGTTTGCTTCAAGAGTGGAGGGAAAACTCCAGGAGAGTAGGAAAACTCCCATACTGAGAAATTATCTGCCGCACTGCTGCGGGGAAATGCTGCAAAACTGTCCCTTGCAGTGTTTCTTCTGGAGCAGCTCCTCAGTGTGTGAAAGCTGCTACAAGCCCCATGGCATTGGGACACAGAATCTTAGATCAGGGCTGCCCTTGCATGTGAAAGGTCCCTCATGGACATGATTAAAAATATCTTCAGACATTGTTCTACCTGATGAATAATCAACTAAAGTTTCAGCTGATTAATCTACAGATCAAATTGATTCAAGCAGACAACCCTATGCCATAAGGGCCCCACAGTTCTACATCATGTTAACCAACTGTCAAAGACCAAATTGATTTGGAGAGAGAATACCTTAGAATTACTCCTTAACCCATCCCATGAAAAACCCATTATGATCTACAATTTAAATTTTCTTTAAAGAGCTTACAAATTCAGGAACCCATTCATTTAAAAAACTACATACCCTTGGAGGAGATATTCAAGGAGTTAATATAGCAGGGAAATCATGGTGTCAAAGAACAGGATAAATGGTATTGATAAGCACTTGGAGTAAATAGCTTCTGTAAGCTGTCAAGGCTCTGTCTTGAGAAATGGGATTCACTTGTTTTTTGGAAGAAATTAGAAAATTCACTTGTAAACAGTTTTACTCTTTTGCTACTCTAACATATGCATAGTTGGATAAAAGTTCCAAATATAAAAGGGGATCACAGACATCCAGGACATGTGGGGGGAGGGGGGAGAGGAAGGAGTGGATGAGGAGGGCAAATGACAAAACCTGGATCATGACATCATGACACAAAACCAACAACTTACATATTTGGGTCGAATGTCAGGATGCAAGTATGTAAGGAGAGGATTTATTATGACATCCTCACAAGCATATCATCATTTTGACTTAATTTAAGTTTTATATGGGTGCCTACAAAGGAGATTTGAAAAAAAAAAATTGAAATGTCTGAATCTGTCCAAAAACAGCTTCTACCCTTGGCTTCAATTATCTGTCATCTTAAACTTTAAGGTGCCACTACATTTCTATACTACACAGTTAGGGAGTTCCTTATATAAAGGCCTAGAGTAGAGATGTGAGTTCTACTGTAGCAAATTCTCATGAGACCGAGATGCCAGTCATAAGGATGTTTAGAATAATATTCAGCTGAATGCAAGCCTCATTCTTTGTACACTTCTGCATTCCACATGGGAAAAACTAAAAGAGTTTGCATGCCTAGGAATGCTAGATATGCTCCTTTTCACTTTCACTTGCCTCTTGTGAAAACAAAATGTCATGGGAAGATAAAGATCTGAATAAGGTAACATTTTGGAGTCCATATTAAGGCATTTGGAAGTTGTAGTACCTAATCCCAAATGTCTGACACGTGCATATGCCATATGACTAAAAACTTTCTGAATACTGGGCCCCTCTAACCTGGAAGGTAAATTTTTCCGGGTGACAGAGTGACAAAAAGAATCCTGTTCAGTTAGGACTACATGAGCTACACTGAGGATGGTTTTTCAGTCGTAAGGCTTTCCTTATTTATACTTGGTCTATTTAATAACACTGATGTGGTGAGCATCTGAGAAGATGTGCCCTCAAAAGTGAGTTCCTTTGCTTGAATGCTTGCAAGCAGGAATGAAGCAAAGTCCTATACACATATCAGCAGAGCAAGCCATTAATTCTGTTCCTCTTTCCTAGATCCAGATTTATCTTAGGGGAAGACCGCAGAGTAGATACTTCCCAGGCTATAAGCATTTTCCTACAGGTAGTCTGGGACTGGTAATGTTAGTTCTGGAGCAATATTAAAAGTCTGACAGAATCTCAATGATGCACACCATCTCTGCTACCATTGTCTCTTGCCCTGCCCAAAAGAAACATGGCAAGGAAATGGGAAGGTAGCAGCAGCAGGACACATCTGCAAAAGTCAAGTCTATGTAAATATCTGATTACTTTCATACTTCGATTGCAGATACCCAGCATATAGCTGTCTTCTTAATTTTATTTTATATGTATTTTAGATACACATAAAGCCATTATGAATTGGTTTCCTGGGAGGTTTCATCTATTATAGAAGGAGCAACAGCCATTATTAAGTAAGGCCTTCTCTGCTGTAGCCCCCGCCCTTTGGAATATCTTGCCCCTGGAGGTGAGATTGGCCCCCTCACTCCTGGCCTTTTGGAGGGATCTGAAGACCTGGCTCTACCATCTGGCCTGGGGTGAGGAGGGAAGTCATCAAGTGTGGGGTTGGCTAGCCCCTTAGAGGCCTGGCGTTGCTGCCTTGAATCATTGGCCTCCTGGACTTTTTCCTTTATTTTTTGTAATTGTATATATAGGCTTTTAATTGTATATTTATTTGTTGTTTTTAATGAGTTGTGAGCTGCCCAGAGTCCCCCACTGGGGGGAGATGGGTGGGGACAAATAAAATAAATAAATAAATACACTTGGAAGAGACACCCATACTATCCAGGATTGCTCAGTCCTGGCAGTAGAGAAAGACCAGGAAGATGGATTTGAATTTGTGTCTTCCCAATGCAATACCCTAGTGTCTGACTGGGTTGAGTCAGTGTATACATTTCATAAATGTATAGATACTAGAATATAAAGCATATCAAAACAAGCATCTCAGGAAAAAGTCCTTCCTTCCTTCCTTCCTTCCTTCCTTCCTTCCTTCCTTCCATCCATCCATCCATCCATGTGAGAGTATGGGCGAGAGGGATCAAGAATGTACTTTCATCCCCCGAAGAGTGAGGGAGAGATAAAAGGATGAGACTGGCACCTCCCTGAGGAATGCTAGTGATGTTTATGGATTGACCCTGGGAACTACTCTCAGTCTGGGAAGATTCTCTGTAATGGGTGAAGCCAAATAAACCTTGCTGGATTGAATCTGTATGGTCTCCTGGAGTTTCCTGGGCTAAACCTGACAATCCATCAGAGAACAACCAAGGCAGCCAAATTCATAACACTGCATCTTTTTTTTTTTTAACAAAGCAGTCAAGGACAGTAGAGAAGTATTAATCTGTTTGGAACAATGCTAGAAGGATGCTGTTCTTGTAAACATCATGTAGGATCATGTTTTCCTTTACATTTATTAAGAATAACAAATACTTGTTTTATTGGGAAGTTATGAATAACAATTTTAATTAAAATTAAATTAGGAATATTGCTTTTTAATAAATCATAGAATTGGAAAAATAAAACAAAACCAAAAACTGGAAAACTCTTACAGAAAAATAAATGATTGGAAGAACTGAAGAAAGTGCATATTTTATCTTACTGTACCGAAGTTTCAAAAATCCTATACTGTATTATGCCATGACCATCACTAAACTTCACCAGAAATGTACATACCATCTATACAAGGTACTAAGAAAATTTTACTATATAGTTGAGACATGAACATGAGTTTCAAATATAGGTAGAATGGCTGAATGTTCATAATTGCTCGTTCATAAAAAATCATTTGTTATACTGGGATACAAAGAGAAATTTACCAGCGTTTGCTGATTTGATGCACCTTGAATGAACTCTAATTATAACTCCAAACATATCCAACCAGAAAGTTTTGCTGGTAATTAATGAATGAAACAACTTTATACCCCAAAATGCTGTCTAGGAAATACCCATTTCAAATACGAATATGAAAAATAACCATCATGTTTTTTTCTCCTGAATTTCTCTGTATACTAATCTTGATCTATTTAATCATTCAGATTTCTTTCTTGTATGTTAATTTTTGAGCATCAGATGTCTTGAAGTATAGGCTCCCTTGAATCTCCCTTGGCTCCTTGTGCCAACATGGATATGAGCATGTAGTTGTCTTGGCAATGAGAGAGAGAGAAGGAGGGAGGGAGAGAGAGCTTTCATTGATTGATTATGTGCCATAGACTATGTGCCATTGCTTCCATAGAATGCTAAAGGGAAAATCATTGCCTGTACAGTTCTGATTTTTGTAGATGGCATCAGAATATCTTTTCCAAGACCTTCATTGCTACCCTACCAAGTGCTAGCCTGCAATGTATTTCTTGACTGCAGGTTTCCTTACTGTTGATAGTCAATCCAAAAAGGCAAAAGCTATCCACTACTTCAATATCTTTATTGTCAGTCTTTAGGCTGATTGCTGTAACTGTTGACATGTATTTAATCTTACTCCCATTTTTTCCTTGTACTCCTAAACTTTCATTTCTAGAGGTTGCAGCTCATTTTGCACTTTCAGCTTTCAGAGTAGTATCATCAGCATGGCACAGGTTATTGCTGTTTCTTCCTCCAATTTTAAAACCATGCTCATCTTCTTCCGATCCAGCTTCCCTCAATGTGTATTCAGCATATAGGTTGAATAAATAAGGAGAGAATATATAGCCTTGTCTCATATCTTTGCCAACTTGAAGCCAGTTTGTTTCAGGTTGTTTTGTCCAGAATGTACTTTCTGGTCCTCTGCATAGGTTTCTCATGAGGACAATGAGATATTTAAGCATTCCCATTTTCTTAAGGACATTCCACAGTTTGAGATGGCTGACACAATCAACAGCCCTTCTACAATCAATGAAGCATATTCAGTAACAGCAAAATTAGCAGCATATATTCACAATAGAAGTCTAAGTCTAACCAAATTTAAACAAAATTTAAGTACATTCAATTATTTTGTTTTTATGGCTAATTTCTAGTCAACAATATACTGAGCGCTAACTGTAATTCCTTTGTCCACTTATTATAATTCTGTACCAATTATTTTTTTCTTTTTCTTTTCTCCTTCTGCTTGCTTGTTTTTTTTTTAAATTAATTAATACATTTTCTTTAAAAAATGAAGCATATATTGACTTCTTTTTGGTATTCTTTGGGTTCTTAAATTATCTAACACACATCAGCAAAAATGTCTCTTGCTCCTCATCCTTGGCATCTCCTTTTCCATGTAGGGCTTTAAGCTGGATTGGATGATTCTAAGCATTATTTTGCTGGCATCTGAAATTAAGGATATTGTACAATAGTTTGCACATCCTGTTAAGTCTCATTTCTTTGGTACTGGAAAGTAGACTCACCTTTTCCAATCTGTAGATCACTGTATTGTTTTCCAATCTCCAGATTTGCTGCATAAATCTGGATAAAGGGAGGGGGGAAGCACATTCAGCTCTTCAAGGTATACCAGACTAGGAAACCAAAGCTGTATATGCCTATATTACTTGCATTATAAAGAAATAATAATGGAATCTTGCAAGTCTGAATGTACTTTTCCCCTCTCTCCCTTTATGTCTATGAAACTAGGGAGGGTCTTGTCAGATGTTTTCTCAGATGTTTTCTCAGATTATAGTTCTGCCTCTGATTCAGTCCTCTTTTATCTGACTGTTGTCTTGGTAGCAGCTCTTCCTCCGGTCCCTCAAGGTTCTTCCTTCTTTCCTCTACATAGTCTGAGGAGGAGATAATTACTTCATGGGGGCATAACAGAAAAATGATTGTCAGTGTGCCATGGAGAGGTACAAGTAGGAAAAACAATAGTAAACCTGTAACTCTAAGCCTTCCATTGTCATAGTGTGGGTGGGGGAGGAGAAGAAAATGAAGGAAATGTTCTTTCTGTGGGAATCAGATTGTAGGGAGAGCCTATGAGTGTCAATCTTGTCATCAGGGCAAAGACAAAGGGCCTTTTTACACTGTTGCACTAAACTACTAGCCACCAATCCATCAGCAGAAAACTGTAATAGCATAAAATTTGCTGTACTCATTGACACTTATCCTACCTCAATTCTTCTGTCCCCATTCACTGTAAGTCACCTGATTTCCTAAGTTTGTGAGGAAGAATAAATGTAGCAAAAATGAATATGGTCTTTAGATTTTACATACCCTGAGGATGCCCTTGGATCATGTTGAAATAAGTGAGAAATGCCCCACAGTTTTTTTTTTTAAGTAAGCAATTTTTACCTCTGCCTTCCCCCACAAATTCAGCTAGAGCAGGTGGTTTGCCCAAGTTCACTGCAGTCCTAATATGAATTGCTTTCAATTAAAAGTTAATTGAAAATTATTCTTGCTTCTTCTGTTAGTGCTGTTACTAATAAAATTTGCCTGTTATGCCTTTTTAAAAACTATTATTGCTAGACTTTTGAAATATTTTAGTTTAGATTAGTCTTTAATTTAGATGTTGGCTTTTTCTTGAACATGATTACATCCAAAATGGCTTACAACATATAAGGTAAACATAATGCATGGATGATTACCAAGAAGTTTTTCAATAACAGTGCATGTTGAACATAAAATAAGTATATTTCTTTACTTTTCTATATCCTGTGTTCATTCATTTTTGGTGTATTATTATCTTATTTCTCTGTCTTTACCCCAGCTAGTGTTACGAGATACCTGAACAAAGAAAAGATGGCATGGACAATTGGAAAGAAGGACAAATGTGGGGAAAAGGAGGACACACTAACTGTTTAACTTTCTTGGCATCTGCAACACAAATTACAGTGAAAAACTGCAAAAAAAAAAAAAAAAAGAAAAGTACTTAGATCTACAGATATATGAAATTACTTTTTCCAGCATCAGAAAGACTAGTGTTACTGAGAAATAGAACACTTTTGGAGTTAGAAGAACATGATCTGAGATTTGGATGGCATGGATATTTGTGGTATGTCAAAGCTAAGGTTAATGCAGATTTTTAAAATCATCACATCAGACATGCCATATTGAGAATATGGAATAGTTACAAGTCCAGGTTGTGCCCAACAACACCTTTGTGGCTTTCAGCACAAGAAGCATTTTATAGATGAGAAATAATAAGCAAACACAAATGGTTAACCTATCGTGAGATATTAGAATTTTTTCAAAGGGAATATAAAATAAAACCAAGAGAAGATCTGGTAGCAGAGGGGTATACTTGGCAATGATTTTATTTTGTACAATTATTAGAAAGATTTAAAGTAGACAAAATAATTTATGGTTTTGAACATTGTAAGACTGAGTTTAAGATAGAGCTGTGTAGAAATGATGAACATATAATTGCGAAAATGTGTTAGTGAAATTTGAAAACAGAAGAAGAACAAGTGAAAGAATGTATAATAAAATGGGCTAAAAAAATTGGTTACAATATACAAATGGAACAATGGGAAAATATCTGGCTGGAAACAGTTGGAAAAAGCTCATGAACCTTTGTTTTTATATATGATAACTGCAGCTAGACTTTTATATACTCAAAGGTGAAAAGACTCGACATTACCTATAATGGAAGAATGGATTGTGAAGATGATGGAGTTAGCTGAGATGGCAAAATTGACAGTTTTGCTTAGAGAAAAAAACATTGACTAATTTTAATGCCAGTTGGAAGCCCCTTTTGGAATTTTTGCAGGAGACAGGAAAAAAAAAACCATGAAATTATGATTTGAATTTGATGATTAGTTAAAATAATAGGTTATACAAAATATGTATGTTAAGATGTAGCTTTAGAGTAAGAGATGACTATATGATTTATCTATACCTACTGTATAAGAAGTTGGAAGTCATTCTTTTTGTAATTTTTCCTTTTTTCCCTTTACTTTTCATCACTTTTGTATTCTTTATTTCCAACTCTCTTGCTTTCTACTTCTCTCTTGCATTATTAGTTCTTGTTTGCTTTTATCTGTATGCTTTTTATAACTTAATAAATTTCTAATAAAAAAGGAAAATATCTGGCTGAAAGGATTGAAATTTACATTATGTTATAATCTTAAAGAGAATGTTTATAAAATGACGTATCATTGGTATAGGTCACCAGAGAAATTGTCTAGAATGTATAAAGGTACTTCAAATCTATGTTGGAAATGTGAACAACAGTAAGGGACATTTTATCATATTTGGTGGATGTGTAAAAAAGCTAGAAAGTTTTGGATACAAATACATACACTAATTCAGAGGATCTTAAAAATTGATATACAGTTGAAACTGGAGGCTTTTCTTTTGGGATTGATGGACAAGCAGCTGGAAAAAAGTCATGGAACTTTTTATACAAGATAACTGTAGCAAGATTATTATATGCACCAAGGTGGAAAGATTTGATATTACCCACAATGGAGGAATGGTTGGTGAAGATGAAGGAACTTGCAGAGAGGCTAAAGTGACTTGCTTGATTAGAGAAAAGACAATATCTACGTTTATTGCTGACTGGAAACCCCCTATGGGCTTTTTGCATGAAACAAATAAAAAACATAAATGTATGATTTATGGCTTTGATGATTAGAAAAAAAGAGATTATGGAAAAAAGAGATGTTTTTTTTGTAACCATAGAGTAACAAATTTTGTATTTGTACTTTTAACCGTAGTAAAGAAAATTGGAAACTACTCCTTTCTATTTCTTTTCATTCTTTCTTTTTGTACCTTTGGCTTTTTCTTTGCTTTCTTTTTTATTTTCTTTCTTTATATTAGTTCTTATTAGTTTTTATCTCCTTTTAAAATTTTTACTAAAAATGAGAGAGAGAGAGAGAGAGAGAGAGAGAGAGAGGTTTTTCAATCACAATATTTTTTCGCCAAATCTTTATTTTCGAGAACACATGCTAGTGATAATATAGAATCGACAATGACATGCTTTTCAAATTGCATCATAGAAACATACAAATCCTGTGATCTACAGACTACAGTGATCATAGATTTGAAGGATTGGATTGAGGCCAATTGCTTGCATCAGGAAATAAATTAAATAATCTGAATTTAAGCTATTGAGCCTGTCAGTGGGCAAGGGAAAGAAAGAAGCAGACCATTTACAAGGTTACATTATATGAAAAAAGACACTCAAAAAGTCAGGTAAAATTTGATATTAAGACTATGTCTGCTGAATGGAGGACATAATGACAAAAAGAAAGACATGTCCTCCTTTTGCCAGACATTTGGTAACCCTACCCCAACCTAGTTATCTACTAATTGTTTTTTTTCCCCTAAGTCAAGGCCAGGAACAGGATGCAGTTGCCAGAAAAATGGGGGAAAGTGTTCATCTTTCACAAACTCTTCTTCTTATATGAAGAATAATGAAGCTGCAATGTTATCTCTAAGATAGCTAGTTCAGTGTAGTGGTTAAAGGTACCAGACTGGAAACCTGGAGAACGTGAATTCTAGTCCCGCCTTAGGCACGAAGCCAGCTGGGTGATCTTGGGCTAGTCCCTCTCTCTCAGCCCTGGGAAGCAGGTAATGGCAAACCACTTCTGAAAAATATTGCCAAGAAACTGAATGGACTTGTCATGTAATTGCCAGGAATCAAGACTTAAAGGTACCATACAATAAATAATAATAATAATAATAATAATAATAATAATAATAATAATGTTTAAAAAATGGTTATCTCTACTAGGATTGTTCTCGATTACTGTGTAGATTTCTTCTCTGAATCTGTAAAACTACAAGTTGATTATTTTTTGTGATATGAAAGTTTAAGGGAATGATTTGCCAATTAGCTATATAGCCATGATTCAGTCTGTCTTTCTTACTTTTCTGATTTGAAAGTTATGTTGGGGTATATTTTCTTGGCGGAAGCTTTAACTTTAAGACACTCTATGTATAGTTCTCCAACATAATGCCCTAAAAAGCTCCCCATGTTGGAAAATAACACATTGGATGCTAGAGTGTGGATAAGGGTTGACTTTGTCCCAAATACACAGATATTAATTCATTATAAAGTTATTCTAATTCTGTACCCAGAAGAATATCTGTCACTTGTGTTCAATTAAATCAGTAATGACATTCCTGAATGACTTTATATGGGGTCATGGCTGGAAAAAGTGTCCACGTACCTTTTTTTAACTATTTAGTCAAGACTTTGCAGTGTAAAATGGCATCAACATTATATTGTATTTGAAGCTAGTAATTCTATTCTGAAGAACAGTCACAGAAGAGAAATATTAATAAAGAATATACTGCTGATTGTTCATGGACTCAGATTTAAACTGGATGTATAGTACTGCTGGGTCAAACTATTCAACCTAGGTTTTTCAGCATTTCATGGGAATGTGGTAACCCCCCCCCCCCAAAGAATAAATGTTTAGATGTCAAAATTCTAAGATCTTTAAACAAGTGGCTAACACAAGTGGCTAACACAACAACAACAAATGCTACTTCTAATGGCAGCTTGCTTGAATCTCTGTTTAAGATTTCTCGGCATAATGCTAATTATTGTTCCCTTAGCTAATTATTTTCAGGTATGTCAATTGCAATGGATTGCTGCAAGCAGCCAGGCCATGCTTGAAGTAGGAGCAAAGCCTAACAACAGCAACAACAACTATCTTTACCATCTTTTAATTAAAGAATATTTTCATCCCTGAAAATTGCCAAATATTCCTCCTCCACAGATCAATGGTCTTTTGAAAATGTAAGAGGAGGATTCAGCGCAGTTGTATTATTACTGTAGAGCAATAAACTACATGAGATACCATTTTCTTGGATATATCCTTTCAGAAAATGGAATCAAATAGCACAGTAAATTAACATAGTATATATAAAAATATATTTAACTCTATGATTGTAACATCCTCCCAGTTATGCTGTTTTTTGTCAAAAGCTTTAGTACCAAAGATACTAAATCTGAAACATGTTCAGTTTGATTAACACTGCATTGATTAATATGTTGAATGGGATGTTTGAATTCACTAACCTTAAATTAGTTTTGACATTAGGCTGTTGCAAATTTCATGATCATCTTATAGATAACAATAATAAAGCTTCCTCCCCCCCCCCCCCCATATTTAATATAATACATTTGTCTCTAGTGTTTAGTAAATAGATGGCATGCAGGAAAGTACATGAAATGCCCATTATGTTTTAATTATCAGAGGAGTCTGAGTAACTAAAAAGATATTTACTTCTCTGAATAGTCTCAATTCATGTAATCTTTTTATTCTTTCATAAAAGAGAACCAGTTTGAAACTAAAATAGTGTATTAAGAGAGTTGACTTGGATTGGAAAGACCCAGGTTAAGTGTCAGCCCAACCATAGCGGTCACTGAGGTAGTTTGGGCCAATAACTCTCCCTTAGTCCAACTACTTCATAAGGTAAGGAGATAAAATTTGGGGAAACCACTTGAGGTCTCAGAAGGACAGCAGAAGATGCTGTTATTGATTTATTTTTTGCCCACTGCAATAAAAATATAAAACAAATAAATATATCAACACTATTTATGCATCTTCTTCCTCTTTAATTTGACAGAGAGACAGAAGATGCATCGGGGCTAACGAAGCATGCCCATAAAGGCATGTATAGATTTGATTATTCCAATATTGTCAGGTTTTCCCACCCTCTCCCCACAATGAAAACATCAAGGGACTTTGAAACCTTGCACATATGCATGTGATATTCCAGTTCACCTAATAAACATATTGCCCAAATACAATTTGGATTTGATCCTTATGATCAATACTTTGCTTTTAGACTGGATTTTGTTTAGAGTTCTTCATCCAGTGAGACTTCCTTTTAGAAGCTGCAACCCCCCCCCAAAAAAAAAATCCCCACAGCAACTCTCAACAAAGGAAGAGAAAGTTCCCTGAGAAGTAGGTGGACTGTGTACCCTGACACACAACTCACTCCTAATCCTTCCTTCAAAGCATGGATTGTTTTTCCTTTTTTTTTTTTTTTTTTTAGTAAAGTTAATGCATGTAGTTACTTCAATAAACCAATCAAGCTTTCAACAGGCATATGACATTAGCTAATTAGATTTTATAGGAGACATAATTTTCCTACTTTATAATATGTTTGCATTTGAAACAATCTTTTAATAGACAAATGACACTGGTTACCTAGATTTTACAGGGAAAGACAGTTCTCCAATTTTATATTTTTGCATTTAATACAGTATCTACTAACCTTTGGAGTAAGAATTAATGAAACAAAAATTAAAAGTTTCACCAAATATATAATTCAGTCATCATATATTGTCAACTGATTATGAAGAGAAGAAGGTTTAATTTTCTTGGAGCTTCTTTCTTTTTTTGAGATTTCCTTAATTAACAACATGACCTGACATACAAAGTGAGGAAGCTTAATTTGTATGGGCATTTTGTTTGACTGGATTTTAAGTAGGATCTTAATTAAGTACTATTGATCCTTATTTAAGAGGATAATGGAGACAAACTAAAGGCATTTATTAACACCATATCAGACTTGTTTAAACAGCTTTCTTCAGCATGAATTTGGGGATTAATTAAAAAAAAAAAACTTCTAGACTGATAATACTTTTATAAACATGTTAAAATATGCAGCGATGTACTTCTATTGCACAATAATTAAGAGAACTGAACTAATAAAACTTGAGTGGGGATTTAAATGATTTTATCAGCCAAGGATTAATTATTACTAAGAGGTAAAGTTTTAGAATATATGAATTTCAATAGTGTGGTGTTTTTGTTGGAAGACAACCTGGCATGTACTGAAGCTTAATCAACATTGTTAATAAAAACATTATATGAGTAAAATGGTATAGACAAACACACAAAAAAGAGACAGCAAAGTGTATTGCAAAATTATTTTGATAATATCCTGTTTGCATCAGATTGTTGTATTCCAAGGCCAGCATACTTACAAAACAGCTACTATCAGCTGCAACCCTATAGCTACATATGGTGTATCAGTAGGAATAGCAGATATCAGGTGTTCAAAATACCTGGCTACCAAGTGAGCTCTCTGGCCAAATAACTGCTGATACAGCTTTAGATAATAATAATCTCTGAAAGCATTTAGCTAACTGTTAACTTGGGACAGTTCATTTAACTAACTTCATATCTGAAGCCTAAATCCAATAAATCTTGACTTGGGAACAACCTGTTTGGTCTGATGTTGTGAATGTAATTTCCTTTGCAAATGGGAAGAAGCTGTTTTCCTATTCCCCCCAGATTGTGAGTCACAGTGTTTTCAACAATGTATTATGCTGTAATGTAATTTGGTTGGTTGTGCTTAGCATGTGGTAGGAGCCAGCCAATTATGATTTTTAAACCATGGTTTATAAACAAATCTAGCCAATTCTGGTTTACTTGATAAACTTGATTAAGTAAAACATGGTCTAATGTATTTCATGATTGAAAACTATGTGTGTACACAATTTCCTCCAGGGAAGCCTTGTTGAATGAAGGGAGTTAGATGCAAATTCACTAATTATATCCACCAATGAAGTCAGTCATTAATATGCAGAATGGAATCTTTTGGGGGGGAGGGATGCCTTTCTTTCAGAGTTCAGCCCCTCCCAGTGTTGGACACTAGCATAAACCTTTTACATGAAACCAAAGTTTAAAATAAATTTCCGTTCAAGAAAATATTAACATCCTGCCTTCCTAGCTACAATGGTTCCAAAATCCTTTGGTTCACACTTTTTTTAAAACAGAGTTGCTCAGTAAATAATATATATACCTGAAGAGATCCTGCAGTAATTATAGACATGTACAATATGTACTGTGATTGTTCATTTAAAACACTGACCAAAGATTTCCACCAGGATCCTAATACCAGTTAATCTGGCAACAAGTGAGTATGAATTAATTTATGTAATTCCATAGAGATTTGTCCTATGGAAGCAGACTGGCTCATTTCTATATGAACGTATTTGCTGTGTGCTGAAGCCTAATTGAAGGCTAGGCCCATTTTGAAGGCCAGATTAATGTTTCTAGTTATGAATTTTCATAGAAGGAGCACTTTGTTCTGGCTTCAGTTTCCTATGTAACTTGTATGAATGATTGTGTTAATGGTACAGGTAATTTTCCTACTTCCTTATTCACTACCTCTACATTCCAGTCATTTCAGACAGCATGAGTACCAAATCGCAGATTAAAAATCTTTCTATTGTTTTTCCCCAACAATGAACCAATTGTGCATTTAATCCCATATATTAACATATTCATTCCAGATCAGTGGTCTTATTCCAGGAAAAGGAATATACCAAGGCTTTTAGTTCATGATCTTTCTCAAATGGATACAGGATAATTGTGGATTTAGTTTTTAATAATCTAACAATATTTTCTAAAATCCAATTGCACTATATATCATCAGTTATATGTGTATGTATGTGTATATATATATATATATATATATATATATATATATATATATTTAAAACATCAATTAAATGCTTATAGCTTACATGTTTTGAACTTGTTCTAACAGTCATTTTCTGCTGTGGAAATTATTGGAATTAATGATCAAAACATTTAATTGAATTAATGGTCAAAACATCTACTCCTGTATTTAACTCAGTAGGACCTATTTCTGAGTAAACAGATGTAGAATTTTATTATTATTCTCCTAGCATTACTAGCAGTGAAAGAGATATAACTGTGGCTTAATACAGTTTTTAAAAGGTGTACTTTGTTATTGGTCAACAATTGCTTTGAAAAAAAGAACAGCTGCAAAGTACATCTTTCCCTGATCAACAACTAGAAGTCAAAGAAAGATGATGTTAATGAAGGCCCTCATTCTCCCTTGACAATACTGAATAAAATATATCAATTTACAGTTGCTAGCAACAAAAGTACAGGAGGGACTGAAGATTTTTCTTTCTTTCTGACAAATTGAAATCAAAAAGTTAGGAAAACATAGGACCAGGATCTCATGGAACACGAAACTCTCTTTAAGGGGGTCTTGCGATAGCAGCAATTGTAAGAAGTTCATTGTTACATCCTTTATATCAGTTACACAAGATTTATAGGAGGATTTCTCAAGCCAAAAAGTGATTAATAATTTGAGAAAGGGATATAAGCTGCAGGTCTGCTTGCAGGGAGAAACAAGCGGAATTTAACTGCAACAAGTCACTGCATAACAGAATCGGTATGGAAGACATACAGGTTTTGGAAACCTCTTGGAATAATTCTATTGTTTTATTGTCTGTAATTACAATGCAGCAGCCTGGCTTTAACAATTCACTTTTGGACTGTAGAGCCATCACTTCACTACAATGGAGGTATATGAGACTGTAGTTTTGTGCTTATGACACCAGAGGACCATGAAGGGTACTGGCACTGTTTCTCTGGACCACTATCTCGTGCCACATTATGAAGAAATAAAATACAATCACCCACAACCCAGCGCAAGTGAAACAAAAGGCTAGTCATAGTGGAACTTAGGATCCCATCTCATACTCTTTATTTTTGGTGTCACTTTCATGCTGGCAAGAAAGTGTGGATAAATCTCAAACATAGTAAAATGCAAGCATCCTTTCCCTCCCTCTCTCTTCTATTTACTGAAATAAGATGTAAATAAGGGGATTCTAGGTTCTATGTATATTCTTGGAATACCACTAAGGACTCTCAGAGTTGCAAGCTAAGTAGGAAAGTTAAAAAATATCTCAGAACAAGGCAATGGCAAGTTATTCCCATATTATTGTCAAGAAAACTGCATGGCCATGGCCATACTCAGTGCTATAGAGGTATAAAAAATACTCTTATCTTTATTTTAGGATATAGGCAGGTATAAAAATCTATATACATTTAACTATCCCCACCTTCTTATTCAAGGATTACCATCCCTTATACTCATAAGAAGATCAAAATCTCACTTTTTCTTACATTGGATTCCTTTTTATGTCATTCCCTGATGGTTAATCAAGACATAATCATACTTAGAGTAAACCAAATGAAATTAATGAGATATAACTTTCCATTAGTAACCTAAGTCACATTGTTTTTAGTGATTATATTTTGAGTATAACTATATATAGGGATGCATCTTTTTTGACCAATTCATGTGACTACTGTAATTTGTATTCCACATGTGAAGTGAAGCCTGATCAGGAAGTTGTTTTAAAAAATCAGCACCAATAGAATCTGGCCTTTTTACAAAAAACATTCAGAATGTTAGCTAAGAATTGATATTTTATCAGAGTTTGTAGGGGTGACCTCATTACCCTTCCCATATCCTAGTTATGAATCAGGAAGATAAATTCTGTATCTTTTGTACAATGACCACGTGTTACACAAGACAGCATCCTAGTTTTCTGCAGATGTTATTATGCAAAATCATCACACTTCGTCATCTCCAAACAGAATGTCCTTTAGGATGCCTGGTCAGCTTTATTACCACAGTTCTTTAGAGAGCTCTTTAGCAGCTTTGCAGTGACCGTGTGATATGAATACATATCAGAAAAATAGATAACTTCTGGGAATGGCTGAGGAATTGTTGAGTAAATTAATTTTAAAAAGCCTGGGATGCTCCATGGCAACATGCTTTTGAATCTGGGCAAAAGTACAGATGGATTTAATTAGAAATTTAACTTGGAATGAATTTTTGCTAAGGCATCTTTTCTTTACTGGTGCTCACAATGCCCATAACCTCCTTAATAATATATCTGAAGTGCACCATGTTGGAGCATCAGAGTTCACAGATGGAAAAGTGACGGAAGATGGAGTTTCATTGTGGTCAATATCTGTATATTAAATATAGTTATATGTGCATGTGCACCATTTGCCTTGACAGTGAAATATCTTGGATCTGTCTTGGGTAGGCCTTGAATCAGACAGGTATTTATGTACGTTTGCCTAAATATGTCCATGATAACTGTCCCTGTGTTTCTCTCCCCAAACCCTTCTGTCTTTTGGGTATTGACACTCAAATTCTGTGGTGAAAGAGAGACAAATCTTTTGCCAAAGGCTGAACTGTGAGTGTGAGTTGCTGCAGGCAGATGACAATATTTGGTTCTACAATATGCTGTTATCTTAATTATTGCTATCCTGTCCTGAAAGGTTGTAGCAATTCTTCCAGTGGGAGGAGAGGTATCTTATCCTTGTTCCCAACAAATCATGTAATGTTATCAATATTGAGAGTTTTTCTGACTTTGGTGCTAGAAAATATTCTGTGCACAATTATAACTGTTTTACTGTTCTTGTGGTTCTAATCCCCGTTTTTTCCCCTTACCTTTGCTCAATTTTCTAAATATGAATATAGCAATCACACACTACTTTTTAAAGCAACCATGTCTTTTCCCAGGATCATCTGGCAGGTGCAGAGAGCCATTGCATGTTCCAAGGAAAAGATGCAGCAATTGCAGACAGGTGTTACAATAACTCCCGCAAACTAGGGTTCATGTCCTGGTGAATCACTTGATCAGCACAGCCAAGTATCTCAGCCCCATTCTTGAAGGAATTAGATATTATTTCTGGCAAAATAGATGTGAAAAGAAGCTTAACCCATCCATTTTTATGTCTCACATGTCCCTTCCCCAACCCTAAAAATCATAGCACTGAAAATCAGCCACTTTGCTGCCACATTTCAGCTTCATGATCTCAGAGTTCTCTGGGAGCTGCAAGTTGGCAGCTGGGGATTTGCATATGGTCAATTGATTGCATTAAGCCATAGCTTAGTTCCTGCACTATTCCATAGTTTAGTGAGACTTGATTGAGTTGTTGCTAGCTTTGGCCATGCATTCCGTCTATCCCCTCTTCCCTTCTGGCTGTGAGTGGAATTTGAAAGTAGCCTCCTCTAGGGTTGCTTAACCATAGCTTGTCATGCCATTGAAAGTGCCAGCATCATAAACACGAGCTATGGATTGTGCTAGTGATGGTAGAGGGAAGGAGAGATTTTCAAAAAGAAAAATGACAAACTATAATGAAAAGATTTCAAAAAGCAAGAATTGAATAAAACTGCACACCCTTGAGCTCGCAACTAACTATATGATGGAGGCAAACTTAATAGGCTCAGAAGTCAGGGCTGGATTATAAAGTATATTTACAGTAGCTGCTGAATCACAGGTTTATGGTAAGGATCTTCTCATATAACTGATCTGGGGCATCCTGTGAAAGTCAACCATAGTCTTCAAATGTTTGCATGTTTACTGGGTATTACAAATTACTTCATCTCATTCCACTTGGAAAATAAAAACCTTTTTTATGACAAGTACATTATGCTTTCATACAAACTTCTCCCTATGGTTGATTATTTTCCCTATAATTAATTAATCCAGAAGATTTATCCACTTTGTGCACTGTAAATCCAACTTTTCTCTTCCTATAAAACAAAACCCAAATATATATTCTCTTGCCATAGCCTAACATATTCTTGTAAATGCTCAGCTTTTCCTTTCCTTGAACATTTAGACCCTGTGAGCTTAGCAAACTGTAAATCAAAGCTTCTCAGATGACTTGTATGTTTGCCATTAAAAAAAAGGAAACAATTTCTTGCCTTCAGTTTTTTCACCTATCAGTGGATTTTTCCTTTTCCTAACTTCAAATAATTGGGTTCCTGGCAAGTGATTTGGGATTCCTTGGAGTCCCCTGTGCCAGACTGATTTATTACATTAAAGATTATGTATTTTGTGGCTCTGAATGGCCCATATTGTCACGATACCTTGTCTTCAAGAAATGATTAATCACAAAATGTGCACGTTGGTACCCTTATTGCCTATATTTCCTTAGCTACTGGGATGATAGAGCATTATGAACTCTTATTACTAACCAGAGGCAAAAAATTAAATTACATTAAATTAAAAAAATAAAATAAAATATACATTCCTCTCTAAGAGGAGTATGTCACTATCCTAACATACTGCAATGAATGCAGGAACAAACTTCAAAAAGAAACATCACTGCATTTTTTTTTTTAAGACTATTTGTGAGTACATAAACCTTTGGGTGCTGCCTTTAATCATCTCATAATACATTTAGCAATCAGGGCCTGTACTACTAGTGAAGTTGTATTACATTCAGATGCCCTCCTTTTTCCCTGTGCACAGCTGTAACCCAGGAAATTATCAGCAACTTTCCCCCTGAATATACAAGGGAAGAATTTCTGGACAGGTGTTTCTTTCTTTCAAAGCAAATCAAATAAGTTTATCTTAGCAATCCACTTAGGCAAAACATCTCCCTTTCAATGTGTCTGCGTGTGACAGAAAGAGAAATAGGGAGTGTGTGTGCTGATATTTGGACAAATGCCAGTTAAACTGGGGCCACCAGATCTGAGCTGCAAAACTTGAGATTACTTTCTTCTTTGACTTCTTGTTTAATGAAATCCTTTAAAAAGCCTTATCTTCTCACTGTTCTTTGGACATGGACCAGGGTGGCCAGCATGGTCCACTGAAAATAAACACTTTTTTAAAATCAGCTCTGAAAGGTGCACTGAAGTGAGTTCTGTCTGTTAATCACCCAAGAAACCAAAATGTCATGAAATCTGCTGTCATTTGTTCTCCTGGCCCTATCATGGATTGAGACACACTCACTGCTTGATCAGTAACAGTCTGTGTGCTCAGTGGTTCCTGAGACTCAATCATCCTGTTGTCTTGTAGGAAAATCTTGAAAGGTCACGGTGATATTCTGTGATACGTTCTGCTCCCTTTTGTCCCTGATCAATAGGATTATTACTTTCTGTTTTTGAGCATATACATTCTCCTGACTGTGTTTTTGATAAAATAAATAGATATTTGGAAGCTTTCCTACTTCTCTTCCTGCTGTTTTCTCAGCTTTTACTTCCATGCTCCACTTGGAGAAAATGTTGGTTTCTTCTCACCACTGCCACTCAAAGTGGTCATTTTAAACATGGTCTGGCTGGCTTTCATCAATTCTGTTTTTTTTTCTGGTAAATTCCTCAGAAGAGGAGTGGTATCCAAACCTTAGCACCTAGAAGAAAGTTCAAGGGTGTGCTGCACTTCTCCAGTATTCATAAATCATGTTTGTGTTTTATATCTTCACATGCTGTGCAATTCCAACCAACTGTGGCATGTTTAATATGTCATAGTTAAACAAATAGTAGAGGCTTAATATAGCCTGCAAACCCAGCCATTGTTTTCAGTAGACATTCCCGTTATTTCTGTTCAGTGAATCTAAAGCAACCAAAGAACAATTGAGAACAGAGACAGAGAAATATGCTATATCTGGGCTGCAACAATCCAGTCAACCCTTAGATGGCATCAAAAAGCCACAAAATAATCTAGTAGTGCTAAATCATTGCCATTTTACCCATGCAGCCTGCCAAGGACAGAGAAAGCCTTAACAAAGACCACAGTTTAGGTCACTGGGATCTGAAACCTAGCACCAAAGGGTGGGTGGAGGCCCATCAAAGTCACTAAATAAATAAATAAATCCCACGGTGGCAGGTTGTGTATTGTAGCAGCAGCAGCGGACCATCAAGAGGGTTAGAAGTACACAATCAAAACCAACTAAGGGACACAGTCTATGACAGAAGTAAGGACAAATGCTTAGAAAGCCACTTGAGAAAAAAAAACTCATCCAGGAAATGATTAGATCCTTTTGTTATTCACTCCAGTCCCAATCCTGATAGAGTACATCTTCTCTTCCAGTTTAAAAAAAAAAATGGCATGAAATGCATATTATACTCATTGTCTCATTTGGCCCCAAGCATCTTGTGCTGAATTTCCCAGTTCTGCTGCAGCAGAGAACTCAGCATGCCATATTTTCTTTTACTTTTTCTTTTTCATAGATTTGTGTTGCTTATCTCACATCACATAATTCACAGCCTTAAGCACATACTGAGTAGGAGGTAAAAACATCTTTCTTTCCCTACACATGTCATTGCTTCTGCTTTTTTCTTCCAGAAAGCATATTTGCCCTGATCCACAAAAGCAATGAACTATGAGAGGCATGTTAATGTTATGAACTAGCTACTGAAAATTATAGCATGATAATCACTGGGTTCTTAAAGTTACAGGGTGTTGCTGTTTCTAACCTAATTTAGTCCATACTGCACATTAAAAAAGAATATGTGCAGAAGAAGAATCATGATAGAAATTTAGTTAAGGCTTCCTTACAATGCTAATTTACATATTTCATTCAGACAGATTTTGGGAATGCATATAAAATTTGCCAGGGTCATTCTGAATTAAGGCATATAGTGTCTCATATGATAATTATTGTGTGTATTACTGGAAACGAATGGTGTTATTAACCACGTATTCCCTAAATAACAGAAAAGTACACAGTTCCATTGCTGTGCATACTTATCTTATTTATAAGGTATCAGTACCACCTTTCCACCACTAACTACAAACTATCTGAAAAAATTACAGTACGCAATAGTTGGTTAAGAGGGCGTTAATTAGGTCTACAATACTGGCTGGAAAAACATGAACAACCACTAGAAGTCAGTAAATACTGTGTTTTATATAATTCTCTGCTGCCATCCAGTGGTAATTTGGATTTTTGCAGCCCAGAAATGGAATACCTACTATTAATATTAAATGGTAATCAATATTAGGCAATCCTTGGAAAGGAAAAACAGTTACAAATATACAGAGGTATTAAACTTATATAATTAAAATGAATGAAATAGATAGGAGGAAGAACACTTGCTACAAGAGTATATTTGATTTTAATTTGCCCCCTCTTCTTTTTCCTC
This sequence comes from Liasis olivaceus, assembly GCA_030867105.1. Lineage (NCBI taxonomy): Eukaryota > Metazoa > Chordata > Lepidosauria > Squamata > Pythonidae > Liasis > Liasis olivaceus. The sequence goes on along the minus strand of CM061351.1, from coordinate 55,198,624 downwards.
AGTATTTAAAAAACAAACAGGGATTTCATGGTAGATGATGCTTTATATGCAGAAGATTTCATATTTGATTCCTGGCATCTCCAGGTATGGTTGGAGAAAATCCCCTCTGAAAGCCCAGAAAATCCCATCTAATTGATATGACCAATGCTGAATGAGATTGACCCACTGTCAATTTATTATAAGCTTGTTCCTTATACTTCTATGACGTGATGTAGGAAAGAATGTCCAAAGATAAGACATTTAAAGTTTCTGTTTGATGGGATTGTACTGAGATAGCTGTTATTGCAAAATGTATCATTTCCCCAAAGTTGGGCACAACTCAGCAGTCTAGGCAGAAAATGCCAGCATGGAATAGTGTCAGCTTCAACCCAGAGGATTTCCACATATTCCTGAATAAGCTACTAAACTTTTATTTTAAGGGAATGGATATATATTTGGGCATAGCACTATGAGACTCATCTATAAAACCTACAATTGCTTTGTGTAAGATGTATTGGTATGCAATGCCTATTCAGCACTCAAGGAATCAGGAAGCATTTATTACAGATAAAGGAGCTATTTCTTTTGTCTCTGCATAAACTATTGTGGTGCTCAGCAGAGCACAATGCTCTGAATCATTGTCATTTTCAAAGGAAGCACCTCTTCGCAGAAGTTTTATTAGAGGAACACATGCACAATCTGGATGGGAAAGCTCAGGAACTGCCAAAGATTACTTAGCACAGCGTCTCTGCCATTCTGATTCATAGTTCACTGCTAATAGAGGATAGTGGTGTGTGACATACTAGAGGACTTTGGGCTCATAGGTTTGAGGGCTTTCTCATGCAGTGCATTGTACCATCGATCTCCATTCATTCATGTTGCCTCTTAGTCTGTATACTACTGCTCCTTGTAATAATTTAAGGCTGATCATACTGGCCATACTGGCTGGAAAATATGAAAGTTGTCATTGCAAGTATCTAGAGGGCCCAACAATTCATTGGTTTTACTAGCTAGTTTATCTATGAATATTTAAAGAATGTTGTCTGAGTTACTATTAGCTTTTGATTCCCACAAACATTTCCTGTTTGGCTCTGTCCAATAACTGACTTGGTTTGAGATAAAAGATTTTCTGTGGAATATGTTGAGCCTTAGGTAAACAGTTCCTGAAGACTGATATTCAGTTATTCAGTCACTTCTGACTCTTCATGACCTAATGGACATAATTTCCCAGGGTTGCCCTCAGTAGTTGCTTCTCTGAGTTTTTGTAAGCTCATGCTGCTGTCAATACCAGTAGTAACTAGCCATCTTGTCTTCAGTTGGCTTCTTAATCCTGCATATAATATGACCATTGCATGTAATGGAGTGTACACTTGCCTATACATGCACAGTTATGGGTTGTTCCTCAAGCAGAGGTTCCCAAGTCCTGTTGCTGCCCTATTGCTGCCCTCTTCCACAATCCTGGAATTGCTGCCCCCCTCCATTGTTTTACAGAGAAAATTCCTCTCTGCACCTTTAATCAGGAGGTAGTGAGTGGAAAAACCTATAGCTCTTGATCTTCCTTGTCTTTTCAGTAGCAGAGTGATTACAAAATCCTACATGAGGAAGGATCCTATATCCTTCCTCCCTGATCCTACTTGCATCCAACGTAGATTTTGTCTCAGGAACACCTACAGCATAAGAGATGGACAACATAGGGCCCTATCCCTTCTATCATCAGTGACTGTTTACAGTAGTTTAATATTTTATACAGGGTGATTTAAAAATCCATATCATGCAAGGTGAGATTGACTTCTTCATATGAAATATTTTAGTACGCCTTCTGAAAGCTGTATGTTTCAGTTTAAATCTGAAAAAGCTGATCAATGCTCTTCATCAAGGCCTAATTTTTGGCATGCTAGGTTGTGAAGATTTACTTATCTGATGATCAGATACCTGTCAGATGCTCTCATGCACCTGAAGGGAAGCACTTTTGCATATCTAGATATACTACACTAACCTATTCCTAAACATTCCCAGAAAAAGGTTTAGTTCTGATCCAGCAGCAACTGGATCATCCTGTCTCCCATTCCTGAGAAACTATGCTTTATTCTAGATGAGAGCCATGACCACTTTACCTTATATTTTATTTGACAACTTTATTTGGAAATGTAATAAACTATCCTTCTTTCTTGGCTCAACATTTTAAGTCCTCTTTGGACATTTCAATCTTCCATGAGATGGAAACCCCAGAAGTGTTGGAAAACTACTGTGAATAATTTCCAGTTTAATTTGCACCCAGCATGTTCCTAGGTGATCCTTATATCCAGTTTAGAGCAAGCTCACATGCTGTTCTGTTTGGTTAGCAAACTCTATAGCTTGATGTATATTTATTAAATATCAGCAAACCTTAAAAAAACAAACATACATTTAACTGTGAGCATGAAATTGAGCAAACTCAGGGAGGCAGTGAAAGATAGGAAGGCCTGGCGCAATATGGTTCATGGGGTCACGAAGAGTCGGACACGACTTAACGACTAAACAAAAAAAAACATTTAACTGGCAAAATGGGAGAAAAATGGGACAAAAGCAGAGAGAACGAGATACAAACCACAGGCAAGTGATAAAAGGGCAGAGAACTTAATTATAATCTACGTTATCTCTGTACCTCTGTATTTCCCTATATCAAAAGGCACAGTACTTTCCAGAGCCACTGGAAATTATCGTGTGGATAAATAGCATGAACAGTCCCAAAGGAGTGGCCTTTGGTTATTCTAGCATTAACCCTTTTATGCACCCAATAGCAGCAGAATAAAGATGGAAAGTAGGACACCAGGTGATTCCTTCTCTATTCTGTACCTTGAAGGAAGCAGCTTCAAACCCCCACTATTCCCTCCAGCAATTCTTACTCACTGCTCAGTTGGAATGCACAGAGAGGACCGCAGCGAAGTGAACTTCCTTACCCGCGGGAAATTAGAGTCCTTATTTCCTCAGGGCCTTACATGAGTTGCATGTACACATTTAGCAGCTGAATTCCTGTCATTCAGTGAAGTACAGAAGTTGTATTTATTTAAACATAAAAGTAAACACTCACAAGACAAACGTAAGCTGTGGCAATTGCATGCACGCATCAATCATAGTTTTCTTGGTGGAATACAGTCATGCCTTCATCCAGGATATTCTTTTGACATCCTGATCAGTCCACAGCTTGGTATTTCCTGGTGGCATTTAAGTAATACCAGTATTCTGGGAGCAGCAAGTTCAGCTAGCTGCTGCCTCCTTTGTAGGCTTTCTTAAATCTGCCTTAAGACAGCTTTCCTTTACCTTAGCAGTCTCTTACATTGTAATATGCTGGCTGTTTTTGCTCTCTTTTCCCCATGATTTATTTTATTTTTTTCTTTGGTTCTGTATATAAGATGAAGGTTTGGCCTGACTGTATAGGAATTATGGTGAGTACATGTTACACCACATATAAACTTCCTTTGGATACACTGATATTACGCTATATTCTTGATAAATTGCCTTACCACTGAAAGGTGGATCAAAATATTAATTAAATTGTATTCTTTATTTTCTCTATATATTTATTTAAGAGCTTTGACTCAGAAGTAATCAATTTGGTTCTATTTTACACACACAAGAACAAACAACTTATTATTCTCCCAGTGAACATAGTAGGAGCTGGGTCACTGACTTTAGTGATAGCTACATTTCAAGGGAGTGTGAGAGAGTACAGAAATTGTTTATACACTATTATAAACATTTGGAATACAGAATCCTGGTTTAACTATATTTGAATATTTAGCAGTAGATATTATCTGTTTAATTTGTAACTCCTTTGTTTCCTTCGTTGTTTAATCTTCATTTTTGGCTTTTCTTCCTTCAATACCTATCTGAAAATACACAACAGGTTCGATAAAGTTTCATTATTTAATTTACTATGAGAGACCAAGAGGGTAATTGTCTATTTTTACTGACTAGGGGCATTTCAAATTGCTTAATGGTTCTGTAATAGAGGTGAATACTCCTGGCATCCTTAACTTTTATTTCTGCTGAGGTTAAATAATGCTAAGTGGTCTTTGGAGAACCAGGATATATTTATCCAATGGTATTTCCCCCATTAATGTACTTGATTCTTGGCAAAGTGTGAAATTTGCAGACTGCTAGACATATCCTTTCAGAAGCCTACTTTTCATTCAAGAATAATATGAAAGAATAGGGCATTTTTACAGCAATATTGTAGTCATATTTTTTTTCTAATTCCTAACATTTAACAATGTTAGCAGTGTCTATTTCTAATCCTTATTATGTCCAAAGATCTCAGGGTGGATTACAGAATTATTAAAAAATATTAGAAATATGAGTACCTTTGCCAGCTGCCCGAAGAGGTCAATGTGAAACTCCAGCCATGCCTCCATGGGTAATAAAAGTAAACGAAATTTTCCAAGCTGCAGTTGGAGTTTCCGAGGCCTTTGGTTCTGTTTTGGAGATAGGGACCAGTCTGGTTCAGAATTTCATGGCAACCATAGCAATCATGGATTTGTCTCAGGTAATCTTAGCCCCAGATCATGAAGGTTTTGGATTTGGTTTTCACTTTAGAACAGAAGTTTTGATCTGAAGTTGGGGGACATTAATATCTGTTCCCTGCTGGCATCAGGTCACTTTCTGGTTAGACCACAGAGGGTGAGGGATCCATTACAGTGATTTGCCTGCAATGTGATATCTAATGAATTCTGATGGTTTTCTGAAGTTGCTTGGGAAATTGCCCAACTGTTTGGTGGGCAGCTATGACTCAGCCTGGTTGATCTGTAGTATGACAGATGATAGCACCCTAGACAAGATGGCTTCTGTGAGACTCCTTCCCAGTTGCTAAGCCTGAGCAGCTCTTTAGAGTGACAGTGGCAAAAGATTAAAAGTAAATTCAACTGAGCTCTGGTGTGAACCCAATTTCAAGCCTACACAGTCAATAAAAACAATGAAGTTCTTTTCCACATTTATTGTACCTGCACATTCCTGCCTGATGGTCCTGTTCAGACAGTCTTAGACTCTTCCCAGGAATGATGAGAGGAAGAAAGTGCTGTCTGTTTTAGAGAGTTTCTTTGTGAATATAGTCACTCATATTTGCTCAGGTCTAAATGCCAGTTGGGCACTGCTATGTTAGGTGAGAAGGGTGATACCTTGCAGTGTTAATTCAGATTACTTTGAGCTTGAGGAAGTAGATAGGATTCTGTATAGGGAACTTGAGAAAGTGGATAGGATCCTTGAACTTGCATTACCTGGCTCTTTTGGGCAGGCAGCATGGTGTGGGGGGCTGGCTTCAGGTTAAATCGTCTCTGAGGAGCAGTGAAATGCCACCTACCTTGAAATAGATGAGATTAATTGTATCTCATAAATGACATTTCTCAGTCTACTAGGGAAATTCTGCCTGGTCTCCAACCTTCTCTTTTTGAGAATTGTTGTTGAGAAGATTATGGGGAATCAGCTACTGATGATCCTAGGGCGTCTGGTTCTTTTCCAGTCAGGATTTAAATCTCTGAAAGGGATTTATTACTGTGGTGGATGACTTTTGTTGACATTAGGGGAATGTGCTCCTTTTGATCCTGGTAGTATTTAGTACCACTGTCCATAGCATCTTTCTGGACTTCCTGTAAAGGACTGGCAGGTGGAGGCACAGATTGCAGAGGTGCAGATGCTACTAGGGGAAATCTACTACTGCAAATCTTTTTTGCAGTCACTGTACTGGCTGCTAGTAGGCTTCCAGGCCCAAATTAAAATGCTAGTTATAAAGTCCTGTATGGCATAGCACTGGGTTACATCAGGGACCACATATCCAATGTGATACTGCCCAATCCATGAGGACATCTTGGAAACAAATAGGAAGCCTTTGACAGCAGGATCTGAGATGGTAAATGGAAGGGAGTGTACAAAGATGGTCTGTAAATTAGTCCATGGAAACCAGCTAAGAAATGGATTGATAAAACAGTGACAATCAAATACGTCTGTAATTCTATATTCCATTTACTCAACCCCCTTCAGCAACATGGAAGGGTCATTTTGGATGAACTGATTTTTATAGATAGTTTTCAAAGAGTTTGTTACAGTAACCTAGTAACCTAGTTTAGAAGTTACTATAAAATAAATATTCATCGCCAGATCAGTTTTAATAGCTGCATGACAGGAAAAATTAGCAGATGCCTCTTTCGCCAACATGGAGATATACACAATGAAAGCTTCATGGCTTGCATTTGTTGTGCAGCTCTTCAATGCAACAAAGGATAGGTTGCTGGCAATTCTAATATGTGCATTTAAATAAAAGACATTGGTATAAAATTAGGCCATCAAATAGCACTACTTAATTAGCAATAGAACTGTTGAAATAATATGTGGGAAAATGTTGAAAAATAATGTCTTGTGGAAGGAAGGTTCTAAGATTATTCATTTGTTGCTAAGCATAGACTTTAGGTTATATTTATATTGTATTGCTATAGAAATCTGTTGAGCAGAGTCCATTTTATCTGTAATGAATTAAATTATTTATATTCCATTGCCACATTGCTGCTCATTGTGATCAAGTTCCTATAATTTTTTATCATCAGCATGTCCTTCATTCGGGTTTACTACTTCTGTTGATCTAGGCTTATGTTCCTGTTTACAAATGTCCTACTGGATTAATTTCATTTTCTAGAATTTGAGATTGTGCTTTGCACCAGCACTTCATGTGTACTTAGGCACTGGGAATTAATAATTTCTACAATATGCCCTCTTTATTTTTTAGTTTTTTAAACTACAAGTGTTACTGGCTTAACCATCATGTAGACATATTGTTATCATATACTTCCGCAACAGGGCAGAACAAACAGCAGATGTCAACAGGAAAAATGTCCCATCTAATCAAAAACTATTCCCTTTTGCTTATCTGACTGACTGCCCTTTTTTGCTTACATGGAAGAGTAACTTTAAAGCCTAGTGGCTGTCACCGATGATTTTCAGATCAAAGCCATTTTCATTGGTCAGCAATGAATTATTTCATATTCTTCTCATAACACTCTATTTTCATTCTAACAGAGAAGCAATAGGTACTAATCAAAGGAATTTGAAATGGGGCATTCAGGTTGGAAAGTTAAAGATTTCTGTTTAAAGATAACATAATTTATATGTTACTGTAAGTGAATATTATCAGACAGGTAACTACCATATAGGAACCAAACAATGCACAAGAGATAAGCATTATTCTCCACAAAAAACAAATGCTTTCAGTTTTTAATTCAATAAATGTATTTAATTTTTGATCTTATAGAAATGATTCTGATAGTGGGAAAATAATAAAATGCATTAAAGAATCACTTTCAAGAATAAGCGTCTTCTAAAATTACTTAATAAAATACTTCTAATATTGCGAAAGTCCATGATTTGTTTTGGATGCAAATTATGTTTTGGAAGGTTTTGTTTGTTTGTTTGTTTTTTTGCATTTTCATGTTATTAATATCATCTCCGAAGAAAATAAGCTTTCTTTCTGCAAGAGTTTACTGTATGTGGTGGGGTTAAATTGTGTGTGTGTGTGTGTGTGTGTGTATACACACACATACACACACACACACACACACACACACAGTCACAATACATTTTAGTTGAGCCAGAATAATGGGTAAAGGAGGGAAAAGTTTCCATGAACAACTTCAGAGATATTGAAGTACCTATCATTTTTTGGTGTGACAGATGTAATGTCAAAAGAAAATAAATGTATTAATTTATTTAAAGCTAGTAGAAAGCTTCCTGAATTTGCTTAATTTGCCCTTCCTGGCTCAGCATTAAGCCCAATCTGGTCAGTTACCTTGCTTTCAGATGACATCTTATTATGTGGTCCATGTAACTAAGCCCAGAAAGCACTGTTTTCAATATTGGTTGACTTTGTTTTCATACACTTAAATCTGATGGCTGCCATAATGTCATTATGTTTTTGTATTTATAATCTCTAACTGCCTAGACACACCATTCTTGCATGTAGTCAAGGGAAATGAAAACATACATATTTATTTGATTGCGTTTATATTCAGCCTTACTTCCAAGGAGCTCAAGATAATAAATATGGTCTATCTCCCCATTTTCCCACATTTTATCCTCACCAATCCCAAAATAGTTAATCTAAGAAAAGAGACTTGTCAAAAATAAGTTTCATAGCTGACTAAGGATTTGAATTTAGCTCTCCAATTCTTCTGACATCACTTTGACTCCAAAGAGGAATTAATCAAAGGGAGGGAAAAAAAAGTAAGTACATATCAGCAGAGATAACCATTTTCACAATTTAGGGTTTGGGGCATTTAGCCAGTTTCTGTCAGCATGATACAAATATAATATGAATGCAAATTATCAGTACATGCAAACAGTTTTATACCACATTTTCCAGGAGTGTCCTGCATGGAACACTGATAACTGCCCTCCTGATTAGAAAATTAAAAATGGTACTGTAGTTAAAAGGGACTACAACTATGGAGATCCACGCTCAAGTCCATCCTCAGCCAAAGAAATTCCTCAGGTGACTTTGGGCTGGTTGCTCTCATTCAACTTAACCTCATAGGACTGTGGGATGAAATGAAGAGGGATCCCTTTGCAACCTGCCTTGAGCTTCTGAAGAAATGAAGGGTTATAAATGTGGCAAATAATAAAAAGAGAGAGATAAGCAGAAAGATAAAGGAAACATGTTACATATTTGACATCTAGTCCTGTAATTCTGTACATTTGTTGAACATGGAAAAGCATGATTTGTTTTGGAAAGGATACGTGCTTTGAGAAGGAGAAATTGCAACAAAAGGCAAAATATTATTAAAACCTCTTCTTTTCAGTCTGCATAACTATTAATGTATGATTATTATCTTAAATATTGCAGTACTTTGTATAAGTAGCAGACAATCCATGAATGTAACCATTCCTATGCAAGTTAGCTTGGCATTGGGTTCCATCAAAACTTACTCCTTAAGTAAGCATGTTACAGATTGCAGCCTTTAACATTCTTCACTTTTTCTCACCCTTTAAAGCTACAAATACACATACTGATACAAATATGTAAGTGTGTGTGTGTAGGTTTGAAGTTAGCATGGAATGAATTCTGTTTTCCATTCACTCAGTTTTCATTTCCCATTAACAGGTAATATTCATTGATCCAAACAACTGTTTTGGGGGAAAAGAAAACCATTCTTGTTCCATTCTGATTTGCTATGAATACTATTTATAACTACCCTGGTTCCCCTCTATTAGAGTAACTCATTATCAGAAAGTTGTTTAATGGAAAGAGATATCCATCTTCTGCTTAACAACACAAATCTTGGACTCTTTCCCAACTCTAATGCTGCAGTGCGACATTGTAGGGATGGGGAACTATACTATTTTGGGAGGAGATGCTGGTCATACTATCCATTCTGTCTGGAGTTCTCAACTAAACTGCACAAGCTCTATAGATTAAAAGACAATAAGAACTTTATAGTGTGTGAGAGAGATTTTTTTAAAAAAAAATCAGTTCCTTTATTAGGAACCATCAAAAAATGTTATTTGATAACAGGACTGTGCACTTTTCTAAATGAACCAAAATAAGTGCTTCAGACCTTGCATGAATGCACTTCTCTGCAATTCGTTAAGGCAACTTCTGTGCAAAGCTGGAAAAAAAATGCTGCTGCTTTACAGAGTGAGAGTTAATATGATTAACTGCAGGAGGTTGCACATTGTATCTGGTTTTTGTCTTGGGGCAGTTGCAGTGCAATATGGTATTAGAGGACATTACCATCAGTCTGTTGCTATGGACAGATCACTCTTTGGTTGCCCTGTGACTTACTGAGACCACCCATCTCTGCAGGGAGAAAGGGCCTGTTAGGTTGGTCTACCCCAGGCAACTGATAGACCCTGAAGGACCCCAAGAGGGTGCTTGGGGTTTTTCCTAAGGACCTGTCAGGCAGTTCAGTTGAATCCTTGGCTATAGCCTGGAATAGGCATGTGACTGAGGCCTTGGACTGGATTGCTCCTATGTGGCTCTCTATGTGTGCCGATCTCGGGGTGCTTACTGGTTTTCCAAAGAGCTCTGAGAGATAAAACACCAGAAGCAACACCTGGAGCACTGCTGGAGAAAGACAGAGTGAATCAGACCACACACAAGTAAGAGCCCATATTGGGCCTACGTCATGGTGATAAGGACAGGGAAACATTGCTATTTCTCCACCCTTATTATACCTGGCAGTAGCCACCCAGCAGCCCAGTTTAGAGTGACCTGCTCCCTATTGGGGGGACTGGGCCAGAGGATTGCCTGCAGGGCTGTTGTGAGGAATATTCATGCTATCTGGCAGACAAAGTCACTCAGATTTGCTTGGACTCTGACTGGGCAAGTTCAAATGAGTTGCCTGGAGCACAGTCTTGTGATGTTATCTGGACTGAGTTTGATTCTGTTATTCCTGAGGAAGTGGACAAGGTCCTTCTGTCTGTTAGTTTGGCCACCTGCTTGTTATAATCTGGCCCCTTCAGGTTATTAAGGCAGCCTTGGAGAAGACCACAGAGTGGGTCCATGCAGTGGTTTCAGCATCTTTGAGAAAGGGGGTGGGCCTACCAGCCTTGAAGGAGGCAGTGGTACACCCCCTCCTTAAAAGGTCATTGCTGGACCCTTCCCTGCTGGATAATTATTGGCTAGTTTCCAATCTTCCCTTTCTGGAAAAGTTGTGGAAAATGTGGTTGGATGTTAGCTACAGAGGATCTTGGAAGTAATGAATTATCTAGACCAGTTTCAGTCTGGTTTCAGACCAGGATACAGTACAGATACCGCACTGGTCACACTTGTTGATGACATTTGGCAGAGCTGGGCTGGGGTTGATGCATCTGTCCTAGTGCTCCATGATCTCTCAGTGGCTTTTGACATTGTCAACCAGAGTATCCTTCTGGACTGGTTGCGGGGTTAGGAATGGAGGCACTGTGCTCCAGTGGTTCACATCCTTCCTTGGTGGTCATTTCCAGTTGGTGGTGATGAGGGGGAGAAATCGTGTCCAGGTCCCCTCATGTGTGGGTTGCCTCAGGGCTTGATGCTCTCCCCTCTTCTGTTTAACATCTACATGAAACCACTGGGGGAGGTCATCTGCTGGTTCGGGATTTGGTATCAAAAGGACCTGGGATTCCCTTATACCTGCATAATACACTAATACAAATAAGATAAGGATCAATTCAAAATTGTAAATACCAATTGCTGAGGTACATTGTTTAAATAGCTCCTTACAGAATAGGTAGACATACCAATATAAAATATTGACTTGATTTGAATTGTCATAAATTGTACCAAACTATTAAATGCACACCCACAGTCTATAAGGGGAAATGAAATCATGAAAGGCAGAAATATACGGCAGGAGGCTAAGAGTGTATGTTTATCAAGTACCAGTCAAGATTTGCATAAATTGCCATGTAGCTTGCTTAGTATATTCTAAGATCAAGATATTTAACTATTCATAACTAGCTTGCAATAGCACAGGTGCAGTACCTGAAAGACTGGAAGTTAATCCCTGCTGGAAATGTTGATTGGAACCTTAGTATATATAATGCTTAAGTTTTATCTGAAGTTTCATTTGTCCTTCAAATTGTTCTTGCAATGAATATTTTCAACCTGTCCCCCACAACCAACATTGGTGGAACACCATGTGCGATCTCAGCCAGATTTTATTGACTGATCAAACAACATTTGCATGTAAGTGACCAATAACATAGCATGAGTAGAAAGAAAGGGTATTGCATATAATCTGGATAGTGAAGGTTGGTCCTTCACTCGAATCGTGCTATCTAGAAGCACTGGTAATAGTGGTTAAACAACATCTGAAGAGCCACAAGTTCCTCTTACCAAGGATACATTAATATCATAGGCTCTATGGGTGTGAATTAATATGACAAAGAAATAGACACTGAATGAATTTCTGCCAAGTTCAGAACTTAATTTGACTTTCTGTAGTTCATGAACTATATGAATGAACTATGTCAAAGTATATTATAGAACATAAAACCCTTCAGTTTAAGGGAAGAGTCAAGGTTCTGATGGGTTCACTCACACACTCAAAAGCATGTAAATTATAAATTAAGCCATCAACCTTGTCATGTAAGTAACCATGTTGTATAGTTGTGGTCTGCAGTGCTTTGAAGAAGTCATAAAAGTTTAATAAGACTAGTAAAATTCCTCTGGAGGAGAGAGAATAATTTAGATCTTTCTGCTTGCCATTTTCCTCTGCTTGATCTCACTGTGACCACTTCTGAGATATTCTACCAAATTTTCTGAACATAAGGTGCTTTAACAACTGTGGAACACAGCTGTAACATAAAAGAGTTATGTTATTCCTTTTCTAGTGTTTAATCTACCATCAAATTTTCCTGTGATATGGTGGTATTTCATAGCAGCACAATGTGCAGAACAATAACTTTGGATCTATCCATGTTACAGACAAAACTCTTTGCAAATCAGATGAAACATTCTGCTTAATTTAGCAATATTGGAAAAAATTGGAACTGAAAGAAAAATGTACCTTGTGTTCCTGAATGTTTCATCAGCCTTTAATCTAATATTTGCTTCAATTATATATTCTTCCAAAGTAGTCGGTGATGTAATAAGCCAAATGCCCAAAGTCCTTCTTTGATGCTGCAATGGTGAAAATCTGGTTGCTGAATCCAAATTTCCTAATTTATTTCTGGCAGACCCCTTTGACATATCAGACAATCTTATGACAGTATTTTAATCAAGTAATATAAGACAAACTGTAATGTGATTTTATTTTTAATTGTCACAACATAATTATTGAATTTTGTTAATGTCCAGATTAATGAGGTGGTGGTTATTTAAAGGGCTAAATTTTGGAGACTCATTTTCTTGCTGAGTGCACAATCTGGTACTTTTAGGGACCAAAAGGTATCAAAATTGCTCAGATTGCATTGTTTGGATGATTTTCAGCCATATATGCCCTTTCAATTCCAGTTATTGATATTAATATTGCACTTAAAGGTCAGAAACTGCTTTAGGCACATGCTTCCTGTTCATCTCACATAGTAGCAACCAAGAAATTGCCCTGTCTGTTGCAATTAAAGGTGCTAATAGGTGGTGAAAGGTCACAACAAATATACAGAATGAACGAGGTAGTGCAGCTATAAATAATACTGAGTTATGTTTAGATACCTTTCTTCATTAAAAAGGACAAAGCACTGCAGTGTCTGTCCTATGCTAAGCCTCATTCATACACAATTTAAATTTAATGAAATTTATTTATAGTAATTGAAAGCTGTCCTTATCTTGAAGTGCACAGAGACAAGGTGGTGTCATGGCCCAGTATCACCTAATGACTGTTTGTGTGTGAGTTTAAAACCTGAAACAAGACAGCTGGCTACTGAGCCATTTCAAAACAATTGGATAGTTGGCCTAAATGCAGTGTCTAATGGTATGTTGAATTTCCTAGATCTTGGCTTGATTGTCAAGCAAAACTTACTTCACAAGTCTTTTCCTTTGCTGTCATTTCTGAGACAGGGCTGGTGGAAGGAATTCTTGGTAAAGTAATAATTACTGGTAAGGTTGAAAAGATAAGGGTAATGCTATGAATAGTACATAATGAGTAGTGGTGATGGTGAGGGCAGATGGGCTCTGTAGGTGTGAGGGAAGCCAACTCAGATGAAAGAATCAAATCCAAGAGAAGACAATGGAAGAACAATTCTATACTTTGACAAGAGAAATACATAGATGTGCCAGATAACAAGACCCAAGTTTGAAGGCACTTCTCAAGCTACTGGATAGGATCAAAGAGATTTCCAGAACATTTTTGGAAGAACTATATGTTCTCACTGTAATTGGATCAAGATGGTGAATAAGTAAGTAAGTAAGTAAGTAAGTAAGTAAGTAATTCTTTATTACAGTCAATGAGCAGAAAATCTCAATGAAGAAGAATAAGAATGGTAATAAAAGCAAAAATCAGCATTAAGGCACAATAAAGCAATAGAACTAAGGTGAAAGAACCAATTCCTTCAAATTTAGCAAACTTTAAGGGAGATTGTGTCATTCTGGTCAGACAATAAATTGTGGAGATAAAATGAGTGTGGTCCATAAACCTGACTAAATAGGGAGCTATAAAGTGTGTAAAAAAAGCACAATAAAAAGCACAATGTCAAAGAGAATGAACTGTACATTCAAGGCTCTCACTCCACATAGCCAAACTGGGGTGCATATGGCAGTTTCTTAAATTTCCCTTTTAATACAACTGTGAGTAAGTGTGTTAGTGATAAAATACTTCTAAGTTCTGGCATCATCAATTGTTTTAAATATATATTTGGCCCAATATGTAAAGATGACTTTCTGAGATATGTCTCTTGGAAGGCAGAAATGGTCTAATTGCCCTTCTGTGTCCATAACTCTCTGTTTTGCTAGGTTAGCCTGATCAAAACCCAATACTAATAGAGCTTCTTGGGAGAATCAATAATAATGCAGCTTTCATTGGAGGATCTTTTCTATGTTATAACAAAATTGTCAGCTTATGTCAGTGGAGAAGATGTTGAGCATTTGTCCAGTCAGCAGGAGTAACCTCAATGGCTCATAATTAACTAATGCCTGGTGGGGAAATGTAAGGACACTGATGAATAACAGCTTTGGGTTGCCCAGCGTTTTGTCATAAAATTGGTATGCTCCTCAGATTTTATTTGTAGACATTTAGAAATTTGTTCCATGACACAACAAACTTTATTATGACACAAAAGTCATTATGTAACCCAAATGGATGATATAGCCTTATTCCTATCCCAAACCAGCTATTTTGTCATCCAACATTTGGGATTTCCCCGTTAAACATAATAAAATAAAATAAAATAAAATAAAATAAAATAAAATAAAATAAAATAAAATAAAATAAAATAAAATGTTTTGTCACATTTTCCAGGACAGTTCAACACTATTATTCCCCCCCCCTTTTTTTTTTTTGCATTTTTGCACTTATTGTTTTCTTCTTCCTCTTCCTATTATGTAGGTGAATCCATGAAGATGGCAGGGAACAAAATTACATTATAATGCTAGATAGCAGAGTTTGTTGAACAATATTACTGTGGGTAGGTGACAACAGATGTTTGATAGCCGTTCAGAGCAATATAGAACATAAAGTACAATTATTTTTAAAAGGTTTTTTTTTCTATAGTAGAAATAATAACAAAGAACAATTCAAGACTGAATTGTTCAGAATGACCCTAAAGAGTCCCGTGTGATGTAGAGATTAATGTGTGACTGGCACCAGGGAGACTCAGGTTTCCCAGTCAGGGAGCAGGACGCTTTCATTCTGAAGGGAAGGTGGGGTATAAATCTTACAAAATAAACACCAAAATGAATGTTTTTTTTCTGTAACACGCAATGTTCTTTAAAGCTGTCCACAGATGTTGACAAACAACTAATAAGAGTGGCTTATTCTCATAGCTAAAAAAAAATGGGCTATAATCAAGTATCACCACTTGTGCCAGTTGCATCATTTATATTTAAAAAGAGAAACACCGAGTTCTTTGCAAGTCTGTTCCAAGCTGCTCATGCTGGATAAAAGCGCACACTGAAAAATGGCTGGCTTTCCCCATTTTTAAGACTAAATAATATATGTGAGTTGTCTTTCTTCCAGATAGCAAATAACCTTAAGCACAATGTCCACCAATCAGCATTCTTTTCTGGATTCTTTGCATTCTTCATTTGCTGCTGACAATGGGTAAACAACACTCAACTTGCTCATTAACTTCTACAATCCCTCCTTTGCATTTTGCTCTTATTTCATGCACTGAGATTTTTCACAATCACATACCTGTTCTCTGATGCCCTCTGACAGATATCTTTGTGCAGAAACGTTCAGGAAGTTGTACAGGCTGCTTTCTACAATAATTATCAAAGCTGCTGATTTTTCCCTAGCCTATCCAAAGATTTTTATTAACAAAATAAATGTATCATAAGAACTGCGAGCTTGTTGAAATGTTGAACTTTCAATTGGAATGCTAAATATGCAAATATGATCCTCTTGCAGAAAGGGGTTATCTCTTCATCTTTTGGCAGCTTTATTGTTTAATAGGTAAAAACAAAGCTCCTTTTGTCTTTCCTAAATCAAATCACTATTCTGTGATAATAAATGTGTCCAAAGTCACAAAAATAAAGAAAACAAAGATAATCCTTCTCTTTCACCATGAGACAGCAGCTGTTCTTGGACTTGAAGGACATTCAATCACAGTGGATGAAGTGAAACAGAATTTTTGGGAGAAGAACCAGAGACTTGATTCTCTAGTTCAGAAAGTGTTAAAAACCTTAGTGATTGAGTCACATGAAGCAAGCTTGAAAATTCTGATAAAGAACTCATCATAGATGTTGAAATATTGCCAGAAGCAAATAACAATGTTCAAATGAAGTGACCAACTTAAACAGTCTCATTCATAGGAATAACTTAGGAATTTTAAGCATTCGTTACAAGACTGAGCAAGATCCGTTTATAACAGTTTATGGAGAGAATTACATGTGAGATTTTCTTATTTTTTTATTTTATTTACTTCCTTTTACTGCAGCTAAAATATAACCTAGAAGTTGAAACTGCTTATTGTCTAGCCTTAAATTTTCATGTAGTACAGTACAGGACCATATCCTGAATTTATCTCATGAAGCAGGATCTTTGGAATGAAATGTAAAGATAATGATTTTTTTCCATCTCTCCTTCCACAAACAGTTGAGAAGCACAACCTATTTAGCAAAGCTCATTTTGGCAGCAAAACAAAAGAGGATTGAATGTGTTTTTCTAGCAATTTTAAATTTATCCCTTGATTCCGGTGCAATTCTTTGTTTTGTTTTGTTTTATTTTGATCCAGAGGCTACAGTGAAGTTTATTGTTCTGGGATCATCTGAAGCAAAAAATGTAAAGTTGTTTTTAGTATTTAATACTTTTCTTGTTATATTTTTTAGAAGGACATGAGCTATCTTCCTAATTTTATTATTCAATGTTTTCAAAAAGTTCTTCTCTTTTTCTATTTATAATTTCTTGGTTTTGTTTTTAGTTCTTCAAAAAAAATGTTTTATATTAAGGCTTTTTTCCCCATTTATGTGGTCTTTAGTTTTTCATGGAATGTAAAAGATGTCCTTCCAAAAGGAGACAAACTGGGTAATTTAAAACCTGAAGTTGTTGTTTTTTACAAGAAGTTGATATTTTATCTAGAGATGGGTTGATCAGGTATATGTAATTCTTTATGATATTTTTAGTACTGTGATTAAATACTTTATTAACACATTGCATGTATTAATTACCATAAACATACTATGGACCTTCCAGATGTTTTACACAGGTGATTTCAATATCATTTTATTTAATTACGGGTCAGATAATTATGGCTATAGATTTTAATTAACTTTTAGAACCTTTGTTAGACCTTAATACTATTATAGCTAAATCTAATTCTTGTGGATGGAAAATGTTACAAGTTTATATACTGGAGTTTAATCTGGTTGATATTTAAATTATTTATAGAAATTATATATGTAATATAGGTCTTTTTAAAATTTCTGTTCATTAACATTGTTGATCATTTCAAGACAGTCATTCTATTTTTATAAAGAAGATATTTAAATACAATATTATTAAAGGAGCCACTTTTTATAAAACAGATGAAACTAGATTTTGAAGACTTAAAAAATAAAAAGACATTCTTCTAATTTAATGGTTGTTGGGGATACTTTTAAGGCATATATTTATGGTTGTAGTATTGTATATAATTAAAGAAAAAAGCAACAAACATCTGGAAAATAACATTAAGAATCTTTTCACTACATATGCAAGATGGTATTTGCTCACTTAGACTCCCCTTATAGATTAATAAGACCCACCTGAAGCTCTGATTTGCAAAGATGTGCAAAAATTCAGAAAATATGAAAGGGGTGAATACAGAATTTTATATTAAATACACCTGACTCTCTCTTTCCCTATCACATTTGTAGGAAAAGAAGGTTAGAGGGAAATGAAATAGATAATGTACAGACCATAATAATTACATTCAAGTTTATATGTAAAAAAGGATGGAAGGACCATCCTAAAGCACTGCTGAAGACAAGCCAGCTTGTAACAAATATTTTATATACATTTAAGCTTGAAAGTAATAGTCAAAAGCACTATCTTCTGCATTACTTTCATGTCAAGTGCTACACTTTACAGTCCCCCCCCCCCCCCACCTCTCCATAGAGGCCTCAACCCAGTTTGAAGCAGAAGTGAGGCCAATGCCTTTAAAATTGTTTTAATTATCTAACTGTGTACCATATCAGCAATACTGTTTTTTTTTTTTTTTAAGGTGGGAGTTAAATAAGGAAAAGAATTCTCTGTAAACACTCATGCTTTCACTATCCTTTCCCACAGGTATATCAAGCCATGTCTCCTTATGTGTTTTTTTCCCCCCCTGAGTAATGCAGCTAGGACCAAATTTAATAAGCTTGTACTATCAAGAAATATCACCTAGCTCAAATGAACTTTTATAAGGAGGATTTTTTCTGTCACTCTTACATTTTCAAATTATTGCACTTCTCAAGGGATTCCATTTAACATTAGTTAATTTATAATATTTACAGCAGATTCCTGATATGGCAACATCAAAGTGACAAGAAAGGTCAAGCCTATCTGAAGCTTTAGGGGGTCATGGCAACACAGTTTTGAGAACACCTGGTTTCCTGGCATTGCTCTACTTTTTATTTTTATTGAAAACATGCAGCTTTTAAAAAGATCTAATTAGACTGATTCAGAGAATACTTGATTCTTTTCCAGGCTGAATCTAAAGCAAGTTTCAGAAATGCAGAGCTTCATGTCTTCCATTAGCTAATATGAGAAATCCACAAATAACTCTAGCATTTAATTTTCTAACAAAATTGGATGAAATTTTTCTGAGGTATCACAAGCTAATATTGTACTAAAAGTTCAACCAAATAAATTCATTAGGCTGACATCTTTTGAATGTTGACCGGTGTTTGCACACTTCCTCAGCCAATGCACTCCATGACTGCTACTCACCATCCTGACATTTCCATATATGAAAAGGTAAAAGCAGTATAGTACTGGTTTGCACTTTCTGCAGTTCTGCAATGCTTATGAAGTTTCTGGAAGGTCCAGCTTCACTTGCAATTATTTTGAGGTGATTCGTTAGAAAGCCCCAAAGAAAAGCCAAAATCAACTTGGCTGAATCCTATCTACATCGTTAAATATATATATCCACAATTTAGGACACCATAGTACATAGGATAAGATGGATTTTTTCTTTGCAAAATGTACCACAAAATAAATTTCTTAGGATTTAAGGTGCTCATCCACCCTCCTTCTCCTGGCACCAAGAGGGCCTATGTAACAAGTTGAGGGCATGTACTCACAATAGGCACCACCCTGTCACTGAGAGAGGGTGAAAATGGATCAAGGTGATCCAGGAGGAAACTTGAACATTGAACATTGAACATGCCCTCCTATATGCAAACCTTATGATTTACATGAAGCAATCTGAGAGAGTTTGCGGGCCTGCTTTGGATCTACCCTCTACCAGCCAGTCATAGGATTCATCCTCTAGGGCCATTTTTCCTTCAGCTGCCATAAAGACCACAATCTCCCTTGCAATCAACTTTTTTTTTTTTTGGTCTTTCTCTCTCTAGGTCTAGGATCAGGGGAATATTGACCTTGTGCAACAGATGGCCTCATCCCACCACAATGTTCTTTAAATTATCTGCTGATAAAGTCCTTTGCCTTTCCTGCCCCATTCCTCTCTGCCTGCCTGCCTTTCTCCCCCAAGCCACCATGTACAGCTCCTTCACCTTCTCTGTTCCTCTCTCATTCACTGCCCTCCTTTACCCCTGCACTTGTGGAGAAAACTGTGGGGTCCCTAGCCACACTCAGCTCACTACTGCTGCTGCCAGGGCTAGTGGCAATGTTCTTCAGGAATCGTGGAAGTAAGGGAAGGGGCAGCAAAGAGGAGAAGAAAGAACACAGAAGAACAAAGAACAGAGAAGGTGAAGGATCCATGCCTGGCTAATGGGGAGAGAGGCAGGCAGCAGAGAAGCAGAAGAATCCACTTCCCCTTCCTTGTTCCTCATTAGTTCCATAGCAGCTCTGGAAAAAAAGTTTTCCTAGTAATTTCTGCTGCTCTTTTTCTAACTGCTGAGAATGTCTCCCTGCTGGTGCCCTATCATTCTCTTCAGTACCTTTCTTGACATTCTGCACTGTACCATTCTTAGAATTTGCTGGATCAAAAGACTTATCTGTATTGTCCAGTCATGTGTCTCCAGAGCACAGTTCCATCCTTTCAAATAATCTCACAAGAAGCAGTACCAAGATCACAGCATTCCAGGCAGTTATACCCTTCTGATCTATGCTCAGATAACACACTAGTTTCCAGCTCCACAATATTTATCTATGGCCGCAGTTCTGTGCCAGCTACATTCCTGCTTTAATATACTCAAAGGTGTACAGGCCATAGTAACTGGTATAAAAACAGCTTTTCATTTTCATTTTCTGAGAAACAAGTCATACAGAGGCTGACTATTTGAAATCTAGCCATACTGTTCTCCATAGTGAGTTTCTTTATAAGTGCACCATCTATAGTCTAAGCAGTTTTAAACCACTTATATCTCATGGTTACTTCCATGGAACTTTTTCCACTGGATATGCCCCAACACTTGTATGAGAAAAAACTTAGTTTCCCATTCCCTTTTCAAACTATATCACTGCAGATGATGTGAAGGTCATTGACTTAATAAGTGGAGGATGAATCATGTATTAATCTGAAATATCACACATCGCAGGCCTCTTACACATTGTTCACAAAGTACATATTAATTTAGATGCAAATTTAGAGTTAATTACAATAATTTAAGTAAGAACATAATACATCTCACAATAGTGGAGAAGGCTGAGACAAGATTTTTCACTCTTTTGTCTATGTGCTCTCTGTTGATGGGCAACTTCAGGATCCCTTCTCTCTTGGCTCATGATTCTTTATGTGTCAACCAGGCATGGATTGGATGGTCCTCAAATATAAGACATTTCTAATGAAAGAATGTTCTTTGTAAAGTAGGTAATGTGGCCGCCTTATTTACAAGGTTCTCTAGTTGGGTGTAAAGACCTTATACAGGAGCAACTTTTGAGTTTGCTGAATCTATGCACACAAATGAGTGCTAGGTGGATGCAGTCTCAATTCTGTTTCCTGTATTGTGCCTCTGAACTTTAAGAAAGTCTACAAACAATAGATACCTAAACAAAATTAAAAACTAGAGCTTAATTTAAAACAGGTTTGGGAATATATGTATACATACATTGACGAATTTCTTTTAAAGGGACCATAAGAAAATTAGCATTTAAAATGTTTCTGATCTCTCTCCCCAGTCACATCTATGGGCTTTTAACCTTTACAGGTTCCTTAAGGGGAAAATGATTTAAATGCCAAAAGGATGGTTATGTATTCGCAATGCAGAAAAAAAAAATATGGGGAGCTTTTCCTCTGAGCAACTGTGACTTACACTAAAATTGAATTAAGGTCCTCAGATACTCTGTTCAATAATTTTCCTGTCCTCAGATCCCAAAATTACAGCAAAATTTTTATCCAACTTGCTAATTGTATCTACCCTAAGGGTCTTTTAATCAACAGACTAAGCATTTAGTTCATCATAGGATCATTAATGTGGGTCTTGTGTAAACTTATCTTTAAAAAATATTTCAAGAACTGCAGCAGGAAGCAGCTGAGACGTAGAACATCGGTATATACATTGCCTCTATCACAATGGAGTGAGTTTAATGTATGATAGACATATTTAAAGTGAATCCATTCCAAAGGAACAAAAAGCCTTAATGTAATTCAGTGTAATTCAAGACTGACACAACAACACATATGACTGTTCTAATAAATCCATTCTATTACAAAAAGAGTAACATACAGTTTCAAGCTGTAAGATGTATCCTGCTTTCCATAGATATTACAGTGGGTGATGTTGATCTGGCAAGGAGCTATTTCAGACATTGGCTTCTGACATTTCTGAAATGGCATGCTGATGATATCCAGGTTGCATCTCAACCTCAGGTGATGCAGCTGAAGCTGTTGATGTACTGACCCAGCATCTGGAGGCTGTTTGGGTCTGGATGAAATGGAACAATCTTTGGCTCAATTGACTCAGTGGCTGTTTGACCCCTCGAAGTTCAGGGACATTTTTATCATTGGTCTTGGATTGGGTAGCACTTCCCCATTTGAGACTAGTGTGCAACTTGGGGGTCCTTCTGGACCCATATCTACTGCTTGAAGAGCTGGTAGCAGCTGTGGCCAGGAAGACCTTTGCACAGGTTCATCTTGTATGTCAATTGTGCCCTTTGCTCAACCAGGAGGCCTGTCAGACAATTACTCATGCTTGGGTCACCACATGACTATATTACTGCAATGTGCTGTATGTGGTGTTGCCCTTAAAGACCATCTGGTACCAAATGCAGCAGCATGAGCAGTAATGGATGCTTCTTGGTATGCCTATTTGTCAACACTGCTATCCAAGCTGCATTGGTTGTCAGTCAGCTTCCAGGTGCAATTCAAGGTGTTGCTTGTTACCTATAAAGCCCTTCATGGCATACGGCCTGGATATCCGAAGGACCACCTGTCTCCAATTATTTCTGCCCACCCAGTGCATTTCAGCAGACTGGGTGTGCTCCAGGTAACCTCTGTTAAATGTCACCATCTTATGGCTTGATCTCTCCCTTCTTATCAACAGTTATTAAAAAAAAAAATCATACATCATGTCTTCCGCTTCCAGTCCCTGTGGTTGATCCACAAAGATACTATGATTGATGGTATTGAAAGATGCTGAGAGATCAGGAGAACTAGGACAATCACACACACACCCCCCATCTTGATTCTCCCAGAAGTCAATAACAAGTGACTTCTATGCAAATATGATAAATAAATAATAATAAATAAAATAAAAGTACAATCAATGCTGCATCTATACCGGCACACCTTGGCATAAAACCTGACTGAAAAGGGTCCAGATCATCTGTTTGTTTGTTTTTTCAGGACCCTTCTCAACAACTTTTCCCCAAAAGGGGAGACTATATGAAAGTTGTCAGAACCATTGGGCCCAGTGATGGCTGCTTAAGGAGGTGATGTACCACTGTCTCTTTCAAAGCTGTCAAGGATGAATTCACCACCACATGGACCCAGCCACATATCACCTCTTGGGACACCTTAACCAACAAGAAGAAACATGGATGTAACAAACACTTGGCTGGGTTAATAGTCCTGAGGACCCTGTCCACTCTACTGGATCTGCCTGGTCAGAGTCTAACTCAGAGCAGACCCAAGCAACTTTACTTATCAGATACCTAGAATATTCCTCACAGCAGACCTGTAGATGTTTTTGTGGGTCTTACCTGCCCAGGAGTCACCTTAAACAGGGCTGTTAGGCAATTATCTACAGACATAATAGGAGAAGAAAAATAATTGCATTTTTCCCGCTCTTATCTCCACAACTGTCAGCTCTTCAAGGTAGGCCAGGTCAGGTAACAGACATCATAATAAATACTAGAACTCTACTATATAGGTATAATAACAGAATCTTGAAAGCCTGACAGCATTTCTCGTTCCTTCCCTCTTATACCCAAAGTGCCAAAGTGAGGCATTCTTGAGTTTCTTCCTCATGCCCTTTTTCCTTTCTGGGCTAAGCTGATGTTTTTGTAATGGCTGCCATGTACTTTCTTCAAAGCTACGTATGTACTCCTGTGCAACAATGTACTCCATAAAAATTGTGTTTTGCCACTCTTATCACTATAACATGATCTCTAATGTGGCTTATTATGTGCATTTAGTTAGAAACATTATTTGACTTTTTTCAACAGCACTCTAGACCAGTAGTTTTCAACCTTTTTCATCTCATGGCACACATCTCATAGGCAAGACTTCCAGTCACGAAACCAGAAGTTCTGTGATGTCATGGTGCCAGAGTCCTAGCTGCACAGCACTTGCTGTCATCTACTTCTGGCTCACTGATGCAGCACACCTGAGGACCTTTCACAGCACACAAATGTGTTGCAGCACAGCTGCTCTAGACATCTCATCTGTTATTTCATCTCCTGGAGCTCCTCTGAAAACCAGGGATCCCCATGGGATTGACAAATCTGAACACCCTGATCCAGAGCTCTTGTCACATGCCCATTCCAGATGGAGACTGAGGCCTTGGTCAAACTGCCTGCTAGATCTCCAATAAAAACTGCAAGGTTCCTCTGAAACCCATCTGGACCCATTAGTATTTGGGGTGAATTGATCTACTAAGTCCAACATTCCTGTAGGGGTTGAGGGACAGCACCAGCCACCCAAAAAGCAACCAGAGAGTGATATGACCATTTCAAATGTTAATGTTCTCCTCCCTCAGATCACATTCTCAGAGAAACAAATCTAACATGTGCACTCTGTGTGTCAGGCCTTCAATGACCTGGATCAGGTCCATAGTTGCCATGATGGCCATGAATGCCAGAGCTGCTTCAGTCTAACAGTTTTTGGGAAATTTAATCTACCATTGTGTAGATATGTATGCAAGGGCAAATGAAAATTTCCAAAAATTATTAATCTGGGCGACTTCAACTCCAATCTGGCAATGGAGTCAAGTAGCACAGGCAGAGATGTCACTGTGCAGCACATAGGCCAGTACAGCAGCAACAAATCCAACTACTCCCTAGAGCCCAATGTTTTTTCATGCAATTCTACTTTATTTCGTGACGAAGGCCAAGATATATTATTTAATTTCTCTCTTTTCCACTATTTTTTTTAGTTAAATGCAATTAGATTTTCTTTCTTAAGCTAGCTTCAAACCTCATCTTCTAATTGCTCTCTTTCAATTTTACTTTCTCCCTGATTAATTTTTCAGCTTCATTTTCTACTACTTAGTAAGCTTTTTGAAATAATTTCCTCTATTCCTGATTTATCCTTTATTGTGCATAATTTCACCTTGATTTATTCACATTTTCTCTGTGGATTGTCTTGTCTTGTGCCTGCTTCATTTTCATAGCTGATAGGCAGTGTTACCTCCCCACTTTTTCATCCCTGCTATTTAAATTTTGGGCCCTATTTGAGGCATAAATTCATCAAATACTTTGTGACATATAAATGCAATCATCCGTGTTGAATTTCAGGAGAAATATTCAGCAGCAGCCAATAAAAGAAGAGTAAGACCAGAACATCCATTCCTTAGCAATCACTAAGAAAATAATATTCACTACATTGAGGAAGAAGCCCTATCATTCTTTACAAATATTGTTCCTCTTCACATAACCCGCTGGACTTATCTGACTGAAATTTAAGGGGTACTTTTGAGTATACGACCTACTGCTGTTGCAGAAATAATGATATTCTGTTTCAGAACAACCTAGGTTTACACATTATATACTGTATATGCTTTTTGAATTCAGAAAATGCTTCTGAAAAACATTGCCAAGAAAATTGTGTGGGTTTGTCCATGTAGGAGTCAAGACTGACTTGAAAAAAGAAAAATCATCAGTTATGAAATGTTTGTAATTAGATCTCTTTTATTCTATCCAAATTATCATTAAGATACTGTATGGAGGATGTGAATAAACAATCCTGCTCCAGACTGTATTTAAATTCACTTTATTTCCTGACCTCTTAAATCTCACTGTTACTATAAGAACTATAATAAAATCTTCTCCTTAGTACATCATCAATATTAATACAGGATATTAAACTTTAGGCACAGAATAAATAAATGCAGATTTACACGATAATATTTTTATTAATGTATTATCTATGTATGCTAGATAAATATTATCAAGTAAATATTAATAGTTAGTTTACATTTAAAATGTATTATCACTTTAGGGAAGCTTTAAATCCTTAAATACATTCACTTCCCTAAGTAAATCATCTTTTCCTTGAAATAATACAAGTTTTAATAAAGTTTCTCAGCTGGCACTCATGATGGATCCTCAAAATCTTTAGATTAATGCTTTTTTGTGGACAGGTTTCCTTCAGTTTTACTTTGGTCAGAGAAAAAAGTACTAAAATATTTCCAGAAAAGGCCTGTTCTGAAAATTTTGTGTCACTTGAAGACAACTATTTTTGGTGTCACTTGGCCAGACATCAACAGGAAGAACTATAGTTTTCCTTAACTTCATACTAAGCTCATCTTTACAACTGCTATTTCCACTGAAAACCACCTCTCTTCTAATTTTAACTATGCTGTGATAATTGTTCTAAAATTTCAGCCAAGAGCTTCTGACCATTGACCTAGAATTACCTCAATATCTTCCAGTTATTGATCTGTTCATCAAAAAGAGCCACAGAATGATCGTTAATGACTACCAAAACACTTTAAATGTTCCCATCTATGACCGAAACTTTGACATTTAACCGTACCTTTCTAAGGTTTGTAACAGGTTTTGTGGGAACTGACAGATACAGATTACCCCCAATAAACTTAATATACAAGGGAGCAGTTTAAACTTCATCTAAAGCTGAATGCTCTTACTGTTGTTCACAAGACTGCATTTTTTTTCCAAACAACATGGTCTCTTCCACAGGTATGCATCATGGAATACTGGATTCTTTAGTGAAAGGGAAGGCACAAATATTAATAACTACAAAATAATTATTGTCTTATTGTGAACTTGAATGATTGGATGTCATGGTTATATGCCTATCTCCATCTCAGGTAGTGAACACAAGTTTTAATCAATGTTCTTCAGAGAATAATTCAACTAAAAGCTCTAATTAGTAAATTGTATTAGTTGGTTTTAAGCAGCTGGAAATAAAATAGAACAGAGGAACCCGAAGGGCACAGTCTGGGTTGACAGAGCAAAGAACAGGTTAAAAGAATGCATCCAGTTGATTGGGAATGATCCTAATAAAGCCTAATGTTTCAGCCTGAAAAGGGCATATAAATTTTCCAGTCCCTATTGTGGTTGTTAAATGAGAACTGCCTGTACTTCATATTGAACAGTGGTTGATTTTGCCACCCACAATTATTAATAAATGTGACCACTCACATTATTCCTCCAACATGATATTCAGAACTCTGCTATTTATGTTCAGCTCTTTCTCTGTTCTTGTTCATTTATTTGCTTTTGTTAACACACTTCCTGCTCACCTATTCTTTCTCCTCTTAGAGAATCTGCACAGGTACATGTTAGGCTCCCAAGGTAAAATAGATACATCTATCAGTTGCCAGTTAATATAAATACGTGGCTTCCCACTGTTCTATGAATGCTAGTACTTCTGCCCTATGAATTCTCGCCAGTGTCTGTCAAAACTTTTTGGTAATCTTATTTCACCCACTTCATAACAATATGCCCTGTTCACACATCTGAATTCAGAAAGCTAAAACTTTTGAATCAACCCATTTCATGCCTTTTGGTTAGATAAAGGTAGATTCTTAAGAATAGGTAGGGCTGATTCTGCTCCACTTTGATGATCAGATGGCTGTTACAGTCAAGGTTCAATGAAATAAAAGAGCAAAATGCGCAGCCCATTTTCTCATTCCCATCTGCAGTGGTCTCTGATGTGGGCATCCATCCATCCATCTATCTATCTATCCATCCATCCATCCATCCATCCATCCATCCATCCATCCATCCATATCTATCTATCTATCATCTATCTATCTATCTATCTATCTATCTATCTATCTATCTATCATCTGTCTATCATCAATTCACAGTTAACATACATCTATTACAGGGTTCTGGGGAGCTTCAAAGGGTTGGCTTGCTTCAGTGAAGCTTTGTAGGAAGCACCTCCTTGAAACAGTTTCATTTCAGTGTTTAGGCTGGTTGCAGTCTTCCTTCCTTCCAATTCTTCACTTAAGGATAGTAATGCAGGCAAAGCATGCAGAGATGAAATTGACCAGAGTGGATTACCAGTGGATTAGCTGAAACTGTCTGTTTCAAACTCCTCGCTTTCAGTTTTAGAGATATTGTGGTAATGTCATTATCTGATCACCAAGGAGCACATCTTGCATCAAAAATAGGACTGCATCAGAGGTTTGGTTAGCACCCTTGTTATTCAGCCATTGTTTCTGATTCTTTATGATATAATGGACATGATTTTTCCAGAAATGTCTGTTGATAACTGCTTCCTTTTGCTCTCCTAACCTATGCTCATGTCATTATTGATAATATCTAACCACATTGTCTTTTGCTGGGCTTTTTTTTAAAATTGCCTTCAATTTTTCCAGCTGTAAGGATCTTCTCCATAACACTGCCTTTGTGTTGTGTGTCCAAAGTAGCTAAGCTCTAGCTTCATTAATAGTGCATCCAGTGAATAGTCTGGTTTTATTTCATCTAGTAGTGAATAATGTGTTGTTGTTTTTATTTTTTGTAACAAATTTGGTATTTATTTATTCACAGTACCAATATTCTACCTTGGTTCTGATGGACTCTCTGTAGGTCACAATAAGATAAAACATTCAATATAAAAAATAGCATACATGATATCAAAACATATAAACGAGGTGCCTAAGGACAACTAAGGCCATACGCATGTTCACTTTAACTTGTTTGAGAAAGATTATCAGGGTTGAGGCCATCCATACTTCCAGAGAAAGGGTATTCCAAAAAGTGAGGCCACCTATGAGAAGGCCAGATATCTAACAAGCATTATACTGGTAATCTTACAGATCCAGGGGAAAGAGCATTCTGAAGTTCTGGCACCACCATAGGCAAATCAAAGAACTAAAAGACTGTCAGTTGCAGCACACACAGGGAAGCAAATTATAAAGTGTCTATGATGACATCACACAAATGCTGCAGCTTGTGCTTGAGTCATTGTAGCATTTGTGTAATGATGTCATTTTAGTTTATTATAAAGAGTACTGCAGAAAAGCCTTCTGTGTTGGAGTGATTTTCACACATCCCTGATACTAAGAAACTGTATGCAGAACTGCTCACCCAGTTTATTGGATGAGGAAAATCACGGGGGGTGGAGTTGCATTGCATGTTTTGGAGATATTATATTCTTAGAAATTGTTGATTTGAAATATTTAGTTCCAACCTAATAATACATACATGTTAAACCCAAAGACTTTGGAATCTAAGTAATATGTAATATATAAATATGTAAGTTTCAAAGGGATGCATGTCACCTTGAGACTGGAAAACATTATTTGGATTGGTATTGATAAACAGACTACTTGCTATGTAAAAACTAGCTGTTTCATAGTTAGGTAAGTATTTCCAATGGTATGTCATTATTCCCATGCCACTGAAATAACATAACCCAAAGTATGATCACTTTTGCTAGGAAGGAATCGCTATCCCACTCACCACTGGTGTCCTGCCATCATGTGAGCATCTTCATGAAAGGAAAGGTGGTTGGTTTGGCTTATTTTTATTTTAATATTTAATAACATTTAATATATTTAATATATTTAATATATTTTTTTAAAAACTTCAGTTATTGGTTTGTAATACACAGTAGTAATATTATAGCAGTAATATTGCTATATTGTTATCTATTTTAGATAACAATATAGCAATATTACTACTATATGAAAGATTATATTCTTTGAAAAAGAAACCTAACGTATTTTATTTAAAAAATCTATATAGTGGGGAAAAAGGGAAAGAAACATACTCATAAACAAAACTATCTAAGGAGAAGGAAAAAACAAAACAACCCCTTCCCCTCCAAAAAACAGTCAAAACAGAAACCCCTAGAATTAAAACAAAGCAAAAAAACTTAAGAAACTAAACAACCAAACAAAGTTAAAAACTAAAAAAAAAAGCACCTAAATTATATCAAATTCTAAATATTAAAAAAAATTAAAGAATGTGGAAACATATGTGTCAGGCTATTAAAATTACAATACTTTTTCAATTTCAAGATTATGATTCCCTTTTTACACAATGAATTAAACATAGATCATACAGAATCATACCAATCTTGCTTCTCTTTGAAGCACAGCAAATTCAAAAGCTGCAACTTGACAAATTTTGTTAAGCCAATCAGATTCTAGGACACAAGCATTATTCCCTGAGTGTATAATCACCTTTTTCATAATAGTCCTGACTCAATGTATTCTAAGATTCTTAATAATTGAAAGATTCCAGATTTTGGAGATAAAGTTCAACAAAACATTAACATCTTTAACCTTTAATTGCCTTCCAAGAACATGA
Source organism: Liasis olivaceus (assembly GCA_030867105.1). Classification (NCBI taxonomy): domain Eukaryota; kingdom Metazoa; phylum Chordata; class Lepidosauria; order Squamata; family Pythonidae; genus Liasis; species Liasis olivaceus. Next base: position 55,168,517 of record CM061351.1, on the reverse strand, counting down.
ATCACCATTCTAATATCATCTAACCAATGAACAATTGCAAATGTACTGAAGTTCCTGCAATTGTATTACATGGGAAATAGGACAGCATAAGAAAAATGAAAGTGAACTTTCTAAAACAGTTTTTCAAGGGTCCAGTGGACCCTAAAGAGAATTAATCACTGAACTGGATAAGTACATAAGAAATATATCTAATATTCCTTGAAATCTGAAGCTATTGAGTAGACAATATAGGACACTCCAAATCTCTCTTCCAAATACAGTGGTACCTCGGGTTACGAACACTCCTCCTTACGAATTTTTCAAGATACGACCAGCTCCGGCCCCAAAAATTTACCTCGACATGTGAACTCCGCCTCGAGCTACGAACCGGATCCGCGGCCATTTGCCCTGCTGCCACACGGTCGCGGCTTCCTGTGGGCGAGATCACGGTAGCAAGGAGATGTTCGGTGAGGCTTGTGGTGTGTTTTTGGGGAAATTTGCCTCGTGGTGCGACCAAATTCAGAGGGCGGATTAGCCGTATTTACATTGAACCTTATGGGGAAATTTGCCTCGTGGTGCGACCAAATTTGGAGGGCGGAACGGATTAACCGTATTTACATTGAACCTTATGGGAAAATTTACCTCGCATTGAGACCAACTCGAGTTGCGATCACAATCACGGAACGGATTAAGTTCGTAACCCGAGGTACCACTGTATCTTGTAACTTGTCCTTATTTATTTATTTATCGATAATGTCATAATGTGAGTTTAGTCTCAATAATGCCTCTGAAGTTTCTTCTTGTAGTCCAAGGTATTCTCAACCATTTTTTACAACACCACAATTCAGAGGCATTCAATTTTTCTTCATTTAGCTTTTCTGACAGTCAAGAAAGAACAAATGGAGAAAACATAACCTTGACAATACATACCTTTGTTGTCAGTTTGATAGCTTGGCACTGAAGCATTTTGTCCAGACTCATCATAGTCTTTCTCCAAAGTAGCAGATGTCTTTATTTTATAGTTCACTCACAATCCCTGTGAATCTTTGAGCCTAGGAAGATGAAGTAAAAAAACTAGTTCAACTTCTTATTGGCCTATTTGCATCAGGTTGGAATGGCCTTATATAATCTTGGAGTGCTTTTCAAAAAATGAACAGCATGCTGGCTTTTATAACTCTCTTCTTTTACCTTCAACAAGAGTTCTTTATGTCTTCCTTGCTTCCAGCCATCGTGGGATATCTGAGTTAGTTAATGTTTCTCCCAGCAATTTGAATTCCAGTTGCTATGTCCACTATTTCTCAGTGTACATATTCTGCAGATAAATAACACAGATAAGATGACAGTCTGCAATCTTGACATATTTGTTTCCCAATTTTGAACCATTTATTAGCTCCATATTCCATTCTAATTGTTGCATATTGATCATTATATAAATACTTCAATAGGAAGCTGAGGTGGTCCAGTATGCCCACCTTTTTAAGTGTTATCCACAATACATTTTGATGTATCATACTCTTTCTATAGCCAGTGAAGCAAAAATGGACAGATTCTTTTAGAACCTACATTGCATCTTTTTGAAAAGCAGTAAAGATAGCTCTTTCACTGGCCCTTTGAAGCTTAGCTGCTGCTACTTGGAGTTGTAGCTGGGGAAAGGGTTGTACAATGCTATATTTTAGTGATTATTGTTTTATTTTGGGTTTGATTGTAGTTATATTGCAAGCCACTAAAAGCCAATCCTGATTATTTATTTATTTATTAATCACATTTATATGGCCACCCATCCCACAAAAAGCAACTCAGGGTGGTGTACAACAATCAAATAAAACAACAAATACATAAAAAACAATCATTATAAAAATATAAAAAGTCATTATTAAAAAGGAAAATATTATAACATTTTAAAATATACAAACCACACAGTGAGAGTAAAAAGATCACTCAAAGTGGAGCCATCTAAAAATGTCTCTGAGTCCCTGGGACTCCCAGGCCTGGTGACATAACCAGGTCCTGAGGGACTTCCGGAATGGTAACAGAGATACAGCTAACATGACTTTGGGGGAGAAGAATGTTCCATAAGGGGGGCACCATAGCAGAGAAGGCCTGCCTCCTGGGACCCACCAAATGTAGGTCCCTGGCAGATGGTACCTGCAACATGTCTTCTCTGCCAGAACTAATGTGTCAGACCCAGCCCAAGAACAACAGTGAAACAGTCCAGTTGAGTAAAGTTCCTATTTGCTTACGCCTTTTAGAAAGAATTTGCCAGACTAAATCTATACTACTGCAACAAGTAGATATACCCTGGGAGATTCTAGGGAGTGGCTATCCTGAACCTCTTTTGCTTCCCACACTCCCCTTGAAGACTGTATTGTCTTTTGTCTCCTTTCCCCTCCTGGAATGCACCCCCTCCTTCCTGATAGCCTTGATCTCTCACATTACCCTCCTCTTCGTAGATACATTCCATCACATAATGGGATGGTCTGATGTAATCGGGGGAGGCAGTCCCTAAGATAACCCAGTCCCATGCCATGAAGGGCTTTAAAGGAAAAAAACAGCACCTTGAATTGGACCTGGAAGCAGACTGGCAGCCAACACAGCTCATGGAACAGAGGTGTGATATGTGCTCTTCTAGGAGCCCACATAATTGCCCATGACACTGCATTCTGCCCGTGCTGCTGCATCCAAGCTTCTGGATACACTTCAAGGGCAGCTCTAAATAGAGCACATTATAATAGTCTGTTCTGAAGGTGACTAAGGCATGTGTGACTGTGAGCAGAGCCTCCCAATCCAGGAAGCAGCGCAACTGGTGCATAAGATGAAGCTGTGCAAAGGCCCTTCTAGCCACAACTGCCACCTGCTCTTTGAGCAGCAGTTGTGAGTCTAGGAGGTCCCCCAGATTATGCACTGGATCTGTCTGGGTCAGTGCCACCCCGTCAAGCACCAAAGATGGCATAGTCATAGAAGCAGTAGGCCCCAAAACCCAAAGCCACTCAGTCTTGCCAGGATTCAGCTGAAGCTTGTTTTTCCCTATCTAGACCCTCATAGCCTCTAGGCACCAGGATAAGAGGTCACGGCATCACTTAATTCACCAGGGGCAGAGATGTATATTTGGGTATCATCAATGTACTGATGATACCCCACTGCACGATGACAGATCAGTTCATCCAGCAGCCTTATGTAGATGTTAAATAGGAGAGGGGAGAGCACAGAACCCTGTGACATCACACATAGTAGGGGCCAAGAGTGGGACCTCTCCTAGCCAATCAACACCAACTGGAATTGACCCCAGAGAAAGGAGACAAACCAGCACAACACTGTGTCACCCACCACCGATCCTCTGAGCCAATCCAGAAGGATACCATAGAAACCCCATAACCTAGGAAAGATGGCTAAGCAGTCAGGAGAGATGGGAGATAAACAGAGGAACTGATCGTATTGTTACTTCTAGGACAGTTTCTAGAAAATGCTAAATCACAGTATGCTGTAAGGGAGCCTTTGTTAAAACTGAAAGCTGTTTAGGTGTGCATGCATATTCATAGTCACAATTAAATGTAATTCAAAATGATCAGCTATACTAGGTGAAGTAGTTATCTAGTGCTGGAAATATTGAACTTTGTAATGCCTGTCAATTTCAAACTTTTTTAAAAGAAAAGAAAAAGAGAACTTAAAAAAAATAAATAAAACCATCCATCCTACATCTTTAAACTCTGCTGTTTTTTCTAACACTATACAAATTACTAAGGGATTTCATCTGATTCTACTTTACAGATTTCTGTATGGATTTAGGTCACAGGGCACTACAAAGGAAAATAAGGGAACAAACTTTGTTGCCTAGACTTCTATAACAAAATAAAATAACTGAACATTAACTTTTATTTTCTTATTCCAACTACCATGGCAATACTTACAAAATTATTTCCAAGGATGGTATAATAATTTTTTACTTAATGCAGCAAAAAGAAGGTGAAGGAGTCCCAAGAAAAGCAACTGATGACCCTTCTTCAGATCTTAGATGAAGACTCACATTTTGAATGCTAGTCTATTCCTCGGGGTTTTATTCTTCTTGACTTGCTCTGAGAAAGATGAGTATTCAGAGACAAGCATAAAAATCCCAAAGGCCTACAGCCACAAGTGCTTTCCTCATGGTTTGAAGTTTAGTCTGAAAACAAACCATTAACAACAACAAGGAAAACCATTTCCTTCAGCAGCATAATTTTGCCATCTTCAGTAAGTCTTTTTTCTATGGGATAGAATGTTTGCAAGACAATATCAAAAAAGGCACCAAAAAATTATCTTGAAAATACCATAAGAGTAAATAGAAATGAAAGCAGTAATAATTCCCTTAACAGTGGACAGAAAGGGAGAGTTGACATGTCTTTAAATAATACAGACAACAGTGCATACATATACACATGATCCATTAAGCTTTTCCCTCTGCATCAAAATAGTCCTCCCGTCATCAGTATTTATTTTATTTTATTTAAACTATTTATATGGCTGCCAATCTCACAGCAGTGACTCTGGATGGCATAGAAGAAGTTAAAACCAAACCATAATAAAAATCAACCACCAGCAATCTACATAAGCAAAGCCTGGGTCAGGAAAAATCATTCCCAATTCACCAGACCAAAGCAGCGATGAAACCAATCAACCAACCCATCAGCAGAACTAGTTGAACAGCCTGACCCAAATGTCTGAGGGAACAGCCAGGTTTTGAGTGCCTTTTGAAAGGTTAACAGGCCATCTGGAGCTCTGGGCAGATGCTGTTCCACAGGGCAAGAACTGCAACCCAGAAGGCATGAATTCTGGATCCAATAAGATGACTTGGCTTGATAGAAGGGAACTGGTACGCATGCTCCCTGTCAGATCTGGCAATTCAATCAGATACAGGCAAATCCTGCAAATAGCCTGGCTTTATGGGTAATAGCCAGGACCTCGAAAAGCACCCAGAAGTCCATTGGGAGTAGTGTGGCTCACAGAGCAGCAGCATACAGGTGGTCCTCGTTTAGCTACTGCCTTGTTTAGTGACCATTTAAAGTTATGATGGTGATGAAAAAGTAACTTTACAACCAATCCTCACATTTACAACCTTTGCAGGTCTGTACGGCAAAGGAAAGCTGAAGTTAGATCATAAACACAATCATGGTTTCACTTAGCGACTGCTTCACATAACAACCAAGTTGCCAGTCCCAATTATGGTCACTAAACAAGGACTATTTGTATCATGAAATACCACTCAAGTAGCTTAGAGTCAAGTCAGAATGAGCACAGTACAAAAGCAGCTTACTCAGTAAGTGCAGATATTTATTTATTTGTTTATTTAAAAGATTTGTATGGCTGCCCATCTTAAAGCGCAGCTCTGAGCAGTCCACAACAACAATAAAACCACAAACAATAAAAACCTTAGCTATGCTGTCAGTATGGCTATAGCTACCTTGCAGTGTACTAATCTACTGGTTATTACTGGAGTTCAGTTCATCTTTTCTTTTCTTTTCTTTTCTTTTCTTTTCTTTTCTTTTCTTTTCTTTTCTTTTCTTTTCTTTTCTTTTCTTTTCTTTTCTTTTCTTTTCTTTTCTTTTCTTTTCTTTTCTGGGTGCCTTTTGACCCCTGCAGTTTTCTTGGCAAGATTTCGGGAGTGGATTGCTATTGCCTCCTTCCTAGGGCTGAAAGAGAGTGACTGGCCAAAGGTCACCCAGCTGACTTTGCACCTAAGGTAGGGCTAGAACTCATGGTCTCCCAGTTTCTAGCCCGATGTCCTAACCACTATACCAAACTGGCTGTCCCAGAGGTCAATTCCTGGTGAGTTCTAAATATCATTTTACCATTTCCCCAGTCATCTGAGGTAGAAGGGCTTCACCCAGAGTTCCCAAATACTGTAGTACATAGGTTATTTCGGCTATTTGGGAGCTGAGGTTGGAAAAAAGTAAAACTGTGTACCGCTCAAAAAAATAGTCAGGAAGCTCAGAAAGGGGGGAAAAAAAGACTCCTGGGTTTTAAACAAATGCCCTTCTATTTACAGGGCAAAAATTATAGTTATTGTGCTACGACTGCATTCAGTACAAAAGGCAGCTCTGAGAGGTATTAGAAAGCACTGTAAGCTTTGATTCGGCTGAAGGGCTATTCCTGCCTTGCAAACTAGCCAATGAAGTCCTTGGGTTAGCAAGTCAGACACTGAAGTGCATTATCCAAAACGGAGAAGTATACTTCATAAATGGAGGAAAAACACATATTGAGGTCACTTTGAGGGTGAGTGTAGGATTATAAGAGGTGATGTCATTTGTTTCTGCCCTCCAGAAACAGTGGGTTCCCCCCCCCCCCTTTATGGCAATAGGGCAACCTGGCAGTGCAGATATGACTTATTCTTTTAGATTTGTATGCCATTGTCTGAAACATCTAGTTTAAATTTTAATTGTTATTCATCTTCACTATATTATGGCCATTATAGTTTAATTATTGATATTACAAATGCATATAATTTTTAGATTTATTCATAATTTTGTACTTGTAATGCTATGTTTTAGCTATTTGCCTTACATATCCACTAATATTTACAACAGTTTATTTTATATTTTTGTTGGATTTTCTTTCTTCTATATAATATCAGTGCAAATATTTATGAAGAATTAGAATCAATATTTGCTAATGCTAGTATTAATTTACAGTTTGCAGTTTAGATTGATATAGTTACCTACTGTAAATGTCACAATTTTATGTTACCTTACACTGGTTTATGACTGAAACTATTCATTTATTTGTTTGTTATATGTGTCCTGCTATGTGTAGATATCTGGTAATATGCAATAAGGCGCCCAGAGGGTACATTCCATGGCATTCAGTGTCTGAATTCCCATGCACTGAGTAATGAACAGAACAGCATCTTAATATAGGAAACCAGATATGATTTCATAAATCAAGGTAGGAATCAAATGTCCTTTGGATGTTTGGGCTACAGTTCTCAAAACCAAGTACCACTGGCCATGTTGGCTAGAGCTAATGAGAATCCAAGACATCTAGAAAACACCAAATTGTTTACCCTTATAATTAGCATCTGCTGAAATGAGAGTTGTGATAATTGAATACTTCTGTCACTGGTGGCTGGTACCCACTGGGGCTGGTGGAGCAGAGGGAAGGGTCATCAGAGATAAGCATACATAAGCTAATTCTGCTTTTGTCCCCATCTTCTTTCTTCATAATGACATCAAGCAATGAGATAGACTTCATCTAGATTTAGTAGCCAAGCTGAATATTAGTATCTGGTGCTTCCTTACTTCTTTGCTGGGAGAAAAATATGGTCTCTCCAGTACACTAACTTTTCCAAGCATCACCATCCTGCAACCAGGTAATAATTCCAAAACTAGAAATGGGCAGATTTAGTAACATAAAGATAAATTCCTGTTAAACATGGCTGCATGCTACTTTTCTTTTCTATGCTCAAATACAGAGATATGTACAGTATATCCACGTGTGATCTCTTCTCAGTCTTTGGAAATGTTGATGGATGGCTTCCCCTATGCTGGCTTCTAAAATACAAACCAAGTAGACTGGCTGCATTAGCCAAGTGATCTGCTAATCTTTCTTTCAGCTCTCACTGGGGAGGGAGCAAGGCCCAAGCTGGTTGAGTGGAGGGATACATTCAGAATCTTGGCTGCTGTAAATTTATTACCATGAGAAGAAAACCAAAAGTAAATTTTGGAAGATTTACACTTTAGAAAGTTGTTTATGTGGCAAAATTAATGTACAGATATGACATTTTTCCAGGATCTAAACATGAGCAGTAAATGGGTAGAATTCTACAGCTATCTCTCAGGAAAGAAATTCTAGGGCTGAAAACTGATTTTTGGGGGCATGGATTTTTTTTCCTTTTTGGGGGGGTTAGTGTCAATTCTGTTTAACAGGGGCATCAACATGAAGTGAAAAAAAATAAGAGGGCAGCCACAACTGTGCAAACAAAATCCCAGCCCTTTTTTGCATGCATTGTGAGGTATGTAAAAAGAGTCTGGCTTCAGGTATGCAGTTGTGGCCACCAACCTGATGTTTCACTCACTCCCTGCAGGCACCCCATTTACACTCATCACCTGCTTGCTGTATATGCTCATAGATAAGCCCAGAATTTTAGGTTCAGAAATAAACCCCCCAAAATTGGTTCAGCTTATCCGCAGATGGGTTTATCCATGAGTATATACTGTAATACTTTTTTAAAGTATCTATAAATATTTTCAGATAAGTCCATCTGTGGATAAGCCAGCCCTCAAATTTTTAACCAAAATACTATGAAAAATGCACTCTTCATGGATAAGCCAAATGTGAAAATTAAAACATACAAAAATTTTGAGAGTCAGCTTATCCATGGGGGGCACATTTGGCATGGTATTTTGGTTAAAAATTCGAGGGTTGCCTTATCCGTGGATGAGCTTATCTCTGAGTATATTCAGTAGTAATGGAAAATAAAGGACTGTTGATGTAATTTATTTATCAGTGAAGTCATTGTCAATGGCAGAGTACTAATTTTGTACCATTATGCCCAACATCTGTATCTTGTATATTTAATTTGATCCTATTGCTAACCTAATATCATTATTAGAAACACATCTGTTCTACAGAATTTTTTCCTCTATATGCAGCGTCATTCAAAATATCTTTGTATTACAACTGATTTCCTAGATATTATTTATATACTTTGTTATATTAAAGCACAAGTCATTGTACAATGAGAAGTCAGCAGCTGAAACTGTGATCACATTGTGTCTGGTTGGGTGGAGTTTATGTTTAATATTTCAATATTTTCCTCTCCCACTGACTAATTAAATTAAACATAGTATGAGCTCAGACTGTGCGCTTTCCTTCAGTAAACAATTCATTTATCTTTATTGACTAAGCACTATAGGGAACACTTTATGGAAGGAGTTCTTAAGTTTTATGAGAGAAGCTTAGAAATGAACCAATTTCAAATTATAAATTACGAAGCTCCATTATTTGCCTTACTGTTTTGTTTTTTTTCTTTTGTTTTAGTTGAGAATCTGAGAACTTCCAAGTTCTTCACTGGTGCTGTGAGCCAACTGCTCAGCCCAGTGGAACAGTTGAAGCTACAGTAGTTTAAACAGTGATTCTTTATAAATCAATATGCCATTGCCTAAGATTGCCTGTCACTTGCTATAATTATGGCTGGTATATGTATTAATTGATTCTGTATTTATCATGAGCTGGAAGAAAGGACCACAGAAAACAGTAGCTATGATTCTGTGGCTAGTGCTGAATCTCAGCTCTCAGTACTGAATTCATGACATCTTTTTCAGCGTCAAAGATGCATGTGAGTAAAATGGGACTTTCTCTTTCTTAGCTACACAGAGAAAGCCAGGCGAAAAGGAGGGAGGAGTTTTCAGTTAAAAGATCAAGGAGAAAGAAGAGAATTTGGAGAGCTGTTTTTAATGCTACGGAGAAAATCTTTCCTGTGAGAACAGAGCTCTGTTTTATCAAATTACATTGCAGCCTGGGAACAAGTAGGAACAAATTAGGTCAGACTATTTCTTAGCTCTGGATCCAATGCTCCAAATGAATTGGATGGTCTCTACATAGACTTGGTATAAATATACAAAGAAATTGAAACAAAAATGAATACAAATGTTGCAGTTGTTTGCATGTACATTGGGGGGGGGGGGAGGTGTTGTTTTTTGTTTTTGCTTTAAAAAAAATTTTTTTTAACTGCAAACTAATAGGAAACAAGACAGAACAGAATAAGGACTGGAAAAATTAGATTCCCAGAAAAACAGAAATTTGTAGATTGATCCTTTCCCAGTATTATATTTTATGTGACTGATTCCTTTCTAAACAATTGTTTGTAGATGTTGTTTTATTTGTGTTTCAAGGTGTTCAATAGTTGGAGAGTATTTTATTATGATGTATTTAAGAAATGATGAAAGAGAAGAAAAGAAAACACTAATTTCATTGAGCCATCAATCATGTTTTTAAGCCTGGTGAAAGTATACCATTTTGATATTTAATTTTTTTTTCCCACTAAGAATTTAATCCAAAGCCATTTTAGGAGAAAGGAGGGCTCTTCAGTACTTTCTACAGTTGGCTCAAGTCCTTTGGAAAAATCTAGGTTTCTTTATACCTGGATCCTTGAAAGTTATAGAAAAGATAGAGAATTGGACTGAACAGTAGCTGCAAAATTATTACAGTATTTTAAAAGATGAACATGTCTGAAGGCTGTCTTACACATTATAGAGAGCCAGCCCAGGTGGATAAAACTGGTTCTTTCATGCAAGAAGCAGCCATGGAGAAACCTAGTTCCCTGAGGAGTATCCCTGTGTAATCAATATTTTTATCATCATTCATTTTTTAATGTAGTATCTAGCAGCCTTCAGTAAGGATATCTAATTTCTTCCCTTTTAGAGGTATAAAGTTGTAGTTATTCATTTCATTTACTGTTCTCAATCTGAAGGACCTCACACATTTTACAGTCTGAAAGCAGACACTGGCAACTTTCCAAGATTCACTCAGGCAGCAATTTTTGGAATTATATTAAAGAATGCAAAGACTGTTTTAAGCTATTGAATAAACCTCTTGAAAGGAAATTAACCATTTGAGTTACTCCAACCTTAACTAATCCTAATTCATTGTGCATGTCTCAGCTCAAGCTGATAGAGAAGGAAGGCAATCCAGAATATACCCATAATAATAAATAAATAATACATTTTAATAAATATAAATATATAAATAAATATACCTGTAACCTACTGGCATTTGACTTCCAGCTGTAAAATGCCTATTAGAGGAATCATAGACCTTGACATCTTCACATTGATTCCAGAAAGACCTTAGTCAGCAACCCAGGGCAGCTGGTGCCAGTCAGGGCAAACTGTGATGGACCAATGATCTGATTCCACATAAAACAGCTCTCTATGTTCCTGACTGTTGAACCCATTTTAGTAGAATAGTCATAAGTTGAAATAATACAGAGTACAATAATGGTAAAACCACAGAACTGTTCTAATTTATGGAGCAGTATAACTTTGGGGCAATTCACATCTCAGTAAAATTGCAATGCGTTTCTTCTGAAAGTACTGAACAAGTGCTAATAGAACCCCATTTTCTATTATACGTTATTATCTCATAGGCAATAAATCTGTCAATTTACCTTTACTGCAGCGGTACTTTAAAAAAAAAAACACACCAGGAAATTAGATATAATTCCTTCCTTAGAAAAATGGCAGACCAAGCTGTGAGAGTACACATGAAGTTAAAAATAATTTTGTATCTAAAAAGCAACTCTAGTATAGAATTTAATTTAACCTAGAACTGTTTATGGACTGTATTTCTGCACATAGACTTGTACCACATCCAAAATGTCTCTTAGCATAAGGTTTTAAAGCATTAGAACTTGCCTGTTTTGTTATAACCAGGATGGACATTCTTAAAATTAATTTTAAAATTCTATTAACTGTCTGTTTGGATTAATGATTCTTATCACATAGGCTGGTTTTGCTAATTATTGATCACTGATTTGATTGCAGTAACAGTTAAGATAATGTTATATGTAGTAGAAATCTAATCTTGATTTGGCAAGTTTTATACAGCTTGCAAATTTCTTTTTATTTCTTTTTGCCCTCCTTTCATTTTCTTCTTTTTTATTGGTTGCTTTAAAATAAAATAAAATGATAAAAGAAATAAAAAAATAAAAGATGAACGGGCTTTAGAAGCCTGTATGTAAAAGCAGATAATAGATAGGCTAAGGGTGGGATGCAGAGAAAGAAAAGGAAAGAGGATTGGGTATTTTTCCATTATACAGTCCTGGTTTGGAAAGATACATTTCCTTGTTATACATCCTCTACTTCCATCATTCAGATTTAATGACAATATCATCTATAGATGAAATATTTCTAGACTTGGTGTGAGACAAGAAATATTGGTGTGAAAAGGTATTCTATTTTTTTGAAAACAGAACTTTCAATTGTTCTCTCAAAAATTTGTTTCCTATTGTCCAAGTACTGCAACAATAATGACAGCTCACAACCATGTGCAACATCTGACAAACTCTAATGTTTAGAAAATGGTTCAGTCCCTGAGGAAACCTAACAGCATTGACCTAGGACAGAGTTAAGAAATGTTGAGCCCTTTGAAACAAATAAACTAAATCTGGATGGAGTCATTCGACCTACTTGTTTAACCCTTTTCCTAGAGTCAAATAGGCTGGATAGAGTTGAGTCTACCTGAAATGCATTAAGAGAATTTGCTAAACATGAGTTTATCTCAGTCAGAAAGTTTCCATAAGCTTAGACAAATTACTTCAGGGATCTTGCACTTTGCTCGTATTCAAGCTCAATAGCTTTCCCAAGTTGTGCTCTGATAGTCTTAAAAGCCACCTCAGAGGCACAGGATAGGCCTTCCTCTTTTTCTGTCTGAAGCAAAGGACAAGATAGATCTCTTCCTTACAAAACCCAAACTGATTGGTAATTGTATCTTACTTCAGTGCTAGGGACAGAATTACATCTTACAGTGCACCTGTGAGCAGCAAGCTCTCTTCAGTGGCAAAAGCCACAGGACATGTCACAGATAGAACTCTGTCCTCCAAAATCTTTAAGTGTCCTTCTGTCCCTAGCAACTCCCACATTAGGAATCACTGCTCCTTGCCTATTGATAGATAGCTCAGGGAGGGGGGGTTGTGTGTGTTTTGTTGTGTTTTTGTTTTTACAGCTAAGCTATATACATTATAGCGAAGACCAGAACTTCAGGAAATAGTAGAGGAACATTTTATTGCATGCATAATTGCCTTAGCTGTTCTTCCGGGTTGGTACATTTTTATTTATTTAAACAATTTATTTATAATAATGGATGGAAAACCATGAGGAGATCCCAGAACTGGAGGCTAGAGTGGGAAATCAAAACAACATCCCAAAAGGAAGCATTTGCAAATATGGTATGTCCATGAAATCACCAGAAGTTGAACTTGACTTGAAAGAGATTTTGTTTTCTGCATTTCCTTTTGTCATAAAAATTTAAATTCCTAAAAGCACAATGCCCATAATATTATTATAGGGTTTTGAATATTAGTTCTAGAGAGATCATTTTTCAGTCTCGTCATTTCTCATGCCTTTGTTTAGAAGTGATTCTCTCTTTGGAGCAAAGTAAGAAAGATACTTGGATAGCAAAAAAGACTCTAAGCTAATAAATCCAAATTAGCTAGAAAGAATCTTTGCCACAGGTAACCAGCATCAAACTATATGGCAGGTCCTAAACTGATTTCCCCATCCCATGTATTTGTGCATTTGATATGTATTGTTCTCTTCTTGATATTTTTAAAAACAGATTCTGAACAAGAACAAGTACGGAATGAATAAAAGAAGCTAAAGAGCAAAAAGAGCCATTTAATTTGATTACTGATTTCTCTCATATTTATTACTCAACAGTCTTCAAAAGAGAATGATCAAATTTATTTTGATTGCTTCTCCCACTGACCGAGCCACACACCCTTGTTCCCAGCATATTATGTTGTTTTTCTCCTTCAGACTGCTGCTGTTTCACCGGGGGTGGGGTGGGGGGGGGTGCTTCATTCATTTAACTGACCACATGATGAGAAAAATGCAAGCAGCTGTAAATATTGAAAGCTGGAGGCTGATTCATCTTTCCACATATCAGAAAACAAGCAACCATTCAAACCGTTCAGATTCTGCACCAGGTACAGGGTTGCTTTGTTATGAGTAGGAAGATTAAAGTAGGAAAAATCATCATCAAGCTCAGTTTCTAAACCACAAAGCTAGACTGTCAGCTAACTTGAAAAACCTTCCTTTCTTTTGATTCCAGTTTCTCAGCTGGCTCCATAACCAAAAAAAGAGGGCTGCTAAGAGGCTGGAGAAAAACTGCTTTTCTCATCGGGTATCTGGTAACATCTTTTCTGGCAAACACATTTTATTAAAAGCTGTAAGCTTTCATGAGCTGCAGCTCACTTCATTAGATGCATAGAGTGGCTAGACTGATATAGGATTTAAATTGGGGTGAGGAAGAGGGAAAGACAGGTTGGTTACGCAGATACAGGGTCCACAGGAGACAGATTACCAGTATTTCATCAATTAACAATTGCAATGCTTTAAACAAACATTCCGTTTGCCTGAAACAATTTGATTTATGAGTGGTCAGCAACCACTCACTCATGGAGTTAAAATCCTATTTTTGCAAAACAGTCACTTTGAAATCCACTATAGAATGTCCTGGGAGATTGAAATGCTCTGATACTACTTTGTCCTTTTTGAGTCCTGATGTCCTGTTTTTGCCCATTAATTCTTTTGCACAAAGTTTGTCCTGTTTTTGCTATGTAGAATCCAGAAGGTCATTGCTGGCAGTTGATGGCATGTATCATGTTAGAGAAAGAGCACATGAAGGGGCTTCTAATTTCATGTGTGTACTTGTTGGAGCCCATGACAATACTGTTAGTGTAGTCATCTGGGTTTGTTGCAAGGTCTGGTTTCCATATTAGCATCATTGTCTGTTGTTTCTTGTTATTTATGAGTGTCTACTTCAGGTTGGGTTTCCTCATGCCTGTCTATCACAATTGAAATAGAACTTATCTATTCAAAATTATATGCAGTTTCAGATCATCAGAGCAGTGTAATCCCACTCTGTGCCTTTTGTATAAATATGAAAATCTCAATAACTAACAATAAATATATTTTAATATCATTAATTTTCTTTTAGAGAAACATAGGAAATTTTAAATAAACAATTCCAATCATTTAGACACCCCACTGAATTAAATTTTGATTTCTCAGAACAAATTGTTCCAAAGTTGTATTGTTTCAGAGTTCTTTTTTCTTCTTCTTCTTTCAGATCTTGCAGTTATTTGCTCTTCTACCAAGACTTATTGTTAAGGCTGTACAAAGCTTCAAAAGAGTCTTTCTGTTCAAGAATGCTTGGATCAAATCATCCCATTAAAGTAAATTCATGAATTGAAGCAAGGACCTGCTTTGAAGCAGTAAATGGAATCAAACAGCCTTTTGAAGGGCGTCACAAATTTGATGGATTTTCTGCTGCTGCTTGGGTTGTATCAGGTAATATAATTGCAATTTCACTTCCAAATTTGGAGAATCTTGGCTATGAGTGTGTGTATTAAGTGATATGCTGGGTTTGCTACTGCTGACATGAGTACTCAGCCAATATGTTTTATCATCTCATTAACATTTTTGCCCATCAGAGCTCTTTTAGGCTGACAAGGCTAACATGACTTTGGGTATCATTCACTTTCTCAGCTTTCAGCTTCTTTAATGTGGCCTGCCAAAAGCCTTAGATGTGTTTTTCTAATGTTTGCTTTTTTAATGTTATATTTCTGTGTAGGAATTCAACTCTGTTTTCAACACCCTAAGCTGCTTGTGTCCCATGCTGCTTCCATCTGTTTCTTATACTAATTTCAGAAATTCCAATCCAGAGAGCAATGAGCTAACAAAAGGACTGGTGCTCAGTCTGAACAGAGGCCACCGCATAACCTCATTAGACATTCCCCTATTCTTCATGCAAGGAAGGCAAGCCGCACTGGCTGGCTCATGTATGAACTGGTCTACCAGAGTCTCCCTGTCCCTGGGAGCCTTTGCTTTTTCAGATGCTTGTACTGATGGATGTTTTCACCCCAACTTTCTTTTAATCCTAATCTTACCCCTACCCCCACCCCTAATTACAGTTCCATCACAGTTCTGATGCTATAATAATCAAAGCAATAGGGGACAGGTTGTTCTTTCATTCCTACATTCCTCTGTAGGCCCATGGAAACTTTGCAGCAAGAAAGAATTGATAGTTCAGCTTTATAGAAACAAAACAGCAATATTCCTACATTGCAAGATAAAGTTGTTTTTAAAAAAAAAATAAAGGGAAGGAACAGCAGCTTTACAGTACTGTGGGTTTTGGGTGGGAAAACGAAGTCAACATGGTTCAAATCAAATCAAATATCTTTATCAAGCCTTTACAGTAGGAAAAGAGGAATAGTTCAGCAATTCATTACCAAGGGAAAAAAGAAAACAATAAGACAATAAAACAACATGTCTAATTGAAAGTTATGCACAATTGTATAACTTGAAGATATTTGGCCACCTGTGTAACGAACTGCCACCTGTTGATCCCAAATCCAGTAACTTTCCTTGCAACCAATATTGATTCAAAAGAAAGTTCATTTATTGAGAATAAGTGTACAGATCCAAAGCATTGCTAAGACTGAGCAAAAGCGCGCCAAAAGCTGTTTTTCTTACTCCCCTCCCCCCCCTTACATCGCCCTTAGTTCTTGGTCTTCTGATTCCCTTGCTGGCATGGCCTTGAGCATGCCAGAGCCTGTGATAAGGAGCCATCTGCTTTAAACGGTTTCTCATTCCTTCTCCCCCCCCCCCTTTTACAATGGCAGAACCTCAGCATGTAAAAAGCCATTTTTTAAACTAGCCATATAATAATCTATTATAAAATCTTGTGAGGATTCTGACATGCTGCCCCTCCACAAAAGAAGATGTCAATCAGATGATTCCTCTTCACTCTAAAAAAGAAAAAGCAAAGAGAAACATAATACAATAACCATTCTAATTGTTAAGGCTTTGTAGGGTAAACATCATAAAAATTTTTAACTAAATGTGGAGCCTTTACATGTTTCTTGTCAACCCATTCAGCCATTGATTTGGGAAAATGTTTCTACTGAATTAACAATTGAAACCCCCTCCCCATGCTTTCTACTGTCCAGTATCTCTTTAACTTCAAAATGTTGTTCTCCTTCAACCATCATTGGTTTAGGAGGTACTGGGGAGGGATGCCATTGAGATGACTCTTTATAGGCTTTAAGCAGGTCGCAGTGGAACACTGGATGGATTCTTTTAAAGGTAGCAGGCATCTGTAATCATAGTGAAACTGGATTAATTACTTTATCTGTAACAAAAGGCCCTATGAATTTTGGAGCGAGCTTTCTGGAAGGTTGTAATGATTTAAGATGCTTGGTAGATAAAAGAACCTTATCTCCTACCTTCCAGTCTTTTTCTGGGGTTCTCTTAGCACCTGCAAATTTCTTGTACGTTGCTCTGGCCTCCTTCAACGACGCAGCAATCTGAGGCCACACTTGTGTCATTTGTTGGACCCATTCATCAACTGAAGTGACTTGAGTGGGTTGTTTAGGTAGTTGTGGGATGGGTACAAAGTCTTGTCCTGTAGCTATCTTAAAAGGGGTGAGGCCAGTGCTTTGGTGCACTGCATTATTATAAGCTACTTCAGCAAACGGTAACAGTTCATCCCAATTGTCTTGTTGGTAGTTAATGAAGCATCTCAAATATTGTTCTAACACTGAGTTCAGACGTTCACATGATCCCGCCGTCTGGGGGTGGTACCCCGAACTCAAGCCTTGCGATGCCCCCAGTAGTTTTAGGAACACCCTCCAGAACTTGGCAGTAAACTGGACCCCGCGATCCGAAATTATTCGTTCTGGGACACCATGAGCTCGGTAGACGTGTTGTATAAATAACTTAGCCAGTTTGGGGGCTGATGGAAGGGATTGGCATGCCACAAAATGTGCTTGTTTGGAAAAAAGGTCTGTAACTACCCAAATAACTGTCTTTTTGTTGCTTTCAGGCAGGTCTACAATAAAGTCCATACAAATTTGCTTCCAAGGAGCCCCTGGGTTTGCTACTGTCTGTAGAAGCCCCATTGGTTTGCCCCCTCTCTTTTTGGCCATTGCACACGTGGGGCATGTAGCTACATATTCCCCTACATCTTTTCTCATTGTTGGCCACCAAAATTGACGCCTGACTAGATGTAATGTTTTCACAAAACCAAAGTGCCCAGCTGTTTTGCTGTCATGACTTCTTTGTAAGACCCACTTTCTAGCGTCTGCAGGGACATACAGCTTATCTTGCCACCACCATGCCCCTTGTTTGTTCACTAGCAATTGGCTGTTGCTTTTAAACCAATCATCCTGAGCAATCTGGGCATTTAATTTTTTCAACAACTCTCCTTCTGGTTGTTCTTCACCCCTTTTTTCTGAGCTCTAGTGACCACTCTTAGGGCTGCTTGGGTACATGGAATTACAGGAGCGACTACTTCCTCCCGCTTGCTGTTGTGTTGAGGCAATCGAGACAGGGCGTCTGCCAGAAATTTTTTTCCCCCAGGAATATACTTCAGGGAGAAGTTAAATCAATGAAAATATTGTGCCCATCTCATTTGCTTGGGTGACAGCTTCCTCAGTGCAGTCAAAGCTTCTAGATTTTTGTGATCAGTCCAAATTTCAAAGGGATAGGGTGATCCCTCTAACAAGTGTCTCCAGCAAACTAACGCCCAGCATACTGCGAATGCTTCCTTTTCCCACACCAACCAGCGTCTCTCACTTTCTGAAAATTTCCGGGATATGTATGCACATGGAAACAGCTCCCCCCCCCCGCCCCCTTCTGTAACAACACAGCTCCCACTGCCACATCCGAAGCATCTGCCTGTATGACAAATGGCTGTTCTGGATCAGGGTGCTTTAATATTGGTTCAGCCGTAAACAGACACTTTAAACTTTGAAACGCCTCCTGGCACTCCTTAGTCCAGGCCAAGGGGGCTCCAGGTTTTGATGCCTTCGCCTTGTCCCTGCCCTTGGTTTTCAACAAATCGGTGAGTGGGAGTGCTACTTGGGCAAAGTTGGGTATGAATTGCCGATAGAAGTTAGCAAAGCCCAGGAAACTTTGACGCTGACGCCTGGTTTTGGGAGCCTCCCAACCTGTAACGTCCCTCACCTTTGCCGGGTCCATTTCAATTCCCTGATGCGAAATTCTATATCCTAAATAGTCAATTTGCTGTTTATGAAATTCACATTTGGAGAGCTTGGCATACAATTGAGCTTCCAGTAGCTTTTTTAGCACCTTCCTGACCAATTGCACATGTTGCTCCATGGTCTCAGTGTAAATCAGGATATCGTCCAGATAAACCAACACCCCCTGGTATAAATGCTCTTGTAACACCTCATTTATAAGTTGCATAAACACCCCCGCTGCTCCTTTTAATCCGAATGGCATTATTTCATAACGGAAACACCCCAGGGGCGTGTTAAAGGCGGATTTCCATTGATCTCCTTCCCGGATTCGCACCCTGAAGTATGCCTCCCTTAAATCCAGCTTTGTGAAAATTTTCCCTTTGGATAAATGGGCCAACAGGTCTTTCATCAAGGGGAGTGGGTATCGGTTGTCAGCAGAAATGGCATTTAGCCCTCTATAATCTGTGCACAAACGTAGGGAGCCATCCTTCTTTTCCTAAATAGCACCGGTGCAGCAATTTGAGAATGTGTAGGTACAACAAAGCCCCTCTTTAGATTCTTATCAAGGAATTCCCACAATGCTTCCAACTCTTTGGGTGTCATTGGATACATTTTCTTCCTTGGAAATTTAGCCCCAGGCTCAATCTCTATGGCACAGTCACTGGCACAATTGGGGGGGGGGGTAGCTGATCTGACTCCCTTTCGCTAAACACCTCCTGCAGGTCGCGGTATTGCTTGGGAATCTGAGTTGCAGCCTCCACTGCCTTTTCCCCACTCACAGCGCCCATCTCTCCATCTGACAACGTTTCGGTAATTCCTTCAACTTCCACTCCCCCCTCCTTCGGGAAACGTAAGATCTTCTCCCAGTTCACTTCTGGGTTCTTCCTTTTTAACCAGTTCATGCCCAGAAGCACTATGTTGCATGCCATGGGAGTCACTAGGAATTTAATAGTCTCTCTATGGTCCCCCATAGTTAGCTCAAGCTCTTCAGTACGATATTCCACTGGACCTCCCCCCGCTGGGGATATGTCCAGCTGGGTAAAAATCACAGGGGTTTTGAGTCTCTTTAAGCGCATCCCCAAACCCCGGGCAAGGGCGGGGTTAATCAGATTTCGGGAGCAGCCAGAGTCTATCAGCGCCCATATCTCAGCCCTTTGATTAGTCCTCACCACCCTTAGTTCCACCCAAATTTTAATGGGACTCACCCCCATCTCTTCGCTCTCCGAGTCCTCCCTTGAGCTGCTTTCTTTCTCTGGAAGAGCGGCCGCCTGTCAGAGAGAGAGCGGAGCTAACAACTTCTGGGTTTTGCTGCCGCCGCGTGTTGCCACTCTAGCTCCTGTCTCGCTGCCTACTGCCGCTGACTCCTTCTTGCTGGGCTTCGAAGACTTCGGCCCTTCCGCTCCGTCTTCTTGCCTCCTTGCTCCGTCTTCGCTTTAGGGCACGCAGCGGCAAAGTGCCCCGCTCCCCGCAGTTGAAACAGACGCGCCAGCTCCTGCTACTTTCCGGCACGCTGGTCTTCGCCTTGGGCGCCGCCTTCTTTGTGCCGGGTAAGGGCGGAAGTCAGGTTCTTGCTTCTATGGTATGCCATTGCTCCTCCACTTCGCCGGCCATAGCGACCCATCCATTAAAGGTTTTGGGGAAACCCCGGCACACCACGCGCTGCAACAATTTGGGTTGCAAGCCTCTCTGGAAGAACTCGATCAGGAGCTCTTCAGGCACGTGAGGCAGCCTTTGAGCCAACCCCCGAAATTCGTAGGCGTACTCTGATACCGACTTGGACCCCTGCTTCAGCCTTTCCAGGTCGCGTCGTGCTTTAAGCGCCACACACGGGTCTTCAAAGCGCATGCAGAGAGCCACCATGAAATCCTCTAATCTCCTTAAAGCCCGGTCCTTCACCCTATGCAGGCCAACCACCCATTCTGCAGCCGTACCTTCAAAAAAACTGAACATATAGGAGACCTTCTCCTCCTCGCTGTGGAACAGACCTCCATAGCCCTCCATGTAGATCCGAACCTGGGTGATAAAGCAAGCAAGCTGCTCAGCATCTCCCCCAAATTTCATGGAGATGCCCCGCTGCTGCATCGGGCTCTTCTTGGCTCTGCTAGGTGTGAGATCCTCCTCCTCCTTGCTGGAGGTCTCACCTTCAGCTGACTGCTCTGCCACCTCCGTACCTCCCGGTGTGGCCGCTGACTCTTGCGTGGGGGGCGTAAATCCCCCTCCGAGCAGTTGATCTACCACTGCCTTTAGTGCTCGCATATCATCGGATAGGGACCCCATCTGCCCTTCCAATTTCCCCATGCGATCTTTCATCGAAGGGCTCTGTCCCTTCGTTGCCATTGCCTTCGCCCCCGCTCGGGCTTGGCGCATTGATTGCACCGGCTCGTCCTGGGTTATCACCTTCACTTCCAATGGAGGAGGGACTGGTCTCTCTTCTTCTTCCTCAATTACATCGTCAGCCATCCCGCTGCTCGGTTGGTCCTGGTCAATGTGAGGCTTTGGACTCCCCGCAGGGCAATCTCCCTGGTGGAAGTCTGCACTGGGAGTCTTAGCAAAATGTAAGGAACTGCCACCTGTTGATCCAGTAACTTTCCTTGCAACCAATATTGATTCAAAAGAAAGTTCATTTATTGAGAATAAGTGTACAGATCCAAAGCATTGCTAAGACTGAGCAAAAGCGCGCCAAAAGCTGTTTTTCTTACTCCCCCCCCCCCCCCTTACATCGCCCTTAGTTCTTGGTCTTCTGATTCCCTTGCTGGCATGGCCTTGAGCATGCCAGAGCCTGTGATAAGGAGCCATCTGCTTTAAATGGTTTCTCATTCCTTCTCCCCCCCCCACCCTTTTACAATGGCAGAACCACAGCATGTAAAAAGCCATTTTTTAAACTAGCCATATAATAATCTATTATAAAATCTTGTGAGGATTCTGACAACCTGGTATGTGAGTGTAGAGTTAGCATCCCTTAAAAAGTAATAAACATAAAATTTATCAGTATGACCCTCACACTTAGAGATGATGGGGAGATCAGAGCATGTCTTGGGGCATCATAAAAAGGACACCATATAAGGACATGGGCAAGAGTTTCTGCTTCCTGGATCCACAAGGACAAAGTCTCTGTGTATAAGGAGTCTCATGAAATCTTCCCACCAGCAGTGTTGAAGGGAAGGCATCAAAGCAGAATCTGGAAAAGACCCATCTATATTTGCTTAGGATTAGATTGCATAGATACCCCGCAGTAGAGGGCTTGCAGCTATCTAACATTTGGTGATAGAATTCAGGAGCACTGGTGATATCATTTTGGCAATCAATGTCCCTAATTCTTTCTTTTACTATTGACTTGGCCTTCTCAAAGATTAACTGGCCTAAATATTCAGCAGAGAAGCCAAGACTGCAAAGTTCTTCTATACAGGTATAGTGCCAATAAGATTGGCAGCTGTCTGATAACAGCAGAGGCATCAGGCCAGTAGGGTCAAACATGATTCTGAGTCCTGAGATTAGAATCCTGGTCCAGACCTGGGCCTTAATACTTGGCACATTAGCTTCAGGCCTCATGACTACATTAGGTGTGCATTTTGGGGTACGAAACAAAGTCCTAAGGAAATTTGATTGGATGGTTTCATAAGTCCTTAGGTTTGTATATGGGCCAAGCTGTATCTCATATAACAGTTGGGCAACTGTTTTAGCCATGAACAATTTGATTGCTGTTGTCTATAAAATCTAATTATTGCAAGTGTACTCTTTTGGGCAGTAGAAGTAGCATAATTTACCTGGGCTGTTAATTTCCTAGACGCCTGAAATACTATGCCCATATATTAAAAACATTTGACTTGCTCTAGTTCATAGGAATCAATTGTCCACTTGTTCCTTTGTCTTTTGTTGGAAAAAAAGGAAAACTTTAGATTTATTATAGGTGATAACTAATTGTTCCTCAATATAGTAGGATGTTGTTTTTAGTGCCTGCTCCATGCCTGCAGCAGACACAGAGAGAATTGCATTATCAGTTGTAGAGTAGAATTGGAAGATGTCTATCAGCTAATTTAGGCAAATGAATATCAGCTCTCTGGAGGGTTTCAATCAGAGAGTTGATATATATGTTAAAAAGTAATGGTGCTAAAATACATCCTTGTTTCACCCCCTTGACAGTCTGGATAAAATCAGGAAGGTCCCCTCCCTGGTTATATCTCACTCTAAGTCTGGTTTTATTGTATAACTTGTGAATTAGAAACAAGAGTCTTTTGTCTATAGAGGATCCACTTAGAATGTCCCAGAGTCTAACCCTTGAGATACTATCAAATGCTGCCTTTAAATCAATGAAGACTGCATATAGGTTCAAATCAAAGTGGCTTGTATGTTTGTCTGCCAGATGTTGAAGCACCAGGCAATGGTCTATAGTGGATCATCCCGGTTGAAACCTGCTTGCTTGGGGTTGATTATTCCCTCGTCTGTTACCCACATTTGGAGTTTGGTGAATAGTTACCTGGCATATAGTTTGCTAATGATGTTCAATAAAGTAATTGGCCTATAATTAGCCAGATCATTCCTATCACCCTTTTTATATAATGGAACAATTATAGCTTCCCTCCAGTCCTCTGGAATCTTAGCTGCATGGTTAATGTATGAAAATAAGGAGGCCAATACAGGGGCCCACCAATCTGAATTGGATTTAATTAGCTCAGGGGGGGATATGGTCACTCCCAAGAGCTTTACCACACTTAAGCTGATTAATGAGGTTTTTAACTTCCTTGCATGTGACTTGGGGCCACTGCAGTATTGAGGATAAAGGTACATCCATCACATTGGTGTTAGTGTGAGGATTGCAATAAGGGGCTTGGAAGTGATGTACTCAGGTATATGTATGCAATTGTGTAATGCCATTATGGAAACAATTTGTTATAGTATGCCAGAATAGGGAAAGATTTTTGGACTTTGTAGCTTTGATTAGCTGTGACCATTTTTTTTCCTGATATTGGTTTTTTTCTTTCTAAGTACAGCTTTATATTGTCTTTTCTGCTCCTTTCAAATGTGGATGGAATCTGGTGAATTGGCCTTCAGTGGGGGGTAGCATAGGATTCCAATAATGCTGCTTTGTCAAACCAACACTTAGAATGCCATCCCCTCCTGAGTGGGTTGGTACTCACCTTCGTTACAAAAGGTTGGAGCTTAATATGAGATTGTGATATACATCAAGTATTCTGCTATCTTGTGGGATGGTTGAGTGTGAGTGTTTCTCAGGGTTACAGAGGGTTGCAAAGTATGCACTTCCTACCTCTGAGTGAAACTATTGGGGTATCCTATCTTCAAGAGAACATGCTTCATTCAGGCTGGGCAGTTCCATCGATCACCAAGAGGCACCACATGACCAGTTTCATTCTTATTGGGACTCCTCAGATGTGGATAGCCAGATGTTATTTTATAGGATTCAAGCCCTCTACCAGGGATTGAACTCACAGGCTTTCACACTTTAGATGACTACATATAGACCATTAGCTTTAGGAACTATCTAGGCCCTGGTGCTCATGGCTGCAGGAAGGAATACCTAGACACTATCTTCCCTTAAGTTCTCAGAGAAGACAGATACAGATATTATGTTATGTCATAACCCCTTGTACAGGGGTTTATATGACATCCATCCTTCATTTTACACATGTAAAACCCTATACATGGGGATGTGACGTAATGTAACATCTGTATCTCTCTGCTATAAGACCTTAAGGGAAGATGAGCTGTATATATCATTCTGATAACTTACAGCCTGAGCAAAACTGGTGGAGGTGTAAGCATTGAATGGAGCACGAGCTTCTTGAGGACAGTTCATTGACCTAATGAGCCATTATTGGATTAACCATAAGATTATTTTAAAAAGCCAAAAAAAAAAAAAAAATCCCAACAGCAATTGCCAACCAGCAGAGAACATAATCTGAAGGGCTTAAAATGATTTAGGTCAGAAAACAAAAGTTTTGAATCGAAGTTGGAAAACACAGGTGGGGCATGTGCTTGCAATTGGCTGGGAGCAGGAGGAAAACAATGTCATCCATACCTACACTCAAGAAATGATGAATGGCTGGTATGGTGATGGGTCAAGCAGGAAGTGTGGATCTGCCCACAGCCTCTTGAAAATGAATAACCTTGTCCTGTTCTGAACGCTTATCATTTTAAAAAATGGGACTAACTAGGCTATGAATGCTACTTATCCCATTGCAAGCTTCCAGCCTGTTTCTTTGTGGTACTGTGTTGGCCTGCTTCTGTAGTTCTGATCCTGCTAATTAATAGCTAGCAAGCCACAGCCCCCAGACAATGGAGTTCTATCAATGAAGGATCAATCTTCCTGGCACCTAAGAAAACTTGGTGACCAGAGGCAGCATAGCTATACTACTCCATAAAATCATATTATGCCCAGAAGACATCACATTTTACAAATGTGCCCTGTCCAACATGACTTCCCACAAAGCCAGTGATGAGGAGGTCATTCCCAGGTGAAATGAAGCTTACCAACCAGCTATACTAACTCTTCCAACACTCCAGAAAATCCAGTGGTCAGAGATACCAGATCTTGACTGCAAACCTCTGGATGATCACTAGATGCTGTAATCTAATGTCTGGCCAAATTTTTGCAGCTGAGATCTGGTAGCCTAAAGCAAATCACATTGTCTCACAAAGGCAAGTCAGTGCTCGTTTTTCAGTGTCATGCCAAGCCTAAATTCCAGAAAAGTAAGTGGGAAAGTAAGAGCGTATGTTTTTAACAGTTGTTGAAAGGTTTTTTGTTTTTGTTTTTTTTAAAGCTGGGATTGAATACTTGCTTCATTGGTTCAACACAACTTTGGAGGCTGCTCAGCTGTCCTTTCCTTATCTCTGCCATCTGTGTCTTCAAAGAGATGCTGGGGAAATATTTTATTGTGGCGAAGCCCTTGAAAATACCAGGCTTAAACTTGGCGGGGTTAATGTTCTTTGCAGATTCAATAGTTTTAGACATTCAGATTAAAATGTTTTTAAGGAAACAGCCCTCTTGAAGATTACTTCAAATCAAGCTGCATGCTTGTCTGCAAAAAGTAATGAATAACATTAAATCAATGAAATTAGATAAGGCTCCAGATCCAGTCTGATTTTCTTGCTCCCATATTATTGGAGGTTTACAGTGATATTTGTTTGCACAAAGGTTTTCCTTCTTCTTTCGATTTTTATAATTAACTTTGAAGATGGATAAAGATCCTGTGGAGCATGCAAGTTACCATCTGGTTCTTCACTAAATGTGGAAGCTAAAATTTTGACAGTCATTTTGGCTCAAAAACTATATTACCATCCATAGTTTAACCTATACAGTATCTTTTAGATAAAGTATATCTAGAGCATTACTAGATATACTTTAAATATAATCAGATAAATTGGATTCAGTGATTTTTTTTTTTTTTTTTTTGATATGGCAGTTTAAATGTTTAGAGCATACCTTGGATAAATATAGCTTTCCTTCCAAGTATATTGATTGAAATAAAATGTGGTATTCTAATCTGTTAGCTAGAGATATCACAAATGTCATTATTTCTTCATTTATCAGGATACCCACTTTCTCCTCTCAAATTTAACTTGACTTTGGAACCATTTGGAGTATTAAAAAGGCTGGAGTGGACATAAATTGTCATATGCTGATAATAATTTATGTTTTATTGATAATTATGACCATTCTTTATAAAAATGGATGCACATAGTATAGTATTGTGGTCAATTATCAAATTATTCCATTAAACGGGGTAAGGCTGATATATTTACTATTTGAATGAAATTTTCTATGGAAATTTGTAAAGAAGTAAATAATCAGTGTTTGAATTCCTTAAAGTATCTTAGAACAATTATTCCAAGAAAGTTTTCTTCATGGTAGAGACATATGGTTCAGATTGTTTATTTAAAATTAATATTAACATAAAGAGATGCTTAAAAATCCATGTGAGTTTATGCAGAAAAATAAATGTTGTTAAAATTAATGTAACTCTAAACTGATGCATATTATTAGTGGCATTTATATATTTAAACTGGTAAATAGTTTATATAGCTTAATAACTGAGAAAGTAGGCTTTTAGAATCTGAAGTACAGCTTCCATGGGAGGATGTGGGGAGAGTGATAAAATTTCTTGCTTTGGGCTTTTAATTTGACTCCTATTTATTACTGGAAATAGGCCATCTTAGTAAAAAAGAAAAAAATGAAATGAAATTAAAGCTCCCATTAGCTATGACTAAATCCATGGATCCAAGTCCCTATTTATCCATGTTTTAGCCACTGAACAAATTTAGTGGGGGGAGGGGCAGGCACATTGCAATGGCAAAGAAAATATTACATTAATTTTTCAAGGTTCAAATCTCCAGAGACTATTGGGGTTGGGTAGCTAAGAAATTTAAATAAATAAATAAATAAATAAATGGTTTCCTACCTTTTCTTCAAGGTTCAGACTCCCAAGATATTCTTTCTAGGGCAGAGAAGAATGGAATAAAATGCCCTGACATTTAGCATTGTACACGGATAAAAAGATGTAATCTAAACCACCATCCAACCAGTGCCTTCAGCTATCACTCAAAGATCATGTGTCTAAAACCATTTTCATCCTTATTATCAACCTCTTGACACTTTTAAAAAACGAAGAAAAGGCCAAAGCATAATTTTGGACTCATAACTCCGCATTTCACTTTAACTCTCTTCATGCATCAACTATGACAAGTCATATATTGTTAGAAGACAACTTTTTTTTTTCTTGTAATAATTTATTTCTGGAGGTCTAGTAGATTTGACACAAATAGGGCATTTCAGATTTGCAAATCAGATTCAATCCCTTCCCTTAATATATTCACTGTAAACTTTGAGAACTTCAATGAATCTGAGAAACTTGAACTATCTTTGGGATTTCTAATTTTAGAGTTTGATGGGGAAGTATATTAATTCTTAATTCACATTTAAACATTTTTATTTAAATATTTAATCAGTAACATAATAACGTGGCTCTTTAAACATCAGTTCTTTAAATACCAAGATAAGAAAGATGGAATCTTGAGGTCAGAGTCTGTGAATAGTGCAGTAATTAATTCAGTGTTTAAAATATACAAGTTCCAACAAAGTCAACAGTATTGAAAACACTTTTTTTTTCTTCTTCATTATGCTGTTGAAGTTTGCTTGAAACAGGTGACACTGGGGGAATTTGAGGAGAGGAGGCAGGTCTTTGAAACATAATTTTGAGGATTCAAGCTTTCACTATGATTGCAGATGGCCAGTATAAAGAGTCACCCCACAGTGAGATGGGCGGTGACAAATTTGAAATATAAATAAATAAAACATAAAAATAAATTAACTGGTGATGTTAGGGCACCTTTCCACTGTAGGCTGGAAAGCATACAGGTCGAACATTTGATCTCTATAAATTTGACTGCAGAATAGGGTAGCCTATTTTATTTGGAAAGCAGGAAGTGAAAAAGAAGGACAAGTCTGGAATTCAAAGTTTTACTCCAGTGAATTCAGTTCAAAAAATCACACCATTCACTAAAAACGGTTTCCTAACATAGGAAAGGTGCCCTAACATCACCAGTTAATTTATTTTTATGTTTTATTTATTTATATTTCAAATTTGTCACCGCCCATCTCAATGTGGGGTGACTCTTTATACTGGCCATCTGCAATCATAGTGAAAGCTTGAATCCTCAAAATTATGTTTCAAAGACCTGCCTCCTCTCCTCAAATTTTCTTTTTTTATAATATTTTTTTTATTAAAGTTTAAAAATACAATGATAAAAAACTAAGACAAACTAAGACAAATTATGCTGGCTGGGGAATTCTGAAAGTTGGTTCACACCTCATAAAGATGCTAAGGTTGAGAAATACTGATCTAGATCATAAAAAGGAGAATATTTAAAAATAAACAATCACAAGTAGATGATTGTAGAAAATATTCTCTTCAATATCCACTGCCCCAAATGGTCTTAGAAGGCAGAGCAGACACTTCAGACGGCCCACTGAGAAGAACGGTGTTGGCTCTTACCTGTTGCTTTTCCCACCTGCTACCTGCATTAGTTTTTCTTCTTTCTGAGGAGCTCCTAGAGTGCGACACTGAGGTGGGTCCAAGGCCTGGGAACTGTTGCCTTTCCAATGCTTCAGTCTGAAGACTTGCAGACTGAAACATTAGTAAGAGCAGCAATTCTAACAGCTGCAAGGGTCTCCTCAGTGCCATTCTCTAGTCTTCTCAGAGCAAGGCATTAGGGTGGGAGGATGATTCTTGAGAACAGCTGCCCTCTTTCTTGCCCCAGCCTTAGTAGTTCCCATGCAAGAAGAGTGAAAAAGCAGAAGCAGCAGGGCAGCCTTTACAGCAACCCTCTCAGCTCAGATGGAGAATTGTCTTTGACCTCTTTCCCATTATAGATGATGCATGAATCTTTTTTAATTGAATTTGAAAGAAGCTCCAATAGAATTCATTTGCCCTTGAAGTTTGAATTGCAAGCTTGTATCAAATCCTATCCTTTTCTAATCTTGAATCTCCGATTCGAATCAAATCAGGGCTGATTCATACATCTCTGATACTGCTACATTAATTTCTTTCCCTTCCTTTTATTTTGAACATATTTGAAGAAGCTCTCCTTATTGTTCTCAGCATCTTTTGCCAATTTCAGTTCATTCTGAGTTTTAACCTTCAGATACCATCTTCACAATTCTGGGCTATCTCTGAATACTCTTCTTTGATGAGCTGCCCCTCTTTTCACCTCCTATATGATTCAATTTTTTTGTTCATCAAAAAAGCTTTTTGTGTAGCCACCTTCCTTCAATAGCTGCTTTCCATTTCTTTTTTTCCTCAGAACTGTTTGCAACTGTACCTGTCCTTTTTTAAGAAACTGACATTCATTTGGGGCTTATTTGCTACAGACCATCATTCAGAAACTGCTAATCAACTTGCCTAGTCAAATCAAGCCTGTTGCATTTCATTAGATTTTAAATACTTCTGAGTGTTTGAAAATTTAACTGTTTATTAAAGGATCATATGGAAAGTAACAGAAGGGGAAAAAGAAATAATGGATCCCTTTGTTCCAGTTCCTCTCTTGGTCTTTTCTTTTAGTCCTGTCATCAGACTATAGGGTAAAATATAAGTCTGAAATGAAAATTCAAAGTGATTTCAGCATGTAGAGGTCATCCAGAATTTGTTTTTATAAATGTGAAATCTTCTCAGTTATTCCTTTTCAGTTGAGTGATACACCTCACAGTTAGGTGGCTGCTGACACATGTTAGATGTAATTCCAAGTGTCTCTTATGTTTTTGTGCAGTTTTAATTTTAATAATTTCACTTCTGTATAAGAGATAACCAATTTGTAAAATTCAACAGAGAGGGAATGCATTTCTGATTTAGCATATTTATCTGTAGAAATATTTTCAACATATCCACAATCATTATGGATACAAGCATAGCATGATTTTGAAGTTCTTTGAATACATTTCACAGTTTCAGCTATAAGATCTATCAGGCAAATCAGTGTAGTTTCTCTTTTGCCTGTGTCATCATTGCTTTTCATTGCTTGATTAGCCACTAGATGGGGGTTGTATGCATGAAAAGCTAGGGAATTGCTCTTTATCTTGCTGACTTCTAAGGTCTCTTGGCAGTTTACAATTGATCATAACACCAGAATTAAAACCAGAGATATTAAAACAACAAAAACAGCATTGAAAACCCATTAAGATCAAGAGCTTCTGCTTATATGGTGTGATTTTACAGCCTTTTAAAAGCAAACAAAGAAATTTGGAACTTAAATTCAGCAGGGATGCATTCTAAAATCATCATCATCATCTGTGTGACTACCCATAATAATAATAATAATAATAATTTTATCCTGCCTCTCTCCCTCCCCCCTCCCCTCTCTCTCTCTCTGTGTAACTCAAGGCAGCAAACATGCCTAATACTCCTGCCTCCCATTTTCCCTACAACAACAGCCCTGTGGTTTGGGCTGTGAGGGAGTGATTGGCCCAAAGTCACCCAGCTGGCTTTCATGTCTAAGGGAGGCCTAGAACTCATGGTCTCCTGATTTCTAGGCCAGCACCTTAACCATTACACCAAACTGGGTCTCAAAGACAAGTCAAGGGCAATAGTGGGAAGGGGGGGGGGGGGAAGAGAACAAGGAAATTGATCTGTAACTGAAGGTGAATGAATTAAAGAGAAGGCTCAAGAGAAATCACTCTGAAACAAGCCAGTAGAAATTGGGGATATGGTCACAGAGTAAGAGGCATTCTCTCAGGTAGCACTCTACATCCTTTGACAAAGTGCTGTAAAATAATTCAGGAGTGGACTTTAATGTAAAAAGACTTAGCTCTGGTATTGCTCTTGGATGCTTGGACTAAGCATGTGCTCAGAAGCACGCTGGTTCTTATCTTTTAGTGCATGTCCATCTGCATTTGGCCCCAATATTTTTTGAGACTTTAATAAAAGAGCAGAGTAGATCTGGAAAGTCTGAAATCTGTCTACCACTGCCATAGATGTTCACATATGTACAGGGAAGCCACTGAATTGTGACCCAATACAGTTCCAAGTATTTTTGGCATCCTATTAGATGATTAAGGTTTTTTAAGTTAATTTTTATTGTTCATAATTCAATGCTGACAATATTGTTCCATGATTCTAGACAAAGTGTTCCTTTACTTTTGAAAATGATTCAACTATTAAAATTCCACCATAGTAATTTCATTCTAAACTGGATCCAAAACACATTTGGAGCATATTAATTTTACTTGGCTTCCTCTTTTGTTAATTAAACTGATGAGGCGAATTATTTGCTCATTTTGAGGCTGACATTAAGTGACATTTTGCGGTGACATCCAATATTTTTATGCTAATTGAATAACTTTTGATTTGTATATCCCAGTTTGATTTGTGGAGTGCTTGGGAAGCACTGAAAATTACTGCAGAAGATAATAAGTAATCTAGGTGATTTACAAGTGGAGTTGCTCACATTCTGAACACAGGTGTCTGTATATTCTGAAATGTGTTAAGGAGTTTAGTTAAACTATCACTCTTATGTTTTGTTTTGATAAGGAATTGAAAATTAGAAATGCTATGTGGAAAATCAGATGGTTTTCTGTCAAAGAATCACTGAAATATATAGCAGATCTTTTTTTAAGATAAAACAAAAACAAAAAAATAGAATGCTGCTGTTTCATCATCACTGAATATAGAGTTCCAATAACTTAAACACATTTTATGGATATTTTGATAAGCAAAGTATCAACCAATAGGAAAAGCTGCTGTTACAAGGGCTTCATCTGATTTGTGCAATAAATGAATAAGGATATACCATTACAGCTCATGTTCATATGCCAGATAATTAAGAAAAAATCTGAGCTGCAAACCCGGCAAACCTACTATTTGGGATATAACTAGTAAGGGTGAATCTTGAGATAGATAGATAGATAGATAGATAGATAGATAGATAGATAGATAGATAGATAGATATCTGAAGCTACAGACAATGAGGACTCAAATCAAGGGGGCTATAATGAATTGCCAGACAAGATAGGTCAAATTAGATTGTCATGTATTCTGGTGGGCCATTTTGTTCTCCAGAGTTAAAAGGAGCCCAGTTGACTGGTACATCCATTACAGCTTTAATAGATAAGTAGCAAAAGTATCATGCAAAACCAGCTTAATCTTCACAGTGCAGAACAAATTAACTACTTAAGAGACAAGCAGGGATTTAGAAGTTCTTGATTAGCTAGTGAAGGAAAAAGGGTTTCCATATTTGCTATGTGTTACTTGATTTATGTTTGGAGTCACTGTTTTTTTTGTAAGAACGTGGCTTGCTTGCTTGCTTGCTTGCTTGCTTTCTAGCTCTCCCCCTGCTCTCTGTCTCATAAGTGCACACATGCATACTGCAGTTCAGTTCCAAAGAGAAGGAGAAGCCAGTGTGTTGTGTTCAAAGCACTGAAGCAAAGTACATCCAATTCATATTGTACAACTTGCCAGTTATGTACCTGATGAAATGCCTGGAACCAGGATGAAAGGGCTTTAACAAATTGGTTAGCAGATGACATCTACAACCTCATTTATTTACAGGCTTACATATTCTTTCAGCAATACAAGTTAATCAGATAAAAAAAAAATCCTTGTCTGTATTACAGATTTGGGTTGCATCCTGGGCCTTGTGCTCCATTATTTCAGCTCACCTGAAGTTTTCTTTCCTTTCCTTTCCTTTTTTCTTTTTTAATCAGAGGCTGCTTTTTGCTGTGAGTGGATGCTGAGACAATTCCTCTGTCTGCAAAAATATTTCAGATCTATCAAGGCCGACAATTTTAATATCAGAGTTCAATTTTAACAGCTTAAACTGTGGAAATTTTAGCTCAGTTATATAGCCCTTATATTTGATATACATTTTTGGCTATCATTCCATTATTAGAAAACCCACGTGTTTCTGATGTACTGTATTATTGAGTCTTCACATGAGAAAATTATAATTAAACATCATTATAATGGGCAAGCCAGTTTCAGATTTGTAGTTCCAGATAAATGGAACTACCAGAGCTTATCTAGGCGAAGCAGAAAATTCAAGTGGCAACCCAATTTTTTCCATTCATCATCGCAATGATTATCAATCAACAAATACAATAAGCACCTCCCTCCTCTTTACAGGCTAGTTTTCTATATGCGTATTGAAATAATCTTCAGTAAGATTATTCCCTCTTGCTAGTCTAAAGAGGTACAGTTCAGATAGAGAATTAATAATACCTTTTTGAGTGCTAAACTAGAAAAGGTGAAAATCTAGACTTAGCGTTGACATGTGCATAGGAAGCTAACAATTTCTCTTGCTCATTATCATTAATTACTTCTCCTTCTTTCTACTCATAAATGTGATGCTATTTTAAAATTCTTTGTGGTTTCCAAGGGGAATTCATCAGTGGAAGGATAAGCACAATTTCCATAGGATGAATGTATAGTCTGTCAGATTCAGCCGGCATGGCATGGCATGGCGAAGTGCTGCTCAGCCGCGCCTAGTCAATTTCACCTCCCGGGCACTAGCCGAGGAAAAGGGGAAGTGAAACTGCGAACTGCTTACGGCCAGGTGGCAACGCTTAACTCAAACTGCAAGCAGATACTTTGCAGCTGCCCTCGAGCACTGCAGACAAAGGGGAGCGCAGCGGATCGGAAGGGAAGCAATCAGCGCGTGATTGAGAACTCCCTTACGCGCAACAGGAAAGCCCAACAAAGACAACAACCGCACAACCCATAGACGGCAATCAAGAACACAAAAGAACCGGACTGAATCTGCCATTTGGGCGAGGGGGGATTACTGCGGGTACTCTGTAACCAAGCAACGGGGAAAACGGGGAAGCTATAAAATACAATTGTAAAATATGCCAAGCCAAGCCTGGCTTTGTCTGTACTTACTTACATTACGCTTGAGTAAACTGCTTTGCTGAACACACGTGTCACGAGAGTTTCTCTGAGACGAACGGGGTAAACCTTACATAGTCACCATGGATGGTGATGCTAGGGGAGTGAGTATCATAAATACATTGAACTTCCTTTTCCCATATTTCATTGTTACATTTCAGACCTATAGGACCAAATTCTATAGTAATTATCTCTTCACCATCTACTGATGCAAAAACTTCTTTGATTTCAAGAGACAATTGGATTGAATTATGAGGAAGCAGCTAACTTTTATTATTTATTTTGTTAGGTATTTTAATTAACCTGATCTATTTTAAGCTATTTTAGCTTAACTTAATAATTTATGTATGCTAGCTATCGTAAAAGGCCTGGATCTGTAGCATCCATTTTCATGTGTGAAATAAAGAATGAGTGGAAATTTTCTGAAATGGCTGAAACAAGGTCAGAACAAGACAAAAAACATCTTAGGAAGAACCTGAACATTAGCTAAAAATAGCAAAAACAAAGTAAAATCTGCACAAAAACTATAGTAAAATACTATGGAAAGCCATGTCAATGGAGCTGGAGCTAACACAATGAAAACAGCTAAATATTAGCCCTGTGAGAAACTAGTGTCACATTGTGAGCAAAGACACATTGTGGGGAAGATAGTTCTTGTAACAAAGTTGTGCTTCAGACCTCATACGCCCTCATGCCCAGGGGAGTGCTCTCAAAGCAAAAGAACACATGAAAAAATGGAACCATTGAAATGTAACAGAGCCCACATGGATGCTGCACAACTGCAGTGACAACTTCCCAGGCTAGAAAACATATCAAAGACAGCTCCCAGATAGAGCATTATCAGCTGACCAATCCAAGAAAGAACGTCATTTGGTCAGTGAAGCTACATTAAGCTGACCACATAGTTGTATGCTTGTGTAAGTATCAGTAGGAAATAGAATAAAATATGTTGTATTTTTCTGTCTGTAACAATAAAACAGTGTCTCGTGTTTCTTAGAAACAGCCTTTTCTAAGAATTCTACAGAAGACATTTGATCACCATGCTTTGTGATTGGAATAAATGAATTAAATGAAGTTGTTTGAACTAACATCAATTCAATCAATTAAATAAAGCCTGTTAAATAAATACTGTTTTTGGGCTTCCTCCTGTGCTCATAACGATACTTGTATTTGCCCTTGCTTCTCAGCACTCAGAGCAAGTTTTTATTATGAGCTAGGTTGTGACATAATGACTTGCCAAAGGCCATCTAAAGAGTTTCATAGCTGATCAGGGGTCTTCTCAGGCCAAGACTCTAAATAGATGCTTAGGCAAGCGGATTACTGGATGCTTTGAATCAGCTCCAGATGAACTGTTGCACCTCCAAAGAGTAATCATGGATCATCTCTTTGGGAAAGATCCCAGAAAAGAGAGACCAGCAGTCACAATCCCCTTAGATTATCCCCCAGCTGAACTATTTCTATCCCATCCCTGGCCATCAGCAGAACTGTAGAAAAAAATCCTCATATCTGTTTTGTAGTGTTTATATGCTATTATCCAGATACTACCTATATACCTTGGATATAAATATCTAATTTTTTATAGTGAAGTAAAGGTTAGGTATTTACTGGAAATATGTTCCAGAACAGAATGTTGTCCTATTCCAGCAGAACTCTTGCTATATTATTACAAAAGCTAAGTATATCTCAGGGATGGGGGGGCACTATTTTACTCCTGTTCTTGTGGGTGACTGTATTAGCCTTTTAGAGTCCAGTCCATTATTCATGGAAGTGTCTAAAAAAAATTCATCATGATAGGACAAAGAAAAAGATACTTTTTTTTTATTATTTTCCATCATTAAGATCTACTCCCTGGAGTTTATTGTGAAAGACATAACAGTACTAGAGGGACCAACATGTTTTCAGCTGCAGAACCCAGTAAAGCTTAATGACCTTCCACACAAGAATCAACTTTTAGTTGCCTGAAACTTTCTTATTTCAACTGTCTAATTTGGGGGAAGGGAGTGTCATATTGAATTGCTGCTATTGTTAAAACTGAGATTCTGAAATTACTCTACTCTGCTACAGTTTTAAATTTAGAAAGATAAAGCCTCTCTTAAATTGAGTTCAATTCCAAATAACTATAGAGACACATTGATCCATGTTTGCCATTGCTTCTTCTGGGGCATTTTTCTGATTTCCCAATCTATTCTACAACATTAAAATACATAATGTGGTTTACTTAAAAAAAAAAAAAAAACTTGAGGGTATTTATACTCACACATTTTGGAGATTCTGCTTTCTTTGAAATAGGACAGCTTGGTATCCCATACTTGAACATTTTATTTGTGGTATAAATTTCACAAGGGTAGGAGAAGCCATTTTCTGATTAATTCCCCATACTGCAGGTTTGTCCCTTATCCATTCCAAATTGTGTCAGAAAACAAGGTAGCCATCTTCATCTTTGATGAGAATAAATATTCTGCAGTACAGCTGAGGAGCTCTAAATTCCTGAACAAATTTCTGCTACAGCATTAGTGTTATATTTAAACATTTGTTCCATGTCGTAAATATATGAATAGTTCCACTAATATGCAATAAATAAATAACTCGAAGTATAATTTAAACTCAGTGGCAATTTATTGTATTTATGGAAACAAGGTGACCATCAGGCCTTTTCTTCATGGTAAACAAACATTTTCAGGTTTTATTTATGTAATTTGATTGTATTTTGAAGCATATTGCTTTTAAAACACCCATATTCTGCCATTGTTGTGAGGCATTTACCTGGAAATATGTCATCTTGGAAAGTAATACCATGCCATGCGGTTGTAGCATAATAGAAGTAATTCATAGCACATTATCTCCTGTTCACTGTGCACAATAGTCACACATAATAAGTAGAGATGGATACTGGGTTTTGCCTGTTTTGGGACCAGTCTCTAGAGGCCTACTTTTGTTTCTTTGTCCCCTAAGTTTATTCTCAGTCAGCAGCCAAATAAACAATGTATTTGCTAATAAAACAGTATTTAGCTCAGAGCTGTCCTGTCTCCAAATCTTGGATAGGACCTACAAAATAATTTAATATTGCCTACAAAAGTGGGGATTTGATATTGTTTATGGATGTGGAAACATCATGTTGCTTTGCTTATTATGTATGCTAGGGGTACTGATGCTGAACATTACTGCATCATTTCAATTCTTTTCAGTTCTTGTAGTTGGAAATGGTGGAGAATTTTTAGTCATTCTATTATGTTTTCCTGTTCTAATTGGCAGCTGAATAAAGGAGTGTATTAAGGTCTTATCTGTATTTCTCCATGCTACAGATTTAACTTTTGGGGAATGGATATGGAATTAGGCTAGAGGATCAACAGAAACTGGGAATTTTTTTGTATGGCCACAGGTGCACAGTCTGGAATAAATAGGTATTGTCTGGGTAGTTCTACATAAAATGGTCTGTATTTTCCCAAAGGCAAATAATATAAAGAATCCTGAGCAGAGGTGATCTGTCCTTATTATATGCGGTCCCAAACATTTGTCAAAATTAGGTCTCTCGCCACTCTTTGAATGAAGTTGTGGTATTACTGAAAGTTCATTTTTGCCCAGCACCATCAGTCATTAGGCAGAGATATAAATATCATGAGTGATCCCAGTAACCTGATGAAGGCATTGTTACCCACATCACAACGTTATGGCTGTTCTCTGAGCATTGCAAGGTTGGAGATTTCTTAGATGTCAGGATAAGGTATTGCCTTGTAGGTTGAATCCAGGATAAGGCATTTGAAAGATGTCTTCTTTTGTCATAGCCCATGAGACAGCAATCTTGAACATGTCTGAAACAAAAGAATTAACTTCTAATGTTAAAACAGACCATCCTATATTATATTCTGTGTGATTACAGTACGTGAAAACTGATCTTGCAGAAAGCTGCTTGGGTGTGCAATGGTCTTTCAAGGGAATACTTTGACTTGTTACTGTAGAAGAGAAACATGAAAACTTAGTTGAAAAGAACTGGGTATCATCCCTAGGAATCAGCGTCCAAAAAACTCATAGTATTACTGCAGACTCACCTGCAGAAGTCATTAACAGATTTCTTTTATGTGGCAAAGTGACATAAAAGAAACCTGATATCCTTCCATTTGAATTACAATTTGCTTAAAACCAGGAATGTGTCTTTTGCTCTACAGTATTTAAAAAAATCAAAGAAGAGCTTTTCAATCATATTAAACATGAGATTATTGGATCAGTCACAAAGACCCAATGGGCCACCCCAATGAAGGCAGCGTTAAAGCCCAATGGCAAGGTTTGTCTCTGTGGGGATTGTAAGTGTATCCTGAATAAGGCATTTAAGCCACGCCTTTATCCAATACCTGTTGTCAAACAACTGTTCTTGCTGGAGTTTAAGTTTTACAAAGCTTAATCCGGCCAATCATATTGACAACTGTTGCAACAAGTGAGATACTCAAACAATGACTCCTCTAGGGTTTTTGTTTGTTTGTTTGTTTTTAAAGGGGTAAACATATCCAATCTGTAATTGTTATAGCCCCTGAAATATTCTGACAATTCATGGAAAACCTTTCTGAAATTCTAGAAATAGCTCCCTATTTCGATGGTGTCTACTCTATGCAGCCTTGGAGGTGAACATGGCATTGTGGTTAGGAAGTTTTGCTTTGTTCTAATAAACCATGTCTTCATGTCAAAAAAGTAATGTGATATTGAAAATGCGTTCTCCATCACATTTTTGGGGAAATTGCATTTATGCTGGTAGTATGTACCCATCCAAGACAGGATATATGCAATTCATAAATTGAATGTAGAGGTTCGCCCATCAAGGATATCGATTATGTGGGAAAGGCATTTTAATTTTAGAAGGGAGGCATCAAATTATCTTGGTCAACATCATGCAGCATATCCTGGAACTCTTTGTAATAAGGTGTTGGGAAGACATTCCGTGTGATTGGGTTCAACTCAGATTTTAATAATGCATAAAGGAATGTGGCTCCTGCTAGGCTATACAGTATAACCCTCTAAGAACATCTAGCTTCCAATGGGAATTCACCAAGAAGCTTTGATGAAGAATTCATACAGATTTCAGAGGGCCATTACAGAACAAATATTTCCTCATTGTGGTAGACTCTTATTCTAAATGGCTTGAAATCATTTTAATAGCTTCATAAAAATCCCTGGCTACCATCACTGCATTGCTTAAATTATTTGCAACTTAAGGGGTGTCCGATAGTGTTAGCTCAGATAACGATTGTGCATTAATTTCAACGGAATTTGAAGACCGTGTGAAAAGGAACATTATCTAAGCTGCCAGTGTAGCACATTACAGGCTCCAATCTAATGGCCAAGCTGAGAGTGAATGGAAGATGTGTTTTGTCTCTTATGAAGAAAAAATGATGCTATGCAGCTCTATGATGATCTGCTTCAGGCACAACTTTCCTCCTTATCTCAGACTGAGAGTGTTTACTAATCATTAGCTAGAGGAAAAAGATTCAGCAAAGACAAACAGAAACAGAAGAGGAATCAAGCTTTGAAAGCTTCCTGCCATTAGCTCTAAAAAGGGTTTGTTCCAGCAACAATATTTGGGAGTTATCTGCATTAGCATTATATTAGAAGGCATTCTGAGGCACATCAGGCTATACAGAATGTAATTGTTATAGAACCAATGAAGAAAAACCTGGCACAAGCTTTAAAGGAACTGGAAGAACAAGTCCTCTGGGTGAATCATGATAAATATGAGTTTTTCAATGAAGGTTTTCAATACAATCCTCTGATGTATTGAAAATAGTAAAGATAGAGCTGTATTGTGGGCACAGAATATTACCATAACTGTTTGCCTCGTTTGGTAATTGTGTTGCACTCCCTGAGCCAAATGCTGTGGGAGCAAGCAGAATGGGAATAGACTGTGCAACATGTGAGGGCTTTCCAAAAGGCAAAGAGGCTTATCACATCAGAGCAAACATTATATTACAGTCACTGAAATTTCATTGGCATGTGATGTGAAATCTGCACAGGGGCTTTGGCGACCACAGATGGCCCCTGCAAATTCAGAGCTCTTCCTGATAGTAGCTGTCCTCACCAGGATGACTGAGCTCAGCAACACTTTGTGTAGTGCTAGCTTCAGTACTTTTTA
Source organism: Liasis olivaceus (assembly GCA_030867105.1). Lineage (NCBI taxonomy): Eukaryota > Metazoa > Chordata > Lepidosauria > Squamata > Pythonidae > Liasis > Liasis olivaceus. Next base: position 55,128,304 of record CM061351.1, on the reverse strand, counting down.
CCCTCAAGTTCCCTCCTAATGCCAAGAGATTAAGGGCAGAAAATCTCCTCACCCTTATTAGCACACTGGCTGCCAGTAATTCCATATAACAAAATTTATTGATAAGGGAGCAAGATTGCATACTTCTGGGGCTTATAAAACAAGGCAATGCCAGGTTGATATGTTAGAATACATAGCAGAACTGTAAAGCCATGTGCAGAAAAGTGTGATTTAAAGCAGGGGAAACCATAGTAAGGATCCCTTCCCTGCTCACTACTTTACCATTCCGGTAACTGCCGCCCACACCCAGCTATTTCTCTCTCGGCTGCACCCTGAGTATGGAAACAGGACCAAGTGGGAAAATGTGTTTGCTGCAAGCACTTGAGTGGCAAAATTGTTGGTTGGAGGAATGGAAGAATAAGCATCTATTTTATTCCTGTAACTACTGTTCCCTTTTCCTTGCTGCTACTCCCTGCTCCTATAATGTTAGGCAGCATGAATCATGCTCTAAAAAATGATGCCCTGCTGTCAGGTTTCATCAGACCCCTTATCTTTTCAGACAAAAGGAAGTTATGGAAACAAACAGAATAAAGGGTGGAAATGATGAGATCAATGACAATCCCTGGTTCTTGTATATACTGCACCAGCCTCTGCTGAATATTATTCTGATATATGTAGGATGTGGATGATTTTAGTGAAGCAATTAATCAAGCAATGACTACACTCATGTGTTCAATTATAGTCTTTATGGTTGATTAATCTTTAGAAGATGCATCATTATTACTTGTGGGATTCTTTTTTAGAATTCCTTTGCTCTGAGGACAAAGAGCAGTGTGCAACACTGCAGAGGAAGATTTTAACAAACTTGTACGCTTGGAAGATGTGATTAAGGAAGGGACTTAGAGAGCCATTATTTTTCAGTGTCAGAACTATTGATTTGTTTACCAAAGCTGAAAAGTATAATGAACAGTCACTAAATATATACTTTTACACAACAGCATCAATTTGTCTTATCTATCTGTCTGTCAGATAGATCTAAATATCTATCTATCTATCTATCTATCTATCTATCTATCTATCTCAAGATATATATATATATATATATATATATACTAATTTGTCTTATCTATCTGTCTGTCAGATAGATCTATCATCCATCCATCCATCCATCCATCCATCTATCAGTTATATATATATATATACACACACATACATACATACATACATATATATACACATACATACACACACACACACACACACTAATTCTCAAAGTTTTACGTGCAAGATATCTCATTCAGGGCTGATAGAAGACCTCTTGCTACCCAAGTCAAAGCTGTAAATGGTCCCCTCTAGGCATTCTGTGTCATTTCCTGGAGATGAGGGGGCAACACCGGGTCTAGTAAATCAAGGTGGAATGAAGGAAACAAATGCATCCCTATGTAATACAGAAGCAGCAACCACATGCTACAACCAGGAGTTAGTTATTAGTGGGGTAGGGAGCTATAGCAGTGGGAACAAAAGTGAGAGGGCCTGGCACTGTTGCTGTGTTACTGTAAATGCATGAAGAGCTGTCAGCAAAAGAATTGGCACATGTGAATGACTGGATTGTGGCAGAGTTTAGAGCCTCTGTAGGAAAGAGAAGCTCTAAGCACAAGTGTCAAGAAGGAAAGCATGCAAAGAGAAGGGATGTGATAAACTGGTAGCAACCTCGCCCTCCTCCTCGTCCTTCTTACCCCTGGAGAGAGTTCAGTCCAAATTCTTAAGAGCAGTTCTACAATTGCCACGCTATGTGTCAAATGCCTGCTTATGCTTGGAGACTGGCCTTCTAAAGGTTGAATCAACAATTTGTTTGTCATCTTTAAATCTATGGTTAAAACTTAACCTTTTCCCTCAAGGCCTTGCTCCATTAATTTTTCAAGATAAATTTGTTTCTTCATAGACCAAGGCTGTCGAGTGTAATTTTGCAAGGCTAGGCGTCTCCCCGACTTCATTACTTCAGCTAGGCTTTGACAAGGCAAGACTGAACCTGAGACAAAGGGTGGAAGACATGGAGAGGCAAGCTGATTTAGAAAAAGTTCCATCGTTTATGGCCCCAGAATCCACTAGATATACTGTAGCTGCCGCCAGATATCTCAGGCAGCTAGAGGTAGTGAACTACCGGAGGGCCTTTTCACTTGCCCGATGTCATGTACTCCCTTCAGCTGTGCTGGACGGTAAATATAAGGGAGTCCCACTGGCTAAAAGGCTGTGCCCATGTGGTTCTGGGGAAGTGGAAACCACTGGGCATGTCCTCCTATGGTGTCCATTTTATAGAGAAATACGAACAAAATTTATCCTTCCAACGATCAGCAGATATCCTGGCAGACTGGACGCTGAATATCTTCAAATTCTCCTTAAAGATGAGTGGAGTAATGTTACAGTGCAGGTGGCAAGATTTTGTGCAGCAGCCCTTAAGAGCCAACGTATTATCGTGAACAATTGATATAAGCATTCTGTGTTTCTATATTTATGCATTCAAAAATCTATATTAACTCTTAATTTTAATGGTTTATAATGTGTAATTCTAGGATGATGAAGCCAGGTGTATAAATTATTGTAAATGATTTTTAATTATAATTGACAAGTACCTTGACTAGTATACTTCAGATATATAATCCCTTATTTGGACTGGACATATTTCATGTCCTTCCCTTCTTTTTAATATTGTACTGGTCTAATTGACTGTAATAAAGTAAGTAAGGTAGCAACCTCACAAAAATTAAAATCCAAAATGTGTTGTCTATTCCACTGGCATCTACTTAAATCAGCATCCTGTACTTCAGTGATCTTGCAGTTATCTTTCTCTTTTGATCTCATTTTCCTCATTCTGGATTATTTATATTTTCTATCCCAAATGACCTCTCAGAATGCAGTTTAATATGTGCAGGTTCCTTTCTCGCCTGGGTTGTCACATGGATATTGAGGCAATAGCTGTGATGAACCTGTCAAGCATACATGTCTGCTCAACACTTCCTCTTCTCCAGTTTAACTTCCCATTTTAAACTAGCTTGGAGCAACTGGTTACAAAGCTTTAAAGGCCACTAATAAATATTAGGATAATCTGTCATAATCTGTCAATTGAATTAAAGTGTTATCCACCATTCTTGAGCTAGTGCAAAACAGTGCAGACATAAAATGTTCTGCCCCCTTGCCAATCTCCATCCTGCTCCTGTTGTGTCTGTCCTGAAGCACTGCTGACTGGTGTTTTCCTTGATATACTACAGGCAAGGTGACTGTTTTCTCCTCTGGCTTTGTTGCTGTTCCCCTTCAACATGTCATCACCCAGGAGAGGAATTATCTATCAGTCAGGAACCTGCGTTAGGAAAGGCCTGGCCTTCTCTAACCTAATTTAGCTGCCCCCCCCCCCACCTCATTCTGGCATCTCCCAAATTAACATAATGTGGAAAAAAATAAATATATGAGAAGACAACACAGCAGAAACAACCTTTGAAATGAAGGAAGGAGACACTGTGTCACACTGAAGGCCAGAAAGCACCTTCAGAACTACTTACTGTTCTTTTTTATTCAAACACTTAGGACACATAGAAACCAGTGCAGGTGTATTATTCTATTGTTTATTTTCTGAAGTAAAAGCTGTACTCATTCACACATCCAGGCATATCTACCCAATTCAAACTCTTAATTTCAGAACTGAGTGGGATGCTCAATATGTGTACATTTTGTATAATGGCTCAGATGGACTCCAGTCCTCATACGCTTTTATACTTTCCAACAAGGATTAACTAGTTCTGTCAAAGTGTCTCCAATCCCATCTTTACACTTTTCCACCATTGCACCATGCACTTCACATGGGAACTATCTGTTCTGAGAACCATATCTGGTTGTATCTTTTTAAAACTCTTTTCCACATGCCCAGTTCAGTTCACTTCATTTATTTATTTCAGTGTTTGGCTGCAAAACACTTAAAATGAATCCAGTAATTTTGTATCTGTAATGCTAGGCATTAATAGCCTTAAATTGTTTACCATAAATTATCTATAAAATAAACTGTTAAAAACTAAATCTATAAAAACTACAAGAATGTTATTCTAAAATTTATATGTTATTATAAGTTTTATACTATAGCATAATAAAGCCAAAATCTATAAAATTAAGAGCTATAAATGAATAAATCTGTAATGGTAAGATGCCATAACATTTTCTAGAACTAACTTAAGTAATTTATAATAATCTTTCACTAGCTCCAGCCTTAACCCTGAACAAATTCTTATGCCTTTTTTTGATGTGCTGTGTTTCTCATCTTTTATACATATGACTAACCAAACACACGGCATAAAACTATATGTTAATACATCATGGCATTATATAATAATTGGCATTATTTATTTATTTTACATTTATTTACCACCCAAATCAAACTGGCTCAGAAACAGACTATCTCAGAACAATTTTAAAATAACTAGAGTAATTGATAACTATAATGATTGCATAATAAATAATAGATGAATACCCAAAAAGTCCAAAGGCCTGTTAAAACAAAATAATTTTAAGGGCTTTCCTAAAAAAGTCAGGGTTAGTTGCTTCTCCAAGTACAGCATGTTCCTTAGTGTGGGAGCTACTGCCAATAAACTCTGCCTTCTAGTCCAGACTCAACTTCACATCATACTTGGTAAGGCTCTTCTGGTACACCTCAATGTTACACAGTAATATAGTTTTACAGGTGATAACAAGAATTGAGTCTGGAAGCCTTTTGACAGCCAATTCAGTGACCTTAAGATAGAAATAATGTTGCAGTAATGGTTCTCCCCATTTAGCTATCTGGCTGCCCCATTTTGCACCAGTTGCATCTTGCAAGCAATCTTCAAAGACAGCTCAATGTAAAGTGTGTTGCAGTAACCCAGCTGTATGACGATCAGGGCATGAGTCACTATCCCCAATGCATTTTCATCCAGGTGGGGTTGTAGTTGGACCTCAGCTAAAACTAGCAAGGTCTACCCTGACCAGAACCTCCATCTTCTGAATGCAGCCACACAACCATTGTGTAACCACCTAAAACAGCCAAAAGGGGCATGGACCTAGCCCATAGGAGGTAGAGCTCATACTATAGGGAACCCTGTCTACTTCCTCAGATTCTACAAGCTCAAAAGAATTCCAAACTGAGAAGGAGTGGTGTGAGACAGAATTGCTCACCAAACTGTCATGAAAATCTTCAAGAACCCTCTGGAAATCTATCTGGTCTTTCATGCACCTGGGGCAGATAATTCTAATGGTCCTCTGCTGTTACAGAACCACCATTTCCCTTGCTTTCAGATTGCCAACAGTCTGCAATTTGATCAGGAAATAGCAGCAGAGTGGGGGAGTGATTGAACATAACAGATGTATGCATGTGTGTATATGTATGTATGTATGAGGAATAACAAGGCTGCTATGTTTAAAAATAAATATTCCTATTTGTATGATTTCAGAAAACTGTTAAATGGAATTGTGCAAATATTCCATTCTTATTTTCCAGATAAAATGGTGGTTGTCTGCTCTCATCATCTTCATCTTGTTGGAAACCTTGAGAGAAACTGAGTTAAAGAAGGGAGTTGTGGAGGTGATAGTATGAAAAGAACTCAGGGAGGAAATTCTTGATTGACAAGGGTAGCACTGGAAAAGATGTGGCCATGGTTGAGGTTGGCTAGTGACACATGTCAAGAATGCCCCCTGCCAAAGCCAGAAGGGAGAGCGGGCAGCTGTACCATGCATGGGGTTGCCACCTCCCTCATGATAAGTTGGTACACTGCCAAAGTTGCAGTGGGTATTCCTGACATGTATCAGTGGTCTAGAAGAACTGGCATTGAAAAGATGTATTTCCCCTGCTTCTCTATTTTTCCAGCCACCCATTGGTTACCAAAACCAGTTTTTGAATTGGATCAAAGAGTGGAAAAGTCTGCCCTCACAGAAGGCTAGGGAAGGGTTGAGGATGCAGTATGTTCATATCTTCAGCAAAGAGTTAGTGGGGTATCTTTGCACCAGAGCAAGTAGGATGTATGGGAAAGCCCTAAGTAATTTTATTCCAAATATCAAACTTCTTTGGTGTTACAACAAATATCTCTGCTTGTCTGAACAAGGTGCCTCCCAACTACATTGAGTTGCAAGTATCACTGTCCTGCCAACATCTAGAGAGCATCAGGTAGACATCTGAAATATATGAACAATTGTTCTCTAGTTTGCTCATCAACCTTAGAGGTAGTATACCAGTTTTTCTGTAATCAAAGCAGAACAGAAAGCTGTTCTTATATTTTCTGAAAAGATTCAGTTGTAAAACCTATATTACTTAGCCAATAGTTGTCTTACAAAATATTCACAATTTGCCCAGAATATTATATTCATATTTCTAGTAAGTTAACATTTTTCTTTTAGGAACTATTAACTGCCTTAGAAAGTTAATAACTTCAAATTCACTTAACTCTTAAGTATTCTGCAAGAATAAGGAATCTAGCAACGCTCAAGCTAGACATGTGATAAAGGACACACTGGGGCATATAACTTATTGACAATGTATCACTACAGGTAGTCCTCGCTTAATGACTGCCCTGTTTAGCAACCATTCAAAGTTACAGCAGTGCTGAAAAAGTAACTTTATGACTGGTCCTCGCACTTAGAACTGTTGCAGCGTCCCTGCGGTCATGTGATTGAAATTTGGGTGTTTTGCAACTGGCGGACATTTATGACCATCACAGTGTTCCCACGGTCACATGATCACCATTTGTGCACTTCACAGCTTGCTTCTGACAAGCAGAGTCAATGGAGAAGATGGTAGTAAAATTGCAAGTCATGTTCATGTGATGTCTCACTTAACCACCGTGGGTGATTTGCTTAACAACTGTAGTGGAAGTGAGGTTATAAATCTGTCACGGTCATGTGATTTCTTGCTTAACTACCATATCACTTAGTGATGGAGTTGCTGGTCCCAGTTGTGGTTGTTAAGTGAGGAGTACCTGTGCTATAAAAGGCAACTGCAATTTACTCTTATGGAGAGAATATTTTGACAATCAAAACCTGTAACTCAAGAATAGATGCTGCCATTATGCCTTGCTTGTAAAGATCTTGTAAGATTGGAGTCCAATGACTGCAACTGCAAATTGGCTGGGGAGTATTGGTTGGGGTGTCTTTTTTCTTCCTTTTTATTGTATGCTGGTTTTACTATTATAATGGGTTTTTTATTGTTTTGTGAGCCACCCAGAGTTGTGATACATAAGATGGGCAACCATACAACTCTTTTAAATAAAAATAAATCTTCAAATAAAAATAAATCTCGAGTTATGCAACTGTCCATTGTCATTAATCCGAGTCACATATAGATAGGCATTCCTTGATAACTGGAGCATCTACTGATATTTCAATATGTATGTAAGCCAACATATCATCTGAATCACAATAGCTCCAATACGTTTAACACAAAGAGAGAGAGAGAGATTTCAAAGCACAAGGTGGTTGAAGACTTAAGTCCAAGTAACTTCTATGTGAGGCCAAATTTTTTGTGGTGCCAATCTACACATTCCAGAACTTAAGAACCTGCCTTGCATCATCTAGCTCAATATTATTTCCCATGACTGGCAGTGCTTTTTAGATATAGGAATTTCCCAGCTCTTCTTAGATTTGCCAGCTAGTTTCTGCATGCAAAACATGCACTCCCCCGTTGAGCTATGAGTGTCCCAATTCAGCTGTGAGCCGTAAAGTGTTTAATCAAACAATAGAGCAGGCCTGTAGGAACCTAAGCTAGGCAATTTATTGGTGTTATCCATCAGAGCAGCTCCAAATTTGTTTGGGGATGGAACGAGGGTCAGATAGAATGTGATTATAAAGTTAAAATAACTTTGTTAACACCAACTGAGAAAATAATGTTTCATGAACATGAGAGAAAAAAATATTTTGTTACTAACATTCTGAAATTCTAAATATATACATGTACCTTCATTCCTTCCAATTTGGGAGTACAGATCATTGCCTATTTTTCCCTCTGAGCATGATCCTGAAGTGGAATTGGTTGGCCTATTTTAAAACTCTGGAGAAACCAGTGCTGTAAAGTCATAAACTTACAAGCCTTGTCATTCCAAAGAGCCTTAAATTTACACACAGTAATTATATTTCACTTGATAGAATCATTCATGTCCTTAAAATTAATTGCCCAGTAAAGCACTTTCAGGATCAAGGCCAAAGATACATTTTCTAATAAGCCCCAGATGATAGCATAGCTATACCTGCAAACTGCTCTCACCTTTCATGACACTGTCATAACATGATTAGCTGACTTCTGCATTGTCATTGACACAACATCATGAAACAACCCATTTTCATTAAATGATTAGTCAAGATTCTCTATAGAGTACTGGAGAACTGGCCAAAGTCACAGGTATACAATTAAATCTGAAGAATTTGACCTAGCATCAGATACAATAGGCTGGTTCCCAAAGCACACTTAACCCAGTCAATCAGTTACCCAGTCAGATATCCTTACCAGTGTTTCTGGCATCACACATCAACACTAACTGGGGCAGAAAAATCACCATTTGAAAAATTGACTCCACTCCACCATTTGAAAAATTGACTCCACATTCCAGGAAGAGCTAGCAAGATGGCATAATATCACTGCCCCCTTCCCCATTGGCCAGGAAAGCAGCATTAGGAGTAGCTTGGCATCTGCAGTGGGCAGCATTTGGGAGCTGTGTTCTGTGATGCCCATTGTTGGCAGTGAGTTCTGTAGTGGAGATTGTTTGTTCAACCTTCTTTATCTCTTATTCTTTTTTTAGAAGGCTAAATTTGCCAAACAGTTCATCTGATTGGATTTAGTTGTTCTTATGACCTAATTGACTGAGTGAAATTAGTTAATGCTGGGTTTCTTTGGAGTTAATTGACTGGGTCAATTGACCCTTTTTGGTGTCTGCACAAAATGTTTAACCTTCCAGTGCCTCCGTTAAGTATGTTGTGGGAACAGGACCAATATAGCCTGAGGTGCACGTTGTCCTTCCTAGTGTATCTTCATTCCTTTAAAGATATTAAAGGAAGAATAGCCAGACTTTCATATATAGCCATAGTGAGGGAGATAATAGAAATAGCAGCAGTAGCAGAAGAGTCCATGCAAGCTGGCACACACTATGGGACTAGTATATCCATGCAGGGCAATGTTATGTTAGAATGTGTTACACAAATCTGTGCAATGGAGAACTTCCAGATTTTTGATCTGCTCTTTCATTGCTGGGTCTTCCAAGGGAATATTAGATAAACTATAGGAAACAATATAAATCACTGAACGGTTTTACTATACATGTTATTTAATTATTTAATTTATATGACTGCCCAGCTCAATTTCAACTCTGTGTGGCATATAATAAACAAAAAAGAAAGTAAGCAAACAATAAACCAATTACAGTTAGAATCACAACAGCAGCAATTAAGAGGCAATAAGGAACACAAATTTACCTTACACCACTTCAAGTGGGAGCTCCCATCACCCTACTCCCAATGCTCAATATTAACTGAACTAAATTTCCATTTACCTGTGTGTCCCAGATCCAGGCAGCAAAGAATAGGAAGGTAAACTGCATTCATGGCTTGTTTGTGAAACAGATGGACCTCCTCTTCTTCAACCAATGTACAGACTAGAACGTAACTGTCCACCAGTTGTTGTAATTTTCTGAATGTGGTGATGGGTTTCTGGCAATTTAATCTTACCAAAGAATAATTTTACCAAAATACAATTAAATATCTATTTTGAAAGGAAATATATGTTTAACTATGCACTGTTGTAAATAGGTTTCCTTCAATTTACAATTTTATTCGCAAGGGACAAGCAGTAAACACATTCTGCCAATATTGGTGTCTGGGTGTGCATGTGTTGGAATGTTGTTTTGAACTGAAGTGAATATCAATTGAGTCATTAATGAGCACTCTTTGCGTACAGTCATTCATCCAACTGTGAATCCATAGAACAGTGGCATCATTTAGTCCACAATTTTATGTTTTATTAAGGAGGGTATCACAAGGGTTTGCTGAGGTCCAGGTACACTATTTCTATATCATTTCCCTGATAATTAAGCTAGTAACTCTATCAAAGGAGATAAAGTTAGCCTGGGATGATTTGTTTGTGACAAACCCATTCTGGCTCCTGTTAATTGTAGCATACCAATCCAAGTGTTCACAAACATGTAGTTTGATAATATGTTCAAAGATCTTGCCCAGTATAGAGATCAAGCTGACAGATCTATAGTTTCCCAGGTCTTCCTGCTTTTTATTTTTAAAGGGACAGGTGACTTCTGTTCTCTCAGTCTTCTGGGATCTCACCCATCCTCCACAAGTTCTCAGAGATTACTGACAGTGGTTCTACAATCACTTCCTCTGCTTTGTTCAGTACCCTGCGATGTAATCCATCTGGTTCTGGAAACTTAAATTATTTTAAATTAAATAGGTTTTCTTTTTACCCTATCCTTGACTGTCCTAAACTGCAGTTGCCAATGGCATAATGATGACCAGTTAGGTTTCATTTCTGGACAAAGAATGATTACAACTGCTCCCTTTATCATATTCTCAAATAATTTAAAATTTATTTTTCCATTTTAAAAGTTAATAATTCGGGGGTGGGAGTAAGGGGTGGCAGGGTAGCTTTCCCTTCTGGTAAATACAGGATCACCCAAGTAGCTTCAGTATTGTTATACAGCTTACAACCATATGGAGCATCTCCAACGACATATAAGAATTTTCAGGAAAGGGTGATTATGTGCAGTCAAATATAGTGTTTTCTCTCTCTCTCTCTGCAATGTAATTAAATGCTATTTTTGTTTGTTTCTTTCTCTCTGCCCCCCCCCCCCCTTTCCTCTCTCATTTTTTTAAGAACTCAGCATGTTCTTGTGGGAAGGAGAACTAAGCATTTCATACTGGAACTTTTTCAATATACTGTACATGTTTTGAGATGACAATAATCATATGAAAAAAGCCTTATGCCCACAATTTTAATTTTAATCACAGCATGCTTGTTGTCTATAAATATATTTATTACAGTTACATTAAAAAACTTTTTTCATAATTCATGTCTACATGCAATCACAGATTTTCAGTAATGTGAACAAATCTGAATTAAAGAAAGTTATCATTGCTTTTGAGGTTTTTTTCTTATTTTCCCTTGATATTTGTACGGCAGTGTCACAATCTAAGAATATAAGTAGCTCTATTTATATGCACCATGTTCCTTATCAGTAATGGGTAACACACATGCTCCACCTACTGGGCTAATCTTGAAATATTATTTATTTAAATACTGCCCATTCTATAACTTCTGGCAGTTTACGAATTTCCATGAAATATATAAAAACAATTCAAATATATAATTAAACAAAATTATAGTATACAATCATCAATCTATTGTAGCATCTGTAGGATAATAAAGAGCTCCACAGAAAAATTCCAAGTTAAACCAGCATCCTAAAGACCATCAAAATGGGTGCCATATAAGAAAGGAACAGAGACAGAAAAGCATTGTCTCTTGGCTCCCTAATCTCAAATATCATGTACAAGGGAGGTCCCACTATCCCAAGTGGGATCAGCTCTACCAAAAGGAGCTGACCCTGGAGGTACTTGGATACTTAGCTATAAAAAGCCTTATTGGTAAAAAAATAGCATTTTGTATTGTATTGAAGCCTACTAGAAGTGAATGCACTACCACAAAACTAGTGCTATATGGTTAAGGCAGCTCTTACCCACCAATAATTGGACCACTTCATCTTGTGCCAACTGTAGCTTTTGTAGTTTTCAAGGCTGTCATAAGAGGAGCACATTGCAGTAGTAAATCCTAGAGGTGCTAAGGGCATGAGCTATTGTTACCAGGGCTTTCTGCTCCAGGAAGGGCTGAAACTGGTTCAGCAATGGCTCTCCAGCCACTGTCTCTACCTGCTTATCTAGTGGTACCTGCAAGACTAGGAGATCCCCCAAGTTGCAGACCTGCTGTTTCAGAACCAGCCTGTCCAGTATTACAGCTGGAGCTTTTAAAGAGTTAGATGGTTTCTGGACAAACAGCACAAATTCAACTTCACTTTATTCTTTCCCCTATTACTCCAAGACCAGAGAAATATCTCAAGGACCACAGAAAGTAAGCCCAAGTACACCTGTTCCCAGAGAACAAATATGGGAGAAAATAATTGCTATTGATTGACTTCCCAAGATTAGGACTATGCGATTGACCACTATAAGAAACATGATACTGGATTTTTGTCTGATCCAGGAAGGAAGGAAGGACAGATGGACAGGCAGAAATTTATAGAAGATGGCCACCCAAAATCAAACATCCACCAACCTCAGTAGTAAATCACCAAAGGCCCACTGAAACAGAATTATTTTGATGGTACTTCAGAAAATCAGCACAGAGCAGATGCCTGATGCATCTCTGGAAGAAGGATGTTTCAAAGGGTGGGGGGAGAGGGGACATTACAAAGGAGGATTGTCTTTGGGTCCATGTCCTTTTGATCTCTCATGGGGATGAGACTTTAAGCACAGAATGCACAGGGCAGACAGATTCCACTTGGATGAGTCACTACCATCTGGAGTCAAGCCATATATACGGTTTTATAGTTGATAACCAAGATTTTAAATTGGGCTTGGAAACTAATAGAAAGTCCATGCAGTGACTAGAGAGTAGATATCACACAACAATATCAACTCTCAACCACTAACATTCTCGCTGCTGCATTTTGCACCAGCTGCAGTTTCTGGGTCATCTTCAAAGTTAGTCCCATGTGGAGCGTATTATAGTACCAGAGATATGTGGTAATGAAGACTGTCACCAGGACCTCACAATACCTGTACAGTTGCAACTATTCTTCCATTTGCTTCACCTACTAAATGCCTAGCCAAATTACAGACAGATGTACGTGCCTATTATGTTTAGGTTTTGGTGCAGATTGTTTTCCACTGAAAATTATACATAGCCTAGGAAGCCCATGTGTCTTACTTTACAGAGGAGCATACTTTGTTTGGATACATCCTCCATCAGAACTGCTCTCCTATCGAGGTTCAGTTTAAATGTTTAAAAAAAAAAATTACAAGGGCCTCAAAGATGACCTTCAGCAGTAAGTACTTGGGTAGCACTCTGAACAGGCACTCAGCACTTGGTCATAGTCTTCTCCTATTGTGTTGACATATATTTTTAATCAGTTAAAATACTATATTTTTAATCAGGTTAGGGTCATAGATCCATAATCAAGTAATGGAGCTTTTTCTAGTTTGCAGTAACATATGATGTATTTCATAAATATGAATACTTGGCTATTCTGCCATGCACACATGTATGTACACAAATAGTTCCCTTGAGTAGACAGCATAGCATTCTTATTAGTTTTCTCTTTTTCAGGAATTCAATCCCACATCACAACCAGGACCATCCATATAAAATAAATTCCATTATTTTGGCTTCCTTGTAATTTTGCAGATGTTACTCTCAAATCTGTTTCACATGAAATAAAATGTGGTTGGCAGCTCTGATTTCAGCAGCTGATCTCCTATTTGTAGTCAAGAATGTCTCTTTATTTTGACTCTGCTATTTGTATTTACAAAAACTTTCTATTTTTTAATTACAGTGGAAGAAGCCTGTTTATCAGCCTCTGATTATGCTTTGTCTTGAGAACGCAAAGAGCTTATAGCCTTTCTATGCAGAGCAATCCCTGTGTTGAATGCTTTATCTTGACCTCTGATAGACTCGGCATGTAGTCTCTACATTTCCTAATTTTGAATTTCCAGTGGTACATACAGGGCTTCACTCATTGCCAAGCAAGACAAATACTTGATGATGAAAATTTGAAGTGACAATTACTTTCAGCTCAGGAGGATTCTAGGAAGTCAAGCAGTGAGCTTAAAAGACACAATAAAAAATGAGGAAACATTCACCAAAGAAAATATTGTAGGCCACTAAACTGAAAAAAAAAGTTGCTGTCATAACCTGGAAATGCTAACAGTTAAACCCACTCTGGGATGTAAACTGTGCACTGTTTGCTGCTGTAGAAGAATGGTAACTTTAAATTATTAAGTTATAGAAGTTAGTTCTTTAAAGTGACATCTCCGTGTCCATAAATGTTTCTCCAGCTATGACTGCAAAATTGTGTTTATTCAGCCTACCAGTCAAAGTGAATATTGTTCACCAGCTACAAGATAATTGAAGCTTATAAAAATCAAATAGCACCACATCTACTCCATAAATTATAAACAAAAGCAACCTGATAATGGAAAATTAAGTCTGGTTCAAGAAAGTTTTCTGTTGGCATTCAGGACAAAAGAAGAAGTTAATCCACATGCATGTACATCCACACATAACCTCCATATAAATAGAGTTAAAGGTGTGATCTTCTAAACTAGTAGTTCAGCATCTAGAGTCAAGAAAGCCAGAGGATAAAACCAAACACATTTTATAACTTTGTAGGTAATTTAAGCATGACAGGAAAATAGTGTAAGATAATGTGTATCAAGAGCTACAACTTTGCATATTTCTATTTGAATGTACAAAGGTTGCTTAAAGGTAGGCTCTGCCTGGCAAGCTAAATAATAAGAATGCTATTGCATTATTTAGATTCCGTCAGTTCTTCTTAAAGATGCACAATCAGTAGCATCAGAGCAGAATGAGACCTCTATCCCTCACCATCTGTTGCCATAAAATTGTAATTCTTAATGAGCAGGGATTACATTAAAAACAGTATTTATATTAACAGTCCTGAATTTTAATTTAATTTAAACTTAGTTTATGGCCTGCCCAACTCTTTGTCTTGGTCCTGTCTACTTTTTAGTGTACATGGATACACTACTCAAAAAAAGTTGACAAAAGTAGTGGTTAGGGTTAATTAGAGATGATCATGTGTAGCCATTAGAATTGTTTCATTTTCTCTTAATCTCCTCTGCCTTTACATTTTACATTCATGATGTAGCTATCAATTTCCTCATCTCTTCCCAAAATCTCTTCCCCAAACTTTTACCACTGTTTACCTATCTACCCATCTTAAAGGATTCAGTTTCTTGCATCCTCAAATTAACTACTTTAATCCTTCTTGCCTTGCACCAACTTTACTGCAAACCCCTGGATTGTAACAAAATTAACGTACATTAATTCCATTTGCTCCCATTTATAACTCACCATTATGTATCCACTCTTCTTCTTTTCTGTATCAAAACTTAACTTCTTGTACCCAGGAACTCACATGTGTTTTTGTGTTAATTATTTTTTCTCCAAAAAATAATGTTGCAGCCCAACGGTAATTGGAGTCAGGTAATTACTGTGTCCTGCAAAATGCATGCCAACCTACCAAGTTTTGTAAAGATTATTAAAATAATCTGCAGAAATACTTGGGAGAGCAGAGAAAGCACAATATAAATCCTAACAATTGTTATTAATATGAGATTGTTAGTGCTACTGATTGGCAAATATTAATGCATCAGCATCAATGATAAATATAAGGACTCATAGACATGAAGACACTGCCATTATGAAATGAAACTTTGTGGTACAAAGGCCAGTGAGACTGCTGGTGTTGAATATTTATAGACCACCTGAAATAAATTTTGTAATATATTTCATTCCCCCCATGATAATTCTGAGATGTAGGTTGCTATTATCCCCAGATCAGAATTGAGGAGGTTAATGAATGTGGCTTTCTGAAAGACTATGCATCAATTATGAAGCTGGAACTGGCCTCAGGTGTCCCAGACCTCAGTTGAACTGTGCATCAGTCCAGCACTTTTGCAGATTGTACATTTGAAATCTAAAATTAATAAACCAAGCTTCACATTTGGATTAAAGTGGCCCATAAGCCCAAGTAATTTAATTAATTAATTAGACTGGCGGGACATTATTCCTAGTACCTGACTTTCCTATGTAACGTTAAGTGTACAAATTCCCAGCGATAGGAAAGCTGAAGTGCTTAAACAGTTTTTCATACAGAAACTCCCAGGCTGAATCCTTGACATCTTTAAGGATCAGAATATTGAAACTGTAACAGCAATATACAAGAATTGAATAGAGCACATTTACAGTTTCTGTGCCTAGTATAGATGAAAAATAATGTAACTTAGCTATATACCTCAAAAGAAAAACTTTCAGAAGATAAGTGTGCCTTAACTAGCAGAAGTTGGAGGCACTATTATTAGGCAAAGATGAGCTGGGAATTGGAAAAAAAGAAAGATTGCCAAAGCTTTCAGTTGGCTACATTCCAGTGAACAGAGTCAGCAGGGACTGACAACTGCTGAATATCTTTTTTTTATATAATAAATTTATTACATTTTTTAAAAGGAATAAAAACTAACAAAAACTAATATTATGAGAAAGAAGAAGAAAAACAAAATTGAAAAAAAGAGAAAATAGTAAGGATCAAAAGTACAAAAAAGAAAAGAAAATGAGAGAAACAACAAAAGAAAAAATGAATTGACTTCCAATCCTCCTTGCAACAAATATACATCAAACTCTTATTCTAAATTTAAAATACTGCTGAATATCCATCAAAATACTTGAAAAGATAGTCTACTCTTAGCCAAATGCTCACATCACAGAACTCTCTCCTGCCATGTGCTCATTAAGAATTAGTTTACCTTTATCTTACAGATGAAGGAAATGTATTGCAGCTTGTATAAGTAAATCCTAAAGATCCTCTTTGATTATCTCCCTGAACAAACAATTGCACATTTATCTCACATTTATTGCAGTACAAGTAGTCCCTGGGTTAAGAACGTCCAGGTTACAGATGACACATAGTTAAGAACGGAGCCTACTCAGGAGCAAAATTTGAGTTAAGTACACAATGGTTTGAGTTCACTACACAATACTACTTATACAATATAATACAATAATACTGTTCCTGCTTGACTTAAAGACAGACCTTGGGAACAGAACTTGTTCTTAAACTGGGGACTATCTGTAATGATAATTTACTGCCCCCACCCAAAAAAAGGGAGACAGTAGGATTCCCAAATGGCATTTTCCTTATTATTTAAGCATATTTTCACCCTATTATAATTACTACTCTTAACCAGGGATATCTCATTAATATAGGACTATCAATAGGAGCTAAACTCCTCTTACCTTTAATATATTAATCCAGCATAGATGATAATTAGTACACTATAGAAAATTTGCTACAGTACGCTTTCAGACAGCTGTAGAATAGTCTAGCTAAGTAAGGCTCTGAGCTTATTTATCTCAGGTAAGGGAAAAGAGCATCAAGAATTTCAGCTCCTCTTTGGTGAAGTTGCTTGAATCAGAGAAATGTAACAGCATTTTAACCTCCTTTTCTAATCACTTCAACAAGCATATAACACGAGTCAATCAGCAGGTTTCCCAAATATATTCAAAGAAACTGAATCATATTGAACAGCTAACAACAACTGTCATCAAATAAATCTGAATGACCCAACAACTTAAAAAAGAGGGTATAAAACATAGCCATGTATTTATATAAAATGGGCATGCAACAATATATGCATTGTATTTGCAACTTCCCCTTTGTCACAAGGATAGAGTCTTAAAAAGTAAGGGATCTTCCTCAACTTTCTTCAATGACTGCTATTAGAAGTTTGTTAAAACATGCTAGGGTTAGTGGATATTTGGTTTAAATATCTTTCTGGTCTAGAAAAGGGAGACCAGCTACTTAAAAAGAAAAATCTGTAGAGAGGGCTGACAAATCTAATTGCCTTTTTACATTTTAAGGTTTGACGTTACTTGCTTATAGCCCATCATCAAGAATATGTTCTATCATCAAGGAAAGTCATAATTCTATAATTTTCAATAAATTAATCTCCTCCAAGTCAATTCAGAGTTATCAGCCAGGATGAAGGGACATAGGCTTGCAGGAAAAAACAGAAGTTTCAACCAGAATAAAACTATACGTACCCATATGCTAGTTTTCACTCTAATCACACTAGCTTCATGACAAAGAGCCTACTTGGAGACTAGCCCTTAGAAATTTAGTTGCACTCTCTCTAATGGGGCAAAAGAGCTATATGGGCCTAAACAGGCCTGAAATAAGAGTGTATGCAAATTTTCTTGCAAATACTTGAAGAGTGGCTGGTATAAATAATGCCCTTCTATAGTAATAGAGAGGTATAGTAAGAAATGTAAGGTTTGCTGCATTTGGCACTGGAAATAACCCTCGTGAGACACAGACTCAAACGAAAGCTAGTTTACTCAGGCATAATGTGTAGCGGTTACAGACAAAGCCAGGATTGGCTTGGCACGATTTCTTACAGTGTTTTATAGGGGTCCCTCCTTGACCTGTAGTACCCCTGGGTTCCGCCCCTGCCCTTGTCCCGGGTCACCCTTCTGCTTGTCGTGATCTCCCTCTCCATTCCTTAATGGCAGATTCAGTCAGGTTTCATCGTCCTCATGATTGTTATCTTTTGTCTGCGTTGTCGATGTGTTCGTGGGGCTTTTCTCATGCGGATGAAATGGGGTTTCTTAAGTCGTGTTTCAGCTGGACTCTGATTGCCTCTGGATCGCTGTATTCCTGAAGCATTGAAATCAGCATTGCCTGGGACATCTGGGGAGCCGCCTGTGCTACAATATTGCTGGTTTCAATTTACTCTCAGTGATGTGTTAATTGCTGCCACCATTTGCCTTGTTTCCCTTCCCCGACCACGTATGCCTGAGCGGCGGTGAAACTGAACAGTGGCACTGGCTGTACTAGGCTGAATCTGACAAGAAAGAGCCAGTTTGGTCTAGTGGCTAAGGCACCAGGCTAGAAACCAGGAGACCAGAAGTTCTAGTCCTGCCTTAGGCACAAAGCCTAAGTGGTGACCTTGGCCCAGTCACTCTCTTTCAGCTCTAGGAAGGAGGCAAGGGCAAACCACTTCTGAAAAAACTTGCCAAGAAAACTTTAGAGACTTGTCCAGGCAGTAGCCAGGAGTCAACACTGACTTGAAGGCACACGCACACGTACACAAACACACACACACACACACACACACACACAAAGAAAGATTGCAGGACTATTGCTGATTTTGGGGTATTTTGAACAATATAATACTGATAGGCACTATGCTTACTAGAAAAGTGAAACACTACTTCCGAATAAGATTTAAACCTGTTCAATCGGATGTTCGTTCAACTGCCAAGCATAGACTCTAGGGCATTTGGTAAATACAAGAGTCTTAGTTTTTGGAATAACTTATCTTCAGCACTTCCTCCTTATAATACCCAATCAACATGCACAAAGCTAATTGTAAACCGGTTGATATGTGTGATAGCAATACTACTTATGACATGAGAGTTTTCCATGTGAACAGGAATCCTGCTTTTATGGCACTTTTCAATTTTCAGGAGAGACTGTCCATTTAAAATTCAACTCATGGGAACTACTGAAAAGCAAGTTCAGTATCACATCAACAGAGTCCTTCTTCCCCTGGAGGCCTGAAAAAGACAGTTATTATCTAATGCTTTAAAATCCAACAGAATTATTTCATCCAAAAACCACAGTGAGATAACATGATTTTTCCACCCTTTGGTTCTACATTGTCACATCTGGGGAGATCACATGTTAAGGAATCTATGTGACATAGGCTGGGCATGTAGCAAGTGAAAAGAGAAAGGAGAAAAATAAGGTTTTGAAGTGATATTTTAACTCCAATATATAATTAAGAAGGGAGCATATAGTGCCAGGGAAGGGAACAAGATTTTATTGTTCAGAAAACTCATGGAGTAACATTAGAGTATGGGAGCAGAATTCAATGCAGGGCATGTTGAAGGCTTTGAGTATAAGTTACAAAGAGTTATACAAGTAGAATTTAGGGCTAACTAAAATTTCTACTTGAGGGGAAGCCTGCAGTTGAATAGATGAAAAATGGGAAGGTAGAGGGGTTTGATTAATAGAGTATTGACATTTTTGAACTTTAGTGTTGAAGACTCCTGAGAATACTGTGGACAGCCAAGAAAACAAACAAATGGATCATTGAACAAATCAACCCAGAGTTCTCACTTGAAGCACAAATGAGCAGGCTCAAATTATCATATTTCAGACACATTATGTGAAGACCTAGCTCTCTGGAGAAGGCTCTAATACTGGGAAAGGTGAAAGGAAAGAGAAGAGGACAACCAGCAGCATGATGGATGGAGTCAGTTACAGTGGCAATGACAGCACCATTGGAAGACCTGAAAGACCAGGTTGGGGACAGATCACCATGGAAAAGGTCTGTCTATGTGATCACCAGGAGTCAACAATGACTTGATGGCACATAATCCATCAGAAGGGTTTGAAAGTGTACTTCTCCTGAATCTGCAGAGAAAAAGGAGTGATACACAATGCAGTAAACTTTCACAGCCATATCCATACCTAACCACCATCATGCCAAAATGATGACGTTTGCACCAGGACATCATGACACATGCTCCACCCTTTTGTTTTTACATTGCAACATCACTCAGAGATATATAAGGGGCAGAGCTTGTGTTGTAATGCTGTGATGCACATTTCATCACTTACCCCACTATTACCTACAGTATGCCCATGTCCTCAGGCAAATCCAGGCACAATTCTTGAGGACAGAAACAGAGGATGGGTAGAAGTGCCAGGTAGAGAGCAACAACACAGGAAAAGAGAAGCAACAGAAATCAAACACCTTCTGGACCAATGAGTTTGAATATCTTGTATCAAAAGCTCCTGCTGGTCCCTCTCCCTTTGTCCCACCTGAAATTCTCAAGGGATTTTGGGATTTTTCTTGATCATGCGCTTGAAATTTTTCTTGGCTGGAAAATTTATCGAGATTCTTTTATAGGAGAATCACTATAACATCTCACAATTTATTTAATGATAGAGGGTGCTGTTTGATTTATGTGACTTCTGTCCTGTAATGCAGCCTAAGCACAACTCTACATTCTCCAATTTGCCCAAGTCTCCATGTGACTAGCAAGGTGGATCAACTCAATTAAAAAAGCAATGGGTATACCACTGGAAGACCTGAAGGACCAGGCTGGGGACAGATCCTCCTGTAGAAAATCTATTTATGTAGTCATAATACCAACCCTACCTACCTACATACCTACCTGTACATCCATCCATTTTAAGCAATATATTGTCCTTTGGCCTGGATTCAAAATAGCCTTGTTCATAGTTCCATGTGAGGGATTGCTTCACCACAGAACCTAAGACTGTCTAGACGCTGTTGAACTATAATTCCCAATATTATTCTTTATCAACCTTGATGTCCAGGGCTGTTGGGAATAGCAACTTCTGAAGATCTGTATTTCCTCACCACATAGAAAATCATGTCGTTATTTTTTATTTTTAAAAGAAAGCTTATTTCTTGCAACCGAGAAGGAAATATATTCTACTCTTCATTCTGCAGTTGTGTATATTGACATTCAGCACTAGATGGAGCTATTTATTCTACTCTTTTATGCATTCTGGAAACATCTTCATACCTATTAACCTCAATTGTCTGTTCTACAGATAAATCCTAATTTTGCAAGTATCCTAATGTGCTTAGCTTAATGAATTTATCAGTTCCTACAAAATCTTTTCAAATGAAGGAACTAAAAAAAAGGATGAACAGGAAAAGAAATAGTGCCACTATTGTCACATTACTACTGGTTTAGCGCACACACACACACATTATAATTATGAACCTGATATGCTGCAGAACAGAGCACCAGGCTGTAAAATATTGACTTTCAGGAATGCTATAAAAATCCTACTAAGATAATAGAAAGCATTGGTGGGGTTCAATTTCTATTAAACGGGTATTTTCACTGGTCATGCCAATGATAGCAGCCATTTTGTGATTAAGCAAATCACCCATAATAGCCATTTTTTTAATCGTACGACAACATGCCCTCCACATTTCAAATGTGCCCAATTCAAATAAGTTGCCTATCTTTTCATGAATGCAGGTTTGTTCCAACCTAAATAAATTCTCTTCCAACTTTTATATTACCTGAAGTATCTTTAAGAGTTTTACTGTGAAGCAGGTTCAACTCAGTTGCAGCCTTTTCTTTGCTTTGAGAGGTATATTGGAAGCAATAAGCACTCTCAGTTTCATACATGGCAGCCTCAGAGGCAAAACAGAATAGCAGCTGTATTTAACAGGGCCCACTCTCACACTAAAGCACTGTGAGATGTTTATGCAAAAAGCAGAGGAAGCCACTGAATAAAAACAATCTGAAGTGCCAAACTAATGACTGAAAACCAGACAAAGCATATGCGCCTTCTTCGGTAGCAGAAGTGGGGGTGGGGGGGGCAACATTTGTGAAAAGAACGGAGTACAAACAGCTCATTTAAGGAGAAAGTTGAAATACAGCAATGTAAACAACACAATCCAACCTTTGCTCATCTAGTAACTCCCAAGATTAAATTGTCCAAATGAAGAAATCACAACAAACATCACATTGTTTAAGTGCCTCTTTCAAAGCTGTGGCTTTGAGTAGTAAGGTTAGTGCTTTGGCCTTGTAAACTCACTAGAACTGCAGGTGTTAATTCTTGTCTTCTGAAATGCCAGAATCATTTCGATTCAGGACTTCTAGGCATCTTAAAAGGATAAGAGCTATGGTTGAATGGGAAAAGCCATTTGGTGCAAAACATTTTTATTTATTTTAATTCTTTTGCAGGCTTTCCTGGGCCTCACAGATTCAGGCCCACTTAAGATGATTTGTGGAAGTATCAGCCATTATTAACAGGGTTTATCAAGATCTATATCCCTGAGGCTGTGGAGACTTACTGACAGTCAGAACAGACAACAGTAAGTAGATGGACCAGTAATCTGACTACATGAGGATGATGCTCATTAATCACCTACATTTTTAATTGATTTATTGATGTATGCTAATTTTTACCAGACTCCCCCAACCAGGATTCAACAGTAAATCACAGATCTCCTGACACTTCAGGGCTTAGCTCGCAGAACTAATAAGGCAGGCAGGGTCTGTGCTTTCTCATTTCCAAACACATCAGCATAAGCTGCCTGTTTGTCAGTCAAGGTTGGAGTGTGTGCTTGCTAACTGTGCAGGCTGTGAGTCTCACATCCTGAAGAATCAAAGGTGAGACCATCATAGTTTTAATGAATATGCAAATTCTGAGTCTGTAGCCAGTCCATTTCCAGGACAAGGTAATATAATATAGTTGTGTGAAGTCCAAATGGTTGCCAAATGGTAAATTGTCAAGATTCATCCACTCTGTCATGGGGCATGAGTGTACAAGTCATTCATCCATAGTCTCAATACTAACAGACTAAGTTGATTATATTTGCGGGTAATAGATGATTCAGTGAAGTTGCCCATAATGTCAAAAGTTAGTAAGACATTAACTGCGTTCAAATACCAGTATGAGTCTTTAGGGAATGCGAATAACTAAATGTTGATATGTAGCTTCACATACTGTATGTACACTTCACTTAAGTTCTGAGTGCTCAGCCCCTGATGACTTGGAAGCAGGGATCAGCTTGTTTTCCAGCAGCTCAGGTCTGGAGTATTTAGAGCATCTGCTTGCAAAATCTCCACTGTCCCTGCAGCAATTTGTAGATGCTTCAGAAGTGAAGGGTTCACCCTGCAGTCCCATGAGAAGTATCCAAATTTTCCTCAACATAGCATGTGGCAGTACAATTTTGTTTATATGAACATGTGGTCATACATAGCTACATTCTCTCCAACTTTTGGGACTTTCAACTAATGTTCCAGTCTATCACTTAGTTAAGGAAAGCATTTGTGATCTTGATCAATCCTTTCTCTTATCTTAGAACTCCAATATTCTTTTTCTTATGTGTGTGAATTACTTGGCATTTTTGTTCTCAGTTGTGGACTGGGATTGGTGTAATGGCTTCTAAGATCACAAGGTTTCTTTTACTTATATAATACCTAGAACTGAATGGTTATTTGCCAAGTCCTTTCTGAGACAGAAGATCAACACAATGTAATATTTCATTCTCCCTCAGCTTTCAGACTGCATCTCTTTTGTCAGTTCTAGGAAGCCAGTTTGGGAAGAAGAGGTGAAAAAAATCAGAGTCCCAAAGATGTGGTATAATATCATAATCTTAGAGAAGATGGTCCTTCCTTCTAACAACAAATGATAGCTTTATTCAGTCCTCATACAAGCCCCAATATCTCAAACTGGAAAAATAGTGAAGTTTTATGAACATTTATTTGAAATACCTTTAAAATTTAATTCATTAACAGTGAATAGAAAGCTAAGAAGTAGAACATGAGTATTATTTTATGCTTTGGCATAACTCATAATAAGTACATTGCTCCTTTTACCTTGGTTCTGAGTCACTTTGTAAAATACTCAAGACTTCCAGCCCTTGCAAACAATAAACTGCTTTAAACTGCTTTCAAAGATTAAATAAAGGAAGGCTAACAGTGACTTTAGTTTCCTGGTGTAAACTAGTACTTAAAACACAGGATCTGGGTACTGGCAAGAGAGAAAACAGTGTCAAGTCTCCCCTTTAGATCCACGCTTTAACTGGATGAGGATGATGATAATTTATTAAATTTATATGCCACCTGATTCCCAGTGACAAGTTAACAGGTGTGTCTAAATTTCATCACATACAACTTCTTAATTTCCATATAAGGATTATTCAGAAGGCCTCCATTTATTCAAAGCATAAAACATGCCTAGTAACACATGCCCAGCTTATGACACAGGATAAGCTTAGAGACTATTGGCAAGACTGTACTGCTTCTTCTACTTCTATTTCTACCAAGGAGAAGACTAAAGGCAAATTAATGGTTTTTATTTATTCAGAGCTGGGATTGATTGATTATGGGCCATCAACTTGGGGTTAACTCTTAGAGACTATATAGATAGACCTTATCCAGAATGACTCAGAGCTGGTAGAGCAGCATTTCCTTTATCCCTGATGCTAGGTGTAACCTGATACAAGGACACCCATGACTACCCTTCTCCATCTTGTGACTATAATGATATGTGGGAATGACCTTGGGAGACAGAGAAAGAGCTGCACCCTAGACAGTCCACAGGCATCTCAGCCCACAGAAGGAAAAGGGGTGTGGGAAGCATCTCAGAAGGGTCCTCCCTAGTTTTCTCAAAAGTAAAGGCAAGAGAGGGGGGAAGTGTTTTCAGACTTGCAAGATTCTGTTACTGTAACCTTTCAATAAAGGTAGTGTTAGTACTCATGGCTTCTGCTTCTTGTCTGGACTACCTCGGAGGGCTGAGAGTGACTGACTTTGAACTGCAAACTGAATGGCTTAAACATCTGGCCTAATTCTGGAATATATATATATATACATACATACATACACATATACATACATACATACACATACATATATATATATGTATATATATATATACATACATACACACATACATACATACATATATCCTCTTTCCCACCCTCTGCTTTTTGTAACATATCTGTTGAGTCCTGGAGAACTCCAACATTTTCCTATTCTTTTCTGTCATTTTGGTTTAATCCTTTAAAGTAGCCTTCACTAACTTAATGCCCTCCAGAAGAGTGATACTGCAATTCTCATAATTTCCAACATATTATTATACTGAGTGTCAGTTACAGGAATTGTAATCCCATAACACTAACTTGGCCAAGACAGTTTGAGTCAAGCCTATGGAATGCTGTCAATAAATGTTGTCTCTCCCGTGTTACTGCCAAGAGGTAGTGACAACAGTAATGTTCACCTTCACCTTGCCCAACTTGAACATGCTCTAAGAAAATAAAATCTGAAGTGCACATTTTTTTTTCTCTAGCAGTGAGTAATGGCAAATTCTACTTTGCTCTCTCAGAAAAGGAATGTGGTAATTTCATTTTTTTCAGCATTTCACAACTACCTTGTAGGTGCTAAGAGCTGTAACACAAAATAATTAGCACAGATCAGATGCAAAAGAGAATCCTCCCACCCACCACAAATCAAAAGTTCTTATGAGGGTGGTGATCATGATCATTTTTCTCAATTATCCAAATTTTTTAATTTTCAATTATTTTCAGTACTGTATAACCATGTTTATGTGATTTTGATATTGTTTTCTTCATGGCAATATCTCTTTGTTTTATAAAGTCTTGTATAAAAAGTAATGATCTCATTTACCTAGGATGCTGCTAAAATGTACTGCAATCTGTGTGATTTTTGGTAAAGATGGCACAATGGCTTTTAAGAAAACAGGTATAGTCTTATACTTAAGAGATTCATTTATTCATTTCAGAACTTTCATATGCCCATCCAATTATAGACTCTGTGTAGCTCATTGCCATACTTTCTTTTACATGTCACTTAAGTATGCTTATTGTGATACTCCAAGGATTACCACAAATAGATGTTAGAGTTTAAGGAACTGTTTCTTAATGCCAGTGGCCTTGGTCACCTTGAAGGTGTTGTACTAGATAGTCTTGTTGAATATTCCCACCATCATAGTATCCCCAGTCTGCACCTCTCAGAAGCAAGGAGACAAATGTACCCACATATTCTTGTGCCTGCTCATAGTAGTTGTACTTTCTAATATTGGCAAGAGATTCCCGCAGATGGTGTTGCTGTGTTGCCTCTTCATCTTGGTGACCATCTGTGACAGAATACAACCACAAATCTCATTGATCCTGATAGAGCTCTTCAAGTTGTTCAACAAATAATTCTCAGTTTAGACACTCAGAGTGATGGAGCCAAAATCCTTTTTTATTGCTTCAAGGACATATTTTACAGCCATTTTGGGTCACACCCAGAACAGAAGAGCATTCAGGCTAGCAAAGTTTAATTCCTTACCAATCGTGCTGAGAGAGGGAAGGTTTAACAACACCCCTTCTTTGGAACACTTTTGCATTTGCTCAGAATCTGCTGTTGAGCCAGTTGCTCACGTTTTACTCCATTGCTCCCTTTAGGATAATTGGCATGCAGCCCTTATTTATCCACTTCTTACCAGCTGCATTAATTAACCAGAAATGAAAGTGTTCACTTCCTACTTTCAGACCTTTTATCAAAGATTTCTAAGAATGCTAAGTCCTGTTTAATCATGATTACCATTTGAAAGGGTCTGGACCTAGCTTTTACTTTTAAAGAGTCATATGGACAATTGCAACTTCTGTCAGAACCTCCAGCAATCAATGTATCAACAGAGCAGTTGCTTGCTTCATTTCTGCCATTTGTTTAGTAGGGGGGAAGGGGGGAGCAAGGAAGGTGAGACCGTTAACCCAGATGGACTGTTATCTAAGGCCAGGAATGTACAAGGTCGCACCAACATGAGAACCCAATACTGCCTGAGGGGAAGGAGGGGTAAACAAGACGGTAAAAGTAGAGTGGGAAAATGCAGGCTTTTAGTTTCAGCAATGCTTTGAAGCTGCATGTACATCTCAATAAATGAACTTCTTTTTGAACTTACTACGAGTTTCAAGAGATTTTTTCTTCATTGATATTTGAACGTCATAGACCTGACAACTGCAGTAGATTATTTTCTCCAATCTTCCTTCATTACAATGCTTCTTTTATTGTGCATTCTATTGTATTAGTTTTATTTATTATTTCTTTCCTTTGTGAATATTGCCTGTACATTGATAAAAAGAAAGTAAAACCATAAATCAACGCATGCCTGGGAATGGGCATTTATTATCAGTGTAAGTGCCCGTGGAGTCTTCTTTGTGGATCCTGAAGCTGAGGCTGATGTTCTTGTAGCAGCAGGGCGGCTTATTCTTCTTGTGTCAATCAGCAGCACCCACTTCTTATTTAGGAAGATGGTGGACATCTAATATATAGTCCTCAGTTGGAGGGCATTTGAGGTATTCAGCTAATAAGAACATACTATATTTGATCATAGCCCAGTGTTGTCCAAATCTGGCCACTTTAAGATGAGTGGACTTCAACTCCCAGAATTCCCCAGCCAGCATGGCTGGCTGGGGAATTCTGGAAGTTGAAGTCCACTCATCTTAAAGTGGCCAAGTTTGGACAACACTGCCATAACCAAAAGGCTAAGAAACAGTGTTGGAATAATTTAAAAATTTATCTTTTACCCACCTCCTTGGTAGCATTTGGCCAAGTTATCGCATTTAAATATATTATAGCTGTATTATTTTGAATTGTGCTTTCATTGTTACATGAGTCCTATATCAGTTGTGGCTCTTAAGTGGTCTGTACAGGATGGTTGTGTAGTGTTCTTATAGTAGTCAATATTAGCAAGCAGAATAACCTTCACAACTACCTCTTTCCAATGATCTCAAAGGTAGACCTGTGAGATGATTTCTCAAGCCTCATTGGTTTAAGCTGCATTGGTTTAAGGCAGTGTTGTCCAAACATGGCCACTTTAAGATGAGTGGACTTCAGCTCCCTGAATTCCCCAGCCTGGCTGGCTGGGGAATTCTGGAAGTTGAAGTCCACTCATCTTAAAGTGGCCAAGTTTGGACAACACTGGTTTAAGGTGTGTTACAGGATTTTATATTACACACATGCTTTTTACTGTAAACATAAAGCTTTTGAGTGGAATTATCCAAAGCTTTGGGCAAAATAAATTCAATAGACTCATAATGCCTTCTCAATTTCTCATTTTCATCAGATTCTAGGAAGACTAAGGAATATTTGAACAGATGTTATTGTAAGAAGCTGAATCTTAATACAGATAAGGTGGAAGTGATCTTAGTAGATTAGTTGAACTGTGTTTATTTTGGTGATTCATTCATTTACAATATTTGTAAACTGCTTCAGTCAGAAAGACTCTGACCAGCATACAACAAGGAAAATAACAAAAATCATAGATGATAATCAGCATTAAATCAGATGGTCATAGCCATGTTATGAACCAAAACCTCTCTGAAATAAAATGGTTTTAAGACTCTTCTGGAATGCAGGGAGAATCAGGGCCAGACACATTTCTGGGGGCAATGTATTCCACAGTGTGAGGGCTACTGCTGAGAATACCTAGTTTACACACTTCTTATGTTATGTGGAATGGACCTTCACTCAAAGTTCAAAGCATATGGGCAAAATCATACTTGGTAAGGCAGTCCCTGATATATGAAGCTGACCTCAAAGATCATCTTGAAATTTCAGCTGCCAGAACTCTACTTATGTTTGGTGTGTATTGGATAACTGTTCAGTTCAATATGCTAGTTCTTACTTAAAGCCTCTGACAGCTTGGAAACTCAGTTTTTTATTTGATGTCTGTTTCACCCTAAGTATGAACAGTAAGCAAGAGAAGCAGAAACTTTCCAGTGGTGCCAGTGCTTTGGAATGGCCTTCGCAGATAAATGAGTTAATAATGATTGACAGAAAAGAAATATGATGGGTTGGATGTGAAATCAGGGTAACTGGCAAGAGGGAGCAGTTGAAGAATTACAATGAGAAGAAGACATGGGGAAAGTTATAGGAGTCTGGGGTATACATGAGAGAGAAAAGGTAGAGGTTAAATGTAGATTGGATGT
Organism: Liasis olivaceus; assembly: GCA_030867105.1. NCBI lineage: Eukaryota > Metazoa > Chordata > Lepidosauria > Squamata > Pythonidae > Liasis > Liasis olivaceus. Next base: position 55,098,967 of record CM061351.1, on the reverse strand, counting down.
TCCATAAATACATGTATGTATTCCTGAGGGGTGGACCTTGGAATAACAAATCACATTATACATGTTGGCCACATTTTGAAAAGACAGAGTCCTGATGCTTCCTTTGCTAAATCAGTCAGTGGTAGCAGCAGGTTGTTTTCCTAAATCTTATGGGAACAATGGTCTCAGCAAAAAGGCCACATGATATGTGCAGTGACTCTTGAAAAAACACTTGGAATGAGCACCTTTCCCAATATGTCTCAATAACCATCCAACTTCCAGCAGCAGCTGAAAACCTGGCTCTTTAAGGAAGCCTGTAGGGGAGGTCTATAATCTTTTGTTGCTACTGAATTAACTGGCTGCAGTTACCTGTTCTGATTGCAGAGTGTCGTGTTACTGTGTTTTATCAGGCTGTGTTTAAACAGCTTTAATTTTGTATTTCTAAACTGGCAGCCACTTTGAATTCCCCAGTGAAAGAAAATGGGATAGCCATGTTTAACATAGTCAAAAAAACAAAACAAAAAACAACCCTTTCTGTCTCTATTTTCATGGTGAATTGGAAGATGGAAAGAGAGTTTCCACCACTGAAATCTAAACTGTTGATCATTGCAGGAAAGAAAAATTTTAAATCTTTCCATGCATTTGGGAAAATCACAGAAGTCAGCACATCTGGAATGCAATGGATGAGCCTCACCCTGGGAAAAACACCTTCATCATCATGGTAGCTCCCCTGCCGGGTAAGTATGAGTATAAGTCAGGGTTGCCCACTTCCTCCATTGCTTTTTAATTTAATTTTGGAGCCCTTAGCAATAATATTAGATGATTATCATATTATTTTAATTCTTATTTATTCTATTTTAATTAATATTTATTCTTTTACTGTAAACTGCCCAGGGTTACTCTACAGTGAGATGGGCAGTCACAAATTTGAAAGATAAATAAAATAAATAAATAAATATTAGGCAATCTACTGCTACTTCTGGTATCACATTGGTAGGATTTGATTAGGTCAACCCTTCAAGGTAGACTGATCAGGAAACATATGCTACAGAACTATACTTTATTGAGATAGGCTACAATACCAGAATCTGTCTATGTCTTCCTTTCTCTCCCTCTTATACCCCAGAGAATTGGAAGGAAAAGTAGTCTGAGTCTCTCTGTAACACTTTCCCATGCTCTAGATTTAGCACATGTTTCTTCTGTACCTAGTGCCTCTGGATTCTTTCTCCAAGGTCATCTCCCCAGCTCAGGATTCCTTCTCCAAATCACCTCCCTGGCTCTCTACAGATGATAAATTATTTGCTGGTGATATTTTAGCAATTTTAGACAATTACCTACCACATTTTATGCATGGGATTCTACATTTTACTAAATATTCAGGATACAAGATTAATTGGGATAAGTCTTTTTTACTTCCTTTAGGTTCTGAAATTTCAGTAGTACAATGTAAAGACTTTATATTGGACACCCCAAGATGTATTTGAAGGGATGAATGTTATATTTTTTCTGTTGGCAATGTAAAAAAATTGAGGGGTCATTAATTCATATGATTTGGTCTGGTGAATCATTGACATTTTTTGGAATAATATTTTATTGTACATAAGTAGATTTATGAGGATTTTTTTTAATGTTAAAGATGTCAATGTTATGTTAAGTTATGTCCCAAAACTTTGGAATCTGATTATTTTTAATAAGTTATGGTTGTATAGAGCCTGGGGTATTGCTGAAAGAATTATCTTGAGAAATTAGAAAAGTAGTAATATTTCTGATATTAAGGATTGGATTCAAGAGATATGTAATTTATCCATTGTTGAAAAAGCAATTTTAGTGCTAATAAAAAAAGACTCAATATGTTCTTTTATGGCATAGAATTTATGATATCTTGTAATGTTAGAGAATCTTTATTTTTATTATTCTTTTTTAATGTATATTTAGGCATTTATTTAATATTTGATTTATAAGTGATATATATAGTTTCCCCCTTTTGTGCCTATTCTGTTTGGGTTGTTTTTTGTTAACATGGGTTGCTATATTTTTTGTAGGTTTTTGTATATTTTTCCCTGTATTTTGTATGCTTTTCTATTTGCTTTTCTAAAAGTTAAGATTTTTTTTTTTAAAGCATCATTCCATGCACACTCTGATCCCAACCTGTATTTATCCCTACAAAATTAACACAACAAATGGTGCTGCAGGGTGTATATTTTAATAGTATAATTAGACCCTAGCTTATTTCTCTGTTTTTATACTTAAGTGGCTATTGAGGTCATTTTGAAAAGTTAGCCAATCCAGTAGGGATGAGATAATGTGACAAGATATGATAGTCTTTTTGTAGCTCTCGAAGTACAATAACCCTTATATAGACATAAGCAATCATTTGAAGATCCAAACATCAAGAGGACATGAACAGTCCTGTGCTAAAGTGTCATCCCCAAGAGCCATCAAGCCTTAATATATCTTATCTAAAACATGATTTAAATAGTTCATAAGAAGTCATACAGCCAAGCAAGATGGATGAGTCATGGCTAGACACCAGCCTACCTAAAGCATTTATTCACCCTCTATTTATAGCAAGCTGTACATCAAAAGTGTTTAAAACGCAACCTATAAGTTTATCCATTTCCTCTTTTCAGCTGAGGACTGTTGCACCCAGCATGTTCATAAATCAAATGATAAGCTCCAGGAGATTTTTAGAAGCTGGGGCTAATCACCCAAGAATATAGCACTTGCTGATTCTTGCAGCTTTATCATATGCCTTGTGATATTTGGCATTTAATCTGACAGAGAGCTTCAGCTCCTGGGAACAGATGATTATAGGAAAATCTATTCTTTGCCTCATTAAAAGAACAGTTTGGTACCTTCATGACATTTTACAAAGGAGATGCTATGTTTGTCAACATAAACATATGGTTGATGGGATGGCCACTACATTTAAAAATATATATACAGATCCAAGAGCAACAATATTTACTGATACTGACAGAAATTATACCTCAGGACTGATTTCCTAGAAAAGTGGTCAGTCTTGAGCATTTGAACAAGGGTTGATGCAATACTGACATTCCCATTTGGAGACCACTAGAAAGCACTTCCACATCCTGTTTTGCATCATGATTGTAACCTTATTTTGCTTACAATTCTATTAATGTCCACTGTCATGTATTAATTCTAGATTTGTGTAGGTCAGAAAGAAGATTAAAAGGAAATCTACACAGAGATGTGACAAATTTTAAGGAATGCCAGAATTGACATGATTCCTCAGAGGCCCTGGAAAGCTTATGTAAACATTGAAATGAGCTTAAGATAGTTAAGTACTGAAAGAGAAAGAAAGAAAGAAAGAAAGAAAGAAAGAAAGAAAGAAAGAAAGAAAGAAAGAAAGAAAGAAAGAAAGAAAGAAAGAAAGAAAGAAAGAAGCAACCCAACATCCCAAAGTTAAAACATAAAATCCAACACTTTCCAGCCTCACCCACTTTGCATCATCAACCACACACCATAGTCTTCATACCATGGTATAGTAGGCTCAGACCCCCCAAAAGTCACCCACTACTGCTTTAAACTGAAAGCTTGATGACTGAACTTGGAGAAGATTTGCGAATGCAAACGTTTGATGAGTTTTATCATAGTCATCTAAGAAACCTCCCCAAAATAAAATCTTTCACTGGATCCAACCATGGATCCTGAGATAGAACAGATGTCTCATTAGTTACATGAAGGCATACAATTTTCATACTTTCAATAACCTTGATTTTCTTGGGACTGGCTGTTAGTGTCCATGCTATATCTCTCTGTTTCAGCTACATCAAACATTGTGTCTCTGGGCTTACCGTGGTCTCTTCTTACCGAGTATCTATAGAAAATGGGCTCCTCTGAATTGCTGTTTGTCTGATGCATGTTGCTTTCATTGAATTAGCTAATGATCTTAAAATGTGGCTGATCTTAATAGTTATTAAACAGCAAGGCAATTTGTCTTTGTAATACAACTCTGCTGGAGGTGTAAATAGAATAGTTGTTAAATTCAAACATGCCAAAAATGGATGTATGTCCTCTTTCCAACCATCGTCTACATTAAATCTCTATGTATTACTCTTTTTTAACATTCCTATGCCACATTGTGAGGCAAGAGCCTTCACCCAAGAAATTAGTATTAGCCTTTTTGTTGGAATTATTTCCCAATTATTATGTCATTTAGTTTGTGTTGATTGCCTGAATTAAAAAAAATAATAATCCAGGCCCAGCTTTCATTTCTATCTGCTCTACAGACAAGAACAACAGCTGTTGAATAAGCTGATTCCAGCCATGATAGATTTCAGGAAATAGTGTGATAGGTAGATGCTATTAGTCCTGTTAACACCCTATAAATTCTCACTATAGTTTACTTGTATATTTACTAACTTTTTCATGCAACTATCAATTCCAGATGTGGGAAACTGGAATAGACTCAACTGGTTATAAAGAACAATACCTGGATATTTAGGATTTCAAATAGATACAGCACATCCTACACTTTCAACTGAATTTTGTAATGTCCATTCTTCCTAAATGGGGGGTTGGTGGGTTTAACTCCTTGATGCCTTTTTTTTTCCTTGAAAAATTTCTCTAACACATTTTATCCCCAAAACTCTACTTCAGTCTTTTCCAACCTAACTTCTTCTAGATGATTTGGGATGTAACAATGTAGTCAAATAGAAACATTATGCAACACAGCTGGTAGTAATGTTTCCCAAAGATAAGGCTGGAGTGGCAACCTGAAGGGTCAATGTCTGGATGCCTGAAAAAATGAAGTGCATTAAAAGAGAGATACTTAGTTCCTGGACTGGAAACAGTTAATCCCAGGAACAAGAGTCTTAAAAGCTTTCATTAATAGAACTTATTAAAAGGAAGGTTAAGTTGCACAAGTTACTTTCAAATGAGAAACCTCTATATAGGCAAACTAAAATGGCAGAACTCTTGCCTTCTTTTTTCAGTCTTTTGGTGCAGAGATAGCAAGTTCCCCATCATTTTGAGGTATGAAACAATGAAAAGCAGTAGTCTAAGCCCTAACATTGTTTTAAAATGATGATCTCCCCAAAATCAGAGGGAAAACAAACTAGAAAACCTCAAACCACCCCATTTTGCCTGCCCATTCTACCTAAAAATGGATTTAAGAGAGGCTGCAGAACAGATTTTACTGGACAAAATAGAAACTGAGGCTTATCTGAACATGGATTTTAAAATGCCAGACTACAAGAGCAATATGGAAAAAGGTGCTACATTGGATTTACAAATGAAACTGGCTGATGTCTTAATAGTAAAGGGGATATGTAAATAATAAATCAGAAGAGTGATTTGGAAAGCTTTCTTATCTTGGATTTACAAAAGAGACCATATTAAACTAGTGAAGTTTCTGAGAGGAGACAAAGAGAAAATGATAAGAAATCAACTTGTGGGATGTTATTTGAAGGGATTAAATATCAATTTTTTAAGAAGTAAATGGAAGGAATATAAAGTCAATTTATTTGACCAGGGTTAAAATATATATGTTGTGGTCTCTAGTAGCTATTAATGAAACTTTTTTTTTAACCAGGATTGAATGATGAGGCTTTAAATGTTTCTTTATAGATAACAGATAAGAAACAGGGAGAGATTTCTTTTGCTTTATCTTTTAGAGAAAGTGGTAAGTTGGAACAGAAAATTGATTTATTTGATTAAGGTTAAAATATATGTTATTATTTCTGGTAGGTCTTAATAGACTTTTGCTGATTAGGACTGAATGACAAGTTTTTACAATTTGTTCATTGAAAATATATATGTTGTGGTTTCTGGTAGCTATTAATGGATTTTTTTTTTTAACTAGGACTGAATGATGAGGGTTTAAAGATTTGTTTATAGACAACATATAAGATATGGGGAGAGGTTTCTTTAGTTTCATTTTTCAGAATAAGTGATAAATTGGAATACAAAATGGATTTATTTGATTAAGGTGAAAATATATATGTTATTATTTCTGGTAGCTCTCAATGGACTTTTGCTGATTAAGACTGAATGATGAATGTTTACAATTTGTTTATTGATATGAGATGAGATATGGGAAGAACAGATTTTTTTAATTGAAACATTTGAGAAGGTGTTAAGTTACTGAAGTTGTTTATAATTGTTCAGAGGAAGGGGGGAGTCATTTCTGTATGTATCTTTTTTCATATTTTCTTTTCTTTTTTTTACTATTCTCTGTTTTTTTCTGCACCTTTTAGTTCTTTTCCTTTACTTTTTATATTCTTCTTAGTTTGTATTTGTCTTTTATCTTTGCATTTGTAAATTTTAATAAAAATTATTATTAAAAAACCCCAAACAGATAGACAGGTCTGTCTAACCCAGTGTGGCCCAAACTTGGCCACTTTAAGATGAATGGACTTCAACTCCCAGAATTCTCCAGCCAGCCATGCTGGCTGGAGAATTCTGGGAGTTGAAGTCCACTCATCTTAAAGTGGCCAAGTTTGGACAACACTGGTCTAACCTGTACTCTAGCATTTTCTCTGCACTGCTTATGGTAAGCAGACTGTTAGTATGCACAGTGATCACATGCACTGTTCTACATGGAAGCTACCAATTACAGATTGGAAGGATCCATTATGCAGCCTTGAAGTGATTATACTGAATTGTATTGTTTAGCAGTAGTGTAGTTAAAGCATTTCAAGGCAAGCCAGAAAATAAGTAATAAGTCTGTGTACCTCAATTTCTGAATGGAAACTGACTGATAGTGGGTGGCTTATGGTGATCTCTGCTGTTACCAGCATTCTGAAGTCACTAGGAGTGAAGATGATTGTAAGGCAGTTTCCAACTGTTTTACAAGGACTGGGACTAGAAACAGTGACAGTTGTGAATTAATGTTTAAATACCCCCCCCCAAGTCCTATTATGCTGCTCATTGTGGTTGTGGGGGTGTTCCTGGGAGGGATGAGTGAAGAAAGTTGGGAGTATATGCCAAGAGTATCTATTCCCAGCAGGGTCACCCAAGGCATGAAGGTCATCCCTGCTGCCCAGCTAAAGAAGCAGGCACCTATATTGGTCAGCAGTGATATTGGAAGTTGCTGGAGGCAGAAGATCACTTTAGTGACAATGGCAAAAGCATCAATTCATAGGCATGGGAGAAGGCAATGGTAAACCACTCTTGTATTTTTACTAAGGAAACCACATGGATGGAAAACATAATGTGATTGACCATATAGTGCCAGATGATGGGCCCCTCAGGTTGGATGGGGCCCTCAACATGCTACTGAGGAAGAGCTAAGGCTCTTTCAGAGTATTTTTGGTGTTTATGATGTGGCTAGATTAAAGCCTTGGGGGTGTCTAATTGCTGATGTTGCCTTACAGGAAAAGAAAATCCAAAACTGCAAAGATAGAATTACAGTAGGAACGTGGACCATAAAAGCTCAACACAGTGAAAGATGAAATGAAACAACTACAAATTGCCATCTTAAGCATCAGCAAATTGAGATGGACTGGGATGGGACACTTTCAGTCAGAAGATCACACCATTATTACTCAGGTAATAATGAAAAACAAAGAAGAAATGGTGTTGCTTTTATAGTTAGGAAGTGTATAACAAGAATAGTACTTGGCTATAATGCAATCAATGACCAAATAATATTGATTAGACTTTGTGGACAATATGACGATCATTCAAGTTTATGCTTCAGCCACTGATGCAGGAAAGGAGATTGATGACTTTTATGATCAAATTCAATTTGAACTCAACAATTCAAGCAAGAATATGCTACTTGTGTTTGGAGACTGGAATGCCAAGGTTGGAAACATGAAAGAGGAAAATGTAGTTGGATTGTATGGCTTAGGAAACCAGGATGAAGCAGAAGACCAACTTATCAATTTCTGCCACTCCAATGATCTCTTCATAGCTAATGCTGCCTTCAAACAACCAAAACAACACCTCTATACATGAACATCACCAGATGGAGTATATAGAAATCAAATTGACTATATTATTGCTAAAAGGAGGTGGAGGAGCTCAAGTATAGCATCAAAGACATGGTCAGGTGCTGACTGTGGAACAGATCACAAAATGCTCATGTGCAAGCTCCAAGTTAAGCTAAAGAAGAAGAAAGCCAGTCAGTTTCCACAATATGACCTTGGACATATTCCCACCATTTTCTAGGAGAACATCAGGAATTGCTTTGAAGTCCTGAACCACATTGATAGAGAACCAGAGGAATTATGGAATAAACTTAAAGAAGTCTTTAAAGATTAATGTGAAAAGAGACTGCAAAAAATGAAGAAAGGGAAGAAAACAAAATGTCAGATATCAAAACAAACCATGGAAATTTGCAAGAAGGGAAGAGAAGCCAAAGCCAAGAAAGACAAAAATCTTAGAAAGGAACTTAACAGAGTTTTAGAGAGCTGTTAGAAGAGACAAAAGGCAGCATTACAACAACACCTGTAAAGACACTGAAGATGGAAACAGACATGGAAAAATTAGGAAAGTTTCCAGAAGACCTCTGAACTCAGAAGGAGGTTCCAATCTCAAATTGGTAAGGATAGCAGTGGACAGATAATAATCAATTCAAAGGAGATCAAAGGAAGATGGAAGAAGTATACTGAAACACTACACAGTAGACACATCAACATCCAAAATACCTTAAAAGATATTCCTTACTTACAAGACCTCTAGGCCTAGAAGATGAAGCTAGATCAACACTCTGAAATTACAAAGTCAGAAGGCTACAGGAACTGATCCAAAACCCACTGATATATGGCAAGCAATACAAGAAGGATCAGTCAAGGTTCTAACTAAGCTGTGCCAGCAAATCTAGAGAATGACACAGTGGCCAACCAAATGGAAAAAGTCAATCTACATTCCAATACCAAAAAAAGGAGACTTAATAGAGTATGCAAACTATTGTACAATATCCTTAATTTCACATGCTAGAAAGATAATACGTAGGATCATTCAACACAGATTAGACCCCTACATCTGGAAAAAGGGACGCCAGATGTTCAAGTTGGCTTTAGAAAAGGCCAAAGAATACAAGATATTATTTCTGATGCATGCTGGATAATTGAGAAAGCCAAAGAATATCAGAAAGAAGTCAGCATGTGCTTCATCAATTATAGAAAAGCCTTTGATTGTGTCAATCACCTCAAGCTGTGGAAAGTGGTCAGAAAAAATGGGAATCCCAGAACATCTCATTGTCCTTATGAGAAACTCATATACAGGTCAGGAAGCCACAGTCTATACAGAACATGGTGAAACAGACTGGCTCCATGTTGTCAAAGAAGTGAAACAAGGCTGCATACTGTCCCTTTATTTATTTAACCTATATGAGAAATATATATTAAGGGAAGCTGGATTGGAAGAAAATGAGCATGGTTTTAAAACTGGAGGAATAAACATCAATAACCTGTGCTATGCTGATGACACTACCCTGATAGCTGAAAATGCAAAGGATCTGCAAGCCCTATTACTAAAAGTCAAACAGCACAGTGAAAAAATGGGACTAAAATGAAATATAAAGAAGACCAAACTAATGACAACAGATAGAACAACCAGCCTTAGAACTGACAATGAAGATATCAAAGTGGTGGATAGCTTCTGCCTTTTAGGATCAACCACCAACAGTAAAAGAACAAGCAGTCAAGAAATACGCCTCAGACTAGCACTTTGTAGAGCAGCCATGAAGACCTTGGAAAAAATATTCAAATGCTGTGATGTCTCTATACCTACAAAGATCAAGACTGTGCAAGCCATGTTATTCCCTGTAACACTCCATGGAAGTGAAAGTTGGATTTTGAAGAAGCAGGATAGGAAAAGTATTGATGCCTTTGAACTTTGGTGTTGGAGAAGACTCCTGAGAATACTGCGGACAGCCAAGAAAACAAAGTGATGGATCATCAAACAAATCAACCCAGAGTTCTCACTTGAGGCACAAATGACCAGGCTCAAATTATCCTACTTCAGACACATTATGTAAAGACTCAATGCTCTGGAAAAGGCTCTAATGCTGGGAAAGGTGGAAGGAAAGAGAAGAAGAGGACAACCAGCAGCAAGGTGGATGGATTCAGTTGCAGTGGTGATGGGTGCAGCAAAGAACAGGTTAGGGATAGCTTGTCATGGAGCATATCTATATGGTCTCTAGAGTTGAAAACAACTTGATAGCACATAATCAATCACTTAGATACAACAGCTTTACCTTTTATTTCTTTTTAAAATGTGGTGAATGTTTATTCCCTCTTAGTTTGAAACTAGGAATGAGAAAAAGTCTGTGCTCTAATAACAGAACATTCTATTTTTTTCTCTCAGAAAATGCTCATCCAGATGTTCCAGGTGTGATTTCTCATTTCCCAAAAGTGAATAATCTAGAACAGTAAGTAATTCATAATATTTTAGTCCCAAAATACTCTTATACCTTTGGGAAATCCTTCCATATTATTTTCAGTTAGAATTGGCAAGTATACATTGATTTCTTCTTTAAAATCCACTTTTCTTTTTAATAATAATATCATCACTATGAATGTTTGTTGATGATTTTCCTTTGAATGTTTCTTCCAACAATTAATTAATTAATCTTTTCTCATTTGTTTGTATTAATCCTTTTCATTGGTGCATAATCTTTTAGTCCAGGCTAGTGCAACTGACCTGATCATTAAATTCTAACAAAAACTAACTACAGTATTTGTACCAATATAAAATTGAAATTGTTGGAAAAATTAAATTCCTCATTGAGCAGATACTGAAAAGACACAATCATTAAAAATATCCTTAAAAGCCTGTTCTGGAAAGAAGGATAGAGTGAATAAATGTAGGGGAATAAGTTAGTTACGAAACAGACTGTTTGCCATCCAACTGGTCCTAATCTTATGCAGTCAGCCTTCCCAGGTAGATCAGACAGGAAACACAACCAGATAAGCTAATTCTACTTTATTGTAAAGCTACCTTAATAGAATCTTGCAAGTCTGAAAGTATAGTTCTTCCACCATCTTCTTTACAGACTGAAAAACTGGGGAGAATCCCTTCTGAGCCTCTTGCCCCACCCAATTTCCTGCTGTGAGCTCTGCTGTCTCTTATCTGACCATTCCCTAGGCAGCATCTCTTCGCCCCTCTCCCAAAGTCTTTCCCACACACTATTACATCTGCTTCTCCCCAGTCCAATATTCCTAACAGCTCCCATTATCCAAATCATCTTCCTATATTTCACACATTGTCATTCCAAACCCTTCAACAGGAACATCTGTTGGGAGGGGGGGCAAAAAATGACAAAATACCCACAACTGCACATAGCCCTACCTCCCCCCCCCCCCCATTTTGTCACATGAGGCATAAATAGCTTTGATTGGGCAGTTATGGTTGTCATCTTTTGATGCCCTCCCCTCCACCTCCTCATTTTATATGCTTTGTGAGCTCCCCTTTCAAATGGTTTTGGTAGTAACATCTTTTTTGCTTTTTGTCTCCTATTGGGTATCTGAGGACCACCTATTTCCTGTGCCAGCTGACAGGACTGGCATGCTCTGGGTCACTTCAATTTAAACAGTGTTATGTTACAGGACCCAGGAAGTATGCCTTCTCTGTCATGGCACCTTCCTCCTGGAATGTGGTTCCCCCTGATATCCATATGGCTCCCACCCTGATGACATTCTGGAAAGCCTTAAAGATCTGGCTTTCTCCCAGGCCTTGGGTTAGGGTGAATGGAACTGCTTGTTAGATTTGTTTGGGGGTACGGGTGTTGTTACTCAGACTTGCCATTAATTCCTGTTCTCTTTATATATTTTTTATATTATATTTTCTATTTGGTTTAGTTTTATTGTACGCTGCTCAGAGTCCATTTGGAGTTGGGCAGTGCCTAAAACTGAACAAAATAAAATTATATTTAATTTAAATATAAATTATATTAAATTTAAAATGAATATTTGAGTATTAGTGCAACTCATTTAAAGCAGAATAAAATCTTCAATTTGTGAGTGCCCCACCTAATTCCATTTCCTACTTTTGAACATTAGTAATTTATATAGAACAGGAAGGGATTTAAGACCTGGCCGCCGCAAAAGTCTTGCTCTTAATACCCTAATATACTTGTTTGCTATACATTTAACATAAACTATACTATAGTGGTTAGCAAAATGTTAAGATGTTCCATTTTCATGTGGTCTCTCATTCATTCATGAAAAATACCCTCCCCCAAATAGTTCTCTCAGTCTGAGCCCCATTTATGGGACGGTGATAATCTTGCTGACCTTAAAAATGTATGGAAAGTATGGATTCTCAAGTCCCTGAATCTGAGACATGTAAGTGCATAGCCCTCAAAAGATACTTTAGGTCAGAAGATAAGGCACTAGAGGTATTTAACTCAATGTCTTTAATAGGAAGGCAGAATTAAGTTTTACAATTAAACAGGCTAGGAATAATTTTTAGAGGCCAACTTTTCAAGCTCAGTAACTGAGTTCAGGAAAGTTCAGGTGGAAAAATAAAGATACTTTTCCAGTCTAGATTTGGATGCCTCCATGCAGTGTTTTAACCTGGCTTGACCACATCCTTTGCTTAAGCAGCTGTTCTGTTGTTTGGCCAAGAGAAAAGGAACATGATAATACTGTATATAAAATGGAAAAAACTTTTTTACTGGTATGGTAAAGCAAAATTAAAATATAAAAACTGGTTCTCTAGACCAGATCCTTAATAGGTTGATAATACTAGAAGAAAAAGAAATATTCTAGTGAATCCGTTATTGTGGGAGTGTGGAGCAGGGATGTGAAACATGGACTCTCATCCCCAGAGGAGCGGACAAGAGATAAGAGAATGAGACTGGCCCCTCCCTGAGGAATGCTAAGGATGTTTGTAGTGTCACCCTGGGAACTGCTCTCAGTCTGAGAAGATTCTGTGAATGGAGTGAAGCCAGTTAAACCTTGCTGGATTGAATCTGTATAGTCTCCTGGAGTTTCCTGGGCTAAACCTTACAGTTATTTACAGACAGTGCCTATTTGAGAATAACTAGTTTTCATTTACGCTGTAGTCTTCTCTAAGAAATATGTTCATTTGTAATGAGGTGATTACATTTTCTAGCAATACATGCCGCTAAGTCTAGACTATTTTACAGTGAAATTGTTCTTTTCTACTCTGTTCAATATCTTTTCATGAATAACTGAGCAGTCTTTGCACTCTATGCATTTTTCATACATTAAATATGCAACGTATTGAATGAGGAGGAATGGAGTTAGCATGTGACTCATTTAGCAAATTGTTTTGCAGAATCTGCATCAGGACAGTGTGGCTCTTGACTTATTTGTAACTAAAAAAATACTTTGTGATTGATGCCAGCAGTAAATGTTAATATTATATTGATGTTGATACCAAAGCAGATACTTTGAAGCTAAGACTAATAGAATACTTCAGCATACATGAGAATTATTTATTCACAATATGAGAGTTTGTCTGGTGTCCTCTCTGCTCCTAGGTTAAAAAAAGAAAAATCACATTCTGGTATCAGAGAGGCCAGCTCATTCAGTGACTATCATAAGTTGAGACTACAAGATGAACAAGATCTAAAAGTGAGGCTGGTGTGGATCTTCCAGGTTGTGTGGCCGTGGTCTGGAAGTTCTGTTTCCTAACGTTTCGCCAGCATCTGTGACCGGCATCTTCAGAGTACAGGAGCACAGACAGGAGCAGTTCTCTCTGTGCCCAGGATGGTGTGACCCTTTTGTGGGTATTTATAGAGATGTGGAGGGGGGGGGGTATGGGGTGTTAATGAGTGGCTGCTTGCCCAGGTGTCAGGAGATCTGTGTATCTTCCTGTGGGCCAGGCAGGGTCCCTTCTTCTATTGAGTTGTTAACGAGTGGCTGTTGAGGGTGATTAGCATGTTCATTGTGTGAGTTGTTTGCATGTCCTGGTGGCTGAGCTGAGTTCGTTGACCTTTTGCAGGCTGTATTTCTCAGGATTGGTAGCCAGGTTTTGTTGATTTTTAGACTCTCCTCTTTTTTATTGAAACTGTGCTGGTGTTTGTGAATCTCAATGGCTTCCCGGTATAGCCTGGTGTAGTGGCTGTTTGTGTTGTCCAGTATCTCTGTGTTTTCAAATAGGATTTTGTGTCCAGTGTGCCTGAGAGCATGTTCAGCTACTGCAGATTTTTCTGGTTGCTGTAGTCTGCAGTGTCTTTCGTGTTCTTTTATCCTGGTATGGATGCTGCGTTTTGTGGTCCCGATGTATACTTGCCCGCAGCTGCATGGTATGCGATATACTCCTGCGGTGGTGAGGGGATCCCTTTTGTCTTTTGCTGATTTTAGCACTTGTTGTATTTTTCTGGTGGGTCTGAAGATTGTTTGGAAATTGTGTTTTTCCATCAGTTTTCCCATGCGGTCTGTGACCCCTTTGATGTAGGGCAGAAATACTTTGTTGGTGGGTGGCTGTTTTTCTTCTTCAGTCGCATGTTGGTTTCTTGGTTTGATGGCTCTTTTTATTTCATTCTTGGAGTAGCCCTTCGCTTGCAGGACCCAATTAAGGTGGTTAAGTTCAGAGTCTAGGAATTGGGTTTCGCAGATCCGATTGGCACGATCCATGAGGGTTTTGATAATGCCTCTTTTCTGGCGTGGGTGGTGGTTGGAGTTTTTGTGTAGATACCGGTCTGTGTGGGTGGGTTTTCTGTAAACTTTGTGTCCTAATTTGAGGTCTGGTTTGCGTATGACCAAAGTGTCTAGAAATGGAAGTTTGCCGTCCATTTCTTTTCCATAGTGAATTGTATATTGGGGTGGATGCTGTTTAGGTGGTCCAGGAACTTCTCTAGTTCTTCTTCCTCCTGACTCCAAATTGCGAAAGTGTCATCCACAAGAACTCATTGTCCCATTGGAAGTAACTGGTTCCTTCCTACGAACAGATGGACGGCGTCGCCATGGGAAGCCCCCTGAGCCCAGTCGTAGCAAATTTCTACATGGAACATTTTGAAAAACAGGCTTTGGAAACAGCACCCGTTACCCCATCAGTCTGGTTCCGGTTTGTGGATGACACTTTCGCAATTTGGAGTCAGGAGGAAGAAGAACTAGAGAAGTTCCTGGACCACCTAAACAGCATCCACCCCAATATACAATTCACTATGGAAAAGAAATGGACGGCAAACTTCCATTTCTAGACACTTTGGTCATACGCAAACCAGACCTCAAATTAGGACACAAAGTTTACAGAAAACCCACCCACACAGACCGGTATCTACACAAAAACTCCAACCACCACCCACGCCAGAAAAGAGGCATTATCAAAACCCTCATGGATCGTGCCAATCGGATCTGCGAAACCCAATTCCTAGACTCTGAACTTAACCACCTTAATTGGGTCCTGCAAGCGAAGGGCTACTCCAAGAATGAAATAAAAAGAGCCATCAAACCAAGAAACCAACATGCGACTGAAGAAGAAAAACAGCCACCCACCAACAAAGTATTTCTGCCCTACATCAAAGGGGTCACAGACCGCATGGGAAAACTGATGGAAAAACACAATTTCCAAACAATCTTCAGACCCACCAGAAAAATACAACAAGTGCTAAAATCAGCAAAAGACAAAAGGGATCCCCTCACCACCGCAGGAGTATATCGCATACCATGCAGCTGCGGGCAAGTATACATCGGGACCACAAAACGCAGCATCCATACCAGGATAAAAGAACATGAAAGACACTGCAGACTACAGCAACCAGAAAAATCTGCAGTAGCTGAACATGCTCTCAGGCACACTGGACACAAAATCCTATTTGAAAACACAGAGATACTGGACAACACAAACAGCCACTACACCAGGCTATACCGGGAAGCCATTGAGATTCACAAACACCAGCACAGTTTCAATAAAAAAGAGGAGAGTCTAAAAATCAACAAAACCTGGCTACCAATCCTGAGAAATACAGCCTGCAAAAGGTCAACGAACTCAGCTCAGCCACCAGGACATGCAAACAACTCACACAATGAACATGCTAATCACCCTCAACAGCCACTCGTTAACAACTCAATAGAAGAAGGGACCCTGCCTGGCCCACAGGAAGATACACAGATCTCCTGACACCTGGGCAAGCAGCCACTCATTAACACCCCATACCCCCCCCCCTCCACATCTCTATAAATACCCACAAAAGGGTCACACCATCCTGGGCACAGAGAGAACTGCTCCTGTCTGTGCTCCTGTACTCTGAAGATGCCGGTCACAGATGCTGGCGAAACGTTAGGAAACAGAACTTCCAGACCACGGCCACACAACCCGGAAGATCCACACCAGCCTTCGTATGCCGGCTGTGAAAGCCTTCGACAATACATCTAAAAGTGAATTTCATTGCCTGGAGGCAAAAAAGACCCCAGAGCACTGTGGTTGTGAAGATTATTGGGCATGTCTGTTGATCACCGTTAACTGATTCTAACGTTTCTTAATCATTGTCACCTCCACTGCCTTAATTGCTTTATAATTGTAGTATGTTTCAGTGATTCAACTGCTATTGTCATGTTGTTATCTGCAACTTTTCTGGCCCACACTAATAGGTAGCTCAGAGGCCTTGGATATACTACTAATAGCAGATGCATTGCCCAGTGTTTCTTATAGTATTTGGCTGAAGAAAAACCTGATGATTACAGTTGTTCTGCTTTCACTTCTCTCTCTCTCTCTCTCTCTCTCTCTCTCACACACACACACACACACACACACACATACATTGCTGTGTTCTCCCAACCACTACCATCTGTCTCCTACTCTCTCTTCCTTTGTAAACCTTTGGATCTGCCAAGTGATACCATGGAAAACTTTAGAGGTGTCTTACCCAAGGTCTTTTCAAACCTGATGGTACTGATCATATACATCAAAACCCCAAAGCACAAAAAAATAATTTCAATCAATAAAGGCAGTTGAATCATAAAGCAATCATTTAAATGGGCTAATGCAATGCCCAAATACCTGGACAAATACACATCTTTACCTAGGTCTAGAACCACATCATAGTTGACACTTAACAGGCTTCTCTGTAATTTCACAGATTAATGTGCAGAATTGCCCCATTTGGAGAGTATGAAATCAGATTTGTTGGTCAAATGGAAATGCACCACTGATGAGAAGCAACTTAAACTCTTCTGCTGTATTTTGATTTATGGTGCAATCTTCTTCCAGTTAGGATTCTTGCTTTATGTGGAATGGAAATTCAAAGCTATCTTTCCAAAAACATGTATTTATTTATTGAACAATATCTGTCAACCGTTCCAGTATATGAACATGGTGGGCAATTTTTAAGAAGGAACAATCAACAAACCAGAACAGAAATAATAATAAAATATAAATATAATAAATATAATTATAATGGTTATTATAAATAATATTATTTGACATAAATAATTTCTGATCCAAGAAATACTCTTACAAGATTTAACATAAAATTCTAGATTTAATTATCATTTATATTAATTCTTAATCAACTGAAAAATTAACAGTTTATTTCTGCCTGCTTTTCAAATTCTGAATCCACAAAATTCAAATCACGTGATGAAAGTGCATACTATTCCCTTTAGCTCCCTTTAGATCCCCTTTAGATCTAGTTGCTTTTTTTTCTTTTCTTTTTCTTTTCTTTTTTTGTACACCAAAGATCAAGATAGGGAACACTGCTGGCTTAATAGAATATTTGTTCTGCAACAAAAACCTCTTTACTGCTACTCTGCTTTTGCCCCATATTCCTTTTAATATTTCTTGAGATATACATGAAGCTTATTGCTGAATCATACGCAGTGTTTCTTACCTTCAGAAACAACTGGCAGGTGCTTCTGGGTAGAGATGAGCTAAAATTTCTCAGGCACCTTTTTGAGAAAATGTCTGTGATTTTTCTTTTTCTCACTTTGTAGAAAAAGGCCACCATGCAGAATTTTCTCCAGCTATTCTCCACAATTGTTTGGTTTTGGCCTCTATTTTTTTTTCCTGACAATGCTTGAAAATGATCTAGTGGCCAAATATATATGGAGAATGTAAAATGGTACCCCATCTGTTTCTGTTGTGGCCACTTGAGGTGAGGAGCAGGACGAGAGGGACGGAAAAACCCATGCAATGTCACTGCTAATGATGTGCTCATCCCTGAGAAATGGTTGGAGATTTTTTCCTTGAAATGTGATGTAACTACAGGTATACCCTGGGAAACTGCTTAGTAGAGCATGATAGGGAGAAGGAAGAGTAGAGGACATGGGGATCAACACCTGAAACTGAAAAATGCATTCAAGCCCTAGCTATGTCAAACAAAAAGTATTCCAAATAAGTTATATGTCTTTGACTGTATATAATTTATATAAAGGAATTCCAAATTAGGTTATATACAGCCCAGACTTTTTCTACAGAGAAAAATACAAACAAACAAACATATTTTGCCCCAGAGAAAGTTCTAAGGGCTCTGTCACACAGATCTTTATAGCTAAGGCACTTGATCTTCATCTGAAAATGTAAAATCAGATAGCCAAGGCTGGTTACAGCTCCCTATTTCAGTTAGATTGTCTCTGCAGCATATTCTTTGCAGAGACAATAAGGAATGGTCATTATTAGAAATGGCCAGCCAAAGACTCTGGGCTCTCTCAAGATGTTGCAATAAGCTTCATGGTCCTGCGGAGATTTGAGCCTAGGTTTTTAGTGTCTTGACTAATACTCTAACCACTATACTACATTGGCCTCCATGTCCACCAATGGAACCATTCTTCACAAATACAGAGGGATGCCCCAAACACTCAGTAAAGGAAAAGAAGCATGTAATCTACCCACTACTCTGTCTCACCCAGTTTGTCCGATCCCTCTCAATCTTGAGCTGCCAAACTGCAACTGGGAGGGTATGAAGACATTGCTTTCCCTTGATTCAGGCTAGGGACAGCCCAGTTTATGACCATATATTCCTCCTAATTGTTCCATGCAAGTAATTGTTTGTGGCCAAGTGTGTGCAGGCATGCACATCAAAGTTATTTGAGTAAGGTTGTCACTGGTTGAGTTTTAGATTGATTTTGGTGCACAAGACAGAATAGGAAAATAGTGAGCAATTGTATTAAATTACTCTTTTTTTAAAGTATTAGAAAAGTATGATAAATAATGGTTATAATTCTGGCAATTTATCATTTTAAATGCCCACTAGTGTCCTACCTCCATGTAGATTTACCCAAGAAAGGAAGATTATAATTGGTGATTTTGCTGTCTCATAAGGTAATTTATTTGAAGCAATGCATCTGTTTTCAAACTATAAATTTAAATTGCTAATTCTGAAGTTATTCACTTCAATTCAAACTGGTATTCATTATAGACCCTGTGAATTTGCCTCTACTGCCTGTTAAGTGTTATCTTAATGAGTTTTGCAAGGAAAAGAGGGGGGAAAAACACATTTATTAATGGTGGCCATGCTGCATGAAGTAAGAAACAAAATTGGATGAAAACCTTTAATAGCTACTTTGAAATTATTGTGTTCCTCACCTCTTTGTAGAGAAGCCTCTGTTGATTATATATTTAATAACTGATTTGAATTTTGGAGAGGAATTTAGAGTTTGTCAATTAATGATTTTCTTCCTTTTTAACAGAGCATATCTTCTGCCCGTTCCTAAGTATAACAGAAAAATCTGATCCAAAAGAAGATGTTTACAAATGTTGTGCATTCCTTGTTTCCCTGAATATAGGAAGATTGCAGGAGCAGCAGTTGCTCTGTGAACCTGGGGACATATAGCCATATCTATACATTATACACATACAAGGTGAATGAAGGGAAGCAAGAGAACACCCAGAAAGATAATGTTTTCTTAAGCAGCATCAGTTTACCAGAGGGCAACCAAAAGAGCCCTGTATAAATATTCAACCCTCTCCCCAGTGAAATTGGAACTGCATGAGGAGGGAAGTGGAATCCCAGATGGATCCTGTTTCATCCTCTTGCCCATCTCCAAATAATGGAGGTGCATCCATGGTAAGGAGCATGATCTATTCATGAATGCAACAATAAGCGAAAAGTTTTACTTACAGGAGGGGACAACCTGCCTGTTTGAAGAAGCATCATGGGAAGAAGAACTTCTACTGTTATACTGATGAAATACCAGATATTTTCAGAGATATTTCAATCGTTTTCTGAGTATTAAGAAAAGCATCGCACTGAGAAAGATCCTCATGCATAACGGAGTAGGGAGAAAACATTTTGGGAGTAGTGTCATAGGGTTTCCTTTGTAAGTATCAAGGGCAGACTGAGATATCAGTGCGAGTACTATTTTTCTGGATCTGACCTATATAGTAGGGCAGTTCAGACATGATTCTAAAATGGTGCCTGGGAACATGCAAAGCACAACTACAGCACCCATTTACAACTCTTTAAAGCAGCTGCATTAATTCCCAGGACTGTGCAGGTTTGAAGCATTTTTCAGAAATGGAATCTAAAGCACTGTAATTTGTAGTGGTGCTACGTCAAGCTCTCAGAGGAAGGAGGAGATGCAAGTTTCAGTGTGCAGTCAAAGACTGAAAACCTCTTAAAAGATTGGCCTTTCCCTTGTTGCTCCTTAATGGGCATGGTTGGAGAATGGGGTTTGTTGGCTTGTTTGTTTGTTTGGTAGCTCCCTCTGAGTCGCTTCTGAGTTTGAAAGCTGATTTTGCCCAGGGATTTCCCAAGCGGGATTCTTTTCAGTTGTTATTTAAAGAAGCCTGCTGCCAAGTCTTCTACCCACAAGGGGTCTCTAAAGGGTGATTTCCCTCCATTCTGGGCCACTCAATAAGAAAAACTATCCCCCCTGTCGTTGTGAACTTTTTA